>JAWHQI010000073.1:6250000-7500000 GCA_033032865.1 Dactylorhiza incarnata
TCATTATTAAATTTCAGAAATAAATTACTTAGTAACAACACCGGTAAAATTCCGGTGACTGTGGGGGGGATACCTCCGCCAGCACACCCACAGAACAAACTCCACAAGGGGCCCAAGGGTAAGGTGGTCTCATAGTCTGACACACCCGAACTAGAAAATATCCAGTAACTGCGGTGGGAGATACCTCTGCCAGCACACCAGCAGTAAAACAACAAACAACCAACAAACCAACTCGAGTAAAATCTGGTAAAATATTCAATTTAAGTGCAGGGCACTGTGGCGGTAGTTTTAATCTACCAACATCAACGTCCCCAAATCGACTACTTATATCTCGAGAATTACTCGACTAAACTAGACTAGTTACTACCTGTATTAAAGCGCAAAAATCACCAAGGTAGACATTGTTGGAGTTTCTGAGGTGATCTCAAAGCAATCAATAGTTAGTCTTGCTGCCAACGCAATATGATCCTATAGGGTCGCACATAAAAGCGTTTGGAGAAATTGGAGAAAGGATTGTGTTGGCCTTACTCATATTGGATATGAGTGGAGGACCAATCCTGTGACTGCTTGGAATTAAGTTGAGAATGTCTCAACGGGAAATCGTTTAAAGGGTTTAAACGAATGGGTTTATACTTGACAAATTCGGCTAAAGGGTTTAACCGAATTGTGTCAAATTCGGCTAATGTGATTAACCGAATAATGTTGTTTTCGACTAATGAGATTTGGCTAATGTTATTAACCGAATTGTAACAGATTCGACTAAAGGGTTTAGCCGAATCATGTCAGTTCGACGAAAGGGTTTCGCCGAATTTATTTTGCCGAATTTATATAGACGAATTCGTCGAAATGGTTTCGCCAAATCTGAGTCGAATTCGGTTATATCGATTAGTCGAATTCGGCGAATGTAAATCTGGACAGAAATGTTCTGTTTTTCCTCTGGTCTGCGGATAGCCTATTTTATGCCTTGCGTATAAAAGGAACGTGATTAGGGCTTCGGACTACGACGGTTTTAGATTGAGCCTTTTCGCGATTTCTGGAGAGCCGAAGACGGAAATGTTCCGATCGCTCTCGATCCATCCGCCGCCACTAGTCGCCGCCTCCTCTGGATCGGACCTAGCAGTCCGTGAGGACGTTGAGAGCTTCCTTCTCCGACCTAGTTCTTGTGCGACAAGAAGCTAGGGTTCTCCATTGTTCGTGTGGATCGCTGTAGAGGAGCCGATATATTTCGGTTCTTGGAACTCAGATTTCGGATTTCTTTTTGGAGCACCTTGGTTGAGTGTTGACTCAATCCCGCAAAGGTACTTTGTATTTCGATTTGCTTATTCTCTTGAATCATGAAAACCGCAAGATCCGTTATCTTCTTTTGGGTTGTTCTAGTTATTTCCGCTGCGCATATTTGATATGTCATCCCTTTCGAGGGGTATAGAAAACCCAACAGTGGTATCAGAGCTAGGTTGCGGTCAAGTGCGTGTAAATTGGGACATTTAGAAGTGTTATAAATGCCCTAATTTCTTCTTGGAATATCACATTTGATGTGATTTTGTGTGGTTTATGGTGGTGGGGTTTCAAAAATTTGGACGGGGCTCTGCCCCGCACCCCGCAAGTGCTCTGCCCCTTGACCCCGGGGGCACTGCCCCTTGGACCCCGTTAGGGGATCTGCCCCTAAGAACCTGCCAGGGGTGCGACCCCTTGGAACCCCGCCAGGAACGCATGTGATTGCGTTGCGATTTTCATGTTTCAGAGGTTGTTTCTCCTCTGTAGTAACCGTCCCTCAAAATGGTTTGTGAAACCAAATGCTTAGATTATTGAATCTGACATGAGAGACGATCTTGTCTACTGCACTTGTGGAGTTGTTGTTCATATGTCCAATGCATGTAAATCTGGAGATTTAGAAGTGTTCTAAATGCTCAGATTTAGCCCTGTTTTGTCAAAGTGTTGATAGACTATTTTTGTGCACATCTGGGATGTATTTGGAATGTGAATGTTGTAATTTTATTTTCTGATTGTGCACTGTGATTAAATGTTAATCATGATTAAAATGTTAATCACTTGAAATAAAATTCCCTTATCTAATATTAAGTATTCGGATGCCTTCCGATGGATGACACTCTTCCTGCCTCGATCGATGAAGTGTGGGCTTGCGAAAGCAAGGTGCATTAATCTATCTTGGTAAGGGTGCGAGCGGATAATTGTGGTATCCCACTGTCGACATCAGGTCAAACTTAACTAGGTGACCTCAAAGGTTGAGTGCCTAGAGGCATAGGGTTGGCATGCTCCATATGATGGATGCGAATAAAGAGTTATTCACCAACCATACAAGAGTTGCATAGTGATGCAATTGACAAATGTTGTCTACCTAAATAACCGCATTATGAGAGGAACGCCAAAGCGGACTCATTGTGTTGGTGAAATACGGATCTTGTCCACTAAGAGAGCAGCTCGCATAAACTCTCCGAATCGATATCAAGGGTTATTGATTTGATTAAAATAGTGGGAGCTCTTTAATAAAAGTCCTTATTAAAATATATAAAATGTATTTTGAAATATAGTACTAAAAATTTCACTTTGCAAAATTCATTGTAGAATTTCCATGGCAAGTGGATCTCACTCCACCCTGTCCCCGAGAGCTATTCTTGAGAAGGACAAGCTCAACGGGACGAACATCCTTGACTGGTACAGGAACCTGAGAATTGTTCTCAGGCAAGAGCGCAAGCTCTATGTCTTGGAAGGTGAAGCCCCTGCAGAGCCGACCGGAAATGCTTCGAGAGCAGATAGAGATGCTTACTAGAAGTATCAAGATGATACCTTGGATGTGGAATGCCTCATGCTTGCTACCATGTCCTCTGAGCTTCAGAAGCAACACGAGAGCATGTGTGGTTATGAGATAATCGGGCACCTCAAGAAAATGTTCGAGGGGCAAGCCCGGCAAGAGAGGTTTGACATATCCAAGGCATTGTTTCAGTGCAAAATGGGAGCTCGAGACTCAGTAGGGACTCACGTACTCAAGATGATTGGGTATATAGAGAACCTTGAAAAACTGGGTTTTCCCATGGGCCAAGAGTTGGCCACGGATCTGATCCTGCAATCGTTGCCGGACAGTTATGAGCAGTTCGTCTTAAACTATAACATGAATGAAATAGAAAAGACACTGCCCGAGCTCCTTGGCATGTTGAGAACTGCCGAGAATAACATGAAGAAGGTCAAGCCTGCCAGCCCCATACTGATGGTGCATAAGAGCAAGGGCAAGGCCAAGGGATCTAAGAAGACGAAGATTGGATCTAAGTCTCCTCTTGATCCCAAGTCTTCTACACTGAAAAGGAAAGGTTTGGCTAAGGAAGGGAAGTGCCACCATTGTGGTAAGGCAGGGCACTGGAGGAGGAACTGTCCTCAGTATCTAGAAGATCTGCAGAAGAAGAAGGGAAGTATGACTTCCGCTTCAGGTATTTTCGTTATAGAAATAAACCTTTCTGCTCCTTCATCCTAGGTATTGGATACCGGATGTGGTTCTCACATTTGTATAAATGTGCAGGAACTGAGAAGGAGAAGAATGCTGGGTAAAGGGGAGGTAGACCCGCGCGTCGGGAATGGAGCAAGAGTTGCAGCCGTCGCCGTTGGTGTTTACTGTCTTTTTTTGCCCACAGGGCTTGTAATAGAACTAGATAATTGTTATTATGTTCCGGCCATAACTAGAAACATTATTTCTATTTCATGTTTGGACATGATTAGTTTTTCTTTCGTAATTAAGAACAATTGTTGTTCTATTTATAAGAATGATGTTTGTTATGACGTAGCCCAAATGTTTAATGGTTTATATGTTTTGAACTTAGACCATCCGATCTATAACATAGAAAATACTAAAAGACTAAAAACAAATAATTCGAATCATACGTAACTTTGGCATTGTCGTTTAGGCCATATAAATGAGAAACGCATATCATTTGAGAGATGCGAGTCATGTTTGTTGGGCAAGATGACGAAAGCTCCTTTCACTAGTTGTAATGAGAGGGCTAATGATCTTTTGGGTATAATACATAGTGATGTATGCGGACCCATGAGTTCTATGGCTAGAGGTGGGTTCTACTACTTCGTTACATTTACTGATGATTTTAGTAGATACGGATACGTGTTTCTTATGAAGAACAAATCCGAGACCTTTGAAAAGTTCAAAGTGTTTAAAAATGAAGTGGAGAACCAACTGGGAAAAAGGATAAAAGCACTCCGATCTGATCGAGGTGGCGAATATCTGAGTCATGAGTTTCGTGATCATCTGAAAGAGTGTGGTATTTGTTTACCCGGGAAACCGCTTTCAAGAGGATTACTCGCAGACCGAGCGGTTTGCGGATCCAAGTCGCCCGGCTCAGGTTAAACGAGATCCATCGACACCAGCTAGCACAGGTCGGGCGGTCTGGCATAACTCAGACCGCCGCCAAGTACTAAAGATAGTCCGAGCCCAAGTCCAGTGGGGCAAGTCGCGGTCTCAAGTCGGAGATCGCGCGGTTTATGCCATGAAGATAAGCTCAGATTCAAGGTCGAAGAACAAGCCGTGGTCTCAAAATAGAGACCGATCGGATAGCACCGTCGCCTTGGTCGCATCATCTTTATCTTCTGGACAGACAAGTCGGAAGGGCAAGCCGCCAAGCCGCGCGGCTTCTTTCTTTCCTTCTTTGTGTATCCCGTCACCGCCTGCCCGTTTCTCCTGTACCCGGGCAGGCGGTTATTTTATCCCTGCCCGTTCGGGCAGGCCCCCAAGCCTATAAATAGGAGGCGGCACTGTTCCCAAGACACGCACACTCGAATCTAGGAGCTCGCTTGTTTGAGCTGCGGACTCGAGTTTCTCGTCTTACGGACTGTCTCACCGGCCGGCTTCTCTTTTCCAACACTTATAACCCGCTGTAACCCCTTCTTTCTAATCAAAGGAAAGCCCGTCGCAGGAGTGGCATTTGCCGCGGTGGGCGAAGTGTGGCCTTGACCGCTGCTAGCGGTCTCATTCTTCTGCACAAAAAGTAACCGGCAACCCGCAGCCTCCGGTTTCCCTCGGAGGTGCGATTTCGGACTCAACAGAAACACGCGACCTTCAGATCGCGGATTGTCGGTGAAATCTTTTTCGCCACGATGTCAGACCGTCAGTTCCCCCTTGGAGATCGCTCCGATCATAGCGAGGACTCTTTGTGGGAAGCCCTGGAGCAATCAAGGAGAGAAGCCGAGCGGGCTCAGAGGGCCACTGATCAGCGACTTGAAGCGATCAGTCAGACTTTAGCAATGCTAACTGAGCGACTAGTTCCGCAACAAGCCGCGGCTAATCAGGCAGTGAACCCGGTCCTTCCTCCACCTCCTTCTTACCCGCTACCGCAAGCCGCTAATTTCCAGCTCCACCAAGAAGACCTTGCGGCTAGGAAAAACTTCTATCAGGAAGCCGCGCACAACATGCCAGCTCGAGTCCTCGACTTCCAGGGGGCAACTTCTCACACTGCCCACCCTTCCTACCCGCAGGAGGGCGCGGCCCGTCTCTCCTACCCGCCTGAAGCTCCTATTCATCACTCCTACCCGCAAGAAGCTGCTGCCCGGTCTTCTTATCAGGCGGCTTGTCCGCGAATAGCCGCAGCTCCGACGGCTTATTACCCTGCTCCTCTGTATGAAGACATGGAAGAAACTTCTCCCTTTGTGGATGAAGTCAGAGGGGAACCTGCTCCTAATAATTTCAGGGAGCCTCGCCTGCCAGCTTTCAATGGGGAGACTGATCCCACGGTTCATTTACAAGCTTTCGAGTCAGCCATTGCTCTCAGAACCTTAACTGATGCAACTAAGTGCAAGCTTCTTGTAACCTCCTTTGAAGGACAAGCGAGGGAATGGTTTTATGGTTTGCACCCCAGGTCGATCCGTTGTTTCGCGGAGCTGCGAAGAGAATTCCTGCTGAGATTCTCCACCTCAAGGAAGAGAAAGAGTGGCCCGGCGACCCTTTTCGATATAAAACAACGGGAAGGCGAGACATGGGCTCGTTTTGTGGACCGATTCCAGAAAGAGATCATGGAAGTCCAAAATGTAGACCCGGAGCTGTATAGGGTTGCCCTCATCCATGGCCTAAGAGAGCGCCCCCTAAAGTTCGAAGCAAATATAAGGGAGCCTAAGACTTATCAGGAAATGATAAGTTTGGCAAATATGTTTATCAGAGGAGAGAAGAGCAATCCGGACTACGTCGCGAAGCTGGTAAGCGACAAGGAGCAGTCAAATCCATCCTTCCATCATCCACCATCGAATCAGTCCCACTTTGAACCCCGTTCCCAAAGGGTGAGGAACTACAAAAATAAGCAACCATTTATGGGCCATCAGCGGTTTCAAGATCAGAGACCACAGTTGGCCATCGCTCCCGCTCCATCCGCTCCCCTTCCGCAAATCATGCTGGTATATTTACAACAGTATGCCACGCAGCCACCTCCAGTCATTCCATCAACTCAATACGATGATTCACAAGAGTCATTCACTCCCCTAAACGTCACCATGGACGAAGTAGTCCAGATTCTGCAAAAGAGGCCAGATTTCAAAAGGCCTGCTCCGCTGAAGTCGGATATTCGCAATCGAAATCCAAACCTTTATTGTGAATATCATAAAGAGGGGGGACATCTAACTGAAGACTGTCGAGCTCTTCGTCTGCTTATAGAAAGACTCCTCCTGGGAGAAGGAAAGCTCCGGGGTCTAGTTCAGAAAGATAAAACTGCTGAGCCAACTACTGAGAAGAAAAAGGATAAGGAAACAGTAGAAGTGACCTGGGAATGCGCCGACGTCGAGGACGCCGGCTACTATGGTGATATCCATCCTTCTACCGAATGCGTTGATGTCAATGATGTGGGCCCCTTAGTGGACATCTATTGTATCCATGGGGGAGCTGGAGCGGAATCATCTCGCAAATCCAGCATTGCGAGAGTTCTAAAGCAGGAAGTGGCAGCCACTACATGTTCTCCTCCCGAAAGCACTATTGTCACGTTTGGTCAGGATGACCTTCCCCCCAATGCTAATCCTTTCGATGATGCGGTGGTTATCAAGGCCATCATCGAAAACTATACAGTCCACAAGATTCTGATTGATACCGGCAGCTCCGTCAATCTCCTTTTCCGCCCAACTTTCGAGGCCTGAAGACCGGAAAGCATCTGCTTTCCACCGATGGGCCCCTCTACGGTTTTTCTGGGGAGAAGAAGGAAGTAGAGGGTTCAGTGAAGCTCCTGGTCTCTCTTGGAGGAGTAATAAAGTTGATCAATTTTGTGGTAGTAGATTCCCCGAGCAACTACTGTGCTATCTTCGGGAGGCCGATTCTCAATGCGTATAGGGCAGTAATGTCCACCTTTCACCTTGCCCTCAAGTTTGCTGCTGAAGGAAAGCAGTATCGGGTCAGAAGCAACCCAAAGGTAGCTCGGGAGTGCTACGTCCGAACTGTCAACATGGTCACCGACGCTCCACTTCCCAAGATCATGGATGAGGTTTTGGAGGTTGCTGAGTCTTCAATGGCCGCCGAGGAAAGCGCAGAACGGACAGGGACTTACCTGGAACCTGCCCAGGAGACCCAAGAGGTTCCTATTGCTGAAGAGGAAGGAAAAAAGCTGATCATCAACGCCGAGCTATCAGAAGAAGAGAAGGTTCAGTTGATCTCCTGCCTGTTGGAGAATCTAGACATCTTCGCTTGGTCAACAGAAGATATGCCTGGTGTAGATCCAGATGTCGCATGCCATCACCTCAACATTTCTCCTGAATTCAAGCCAATCCAACAGAAGAAGAGGGAGGTAGCAACCAAGCTAGCGGTACCCATCAAAGAAGAAGTTGCAAAACTTCTTAAAGCCAATTTCATTTCTGAAATCCAGTATCCCACCTGGATGTCGAATGTAGTGATGGTGAAAAAATCTGGGGGGAAATGGCGCATGTGTGTAGATTTCACTAAACTCAATAAAGCATGTCCCAAGAATTGTTATCCCTTGCCTCGGATAGATGTTTTGGTAGATTCCGCGGTGGGATATAATTTCATGAGTTTCCTAGATGCATTTTCTGGTTACCACCAGATTAAGATGCATAAGCCTGATATCCCGCATACGTCCTTCATTACCAATGACGGGTGTTATTGTTATCTCGTCATGCCTTTCGGGCTCAAAAACGCGGGTGCAACATATCAGAGGATGATGGACATGGTTTTTGAAAAACAGAAAGGAAGAAATCTTGAAGTATACGTTGATGATCTCCTTCTAAAAAGTAAAACTTTTTCAATCCACCTGAAAGACCTCGTAGAGACGTTCGCTACTCTACGGAGGTTCAAATTAAAGCTAAACCCATCAAAATGCGTATTCGGGCAAACAAAGGGAAATTTCTCGGGCATCTTCTCACCCCTGATGGCCTCGCACCAAATCCGGATAAAGTAAAAGCTATCCTAGATATGACCCCTCCTCGTAATCAGAAAGAGGTACAACAACTTAGGGGGAGGCTGGCAGGATTGAGCTGATTCATTTCCAAATCAGGAGATAAAAGCGCTCCATTCTTCAAGACACTTAGGGGAGGATCTAAGTTTGAATGGAATGAAGAGTGCGATAATGCTTTCGAACAGTTGAAAAAGCAGTTAACCTCAACCCCTCTTCTTCAAAGCCCTCGTGAAGGGGAAACGTTATTCTTGTACTTGGGGGTGGGTCCAGATGCCATAAGCTCTATCCTGGTTCGGGAGGAGAAGAAGAAGCAATTTCCAATATATTATGTCAGCCATATCCTTAAAGATGCAGAAACTAGATATTCAATTCTAGAGAAATTAGCCTTGGCCTTAGTGATGTCCTCACGAAGGCTTCACCCCTATTTTCAGGCTCATCCTATTCAGGTGGTTACGGATCATCCACTAAGAAGTATCCTGGAGAAGCCAGATCATTCAGGAAGACTGGCCAAATGGGCAATTGAGCTGAGCGAGTTTGAAATACTATACATTCCCAGAACAGCAATTAAGGCACAAGTACTGGCAGACTTCTTGGTAGACACGATGGAGTCTAACCCTGAGCGGGTGGAAAAATCTCCTTATGCCTGGATCATCTACGTAGATGGAGCTTCAGGGAGAAACTCCGTGGGAGCCGGAGTAGTTCTTCTCAGTCCAAATGGCATCAAACTCGAGCAGGGAATCAAATTCTTTTTCCCAGTAACAAACAACCAGGCTGAATACGAAGCACTCTTGGCCGGCCCAAGACTCGCAAAAGAGCTTGGGATAGAACATGTTCATGTAAAAACTGATTCTCTTGTAATGGCCTCGCAAGTTCTAGGGAACTACGAAACAAGAGAACCAATGCTGAGAAAGTATCTATCGCTAGCTAAGGAAGAGATCGGGAAATTCAAATCCTTCATCATCGAGCACATTCCAAGGACAAAAAATGAAGAGGCAGACGAGTTATCAAAGTTTGGTCTTCCATCAGGAGGGGTGACCTCGGAACTTTTCCATCCGGCCACGGAGAAAGAGGAGCTCATGCAGATTGATCAAAATCCCTCCTGGAAGGATCCTTATGAACTATTTCTGTCAAAAGGGGAGTTCCATCATTCCATTAAAGATCAGAGAAGATTCAAAAGGAAGGCGGCATATTATTATCTAATAGCAGGAGTCCTCTACAGAAAAACTTTGATTTCCCCCTCAGCACGATGTGTTTCAGAAGAAGAGATCCCTACATACTTCAGGAAGTTCATTCCGGGGAATGCGGTAGCCATTCAGGTGCAAAAACTCTAGAGAAGAGAATCCTAAGGCAGGGGTATTTTTGGACAAACATGAGAAAGGATGCCGAAGCATTCGCCAAGCGTTGTGTTCAGTGCCAAAAGTTTGCTCCTCTTCAGCATCTGCCCGCTCAGTCGCTTAGGTCAATAACTGCACCCTGGCCGTTCGCGGTTTGGGAGATGGATCTCATCGGACCCTTTCCAATGGCTAGCGGTCAGCGCCGCTTTATCATAGTGATGATTGACTACTTCAGTAAGTGGATCGAGGCTAAGGCACTGGCAAGAACTACTATCCAAAATATCAGAAACTTCATCTGGGGAGAAATAGTCTGCCGACACGGAATTCCGCTGGCAATTGTCACTGATAATGGTCCACAATTCAATAATCCCGAGATGATAAAATTTTGCGATCAGGTTGGAATTGACCTGCAGTTTTTCTCAGTACATCATCCAAGGACCAATGGTCAGGTAGAAGCAGCCAACAGGCGAATCCAGCAGCTCCTGATGAAAAGAGTTTGGAGTCAGAAAGGAAACTGGGCAGATCAACTTCCCTCCATCCTTTGGACTCTTCGTACTACTCCATCTTCAGCTACAGGGGAGACACCATTTAAACTGTCTCATGGCTCAGAGGCTGTCATTCCTGTGGAGTTTGAGGTGGTCACTCCAAGAGTTATGTACGGAAAAGAAGGAGGAGAAGCGTGGGTAGAATACAATGACGAGGCTATCAAGTATAGTCTGGATCTAATCGAAGAACTTCAGGATGAGGCAACAATCAGGCAAGAAGAAGTTAAAAGGAGGATGGCAAAGTACTTTGACAAAAATGTCAGGGTAAAGCATTTTGCGGTCGGCGACGTCGTACTAAAAAAGGTTGATGCAGCAGCCCGAACAGGCAATGTCGGGAAGCTAAATCCTAATTGGGCTGGACCTTTCATCGTCAAGGAGGTACTAAAAAGTGGGGCTTATCGCCTCCAAACAAGTGAAGGAGAAGACATCCCGCGCACCTGGAGTGGCGACGATCTCAAACGGTTCTATCCTTAAAATGTCTTCTTTACTTTCCTGCAGTTTTTGAGATATTTTAATAAGAAGCACCATACTGACACTTCTCCATGTTTGATGTTTCCTTTCTGCATTTTCTCATATATCAAACTCACTGAACCACGGAGACATCGCCAAGTTCTGCTCGAACCCCCTCGGATTGTAGTCATTAGCGTAAAACCATGAAGATCATGTGTAGCGGGGAGTTTTCGCACACGTGTAGTGGTAGCTTGCCAATTCCCGTGTGGTGGTCTTCAGAACCTTGGATCCCGGCTGATATCCAACACACCCCTGCATCAAGGGAGGTCTAGGTGAATGTTGGCTCTATCATGCCCCGAGAGGGATATAATTACAGCTTTGATGATCCTTCTGAGGAAAGCAATGTCGGTATAGCCCCCGCGGCATAACCACACCTGCCCAACTGATCATCTTAGTCTGTGACTATCGAATACTCCAAGGTACTCTCAAGTCTCAAGCGATGCCTAAGCGGGACCCACAACTGAGTTGATCTCTCTGAGGAAAGCAATGTTCGCCGCCTAGACCCACCTGCCCAATTGATCAAATCGGCTTGTAGCCCTAGGAAAGAGAGCAGTCGAGTCACTTACAGCTCTTATGACCACTTGAGGAAATCAATGTTCGCCGCCTAGGCCCACCTGCCCACTTGGTCATCTGGGTCTGTACTTGTTTCTCTTTATTTCTACAGCTCTTATGACCACTTGAGGAAAGCAGTGTTTGCCGCCTAGGCCCACCTGCCCACTTGGTCATCTGAGTCTGTAATCATCTTTATTGCATTACAAGGGATTATTTCATCCCATAGGGTCATTATAGACCATTTGGACGAAAAAGCAGGATTTCTATGTGCAGCATAAACCGGACGACTAAATACTCAAACCGGGCGGTTTGAAATAAGCAGGTACCAGGGCTTTCAGGCGGTCTGGTTATTAAACCTGGCGGTCTGGTTATTAAACCTGGTGGTCTGGTTATTAAACCAGGCGGTCTAAAATAAGCAGGTACCAGGGCTTTCAGGCGGTTCGGTTTTTAGACCGGGCGGTTTGAAATAAGCAGGTATTAGGGTTTTCTGGTGGTCTGGTTATTAAACCAGGCGGTCTAAAATAAGCAGGTACCAGGGCTTTCAGGCGGTCTGGTTATTAAACCTGGCGGTCTGGTTATTAAACCAGGCGGTCTAAAATCAGCAGGTTCCAAAGATGTCATGCGGTTCGGTTTTTAGACCGGACGGTTTGAAAGAAACATGATATCATTAAGGTATCAAGATAAATATCAGGGAAGCAAGAATAATCATGACCGGCCGACATAATTATCCGGATTATGAATTTATCATCCTTATGGGTTTCCATTCAATCCGATCGGATAATCACAGGATCTTTTCAATCAGGCGGTTATGATTCTCGTTGCAAGTATTAAACCTGCTAATCGCACGAATTCTATATACAACTCGTGCGGCTTGTCAGTCAATGTTATATAAAGCTGTCATATAGATTGTTCGGATTAAATGTTAATCGCACGGTCTATCAACTGATCTTCTTGAGACTGGATATTCTGTTTACGGTCGCACGGCTTGATTATTTTAAATTCCGGATCGGTTATCTGATTGCATTCACGGAGGTGGGATTTACAGCGATGTTAGCTGCAAGTCGCCTGATTTAAAACACTGACCGCTCGGTCTGATAATTGTTCTCGTGACTTGTCCTTCTTTATCCTGGAAAGCAAGTATGCCGAGTCTAGTAGTAACCGCGCGGCTCAATTGTGTCCGGTTTCCGGGATGTCGTAATACATTCGTAATAAGTTAGCACCTTCTCAGAATAAATCGGACAAATTCGATTCGGATTAAAAGAAGCAAGCTATGCGAGTGGGTTTTTTATAGATACTTTGCCAGAATCTTATGAAAATCACTATCCTAACCGGATGAATTAACATTAAGTCGCATGACTTGCTTAGATTTAACACAAAGAAATCGCAAACAATCACATGTAAGTTGTAGAAGGTAGACGGATAGACAGGTAAAACTTTTCATTTCATTATCAAAACATTTACATTATATTTTAAGCTGTCCGGCTAACAACATCAAGACGACGGCTATTCAAAATAAAAAACGAAATACGGCTACTGATTGTGCGACTTGAGTTTCTTAGACGCAGAAGCACTTGAATGTTCGCTGCCATCAATCAAAACGTCAGGAGAATAACCCTCGCTGCCCGACGAGGATGAGCTGCTCAATTCGCCCGATTTGCGACCATCATCCTCTTCAGAATCGCTAGATTCGGACTCCGAGTCACTCTCACCACTCTTAGCCGCTCCGGGTTCTTCGGCCTCATCATCTCCATCATCGCTCTCCTCCGAACTGGATCCGTCGGCTTTATTCTTTCCTTTAGCTTTCCGCCTGATCTTTTCTAACTTCTTTTGCAAGATCGGATAGGCGTCCGAGAAGGTGAAATGCTCGAAACCAGGCGCGAACCCGTTGAGCTCCCGCAAGCGGTTAAAAGCATTATCAATTCCCTCGGCGACATGAGGGAAGAGTTCCTGCTGATAGACCGGGTCGGTCTCATCATACTTAGCCTGCAAAAGAAAAGAGTAAGATAAGACCGTGCGGTCTGGGAACATTGGTATTGAGGCTGGCCAGGTGATGACTTACCGACTCGGCTTCCTTTAGCCGCGCATTTTCTTTCTTCAGTTCGGCAATTTCCTTCTCTTGGAGAGTGTTTTCTTTAATCAGCCTCTTGAGGGTCATTCCCATGAAGGCGTGGTGATGAGGCTCTCGGCACCAACCCGCGCGGCCTCTCTGGAGAGCTCTTCCACAGGAATTTTCCTTAACCTCCTGAAGTTCCGTCGGCCAAACATGGCGATGCTAGCGGCCTCAGCATGCAGGCCCGACTTCTTGTTCGCCCAGTGGGGAAGCGCAGTAGAGACCTGGACACTATCACTGTCCGGATGCCAGGTCAAGACCGGGCGGCTTTTTAGATCCTTCACCTTGCTGAAGGAGCGGAGGGCGGCGAAGTCGCCTGAGGAACCCGAATCTTCCCCATCGGACGACAGCGGCTTGTTCCTGGCTTGCCTCTTTCTTTTCTCCGTCTGAGTCAAGACTAAACCAGCCGGGCTTATCGGCTTGTTGGCAGGAACAACGACTTGGGCTACAAAAGGAGAAGAGTCAGCACAAGAGATCGAGCGGTTAACATTGAAGTCGAAAGCAAAGGGAAGCTTACTATCTTCAAGCCGAACGTTCTCTAGCTCGGCAAGTAGAGGGATATAGTAGCTTATGTTAAGCCGCTCATCCTTGAGAAGCTTGCAGATTCCCTTCTCCACTTCGCTTATTGGGACCGGTTGAAAGGCCTCCTCAGGACGCACTTGTGGATTCGGGTTCAACAGGCCAAGTCGGCCTTCGAAGATCAAGTACCTCTCCGACCAGGCCGTGACTTTGTTCGCCAGATTGACCATCTTCAACCCGCGGCAGCCAAAATAGAGGTGGCCTTTGAAGACATCCGATTCAGAGTCCGGGATGGCCCGCACCGAGAATATCTTCCTGAAGAGGTCCATAGAGAAGCGGACTCTCTCAGATCGCAGGTAGGAGATGAAGCTACATATCCCGGCCATCGAGTTGGGAGAAATCTGGCCGGGAACAACTCCATAATGTTCAAAGACCATGGCGAGCTCAATCGAAATCGGGAATTTGAATCCGCAATCGAAATGGTCGATTGGGATCGCGATATGGTTCGGGCCAGACAAATTCATCCGCTCATCACGGAGCGGAAGCCGCGCGAGCAGCGGACTATCAGTCATGTGCTTCTCGACGAATTCGTCCAGCTCGGCCTTTGTCAAACGACACTCCTCGAGGTCTGCAGAATGAAAGGCCACAGCGGCTTCGGAGCGGGTAGCAGAAGTCTTGGCAGGTCGCTTCGGCTGGCGCTTTGCTCCCATCTTGAAATTTTGGTAAAAGGAATTTCGGGAGGGCGCTACTTATAAGGACGGCTGATCTGCATTTAGCAAAGGTCAAATCACGGCTAGACCGATCAACCCGTACGGGTACATCATCACAAAAGTCAACCACAGAGACTGTATAATTCAAACATGCGAATTAAAGAATCACGAAAATGAGCAGATCGGTTTATGTAAAATAACCCACAGGCATCAATCAACACAGCAAGAAGGCAAAAAAGTAAATTCAAATATTTAAGCCGCACGGCCTGAATGGCGGATCGAATATTATAGAGCCAGATTCAAGCAATTGTCCAAGAGACCGAATAGAAATACTATTACAAGAGACCGAATAGAAATACTATTACAAGTTCATATCTTAGAGCCACTCGTTACAGACGGATATCGCTCGGTTCATCCTCCCTGTGAAGCCGCGCGACATGATCGCCGATTTGAAGTACAGTTCCCTGCATTTGGTTCATATTATGATTAAGGCGGTTGATCATGCTATGAATCCGCGCGGCATCTCTCTCTACTCGCGTCACAGGGATCAGGCGACTAGGCAAGGTCGCTGCGGACTCATGAACACTAATAGCTGGGCGGATCATCCCGGCTACAGGAAGAGACGAGCTCGTCCCTGCGTCCGGGCGGCTTGACCCTCGCCGGCCTTCGTCAACCACGTTAATAGGGCGCCGACTTCCGCCGGCTTCCTTTGCCAAATGAAGGTATCTGTCCCTATAATAGGCACAGTCCTCTTCGAGCTTGCGGACTTCCTTCTTTCCACGATCAATCCGGACGGTCAACGCAGCCACTTGGTCTTGCTGCGCCTTTTCTTTCTCTCGACGCTCTCTCCGCTCGGCCTCCAGCGCTGCTCGGCTTTCCTTCCGTTCGGTTTCCAATTCAACCCGAAGAGCAGCTTTCTCATCTTGGGCGACCTTCTCTCTCTCCTCCACAGCCCTCAACTGCTTAGCAAGGGTTTCCAGATTCTTTTGAAGCCAGGAAATCTCATCCTCCATCCGAGTATCCGGCAGAGAAGAACTCAGCAGGGGTGGATCAAGAGGGGGAAGATAGGTCACCAGCTGGCCCGGCTTCGGGATAGAGTCACGGTCATCTGCAATAAGAGAAAATAGTCAAGAAGTACTCAAAAGAAAACCGCTTTCATCGAATTTTCCTCGCTTACAAGCCGCGGCAGTTTGAATTGAATTCGAGCGGACGGGTCGCCTTGTTAGCTCGGTATCGAACTTTCGGCGTTGTTCTCTCCACGATCTCTCACTTTGCCTCCGCTTAGCAGCAGAAAGTTGAGCAGCGGAGGGAAAGAAGCTGGGCGACGGGTTCAACAACGAAGCGCGCGACTTGTTTCGAGGACGCGGCCTGAAAAAACGAACAGGGTAGTAATCCGCTTCCTCTTTACCTTGCAGCAAAAGATTGGGTTGCGGCGGAGGCGGCCTGGCAAGTTGATCTCTTACTCGCTCCGCCTTCACCTGCATAAACCGCAGACCGGCCGTCACGGTATCTTCAGGTACCGGTATGGTTCTTTCAGTCGCGACCTCAGGAAGGATGGCTTCCTTAAGGCTGGTTGCATCCTCAGATAGGGCGAATCCTTTTTCTCCTGGCGGGTTGGCAGCCTGCAGTTCGAAAGAAGTTCTCAGCTGATCATCTTGCTTCTGAAAAGAATCAAAATCCTTGAGGAGTTCACTTACGGAAATGCTATGAGCATCGAGTGGAATCTGGTCGTTCGGCTGGGGGGAAGGAGAAATCAAGCCCTCCGAGACTTCATTCTCGCGCGACTTGCCTTGCAGGCTGTCCGCTCTCGATTTCCCGGACGCTGCCTTGTTCTTGGCCTTTAGCTTCTTCATTTTCTTGAGAAGCCTGTCCGCTGTGGACTCCTCCTTCTTTCTCTTCTTCGACTTCAGGGCGGTTGGTTTTTCCGGACTGTCCTCAACATTGATTACTGAAGCTTCCTGATCGGTCGGCTTGGGGGAATCAACCGCCTCTCCCCCTTCATCCCTTATGTTCAGATGAAAAGCTCCGGACGGAGTAACTTCTATCTTGAAAGACTCATCCCCATCGCCTTTCTGGGAAGCAATCTCCAAGTCTGTCTTACCCGGCGGGTAAGGCGGACTGTTTCCTTTATCAGAGAAGGTTGGGGGATCAGCTGGGGGTGGGTTCGGACAGCTCGCCTCATTTTTAGTCGACAGGACGGCTGATTGCTCAGGAAGCAGTTCGGTCAGCTTACTCGCCTCTTGTCCAGACGACGTGCCGACTGTCAACCCTGCAGGCGGGTCGGTCGCTTTACTTGTAAAAGCAATTGTTACGGTCTTATCAGGCCGCGTCGCCTTTTTCTTCTTCTTCTCTTTCGAGCGGTCTCTCTCGCGGCTCTTTCCGGGCTTCTCAAGAACTTCGAGCGCGGCCATCAAGTCCACCATCTTTTTCGGGATGTTCAAACCGAAAGCCCTAACCGCAATAGGCGAGTAGTGACTCGTGGTAACAATGGAGTTATGCCAGAATCGAAGCTTCTGGAACATTTATAACCAACGGGGTGAAGACGGCGCGGTCTCCGGCTAGCACTGATATTTTCGAAATCTTCACAGAAATTTAAAAATATGCGGGGATTATGTTTACCCGGGAAACCGCTTTCAAGAGGATTACTCGCAGACCGAGCGGTTTGCGGATCCAAGTCGCCCGGCTCAGGTTAAACGAGATCCATCGACACCAGCTAGCACAGGTCGGGCGGTCTGGCATAACTCAGACCGCCGCCAAGTACTAAAGATAGTCCGAGCCCAAGTCCAGCGGGGCAAGTCGCGGTCTCAAGTCGGAGATCGCGCGGTTTATGCCATGAAGATAAGCTCAGATTCAAGGTCGAAGAACAAGCCGTGGTCTCAAAATAGAGACCGCTCGGATAGCACCGTCGCCTTGGTCGCATCATCTTTATCTCCTGGACAGACAAGTCGGAAGGGCAAGCCGCCAAGCCGCGTGGCTTCTTTCTTTCCTTCTTTGTGTATCCCGTCACCGCCTGCCCGTTTCTCCTGTACCCGGGTAGGCGGTTATTTTATCCCTGCCCGTTCGGGCAGGCCCCAAAGCCTATAAATAGGGGGCGGCACTGTTCCCAAGACACGCACACTCGAATCTAGGAGCTCGCTTGTTTGAGCTGCGGACTCAAGTTTCTCGTCTTACGGACTGTCTGACCAGCCGGCTTCTCTTTTCCAACACTTATAACCCGCTGTAATCCCTTCTTTTTAATCAAAGGAAAGCCCGTCGCAGGAGTGGCATTTGCCGCGGCGGGCGAAGTGTGGCCTTGACCTCTGCTAGCGGTCTCATTCTTCTGCACAAAAAGTAACCGGCAACCCGCAGCCTCCGGTTTCCCTCGGAGGTGCGATTTCGGACTCAACAGTATTATATCACAGCTCACTCCACCCGGAACACCTCAACATAATGGTGTTTATGAGAGGAGGAATCGTACCTTGTTAGACATGGTGCGATCGATGATGAGACATGCAGATTTGCCCGTTTCCTTTTGGGGTTTTGCTTTAGAGACTGCTGCTTTCACACTAAATCGAGTTCCAATGAAAATGGTTCTAAAGACACCATATGAGATATGGACTGGGAAGCGTCCTAGTATGTCGTTCATCAAGATTTGGGGCTGTGAGGCATATGTGCGACGTCAAATGCCTGACAAGCTGGAACCCAAATCGGATAAATGTTATCTCGTGGGGTATCCTAGGGAAACCAAAGGATACTACTTCTACTTGCCGTCTGAGGGCAAAGTGTTTGTCGCAAGGACTGGCGTCTTTTTGGAGAAAGATTTCTTATCCAGAAAGACTGCAAAGGTAGAACTTGAAGAAGTTCAAGAGCCACAAACAATGAACGAACCAAAATTGGAACCTGAGCAAGGACTACAAGAAGTTGTAGCTGGAGAGCCTGCTCAAGAAACACAAGTCCTACGTAGATCTGGTAGACCAATATTTTAGCCTGAGAGATATGGATTTCTCATGACTCAAATAGGTAATGTGTTGCTTATGGATCATGATGATGAGCCTGCAACCTACCAAGAGGCTATGAATGGACCAGACTCCGAGAAGTGGCTTGAGGCCATGAAATCTGAAATGGACTCCATGTACACAAACCAAGTTTGGACCTTGGTGGAACCACCTGAAGGGGTACGACCCATAAGGTGCAAATGGTTCTTCAAGAAGAAGACCGACATGGATGGGAATGTACAGACATTCAAAGGCCGGCTGGTGGCTAAAGGTTTCAGGCAAATTCATGGTGTTGACTATGATGAAACCTTTTCCCCTGTAGCAATGGTCAAGTCCATCAGAATTCTACTTGCTATTGCTGCGTATTATGACTACGAGATCTGGCAAATGGACGTCAAAACGGCTTTCCTTAATGGAAACCTCCTTGAGGAAGTGTATATGACACAACCTGAGGGTTTTGTATCTCCAAGTGAAGCCACTAAAATATGCAAGTTGAATCGATCCATTTATGAATTGAAACAAGCTTCTCGAAGTTGGAATCTGCGTTTTGATGAGAAGATCAAAGAGTTTGGTTTCATCAAGAATGAAGATGAGACTTGTGTTTACAAGAAGATTAGTGGGAGCATTGTTGTCTTCCTGATATTGTATGTAGATGACATACTACTGATCGGGAATGACATTCCGACCCTGCAAGTTGTTAAGAACAACCTAGGGAAGTGCTTTTCTATGAAAAACTTGGGCGAAGCGACTTATATACTTGGTATTAAGATCTATAGAGATAGATCGAAGAAGTTGCTGGGTTTGACCCAGAGTACATACATTGACAAGGTGTTGAAATGATTCAGCATGCTTGAGTCCAAGAAAGGATTCTTACCCATGTCACATGGTGTGAGTCTCTCTAAGGACCAGTTTCCAAAATCTTTGGAAGATAAGGACCGCATGAAGTTGATTCCATATGCTTCCGCAATTGGATCAATCATGTATGCAATGTTATGTACTCGACCCGATGTCTCATATGCTTTAAGCATGACTAGCAGGTATCAGTCTGATCCTGGTGATGGTCACTGGATAGCTGTCAAGAATATCCTAAAGTACTTGAGAAGGACTAAGGATACATTCTTGGTGTTTGGTGGAGAGGAAGAGCTCGTTGTAAAGGGTTACACGGATGCAAACTTCCAGACTGACAGAGATGACTCAAAGTCACAGTCAGGTTTTGTGTTTTGTCTTAATGGAGGAGCTGTAAGCTGGAAGAGTTCCAAGCAAGAGATAGTTGCTGATTCTACAACTGAGGCCGAGTATATCGCTGCAGCGAATGCGGCGAAGGAGGCTGTGTGGATTAGGAAATTCATCAGCGAGCTTGATGTAGTTCCTAGCATTGTTGATCCCGTAGTTCTCTACTGTGACAACAATGGTGCAATTGCACAAGCTAAGGAACCTAGATCTCATCAGCGCTCCAAGCACATACTTCGGCGCTTCCATCTTATTCGAGAGATTGTCGATCGAGGAGATGTGAGCATATGCAGAGTACCGACTGAAGAAAATATACCGGATCCACTGACAAAGCCTCTTGCGCAAAAGGGGCATGATGGTCATGTTAGATCAATGGGTATTAGATACCTGAATGATTATCTTTAGTGGGAGCCTTGTGGATTGCATATTTGTTGGTTATTTGTTCATTGGATGAATTTTAAAATGTACTATGTATTTTATTTTATATTTATGGCAAGTTCTTTTATTATGTCATTTATATCTGTCTGATAAGATTAATTAGCATAATAAATGCCCTTAGAGTGTTTGCTTCCATAGGAATTCAAGTACGTGACTTGAATGTGAGAGCCTATGTTTATAAGGAGCTTCATTCTTAAATGGTCCCTGGTCGGAGTATCATCTTAGAAGCTAAGGGCGATGATGATACATTGAGACTAGCATGTGTGTTGACTGATGACCGGTTCTCATAGGTCATGATATTGTGATATCAAGTCATCACATGGGTACTTGTTAGTGAACAAGTTGTACTGGACAGACCCCCCGTAATACTACTTTGTGGATTGTAATATGAACGTGTCACAAGTAGGTCTCAAGTGACAATGGTGTTTGTGGTCCTTTTACCTGAAGTCATAGCATTCATCAGGTGAGGAAGAGCGTACTTTGATGCCATCTAAAGTCTTCTCTTGAGAAAGGTTGACGATAAGGGTGGTTGTTGGGTATGTTACAAATCATTTGGATGTTTGTGTGTGAGCAGAAATGGAATTTGTCCTCCTGTATGACAGGAGTTACATCCATGGGCCCCTTGATGGAATGAGGCTGAGAAATGCATGACCATGCTTGGTTGAGTCAATATATGACATTGAGCTCACCAATTTCAGACAGTCTATTCTAGATCAGGAAATTGGGATTGAACAATTATGAGGGTGACACGGTCCATGCCTCTAGTTCTATCCGGATGTAAAGGACAAAGGGACATGACAACACTAATACATTGGTCATGACAGGCTTGTTGAGTTATGAACTCTTATTGCTTAGGTAGCAATGATGTATTGCTAGATGCCGCTCATTGTTTGTGAGACTTTTGTTGATACTTTGTGATCAAGTGGGAGACTGTTCGAGTTTCTGAGGTGATCTCAAAGCAATCAATAGTTCGTCTTGCTGCCAACGCAATATGATCCTATAAGGTCGCACATAAAAGCGTTTGGAGAAATTGGAGAAAGGATTGTGTTGGCCTTACTCATATTGGATATGAGTGGAGGACCAATCCTGTGACTGCTTGGAATTAAGTTGAGAATGTCTCAACGAGAAATCGTTTAAAGGGTTTAAACAAATGGGTTTATACTTGACAAATTCGGCTAAAGGGTTTAACCGAATTGTGTCAAATTCGGCTAATGTGATTAGCTGAATAATGTTGTTTTCGACTAATGAGATTCAGCTAATGTGATTAACCGAATTGTAACAGATTCGACTAAAGGGTTTAGCCGAATCATGTCAGTTCGACGAAAGGGTTTCGCCGAATTTATATAGCCGAATTTATATAGAAGAATTCGTCGAAATGGTTTCGCCGTATCTGAGTCGAATTCGGTTATATCGATTAGTCGAATTCGGCGAATGTAAATCTGGACAGAAATGTTCTGTTTTTCCTCTGGTCTGCGGATAGCCTATTTTATGCCTTGCGTATAAAAGGAACGTGATTAGGGCTTCGGACTACGACGGTTTTAGATCGATCCTTTTCGCGATTTCTGGAGAGCCGAAGACGGAAGTGTTCCGATCGCTCTCGATCCGTCCGCCGCCGCTAGTCGCCGCCGTCGGTCGCCGCCTCCTCTGGATCGGACCTAGCAGTCCGTGAGGACTTTGAGAGCTTCCTTCTCCGACCTAGTTCTTGTGTGACAAGAAGCTAGGGTTCTCCATCGTTCGTGTGGATCGCTGTAGAGGAGCCGATACATTTCAGTTCTTGGAACTCAGATTTCGGATTTCTCTTTGGAGCACCTTGGTTGAGTGTTGACTCACTCCCGCAAAGGTACTTTGTATTTCGATTTGCTTATTCTCTTGAATCATGAAAACCGCAAGATCCATTAGCTTCTTTTGGGTTGTTCTAGTTATTTCTGCTGCGCATATTTGATATGTCATCCCTTTCGAGGGGTATAGATGTAAGACCCCTTCCCCCGGACTTCCCAAGACCTGTAAGGACGGAGGGAACATGAAGAGAGGTGGGCCCCAATAATAGGCCAGCAGGAGTTGTCAGGGCCCTTTTAGCCTTACTGCGGGTCTTACTGCCCAGAACCGCCGTCTTGTGGTGGGCAGCCACCACTTAACGCCGATTCTGCCGGCCAAATCTAGAGGAAGCATCCATAGTTAACATTACATAAGAGATACATATCCATCCAAAACCAAAAGACATAGAAAGGTAACATCATAGTCTGGTGCAAATCATAAAGGAGTACTCGGGAACAAACCCGGTCAAATAAAGCTGAAACTAAAACTCCTCAAAAACTAAAGTGACTATAACATGGTCCTCATCACCAAGTACTAAGAATCTAGGACGGAATCTCACGGTAGTACGGTCGCCAACAGAAGGGGCTCCAGGATCTGTAGCTCCTGCCGAATCAGGTCCTCCTGTCCTCTAGTGCTGGGTCTCCTGGTGTTGCCTCCCCTGTGTTAGGTCACAACCGACCGTCAGTCTAAAAGACTCAGCCATAACCTCCCCGCCTCCCCCCGCGACTCCTAGGCACCGGGTGGAGAGGAGGAAAAGGAGGGACACACGGCAGTATAATTTTAAGCAGATGACAAATCGCAGGTAGATTAATTATAGTACAGATTTATATAAATGAGCACGGTATAAGAACAAGTGAGTATATAGTGAGGCAATAACTAATGAACAAGGTTACTAACAACGTAAGCAGTGTCACAATATAAGGGAAGCAATAGAAGGTGTAACATATTGCAGTAAAAGGAACATCCACTAAAAGTAAACAAACACGGTTCATGGGGCAACTGTGAGGTTTTTCATAATTTTAAGTAAGGGAAAAACCTTAACTTATCAATTCGAAGCTAAGTTAAGGGATCGTTTTGCAAGGCCCATCATATAAGGCATCCCATACTACTTTATATGATGGGGGTGAAAAGGGGAAGATGAGAGATGTGATGTATGCTATGTTATGCAGAGATGCGCATTATTATGAAATGATGATTTACTCACACACACGACTCTGTACGTACAGACCTTGTTAGTTCCCCATTGTTCAGGGTGTAGCTATCACCCCGGGTCTTACTACCGTGGTCGTAGTGACAGTGGGTCGGGCTCCCCCACTTCTAGGCAGGTACACACACTACCAAGCCTAGACCTCTCCACACTCCCTCCGAGACCCACGCGTGGGCGGACTAGTCGTGCTTTTTGCTGCGCGTCAGACTTAGATAGGCCAAGTGTGAGTTTTAGGGATGGTGGCTTCTCCACATCTTCCACTAAGCCAGATCCCCAATCCTCACCTCTTGCCTGAGTCAACGTATGTCCGCCGGTGTGCCAGCCCAGACCATACCGAAGACCCGCCACAGATTCCATTTATTCATAAAAGCTTTACCCCGAGCTTACAGCTCGTTAAATATCGTATAAAACACAGGCTCAGCCAGCCTCTCCCTAGGCCTCAATACAAATTCATTCCCAAGGTATGCATGTGGAAATGTCTAATAATATATTCACTTGACTCTACATTACAAGTTCTCTCCCCGTTGACCCTACTCTTGCAAATTTGAGAGGTGAACCTAGATAGTCCTACCAAACCTCACCTTATCATGGGGGATCTGCTGGTCGTCCTACCATTTTATTACCATGACTTATTTGATATCATGTGTTAGGAAAATTTGTTCATGCCTTCAATTGGTAACATCCGCTTACTAGAAATCTTTATGGATATTGGGGTGGACTAGTATGATCTTTGAGCCTTGGGACATTTTAGACTCTTATGATTTGTTCAAGACTTCCGGTCGTCCTATGTATGCTCACTAGAATAAGGTGAATCATTGTTGTTTCTAACTATCTCTATTTCTACTATTGAGTGAGGCTAGTTTAACTTTATTCCCTCTAGATGCTCTATGCTAAGTCACTCCAAAGGTTAGTGAACTCATATCAATCTAGGTTTTAAAGTCATGTAGTTCTTAAGTTCACTCTATATGTTATTCTTGAAGTATGATTAGGAGATCAACTAAATTACATGGACCATTTTACGTAAGACATCAAAATCTCAGATACGTAACCTTACACATGCTTTACTAAAATGGGTCTATAGGGAGCTATACTGCACCAAAAAAAATTTCTGTATAACATATCATTAGAAAGGTAAGAGCAAGAGCTTCAACTTTTGTATTGACCACATGTTCTGAATTTGGGTGTAAGACATTCAGTTTACTGCTTAAAGTTTCAGCATGGGGTGTGACAACTAATTGCTAAAAATACATGTTTTACTAAAAGGAGTCTACAGGGAGCTACACTTCACCAAAATTTCTGTATAACATATCATTAGAAAGGTAAGAGCAAGAGATACAACTTTTGTTTTGACCACATGTTCTGAATTTGGGTGTAAGACATTCAGTTTACTGCTTAAAGTTTCAGCATGGGGTGTGACAACTAATTGCTACAAATACATGTTTTACTAAAAGAAGTCTACAGGGAGCTACACTTCACCAAAATTTCTGTATAACATATCATTAGAAAGGTAAAAGCAAGAGCTACAACTTTTGTTTTGACCACATGTTCTGAATTTGGGTGTAAGACATTCAATTTACTGCTTAAAGTTTCAGCATGGGGTGTGACAACTAATTGCTACAAATACATGTTTTACTAAAAGGAGTCTACAGGGAGCTACACTTCAACAAAATTTCTCACCAAGCCTAGGTCATACATGGATACATGCATGGCCTAAAAATCATTCTTGTTGCATGCAACAATATTTCTAACTTTCAGAAATATCAAACCTTAAACCATGTACATGTGTTACTAAATAAGAACATGAATGCCACTAATCACTTCTCTTTACCTTGAGTAATCAACATGCATGCCTAGATTACTCACCCAAATCAAGTCCAGATATCATCAGATTTTGTACAGAGTGATAAACATGTTACCAAAAATTTGGGCCAAAACTATAAATTTAAGCTCCATAGGTTATCACAATAGTGAAATTTAAATTATTCCAGAAACTATAGAAAACTTTTCTCCTAAAATCACCAAATTTGGACAGTGATTTTATATAGCCATGACACACCTTGGGTACAAATTTCACTTGCATGCAATGAATATTAAGAGAAAAATACACATTATATACATGCATGGACACATTGTACATCCTGCACAAAAACAGATGCACAGGACTGTACATTCATCCAAATCAGATGATTTTAAGCTCAGATGAAAGTAGACAACAAGATCTACAAATCTTGTCTCTGGTGAAAATTGCAAATTCGGCCTCTAAGGGCTTCAATTTCCTGCTTGAACATCTTAAATAAAGTGTGACAGATTTATATACTATTCATTTATTTAAATTTTATGCGGTCTGCGATTAGGGATCTGATCAGATCCAACGGCCAGGATATCGTCTTCCTCCTCTCACCAAGGGCTGAGAATGAAAGCGCCTGGGCTACCTTTGAGCCCGATTTCCCGGCCATCTACCTGCCTCCACGGCCGGCCACCACCACCACCACCTTCACGGAGGTGGGGGCTATCGGGGTGGCGGTCTTGATCTGACAGTGGCGGCCAGATTAAGGAAAGAGGGGATGATGATTTTGACGGGAAAACCCGTGAAAACCAGTGGTGGATCCCGCTCCATTGAGCTCGTCTCACCTCCTATTTGATCTAGATAGCTAGCACGAGAGGAGAGGGAGAGGTACGGGCCTGAGTTGGTGGTCGGAGGCGCGGATTTGCCCTTGTTCCCATGCGTGAGTTGTCGCCGCCGGAAGCCATGGCCGAATGGGGGTTCTGAGCTCGAAAGCTTCGCCGGAGTTGGGGGATCGTCCTCGTGGGGTTCACTGATCGTGAAGGTGCCCTCAAATGAGGCCGAGGGGGAGTTAATAGTAGTGAATTCACATTGGAGGTTCGGCCATTAATGCCACCTCTCAAACGCCCAATGCATGGCTTCCAGCTTGAGCCAAACCAGCTGGGCACCAAGCCTGAGGTCGGGTAAAGAGAGAGAGAGATGGAAGGGAGGTGCCATTTGGCACTCTAAGCCCACATTCAAGGTGGGTGAAATCACCCCTTTGAAAAACACTATTCACCCAATTTTTCACCCCCTCATGACCATGCATGGTTGCCACCTCAGCTCAAAAAATGGTGGGGGGGGGGGGGGGGTTTACTCTCCAAGGTTAACTGAAAAAATTGGGTTAAGGTGGAGTGTGCCATTTGGCATGGTGCTCAAAACTTCCTCTCTTTCTCTCTCTTCCTATTTTGGCCTTTTCCCCCCAAAAAATGGCCCCTTTAATTAACAACCTATTTAATTCATCATATAAAGGGGGGGGGGGGGGGGGGGGTAAATCAGCCATGTCATGGACTGATTGAGGCTTGAGGTTGGGCTAGGGCCCAAGGAGAAACCAGTTTAACCTGTGATGACTTAATGGGTTACTTGAGATTTGGCTTGGCTCAAGCCCACCTAGGTTAATGTGAGTGATTCAAATGAATCCAATGGACTCTAAGGGTCCTAGATTGGTGGAGCTTTGTGGAGGGGGCACAAGGGGGTCTTAATCTCAATTATTGAGCTTGGGGGGGGGGGGGGGGGGGGGGGGGGGGGGGGGGCATAATGGGGCCCTTTGGGTTTTACCCTAATTTCTAGGTTGAAAGAGCTCATTGAGCTATTGGGATCCTAAAAAGAGACCCTAGAGGTCAAATCCTCTTAATAAGTTTGCTGCTCTCAACCTTAAGGTTATGTACATTGGTTAGGGAGTTCATCCTAGTGTCACCCCAATCTCCTGTTGGTCTAGGGAGCTTGTTTAGAAGGAGAGAGTGTCAAAACTTGTACTAAGGGGGCCTAGTAGTTTTGGGGATGTTACAATAGAAAACCCAACAGACATGTCCTATCAAAACACTGACTAGACATCGTCGAATAAACTTGACGCACAAATTTGACTAAAGTGAGGCCCACTCGGTGAGTGATCAACCTCAAGATGGGTGCAAGGGCTCAATCGAAGGACTAATACTATGAACACGAGTGAAAGAATATAGGTATGCTAGCTAATTCACCTAGGGGGGGGGGGGGTGAATAGGTCTTTTGAATTTACTTGATTATTATGGCCAGTTAAAACTATTCTAATCAGAGAATCAAGCAACACAGAAAAACACACAATGATTTATAGTGGTTCCGCAAGACAGGGTGTCTATGGGTAGTCCACTTTCCCCCTTCACCCTTTTAACAGTGTGTTAGACAGGGCCAACTCCTCCAATTCTCAGCTTCAAGAGCTTACAACACAAGTTCCACAGAACTTCTCAGATCAAGGATGATCCTACCTTAGGACAAAGGTTCCTACAACTCAGAGCTAACACCAGCTCCTACCTCAGGAACTCCTGCCCTACAAACTCAGAGGTATCCACCTCCTACAGCTCAGAACACCTCTTGTTCCTACCTCAGGCAACAAGCCTTACAACTCAGAGCTATCACCAGCTCCTACAATCTCAGGCAAACCAGCCCTACAAGCTCAGGCCAACAAGCCCTACACACTCAGGCAAATGCCCTACAAACTCAGGCAAAAAGCCTTACAGAAAAAGATGTTTTTAGAAATATTCTACAACAGAAATACTCTCTTGTAGATCCTGCACAGTTTGTGCTTTCCTGTAGCTGAAGATGTTGATAACAGCTACCACTTGATCTTCCTCTTCAATAGAATGATGGAAGATCACCTTGCCCCTTCTGGTGGAGGAGCTATCTTCTTCTCTCTATTTCTTCTTCTCTTTCGGTGAGCAGGAAGAAAAACGAGAGCAGCAGCCGTCAATGACGGAAAGTAGATTTTGCAAATGATCGGTTGGGGGTAAGAAAATTCCCTAACTCTTTCTTTTATACTTCTTTTGTCTTCAGCGGCTCTAATTTGATCTCTCGAGAAGTATCGGAGAGATTGGTGGTCCCCTGTAGCTTTTCTGCAACTTGCCCTAGCCGCATGTCCCGCCGCCCTATTTATCTGTAGAGAAGGTCTGCGCTCGACGAACGCGCTACACTCTGCGTTCGATGAACCCGCTGCATCCTGCGCTCGACGAACTTGCCAAACTCTATGTTCGACGATCTGCCTTGTCTCTGCGTTCGAAGACCTACCTTGTCTCTGCTTTTGACGAACGACACTCTGCGTTCGACGAACTCGCCAAGCTCTGCGTTCAATAATCTGCCTTGTCTCTGCGTTCGACGAACATCACTCTGCGTTCGACGAACACGCCAAGCTCTGCGTTCAACGATCTGCCTTGTCTCTACGTTCGACGAACGACACTCTGCGTTCGATGAACACGCCAACTCTCAGCTATTTCTTCCTTTCTGTCTGCGTTCGACGAACTTAGTCCCACGTTCGACGAGCTTAGTCCTGCGTTCGACGAACGGCACTCTGTGTTCGACGAACACGCTGATTCTCAGCGTTTGATGAACTTATCAGCTGAGACACCTTCTTCTCAGCGGATCCGCTGAGACGGCTCCTCGTCTCAGCGGTTCAGCTGAAACATTTCTTCCTCAACTTAGGAGAAGATTTTTCCTAACCTTAGGTCTTGATTAACCCTTTCTCTTGAGTCACTTAAGCCTGTTTAACTTACAAAAATAAAGCTTTATCAAATATAATATGTACTTAGTATTGGAAGTGATGCCTCTTCAAATCAAGGGAACATTGAGGGCAATATTCCCAACAATCTCCCCCTATTTGAAGAAGGCAGAACATCCCCAATGCCAAGGTACATAGCCAACAAAAAACATATCATGATATCACCTAAAGGACATATTATGTAACTGATCTGTAAGATAAACATGATAACATAGCTAACAACTTCATGATACAACATTGTTTAAGCTAACAATTTCATGACAGATTATTTAAAGCTTTGACTAGCTTAGAGGGCATCTCCCCCTTTCTAATTCAGATTTAATAGCATATCATGATAACAAATTTAGAGGGATAACACTACTTTGGTCTTAGCAGCTAGCATTCCAACTCCTATTTGCATCTAGCAAGACCAAATTTGGTCTTAACATTGGCCATCTCCCCCTTTCTGGGTTCTTCAACCTCTTTCCCATTAGGGAATAGGATTCTTCAACCTCTACCCTTTTTCTACTGGGCATTAGCTATCTCCCCCTCAACTTATAGCCAGCTCCCCCTCAATTTGAGCAGGAGCTTGCTCCCCCTTAATTGGAGCACCTGTATTGATCCAGACATTTCCCTACTGATTAAAAAAAACTAGAATTTCAGTTGAACCAGATGTTTCTGATCCAGCTGATCACTTTAATCTATTCTACAATTAAAAACTTAAGTAGATTATCTACCCTATCAGTGGATTATGCCTATTGTAGGAAGATCAATTCAGATATTAATCTATCATAACATTACATTTTATGATAAATTGAACAGATAAAAGCATAAGCAGTTTAACACACAGAACATATATTCAGAAATGAACTCATTCTAAATTCAACATGCCTAAGTCAATTTTAAGAGAATTAGACTTGGCCTCATCCAGTGGCTTAGTGAAGATATCAGCTAGTTGATTGTCTGTAGAGATATATTCAAGTTTGATATCTTCACACTCTACATGTTCCCTAATAAAATGATACCTAATTTCTATGTGCTTGGTCCTGCTATGGGAAACAAGATTTTTAGCAATAGAAATTGCACTAGATGAGTCACACAGCAGGGGAGATTGTCTTACCTTGATGTTGTAATCTTCCAACTGATGTTGTATCCACAGAATTTGAGCACAACAGCTACCTACTGCAATGTACTCTGACTCAGCTGTTGACATTGCCACACTGGTTTGCTTTTTGCTGCTCCATGAGACCAGCCTCCTCCCTAGGAATTGACAGGAGCCACTTGTGCTTTTCCTGTCCTCTTTGCATCCTGCAAAATCTGCATCTGAGTAGCCTATCGGTTCAAAATCATTGCTCCTAGGGTACCAAAGGCCAAGATTCAGGCTTCCCTTGAGGTATCTCAAGATCCTCTTCACAAAGGTGTAGTGAGATTCCTTAGGACAAGCCTGATACCCAGCACAAACACATGTAGAATACATAATGTCTGGCCTACTAGCAGTCAAGTACAACAGGGATCCAATGATACACCTGTACAAGGATTCATCAAAGGACTTCCCCTTTTCATCCTTGTCTAATGATATATTAGATCCCATGGGTGTTCTCATGGTGGAGGCAGATTCCATCCCAAATTTCTTGATGAGCTCCTTAGTGTACTTGGTCTGGGAGATGAAAATTCTATCATCAGACTGTTTCACTTGTAGCCCAAGGAAATATTTAAGCTCACCCATACTGCTCATCTCAAACTCCCCCTGCATTAGATTAGCAAATCTCTTGCAGAGGTTGTTATCAGTAGACCCAAAAATTATGTCCTCAACATAAATTTGGACTAAGAGACACTTGCCCCTTGACTCCCTAAGAAACAATGTGCTATCAATCTTTCCCCTCATGAACTTGTTCTTGAGGAGAAAGCTGGACAAAGTCTCATACCAAGCTCTTGGTGATTGCTTAAGACCATACATGGCTTTCCTAAGAAAATAGACATGAGATTTAAGAGTAGGATGTACAAAACCTGATGGCTGCTCTACATATACTTCCTCTTTTAGTTTTCCATTCAGGAATGCTGATTTGACATCCATCTGGTAGACTTTGAAGCCCTTGTGAGCAGCATATGCAAGGAATAGTCTTATGGCCTCCAACCTTGCAACTGGGGCAAAGGTTTGGTCAAAGTCTATTCCTTCCTCTTGCCTATATCCTTTTGCAACCAGCCTTGCTTTGTTTTTGATGATTGTCCCATTCTCATCTAACTTATTTCTGAATATCCATTTGGTGCCAATGATGTTGTGTCCTTCTGGTCTTGGCACCAACTTCCATACTTTGCATCTTTTGAATTGCAAAAGCTCTTCCTGCATAGCCTGAATCCAGAATGGATCCATGTTGGCCTCTTCAAACCTTTTAGGCTCTACCTGTGACAGAAAACTGAGGAACAAGGCCTCATTGCGAGCCCTGCTCCTAGTTGTCACACCTTGCTAAACATTCCCTATTATCTGCTCTATGGGATGATCCCTTAGATGTCTGGTAGTTGCAGTCATTCTGTTCTCAGCTTGCTGTGCTGTTTCTGCAGGTTCAGCAGTTTCTTTATCAAGGTTGACTTCTTCCTCTTCAGGGATGGCAGAATCAGAAATTGTTTTGCTGCAGCTGGGAATGTCTTGTATAGACAGCCTTTCCAATTCTTGTTCATTTCCTGTCAAAACAGAAGATCTAGACTAACCTTTATATATTAGGCTGGTCTCATCAAAAAAACATGCATAGACTCCTCTACAACATGAGTTTTCTTGTTGTATACTCTATTAGCTCTACTATGAGAACTATAGCCAACAAGAACACCTACAGTGCATTTCTCTGCAAACTTTGTTAATTGGGATTTTCCATTATTTAGAATGTAACATTTGGAGTCAAAGATTCTAAAATATGAAATTGTAGGTTGTTTTGAAAGTGGAGGTTAGATCTTAAATTAATTCTAGAGGGGGGGGGGGGGGGGGGGTTGAATAGAGTATAAAACTTTTCCCCTTAGTTTTATAGCGAAATTGAAAATACTGATATAAGTATATGTGTATAGAGTGAGTGATAAATAAAAACTGAAATAAAATGAATAATGAAAATAGCACACAACACAACACAGAAAAGAAATCAAACACAGAGGACACAAGGAGCTATAGTAGTTCCCCACTAAACTTGGGTACGTCTACTCTTCTACCACCCTTGGTAGGAATCCACTAGGATTTTTGATCAGGTGCCCTCACACTAATGAGCTTTTGATAAGGTGCCCAAAAACCAACTAGATTTTTTGATCAGGTGTCTTGCCACCAATGGGGTAAACTTTTGAAGGGAGTTTTAACCCTATACAGAATGGGATGGAGAGGGGTTTATGAATTTCTTCTCTGTCAAGATGCTGAGAGAAGACTCTAGTGGATTTGATGTAGAAAAGAACTCTTCTGTCTGATATGAGATGTTTGACAGTTGATTTTGCTGGAGCCTTTTCTTGAAGAAATGATCTTCCTGTTAGCTGATTAAACTGAGAGACAAGAATGCTTCAGTTTGTTGTTGCTCTTTTGAAGATCTGTGCTTGCAGCTAATGATTGAGAGAATAATGTTGATGTTGTTCTCAGTTGAATGAAGTTGCTGCTGTTGAGGAAGAAGAAGATTGTTGGGAATCTTGCCCACATAATTCCTGATTTGAAGAAGTCATCATTTTAAGAGTACTTCACTTTGTATTTGATCGTACATCTAGTTCATAATCTCAGGAAAATATAAGTACATATCGTCGAGAAGATCAGGCGATATCGTCGAGAATGCGTGCTTGTCGTCGTAATGACGGGCAGAGCAGCAGTTGCTGAGAAGCAAAGTATTCGTCGAACGCTGAGACATGGCAAGATCGTCGAACGAAGAATGATGATCGTCGAACTCAGAAGCAAGTTCATCAATCGCAGAAAGCTGTTCGTCGAACGCAGAGAAGAATCAAAGATATCGAAGGAAGGAATGTCGTCGAGTGAGCAACATGATTACGACGAAATACTGCAAGAAAGAGGATCTCAGCGACACAATCAGAAACAACATATCGTCGTATATGAAGAATCACCAGGATGTCTCGTATTGTCGTGATGCCAGCATCAGAGGTGGAAGAAAGAAGACATGAAGGTCTACCAGAGTTCATGACATCGACAAAGGGCTGTCGTCGAGATATTATCCATGTCGTTATAACAATGGAAATATCGTCGAGACAGATTCAAATCATGCGGACGTACTGTCAGCAGTTAATGCCGCCGCCTGATTATCCAATCAGCGCGTGCACTTAATGAATCGAGGTATTAGCGCGTGCTCCAAAAAGAAATAAAGATATCAGCGCGTGCTAAAAAAGAATGGAGGTCTGACACATAAAGAAACTTTTTAGAAGACCATTGGGAGACATCGCAGTCTTATAAAAAGATATATGAGGCTGCCCTAAAAGGTTAATTATCAAGAAAGAACTTGCGCACATAGCGAATCGAAAAACACAAGCGCCGCAAGAAAGAAAGAGAAAAGGAAGGAGCAGTCATCTTCATCGACTGCTAAGAAGCCAATCCTCATCTGGCTAAGAAAAGATTTGAAGAAGAACCGTGCGCTCAAGATCTGATTCAGAACAATCTTCTTCAATCTTAAGGAGCCGATCTTCAACAAGCTAAAGGTTCCGATCTTCATCCGGCAGAAGAAAGATTTTATTATTGTATTTTCTTGTAAGGCTTGCGGGCCAAATTGTCTAGCTTGAGGGCTGGAGAGCTGTGAGGCTTGAGGGCCAGGGCAGTGCACTTGCGGGTGTCACTTGTCGAGCTTGAGGGCTCGGGTGCAGTAGGGGCTTGCGGGCCTAGGCTATAGGCACAGGACTTGCAGGTCTGTGTTGTGTTGGGCTTGAGGGCTTGAGTGTCGAGCTTGTGGGCTCGGAGGCTGTAAGGGCTTGAGTGCTTAGGCTGTTGGAACTTGCGGGTCCGTGTTGTAAGGCTTGAGGGCCTGAAGCTTTTGGCAGAGTTTGCCGAGCCTAGCACACTGCTGGGTAGGCGTAGAGGGAAAGAGGACTACTCAAGACACCCAGTCTTGAGGAACCTCTATAGATCTTGTGTCATCTGGTGTGACTTATTTGTGTGTTAACTTTGTGCATTGCTTGAATATTGATAACTCACACTAATAGATCAAAAAGTACCAAGATCACCTAACACCCCCCTCTAGGTGAACGTTCCATCCCCAACAAGTGGTATCAGAGGAAGGTTGATCAAAAGGAGACTTAACAGTCCGATCTAGATCAGGAATGACTCGCCATGAAGCTTCCCATCTGCACAAAAGAGAATTTCCCCATTTGGAAGGAAAGAGTAAGACTCTTTATGGAGGCAGCTGACCCAAGAATCTACCTGACAATCAAGCAGGGTCCCTTCATCCCTACCACTGCCTCCACTATTGATCCAACCAGGCAGGTGATAAAGAAATATGAAGACATGACCAAGGACGAGCTGGCCTTGGCAGGTCTAGACAAGAGGGCACAAAACGTCATCGTAAGTGCCATAGATGACTCAACCCTCCAAAATCTAATTCACTACAAAACGGCCAAGGAGATGTGGGACTCCTTGATCGTATACATGGAGGGTACTGAAGAGGTAAGGGATGATAGGAAATCCCTCCTCAACCAGGAATATGAAGCCTTCAAACAAGGCAAGAATGAAACAATCTCCAACTGCTATGAGAGATTTTTCCAGATCGTGAATGGACTGAGAAACAACGACAGAGAGTTCACAAACTCTGATCTAAATGACAAATTTCTCAGATCCCTCACAAAGGAATGTGATATCAAGATATGTGCCATCAGAGAGATGGGCCAACTGGGCAACATGGAGCCCAAGAATCTATACGGGAAGCTGCTGTCTCATGAACTTCAGCTTTATACAAGAAAGGCTGAAGAAGAAGAAAGCTCAAAGGTGAGCTCAAGAGAAAGATCGGTGGCTCTAAAGGCTGAGAGCACCAGAAGATTCAAGGGCAAGACCTCTGCTTCTCAGAATAGAACTGAGAATAGTGAGGAATCAGAAGCCAGCTCCTCTGACTCTAATGATACTGATAGAGAGGTGGCCCTCCTCTCAAAACAATTCAGAAAGCTGCTACACAGAAGGAGGAGGGACAATAACAGAAGCTCCTCCTCAAGATCCAGAAGATCTGACTATCGGGACAGATCCAGGGCTCCCAGGGAGGACAGGTATAAATCCAGTAAATATGATTTAAATAATACTGTTTGCTATTCTTGCAGCAAAATAGCTCACATGGCTGCAGACTGCCCCTCCAAGAAAAAGGAGTCAAGGAACCACGAAGAGAGAAGAATCTCTAGGAGCAAGAGAACCTCTGAAAAGGGGTTCGTGGCAAAGAAGACCAAAACATTGAGTGACTCTGACTCAAGCTCCTCTGGGACTGAGCATGAAGCACTTATTGGGCTGATTCTGGATCAGTGGCAGATTCTTTGCATGATGATGAGGAGGTGTCTGCTGCCAACAGCTCATCCCCAAGATCTCAGTATGAAGTTGAATCTGAACTAATAAGACAATATAAAGCCTTATGGAAAGCCTTCAAAAATAGTAAGAAACTCCTCAAGGTGCAAACCAAGGAGTTAGAATCCTTGAAGCCTGTCCAATCCAAGCTCCAGGAGACAGCTGGGAAGCTAACTTCTATGAGCAAAGAAGTGAACAAGCTTAAGGAAGCCATAAGGCTTAAGAATGCTGAGTTAGGACAGAAAAACAAGGACATTAGGGACCTTGAGGAAATGTTGTTGGCTGAGAAGAAACTTGCTTCCAGCCTCTCAATGCCCAAAACTATCCTGCCAGCAACTAACACCTTCTCTGGACAGTTCAGAGCTGGTATCAGTTTCAATCAGGAGCCAATCATGGGCAAAGATCCTGAAGCTAGACGCTCTTACAAGAAGGTGCTATTAGCAAGTCCTTCAGCCCACAGACCTACACCAACAGCAGACAAGAGAATGGGAAAGGCTGTTCCTACAAATCCTGCTCCGAAGAAGGTGAACCAAAGAGTGGTGAAGCCAATTCCTCCTCCGGCTCACATACATGAGGTTCACCCTAGATCTGTTAGATAAGAAGCCCTCTCTCCTGCTCATCAGCACTGTCATCCTACTCAGATGATGAAGCAAAAGAGAAGATATAACAGATATAAGTGTTGGTGCTGCGGGAAAGTAGGCCACTTTGCATTGGACTGTTGGTTCAACCCAACTGGGCTCAATGCAAGGAGAGTGCAGAATTCTCCGAGGTTTGCGATTCCATTCTATCACCCTAACAGAAACCAAGGACCCAATCCCTATTGGGTACCTGAGGGGAAGTGATTTGTTTTGCAGGTAGATCCAAATGCCAAGCAATCTCCAATTTGGTATTTGGACAGTGGCTGCTCCAGGCATATGACTGGAGTCAGAAAGTATTTGAAAGAATTCATTCCTGTGGAGAATGGACCGACTGTTATCTTTGGAGGTTCAGAAAAGGGAGTGACCAGGGGCTATGGCAACGTAACTAATGGGTTAGTTACCATCACAAAGGTAGCTTATGTGGAGGGGTTGAGACACAACCTCATAACCATAAGTCAGCTTTGTGATCTAGGCTTCGTTATTACTTTCCACAAGGACAAGTGTCTAATTAAGAAGTCCTCAGATTCTGAGACTACCCTAACTGACACTCGGAGTGGGAACATTTATTGCTTAAATTTCCTTAATCTAAATTCTTCCATGCCCATATGTCTTGTAGCTGATGGCAAAGAGGCTCTATGTGTACAATGGCATAAGAGACTTGCACACATCAATTATAAGACAATAGGCAAGCTTTTCTCACAAAACCTGGTCAGAAATGGACCTGACATTAAGTGCATCAAAGATGGTCCTTGTCAAGCCTGCCAACTTGGAAAGCAGACTAGGACTATCTTTAAAAGCATCTCTAACAAAGAGTCCACAAGGTGCTTATTTTTACTGCACATGGATTTATTTGGTCCCATGTCAGTTCATAGCTTAGGAGGGAAGGCATACACCCTTGTAGTTGTTGATGACTACTCAAGGTTCACTTGGGTATTCTTCCTCAAAAAGAAATCAGATACCCTCGATATCTTGAAGAATTTTGTCCGACAGATCCAGAATGAGATGAGCTGTACTGTGGTCAAATTCAGAAGTGACCATGGGACAAAATTTCAGTCAGGGGCCATGACAGAATTCTGCCAAGACCTAGGTATCTCCCAAGAAGTCTCCTCCCCCAGAACTCCTCAACAGAATGGGGTTGCTGAAAGGAAGAACAGAACCTTGATAGAGGCTAGCAGGACAATGCTAAGTGACTCCTCATTACTAGAATACTTCTGGGCAGAGGATGTCAACACTGCTTTTCATGTGATAAACAGGGCCTCTATCATCAAAAACCACAAGAAAACTCCCTATGAGCTAATGAAGGGCAGGAAACCAACTCTATCCTACTTTAGGATCTTTGGTAGCAAATGCTATGTCCTTAATAATGGGAAATCCAAACTAACTAAGTTTGATGAGAAAAGCTGTGAAGGTATTTTTGTTGGATACAGCTCCTACAGCCGGGCATACAGAGTATATAACCTCAATACCCAAACAGTGGAAGAATCTGTTCATGTTGTATTTGATGAGACTAGCCTTATCCATAAGGGCTGATCTAGTTCTCTAGTGAATGCAGGTACAGTGGAAAGATTTGAGAAGCTATCCATTAAAGACAATGCTGACACCTCATTCAACAACAAGAATCAGCCAGTGATGGTTGAAATAGAGGTAGAACCTGTAGAAGATACAGAAACGGCAGAAGAATTGCGTCCTGCAGAAGTAGCTCCTGCAGAAATACCAGAACACTTCCAACTGCCTTAAGACAAGTAAGAGATCATCCCCTAGAGCAGATAATAGGAAATGTCAACCAAGGGGTGCTGACAAGGAGTAGAGCTGCAAATCAAGCATTGTACCTGAGTTTTCTTTCTCAAATTGAACCAAAGAAATTTGAGGAAGCAAATCAGGATCCATTTTGGATTACTGCAATGCAGGAGGAACTGAACCAATTTAAAAGATGCAAAGTATGGAAATTGGTTCCAAGACCCCAAGGGCACAACATCATAGGAACCAAATGGGTCTACAGGAACAAGTTGGATGAAAATGGAATCATCACCAAGAATAAAGCAAGACTAGTAGCAAAAGGCTACAGACAAGAGGAGGGGATAGATTTTGATCAGACATTCGCTCCAGTAGCCAGACTGGAAGCAATAAGACTGTTCCTCGCCTATGCAGCATACAAAAGTTTCAAGGTTTACCAAATGGATGTGAAGTCAGCCTTCCTAAATGGTGACCTCAAAGAGGAAGTATATGTAGAGCAGCCTTCTGGTTTTGTCGACTCTACTTATCCTGATTATGTTTACTTTCATAGAAAAGCTCTTTATGGCTTAAAGCAGGCACCTAGGGCCTGGTATGAGACTCTGTCAAGCTTTCTAATTGAGAACAAGTTCTCAAGGGGAAAGATTGATAAGACATTGTTCCTAAGGGAAGTGAAGGGCAAGATCTTGCTAGTGCAGATCTATGTAGATGACATCATCTTTGGCTCTACAGATAACAATCTTTGCAAAAAGTTTGCCAACTTGATGTAGGGAAAGTTTGAGATGAGCAGTATGGGTGAGCACAAATATTTCCTAGGTCTCCAAGTGAAACAATCTGAAGATGGGATTTTCATCTCTCAGACCAAATTCACTAGGGAGCTAGTCAAGAAATTTGGATTTGAAAGTGCTTCTTCAATGAAAACTCCAATGGGAACCAATGTGTCTCTGGACAAGGATGAGAAGGGCATACCCTTTGATGCAACCAAGTACAGATGCATGATTGGATCCGTGCTCTATCTAACTGTAAGTAGGCCTGACATAATGTTTGCTTCATGTGTCTGTGCTAGATATCAGGTGAATCCTAAGGAATCTCACTATGTCTTTGTCAAGAGAATCTTAAGATACCTAAAGGGTACATCAAATCTTGGCCTATGGTACCCTAGGAACAATGAGTGTGAACTGACTGGTTATTCAGATGCAGATTATGCAGGGTGCAAGGAAGATAGAAAGAGTACCTCTGGGACATGCCAATTCCTAGGTGGAAGACTGATTTCCTGGAGCAGTAAGAAGCAGACCAGTGTGGCAATCTCGACAGTAGAATCAAAGTATATCTCTGCTGGGAGCTGCTGTGCCCAACTGCTATGGATTCAACATCAACTTGAAGATTACAATCTAAAGATGACCAAACACCCCTGTTTTGTGACTCTTCAAGTGCCATCTCAATTGATAAGAACCCTGTATCTCACAGCAGGACTAAGCATATTGAGATCAGGTATCACTTCATCAAGGAGCATGTGGAAAATGAAGATATCACCCTTGAATTTGTCCCAACAGACAAACAAGTGGCTGATATATTTACAAATCCCCTAGATGAAGCTAAGTTTAACTTCTTCAAATTCTAATTGGGAATGTTAAACTTAGAGTAACCATCAACTTTATTATTTACTAATGCCTTTCTGGATGAGTGGTCAGAAAATCTCACAGGATCTTGAAGAATCATGCCTGAGCAAGGGGGAGCTTGTGCTACTCCTTGGTTAGAAAAGCAGAAGAGAAGAAGTCAGAAAGGGGGAGAAATGGTGCTCAAGTGGTGCTCAAGAAGACCTTAAAGGCAGGGGGAGCAAGGAAGAGGTATCAAATCAGGGGGGAGCCATAAGCTTGATGTACTCTAAGAGTTCTGCAAAAGATAAGTTAAATCTTTAAACAGTTCCATCTAAGATTATGATATTTAATGTCAAGTGAAAGTAGGCTTGAATTGAGATTCTGACTTCTTTAAATAGGGGGAGATTGTTGGGAATCTTGCCCACATGATTCCTGATTTGAAGAAGTCATCATTTCAAGAGTACTTCACTTTGTATTTGATCGTACATCTAGTTCATAATCTCAGGAAAATATAAGTACATATCGTCGAGAAGATCAGGTGATATCATCGACAATGCGTGCTTGTCGTCATAATGACGGGCAGAGCAGCAACCGCTAAGAAGCAAAGTATCCATCGAACGCTGAGACTGTTGAAATTGTTGAAGTGAAGTGGAAAAGAGTCCAGCCGGTCTGGAGGCTGGAGACCGCAGAGACCGCGCGGTCTGCGCTGGTGCTTTGTCGGTTTGGTTCTGGCGATCCCGTGTGATCGGCCAGCTTGCTTCTTTGGTTTGGTCGCTGGTTCTGGCGACCTGTAGCAGGTTGTTTCCGGTCTTGTTCTAGTCGGTCTGTTCTTGGTTGACCGCTGTGACCGGGCGGCCTGGTTGTGCTGTTCTGGCGACTTGGTTCAAGTCTGCCAGTTGCTTCTCTGTGTTGGCGATCTCAGGAAGGGTGATCGCTGTGTCCGCACGGCTTGTGCGTGACTTGCTGCTGACTTCGGTCTTGGACTAAATTTTGTCCAAGTGCTGTGTTCGCGCGGTCTGGTTTTGGAGACCGTTCGCGAGCTGATGGGTGGTGACTGTATCCCGGTTTGTGCGGTGACGACATCCGTCCAACCGCCTATAAATAGGGGTGCATGGCCCGTCATTCTTAACGAGAACTGTAAGAACAAGAGCCCGGATAGATTCTTGCGGTCTCAAGTTTGAGTTCGCGCGGCTTGGTTGTGAGTTAACCGTTTGTTGTGTTCGCAGGTTTGCGGTCAGCAGGTTGCGGTCTCCTTCCTTGGTGATTTCCGGTGGCTCGAATAAACAGTTCGTCTGCGGTCTGTCAGCGAACTGGTTTATTGTTCTTGTGCTGTTCACAGCTAGCTCAGCGATCAGGAGACCTTCAGCGGTTAGGCGATCAGAGTTCGGTCTGGCGACAGCTTAAGTTCTTTGTTCAGTTCAATAAGCTTCAGTTCGTGCGGTCTGGGATCGTGGGCTGGCAGTGCAGTTTGTCTGCTTCTGTTCGCGCGGTCTCAAGGTGTTTCTGCGGTCTGACTGTGCAAGCGGTCTGGAAGTACAGCAGAACAAACCGGGCGGTCTGAGCCTTTGTTGCAGTCCGAGCGGTCTCTTTCTGGCAGACCGGCGGTTTCTGTTTTTGGTGTGTTTGTTCTTCTCGTCTCTCCGTGATTCTTATGAATCATGTCTCGCCATGTATACCTCGCATTGTAAAGCAGTTCTATTTCAATAAAGTTTTCTTGTGGTGCTGTTTTGGCATTGTGGTTGTTTGGCTATAACTCTTGTTGATGCAACTCCTGCTTACTCCTAAACGGTCCAGTCAAAAAATTTTTCACATGGTATCAGAGGGAGGTTCCTGGAGTGGATAAGCAGTGATCAACTAGAGTTGCCATCGTCTTTGTGAAGAAGAGACCACATTGATTGCCATGGAAGGCAGTTTCGCAAGAGGTCTTGGTATTGAACTCCTCACATCGACTAACTTCAAAAAGTGGAAGTCATGTATGGAGAGTTATTTGATTGGCGAGGATCTTTGGGAGATAGTTGGCGGAGAAGACACACAGGAGGTGTTTCCAGCAGGTGATAATATGGCAGAGGTGAGGCTTTGGAGGAGGTTGAATTCTAAGGCAGAGTTCACTCTCAAGAGGGCTATTTCACCAGAGCTGTTTGATCATATTATCGGATGTAAATCTGCTGCGGAGATCTGGACATCCTTGGATGGATTGTTCAATAAGAAGAATGTAGCGAGGCTACAGTTTCTTGAAAATGAGTTGGCTAAAGCCTCTCAAGGTGATCTTTCTATTTCTACCTTCTTCCTCAAGATGAAGAATCTCACGGCAGAGATTTCTGCTTTGGACCCTGATGAGCCAATCTCTGAGGCAAAACTGAAGAGGCATATCATTCGCGGGTTGCGGAAGGAGTATCTTGCTTTTGTAACTTCAGTTCAGGGTTGGGCAAATCAACCGTCATTGTTGGAGCTGGAGAACCTTCTTGCTTCGCAAGAAAGTTTAGCAAGATAGATGGCGGTGGTTTCTATCTCCGGGGAAGAAAGTGATGTGATGTTCTCTGGGAAGAGGAAGAAGAAATGGGAGAAGAAGAAGCCGGGTTATGATGGACCCTCCACTTCAGGTCAGCAAGATAGGGGCTATGCTCCTAAGTCTGATGGGAAGAAGAAAGGAGAGGGACCGAGGTGCTTTAGATGCAACAAGACTGGGCACTTCAAGAAAGATTGCCGGGTGAATCTTCAGCCAGGACATGCAGTGGAGAAGGAGATGCCAAAGTCTGGTGAAGTTGGATGGGGAGGAGCTTTTGTGTCTAACATAACGGCGATGCCCGTTAAGGCCTTGGCCTCCATCAACTATGAAGAGGACTGGATTGTTGATTCAGGGTGTGGACATCATCTCACCGGGGATGGATCAAAGTTCTCTTCTTTGGCGCCTTACTCTGGTAATAATGCTATCATTACGGCTGATAATTCTATTCATCCAGTAGAGCACGAAGGAGTCGTCTCTCTGAGCAGTGATAAGGGTCCACTCACGTTGAGGAGTGTTTATCACGTGCTTGGTATGAAGAAAAATCTCTTCTCTGTGACCAATGCGGTCGATGCCGGTTATCACGTTCTGTTTGGCCCAACAGAAGTGAAGTTTCTCAAAACTCAACCGGAGATAAAGGGAGAAGTTATTCATGTCGGCAAGCGGGTGAAGGACTTGTTTGTTTTATCGACAAGTACCTATGTTGATAAGATGAGGACAAACGATGGCGCGGCCATTTGGCATGAAAGGTTGGGGCATGTAGGCATGGACAAATTGAAGGCTATGGCTGTAAAGGGCCTTGTCAATGGCTTGCCTAGCTTGTCTTCCTATGGAGACGGTCATGTCTGCGAAGGATGTCAGTTTGGTAAGTCTCATCGACTTCCATTTGACAAATCGCAAACAAGGTGCAAAGTGCCGTTGGAATGCATCCACGGGGATTTGATGGGACCGACTGCCACCCCAAGCCTTGGAGGCAACAGATACATGTTGGTGTTGATTGACGACTACACCAGATATGTCTGGGTGTTTTTCTTGAAAGAGAAGTCAGAAGCCTTTGCTAAGTTTGTGGAGTTCAAGGAGCTGGTGGAAGGTCGTTTAGGCCTGCGAGTGAAGAAGTTGAGAACTGACAATGGTGGGGAGTTCACCTCTGGTGAGTTCTCAAGTTTTTGCAGGAAATACTGCGTTCGGAGAGAGCTCACTTGTGCCCATACTCCACAGCAGAATGGCGTTGCCGAAAGGAAGATCCGTCATCTGACGGAAACCTGCAAATGCTGGCTTCATGCCAAGAGTATTCCAAAGTCATTCTGGGCAGAGGGAATGTCTTGTGCAGCTTATGTCATCAACAGATTGCCTCTAAGTCCTATCAACATGAAGACCCCTCACGAACTAATGTTCAAGGAGAAGCCGAGCGTTGCACACCTTCGGGTGTTTGGATCAACCTGCTATGTGCATATTCCTGATGCTCTTCGAACAAAGCTAGATGCGAAAGCAAGGAAGCTAGTCTTTGTTGGGTATGATGAGCGGAAGAAGGGATGGAGATGCATGGATCCTGAGACACGAAGGTCAATTGTTTCTCGGGATGTGGTGTTCGATGAAGTAACTTCCTACAAGGGGAGTTCAGGAGTTGAACTACCGGAGGGCAGGGTTGATGAAGGAGGAAAAGCTGCAGGAAGTCTTCAAGTGGAGTTGCCTGTTTCACCAGGAGCTCCAGGTGTGTCAACCTCTGAGATGGAGGCTTCAGGTTCTGGAAGCAGGGGGAGCGATGCTCCATGTTCATCTAGGAAAGGAGCTTGCACTGAAGAAGCGTCTGAGGAGGTGGTTAGTCAGGAGCAACCTCTTAGGAGGTCGAAGAGGACTATTCAACCACCAGATCGATACACAGGAGGAAACATGGTAAACTTTGTTTCATGTTTCTTTGCTGGTCCTTTGGATGAAAGGGAGCCGTCGAGCTTTGAGAAAGCCAGAGGTGTGAAGGAGTGGGACATTGCTATGCAAGAAGAGATGACAGCTCTCGAGAAGAATGAGACTTGGTCTCTTGTGCCCAAGCCCAAGGGCACTACTCCTGTCACTTGCAAGTGGGTCTTCAAGCTGAAGAAGAAAGCTGACGGTAGTATCGAGCGTTACAAGGCTCGCCTTGTAGCTCGTGGGTTCTCACAGCAGTACGGAGAAGATTATGATGAAACGTTTAGTCCAGTGGCAAAGATGACTTCGGTTCGATTTGTTATTGCCTTGGCGGCTTCGAGTGGTTGGGAGATTTGGCAACTCGACGTGAAGAATGCTTTCTTATACGGCGAGATTGACAAAGATATCTTCATGATTCAACCGCAAGGCTTCATCTCGAAGGAGTTTCCGGACTATGTTTGTAAATTGAAAAAGGCCCTGTACGGGTTGAAGCAAGCGCCTCGGGCGTGGTACGGGAAGATTGCAGAATATCTCTTATTCTGTGGATTCGTTGCTTCAGACTTTGATTCTAGCTTGTTCATCAAGAAGGAGGGGGTGCTTCGGGTGATTGTGCTGCTGTATGTGGATGACATGATTGTCACCGGGAACTCGAAGGAAGCTGTTGCAAGACTCAGGGCTGAGCTTGCTATCAGATTCGAGATGAAGGATCTGGGGGAGCTCCACCATTTCCTTGGACTCGAGGTCCAAAGGAGGGAGAGCGGAGTGCTCATTTCTCAGGCTAGCTATGCGGAGCGGATTGTTCAGCGATTCGGCATGGAGGAAGGGAAGAGCAGCTCTATACCTTTGGAGCAACATCATAAGCTTCGAAAGGATGAGGGGAGAGTCTTATCTGATCCGTTGGTGTTCCGAGCTCTGGTTGGGAGCTTGATCTATTTGACGATCACAAGGCCGGATATTGCTTATGCAGTTGGCAAGGTGAGTCGGTACATGGCGGAACCACGAAAACCTCATCTTCTAGCGGCAAAAGGCATATTGAAGTATGTGAAGTCGACCTCTGATTTGGGTCTCCTATATAGGAGAGGGTCAAGCTTGGAGTTGCATGGTTTCATGGATGCTGATTATGGGGGAGACATGGATGATCGGAGATCAACATCTGGTTATGTCTTTATGACGGGTCCCACAGCTATCTCTTGGTGCAGCAAAAAGCAAGACTCGGTGTCTGTATCTACCACGGAAGCAGAGTACAAGGCTTCGGCTTTGGCAGCTCAGGAAGCCGTTTGGCTCAGGAGGTTGGTAGAGGACGTTCATCAGGAGGTTCGAGGTCCCACTATGCTACGCGGGGACAATGAGAGTGCTCTCAAACTGGTCAGCAATCCAGTCTGTCACGCGAGGACCAAGCATATTGAGATTGAGCACCATTTCATTCGTGAAAAGGTGTTGGGAGGATCTCTTATGGTCGAGCATGTTCGGAGTGCGGACAATGTCGCAGACATCTTCACAAAGCCGCTGGCGAAGGGACCGTTTACTCGGTTAAGGGAGTTGCTCGGGCTAGTTTCCACTTCCCACTTCAAGGGGGAGTGTTGAAATTGTTGAAGTGAAGTGGAAAAGAGTCCAGCCGGTCTGGAGGCTGGAGACCGCAGAGACCGCGCGGTCTGCGCTGGTGCTTTGTCGGTTTGGTTCTGGCGATCCCGTGTGATCGGCCAGCTTGCTTCTTTGGTTTGGTCGCTGGTTCTGGCGACCTGTAGCAGGTTGTTTCCGGTCTTGTTCTAGTCGGTCTGTTCTTGGTTGACCGCTGTGACCGGGCGGCCTGGTTGTGCTGTTCTGGCGACTTGGTTCAAGTCTGCCAGTTGCTTCTCTGTGTTGGCGATCTCAGGAAGGGTGATCGCTGTGTCCGCACGGCTTGTGCGTGACTTGCTGCTGACTTCGGTCTTGGACTAAATTTTGTCCAAGTGCTGTGTTCGCGCGGTCTGGTTTTGGAGACCGTTCGCGAGCTGATGGGTGGTGACTGTATCCCGGTTTGTGCGGTGACGACATCCGTCCAACCGCCTATAAATAGGGGTGCATGGCCCGTCATTCTTAACGAGAACTGTAAGAACAAGAGCCCGGATAGATTCTTGCGGTCTCAAGTTTGAGTTCGCGCGGCTTGGTTGTGAGTTAACCGTTTGTTGTGTTCGCAGGTTTGCGGTCAGCAGGTTGCGGTCTCCTTCCTTGGTGATTTCCGGTGGCTCGAATAAACAGTTCGTCTGCGGTCTGTCAGCGAACTGGTTTATTGTTCTTGTGCTGTTCACAGCTAGCTCAGTGATCAGGCGACCTTCAGCGGTTAGGCGATCAGAGTTCGGTCTGGCGACAGCTTCAGTTCTTTGTTCAGTTCAATAAGCTTCAGTTCGTGCGGTCTGGGATCGTGGGCTGGCAGTGCAGTTTGTCTGCTTCTGTTCGCGCGGTCTCAAGGTGTTTCTGCGGTCTGACTGTGCAAGCGGTCTGGAAGTACAGCAGAACAAACCGGGCGGTCTGAGCCTTTGTTGCAGTCCGAGCGGTCTCTTTCTGGCAGACCGGCGGTTTCTGTTTTTGGTGTGTTTGTTCTTCTCGTCTCCGTGATTCTTATGAATCATGTCTCGCCATGTATACCTCGCATTGTAAAGCAGTTCTATTTCAATAAAGTTTTCTTGTGGTGCTGTTTTGGCATTGTGGTTGTTTGGCTATAACTCTTGTTGATGCAACTCCTGCTTACTCCTAAACGGTCCAGTCAAAAAAAATTTCACAGAGACATGGCGAGATCGTCGAACGAAGAATGGAGATCGTCGAACTCAGAAGCAAGTTCGTTGATCACAGAAAGCTGTTCGTCGAACGCAGAGAAGAATCAAAGATATCGAAGGAAGGAATGTCGTCGAGTGAACAACATGATTACGATGACATACTGCAAGAAAGAGGATCTCAGTGACACAGTCAGAAACAGCATATCGTCGTATATGAAGAATCGCCAGGATGTCTCGTATTGTCGTGATGCCAGCATCAGAGGCGGAAGAAAGAAGACATGAAGGTCTACCAGAGTTCATGACATCAACAAAGGGCTGTCGTCTAGATATTATCCATGTAGTCATAACAATGGAAATATCATCGAGACAGATTCAAATCGTGCGGACGTACTGTCAGCATTTAATGCCGCCGCCTGATTGTCCAATCAGCACGTGCACTTAATGAATTGAGGTATTAGAGCGTGCTCCAAAAAGAAATAAAGATATCAGCGCGTGCTAAAAAGGAATGGAGGTCTGACACAAAAAAACTTTTTAGAAGACCGCTGGGAGATATCGCAGTCTTATAAAAGGATACATGAGGCTGCCCTAAAAGGTTAATTATCAAGAAAGAACTTGCACACGTAGCGAATCGAAAAACACAAGCACCGCAAGAAAGAAAGAGAAAAGGAAGGAGCAGTCATCTTCATCGACTGCTAAGAAGCCAATCCTCATCTGGCTAAGAAAAGATTTGAAGAGAACCATGCGCTCAAGATCTGATTCAGAACAATCTTCTTTAATCTTAAGGAGCCGATCTTCAACAGGCTAAAGGTGCCAATCTTCATTCCGCAGAAGAAACATTTTATTATTGTATTTTCTTGTAAGGCTTGCGAGAAAAATTGTCTAGCTTGAGGGCTGGAGAGCTGTGAGGCTTGAGGGCCAGGGCAGTGCACTTGCGGGTGCGACTTGTCGAGCTTGAGGGCTCGGGTGCAGTAGGGGATTGCGGTCTTAGGCTGGAGGCACAGGACTTACGGGTCTCTGTTGTGTTGGGCTTGAGGGCCTGAGTGTCGAGCTTGCAGGCTCGAGGGCAGTAAGGGCTTGAGGGCTTAGGCTGTTGGTACTTGCGGGTCCGTGTTGTAGGGCTTGAGGGCCTGAATCTTTTGACAGAATTTTCCGAGCCTAGCACACTGCTGGGTAGGCGTAGAGGGAAAGAGGACTACTCAAGACACCCCGTCTTGAGGAACCTCTATAGATCTTGTGTCGTCTGGTGTGACTTATTTGTGTGTTAACTTTGTGCATTGCTTGAATATTGATAACTCACACTAATAGATCAAAAAGTACCAAGATCACCTAACACCCCCCCTCTAGGTGAACGTTTCATCCCCAACAAAGATAATGTTCTCTTTGTTCTTCTTTTTCTTCTCTTCCTGAAGCTTTTCTTCTTTCTTGATCTGATTCTTTGCAGCAGGAAATCTGAGAGATAGTGTTGAAGATGTTCTCAGAGAATGCTTGCTGCTAGAGGAGGAAGAAGAAGATCTGTTTTGCTGTTATTCTTCTTGTTCTTCCTGTCTCCTTTTTTTCTGTTCTATTTCTCTGTATATTTTGTACATCAAAAATGTTCTGTATATGATCTGTCGTGAAAGCTGTATATTAATCTGCTATATCTTCTTTCCTTATTTTCCTTTTATTTTTCAAATCTCTGACATTCATTAATTGCAGATCCCTTATATTAAGGAATAAATATATCTGAAGGGATATTTTGAAAACATAAATCTGCTGCGCAGTTTTATCTCTTTCCTTTTCAATGAATATGTCCTTTTCCGAGAAAGTGTCAACGACTATAACTTAAATAATAAAGGAAATATATTCTCCTTACTTGATCTGATGGAAAGAATCGTTGTTGTTAGTCGATCTGAGTTCAGAGAATGAAATGTTATAATCTTTCTGAAATTTCTGAACTTAAATAATAATTCTTTGATCTGAACAAAATTCGTCGAACGCAGATTCGTCGACCTCAAGATTTTCGTCGAACACAAAATTTACTTCGTCGACCTCAATTGAATCTTGCTGGAATAATTAATTTTGTTGAGCTGTAAAGACTTTCGTCGATCTGAAGGTGTTCGTCGAACGCAGACATGAGTTCGTCGAACGGAAGTATTCGTCGACCGCTGAGCCTGGATAAAATCATCGACCGCTGAGCTTGAGTAAAAGCGTCGAGCGCTGAGCTGGGATCTGTTTGTCGACCGCTGAACTGCTGAGACAGGATTGTCGACTGCTGAGATGAGCTTGAAGCAAGCCGTTCGTCGAACGCAGAATGTAAGCCGATCGTTGAACGCAAAGAGCTTGCCGTTCGTCGAACACATATAGCCGTTCGTCGAACGCTGTGTGGAGTTCGTCGAACACAGAATCTGAATGAATTCTTTAGATCTAACAGCCAAAACTCTTGACCCATAAACTATGCATTGGGGTCAACTTTGTCCTTAGTCAACATATAGTGATCCTAACCCAAATCAGAAATAGGGTTGTTCCAATAATCTCCTCCTATTTGGGTTAGGACACTATTTGACAAAAAATGAAAATAAACAAATACTAATACAACAAAAACGACAGAGCATGAATATATCTGATATATTTTTTAAATATTTTATCAAATATAAAATAAATAATACTCTGAGTTTTGAAACATTTTAATGAAAATAAAACTGATAGAAATACAAACAGAACCTTGATTTTCTCTGAATTCTTTCTTTCTAAATTCTGAAATTGTCTGAACTGTATTGTTCTGAATTCTGATCTGTAACTGAACTGTATATGCAATGTAAATCAGCTTTCTGAATTTGTCTTTAGCTGAGTTTTTCTGAATTCTGATTTTCTGAGCTTGTAGCAATAACTGATACTGAATTTGCTATATCAAAATTCTTCTTCTGAGCTATATCTGCATCTGAACTTGATCAAGAACTTTATCTGAATTTTTCTGAAACAGAAACTGCAAACAACAAACTGCTGTGAGCTTTATCAAGCTTCTTCATACAACAACTCCCCCTGAGAGTGTCTCCCCCTGAGACTGGAGGTTCTTCAGCTTTCTCCTTTTGCCTAGTTCATAGAACAACTCCCCCTGAGCAAAGTAGTGCATCAAATGGAGCTTGTTCATGAAAACTTCTCCCCCTGCCTAGTTTCAGGAAAGGCCTGAAGCTAGGCCCCTTGAAGAAGGGACAATTGATGGAGGTAGGGAAGGATGCAAGATTGTCATTGCTATTGTTCCTGCACAATAAAATTGAGATCAAGTGCAAAGGGAACTAGAAAGAGAAACAATTATGTAGGCATTCAGCTAATATAAAAAAATTGATTAATGATGACAGGCTGAAATAAAAAGCTTCAAAAAAACTGGGTTCAATGAAAAATGAGTTTTTGTCGATCTCGGTTCGACGAACTTGATGACTTCGTCGATCTCCGTTCGACGAAAAACTTGATTTCGTCGAGCTCAGTTCAATGAAGAGATGGGTATGTAGAAAACTTAATTTTTTAACATATTGAGTCTCCATCTATCATACCTAGCTGATTTATAAAGAAGATATGTTTCTTTTCATCCAAGGGCTTGGTGAAAATATCAGCTCTTTGCAAATCAGTAGAGATGAATTGTAGGCAAATTTTGTTTTTATCCACATTATCCCTAAGGAAGTGGTGTCTAATCTCTATGTGTTTAGTCCTACTATGGAGAACTGGATTTTGTGCTATAGATATTGCACTAGTATTGTCACAAAATATAATTGAATTATTTAAGTTGACACCATAGTCTAGGAGCTGATTTTGTATCCACAATATCTGTGAGCAGCAACTGCCTGCAGCTATATATTCAGCTTCAACTGTTGATGTAGACACAGATGTTTATTTCTTACAAAACCAAGACACAAGCCTATCACCAAGAAACTGACAAGTTCCTGATGTGCTTTTCCTGTCTACTCTGCATCCAGCATAATCTGAATCTGAGAATCTAGTTAATTCAAATTCAGATGCTGTTGGATACCAAAGTCCTAGATTAGGGCAACCCTTTATATATCTCAAAATTCTTTTTAAAAAAATTAGGTGAGATTCTTTGGGGTTAACTTGGAATCTAGCACAAAGACATATAGCAACATTATATCAGGCCTACTAGCTGTTAAATAAAGTAAGTAGTCAACAATTGCTCTATATACCTTCTGATCAACAGGTTTCCCTGATTCAACAGCATCAACAACATCATTAGAGGGCATGGGTGTTTTCATGGTGGAAGAATCAGACATACCAAATCTTTTCACTAATTCCTTAGCATACTTAGATTTGGATATGAAGATTCCATTTGGAGTTTGCTTCACTTGAAGACTAAGGAAGTATGATAGTTCACCCATACTACTCATTTCAAATTTAGATTGCATTAGATTAGAAAATCTTTTGCATAAGTTTGAATCAGTAGAGCCAAAGATAATATCATCTACATATATTTGAACTAGTAAAGTTTGATTAATATGTATCCTGAAAAATAAAGTTTTATCTACTATGCCTCTACAGAATTTATTCTCTAAAAGAAAACTAGCTAAAGTCTCATACCATGCTCTAGGAGCTCGTTTGAGGCCATAGAGAGATTTCTTAAGCTTAAATACAAAAGAAGAGTGAGTTGGAGAGATGAAACCTGGTGGTTGTTCCACATAGACTTCTTCTTTGATTTCTCCATTCAAGAATGCACTCTTCACATCCATTTGGTAAACCTTGAATTTCTTGTATGCTGCAAATGCAAGAAAGATCGTGATTGCTTCTAACCTTGCAACTGGTGCAAAAGTCTGATCATTGTCTATTCCTTCTTCCTGTGAGTATCCTTGAGCTACTAGTCTAGCTTTGTTTCTCACAATGTTGCCATCTGCATCTAGCTTATTCCTATAGACCCACTTAGTTCCAATAACTGGATAATTCTTTGGTCTAGGAACCAATTCCCAAACTTTGTTTGTCTCAAATTGATTGAGCTCCTCTTGTATAGCAATGATCCAGTTGGGATCTTGTTCTGCATCTTGTAGGGATTGAGGTTCAATCTGAGAGAGAAAATAAGCGTGCATCATATTCTGATTTGCTTGATGTCTTGTTTGCACACCAGTTGATAATCAACAGGTATAGTGGGATCAGCAATGATTTCCACTTGGGGAATTTGTTCACCCGGAAGATGTTCTGCTGTAGTCTGAATTGAACTGTCAGCAAAATCTGGGTGATTTTCCTCTTCACTTTCTTCAGTATTCTGCTGTTCAGGATTTAGAAATCCTTCTTTATGTAGAGCTAATTGATCTAGCTGCTCACATAGTGTAGGTACCTGTAGATTTTCTATGGTAGAGGAATTCTTCTCCTTGTAAAACATATTAGTTTCATCAAAGGAAACATGCATAGATTCTTCAATTTTAAGAGAAGCTTTGTTATAAATCCTATATGCCTTGCTGACTAAAGAATAGCCTAAGAAAATTCCTTCTTCAGATTTTGGTTTAAATTTCCTAAGGTATTTCTTATCATTATTATGAACAAAACATCTACAGCCAAATGCTCTACAATAATTAACTTTAGGTTTCTTCCCTTTAAGTAATTCATAAGGAGTCTTACCCTTAAGTTTGTGTATCAAACTTCTATTCAGCACATAGTTTGCTGTGCTAACAGCCTATGCCCAAAAGGATAGGGGCAAATTAGCATCTGCAAGCAATGTTCTTGCTGATTCAATTAGAGTTCTATTTTTCTTTTCAACTACCCCATTTGTTGAGGAGTTCTAGGAGCTTAGAAGCAATGCCCGATACCTTCCTTCTCACAGAATTCTTGCATGAGAAGAGACTCAAACTCAGTGCCATGATCACTTCTGACCAATGCAATATGAGTAGAGTACTCAATCTTTATGCTCTTAAGAAAGTCTGTAAGAACTTTAAAGTTATCTGACTTTTCTCTCAAAAAGAACACCCAAGTGAATCTAGAGAAGTCATCTACAATAACTAGAGTGTAAGACTTACCCCCTAAACTCTTTGTTGCAATAGGTCCAAAAAGGTCCATATGTAGCAAATATAAGATTCTAGGTGAATCACTTTTAGATAATGATTAAAAACTATTTTTAGTTTGCATGCCTAGTTGACATGCCCTATAAAGACCTTCTTTCTTGTATGAACCTGATGGAAAACCTCTAACAAGATTGTCCTTAGATAATTTAGCAATGGTCCTAAGGTTTACATATCCTAATCTCTTATGCCAAAGTTCACTAGGTTTGCTTAATTCATTAAATAAACAAATTTCTGATATAGATGAATTGAAATTTACTAAATATATATTACCTTGCCTAATACCTGATAAAACAATAACATTATCAGAAGATTTAATAAGGCATTTTAATTTATTGAAAGTTACCTGATACCCTTCAACACATAACTGACTTATGCTGATGAGGTTGTGCTTCAGTCCCTTGACATAAGCTACCTCTTTGAAGGCGACTTCTCCAACTTTGACTTTTCTATAGCCTTTTGTTTGTCCACAGTTGGAGTCTCCAAATATAACTTTTGTTCCAAAATTTGCCGTGTAGTTGTTCAGGTTGGCCTTATTCCCTGTCATATGCTTTGAACAGCCACTGTCCAAATACCAATTTTCATTTATTCTTGGACAGCTGTGTACCTGCAAAAACAGAAAAACAATCTATTTGTTCCTGACCCAGACTACCTTGGGTCTTTTTGTATTTCCACAAAAATCTGAAATAAAAGACATTTCAGGTTGGTCCTTGTAACCTTGTGGATGATATCTCCTTGGAGGTATTATCCATTCAGTGAAAGGATTGATAGAATGTGAAGAATAAGAATTGTTCAGATTTGCTGTATAGTTTCTGTTCGACGAACTGGGCTGAGTTCGTCGAGCGTCGTTCGAAGAATGACTGAGATTTCGTCGAGCGCCGTTCATATAATAACTATATTGAAAATCTGTCTTCAGAGTTCGTCGAGCTCCGTTCGACGAAGTGGATACATTTTGTCGAGCTCCGTTCGACGAATTCTACTGAATTCTGCTATTCTCGACAGTCTTACTTGAAATGTTTTTATTTACTCCTACAACCTCTTTACTCTTAGCAAAGATGAATTTTATAGGTGTAGAGAGTATGTTCTTCTTAATTAGAGGTGGCTCACTTGATGAAGCACCCAAGCCTAGTTTGCTATTAAATCTAGCATTTACTGTGCTTGTAATTAGGATGTTTTTGGCATTTGCCAGTTTTAAATGAATAAATTATATCAAATGGGCGTCAATAGTGCATTTCTGAATGGTTACATTAAAGAAGAGGTGTACGTTTGAACAACCACCAAGTTTTAAGAATACTGCTCATCCAAATCATGTGTACAAACTAGTGAAAGCCTTATACGGATTAAAGCAAGCACCTCGTGCATGGGACGATCAGCTATGACTTTTCTTCTTAAATATGGATTTAGGATGGGTAGTGCGAATACCACATTATTTGTGATACATAGTGATCATAATCTAATGATTTTACAAATTTATGAAGACCTTCAGGGGGAAGGGAGAGAGCCAATCGGTCCTTAGTGGGGGGGGGGGGGGGGGGGGGCAGTATAGAAACCAAAAAGGAATTTCTATTAATCGCCCTCGATCTCCGATGTCATGGAGATCTAGATGTAATTGTAAATCTTATTGCAATATTAAATGAAATCAAGTTTTCATATTCTGATCTTCAATTACAACTCTTTACAGGTGTGTCTCTGAAGTGTTAATCGTGCGTGTACGAACACGATCTTTGATAGATGAAGAATACAATTTCTGTGAGATACCGCTGACGCTAATCCTACCGCCCAGCACTAGCTTCCATAAAGCGTATTCTTTGTACAGCAAGTTTTAAAACTCACATTAATCGATGCAAACCTTATCCACTCCCCCTCTAAGGTTGGCTACTAGATCCAATAGGCTATTCTCGTCAGTTTCACCAATTACACAGCAACAGATTCTAAGAACCTCATATGGGACCTCTACTAGCACATGGGCAATCTCTCAATGGATACTTGTCAACCAGCTTGACTGTTCTCATCAGTTTTACACAATCGGCGAGGTCCTACTCTCACATGAACGATCATGCCATGGGGCCACGCCTAGAGTTTCCACATAAGGGGACTTATCTCGTCGAGACGCCCTCCACACATGAATGATCCCATCATGGGGCTAGTCAACTGATAATAGAGATGAAACCACGTATTAACATTAAGACTTTTCACATGCATTTCTCACACTAAATACATCACACGCTAATCTTATAGAAATTTGGGCATTACAATGGCGTCTTCGCTGCATTCACACGTCTAGCAAAAATCCTGTATGCATCATCAAACAATCATCATCGAATTGGGTCACAAACACAAGTTAGACATCATACACTATGCTTTATTCGTTAATGAGCACGGATCTCTAATATAATCACGTCGGGGGCGGACTCAATCAACAAGGAGGTTCTCAATGAACCAAGGCTACCTCAACCACTCTAATTAGAGAAATCTGGTGCCAAAATATAGAAATTAAAGCATGGAAATGAAGAATGCCAAGCACGCATCCTAAGACCGGGAGAAGAAATGTCATTGCCCTATGAGATTTCTTCCTCACCATCAAAAGCTTTAAATGCACTAATGGAAACAAGCGCCTTCAGGGTCCTCTCTGCATTGTTGGTCTCAGATCGTCGATCGGAGCTCCGAAGCTCCTCTAATGTTAGAAGAGAGATCAATCTCCTCTTTCTCCTCTTCTAAGCGCTCTATCCTAATAGAGATAAAAGACGTTTACCCAAAAATCGGCGATCCTCTCCAAGCTGACCTCTTTCAGGTAACCAAGCAATTTCAGAGATCCAGCGACGAGCCCCCCTTCAGCCTGGCAAGATCCTCCTTTAGCCTGGCGAGCTCCCCTTTTTGGCGAGCTCGCCCTCTAGTGGTCTCGCAGTGACCAGGCGATCTCGCCCTCCAGCGACGAGCTCCCGCTTCAGACTGACGAGATCCCCCTTCTAGAGAGCTCGCTCTCCAGCGGTCTCGTAGTGTCCAGGCGGTCTCGCCCTCCAGCGGTGAGCTCCCCCTTCAGCCTGGGGAGCTCCCCCTTCTGGCGAGCTCGCCCTCCAGCAGTCTCTTAGTGCCAGGGCGACCTCCTCCACGTTTCCAGCTCCAGGCGATCTCGCCAGGTCGTCGAGCCCGGGTGGTCTCCCACCACCCAGGCGATCTCGCCAGGTCGCCGAGCTCGGGTGATCTCCCATCGCCTGGGCGATCTCGCCAGGTCGTCGAGCCCGGGCGATTTCCCATCGCTCGGGCGATTTCCCATCGCCCGGGCGATTTCCCATCGCCCGGGCGATTTCCCATCGCCCGGGCGATTTCCCATCGCCCGGGCGATTTCCCATCGCCCGGGCGATCTCGCTTCCGCCGGTCACTCGTGGCTCGGGCAACTCGCTTTTCCTGGCCCTGCCCGTTCGGGCATGTCCCGCGCCTATAAATAGAGGGGAAGGGGTACCGGTTAATGGACTTCGTAGAGTTTCTAGCCCCTAGCTGGTGACTTGAGAGGTCTCCATTTTTTGAGACCGCGGAGACCTCTTCCTCCTTGCCTGGGCGATCTCCTATCTGCAGGCGATCTCCCTTAGCGACCTCAGTGTTTCCATCAGCTCCCATCGACCACGGCGACCTCTTTCCTGCTCACATCCATCTATTTTCTCCCTCTCTTACCCCTTCACTCGTGGCTCAAAGTAACCGACCACTCAAAAATCACCCCCTCCTTCTCCAGCTTGAGCAAGTGTCAACTTGGTACCTTTTATGTTCGAACATTCAACACGCGACCTTCAGATCTTTAGTGGTTGATGAACAGTAGTTGCGATGAAGATGTGGGATTTTGCCGAGAATGACACCCAATCTTAAAACAACCATAATTTTTGATCCGTTTGTCCGTTTTTAGCCCGCAATAGCTTTTCGGGACCGGCTCGAAGCCGTCCATGCAATGGCGAACCTATTTACCCGTTCGAGTTTGTTTTGCGCCCTTGGATTGCTCAAATTCGACTCCAATTAGAAGTTATTACAGTTTTTCTCTTTCGGCAATTTCGGCAATTTTTGTTTTTTGTGCTCTCGACTAGCCATGACTGGCCGCGAGTACGCCCAAGCTCCTTTTAATGAGGCTCCTCCTCCTCTTGCAAGTTTTGCATATCTGATCGCTCCTCTCCCGTCTCAATTTGAGGAGTTCAGAACTAGTTGCCATAACCACTTCAGATCAACTACCCAGGAAGATCCAGCATAAGTGCTGAACTTTCAGGAGGACAATGCTTATTTTCCAGCCCCTGCTGATGCTGCTTATCCTTCAACTCCTCCCATTATTGTTGAAGTGGAAGATCCTCCCCCCTTCTCAAATAAAGTTCGTTTGGAGAATGTTTCTAATTAGTTTAGAGAGCCCCATCTTTCGGTCTTCTCGGGAGGAGAAGATCCCATCGACCATCTTCAAGCTTTCGAATCTGCTATCTCATTGAGGACTATCACAGATGGGATTAAGTGCAAATTATTAGTTATATCCTTTGATGGTCATGCTAGAGAATGATTTTACAAGTTGCCACCTCAATCAATTACCTACTTTAAGGATCTTCTAAGAGAACTTCTCTTAAGATTTGCTACCTCGAGGAAGCGAAAGAGAGGCCCAGCAGGTCTTTTTCAAATCAAGCATGGAGATAATGAGACTCTTGCTCAATTCGTTGACAGGTTCCAAAAAGAAATTCTTGAAATTGTTGATGTTAATGAGGACTTTTATAAAATCGCCTTGATAAATGGATTACAAGAAGGTCCTCTGAAATTTGAAGTCAACGTAAATGAACCCGAGTCTTATAGAAATCTTATCAGAATATCAATTCTATTTATTGAAGGAGAGACAACAAATCCTAATTACGCTTCTTCTTTGAATCAAAGAACCCAACAACGACAAAGGAATTCTTATTATCAACATTCGTCTTCGTCACGAAATATCCCGCAAGATAAAGGATTCAGTTCTGACTCCTTTCCTTAGAATAGATCTACTCAATATCCACATCGAAATGCATCACCTGAATTTGTGGAAGCCTGTCCTATTCAATCTTTCAATCCGAGGACACTTAAAACTAAGAATTATCTAGGAGGGTATACTCAGCTTAATATTCCCATGGAAAAAGTTCTTGTGACCATTCAAGATATGCAAGAATTTAGAGTTCCTCGCCCTATGAGATCAAAGGCCAAGTATCGTCATGGAGAACTCTTCTACAAATATCACTCAAACATTGGTCATGATACAAAACATTGTCGAGCTCTTCAGAAGCTAGTAGATGAACTATGGGAAGCAGGAAAGTTGCAAGACTATCTTGCACAATAATCTGACGATTTTTCCTCTAGCAGAAGTAGTGTTGCAAGCAAAGAATCTATCATTCAATAAAAAGAGTGCATAGAGTAGAGATGAGATAAAATGTCATTTTATTTTTTGTTTCATATACCTCCCATTTGTTTGGAGTTTTTCTGCATCTCTACTTTTCTAGCATTACTTGTAATAAGCATAACATTAACTCAGGTCCTATCGGCAGCTATCATTACGAAGAACTTCTCAGCAGTCAGATATATCAAACCTCATATCCAGATTCACTACCATATCCTTCACTACATACGTTTATTCAATTATGTCTTAAGCTCTTTCTTCACGTAATTTTATGCTTATAAAAGGGCAGTCCGGAGCATTTAAGACCGCCGCCTGAGGTTTTGTAATGGGAGGTCTGGAGCATTTAAGACCGCCGCCTGAGGGGTTTTAAGGGGCGGTCTGGAGCATTTATGACCGCCGCATGAAGTTTTTTAAGGGGCGGTCTGGAGCATTTAAGACCACCGCCTGTTGTTCGGTGTGAAGGGTGGAAATACCACCTCTGATTATTTCTTCTCGGGTCATAAAATCCACAAGGACCACATCACGCAAGAATTATCCGTAGATGTGTAGTGGTAGCCCAAAATCTCCTTCTCTATGATGATTGTCGTGGATTGCTATGATTTTTCTGTCGAGTCAATCGACTTGCTTTTCTTGAATGAAGATGATTCCATTTGATAATGGATTGTTGTGATAGATTGCTAACAACTAATGATAGGTTAATGTGATATTATTTGCAAGAGAAACAGACTAATTTTAGAATGTACCACAATGCACTACTAAATAATTATGCAATTATTTGTTAGGTACTAATCTTTCTGGTACCGTAAAATCCCAAATGCATTATGTTGGGATTTCTGGATTCCATGGCTAATCAATTTATGACTTCAGATTTCTCAAATCATATATTGAGTTAGACATCAACTGACATAATATCATTAGCAACATTATAATCGGCAAGTCAAAAATCATCCTGCTATATTAGTTTCATGCTCATATTTCTGGGAGCGTGTAAATATGAGGATATCACAATGTTGGCTTTCTCCTTCTGCGGACAAGGGTACTATCTCATTTCTTCACAAAGAGATATTATTTCAGCAACATCAAAGCAAGTGATTATTAATAAGTGTTTATTCCCTCTGTAAATGAGATGTTCCTTCTTATACACTTCAAACGTGAATAAAAATAAGTATCAGCAAAGTTGTTTCAGGTACCTGACATATTTTTATTACTTGACATCATATACCTATTTTTCATATCTTTTGCAGAGATATACAGGTGTTTGCGAGTTCTCTCAGGTACTCGCGTATTCTATGTTTCATATACATGTTTTTCATATCTTTTGCAGAGATATACTGGTGTTTGCGAGTTCTCTTCAGGTACTCGCATATTCTATGTTTCATATACCTGTTTTTCATATCTTTTGCAGTGATATATAGGTGTTTGCGAGTTCTCTTCATGCACTCGCGTATTCTATGTTTTATATACCTGTTTTTCATATCTTTTGCAGAGATATACATGTGTTTGCGAATTCTTTTCAGGTACCTGCGTATTCTATGTTTTATATACCTGTTTTCATATCTTTTGTAGAGATATACAGGTGTTTGCGAGTTATCTTCAGGTACTCGCGCATTTTATGTTTCGTATACCTGTTTTTCATATCTTTACAAAGATATACAGGTGTTTGCGAGTTTTCTTCAGGAACTCGCGTATTCTATGTTTCATATACTTGTTTTTCATATCTTTTGCAGAGATATACAGGTGTTTGCGAGTTCTCTTCAAGTACTCACGCATTCTATGTTTCATATAACTGTTTTTCATATCTTTTGTAGAGATATACATGTGTTTGCGAGTTCTCTTCAGGTACCCGCATATTCTATGTTTCATATACCTATTTTTCGTATCTTTTGCAGAGATATACATGTGTTTGCGAGTTCTCTTCAGGCACTCGCGTATTTTATGTTTCATATACTTGTTTTTCATATCTTTTGCAGATATATACAGGTATTTGCGAGTTCTCTTCAGGTACTCGCACATTCTATGTTTCATATACCTGTTTTTCATATCTTTTCCAGAGATATACAGGTGTTTGCGAGTTCTCTTCAAGTACTCGCATATTCTATGTTTCATATACCTATTTTTCATATCTTTTGCAGAGATATACAGGTATTCGCGATCCCTCGCCAGGTACTCGTATAATGTGCTTCTTTCGTATCCACTTTGATTACTCTTTTGCAGAGATAAGGTAGGTGCTAGCGAGTTTCCTATTCAGGTATTCACATAATATACACACTTTTTATACGCATGTTCAATCATGTCTGAGAAAGTGGATCTCGATTCTCGTGGGTAAGTTCTATTTTTTCAAAACTTGAAAAAATGCTGGGATATTGTTTACCCAAAAATCGGCGATCCTCTCCAAGATGACCTATTTCAGGTAACCAAGCAATTTTAGATATCCAACGGCTAGCTCCCCCTTCAGCCAGGCGAGCTCCCCCTTTAGCCTAGCGAGCTCCCCCTTCTGGCGAGCTCGCCCTCCAGCGGTTTCGCAGTGTCCACGCGGTCTCGCCCTCCAGGGCGAGCTCCCCCTTCAGCCTGGAGAGCTCCTCCTTCTGGCGAGCTCGCCCTCCAGCGGTCTCGCAGTGTCCATGTGGTCTCGCCCTCCAGCGGTGAGCTCCCCTTTTAGCCAGGCGAGCTCCCCCTTCTGGCGAGCTCGCGCTCCAGCGATCTCGCAGTGCCCGGGCGACCTCCTCCAGGTTTCCAGCTCCAGGCGATCTCGCCAGATCCCCGAGCCCTGGTGGTCTCCCACCGCCCGGGCGATCTCGCCAGGTCGCCGAGCCCAGGCGATCACCCTTCGCCCGGGTTATCTCGCTAGTTTGCCGAGCCCGGGCGGTCTCTCATTGCCCGGGCAATCTCTCTTTCTCCGATCACTCATGGCTCGGGCAGCCCGCTTTTCCAGGACCTGCCCGTTCGGGCAGGTTCCGTGCCTATAAATAGAGTGGTAGGTGGTACCAGTTAATGGACTTCGGAGAGTTTCCTTACCCTAGCTGGTGACTTGAGCGGTCTCCATTTTTTGAGACCGCGGAGACCTCTTCCTCCTTGCCTGGGCGATCTCCCATCTGTTAGGCGATCTCCCTTGGTGACCTCAGTGTTTCGATTAGCTCCCATCGACCCCAGCGACCTCTTTCCTGCCCACATCCATCTCTTTTCTCCCTCTCTTACTCCTTCACTCGTGGCTCAAAGTAACCGACCACTCAACAATCAACCCCCTCCTTCTCCAGCTTGAGCAAGTGTTGACTTGGTACCTTTTGGGTTTGAACAAAAGGTAAGATGAAATGAAGAGAAACCAACCCCCAATCCAACCTAAAGCCCATCGGGACGAATACCCATCGTCAGATAATCAAAGATCGGATCGAATGGCTAAGAAAATGAGACTTTAAACAACTCCGTACAGATCATATGATCATGCATTTCAGCGCACACGCTTATGATGAGTTAAACCAGAAAACCCGAAAACCCCCTCTATGTATGATCGTGTGTCTTGCGCATGCTCGTGCGTTTACAAAAACTACACTACCAAATCAGATTTTCTCAGGAAAGCCCCCGAAACGCACCGGAGGTCCTTAGGCCCTACAGAACTCAACCCCCTCTCATAAATAGAGGTTTTTGGGGTTGTACAACTCCCCCTTAAAAGAATTTCATCCCAAAATTTATTGAAATAAAAACATATCTAACACGAAGAGTTCCGGGTACTCTTCACGCATCGTTAGCTCTCGCTTATAAGAGAATTTGTCCTGCCCACAATTGTTCCGACGCATTTTAACGAGCTTGACTGCCTTATTTCGCAATCTCTAGATCTCTGAATCCTCTATGCATACCGGACGTACTACCGTTCTTAAATTTTCAACTACCGGCACCGCTGCCGACTCAATCGCCTCACTAGGCACCATTAGAGCTTTTCGACACCGAGGTGTGGAAGACATCATGTCATCCACTTAACTCTGCCGACAATGCCAATCAATAATCTTATTTGCCAATGCACTCTGTGATCTCAAATGGTCCCAAATACCTTGGACTCAACTTTTTCATTCACCGAATTCTTGAAATACCCTTGAACGACTTGATCTTCAGATATACCATGCCGCCCACTAAAAACTCCACATTTCTGTGGCGCGCATTGAAATAATTTGCCTGCCGATCCAGAGAAATCTTCATGCGCTCCTGGATTATTCTCACTAGAGCGCAAGCATTGAGCATTGACGACCGTCATCTTTCCCAAAAGTTGGTGTCGATCGCCTCTGTCCAAGACCTCGGCGTTCGACACTGCGTCCCATACAAAGCTTCATATGGTGCCATCTTGATACTTGCCTGGAAGCTATTGTTATATGCAAACTCCACCATGAAGAGGTGGTCTTCCCATTTCTTTCCAAAGTCAAGAGCATGTCTTCCATAGTACGATTCGATCTCTCCATTTGACTGTCGGCCTGCAGACAAAATGTCGTACTGAACTTGAGTTTTTTCCCCAAACTCTTATGCACTAGCCTCCAGTCCTTGGACGTGAATCATCCATCTCTGTCACTAATAATACTGTTCGGAATCCTATGCAACCACACAATATTTAGAACATACAATTTTACCAACTTCTCGACGATATCATCCTTTCTATTCAGAATGATGTGATCTACTATAGTCAGTCAATCCACAATCAACCAAACCGCATCATTACCATGCTGTGATCAGGGCATTCCATGCACGAAGCCCATCGAAATGTCATCAAACTTCCACTCAGGGATTGTAAGTGTCTTTAAGAACCCGCTCGTCCTTTGGCATTCAGCTTTCACTAAAGTGCATGTCTGACACCTACTCACAAACTAAGTCATGTCCCGCTTCATTCCAGGCCACCAAAAGGATTTCTGTAAATCCAAGTACATCTTTGTACTTCCTGGATGAATAAAGTACTTCATGAAGTGAGCCTCAAGCATCAACTTATCGGGGACTTGCCAATGCACGAAATGCATACTCTCCCATCCTTATTCAAGAGTCAGCCGACAATCTCCAAGACACTTCTCTCGCCGTGCTTAGATTCCAATATCAACAGGTGAAACTCTTCATCTACATCAGTTGCCTTCCAAATCCGGTCTGCTAAATCGCACTACAACAGGATCCAACTCAAAAATGCTACACCAGTTTGCCCCTAGCAACACAAGTAATATCAAGAGACTCAAAATCTCGCACTAACTGCTCGATGTGCGCATATCCAGTTGCACTTCTCGGAGTACATCATACTCAATGCGTAGGCCACAACATTCTCCTTGCTCGGCGTGTACTGAATCTTTACGTCGTAGTCCCCAAGGAACTCAACCCACCAGCGATGCCGCATATTCAGATCCTTTTGGTCCAAGAGATACTTCCAACTTTTGTGGTCTGTGAATATCTCCAGCTTTGCACTGTAAATGTAGTGTCTCCACAATTTCAATGCAAAGATTGCCATCGCCAACTCTAAATCATGAACGGGGTTGTTCCTTTCAAGAGGCTTCAACTACCTCTACCCAAACACAATCAGGCTATCGTATTGCGCTAGCACGACCCAAACCGCAACTCGAAACATCTCTAAAGATCTAAAATCCTTAAGTCCCACTAAGAAGATCTAGGATTGGAGAAGTCATCAACCTTTCTTTCAAAGATTCAAATGCTTGGTCGCACTCTGACATCCAAACAAATTTATGATCCTTTTGAGTGACAGAGGTGAGGGAAAAAACTATCAGCAAAAAGTTCTCAATGAACCTTATGTAATAACCAACTAGTCCAAGGAAACTCCCGACTTCCGCAAGGGTCTTTAATACATGTCAATCTCTGATGGCTTCAATTTTGGCTGGATCCACCGCCACCCCATTGCCACTAATCACGTGACCCAAGAATGCTACCTTCTCGATCCAAAACTCGCATTTTGAGAACTTGGCATAAAGTCAGTTCTCCCTCAAGATCTGCAAGTCTAACCTCAGGCGAGTCTCATGCTACACACCCAATTTCGAATACACTAGAATGTCGTCTATAACTACTACCATGAACAAATCTAGGTATCGCCTGAACACCTTGTTCATCAATCCATGAACACCGACGACGCATTCGTCAAACTGAACGACATCACAGAAAATTCGAAGTGTCCTTACCTCATTCCGAAAGCTGTCTTTGAAACGTCTTCTTTCCGAACCTTCGACTGGTAATACCCTGACTTCAAGTCTAACTTGGAATACATTGTCAACCCAACCAACTAGTTGAAAAGATCGTCGATCCGCGGGGTCGGATACTTGTTCTTGATGGTCAACTTGTTCAGTTCCCAGTAGTCGATGCACAACTGCATACTATCGTGCTTTTTCTTCACGAACAACACGGGTGCACTCCACTGCGAAGAGCTTGGTATAATATACCCTTGCTCTAGCAATTCTTACAAATGCTGCGGAGGCGGCATTTGTCCGTAGCTCCCGACCAAAGATGGATCTCACAGGATCAGATCTTGTCAAACAATGTTGAAGAGGTGTCGGCCTCTTTGAGTGGGCTGTTTTCAGTTGATTGGAGATTGCACTCAATTTTGGAGGAGGTGGACGTCGTTGGGCTGTTTGAAGGTTCTCGGTTTGAAGGTTCACTTGCCAGGGAATGGAGAAAGAGGGTCGGAGGCTCTCTATTTGTTGGAGAAGGATAAGGATGGAACCTTAACTCATATATCAAACTAACTCGCCGGAAATGGTGAGGAGATGTGGCATTTTGAGCATTGGGTTGCTGGAGAATGAAGAAGTTTAAGCCTTATGTGAGGAGAAGAGCTCGGGTTATGATGTTGCTCTCCGACCTGGTTCGCCGGAGAAGGATCTCACCGGAGGAAGGGAGGAGTTGTAGCCTTATTGGAGGAACTTGTCCGGAGCTTGGCCTTGGATCTACAGCTCGCCGGAGAAACGGAGGAGGAGTTGGAGTTTCGGCCTGGGGTGGTCGAGCTTGCAAGAGAAGCTGAGGAGGATGAGCTCGACCTTATAGTGGAGGTCGCCGGAGTTGGTCCTGCCAAAGGAGACGCTAGAGAGGGGTTAGAGTTTCGACTAGGGTGGTCAAGTTTCCCGGAGAAGCTGAGGAGGAGGAGCTGGGCCTTGCAGTGGAGGTCGTCGGAGTTGAGCTCGCCAGAGGAGACGCCAGGGAGGAGTTCTCGGTGGAGAAGAAGACTGAGGGAGGGAGGAAGGGCTCGACGTTTCCATCATTTGCAAGTGGCGGATGCTGGGAGGGTTGAAGAAGGTAAGGGTTGTTATGATTTTAGGTTAGATCGAGTTATGCATTTATATAACTATAATAATAATATTATTATTTATTTAGAAGAGGGAAGGCTAACAATTTCAAATTTACCCTCGCAATCTGTTCTAGAGAACTCAAAATTTATCCCGGATAGGCTCATTACGACCGTATCGTTCACACACATCCACCAGAATGATCCGAGATCAATTCTGAGTTCGTTTGCTCATTTTACACTTCCCGGAGCATTTGCGGCCCAATTTACTTAATTGTCAAAAACCCTCGAAACAATGTCGGAATCGCAAACGGACAACTCCGTTGGACTTGTAATATTCCTACGTGTTTAATGAAACCGACTGAGGTCAACTCAGAGGTCGTTTGCTTGATTTTACTTTTTTTGGATAAATACGATATTTGCAAACCATTTTCGAATGACAAATTCTCCAATACTTATCAGAATCGATTGCGGTCGACTATGCTGGGTTCGTATAAACTTCATGAGTCTAACGAAACTAAGTGGAGTCGATTCTTTGGCCAATTGGTCAATTCCCACTTTTTGGATAATTACGTTACTAAAATTTGCGTCGACACGTCAAATTCTCTGATACTTATCATAATTGAGTGCGGTTGACACCGATGGACTCGAATAGACTCAACAAAAGAGGTTGATTGAACTGATTATGTCTCCTAGGTGGTTCAATTGGACGCCTCAGAATTTTGGATTGTTACAAATCAATAAAACAAAGAGATTTTTTGTCCCAAAAATGTGAATGGAGTAGGGGGTTTCAAGATGAGGGTAAACATACTCATCATAGCTTGTTATGGATACCTCACACAACAATTTCAAGCTCATATATGCATTCTTAACGATTATATTTCATCCGTAGAGACTAAATTGTATGAGCGCTTGATAGTACATTATCTTTATTATATAAGACAATATACTATTCTTCCTGCTCTTACCATACTTTTATTTTGCACCGTTGAATTGAGAATATTTAATCTAAGCGTTCCTCCTACATCCACGAACCACGATTCATTTCCCCCACGATTTTAGGTGGTTTCTAAAACTACCGCTTATACAACTCTGGCCCCTCCTAAAAAATATATTTCCACATTTTTTGCCAGCCTCGCGCTCCTCCCCTCTGCCTCCGCCTCCCCTACATCTGCTAGAAATGAACTACTGCAATCTACTCCAGCAACCACTAGAAGCCGCTATTGCTCCCCTCACGCTCTCCCTACCACCAATCGAACTAATGCTCTGCTTCCTCAAACTAACGCAGTGCAAAATTAGGTTTCCGCAGACCTTATTCTTGGCGAATCTCCACACCAAACCACACTCAGAATCCTCAGGCGGACCTTTGATTTATCTTCTTCGTAGATGCAAGCGCGATTCAGCGCGAGAGGACTCCAACTGTAGAGATCGACTCTTCTATGACAGCACCTGCAAAAAACCGTCTCCTCCCCCTCCAGTAAGACCTCTTCTTCTTCCTTTTCTTTATTCTGCCTCCTCCACATCCTTAAATACCAGTTAGGATATGAAGCAGTTAGGATATAATAAATGTGCAAATTGATAGTATTCTTCATCATAAGGAGATGATCAGTGTTGGCACCAAAAATGGTATCTCCAAAATTCACACTAGAGGGAAGGGAGAAAACTGCGGAGTGCAGGTTACTGAATACAAAGGATGCTGAGAAATAGGGAAACGATCACATAAAATCGAGACCGCTTACATAAAATAAGACCGATTTTCTGTGATCATTTTCCCTGTTTCTCATCATCCTTTGTCTTCAGTAACCTGCACTCCGTAGTTTTCTCCCTTCCCTCTAATGTGAATTTTGGAGGTACCATTTTTGGTGCAAACAGAACGAACACGCGACCTTCAGATTCAGAGTGTCCAGGTGAATTTTCTGACTTTCAAGATGCCTGAGCGTAGAGGTTGCCCAGCTCGGTCTTCCAGCGACCACCCCCCAAATCGATCACGATTCCTTGCAATCCCTTGAGTGCCGTTTTGAGCTTCGCGTCGAGCAAGCTCCCAGAGAGGCCGCTCGAGCTCGGCACGAGGTCGCCTCTGCTCAGCAAGTGATCGCGCAGACTCAACAGGAGGCCGCTCGCGAGCGTCAAGAGGTTGTCCGGACTCAGCTTGAGTCTGCCAAGCAGATTGAGGCCATGAACCAGGTTCTGGCCGCGATCTCCCAAAAGATCTTTCCTCCTCCTAGCCAGGTCGCTACCCCTGACCGCATGGCAAGCGGTCAGCCTTGCGATCGCTCTAATTTTCAGCCCGCAGCTCCTCAGCGATCTCAGCATGAGGAGTTCGCTGCCCGTCATAATTCTTTTAGAGCAGCCGCTAAGGTGCCTCCGGCCCAAGCCTTGAACTTTGAAGAGGATTTTGCCTATCCTCAAGCCCCTCCTGCTCCTTTCCTTGCTCCCCCAGGTGCCTCTGGAATGGGGGAACCTTCCCCTTTTACTGATGAAATTCGTCGAGAACCTATTCCAAACGGTTTCAGGGAACCTCGTCTCCCTGTGTTCTCGGGAGAAAGTGATCCCATGTCCCACCTCCAAGCTTTTGAATCTGTCGTTGCCCTCCGAACCTTCTCAGATGGGGTGAGATGTAAGTTGTTAATAACTTCTCTTGATGGATCTGCTAGGGAGTGGTTCTACAAGCTGCCCTCCCAATCCATCCCGAGCTTTACCGTCCTAAGAAATGAGCCCCTCATGAGGTTTGCAACCGCTAAGAAGAGGAAGAGTGGCCCTGCGACCCTCTTCAAAATCAAGCAAGGTGAAAATGAGACTGCCGCTCATTTTGTCGACCGATTCCAAAGAGAGATCTTAGGGATCAGAGATATGGATCCTGCTCTTTATATGGCAGCCTTGATTAGTGGACTGCAGGAAGGTACCCTCATGTTAAAGGTTACCACTAAAGAGCCCGACTCTTATCAGGAGTTGATTAGCATTGCCAATCGTTATATAGAGGGGGAGATCAACAACCCCACCTATGTAACCAATCTGACCAATAGAGCCAGTCAAAAAGGCTCTGCAGGATTCTATCCTGCCCCGTCTTCCTCAAATTCTCACCAAGAGTGTCCTCCTCCTGCTCCGAAGAGGGGAAGGAATTTCCGTAACAATCATTTCAATCAGGGGAACCAACAATTCCATCCCAGAGGACCTCTGATTCCAACCCATGTGGCTCCAGCTCCACAAGCCACTCCTGTTCATCAGATTCAATATGTTCAGCCCCCTTTCCTGACCTTCCAGCCATCCTATAATGATTCCCAAGAGTCTTTTACAGACCTTGGTGTCTCCATGAAAGAACTAGTTCAAGTCTTGCAGAAGCATCCTTTTTTTAAAAGGCCGGCTCCCCTTAGCTCTGACCCGAATTCCCGTAATCCGACTCTTTACTGTGAATATCACAGGGAAAGAGGTCATCTGACAGAAAATTGCAGAGCCCTCCGAGTGGTAGTGGAGAAGCTCCTAAAAGAGGGAAAGCTTCAGGATCTTCTTCAAAAGAATGATCCCTCCAAAGCTTCAACTTCCAAGGCCAAGGAAGTAGCAGAGATCCACTGGGAGTGCAAGGAGGTCGATGATGTTGGCCATCTTGACAACATCGGTTTCCCCGGCGAATGCGAGAATGCTAATGATGAGGGCGCTCTAGGCATCCTTTTCTGTATTCACGGTGGAGCAGGACTAGAGTCTTCCAGGAAGGCCAGCCTGAAAAGGTTCTGCCGTTCGGAGGTTGCTACTACTTCCTCAACCCCGGTTGGAGGAATAGTCACCTTCGGGGAGGAAGATCTTTCTTCAACCTCAAATCCTTTTGACGACGCGGTCGTCATAAAAGCCGTAATAGAAAATTACACGGTAGAGAAAATTCTTATTGATATTGGGAGCTCGGTGAACGTGCTCTTCAAGCCGGCCCTCGATGCTTTGAAGACAAGTAAGCCTCTTCTCTCTACTGAAGGGCCTCTTTATGGTTTTTCAGGGGAAAAGAAGGAGGTAGAGGGACTCGTCACTCTCTCTGTAATTTTGGGAGGAATAGTAAGGCTTATCAAATTCATAGCCGTTGATGCTCCTAGCAGCTACACCGCAATCTTTGGGAGACCAATTTTGAATGGGTATCAGGCGGTGGTCTCGACATACCACCAAGCAGTAAAATTTGCCCTAAATGGCAAGCAACATCGGATCAGGAGTGACCTGAGGAAGGCCAGGGAGTGCTACGTAAAAACTGTCAATTTGATCATGTCTTCTTCCCCCCAAGAAGCTGCGATGGCTCTCTCAGCCCAAATTCCCAAACCAATCAAAGTTGCTGAAGAGGCTGAAGAAGAAGATGCAAGGGATGGAGTTCGCTTGGAACCTGCCTAAGCGACTCAAGCCGTTCCCATCAGCAAGGGAGATGAGAGCAAGTGCCTCTCTATAAATGCTGAATTGTCTGAAGCCGACAAGAGTAGCCTGATCTCTTGCCTTCTGAAGAATCTGGATGTCTTCGCCTGGTCAGCGGACGACATGCCAGGAGTTGATCCAGATGTCGCTTTCCACCATCTCAATATTGATCCCAACTTCATCCCTATCAAACAGAAAAAGAGAGTTGTTGCAACGACTCTTGCCCAGCCCATCCGAGAAGAAGTGGAAAAACTGCTAAAGGCTAAGTTTGTTCAAGAAGTTCAATACCCTGAATGAGTATCAAATGTTGTAATGGTCAAGAAGTTTGGGGGAAAATGGAGGATGTGTGTCGATTTCACCAAACTCAATAAAGTTTGCCCTAAAGATTGCTACCCCTTGCCTCGGATAGATTCTTTAGTAGATTCTGCAGTAGGCTATTCTTTCATGAGTTTCTTAGATGCATTTTCAGGTTATCACCAAATCAGAATGCATAAACCCGATATACCTCATACTTCATTTATCACAAACGACGGTTGCTTCTGTTATCTCGTAATGCCTTTCGGGCTAAAAAATGCTGGAGCAACTTATCAAAAAATGATGGATACAGTTTTTAAAAATCAAAAGGGAAGAAATCTAGAAGTTTACGTTGATGATCTTCTAATAAAAAGCAAATAATTCACTTCTCATCTTAGTGACCTCTCAGAAACTTTTGCAACCCTTCAAACTTTTAACATGAGGTTGAACCCATTGAAGTGTGTTTTCGGGGCAAGTAAAGGAAAATTTCTTTGTCATCTCCTTACTCTAGAAGGATTAGAGCCCAACCCTGACAAAGTAAAGGCTATTCTTGAAATGCCACCCCCCAGGTCTCCGAAGGAAGTTCAGCAGCTAGGAGGAAGAATGGCAGGTCTGAGTCGCTTTATCTCTCGATCCGGAGATAAAAGTGCTCCTTTCTTCAAGACCCTCCGCGGAGGGGCTAAGTTTGAGTGGACAAAAGAGTGTGATGATGCCTTTAATGAGCTTAAAAAGCAATTGACATCAACCCCTTTGCTCCAAAGCCCAAGGGAGGGCGAGGAACTTTTTCTCTATTTAGGAGTTGGTACTGATGCTGTAAGTTCAGTTTTAGTGCGAGAAGAGAAGAAGAAACAATTTTCAGTTTATTATGTGAGCAAAATTCTGAAAGATGCAGAGACACGTTACCCGATTCTTGAAAAGCTGGCCCTAATGCTTGTAACTTCAGCTAGGAGATTAAGGCCCTACTTTCAAGCTCATTCGATTCAAGTGGTCACTGATCTTCCATTAAAGAATGTTTTAGAGAAGCCAGAGCATTCAGGAAGGTTGGCTAAGTGGGCGATAGAGCTCAGTGAGTTTGATATCTCCTATATTCCAAAGGTGGCAATCAAAGCTCAAGTTCTAGCAGATTTCATGGTTGATGCAAGTGAGCTTTCATTAAATAAGGAAGTCGGAACGCATCTAGCTTACACAATATTTGTTGATGGTGCTTCGGGCAGGAATTCATCTGGGCTGGAGTGATTTTGATCAATCCAAATGGGGTCAGATTGGATCAGGCTTTGAAGTTCTATTTCTCAACAACTAATAATCAAGCAGAATACGAGGCTTTGCTAGCCGGTCTTCGATTCGCTAGGGAATTGGGAATCGAGGATGTTCAAGTTAAAACAGACTCTCTAGTGATGGCATCTCAGGTTAACGGAACCTTTGAAACTAGGGATCAAACTTTGAAGCAATATCTAGCCTTGGTGAAAGGAGAGATTGGAAAGTTCAAAAGTTTCTCTATCAAACATATTCCAAGAGAAGAGAATTCAGAAGCGGATGAGCTGGTGAAATTTGGTCTTCATTCGGGAGGAACCTCCTCGGAGCTTTTCCATCCTGCAATCGAGGAAGGAGAAGTTATGGAGATAGATCAGCGTCCATCTTGGAAGGATCCATTCATTCTTTATCTTTCGACCGGAAAGCTCCACTCCACGGTAAAAGACAGAAAAAAATTTAGACTAAAAGTAGCTCATTATTACCTTGTTGCAGGAATCCTCTACCTGAAGACCTTTTTGTCACCTTTGGCTCGATGTGTCTCGGAAGAAGAGATCCCGGTTGTCCTTCAGGAAGTTCTTTCAGGAGAATGTGGAAGCCACTCTGGAGCTCGTACATTGGAGAAAAGAATCCTAAGGCAAGGATTTTTCTGGCCTCAAATGAGGAAGGATGCAGAGAAATTTGCGAAGAAATGTGTCCAGTGCCAAAAGTTTGCTCCTCTTCAGAATCAACCTGCCCAACAGCTTAAATCTATAGCAACCCCATGGCCATTTGCAGTATGGGGAATGGATCTGGTTGGGCCTTTTCCTACGGCAAGTGGGCAACGCCGATATATTATAGTCATGATTGACTACTTCAGCAAGTGGGTTGAGGCAAGAGCATTGGCTAAAATTACTACTCAAGTTGTGAGAATTTTTATCTGGGGAGAAATAGTCTGCAGGAATGGGTTCCCGATGGCAATTATCACGGATAATGGTTCTCAATTCAACAATCCTCAGCTCATAAGTTTCTGTGGACAGATCGGCACTGAATTACGTTTTGCTTCTGTGCATCATCCTAGAATAAGTAATGGGCAAGTAGAAGATGCCAATAAACTCATAATAAATCTCTTGAAGAAAAAGGTAGAAAATCTTCGAGGAAATTGGGCGGAACAGCTACCATCAGTGCTATGGGCCTTGAGAACGACTCCCACCTCAGCTACGGGAGAAACTCCTTTTAAGTTTTCACACGGTTCAGAATCTCTTATTCCTGTCGAGTTTGAGGTAAAAAGTCCAAGGGTGTTATTGGCTCAACAAAACCAGGATGATTGGATCGAAGGGAATGATGAAGATCTAAGGTGTAGCCTTGATTTCATTGAAGAGCTGAGAGATACGGCGATGATTAGGCAAGAAGAAGTTAAGAGAAGGATAGCGAGACTCTTCGATAAAAACATCAGAATCAAAGAATTCACAATCGGAGATCTGGTCCTAAAAAAGGTGGATATAGCAGCAAGATCTGGTTCGGTAAGGAAGCTTAATCCAAATTGGGCAGGACCATTCATAGTGAAAGAAGTACTCAAAAATGGTGCTTACCGTCTCCAGACTTATGAAGGAGAGGAGTTGCCTCACACCTGGAGCGGTGATGACCTTAAGCGTTTTTTCTCTTAAAAGTGCTTATGGATTTTACTTCTTCCTTTTTTCTTATCTTTTCTCTTCTGGAACATTATGGTTCTAACCCCCTTTTTTGGTATATAAATAACAAGGGAAGATATCAAAAAACAAATTGATATTAAAAGCTAGAATCCTGCCAAAAGAGACATCGACGGATACTACTTCTTTCCCCCTCGACTTGAAGCATGAAATGTAAATCTTCCAGGACCACAGATGTTGGGGAGATTTCACATCTGTGTAGCAGTAGCTCGCCAAGCTCGTGCGGTGGACATTTAGGATGCCGGGTCCTTGCTGACATCTGACACATCTCTAGATCAAGTCATGCTTTTTAGGACACTGTTACAGACTGAGTGATCTTCTAGGGAAAGCAATGTTGGTACAGCCTCCGCGGCATAACCGCCCCTGCCCTATGGATCATTTTTGTTCTGTAACTTTTGAATACTCATTGGAGCGTGGTTAGCAAAAGTGGCAAGTTTAAAACAGATTTAAATGATCTCTTGAGGAAAGCAATGCCGGTGTAGCCCTCGAGGAATGACCGCACCTGACCTAGAGATCGGGAGGTCAGAATTTCTTGAGACCGCAAACTTCTATTCTCTCCCTCAGGAAAAAGAAATCTGAGTTATTTGAGATCACTGGCTTGATCCTCTCCAGAACTTTGATAGAAGTGATCGCCAAGATGATTTTTTTTAGAGAAAGGATGAGAACGATCTGGATTGAACGTGATCGATAGATCGCAAGCTCGTCATTGCCTCTTATAGCTCAGATTATATGGGGAGTATTCATAAAAATTCTTTGTTTTACACCAAGTGATAGTTCGAAAAAATTGAGTCCTTGTCGCATGGCGACCTGAAAATGTTGAGATCGCTGACTTATGATCGCCAAGGTCTATTATTCTCTCCTCAACAAGCCGGCAAGGATTTTGTCGAACATAGATTATCCTTCAGTTCGCCGGACGCAGGAAATTTATTCAAATGGCGATCTCAAATATGTTGAGACCGCCGGTTTATCTCCTCCAGGACTTGGTTGTTTGAGATTGCCGGTTGAGTTCTCCATTTCTTCAGTGGTTTTCTTTTCAGCGATCTCAAATATGTTGAGACCGCCGGTTTATCTGCTCCTGGACTTGGTTGTTTGAGATTGCCGGTTGAGTTCTCCATTTCTTCAGTGGTATTCTTTTCAGCAATCTCAAAAATACTGAAATCAACAATTGTCACCCCAAGAAAAGCTCTGAGGATAGAACTCTAAGGCATTCGAGAATATTATTTCCTGTTTTACAGAAAGAAGTGAGATCGCATGCTATCCAGTTAATAATATTTTAAGTTCCTAGTAGTCTGGTATAATGAAGATCGCTAGATGTGACCGCTGCAAAGAAAGTGCCATAAGATATTTTCAATCCCAGTGCGCAGACTCATAAAATAGTATGGATAATTGAAAGATCGCACCTTATGCTTATATAAGGAATTATTCAAAGGATTTTTTATGAAGATTGATAAAAACTAAGGCATTGAGATTGAATGCCAATTTCACCTTGAAATGAAGAGACCGCATAGGAATAGTCAGCATGGAAGAAATACAAAAACAAATATCTGATCAAAAGAGGTAAGAAAAACATGGCAAAACAATTCTTCATATTCATTCAAAATGTTTAGGTACATCAGACCAACCGGTCTCCAAAAGATAAAAATTACAACATTATCTATTTGCTTCTTGATCTCTTGGGAGACCGCTCATCCGAAGAAGAGGATGAGTCGGCCTCATCAGATGATTCTCCTGAGCTCCTCCCTTGAACCTTGGATCCAGAGCTTGAGGCCGCTCCTGAGCTCGTGTCCTGGCCCTGCACATATTGGCTGCCGCTTAGCTGGGCTTCATCCTCGATCACAACATCTTCTTCACCATCATCGGTGGTCTCTTCCGTAGTTAGAGATTGTTCATCAATCCTTCTTGATGCCCGAGGGAAAAGAGCAGCAAAGGTTGTATCTTTGTACTCCTTAGAGAGACCGCCTCGATTTTGGAGCTCCGTGATTACATTCTCGGCGGTCTCCCTTACATGGTGCGCCATTGCTTTTTTAAAATCAGGATTGTGTATGTCATAGGCCATTTCCTTCGCTCGCTGTAGAAAAGAAATAATCAGACCGCGCGGTCTAAACGAATTCAGGAAAACATCTAGTAGAGATATAATACCAGTAGGTCTTCATTCTCTTTCAAGACGCTTCGAAGAGTCTGCCCCATATGATGCTGAAGAGTTGCATTCTGAAGGGCCGTTTGAGCACAAATATCTGGGAGCAAGTCGGTCTCAATATCGAATATTTCAGTTGTATTTTTCTTTCCGTATAAAGCCGCGGTCACAGCATTGGCATGGTGAGTGAGCTTCCCGCTCCAGAGGGGGAGATCGGTAGAAACTCTCACGGTCTTTCCTTTGGCGCCCCATTTGAGTAAAGGTTTGCCTTTTAAATCTTTCTGATGGCGCATATAGCCATGAAGAGGAAATGGCTCCGAAGCGGTCTTAGAAGAATTACCGATCTCAGCGGTCTGTAACTTTTCTTCCCTCTTCAGCCTTCTTTCCCTTTGGGTAAGTACTTCTTCCGCAGGTGCTACTGGATCCTCCGTCGGAATTGCAAAGGATGCTGAAAATAAGAAGTTAGAAGAGTAAAGAGAAATGTGTAAGAAATATTGGGAGATCGCTGGAAACAACTCACTTTTCTCAGGGGCAATCTCAGCGATCTCGGGCCAGATCGCCAGATAATGAATGAGATCCAGACACTTTCTATCCAGAAATTTCAGAATCTTTAACTCTTCTTCTGAGATCGATTTGCTCTTCTGAAAAATTTTGTCAGGTCGCATAGAAGGGCGACTCTTGAGACCGCCAAGATCGCCTTCGAATTCAAGGAACCTTTCTGTCCAAAAGGGAAACTTGTTTGGAAGATTGAGAACTTTGAATCCTTCAGCAGAAAGTATATCAATCCTTTGAATTCCTCTTTCTTTTGACCTTCTTTCAGGACCTTAGCAGTGAAGGACGCACGGAAGAGCGCAATCGTGAACTTTATCTTTTCCGATCTCAGGTAGTTTATGAAAACACTAATGAGACTGATCGAGTTCGGCGGCAGCTGGGCGAGCACCAGCCCGTAATAATCCATGATCTCAAAAAACTCCCAGGGGAGAGGAATCCTCAATCCTCACTCAAAGTGATCGATGGGGATGATAAACCTTTTCTCCTCCCCAAAATTGAGCGCTTCGACCTCAGATGGCGGTCTCATGACGATTTGAGTCAAAATCATGTGCTTCTTCAAGAACTCAACATATTCCTCTTTTGAAAGATGGCAAGGTTTGTGATCGGCTTTAAGGAAAACTGAAGCAGCAGTAGCTCGAGCGGACACCATTTTTGGAGATCGCTGTGACCGGTGCTTGGGGCGCATACAGAAAATATGAAATGAGATCCAAAAAGGTGGCTATTTATAGTGAGCAAAGGATAATTTCGTCATCATTACTTTTTCTCAAGACCACCCAGTAAAGACTCTCAGACCGCCGGTACCTGCAAAAAGTCAATAAAACGCCGATATCTTTTCAATCTAAAAAAAGAGAGACCGCAACATCTCAATTCACATAATATAAGCAAGCAACACAAAATAACAGAGATCGTCACAGCCAAGTAAGAGATCGCAAGCAGTAGAAATTAAAGCATATTACACAATAAATTGTTCATCATATTACAAAAACCGTTCGAAAATGAAATGTCAAATGTTTATTTCATATGAGGCCTTTTTCTTCCTACAAAGGCCGCGATATCTTGCATTTCATTAATAGAGCTGAAGACCGAGGCAAGACCCTGGTTAGCGTTCATCGCGGCCCGGTGGATCCTTGACATCTCTTTGTCAATCACCTCCATAGGAACAACCATGATCTCGGAGCTCGGTCTCACTTCTTGGTGATCGCCAGATGGTCCCAGTCTCATCATCATTTTCATGGAGCCGCTCCTCAGCGCAGCGACCTCAGCGGACAGAGCAGCAGATTTTCCCTTGTAGTATTCAATGTCTTTCTCAGCTCGACGGAGTGCTTGAGTGAGCTCGCCAATCTTGAGACCGCTTTCCTCTTCAGCTTTTCGATGAGACTGAATGAGCTCGCCGGCCGGATCATAAGCTGAACTGAGCTTCTCTTCAAGACCGCGAATCTGATCATGGTAGGCCCGTTCCCGAGCCAACATAGACCGAACATCCTCAAACATAGGATTAAGTTTATTGGCAAGTTGGTCGGAGACTGCAACCCTCTGCGCTGGAAGTTCTCCCTCTTCCATCTCAAGAATATTTTCATCTACACACAAAAGAGCAAAGGTTAGTTCAGTTTTCAAAATTTTAAAGTAACAAGGTTCGCACAGAAAGAATACTTGGAAAGGAATCAAGACCACAGTCACGCAGTTTATTTTCAGTGTTAACTATGACCGCTGGTTCTGCGGTCAGTACGAGGCGGTCTGATCCCCTAAAACGCTCAAGGTTCATTTTCTCCAATTCTTTCTTTTGCGACCTTTCCCCTTCTTTCCTTCTTCTCTTTAACTCTGCATTGCTAACAAGGATGTCATCGGTTTCGATGACGACGATCTCATGTTTTATTTCCGGAGAATCGGGTCGGACCGTTGGAAGAGGAAGATTTTCCAGCGAACTGGTCATAGTCAACGCCTTACCAGTTCGCAGAGCGGAGACAGCATTTGCGTGATCTTCTACAGCTCGGTTTAGCTCCTCCTCTTGAGCAGCAGAAAGGGTTGGAAGACCGCTTGACAGTGCAGCCTTTTCCTTAGCAATCCGCCGACTCTTTTCCTCTGCCTCCAGCTCGGAAGCCTTTTTCTTTTGTTTCTCAGCGGCCAATAGGGCCGCCTTTTTATCCTCTTTCTTTTTCTTTGCAGCGGCTTGAGCTGCCTCCTTCTCTTCTTCTTCTTTCTTCTTTGCAGCGGTCTGGGCTGCCTTCTTCTCTTCTTTCGTCTTTCATCTTTGCAGCGGTCTGGGCTGCCTTCTTCTCTTCTTCTTCTTTCTTCTTCGCAGCGGCCTGAGCCGCCTTCACTTTTTCCATCTTCTTCTTTTCCTCTTGTTCGGCGGCAATCCGACCTGCTTCTGCTTCTTTTCTTCCCTTCTCTTCTCGATCCCTCCTTTCCTTATCTTCTCTCAGCCTCGCTTTAGCGGCGGCGATCTCCTTCTCTTTTTCCAAAATCTCTTTTTCGGCAGCAGCTGCCCTGAGACTTTCCGCCTCGAAAGGGTCAAGCACCAGTAAGGAAGAACAAGAAAAATCGTTAGAAGAATTTTCTTCAAGGTAGGCGACCAGTTCATGATCTGCCTCTCTTGAAAAAGTCGAGATCGCAGGAAGAGAAAGGAGATCGTCCGCATCATTTACCTCCAAAGGAGCACTCTCAGGATTCTCGAGACCGCCAACCTCGGGATGAGTGATCGCCTTAGGGGCGGTCACTTCTTTAGCATCATCATTTTTCGGCTTCTTAGCACTTTGAGTAGAAGGATTTAAGTTTTTTCTCTTACTCGCTTTGGAAGAATCCTGAGAGCCACCTAACCTTTGCATAATCTGTTCAGCTTCAATTTTCTTTTCCCGTAACCCAACCAGGATAACTTCTTTGGAGGCGGTCTCATTATGCTGCACAGTGGCCAGGCCGAGCGCTTCCACAGTTTTCTGATAATTGAAAGAAATGGAAAAATCAGGAAGGATCAGTTCAGGTCCTGAAGAACTAGACGATAAAACAGCAACAACATAATGTGGCGAAACCTCATTTTCGGGGAGGACAACTGTTTTCTCCGGAGAAGGTCGCGCGGTCTCCTTAGATTTGCCCGCCTTCTGTGAAGCCTTAACAATTTTCACCACCTTCTTTGAGGTAGCGATCTTCTTCTTCTTCTTCTTCTCAGGGGAGTCCTTTCCCGGAGAATCAAACGCGGACAACAATGACGACATTATGGAGCTCGCTTTATCTACTTTTTTGAGACCGCTTGCAAGGCAAGCTCGTTTGCTTTTTCAAGAAATTATGATTTCTCAAACCATGGGGGGGGGGGGGTATTTATAGCCCAGGGCGCATTTATGACGATTGCGGTCTCAGCGGTCAAAGCTTACATTTTCGAAGTTCCAGCGCAACTTAAAAATGTGCAGGGATTATGTTTGCCCGGAAAGCCCACGATCTCCTCACGTAGGTCAAAAGTATCGGTCTCCGCAGTCTCCAGTTTGGGAGACCGCCCAGATCGCTAGCAGAGGTCAGCCGAATCCTCCAAGACCCAGGCAGTCAGAAGCTCGTCGGATCGCCAGACCGTGCGGTCTGGTCTCTTTTTCTCCTTTTTGGTTATTTGCACCTCTTTTTCCCTACCCCAGCTCTCCTGTATCCCGGGCAGCCCATAGTTTTCAGATCTGCCCGTTTGGGCAGCCCCCTCGTCTATAAATAGAGGGGTAGGGGTACCTGAAAAGGGACTTTTTGCCTCGAGTCTCCAGCTTACAACCTGTGTAAGCGGTCTCAATTTTCTGTGATCGTTTTCCCTGTTTCTCAGCATCCTTTGTCTTCAGTAACCTGCACTCCGCAGTTTTCTCTCTTCCCTCTAGTGTGAATTTTGGAGGTACCATTTTTGGTGCCAACAATCAGAACTCTGATTCTCTCCCAGTTCTTCTGAAAATCTTCTGCAGCTTTCTTTGATCCACCAAGCCTGTGACATTTTTATCTTCTGTTCTCTAATATTTTCCTTCAAATAACTCTGCACACTATGTGTTCGACATAATGCATGAAATGAATTCTGTTAAGAAATTATATAATAGGACATGGGAATGGCCCGAGCTTTGATTCTTAGGTCACGTGTGCCATAGTTATTGATTTCCAACACCAAACATCTGAGATAAGATATGCTTGAGGTTTCTGCTTTTGTCTTTGTTTTAGAGGCATTTTGGGAGAATTAGAAAAAAAAATTAGGTGAGTTACACCTAAGATCATGGTGAGAGTAGCGCATCTAAGCCGTTGGTTTTCCTTGATTGATCGAAATACTGCCACATTTCTGAATTAAAAATACTGTCAGTATTCTTAGATAGTAGATCCTCCGTAGAATATGTGTTCATACAACTGTATTTATCCCCCACCTAGAACTAGGTGAGAGACTGCACCTAAAAATCTCTCTTATGGGAGAGAGAAGTTATCCTTCATTTGTAGTTGTTGTTATTATTATTATTATTAGTATCATTGCTATTGATGCCCATCTGTCTCCACATTCTTTTTGCCGTGCAAAATTCTATTCTGTTTTAAAATTAGTTCAACTTGCTATTCATTTTTCTCTTCTGTTTCTTTGAGAAAGGCCATGATGAATTATGGATTGCCAATTTGTATAATTATGATAAAAGGCATTGTGGATGGCTACGAGTGAATTTTTTCCAGGTAACCCATGCAATCTATTGGCTTCGAACCACCCAACCTCGGGGATTGGAGTTCTTTTCATGAAGTTTTTTGAAAACCATCTCAGCCTCTTTCTTGATCCAAAATTTTTGAAGCATTCTGAAATTATCTATCATTTCATAGATCCTCCCTCCTTTCTGTATATATGGGATTTTTTCAAAGGTTAATGCAAACATCGGCCACTGCCGTCGGCTTGGGGTCAGGGGAAGGGGGGGGGGGGGGGGTGGGGGGTAGTGGAAGGGGGGCGAAGCCCCCGCCGGTGGTGGGCGAAGCTCGCTTGAATGATTTTGGTGCCAATCTCACACCTGCAGGCTATACTCATTTATTTTTTAAATTTGTAAAACGGACTCATAATCTGATGTTTCCAATCAACCTGCCCATGACAAATGCCCACAACTAATGGCGCCGCCCCCGCCGAATTCCCTCGCCCCAGCCGAATGCCCCGACCACTATGAATGCACCCTCCCACAACGAATGCCCCCACCCACAACAAATGCCCCGTCCACGACCAATGCCCCCACCCACGACCAATGTCGCCGCCCCCACCGAAAATCAATGCCCGCCGTATGTAGCTAGCCGAATTTGGTAGCCCGCCGAATTTAGTCGTATGTCGAATGATGTCACCCCCCTTGAATGATGTCTTCCATAGAAAGTTGTCTCTCACAGAATGATACCTACCATCGAATGATGTCGACAGCCGAATGTTGATGCCCATTGAATGCTGACCCCTGCCACACCGAATGTCGCCCCCACACGGAATGTTGCGCCCACGCCGAATGTATCCCCTCACGCCGAATGTCACCCCCCACACCGAATGTCGCCGCCCACGCTGAATGTCGCACCCCGCGCCGAATGTCGCCCCCCCACATCGAATGTTGCACCCATGCTGAATGTCTCCCCCCACATCAAATGCCTTCCCCACGCCGAATGTCGCCCTCCCGGGCCGTAGGCCCGTGCTTTTCACTCGTTTATCTATATTTTAGTATAATATTTATATCTTAAATAAGTACTTATTATATCGGTTTATCTTAATTTCCTTCTAAATAACTTCATTTTACTTTTTTAGGTAATTCTGGCTGTTAATAGCAATTTCAAGCTCATAAAAGTGATCAGGAGAAGATTTGAAGCATTTTTGCCGAAATCGTAAAGTACATGCCATAGGTCACGGGCGTGACAAGTGTCACAGGCAGAACCGTCTCCAGAACTACTTCCGCACATTTTAAAGTTACACACCCTTGGTCACGGGCGTGACCAAGGGCGTGACTCCAAGTCACGACCATGACCAAGCCCAGCCGTCTTCTAGCCCCCAGATCACGCCGCCAGCTCAGTTTAATATTACACGCCCTCGGTTACGGGCGTGACTGAGGGCGTGACCCTTCTTGCAACTGCCAGAACAACTCCAGATCGTGCTGTTTTCAGCCGTTTCCATACTCGATCAAGGCACGCCCTAGGTCATGGTCGTGACCTAGGCTGTGACCCGCCAAGTAATTGATTTTTGGTGGTTTTCTCCCCAACGTTCTTAGGTTTTCAAGACAACAGTTACGCACCTTACACGCCCTTGGTCACGGGCGTGACCAAGGGCGTGACTCTCCAATTTTTTGCCTATAAAAGTTAGCTGCTGCCAAGAGTTCTGGATCCATTCGTTGCTTAGTTTGGATCATTTCTATTATAGTTTTTCTGCATCTTTCTTAGTGTAACTTTATTTTATGTCGTGTACTTTTAATTCTTAGTTTAGCTTTACTTTCCTTGCATTTGAATTTTTCTTTTCATAGAAATAAAAATGTTCTTCTTTTCCATTATGAGTAGCTAGTTTTATAACATTAGATTAGAAGAATTCTTAAGTTTCTTATTTTGTAATCTCTCATTTTTGTAACTTTAGTCTCAGAATTATTACGATTCACTTTTGATTTTATTTGATTGATTTCATATTGCTTGTATATGAATATCAATTCTTGATCCATTTTCTAGTTGATCGAGAGATCCGTGAATTTGTGTAGATCATTCATTGGTGAAAGGAGTTGCATGCACTCCTCGAGCGAGGATGACATAAATCGATCAACCTAAGGTAACGATTGGCCGAGGGGTCTTAATCGATTAACCTAAGGTTAGTTGGTAGTGTATTCTCGAGAGAGGCATTTTCATAATTTGGGAACATCCACGGTCAAATTATTTTATAATATTTGCTGTGAATTTAGATTTTACGATTTATTCAACTTAAGAAGGATTTCCGATCGAATGCTCTCTTCTTCCTTTTCTCTTTTATTATTCTACAAATCTTTTTATATTTAGATAAAATAATATTAATTTGCGTGAGTAGAAGTAATCAACAGACCCGTGGAATACGACACTTGATATTTATTTATAAATATCCTATACTATGAACGACATGTGCTCTTGCCTATGGTTCGTATAATTTGGAGAATATTATTTATCCTAAATTTTATGTATTAAGTTTTTGGCGCCGATGCCGGGGAAATTATTATTGTTGAAATTTTGAAAGCATAAATTGTATTATTTTTATCATTCCCTTTCTCCTCCGCCATTTCTCTTTTTACTTTTTCTTTTCGAATTCCATTCAATTAAGTAACGGTTGTCTAATTTTCTTTCTAAAAAAATGATGTTATCTCAATTGGCCCCAAAGGTTGTCGAGCATCAAAACAAAGTACATCTTTGGGAAGCCGCATGAAAGCGCCAAATTAATTATCATTATTATGGTGCGCGTCATCAGAGTGAAGAATGTTATTTTCATTCTTATTTTTCAAATTCTTGTTATGAAAATGATTTTTCACAATCACAATTTTTCATCTTTTAATGAAAATAAATTTTCCAACTTTGATGAAAATGTTTTTTCTTATTTTCACGAGAATTATTTTCCAGGTTTTAATAATTTTTCTTCTAACTCTGAAGTAGATTATTCTTGGTGGCAAGCTCACCCAAATAGTTTTCGGAGAGCTGAAGATAAATCTTTAAATCCGAATTTTTGTTCTTCTTCTTTTGCGCCGCATGTCTCGTCCTCTAATTTTAGAGAATTTTCTCAATTTCAATTTGATCCTCCGCCCCAAAATTTAGACAAGAATATTATTTCTTCTATTCCTTTTTATCCATCTTTGGATAATTTAGTTATGGAGGAACATGATTTAACATGTAATCCCATAGTTTCTCTTACCAAAAATGAAGAAAAATTGTTGTACCAAGAATATCTTAATGTTATGGGCACACCAGATGAAATAATAGAAGAATAAGTTTCTTCCCCTACTCCACCCGGATCTTGTTTTGTTTGTCATGAATTTTCACAAAATTCTTCTATTTGTGCTGTCCATGACATTCATTGAAACTTTGTGTCCAAAAATTTTCTTCCGTTTGGTAATGCACTAGATTTTTCTCAAGAAAAATTTATTTTAGAAAATGAACAACCGAAGCTTGATCACATATTTTCGCAAACACTTCCTCCTTGCGAAATTTTTTTGACTCATTTATTTGTGATTCTTTTTATACTAATAATTTTCAGGTTGACGATGAGCCGTTGCCACCACAAATATTTAATGATCCATATGTCGCTCATCTTCATATATCCAAATCACTTGAGGTATGTATAGGTGATTTGGATTGCATATTCAAGCTCAAGAACAAAAGGAGAATCACATATTAAGTGGAGGAGTAGCCGGGTGACCGACTTTGGCTCATTCACCTAAGCGTGAATTAAGGGAGTTGCTTGTGCATGTCTCTTTTAAATTTCCATTTCACTAACACTAACTGTTTAGCTTAAAGGCAGGAAAAGAATGCGCTCTTGGGAGACACCCCTTGGTTATCTTATTTTTCTTGCAATTTACATTTTTTTCTCATTTTCTTTACTTGTTTTCCCCCTCCTACTTGGCTTTTAAACAATGGGGACAATGTTTATTTTTAAGTATGAGGGTGTATTCTCTTATATTTTATTTTTATTAAAAATCCAAAAAAATTAGAAAATCTTTTTCAAAAATCATAAAAAAATTATTTTTCTTTCTTTATTTTCAATTTTGTTATAAAAATTTACAAAATACAATAAAAATGTTTTCTTTTAAATTTTTATGTCTTTGACTCTTATTTTCTTTGTATGCAAATTAAAATACCAAAAAAATTATAAAAATTAAAAAATCTAATTTCTTGCGAAAGGGCCGTGTTGGGCTTTCATTCCACAAAACCGCCTAGTACCTTGCGAGCCCGACATTAGGTAGCCCTTGGGAAGTCCAAGAATAAAAATATTTATGTTTTATTTTAATATAAAAATCAAAAAGTTTCTAATAACATAAATTTTACAATATTAAATTTCTCCAAACTTCATTTAGACAAACTTAATTTTATTATGAGTTTTCTTTATAGACATTTTGAGGAGTCTTCTTTTCATTTATTTGTTTATTTTATGTCTATTCAAAATTTGTTAGATTTAATTTTTAGATGAATTTGATTTAATTAATTTTTCGTTATCTTGGTTTGTTTAGAATATTTCTTAGTTTTACTTTCTCTCTTTAAAATATCATAATTCAATTTTATAGAAATTATGCTTACTATCTTTAGATTTTACTTATATTAATTTTAGCTCATGGATGCTTAAGATTACTAAAAGTACTTTTCTACGCTCTCAAAATGTTGTTCTTGGGAATTTTATAGTCTTTAAAACTAGCCCTTCCCCTACCTTTTATTTAACCCATTGATTGACAATATTATAAAATTTAAAAAAGATCATATATCACAGAATGAGAGGATAAAATTCATCATTCCAAAACATATGCTCCCAAATTTGTAAAAGATTATATGGCATGGAGTTGAGAGGATAAAATTCATCAATCCTAAACATATTCATTTGGGATATTTAAAAGAAGAAGAAAATTTAATAAAAGATAGAAATGAGAGAATAAAATTCATCATTTCCCAAATAAAGAGATTTCTTCTATGCCAAATTTACCCTTTTTATCCAATATCAATTGCAAATCCAAGTTTGATATGAGAGAGCTTAAATAGTATCTTGTAGTTTTCTAATAAGTTTCTTATGAAGTTTAAAATTTCTATAATTTTAATCAGATTATTTTGCTTAATTCAATGCAATTTTGAATAAGAAAATTTTGTTAAAATTTTGAAACAAATATTTATTCTACTCAATTCAATTTATGAATTATAAGTTCTTTCTTATGAGTCTAAATTTTATTTTTAATTTGTTTTGATGCTCATCATATAATATTTAGAGTACATAATCAGAAGTTATTCTTTTTGAAATGTCATATAAATTCTTCTCATATTTATAAATTAGTTTTGCTCTGGAATAGCAAAAGATTAAGTATGTGGGTATTTGATAGTACATTACTTATCTATATTTTAGTATAACATTTATATCTTAGTACTTCTTATATCATTTTATCTTAATTTCCTTCTGAAAAACTTCATCTTACATTTTTCCGGTAATTCAGACTGTTAATAACAATTTCAAGCTCATAGAAGTGATCAGGAGAAGATTTGAAGCATTTCAGCCGAAATCGCAAAGTTCACGCCCTAGGTCACGGGCGTGACTTTGGGCGTGACATGTGTCACGGGCAGAACCGTCTCCAAAACTACTTCCGTGCATTTTAAAGTTATACGCCCTTGGTCACGGGCATGACCAAGGGCGTGACTCCAAGTCACGACCATGACCCAGTCCAGCCATCATCCAGCTGCCAGATCACATTGCCTGCTCAGTTTAATATTACACGCCATCCGCCACGGGCGTGACTGAGGGCGTGTGTAACGCCCCAGAATTTTCGATTTATATTTAAATCTTTAATTCAGTAGTAGCGAGGGCGTTACCGTCTTAGGTGCGACGTCGTAATCCGTCTCGAGTGTTCGCAAGGTCGCGTTTGATAAAAATCTTTATTTATCCTGGTATGAAGTATTTAATTAGCATAAGAAATATTTTATGAGGATTCCTTATCAAATTCTCTACAAAATTTAATATATATCTTACAAAAATCTGCTTATGAATTTGTGCTTGGGAAAGTGAGAGGGATCCAGTAAGGACCCACTCTGTGCCTTTATTTAGGTTTTTTTTCATTTCTCCCCAGGAGGCTCGTCTTTTCCTTCTTCTTCTTCTTCTTCTTCTGGTGTCGTGAATTCCAGTCGAGAGATAGATGAGGTCAAGGCTAGGGTTTCGTCGTCGGAGGTTTCTAGTAGTTCCGGTGTTCGGAGCTCTCGCCGGTGCGTGGAATCGGAGTGCTCTCATCGAGCTCTTCCTCATGCGATCTAAAGCTGTGTGATGGAGGCTTGGAGGTCGTGGTGACCGCTTTCAGTTAAGGCAAGAAGGCTTTTCCTTCTTCTGCTTCATCTTCTTCTCTGTTTTTGACCAAGCCTGGTCATATATTAAAGTTAAAACCGTCTCCAAAACTACTTCCGCGCATTTTTCTTTTCTTTCTTAAAGTTAAAATTGGAAATCGACTGGACTGGGCATGGATTTAGGTGTTAATCAGAGGGGTTGGTGTGCCTAGAGTTAAAATCAATGGACCATCCCGTCGATCGTCGATCGACGGGAGCTCCCGTCGATCGACGGGAGCCCTTGCCATTTTTTTTGGGGAAAAGTGTCTTTTTTTATTGGTATTTTTTCTTGTTCTTTCTCGCGTCACCTCGATAAACTCCGTTAGGTGGGCTGGTGTTGGTGCCAAAAATGGTACCTCCGAAATTCACACTAAAGGGGACGGGAGAAAACTGCGAAGTGCAGGTTACTAAGACAGAAGATGCTGGAAAAAAGAGAAGGCGATCGTAAAATGGCGATCACGAAAAAATGAGACCGCTTACACAAGTTGTAAGCTGGAACCTTCGAATCCAGTCCTCTTTCTGGGTACCCCTACCCCTCTATTTATAGACGAGGGGGCTGCCCAAATGGGCAGAACTAAGAACTACGGGCTGCCCGGGGTATAGGAGAGCCGGGGCAGAGATGAGGGGTGCAAATAGCAAAAAAGGAAGAGAAGGAGGAGACCGCACAGGCTGTCGATCTCGCACTACCTTGACCGCTTAGGACTTGGAAAACTGCGGCTGAGAAGAGACTTGGCGGTCTGCGCAATCACCATATGTTGAGACCGCTCAGACCAAAAAAGCTTTGGCCTGCAAGAAGAGGTCGTGGGCTTTCTGGGCAAACATAATCCCCGCACATTTTTAAGTTGCTCCAAAAACTTCAAAAATGTAAGCTTTGACCGCTGAGACCGCGACCGTCATAAATGCGGCTTGGTCTATAAATACTGGATGAGATCTTCAGATTTCAAGACATTGAGAAATACCAAGTTCCAAGCGGTCTCTGAAAATTAGGTAGGCGCGGTCTCTTACGGAGATGACTATTCTTGATTTTATAAAAGCTCTTCCGCCAAAAGCAAACTCTCCTGGGAAGAAGGAGGACGTTAGTTCAAGAAGAGGAAAAAAGATGCAGAAAATATTAACGAAAGCGAGCGCTTCAAAGGAGACCGCCCGATCTCCCAAAAAGAAATCTGAACTAGAAAGTTCAGCTGCGCCGGTCTCTGTTGTTTCTGAACCTTCCAACACCTCTTCAGATCCTGTATTGAAAATGTCTGACTTTTCTATCTATTTTAATTGTCAGAAATCCCTGGAGGTATTGGATCAAAAGACTTCTCAGCCCCCTAAGATCGCCTCAACTGAGACCATTCTGGCTGGGCTACACCAGAAAAAGGCCGAGGCCGAAATTATTCGGCAAAAGATCGCCGAACTGGAGGCCGCTGCGAAAAATAGGAAAAGGAAAAATTTAAGTCCAACCAGTTTGATTTATAAGAGAAAAAGAAATGGAGATGGACAGGATGTGACCGCCCCTGAGACGATCACACTTCTTGATGACGCTGATCCGGAGGATTCCGCTGCGGTTCAAAAGGTGAATACCGGAAGCGGTCTCCTTCTTCATCCTGCGGTCTCAACTTCATTAGGGGAAGATGATTTCGAATTAATCGCTTATCTTGATGAAGTTTCTTCTAACAATTCCTCTTTTTCATCGATGCAGGTGCTAGATCCCCTTGAGGCTTCATCTCTTCGAAACACTGCTGTTGATATGGAGATCGCAGCCAGGGAGAAGGAGACCGCTGATGCGGCGGTCAAGACGATGGAAGAGGAAGAGAGAAAGAAAAAAGAGAGGGAGGAGAAGAAAAAGGAGGAGGTGATCAAGATCGCTGAGGAGAAGAAGAAGAAGAAAGAGGAAGAGAAGAAGAAGGAAGAAGAGGAGAAGAAGAGGAAGGGAGAAGAGGAGAAGAAGAGGAAGGAAGAAGAGGAGAAGAAGAGGAAAGAAGAGGAGAAGAAGAAGGAAGAAGAGGAAAAGAAGAGGAAAGAAGAGGAGAAGAAGAAGGAAGAAGAGGAAAAGAAGAGGAAAGAAGAAGAGAAGGAGAAAAAGGAAGAAGAGGAGAGGAGGAAGAAGGAAGAAGAGGATAAGAAGAAAAAGGCGGCCAAGATCGCTGAGGAGAAGAAAAAAAAGAAAGAGGGGGAAAAGAAGAAGAAAGAAGAGGAGGAGAAGAAACAAAAAGAAGAGGCGGCCAGGACCGCCGAGGAGAGGAAACAGGCTCTTCTTGATGAAGAGGAGAAAAGGCAGGCGGTCTCACAGACTGCGGAAAAGAGGGCTGCTGAGGAAGAAACCGCCAGGAAGCTTCAGATCGCCACGGAAAAATTTACACTTTCCAGCGGTCTCCCAGATGACTCTTCTCGAGGAGACCTGGACAAGGCTACAGCAGATCACGCGACGGCGATCTCAGTTTTGCGAGCTCGTAAGTATAAAATGATTCCTCAGCCGGTCGAGTTCCTTTTATTTCCTATGGTTCGCTCTGCTTCTCCTGAAAGAAAACATGAGATCGTTTTTATTGAAACCGATGATACCCTCTTAAGTAATGAAGAATTAAAAAGGAGAAGAAAAGAAGGAGAAAAATCGCAGAAAAGAGATTTAGAAAGAATGGATCTGGAGCGCTTAAGGGGATCAGATCGCCTTTATCTGACCGCAGATCCCGCGATCACTAAAGATACCAGAAGAGCTTTAAGTGACTGCGGTCTTAACTTCTTTCCAAGTACTCTTTTTGTTCATCTAAAAAGCTTATTTGATTGTATGCTCGTGACTGAAATAGTCTATCTCTTGTGACCGCAGATAATAAAAATGTTGAGATCGAGGAGGGAGAACTTCCTCAGCATATCGAGATCTCCCCTCAGTTGACCAACATCCTCAACCCTATGTTCGAGGATGTTCGTTCTATGCTGATGAGGGAGCGGACTCAGAACGATCAGATCCGTAATCTTGAAGAAAAATTGCGTTGTAATGAGAAGCGGATTCACGAAGAATGCGATCTGAGGGTTGCAGAGATCGCTCGAGCTCTCAAGAAAGCTGAAAAGGAGGCTGAATACTATAAGAGGAAGGCTGCGGCGCTGTCTGCGGAGAATGAGAGGCTGAGGGGCGGTCACGGAAAAATGCTGATGCGACCGGGCACCTCCAGCGATCATCCAGCGGAGAGACCGCAGCCTGAAATTGTGCTGATTCCCATGGAGCAGGTGGACAAGGAAATGTCAAAAATTCACCGGTCTGCGATGCTGGCTAATCACAGATTGGTGTCAGTTATGGCCGCAGTGAATGACATGCAAGATGTCGCAGCTCATGTAGGAAGAAACAGGCCTTCTAGGAGATGATCATTTGTTTTGAGACCGAGCGGTCTCTGAATTTTAAACATTTTGCCTTGTAATATTTTTACTATTAATGTTCTATCTATTTTCTGTTATTTTTGTGATTTCTTCCAATTTTTGTGCTTTGTGTGATCTTGACTGTTATAATTTGCGATCTCTTTTATGTCTGGATTGTGTGTTGCTGGTATTTTTATTCATCTGTATTCTATTTATTGGGACCGCAGATTAGCTATATAATCTAGCCCTAGGTCGAGCGGTCTGGAGATTTTTGCTGGGCGGTCTGCCAAAAAGTAATGATTACGAAATTATCCTTCGATCGCTATAAATAGTTGCCTTCATAACCTTCACTTTATGTTCTCTTGAATGCGCGATAAATACCGATCTCAGCGACATCTCAAAATGGTGTCCGCTCGTGCTTCTTCTGCGATCACCTTCTTGGCGGCTAATCAAAAACAGGGACGTCTGTCGAAAGATGAGTTTATATCTTTTATAAAGAAGTATATGATCCAAAACCAGATTGTCGTGAGACCGCCGACCGAACAGGAAAAGCTGAATTTCGGAGAGGAAAATAAATATGTTATTCCTATAGATCACTTTGATCATGGGTTGAGAATTCCCCTTCCTTGGGAATGGATGGAAATTTTGGAATATTACGGTTTCGTGCTCGCCCAGCTGCCCCCGAACTCAGTCGGTCTGGTTAATGTATTCATCAATTACTTGATATCGGAGAGGATAAGGTTTTCGATGAACCTGTTCCGTGGAACCTTTACTGCGAAGGTTCTGAAAGAAGGCCAGAAGAAAGAAGAATTCAAGGGACTGATGTACTTCTCTGCGGAAGGAGTAAAGATCTTAAACCTTCCCAACAAGATCTCTTTTTGGACAGAAAGATTTCTTGTCTTCGAGGGCGACCTCGGCGGTCTCAAGAGTTCGCCGTCTCCACGACCTGACAGTACCTTCAAAAATATAAAGGTGCTTGCTGCTGAGGAGATAAAAATTTTAGCCTTCTTGGCGGGCAAGAGGCTTGACCTTGTTCACTACCTGGCGATCTGGGATGAGATCGCTGAGGTTACTCCTGATGAAAGTAAGCCCTTCCTGCGGTCTCTCCCGCGATCTCTTTTTGTTCATTTTTCATATCCTTCCTCCTAACGTTTTTCTTACCTCAGCGACCTTTAAGGTCCCTGAAAGAGATCCAATCTCTCCAGCAGCTGAAGTACTTACTCAAAGGGAGAGAAGGCTGAAGCGGGAGGCTGATGCATTCGGGACCGCTGCTGAGACCGCAGATCAAGACTTCCCCCTGCATGGTTTCTTAAAGAATATGAAGGATATTAAAGGAAAACCCTTACTCAAATGGGCCGCAAAAGGGAAGTCTCTAAAAGTTTCCACTGATCTTCCCTTGTGGAGTGGAAAGGTGACCTGCCACGCTTATCCGGTCACCTCTGCATTGTATGGGAGAAAGAACACGGTAGAGGCTTATAATCTCGAGACCGAGGATCTCCCCGATCTTTGTGCTCAGGTGACCGCTAGGAGCACGATTCTAAATCATCATATGGGGCGGTCTCTTCGCAGCGCCTTAAATGAGATTACTGCCCTGCGTGAAGCTCAAAAGGTAAAGGTTTGATTGCATTATATGAATGATTACCTGTGATCGTGCGATCTGATCTTTCCCTTTTCCTTTTGATAGCAATCTGAGCGGGTGGCCTATGATCCAGCTAATCCAGCTTTCCAGAAGGCCATGATGCATCATATTAAGGAGACCGCTGACCAGGTCCTGGATGAGGTTCGCGGTCTTGGTGGTTTCACCGAAGAATTCAAAGACATAACATTCTCAAAGCTTTTCCCGGATGCGGCTCAAAGGATTGAAGAGCAGTCAGAGACCGCTGAAGAGACCGCGGATGAAGCCGACGATCAAGATGAGAACGTCGAGATTGAGGATGAAGATGAAAGTGGGAGCCGCTATACTCAAGGCCGGGATTCTAGTTCAGGCTCAAGCTCTGGATCTAGAATTCCGGTGAGTAAATCGGAGGAATCCTCAGCAGAGACCGATTCTTCTCTCTCTGCTGAGCGATCCTCCAAGAGACCGAAAAAAGATTGAGCTGTAACTTTCCTTTAGACCGGGCGATCTCGCTGTAACAGACATTTCTGAATATATATAAAATTTGATTTTTTGGTAGATCTATATTTGTTGAATGAATTTGTTTCTGGTGTATTTATTCTATTTGTTCTCCTGAGCTAGAAATGACATTCGATCTCAATGCCTTAGGTTCATCACGTAATTTTTATATCAACATTACAGAACTACAGATGGCGATCTCTTGAAAAAGACATCAAGGACTGAAGTAAAAACTGATACTTTTGCGTAGATAGAACTACTTCTGCGGTCTTGAGATAATCAAACCACTGAGAATATTTAGCAATTTAACTGTGATCAGAAAAATAACCAACTTATTTGCAACAGTTATGCGGTCTCAAATTACACAGATCGCGATACAAAGAAATTAACTTGAAGATTTGAACTTATTGAACTCTGGGTGATCGGCGCCCAAATGACTTTCAGGAAATCCATCTGATAAAGATCCCTTGATAGTCAAGGTTATTACTTGAAAAAAGGAAATAACTCTTCATGAATTCAGTTCAGCGATCTCATTATATTCAGACCGCCCTTGAAGAAAAACCCCACTTTCTCTTGATAAGAAACATAACATCATGATTATTTCATGTAACTTTGAATAACAAGGAATATCGGAATCTCGTTCTTACTGAGACCGGGCCGACCTCTATCGGGCTGGCATAGAAGATTCCTGAATAGCGACCTCAATTATCCTGGAAAAAATTTCATCTGACGATCATAAGCGACATCACTCTTTGTAGAAAAGAAAAATAGGCGGTCTCATAAACTGCTGACCGCCCGATCTCAGTACAAAAGGATTAAGAGAGATTTTTTTTTTAGTAAGAAGATGGGAAGAAGGGATCTCAAAGATGACCCAAAAGGATGGTGTGGTCATGCCGCGGAGGCTATACCGACATTGCCTTTTTAAAAGAATTTCCGAGTTTACCGCAAACATGCCAATCCAAGGTTCAGGCGACGGTCATGGATGTTTCTGACCGCCCCTTACCTAACCATGCTTCAACGAGTATTCGAGAGTTACAAACCAAAATGATCTGTAGGGCAGGTGTGGTCATGCCGCGGAGGCTATACCGACATTGCTTTCCCTGAAAGATCATTAAGATTGTAACAATGTCCTTCCTATTGCATGACAGAGCTGAGCCAGCCACCCAGACCTCCTTGAAAAGCTGAGGTGTGCCAGATGTCAGCAAGGACCCGGTATCCTAAACTTCCACCGCTCGAGCTTGGCGAGCTACTGCTACACAGATTCGAAATCTCCCCGACATCTGTGGTCCTGGCAGAATTACACGTCGAGCTGACAAGTCGAGGGGGAAGATAGTATGATCCGTCGATGTCTCACTTGACAGGTTTTTGGCTTTTCAAAAAATAACATGCTTAAAACTTGTCACCCATCACTCATATTGCGAATGCTTTGATAATACCTGCATGACATTTGAGAGGGAAAAAGTGAGAAAAAGAATGAGTGAATCGGATACGAACATTTAAGAAAAGAAGAGTTTGAGATCATCTCCTCTCCATGAATGAGGCAATTCTTTCCCTTCATAAGTTTGGAGATGGTAAGCACCATTTTTAAGCACATTCTTTACCATGAACGGCCTTGCCCAGTTTGGGTTAAGCTTTCCAACTGAACCGGCTCTTGTCGCTGCATCTACCTTCTTCAAGACTAGATCTCCAACAGCGAATTCTTTGGTTCTTACGTTTTTATTGAACAGCCTCGCCATCCTTCTTTTCACCTCTTCTTGTCTGATGATTGCTGTATCTCTCAATTCTTCAATTAAATCAAGGCTGCATTTTAGCTTTTCATCATTTCCTTCCATCCAATCAATTTGATTTTGTTGTGCCAATAAAACTCTTAGGCTTTTCACTTCAAATTCCACCGGAATAAGTGCTTCGGAACCGTGTGACAGTTTGAACGGAGTTTCTCCAGTAGCCGAACTTGGAGTTGTCCTCAAGGCCCATAAGACGGAAGGTAGTTGTTCTGCCCAGTTGCCCCTAACATTTTCTACCTTCTTTTTCAAGAGATTTATGATGAGTTTGTTGGCGGCCTCTACCTGCCCATTGCTTCTAGGGTGATGTACGGAAGCGAAACGTAGTTCGATGCCAATTTGCTTACAGAAATCAATAAGAGTTTAGGGTGATTATTGAACTGAGAACCATTATCTGTGATGATTGCCATTGGAATCCCATGTCGACACACTATCTCTCCCCAAATAAAATTTTTCACGGCTTGAGTGGTAATTTTGGCTAATGCTCTTGCTTCTATCCATTTGCTGAAATAGTCAATCATGACTATAATATATCGTCGTTGTCCACTTGCCATAGGGAAAGGTCCAATCAAATCCATTCCCCAAACTGCAAATGGCCATGGAGTTGCTATTGACTTGAGTTGTTGAGCCGGCTGATTTTGAAGAGGAGCAAACTTCTGGCACTTTACACATTTCTTAGCAAACTTTTCCGCATCCTTCCTTATCTGGGGCCAAAAATAGCCTTGCCTCAGAATTCTTTTCTCCAAAGTTCTAGTTCCAGAGTGACTTCCACATTCTCCAGAATGGACCTCCTGAAGGATCGCTGGAATCTCTCCTTCCGAAACACACCGTGCTAATGGTGATAGGAAAGTCCTCCTATAAAGTACTCCTGCAACAAGATAATAGTTAGCTGCTTTCCGCTTAAACCTTTTTCTATCCTTTATTGAAGAATGGAGCTCTCCAGTTGAAAGATAAAGAACAAATGGATCCATCCAAGACGGATGTTGATCAATCTCCATGACCTCTCCTTCTTCAATCGCCGGGCGAAACAACTCCGAAGCTGTTTCTCCTGAGAGAAGCCCAAATTTTGCCAACTCGTCTGCTTCCATGTTCTCACCTCTTGGTATATGCTCGATAGCAAAACTTTTGAATTTTCCTACCTCGATTTTTACCAGATTTAGATACCGCTTTAGAATGCTATCTCTAGTTTCGAAAGCTCCATTTACTTGAGAAGCCATCACCAAAGAATCTGTGAAGACTTTGACATCATCAATTCCCAGCTCTCTTGCAAACTTAAGGCCGGCTAATAAGGCTTCATATTCTGCCTGATTATTTGTTACTTGAAAGTAGAACTTCAGGGCCTGATCCAATCTTACTCCGTTTGGATTGATTAAGACAATTCCGGCTCCGGAAGAATTTTTCCCGGAGGCTCCATCAACGAAGATTTTCCAGGCAAGGGGTGCTCCGACCTTCTTCTGAGAGTTAGCTTCTTTGGCATCCACCATGAAGTCTGCTAAAACTTGAGCTTTGATTGCTACCCTTGGAACATAAGATATATCAAATTCACTAAGCTCTATTGCCCACTTTGCCAACCTCCCTGAATGTTCTGGTTTTTCCAAGACACTTTTCAATGGAAGGTCAATGACGACCAAAATCGAATGAGCTTGAAAATACGGTCTTAGTCTTCTTGCTGAAATTACGAGCATTAAGGCTAGCTTCTCTAGGATTGGATATCGAGTCTCTGCATTCTTCAAAATTCGGCTTACATAGTAAACTGGAAATTGTTTCTTTTTCTCTTCTCGGACCAAAACAGAGCTTATAGCATCGGCGCCAACTCCTAAATACAGGAAAAGATCTTCCCCTTCTCGCGGGCTTTGGAGTAGAGAAATTGACGTTAACTGCTTTTTAAGCTGACTGAAAGCATCATCACACTCTTGAGTCCATTCAAACTTGGCCCCTCCCCGGAGGGTCTTAAAGAAAGGTGCACTTTTATCCCCTGACCGGGAGATGAATCGACTCAAGCCTGCCATTCTCCCTCCCAACTGTTGAACTTCTTTTGGGGTTTTGGGAGGTGGCATTTCCAAAATAGCTTTTACCTTGTCTGGATTGGGCTCTAACCCTTCTGGAGTGAGGAGATGACCCAAAAATTTACCTTTGTTTGCTCCGAAAACGCACTTCAATGGATTCAACCTCATATTGAAGGTTCGTAAGGTTGCAAAAGTTTCCGAGAGATCTTCGAGATGAGAGGAGAAGGATTTGCTTTTCACCAAGAGGTCATCGACATACACCTCAAGGTTCCTTGCCTTCTGACTTTTGAAAACTGTATCCATCATTTTTTGGTAAGTTGCTCCAGCATTTTTCAACCCGAAAGGCATCACGAGATAACAGAAGCAACCATCATTTGTGATAAATGAAGTATGCGGTATATCCGGTTTATGCATCCTGATTTGGTGATAACCTGAAAAAGCATCCAAAAAACTCATAAAGGAATAACCTACCGTAGAATCCACTAAAGAATCTATCTGAGGCAAGGGATAGCAATCCTTGGGGCAAGCTTTATTGAGTTTGGTAAAATCGACACACATCCTCCACTTTCCACCCGACTTGGTTACCATTACAACGTTTGACACCAACTCCGGATATTGGATTGGTTGAATGAACTTTGCCATCAGAAGCTTCTCTACCTCTTCACGAATAGGTTGAGCCAGAGTAGTTGCAATAGTTCTCTTCTTCTGCTGGACCGGAATGACGTTTGGACTAATGTTGAGGTGATGGCAAGCAACATCCGGATTCACTCCAGGCATGTCGTCTGCCGACCAAGCGAATATGTCTAAATTTTTGCAGGAGACAAGAGATGAGCTGACTCTTGTCGGCTTCAGATAATTCAGCGTTGATGGAGAGGCTCTTGCTCTCATCTTCCTCACTGATCTGAACATTTTGAGTTGCTTGGGCAGGTTCCAAGCGGACTCCGTCTCTTGCATCCTCCATTTCTTCTGCAACTTGAATTTGTTCAGGAACTTCAATGGATTCAGTCATCATAACTTCTCGGGGTGGAGAAGACACGATCATGTTGACCGTCTTTACATAGCATTCTCTAGCTTTCCTGGGGTCACTCCTGATTCGATGTTGTTTGCCATTCAAGGCGAACTTCACCGCTTGATGATAAGTGGAGACAATGGCTTGATACCCGTTCAGAAAGGGTCTCCCGAAAATTGCGTTGTAGCTACTGGGAGCATCAACGACTATAAATTTGACCAGCATTACTATCCCTCCAAGGATCACGGAGAGGGTGACGAGCCCTTCGACTTCTTTCTTCTCTCCTGAAAAACCATAAAGAGGTCCTTCAGTTGATAGGAGGGGTTTACTTGTCTTTAACGCCTCAAAAGCAGGCTTGAAAAGCACATTGACTGAGCTCCCCGTATCTATTAGAATTTTTTCCACCGTATAGTTTTCGATCACAGCTTTGATGACGACTGCATCATCAAAGGGATTCGCGGTCTGAGGAAGATCTTCATCTCCAAAAGTGACCATCCCTCGAATCGAAGCCGAAGAAGTAGCGGCAACCTCTGACTGATAAACTCTCTTCAGACTTGCCTTTTTTGAGGACTCCGGGCCTGCACCCCCATGGATGCAGAAAAGGTTGCCCAAGGCACCCTCATCATTAGCGTCTACACATTCGCTGGGAAAACCGATGTTGCCCAGATGGCCAACATCATCTACTTCCTCGCACTCCCAGTGAACTTCTGCTACCTCCTTGGCCTTGGAGGTTGAAGCTTTGGCAGAGTCATTCTTTTGAATGAGATCGCGGAGCTTTCCTTCCTTTAATAGTTTCTCTAAAAATAGGCGGAGAGCTCTACAATCTTCTGTCAAATGCCCCCTATCTCTGTGATACTCACAGTAGAGGGTTGGGTTTCTGGTTTTTGGATCAGAATTCAGCGGAGCTGGCCTCTTAAAAAAGGGCTGTTTCTGAAGAACTTGCAGCACTTCATTCATAGAAACACCAAAGTCCGTGAAGGACTCTTGGGATTCATTATAAAGTGAAGGAATGGGTAGAAGAGGAGGTTGAGTATACTGGATCTGGTGGATGGGGGTGACTTGCGGAGCAGGAGTAGCTGGAGTTTGAAGAAATGAATTTTGAGGTGGGAAAAATTGATTACCTCGGTTGAAGCAGTTGTTGTGGTAATTCTTACCTCTCGGAGCTGGAGGCGGAAGCTCTTGTTTAGTTTTCGAGGAAGATGGAGCAGGATAGAATCCCGCAGAGCCTTTCTGAGTGGCTCTGTTGGTCAGATTGCTCACATAGGTGGGGTTGTTGATCTCCCCTTCTATATAGCGATTGGCAATGCTGATCAGCTCCTGATAGGAGCCAGGCTCTTTGATTGTGACTTTGAACTTCAGAGGACCCTCCTGCAGGCCGCTGATCAAAGCCACCATATAGAGCTCGGGATCCATGTCTCTGACCCCCAGGATCTCTTTCTGAAAACGGTCAACAAAATGCGCTGCAGTTTCGTTGTCCCCTTGCCTGATCTTGAAGAGGGTCGCAGGACCACTCTTCCTTTTCTTTGCAGTGGCGAACCTCAGGAGGAGCTCTTGCCTTAGGGCAGCAAAGCTTGGGATAGATTGACAAGGCAGCTTATAGAACCATTCCATGGCTGACCCATCGAAGGAGGTGACCATCAGCTTGCACCTCACCCCATCTGAAATGTTCCTGAGAGCCACAGCGGACTCGAAGGCTTGAAGATGACACATGGGATCGGTCTCTCCCGTATACACTGGGAGTCGAGGTTCTCTGAACCCATGAGGAATGGGATCCCGACGAATTTCATCGGTAAAGGGGGAGGGCTCCCCTAATTCAGAAGGCCCCAGAGGAGGGAAAATGGAAGTAGGAGGAGCTTGAGGGTAAGCAAACCCTTCTTCAAAATTCAGGGTCTGAGCCGGAGGCCCCTGGGCTGCGGCTCGGAAGGAATTATGACGAGCGGCGAACTCCTCATGCTGAGATCGCTGAGGAGCTGCGGGCTGGAAAACGGGATGATCGCTATGGTGACCGCTTGCCACTCAGTCAGGAGTAGCGATCTGAGAGGCTTGGGGAAGGATTTTCTGGGAGATCGCGGCCAGAACCTGGTTCATAGCCTCAATCTGCCTTGCGGACTCCTGCTGAGTCCGGACGACTTCTTGCCGATCTCGAGCGGCCTCTTGCTGAGACCGCGCGATCTCCTGCTGAACAGAAGCGGTCTCCTGCCTAGCTCAGGCGGCCTCGCGGAGAGCCTGCTCAACACGAAGCTCGAAGCGGCGCTCAAGCGCTTCTAACGGGTTGTGATCGGAAGGGGGAACACTGGGAGACCGCAAGGGACGACCTCTACGGCGATCAGCCATCTTGGAAGTCTAAAATTCACCTGACACTTCAAATCTGAAGGTCGCGTGTTCGTTCTGTTGGTGCCAAAAATGGTACCTCCAAAATTCACACTAAAGGGGACGGGAGAAAACTGCGTAGTGCAGGTTACTAAGACAGAAGATGCTGGAAAAAAGAGAAGGCGATCGTAAAATGGCGATCACGAAAAAATGAGACCGCTTACACAGGTTGTAAGCTGGAACCTTCGAATCCAGTCCTCTTTCTGGGTACCCCTACCCCTCTATTTATAGACGAGGGGGCTGCCCAAACGGGCAGAACTAAGAACTACAGGCTGCTCGGGGTACAGGAGAGCCGTGGCAGAGATGAGGGGTGCAAATAGCAAAAAAGGAAGAGAAGGAGGAGACCGCACAGGCTGTCGATCTCGCACTACCTTGACCGCTTAGGACTTGGAAAACTGCGGCTGAGAAGAGACTTGGCGGTCTGCGCGATCACCATATGTTGAGACCGCTCAGACCAAAAAAGCTTTGGCCTGCAAGAAGAGGTCGCGGGCTTTCTGGGCAAACAGCTGGTATGTTAAGGATTTTGTTTCCTTTGGGGTGTTTCGTAAACCCTAAGTTTTTGTGACGACCCTTTGTTGAACATTGCTATGTTTATGAAAGTTGATATCGGTAAATTGGTATTAGGGGTTATTCCGTTTGCTCATCACCGAGTTCTTTTCACGTTATGGCAAGTTAGTAATGGAAAGTATTTTCTTTTTGGTTGTTGATAGTTTTGACCATCACCTCTAAGCCGCACTGGCGGACACATTTTGGTTTGGATCAGTTTGACCATCACCTCTAAGCCGCAGGGACGGACACGTGATTGGTTTTGATCAGGTTGGCCATTTACTCTGAGTCGTAGTGACGGTCACGTGGTTAGCTTGATAAGTTCACTTGGTATTAGTTCCCCATTGTCTCGCTTGTTAAGCTGACTTCGCTAGATTTACTTTACTCTTATTTCTCTCGCTAACTTGTAATTCTTCCTAGTTTTGTTTGCGGCTTTCTTGTTTCCCTTTTGGGCTGAGGCATTCCTTTCTTTTGAATTCCTCAAGTTCAGGTTTGTAGCTGAGCCAGTGATCAAGAGGTTGCTCCTAGGATTTTGAGGGTGGTACCTTCTTCACTCCTCGGTGAGGAGTCCTTTTGTTATTTGTAGACTCTTTCGTGTTCCTCTATGGGTTCGTGTCAGCTTGTTGACGCCCATAGTAGTTTCTAGTTGTATTCTATTGCTTTTGCTTCTCTGCTGATACATCTTATTGGTGAATTACTGCTCTCTGGGAAGGCTTTATGTTAGGATGCATAATAGGTATTTTAAGTATCAAAATTGCATTTCAACTTTATAGCATGGTTTTATGAATATATCACCTACCTTAGACCGCGTATATGGAAAACGTTATATTTATACTAAATTCAGAGAATTTCTTATCCTTAGGGTATTTTTGGTTGTCGTGCAATTAGGATAAGACGAAGGTATTTTCCGCTATGTATTATTATACTTTTACTTGTGGACTAGTTGATCCACTAGGCCGAGGGACACAGTCTCAAAGCTAAACTATAAACTCCATCTTTAAAACTTCAAATATGTTCTTTGAAAGATAATGAAAGTCAATTGAATATCAGTTGAAAGTGATTGATATGATCAACCACGCTTTGATACCAATTGAAAGTGAGGTTAGATCTTAGATTTACTCTAGGGGGGGGGGGGGTGAATAGAGTATTAAAACTTTTTCACTTAATTTTATTGCGGAATTAAAATAGTGATATATATATATGTATTGAGTGAGTAATAAAAACAAAGTAAAAAAAATAAAGCACACAACACAACACACAGAAAATCACAAAACATATGACACAAAGATTTATATAGTAGTTCCCCAATAAACCTGGGTACGTCTACTCTTCTACCACAATTGGTAGGATCCACTAGGTTTTTGATCAGGTGCTGTATCACCAAGGGGGTTTTGATCAGGTGTCCACACACCAAGGAGCTTTTGATCAGGTGCTCTAACCAAACTACAGGTTTTTGTTCAGGTGCCCTGCCACCAATGGGTTAACTTTTAAAGGGAGTTATAACCCTGTACAAGAGGGGATAAGAAGGGTTTGGATGTTCTTCTCTGTCAATATTCTGAGAGAAGACTCTAGTGGATTGTTGATGTTGTAAAGCTCCCCCTGTCTGATATGAAATGTTTGACAGTAGTTGGCTAGAAGCTTTCTCTTGAATAAATTGATCTTCTTGTAACTAATGAATCTGAAAGTGTAAGTTCTTCAGATTATAGTTGCTCTTTGAAGATTTGATCTAGCAGCAGAAACTGAGAGAAGGTGTTGATGTTGTTCTCAGAGAATGAGTGCTGCTTGAGGAAGAAGATGAAGATCTGTAACTTTTCTTTCTTTCTTTCTTCCTGTAACTTTTTCCGTCGTCTGTTCTTCTCTATTCTATATTGCTGTACTGTAATGATCTATAATATGTTGTATATTCTATTCTAAAATAATCCTGCATATCTTCTTTCCTTATTCCCTTTTGAAATCTTTGACAGAATTGAAAATCAAATCCCTTAAATTAAGGAATAAAATATTCTGAAGATATATGTACTGTACAGTAAATCTGATACGCCGCTTATCTTTTTCTTTTTCCATTAAATGTCAACGGCTATAATCTCGGAATAATAAATGGAAATATATTAACCTTACTTATCTGGAAGAATAGAGCCATTGCAGAAGATATCTGAGTTCAGAGAATGGAATAATATGATCTGTCTGAAATACAACTGAAATAACACATTTCGTCGAGCGCAGAGCTGAGTTCGTCGAACTCAGAATGAAGTTCGTTGAACTGAAGATAATAATATAACTGATCTTCTTAAATAAATCTGCTGTCATTTAATTCGTCGATCTCAACAAATTTCGTCGATCACTATGTTGAGTTCGTCGACCTCAATCTGAATCTGGCTAGAAGAATTGAATTAGTCAAGCTGAGAAGAACTTTCATCGATCTGAGCATCTGATACTTATTCTTCGAACGCAGAGCTGAGTTCGTCGAACGTAGAGAGGAGTTCGTCGAACACAGAATTAGTTGGCAAATTTGTCGACCGCTGAACTGAATAAAATCGTCGAACGCTAAGACTGAATAAGATCGTCAACCACTGAGACTTGATAAAATTGTCAACCGCTGAGACGCTGAGATAGAAGCAAGTCGTTCGTCGAACGCAGAGTGTAAGCCGTTCGTCGAACGTACAGAGCGAGCCGTGCGACGAACGCAGAGAGCAAGACGTTCGTTGAAAGCAGTGTGGAGTTCGTCGAACGCAGAATCTGAATCTTTTCCTTAGTTCTATCAGCCTAAAACCTTGACCCATAAGACTATACATTGGGGTCAACTTAGTCCTAATCAGCAAATAGTGATCCGAGCCCAAATCAATAATAGGGTTGTTCCAACAGATAATCTTGTGTATAGAGGAGCCTGAGCGTCAGTAGTTGTCCCCTACCGGACGTGGCATCACATCACGTATTTGTTGGATCTGTAGGCGCCCTTAGAGGGGGGGGGGTGAATAATGGTTTTTAAAATTCAGAGATTATGAGAGAAAATAATTCTCTTACACTACCGCCAGCGGTAGTGTTAGCGCTTGGCGTTATGCAACGGTGAGAATACTTTTACGTTTGAACAATGAGAATCACAGAGTACCACTCAGAGATGAAAAAATAAACATATTGTTGGATCTTGCAGCTCCCTTAGAGGGGGAGGGGGTGAATAAGGGAATAAAAATTCTTTGTAATAATGTTATGAAAATTACTAAATTGTTTTATAATAGGAGAAGGTAAAATAACAATTTAGTTAAAGAAAGAGAATATTGTAATTTGCAATTTAAGATTTAGAAACAAGTGCTAAATTGTTTTATGATGAAAGAGATTGAAATACACAATTTAGATAAAGTGATACAAATTGAAAAACTTTGTAACCAATATAGTAGAGATTATGCCAAAAGATAGAAATCAAGTAAACACAAAAAGAGACATGATTGTATTTATATAAAAAAGTGTTTACATAAATTTGATTTCAATATCGCTAGAAATCGGAGGCGCACAAAATGTAAATATCTTTTCCTTTTCTATACCGACTTGTATCCCCACAAACCGGTTGGCTTTAGCCTATCCTTCCCTGGATAAGGCCTCAAGCCGCTCTAGCCAGTCCTTCCCCGAATATGGCCTCGAGCCCCCTAGATCTAATCACCTAGAACTAGTCGCCAACACAAGGCAAATTTCTCCCTAAGTCCTACCCAGACCAAGTCGCCAACACAAGGCGAATTCTCTAAACGGTTACAAAAAGTATGGAATGAAAAATAAAGATAACAATAATAAAACTCCCTATATGAGATCTCTGAAGATGAGGATGAAGGATCTCTATAGCATAAGCGAGGTTGAAGCGATCGTCCTTCAGATATAGCGTGATGTTGTCCTCCTCTAGAATTCTCCTTAAGCTTTTAGTGGGAGATCCATCTTCGGCAGCATAACAATAATAGAGTTGTGGCACTTGCAATCTCTTTGGGATGGATTAGACAAAATGAGAAGCAAATCTCCAATTTATAGAACTTCTCGCTAGCGCCTGCCGTAGCTCTTAGCGCCTGCGGTAGCGTTCGTGTGGAGCGGTTGCGAAACCGTCGGCGACGTGGGGCTGTGCACGAACTTGAGATAGCGCCAGGAGGTAGCGCTAGCGCTGGCGGAAGCATTCGTGTGGAGCGGTTGCGAAAACGTCGTCGGCGTGGCAGAACAAACTTTCGTCGAACGGAACAATTTCGTCGAACGGAGCTTCAAGTTCGTCGAACGGAATTTTCATCGAACGAAGTTTTCGTTGAACAGAATTTTCGTCGAACGGAGCTTCAAGTTCGTCGAACGGAGTTTTCGTCGAACGCAGGCAAATTCGTCAAACGGAACCTGAGCTAGCGCCTGGCGGTAGCTCTAACGCTGGCGGTAGTGCATTCTTCCAAATGTTTGAATTCAGCTGCTTTCTACCTGTGGAGTATTGCACATATAGTTCCTGCACACTATAAACACACGACAAGCAAGATCAAATACAATTTGGGATTTGTTATTCTCAAACAAAGGGATGTGACACACATGTGGATGTGACACACATGTGGATGTGACACACATGTCCAACAATCTCCCCCTTTTGATAATAACAAATCCTCTTAGCAAGAAATCAACAACAAATCCTCTTAGCAAAAAATCAACAATAGTGTTTATAGTATATGATAAGCAAGATGATAGTGCAACTATAGTATATGATAAGCATGATGATATGCATACTCCCCCTATCTTAATGCTCCCCCTACATAAATGCAATTTATGTTTTACTCCCCCTAAATGATAAATTACATGAATTATTCTCCCCTTAATCTTCTATATTTCTCCTATATAGATTTCTTTAATTAATCTCCCCCTTTTGGTATTATCAAAAGAAGGTAGGGTGAGGGTAGTAAGGAGACATTCTTTAGGCTAGTTATAAATCATGATCGAGCTTTGGTAATATATGAAATGATAAAAAGTTTAAGCATAGTATATATAAGAGATTTCAAATAAAAAGATAAGAGATGTAAGCAAGCGGAAGATTATAAGAAACATCTTTTTGTAAGCATGAAAAGCATAAGTAAAAATATGAATTTTAGTTCAAAATTGAAAGTTGTTTTAATCTTTTTGAAATATAAAAGTATTTCATAAAGATACCAAGCATAAAATAAATATATCAAAGAAAGATTATATTGTTGGATCGGTAGGCGCCCTTAGAGGGGGGGGGGGGGTGAATAAGGGTTTTAAAAACTTATAATATATTTTGAATAACTTTGAAAAAGCTTTGATTATTAAACTAGAGAAGATCAAGACAAATCAAATGAAGTAAAGACATGATTTTATTAACTTGAGAAGCATGATTACAATACTTGATCTCTTATCGAAGCTAGAAATAAAAGCTAATAGAAAGACTCTTTTTGTTTTCTATACCGACTCGTATCCCCACGAACCGGTTGGCTTTAGCCGATCCTTCCCCGGATACGGCCTCAAGCCGCTCTAGCCAACCCTTCCCCGGATATGGCCTCGAGCACCCCCTAGACCTACACCCAAGACCTAGTCGCCAACACGAGGCGAATTTCAGCCCTAAGTCCTACCCAGACCTAGTCTCCAATACGAGGCGAATTTACTACACGATTACAAGAAAAGATATAAAATGAAAAGACAATAATATAAAACTCCCTCTATGTGGATCTCTTGGAGAAGTAGACGAAGACGCAGAGTATGATCGTAGTCGATGCAGACTTTGGTCATGATGATGACGCGTGTTGAAATCTTCTCCACGGATCTCCTTTAGTCTTTATGGATTTGTGGGAGTATCTCTCTGAAACTTCCTCTCTCTGTTGTGGCACGAAGCTCTGGGATTCTGGATCTCTCGAGGATTGAGAAGACGGAGCCAAGATGTCCTTTTTATAGACTTAGCGCTAGCGCCTGCGCTAGTGCTACCTCCGGCGCTATCCCATATTAGGACACATTCTGCACGGCAGAATCTTCAATCGGAGGAAATAATTTTCCCTTGCCAACTTTGCTCCTCGCTATCGGATATCGCTTGGCGCTATCTCCTACTATAAGTTCTCCCGGCAATTGCGCTTAATCCAATATTTCGTCGAACGAGAATTCGTCAAACGTCGCTAAGAGTTTGTCGAACGAAAATTTCGTCGAACGAGAATTCATCGAACGCCGCTAGGAGTTTGTCAAATGAAATTTTTGTCGAACGCTGTTATGAGCATTTCGTCGAGCGCCGCTAACAGTTCGTCGAACGGCAGCTTGCGCCTACACTAGTACTACCGCCAGAGTTAGTAGGAGATTTGGATTTGATTTCTCAACTTTGGAGGCAACGTTCTTATGTAATCCTTGAGTCATGTGGACTTTGTTATCTTGCACACTTAAACACACAAGATCAAATACATATAGGATTTGTTATTCTCAAACCTAGGAGATGCGGAAGACCATGTTCCAGCAAACTCCCCCTTTTAATAATAACAAATCCATTAATGATAAATCAGAGCATTAATATATAAGCATGATGAAAACATACTTGTGTGTGTGTGAGAGTGATGACTTAGGATAATTAACGATTTTAGCATTTAGAATTGCTCCCCCTAAATATATGCTCACCCTAAGTGAATGCTCCACTAATATGTATGCTACCATCTTAATTTAGCATGTTAGTTTGATATTTTGATAACAGATTATATTTATCATGTTAGTTCTCCCCTTTTGATATTAGCAAAAGCGGGTAAGGAGACACCACTTAAAAGTTAATAATATGATAAAGGCATGATCGAGCTTTTAGAGAAGGAAATGATAAGGAGTTTTAGAATACTTTTCATTTAAATAGATCAGAGTTTGAGTATTACAACATTTTCATAAATCAAAGTTTGTAGCATAACCAAAATGTAATGATTTCCAAGTAACTAAACTACCCAGAAAATATGTCTACACCCTAGCCCCGTACTAAGTGACGGATGGGCATGAGGAGCTGCATACATGTCGTAGGTTGGGGTGTTAGTCCCATATGCAAACACTAGACACAACTCAACCTAGCACTCTTTCCCCCAGTGCCTCGCAAGGCCCCACCGGAACCCTCCACGGTTAAGGACAAGACATGACTAGAGATAAGGTTATCTAATGTCTACAACCTTACGCCCCCGCTATGGTGAGAAATGAAGTCATGGATAATAATTATTGGAAACATTAAACATTTAAATTTAGTGATAAGTTCATAGTCTGTGGGTTTATATTTTTATTTGAATTTATGAAAACACTCACATAGCAATTTTGAAGTCTATTAATAAATCAGAGTTTTTAGCGTAATAATATTTTCATAGAAATAAATCAGAGTTTTATAGCAAAAAAAATTCATGTTAAAAGCAACCAATATAAAGTTTACCAAGCAAGTCTACCACTTGTTGCAAGAAAGGAATTTTAAGATTCAAGTGATGATGCACACAAAATGAAAGACTTTAAATAAGCATGAAAGTGCAAGGTAAAACAATTATATGGTGATGATGCGGAAGACTTATAGAAATACAAGAAACAACTTATTGTAATCAATGATGATCCATAACAAGATATATGAGTTAAATTTCAAAAAGAAGATGTTTTTGTAAATCATTTTTTCAATTAAAATCTTTAAATTTAACAATAAAGTAACCAATCATGAAATAATGTTATCAAAAAGAGATTACTACAATGTTAGTTTAATTCATAAATTCAAAACATACCAAACATTGTAGAAAGCTTGCTAGGTTATCTAGTGCATTTCATAAATAAAGAGTAGTATAGAGTTAGCATTAGGATCCAATACTCATGAGAAGAAGTGTTATGGAAGATAATGATATGCACATAAGTGTATTTTGGAATAAAGTAAACAAATGTTTTAATCAAAAATACAAGAGATATGTAAAGTAAAGAGCACAATAAAACACAAATAATTTTACTTCCACACACTTCAATGCACAAAAAAAATGTACAACTACCAAGGTGCTTTGCACACACAATGCTCATTAAGACTTATCAGGGTGCAAAGTAGTGCTTGGGGGATCACATAATTTTATTCTTCAATATTGATTTTTTTATTGTGATCCAGTGTACGTAAGAATACGTTGTTTTTATTTTATAAGAAAGTTATGGTTTGCACAAGATACTTTACTATTCTTTCCAAGGTGCTCAACCTCACAACGCTTATTAAGACTTATCAGGAGGTTCAAGTAGTGCTTTGTGGAGTTATCTTTGTCACTTTATTTTATGATTTTTGTTTTGTACAAAGTTCTCCGAATACACTTGTTTTGCAAACCAATATTGTTGGGGAAATGATTTATCTTAACCCCTAGAATTAAGAAGAATATAATTTCTAAGAATGAAAAATTAGTCTAAGTAAATATGCGTCGAATAGTATTCGACGCAACGTCGAAATGTAGTCGACGTTTCTCTCAGAATGAGTCGAAGTAACTCTAAGAAGAATTCGACGTAATCTTTGTCGACGTAACTCTGACTTCTAGTCGACGCATTTAATAAAGTCGACGCACCTTCCTTATTCTCCTCTCGACGTCCAGCCAGGATGAACTCAGTGCTTACGTCGAATAGTAATCGATGCACGTCGATTTCTATGTCAAATTCAAATCACGCCGAATCTCTTTCCTTCTTTCTAAAGATCTGAATTTTATGGAATGACTTTATAATTTTATAGCCGTTCTGAATCTGTCTTTCCTTCTAATTGATTCTTGGCTAATTTGATTAATGTTTATTTGGATATTATTTGAAATCAGAATAAACTCTTTCCTTCTACAGATGAAATTAGTATGGAAATTTTTCTCTCTTTCTAATTCTCTGTCTGCTAATTGATTATTCTCCTTTAGCAATATCTTTTCAAATAGAGTTATAAATAAGAAGGAAGTCGACAGAGAATAAGAACCAGTGATCCACCATATACATTTGAAAAAGAGGAAGAGCTCCCAAGTGAAGAGTGAGAAAGCTGAGAAAAGAGATAGTGTGCTGCAGCAAAGAAAAAGCCATCATCTTCTCCTCCTTCTGAAGCCATTCTGCTGCAAATTCTGAAAGCTCTCACAAAAGAGAGAAAAGCTTACAATCTCCTTCTCACTATAGAAGAAAGATTACATTCACTATTCTTGTGCTTCTAATCTTCTTGCTAGGAAGAAGATTCTTTCTTGCTTAAATTACTTCTTATACTTCTTCTTATCTTCATTTCATTTTCAAACAGTGTAAAAGAGTTTTTAGAATCTCTCTTCATAAAATTCAGTTGTACTGGTTCTAAGAGTCTCCTTGTCAAAAGACTCAGGCTGGTTCTAAGAGTCACCTTATCAAAAGACTCAGTGCAAGATAGTGAATTCCTACCAAGGGGGTAGAAGAGTGGACTACCCAAAGTTTAGGGAACCACTATATTTCCTTGTGTTGTGCTGTGATTTTCTTCTTGCTATTTTTCTTCTTTACTTGCTTAATTCTTGTTGGTTTGTGGGAAGCTTGAATCTGTGATTATTACACACACATATATATAATTGCACAAAGTATTTTTAAATCTCTATTCACCCCCCTCAAGAGAATTCTAGTGAGGTTAACTGTGCACTTTCAAATATAATTTATAAGAAACATAACCACTTTCTTAACTTTTAAAGTGCAAATAAAGGTTGTGTAGGTAAGATTCTTGTGCAATTTTAATTCATTGTACTATTACAAAACATACACAAGCATTCTTAGATTAAACACATAAGTAGACAATGCCAAAATAAGTGAGTGAATAGCGATCATCATCAAACATAAAACATTACTCATACTTAGAGGCATGCTACGCATAGTTCTACACAACTTTTTCAATATAATTGATGCATATATTAATAGATATATAAAAGCAATGTTCAAAGTAGTTTGAAAAGATAAATTTCAACATTATAGAAGTTCTAAATAATAGATTAAATCATGCTTGATTTATACAGTATTTTTAATAATTTAAAGTTTGAACTCATAAGATTGATCTTGGACTTCCTGAGGACTACCCTGTGAGAGGTTCGCCTGGTACTAGGTGATATGATGGGATGATAGCCCAAATCACCCTTTCGCAAGATACATGTAAATAGAAAAGTTAAGTTCAAAAAATAATAATTTTTGATAATACTTTTTTTTATGTTTTATATTTTTGTATTTGACTTTTGCTTTTAGAAATAGGATTTAAACAAATGACAAAAAACACAAAGGCAAAACATATAATTTTTTTTGTAATTTGGCTTTTGTATTTTTGTATTTGATTTTTCAAAAATGTAACAAAAGCAAAAGTGCAGAAATGAATAGTACACACAGATTAATATATTTTTAGGGATTTTTCAAAAATTTTAAAAATACAGAAAAACACATAGGTGCGCTAGCGCCGGCGTTTGCACTAGCGCGGGAAATAGTACACGATTTTTTATGATTTTGAAATTTTTAATTGTTGATCTTGATTAAGTGTCCCAATAGTAGTTTCATGCTGAAATTTCAGATTTTTAGGAAATGTCTAGATAGTGCAAATTTCATGAAACATTAGCGATTTTGTATATGACTTTATCAAATAAATTTTGCATGAGATATAAATTATTATATCTCCATTTTAATTTTTCTAAGGCTTGCATTTATCAATCTAATATAGTTTGACAATGATAGGAAATATAAGCACGAGAAGACACGAATGAACAAATCAAATATGCATGATTTTAGTGATTAAAAATAATGTTCATGCACAAGAATATCTTAGATAAGCCCTAGATGAGAATACCCAGCCTGTATATCTTGGTAAACACATAAAGTCTAACATAGACACGAATATTCCTTAGGTGGCAATTTCAGAATGGTAAGTTTGAGATTAATGTTATACCAATGTTTGATAGTGTTTCAACTTATAGACCTAGAATGGAGTGACAATTCTATTTGATTTGATATCAAGATGATTCAAAGGTCTAAATTAGAAATAAATCACAATAGACACCAACCATTATAATATCAATTGTCATGAGTTAATATATCAATTATAATTCACATAAATGTGATAGAAATAATTATTTTTAGAAGACTTTTGATATGACTTATGATGTTAGAGAATTTTAGCAAAGGACATCAATAGATCATAGTGGTGTTTGTGAATTCAATATTCATTATGAAGATAAATTCTTTCAATACATTTTAGTGATTTTTCTTTAATTAAGAATTTTGAATATATATATATATATGTGATTTTTGATAGGTGAACAATAGTGATGGTTTAGATCATGTTTGACATCAAGGAGTGAACACAATATAATTTTTTGTTGTGAACAATGACAACCATATTGAAAGTTGAGCTTTTATTTAGATCTTGAATTTTCTTTTAGATCAAGTTATTTCACTAAACCACTTGTTGGTGAAGGCTAAGAATCTTAATAGCCTAATAACCAGATTTAATTTGAAATATCTTATAGCAAATTTAGAGTTTGATTCATATGGATAATATAAGATATTTAGAAGCAATGAATATAAGAATAAAAGATATGTCATCAAAATAAAATATGATTTTGAATTTTGATCAATTTGATTTTATAAACATATTAAGCTTTTAAGAGATAAAATCATATTTTTAATGCTGTATAGGATGACCATGACATGATAGTTCAAAAGAAATAGGAAAACAAGAAAAATTAAAAGACACGAAAGCATATCATGAAGTAGAACTTTGTATATTTCATTTTGAAAGGATTCTACTTCATGCAATTGATGATACCTAATGAATAAGAGTTTTAGGTATCCAAAGGGGACCATGAATGATGGTTCCTTTGGGTACCCAAATATATCGTGTTTGCTTTTGAGGAGATGGAAGTGAATGAGCCCTTTTGAGTGGAGTTTGTGTTTCATCTTTAACTTTGGGTCTCCATTCAAATCTTGGTTTAACATTATTTATAGTTTTCAAATTTCCATAATCATTTACTTGAACATTTGGATCAAAAAGGTTTTTGAATTTATAATTTGAAGAAAATTTGTTTGCATTTAATTTTAGGTTGGGCGAAACATGATTTTGTAAATTATGGTGATTTTGATTTACAAATCCTTTATGTTCCTTACTCCCATTTTTAAACTTGGGTAAGATGTTCATATTCATATTCAACTTGTTTTTATATATAGTTTGATATTGTGAATTTGTATTTACAATTTCCATAAGCAAGTTGATTTTTGATTTTAATTCATCATTTTTAATCTTTAAATTATGTCTAGCTTTATTATAAGCGATTGTGCTATTTTTAAGAGTTGAAACAATTGAATCTATATGATCTTGATAGTTATTTCTATATTCATAAAATGTTTCATCCATCTCTTTAATTTCAATTTTATAGTCTTTACACTTAGCACAATCATTTTTCAAAGATGAAGAGTTTTCTAAACATAATTTTTTATTTTGTTCTTATATAAAAATAAGTTCCTTTTCAAGTCCCTTGTATTTTTCTTTTAAATTATTAAATTCTAAACAAGGTGTAATAGTTTCATTCAAGGAGACATGGGTAAGACTAGATGAATTAGCATTTGATTCTTCTTTAAATTTTGCTTTTAAACTTTTATTTTCTAAGCGCAAATGTTTATTAGCATTTTTTAATTTCTTAATTTTGCGCTTTGTAGTTTGAAGCAATTGTAATGAAGAGATAGAAGTACAAAAGATGGAATTTGATTTCCTTACATTGCTTTCAGGAGAGGCACTATTTGAACATATCGTTTCTTTGACATCTTTTTGGCACTCCTCTTCCGAAGGCAGTACTTCTTCGTTTCAATTTGATGCGTGCTCCATTGATCCGTCATGAGAGGAGCATTCTTGAAGACCTGTGCAAGCTTGCATATTCTTCGGTTCTTGCGATTGTTCCATACCTGTAGAAGGAAAATCATACATTTCTTCAAGAAATCTCCATACTTTGTATGCACTAGAAAAATAATATATTAATTTGAAAATGTCTTGAGATAAAGCACAAAAATATAATGCATAGCTTTTGCATTTAGGTGACGCTCTTGTTTATTTGATTCATTCGCTGGTCTAACTATTGCTATATCCCATGCATTGATATCTAAATTTTTAATAAATTTTTCCATTAATAATTTCCACCCTTTATAATTTCTCCCTTCGAATAAAGGTGGTTTAGGAGATTTTTCTTTTTCATAAAAATTTACCCCACTAGTAGAAGCGAGATCATGAGACGCCATTATTCCCGGTTGTTAAGCCGATTTGGAATAACCTGCTATGATACCACTTGTTGGATCGGTAGGCGCCCTTAGAGGGGGGGGGGGTGAATAAGGGTTTTAAGAACTTATAATATATTTTGAATAACTTTGAAAAAGCTTTGATTATTAAACTAGAGAAGATCAAGACAAATCAAATGAAGTAAAGACATGATTTTATTAACTTGAGAAGCATGATTACAAAACTTTATCTCTTATCGAAGCTAGAAATCAAAGCTAATAGAAAGACTCTTTTGGTTTCCTATACCGACTCGTATCCCCACGAACCGGTTGGCTTTAGCCGATCCTTCCCCGGATACGGCCTCAAGCCGCTCTAGCCAACCCTTCCCCGGATATGGCCTTGAGCACCCCCTAGACCTACACCCGAGACCTAGTCGCCAACACGAGGCAAATTTCAGCCCTAAGTCCTACCCAGACCTAGTCGCCAACACGAGGCGAATTTACTACACGATTACAAGAAAAGATATGAAATGAAAAGACAATAATATAAAACTCCCTCTATGTGGATCTCTTGGAGAAGTAGACAAAGATACAGAGTATGATCGTAGTCGATGCGGTCATTCGTCACGATGATGATGCATGTTGAAATCTTCTCCACGGATCTCCTTTAGTCTTTATGGATTTGTGGGAGTATCTCTCTGAAACTTCCTCTCTCTGTTGTGGCACGAAGCTCTGGAATTCTGGATCTCTCGAGGATTGAGAAGACGGAGCCTAGATGTCCTTTTTATAGACTTAGCGCTAGCGCCTGCGCTAGTGCTACCGCCGGCGCTATCCCATATTAGGACACATTCTGCGCGGCAGAATCTTCAATCGGAGGAAACAATTTTTCCTTGCCAACTGTGCTCCTCGCTATCGCCTGCGCTATCGGATATCGCTTGGTGCTATCTCCTTCTATAAGTTCTCCCGGTAATTGCGCTTAATCCAATATTTTGTCGAACGAGAATTCGTCTAACGCCGCTAAGAGTTTGTCGAACAAAAATTTTGTCGAACGAGAATTCGTCGAACGCCGCTAGGAGTTTGTCGAACGAAATTTTCGTCGAACGCCATTATGAGCATTTCGTCCAGCACCGCTAATAGTTTGTCAAACGGCATCTAGCGCCTGCGCTAGTACTACCACCAGCGTTAGTAGGAGATTTGGATTTGATTTCTCAACTTTGGAGGCAACCTTCTTATGTAATCCTTGAGTCATGTGGACTTTGTTATCCTGCACACTTAAACACATAAGATCAAATACGCATAGGATTTGTTATTCTCAAGCCTAGGAGATGCGGAAGACCATGTTCCAACATATACTACAATGTTACTTAATTTTAAGTTCAAGAGATACCAAAACATTGTAGAGATCATGTTAGGTTATCTAGTGCATTTCTTATATAAAGAGTAGTATAGATAAGGCATTAGAATCCAATACTCATGAGAAGAAGTGTTATGAAAGATAATGATGTGCACATAAGTGTATTTTAGGCAATGTTAAACAATTGATTTAAATCAACAAAATACAAGACATATGTAAAGTAAAGTGCACAATAAAACACAAGTATATCAACTTTCACACACTTTTAATGCACATAGTTTTTAACAAAGTGGTGTAGTAACAAAGGTTTGCACAAGACACTTTACTATTCTTTCCAAGGTTCTCAACCTCACAATGCTTATGAAGACTTATCAGGAGGTTCAAGTAGTGCTTGGTGGAGTTATATTTGTCTACATATATAATTTTGTGTTCATATTTGTGAGACAACATTCTCCGAATACACTTGTTTTGCAAACCCAATTTTTTAAACTTAACCACTTTTCTAAATTTCATAAGTGCAATTCAAATGTAGTGTAGGCAATAAACTTATGCAAGTTTTAATTCATTGTACAAATACAATACACAAGCAAGTAAGATTTAAACACACATGTTGATTACCAAAATAAGTGAGTGAAAGGTATCATTATCAATCATAATACATTTACTCACACTTAGAGGCATGCTAAGCTTGGTTCTACATATATTTTTCAACACAATTGATACACTTTAAATAGATATATCAAAGCATGATAAACAAAACAATGTTCATAGTAATTTCAAGGAATAAATTTTAACATTGTAAATAATTCTAAATAATAGAAATCATACATGCTTGATATTAGCAATAAAGATCATACATAATTTTTTTTGTTGTTTTGAAATTTTTTAAATGAAATAAACACAGAAAAATCACACAAACATATTTTTGTATTTTTGAATTTTGAATTTTTGTAATGATTTTTATAATATAAAAAAATAGAAAACCATAAAAACATATTTTTATATTTTTGAATTTTGAAATTTTATAATTGATTTTCCATAATATAAATAAAAAATAGAAAATCTCAAAAACATATTTTTTTTGTATTTTTGAATTTTGAACTTTTATAGTTGTTTTTTTATAATATGAATAAAACAAAAATAACAAAAATCAGAAAAACAATCAAATAAGTAGTACATATGAACTAACATATTTGTATAGATTTTTAGAAATTTTAATACACAGAAAAATCAGACACCCATGCTAGCGCCGACGCTAGTGATAGCGCGACAAACAGCACGTGATTTTTTGAGAATTTTAAATTTTTGATTTTGATTAAGTGTCCTTAGAGTAGTCTTATGCAAAAATTTTGTAATTTTTGGAGATGTCTTGATTGCTCAAATTTACATAAAACTATGGCTTTTTCAAATACATGTGTTTTACAAAACATTTAAGCTCAAAAAGATAAATTATGCAAACACACGAGGACATTTTTTTATTAAACAACCCAAAATATGCATGATTTAAGTGATAAGTAAATAAAATGATCATGCAAAGAGTAATATAAGTATGTCCTAAGATTAAAGACTACCCCGACTAAATGTCTACACCCTAGCCCCGTACTAAGTGATGGATGGGCATGAGGAGCTGCACACATGCCGTAGGTTGGGGTGTTAATCCCATATGCACACACTAGAGAATGCTCAACCTAGCACTCTTTCCCCCCAGTGCCTCGCAAGGCCCCACTGGAACCCTCCCCGGTTAAGGACAAGACATGACTTAGAGGTTAGGTCTCTAATGCATACAACCCTATGCCCCCGCAATTGCGAGATATGAAGTCATAGGTGAATAATCCTTGGACAACCTATGCTTGTAAACTATGGGTTGATTTATAAACTATGAGTTTTGTTTAATGTGATGAGTTATATAAAGTCGCATAATTCTTCTACTTTTATGAGATGACGATATGAGATAACTAGCACAATTACTAATATTCAATAAGTGACAATGCTTGTTTGATGAGTGTAGGGTTTAATGTCATGTCATAAGAAATATATTAATATTGCATGTATTCCAAAATAGAGTTTCAAATTATAGATCTAGGATAAAGTGATAATTTAGTTTGATTTATTCTTTCATTACAAAGTTGATTCTAGAGTCTACAAATATGAGAGATACATGCAATCAATAGCAATGCATATCAATACACCAAATAATGGAAAGAAAACATTATTCAAAATTTTTATCATAAGATTCATAATTCCTATTATTGATTTGAGATATTTCTTGATAGAACATAAATTATGATTTATGATTATAGAGAATTTTGCATAGAATATATGTTAGATCATCATGATGAATGTGTTTTCTATTCCTTCTAAACTTATGACAAAATGATTTGGTGATTTTCTTTTGAATAAGCATGTTTGATTTGTAAGTCTAGAAAAATGATGATCATCTAATCATATAAAAGACAAAGATCACATATATAAAGTTTTGAAATTTATAAGATTGCTTTCAATAATTGAATTTATTGATCTTTGGTTTTGCATGATAATATATGATTCATGATACAATATTCATATATATTCTAATGATTAATCCATAAACTATGTGTTTGTTGGAATTTTAGTATTCTATTTATGATTTCAAATCACATAGTTATCATGAAATTTAAATAACATTGTAAGTGTTATACCTAGCATAAATATATAAGCATAGACCAAGAAGTGATGCTAGGATGATGAGTTTGAATGCAATGTTATTACATAGGATTAATGTAGATAATGTTGCATGTAATATGAGAAGTTTTCAAATTAATTTTCTTTAGACCTAGAATGAAATGATTAAACTTTTGATTTGAACTTAATGATACAAGATGATTCTAAGGTCTACATTACATGCAAACAAAGGTGACACACATCACACACATAATATCTAAATTAATATATGAAACAATTACACTAAAGATAGCATGTGATGAAAATAAATTCCATAAACACAAAAATTTCTGAATCAAGCAAACTAAGATAGCGTTTAAAATGAGGATGAAATTGGGCAAATTGAAAGCACCAAACGAACTCAAATGAGCAAGCCTAGTACATCGTTGGATGGAGATTTTTGTGCTCTTTCCAAAAATATATTAAACGCGAAAATCAGGCGAGTGGATCAAAATATATATATGGATGTTTGAAGTTTTGATCGTAAACTCACATTTTTGAAAGATTAAACTTGCGTGTAGATGAATTTTTGTTTTCAGTTTTTCTAGATAATATTCTTCATTATAAGGGCTATCATATGCAGCAAACAAAAATAGAAAAGAATCAAAAAATGTTGCGCATTTAATTTTTAGTTTAAGCTCTTTAATAAACCATTTAAATCCAATCTTTAAAATAATTTCAATAGTCTTGATAATAATTTCAATATTCAATTTCTAATGATAATTCAAGACAATTAAGGGTAAAGGATTTAAAGGATAAAGAACAATCTAAGATGAGAGATAGATCACTTTGAAAAATATATGACTTAATGTTCAATTTTAATTCAAATTTAATTTGATAAACATTAGGCTTAATATATGAAAGTGATATTTCATGATATATAAAGTGATCATAGCATGTTTGTTCAAAAAATAATAAAAAAATAAACAAAAGAAAAGTTACAATAAGCATATCATGAAGTAGAGTAGTGATATTTCATTTTTATTTATTTATACTTCATGCAAATGATAGGATACTAATGAATAAGAGATTTAGGTATCCAAAGGGGACCAAGTGGGATGGTTCCTTTGGGTACCCAAATACATCGTGGTGGTTTTTTAGGAGACAAGGATAAATGGGCCCTTTCAATTAAAGTTGACGTGTCATTTTTCTTTAAGGGTCTCCATTCATACCTTGGTTGTTTATCTTTTAAATTCATATTATGATTATGTGACATCTTTATATGATTATATTTGTTTGAAAAATAATTCATTTGAGATTTATGTTTATTCAAATTAATTTTCAAAAAGAATTGATGTTGATAATCATAATAAATTTTATTATATGGATTCTTTGAAAGTTTATAAAAGTGATTGTCTTTCTTTAGAATAGATTGTTGAAAGAGTGGGTTACAATATGTTTTAAAAGATTGATTCTTATTTTGATGATTTTCATTTCCACTCTTTCTTATAGACATACTCTTATAATATGAAGGATAATATTTTATAGTTTGATTTTCATGAAAATGAGTTTTTAAATTTGAGTCATGATTGAAAATATATTGAGACTTATAATAGTGACCCTTAAGAATTTTGCGAGGGCCATAATTCTTTTTAAAAATAAACTCCTTTTGAGTTGATGTATGAAAATGATCCTTTTTAGAAATGATTTTGTAAGTTACTTTATCTTTGTTATTCAAAATCTTATGATGAAAGTCATTACTAGAAATTAGAACTTTTTCAACAAAAGATTTTAATTGTCTTAACTTACAAGTTAAAGCATCATTTTCAAATATCAATTTTTCATTATGCTTTTTAGAAACTAAGAGCCCTTTTTCAATATCCTTGAAATTTTCTTTTAATAGATTGCAATCAAAACAAGGAGTAGGAATTTCAACTAAAGAGCAAGATAGAGAAGCCACATCATAATTAGATTCTACATTAACATTAGCTTTTAACCTTTTATTTTTTAAACGTAATTTATCATTTGTAATTTTCAATTTCTTAATTTTACGTTTAGCAATTTGTAGCATATGTAATGTGGAAATAGAATTAGTCACAAAGATAGAAGAATTTGATTTACTTACATTACTATCGGGAGAGGCAAGATTTGAACATAAAGTTTCTTTAACATCTTTTTGGCACTCCTCTTCCAAAGACAACGTTTCTTCTTCTCTTCCACTTGATGCGCTCTCCATGGTTTCATCTCGAGAGATTCTTTCTTGATTGCTTGTGCCAATTTGAATGTTTTCCAAATGTTGTGCATGCTCCAAACCTATACACGGAAGATCAAACATTTCATCAAGAAATTTCCAAACTTTGTAAGCATTAGTAAAAAAAAATCAATTTAGAAATATCTTTTCATAAAGCACATAATAAAGTATTCATAGCCTTCGCATTTAAATGACATTCCAATTTATTTGATTCATCCACTGGTCTTATAATTGCCGTATTCCAAATTTTGATATCATATGAGTTAAAAAAAGATTTCATTAATATTTTCCACCCTTTATAATTTTTGCCTTCAAATAAAGGTGGTGCCAAAGATTTTTCATTTATATAAAATTTTTTCCCATTAGTAGAAGCAAGATCATGAGATGCCATTATTCCCGGTTTTTAAGCCGTTTGGAATAACCTAGCTCTGATACCACTTGTTGGATCTTACGACGCTCTTAGAGAGGGGGTGAATAAGGGAATAAAAATTCTTTGTAATAATGTTATGAAAATTACTAAATTGTTTTATAATAGGAGAAGGTAAAATAACAATTTAGTTAAAGAAAGAGAATATTATAATTTTCAATTTAAGATTTAGAAACAAGTGCTAAATTATTTTATGATGAAAGAGATTGAAATACATAATTTAGATAAAGTGATACAAATTGAAAAAGTTTGTAACCAATATAGTAGAGATTATGTCAAAAGATAGAAATCAAGTAAACACAAAAAGAGACATGATTGTATTTATATAAAAAAAGTGTTTACATAAATTTGATTTCAATATCGCTAGAAATCGGAGGCGCACAAAATGTAAATATCTTTTCCTTTTCTATACCGACTTGTATCCCCACAAACCGGTTGGCTTTAACCTATCCTTCCCCGGATAAGGCCTCAAGCCGCTCTAGCCAATCCTTCCCCGAATATGGCCTCGAGCCCCCCTAGATCAAATTACCTAGAACTAGTCACCAACACAAGGCGAATTTCTCCCTAAGTCCTACCCAGACCTAGTCGCCAACACAAGGCGAATTCTCTAAATGGTTACAAAAATTATGGAATGAAAAATAAAGATAACAATAATAAAACTCCCTATATGAGATCTCTGAAGATGAGGATGAAGGATCGCTGTAGCATAAGCGAGGTTGAAGCGATCGTCCTTCGGATGTAGCGTGACGTTGTCCTCCTCCAGAATTCTCCTTAAGCTTTTAGTGGGAGATCTATCTTCGGTAGCATAACAGCAATAGAGTTGTGGCACTTGTAATCTCTCTGGGATGGATTAGCCAAAACGAGAAGCAAAGCTCCAATTTATAGAACTTCTCGCTAGCACCTGCGGTAGCTCCTAGCGCCTGCGGTAGCGTTCATGTGGAGCGGTTGCAAAACCATCAGCGGCGTGGCGCTGTGCACGAACTTGAGATAGTGCCAGGCGGTAGCGCTAGCACTGGCGGTAGCGTTCGTGTGGAGCGATTGCGAAAACATCGGTGGCGTGACAGAACAAACTTTTGTTGAACGGAACAATTTCGTCGAACGGAGCTACAAGTTCGTCGAATGGAATTTTCGTCGAACGGAGTTTTCGTCGAACGGAATTTTTGTCGAACGGAGCTTCAAGTTCGTCAAACGAAATTTTCATCGAACAGAGTTTTCGTCGAACGCAGGCAAATTCGTCGAACGGAACCTGAGCTAGCGCTTGGCGGTAGCTCTAACGCTGGCGGTAGTGCATTCTTCCAGATGTTTGAATTCAGCTGCTTTCTACCCGTGGAGTATTGCACCTATAGTTCCTGCACACTATAAACACACGACAAGCAAGATCAAATATAATTTGAGATTTGTTATTCTCAAACAAAGGGATGTGACACACATGTGGATGTGACACACATGTCCAACACAAATTTTCATTAATCATTAACTGGAAGTAAAAATGATTACAAAACTTTTCCCAATAACGCTTGGAAAGAGGTGACCAATGAAAACTCTTTTGGTTTTCTATACCGACCCTTCTCCCAAGGACCGGTTGGCTTTAGCCTATCTCTCCCTAGACATGGCCTCAATCAGCTCTAGCCCTTCCCTCACGGAAAGGCCTCAAGCACTCCCTAGATATACACCCTAGACCTAGTCGCCAACACGAGGCGAATTTCCCCTAGTCCGGGCAAGGCCCTAGTCGCCGTGTGGCGAGTTCCTCTACCGAACAAAAGATATAAATGTTACAATAAGAAAAGTAAAACAAGACACAAACTAGAAACTCCCTCAAAAGTAGAACTCTATGTCTATGCGATCGTATTGGTCTTCAAGTTCTTTTGCGTTCACGAACGTTGATGGAGTTCTTCGGGCTGCTTCTGAAAGTTCACTCGTGTGCTCTGAAAGTAAGGCTTCAATAACTTCTGTAACTGCAAGCAACAACAGAGGAGGCGCTGATCTTTAAATAGATTCGATAGCTATCGCCTGTGCTAGTACTACCTCCCCATGATAGTGACATGACACGCACACGGATCGTGGCAGTTAAGGAAACTTCTGAGCGCAAACGGTTGTGACAGCCTAGCGCGCCGCGGTAACATTATCACCCCGCGATAGTGCAATTTCCTTCCTTCAGCCAACATCTCTTTCCAAATTTGCCCCTCAATCAACTGCAGACGGGATGTTTCCAAAAGCTACCGCAAGGCGTTAGACCTAACGTGCCGCGATAATACTTGCCAAACATAGCGACCCGTAGACATTCCTTTTTTATCCACTTTGCTTTCTGTCAATAGTTTCCAAAAATGCTAACGCCAGCGTCAGTACTAACGCTCCACAGTAGATCATTTCGTCGGGCGCATCTTCATCGAGCCGACCTCAGCTTTCGTCGATCTCAATCTGGTTCGTCGAATGGAAACTTGTTTTCATTGATCTCAATCTGGTTCGTCGAACGACATCATTTTCTTCGAACACCATTTCGTCTTTCGGACGCTAGCGCCAGCGTTAGTGCAAACGCGCCGCGGTAGAGCTGCAGCTCATCGAATGGGCCTCAACATTCATCGATCGGCGAACGCCCTGATATGAATTTCGTCGAACGGGCTTCCGCATTCGTCGTTCGTTGAACGGAGCACCGAGTTCATAGAACCCAGTTCGTCGAACGGAACTAGCGCGCCGCGGTATTGCAGACGCCCCGCGGTAGTGCATATAATTCGTCGAACGCCAGCTTGCATCTCAGCAGCTACCCTTCTCAGCGGTTTCATCTCAGCAGTTGTTAATGCTAGCGCCAGCGGTAGAGTTAGTACGGCGCGGCAGCAACAACAACACAACACCATGGAGTTTTGAAAGCACAGAATCCTGCATACTATAAACATAAAACAATTATGATCAAATACAATAGGATTTGTTATTGTCATACCAAGAGATGCGGAAAATATGTTCCAACAAACTCTCCCTTTTGATAATAACGAATCCCCTTAGAAATAAATAATACAGTTGATAGGAATTTGTGTTTATAATAGTGATATGCATGAAATTTAAGACTTGTACATATGCTCCCCCTAAATGAATGCTCCCCCTAAATGAATGCTCCCCCTACAACAAATCTTCCTATGAACTTAACTCCCCAAACATGTTAATTTCTTTCAAATTTATTCTCCCCCTTTTGGTATTATCAAAAGAGGGTGGAGAGGAAGGCCAACAAAAAGTGAGTAATTACTGTGTAGAGAGGGAATGAGCACGGTAAATAGGTAGACACTAGGAAAGAAATACAATTAATAGGAGTGAAAAGAGAATGTGAAGAGATTTTCATAGAAAGACCACTTGTTGAAAAAACAATGTATTCATGATCGAGCATACAAGTATTAAGGAGGTGGAAAGCATGATGAAACAAGTTGTAAGTGAACATCTTTATAGGAATTTAGAAGCGTAGTAGATAATGAAGAAGTTTGGATATAAGAAAATAGATGTTGTAGCATTTTAAGTACACAAAATAATTTCAGTTTTAACATAGCCATACACTAGTTGAAAGGTATGCAATACAGAGTTCTCATGGCGTAGCGGAAAAAATATGTAAGCATGATATAAGTTATCAAACAAGATAGAAGAATACAATGTTCAAAATTTAAAAATCAAGTACACATGTACATTGTAATGATCATGCAAAGCTATCTAGTGCATTTACTTAAGAGTTTAGAGAATACATGTAGATATGCAATAGACTCCAATTCTCATGAGCAGAAGGCTTACAAGTGATAATGATGTGTACAAAGTAGTGTTTTTGAAAAAAGTATACATATGAGTTAATCAAAACACATGACATGTATAATGGAATAAACACGATATTATTGAACAAACGTTTTTAGAGTTACCTCTTCCCACAAAGTTATATAAATTATTCAATGCACATAGTAAAATAGTACAACTACCAAGGTGCTCTGCACACACAATGCTTATTAAGACTTATCAGGGTGCAAAGTAGTGCTTGGGGAATCACAAGAACTATTTTGAATTTTATTTATTTGTGATTCGATGTACAAGAAGAAGTATGAAAAAAAATGTTTGCGACAAGACACTTTACAATTTTCTCCAAGGTGCTCAACCTTACAATGCTCATTAAGACTTATCAGGAGGGTGAGTAGTGCTTGGTGGAGTTATCTTTGTCAATTATTCATTTGAATTTTTTTTTGCTTAACGACAAAGGTCTCCGAATTCACTTGTATGTGCAAACAAAAAGATTTTTGAAAAGACACACTTCTTCAAAGATAGGTGCATGAAAAAGATTTTAACATGTGGTGAGGGTAAAACTAAGCATGCCAAAACAATAATATGACGTTGTTATACTACACAATCATGTAAGAGAAGATTAAATTCATATGTAGTTTGTCAAAAATGTGAGTGAAACAAAATCATTAGCAAATATAAGCCATTTACTCATACATAGAGGCACGCTATGCCGACCTACACATGATTTCTATAATCAATTTCAAAGCACACAGAAGATAATGATCAAGGCATGATATAAAAACAATGTTATTAAGATACTTGAACGAGAGAATGAAACATTGTATATGAAGCTTGTCAAGATAAACTATATCATCCTTGAAACATAGAAAATCTACATTAGTTTTTATAAATTTTAAGTTTTCAAAAACAAAAAGAAAACAAAAAGAAAGCATGTTTTTGAAGTTTTAATTGGTTTTTCAATTTTGTAGTTTGTTTTGATATATAGAAGAAACAAAGCATGTTTTTGGTTGAATTTTGATTTGTTTTGCATATTTTTTTTGTTTTTGGAATTTTAAAAGAAAATAGCAGAAACAAACAAAATAAAAATGAAAAAGAGACTGGAAATACAGAAGTATAAGTGCATAAAGATAAATAAAAGAAAACAGCAAAAAGGACAAAAAGCATACTACCGCCGGGCGATAGAGTTACCGCGCCGCGGTAATGCTTGAGATATAAGGGTTTGACCCGGTCACATCCCATTTTGTCAAGGGTTTTGTATCTCCCCGACTTCCGCCGGCGATAGAAGTAGGTAAGTTGTTTCTTTTGTTGTTTTACTTTCTTTCATGGTTCATTTTGGTGATTCAAGCTAGGATCTAGTTGATTTGAAGGATTTTCATGGTGGTGTGGTCATAGGAGGATAAATGGCAAATTTTTTAAGTTATTTTGGTAGATCTATGAGTTATAGTTTGAGTATTCATGTTAGATTAGTTGAAATAACTCAGATCTGAAATTTTTGAGTCTTTTTGAAATGATTTTGGAGGACTTTTTGGTGGATTCAAAGGAGGAAGACGAACAACAGTTTTGTCAGTTACCGCACGACGTTAGATATACCGCGCCGCGACAACTTTCCTGTACCAATTTTTAGGTAATCCCCTGTCCAGATTCTGATGTTTTTCCTTTAATTTTATTTTGGTGCAGATTTGATAATGGCTTCCACCAGTCGTCACACTCGATGATCTAATGTAGGTCAGAATCAAGAGGGTGGAGCAATATTCCCCGATATTGAGGATGCTACCATCGGAGTGGCAATGGCGGTGGGGATAGAGCTACCCGTTCATGAACATATATATGAATATTTGGCTGACGCAGGTGTACTCTCAGTGATCATAGATGATAATTTTTCTTCAGTTTTGGTAAGAGAATTTTATATTAGATTGGAGGATCCAGCTCAGACAGATCTTCAAGGAGGAGTACGTTCCTATATTCAAGGTCATGAGGTAGTGATAACTCATGAAGATTTACGTGAGGAGTTTGGCCTTGAATGGAGTGATAATCTCTTGGATATTGTAGAGCGGTTCCGAACGCTTCGGAACTGGACTCGAATAAATGAAGTGTTGCATGGTCGAGAAGGTGTGGAGGAATTGATTTCATCAGTTACTACACTAACTCCCGACGCATATATTATCCAAGAGATGCTACGGCGTATTATCATGATAAAGGCGGGAGATACAAGGATGATCACATCTCAATTGAGTATGGTCACCTATCATATTTTAGGAAAAATTAAGTTTGATATGCAAGATCTCCTATTATCTATGATCCGATATACATATAAGTTGAAAGACCCACGACGACAGCGATTGAATACTCTTCCATTGGGAGGAATAATTCAACGCATTGTATTCAAGAAATGCCAGTCTCTCAATATGGAATTTATCATCTTGACTGTCGTCCAGCCAGATTATCCTCTCTATCTATTCATCCTCCACGTCAGGAGCGAGCTCCAACTCCACAACCTCCAGTTCAATGAGGTGTTCAGTGAGAGAGACCCAACGAGAACTTCAGGAGCTAGCGGAGCAAGGAGCGGATATCAATAGAAAGGTGACAAGAATGTCGAAAAAGATTTCTGGAATCGAGAAGATGGTACGAAAGATCATGGTGGCCCTAAAATTAACTCCATCACCGCCTAGAGAGGAGAGTCCAGAAGAGGAACAACCACGACCATCGGTTCGTCAAATACGTCATGGAGGTGATGAAGGAGAAAGCAGCAGTATGGGGGCTGGAGAGTAGGAAAATGAAGTTTATTTTTATTTTTGTAATTAAAACAGGTTTTCTGAGACACTAAAAATAGATTACTGTTACTACCGCGTGGCGCTAGTGCTAGCGTTGGCGTTAGTATCAGCATTCTTTCTGGGTTTATTTATTTTAGTTTGGACTAATATCTGGCTTTGTTTAAGTGTTCTCTTATGCTTATCTTGCTAACAAGTTTTAAGAATTTTCTGCATGGTTATGAAATTTTTTTACTCCATAGTTTGATAATTATTCTTATTTGTCTTTGAAAAGTTCACTTATCATGTGGCATTATCTTAACTATTTCAATTTAGTGTTACTGAATTTTTGATTAAAAAAAATTACAAGTTATAAAGTGATTTTATCAAGACGGCTCAAGGAAATAAAAAGAAAAAAAAGGAAATTCAGCATATCATGAAGTAGATAATTGATATTTTAAATTTTTTGTTGATTTCTACTTCATGCAAATGATTAGATACTAATGAATGAGAGATTTAGGTATCCAAAGAAGATCGGATGTGACGGTTCCTTTGGGTACCCAAACACAATGTGTTTGCTTTTGAGGAGATAGTGATGAATGGGCCCTTTTGAGTGGAGCTTGTGTTTCTTCTTTTGCTTTGGGTCTCCATTCAAACCTAGGAAAAATGTTATTTTTATTTTTCAAATTTCCATAGTCATTTTCTTGAATGTTTGGATAACAATGACTTTTGAATTTATTTTTTAAAGGAAATTTGTTTGCGTTTAATTTTAGGTTGGGAGAAATATGATATTGTAAATTATGGTGATTTTGATTTTGATTTACAACTCCTTTATGTTCCACACTCTCATTTTTAAACTTAGGTAAGATGTTCATATTCATATTCAACTTGTTTTTAGATATAGTTTGATATTGTGAATTTGTATTTACCATTTTCAAAAGCAAGTTGATTTTTGATTTTAATTCTTCATTCTTAACAATAAGATTATGTCTAGCTTTATTATAGGCGATTGTGCTGTTTTTAAGAATGGAAACAATTGAATCAATATGATTTTGATAGTTATTTCTATATTCATCAAATGTTTTATCCATCTCTTTAATTTCAATTTTATAGTCCTTACACTTAGCACAATCATTTTTCAAGGATGAATTTTCTAAACATAATCTTTCATTTTGTTCTTTTATAAAAACAAGTTCCTTTTCAAGTTTCTTGTGTTTTCTTTTAATTCATTATATTCTACACAAGGTGTAGTGTTTTCAACAAAGAAACTAGATAAATTTGAATTTGATTGTTCATTAATTTTTGCCTTTAAATTTTTGTTTTCTAAGCCCAAATGTTTATTAGCATCTTTTAATTTCTTAATTTTGCGCTTTGTAGTTTGAAGCAATTGTAATGAAGAGATAGAAGTACAAAAAATGGGATTTGATTTCCTTACGTTGCTTTCGGGAGAGGCATGATTTGAACACATAGTTTCTTTGACATCTTTTTGGCACTCCTCTTCCGAAGACAGTACTTCTTCTTCTCTTCCATTTGATGTGTGCTCCATTGATCCGTCATGAGAGGAGTATTCTTGAAGACTTGTGCAAGCTTGCATATTCTCTGGTTCTTGCGATTGTTCCATACATATCGAAGGAGAATCATAAGTTCTTTCAAGAAAATGCCATATCTCATATGCGGTAGGTAGAGTGTAAATAAGTTTGAAAATATTTTGGTCTAACGCACAAAATATACTACTCATAGATTTTGCATTTAAAATAATTCCGTTTCTAGTTAGTACGCTAGATGACTTTTCAATAGTAATATTCCAAACTTTTTCATCTAAGGCCTTAAGATAATTTTTCATTAATGTTTTCCACCCTTTATAATTTTTACCCACAAATAAAGGTGGTGATAATACTTTTTCATATATATTAAAATTTTCCCCACTAGTAGAAGCGAGATCATGATCAAGAGACGCCATTATTCCTGGTTGTTAAGCCGATTTGGAATAACCTAGCTCTGATACCACTTTTTGGATCTGTAGGCGCCCTTAGAGGGGGGGGGGTGAATAAGGGTTTTAAAAATTCATAAATTATGAGAGAAAATAATTCTCAGACACTACTGCCAGCGGTAGTGTTAGTGCTCGGCGTTATGCAACAGCGAGAATACTTTTACGTTTGAACAATGAGAATCACAGAGTACGACTCAGAGATAAAACAATAAACATATTTTCATTAATCATTAACTGGAAGTAAAAATGATTACAAAACTTTTCCCAATAACGCTTGGAAAGAGGCGACCAATGAAAACTCTTTTGGTTTTCTATACCGACCCTTCTCCTAAGGACCGGTTGGCTTTTGCCTATCTCTCCATAGACAAGGCCTCAAGCCGCTCTAGCCCTTCCCTCACCGGAAAGGCCTCAAGCACTCCCTAGATCTACACCATAGACTTAGTCGCCAACACGAGGCGAATTTCTCCTAGTCCCCGCAAGGCCCTAGTCGCCGTGTGGCGAGTTACTCAACCGAACAAAAGATATAAAGCTTACAATAAGAAAAGTAAAACATGACACAAACTAGAAACTCCCTCAAAAGTAGAACTTGATGTCGATGTAGATGCGATCGTATTGGTCATCAAGTTCTTTTGCGTTCACGAACGTTGATGGAGTTCTTCGGGCTGCTTCTGAAAGTTCACTCGTGTGCTCTGAAAGTAAGGCTCCAATAAATTCTGTAACAGCAAGCAACAACGGAGGAGGTGCTGCTCCTTAAATTGATTCGACAGCTACCGCCTGCGCTAGTACTACCGCCCCGCGATAGTGACACGACGCGCACACGGATCATGGCTGTTAAGGCAACTTCTGAGCGCAAATGGTTGTGACAGCCTAGCGCACCGCGGTAACACTATCGCCCCGCGATAGTGCAATTTCCTTCCTTCAGCCAATAACTCTTTCCAAATTTGCCACTAAATCAACTGCAGACGGGATGTTTCCAAAAGCTACCGCCGGGCGTTAGACCTAACGCGCCGCGATAATACTTGCCAAACATAGCGATCCATCGACATTCCTTTTTCTCCACTTTTCTTTCTGTCAATAGTTTCCAAAAATGCTAACTCCAGCGTCAGTAGTAACGCTCCATGGTAGATCATTTTGTCAGGCGCATCTTCGTTGAGCTGACCTCAGCTTTCGTCGATCTCAATCTGGTTCGTTGAACGGAAACTTGTTTTTGTCGATCTCAATCTGGTTCATCGAACGACATCATTTTCTTCGAACACCATTTCGTCTTTCGGACGCTAGCACCAGCGTTAGTGCTAACGCGCCGCGGTAGAGCTGCAGTTCGTCGAATGAGCCTCAACATTCGTCGATCGGCGAACGCCTTGATATGAATTTCGTCGAACGGGCTTCCGCGTTTGTCGTTCGTCGAACGGAGCACCGAGTTCGTCGAACCCAGTTCGTCGAACGGAACTAGCGCACCGCAGTAATGCAGACGTCCCGCGGTAGTGCATACAATTCGTCGAACGCCCCGCGGTAGTGCATACAATTTTTCGGCGCGGTATCAACAACAACACAACACCATGGAGTTTTGAAAGCGCAGAATCCTGCATACTATAAACACAGAACAAGTATGATCAAATACAATAGGATTTGTTATTGTCAAACCAAGAGATGCGGAAAGCATGTTCCAACAGTATTTTCCCTAACTCTGATCATATATTTCTATAATTATATATGAAGGGAAAATGCGGGTTATGACAGCGTGAACCTTCTCGCAACTGCCAGAATAACTCCAAATCGCGTCGTTTCCCGCCGTTTCCAGAATCAGTCAAGATACGCCCTGCAACACCCAACTTTTCCCAAAATGGGCTGAAAAGAAGTACAGCCAGAATTCGTCAAGAAGACTGGAGTGGTCTCGACGAATTATACATGGTCGTCGAGATGTTATCGTGATGAACCGATGAATGGTCGAAAGGATTCTAGTGGTCTCGATTGGTCTCGATGAATTCGTCGAAAGGACTCGATTGGTCTTGAGTGGTCTCGATGAACTACTGGGTTGAGTGATTTGTAGAAGTGTCCCGAGTGGTCTTGATGAATTGCCTAAGGGTCTCGAGTGGTCTCGACAAATTATATTCACTCGACGAATCAGCGTGATCACTCGACGAATCTAGGCATAGCGCTGTTTTTTTACTGTTTCGGTTTTTGACGGAACTTGACGTCAAATTCTAAGTCCGAGAAGATTTCGATCTTTCTGAAAAACAAATCCGACGGCTAGGATCATTTCGAAATCCTTTATAAAGGTTTGGGAGATAATATTTAGGTCTATTTCTACTTTTATCTTCTCTCTCCATCGTGAAAAGAGTGAGAGCTCGAGGAAGAAGTAGAAGGCATCTTCCGTCATTGACGGAGCTCTAAAGCTCCGAATCGCAAGACATTTTCAGATCCACGGAGAGCAGATCGGTGCGGTTCTTTCCATCCGATTGAAATCTCAGATTCATGGCGCCGAAGAAAGCGGGAAGGGTAACGATCCTTCCTCCCGATCTTAGGATGTGTTTGGTCCTTTCATTCTTTTTCTATGCATACTAAGGATGTCTCTTTCACTAATTAGTGAAGTGTAGGACTTCCTATTGTTCTTTGGAAGTCCGGGTAGATTGTGTCCATCCCCGACATAAATTGCATGTAGAAATCCGGTAGATGAACAGATTTAGGCATTTTGTGTGAAGCCTACCCAGGGCCGTTAGCCCGGATCGGTGATGCTTGATTGTGACGTGCATTTAGGTTAAGCCTAGAATGCGTACCGAAGAATGACTCTGTGAGTTATGACAACATATTGCGGACTTGAGATTTAGGTGTCTTTCGGAGAGCCTAACGGAAGCCCCATGCTTAGAGTGTGGTTGAAGGCAAACCTTCACCACGAGTTTGGAAGTGGAGCGGTCTTGTACCTCCTTCATTGGTTTTGTGTGCGAAGCCTAAGACCTCTTGCAAGGATTGGGTGCGTAGCTACTATCTTGCTGTAACACTTGTATGTGTTAATCCCCTATGGGCCGAGGCGAAGTCGTACCTACATCGTGCGATAGATCACAATGACCTGAGCACGGGCAAAGCTAAACCGAACCCGTTTCCATGCCGATCGGTGAGAGGTGCCAACCTCTGGTACACTGTGTGATCATGGGAGAGGCCGTGGAAGGTGCTTACCTAGACCGGACATAAGCTCTTTTTTCCACCTTAGATCATTGATGCTTAGGGTGGAGTGTTTGTGGATTGATGATGTGTTAGCCTCATGCAGTTGCTTAGGCGGTTGTGGGAATCCTCTAGGTGAACCCAACTAACATAATATGCATACCTAAGTTCCCCTTATTTTGATGCTCAACCTAGAAAATTGATTGTGCTTGAAACCTCACCTTATATAGTGTAGTTACACTTTTATGATTACGTATTGCATGTACGGCTTTCTTGTAGGATTAGCGGTGACACGCCCCTGAGCCGGCTAGATGGTCCGGGGGGGGGGGGGGGGTGTGATCGTTACGCAGTTTATGGTCAGCTCATACCTGACCCTCATTTACCTCTTATTGGATGTTGGTGCAGGTGCTCGTGAGCCAAGTGGAAAGTAGCGAGCTGAAGCCATATGTTGTGTTGGCCCTCGAAGGCCAACCTCTCTTTTACTGCTTTCCTCATATTGCCGGCCTGCGTGTCGATGCCTATTTTTGAGTTTAAGAAATTGTTGGAATGTAAGGCCTTAAGGCCATAACTCTTACTTATTTCATTCCTAGAATAGTGAACAATTCTAAATTGAATGTTATTAAATGCTTCCGCTTACGCTACTGATACTCTCATGTAGTTCTTTCCTGATATCATCTTATTAACATCTAGCTAGTGTGTTCGATATGGCGTGGGGTCCCGGCCGGACCTACTGTTATATTGTTTGTACTGGTAGGGTGTTACATGCCCTAGGTCACGGGCGTGAACTAGGCCGTGACCCGCCAAGTAATTGATTTTTGGCAGTTTTCTCCCCAACATTCCTGGGTTTTCAAGACAGCAGTTACACACCTTACACGCCCTTGGTGACGGGCGCGACCAAGGGCACGACTCTCCAAATTTTTGCCTATAAAAGCCAGCTACTGCCAAGAGTTCTGGATCCATTCCTTGCTTAGTTTGGATCATTTCTAGTATAGTTTTCTGCACTTTCTTAGTGTAACTTTATTTAATGTCGTGTACTTTTAATTCCTAGTTTAGCTTTACATTCCTTGCATTTGTACTTTCTTATCATTGAAATTTTTTTTTCTTCTTTTCCATTATGAAGAGCTAGTTTTATAGTATTTGTTTGGAAGAATTCTTAAGTTTTTTATTTTGTAATCTCTCATTTTCGTAACTTTAGTCTCAAAATTATTACGATTCACTTTTGATTTTATTTGATTGATTTCATATTGCCATTATATGAATATCAATTCTTGTTCCATTTTCTAGTTGATCGAGAGATCCGTGAATTTGTGTAGATTATTCAATGGTGAACGGAGTTGCATGCACTCCTCGAGAGAGGATGACATAAATCTTCCAGATTGGACTCAAATCCAATAGTGGGGTTCACCGCCTAAAGCAAGCTTAGGGGTTTCGACTGGCCAAGGGGTCTTAATCGATCAACCTAAGGTTAGTTGGTAGCGTATTCTCGAGAGAGGCGCTTTCATAATTTGGGAACCTCCACGATCAAATTATTCTATAATATTTATTATGAATTTAGATTTTACGATTTATTCAACTTCAGAAGGATTTTTGATCGAATGCTCTCTTCTTCCTTTTCTCTTTTATTATTCACCGAATCTTTTTATATTTAGATAAAATAATATTAATTTGCGTGAGTATAAGTAATCAATAGTCCCGTAGAATACGACACTTGATATTTATTTATAAATATCCTATACTATGAACGATATGTGCTCTTGCTTAAGGTTCGTACAATTTGATAGCAAATGTTTAGGAATGATGATTTATATCAGCGCTCTTGTCTTGTAAATTCATATAAGTAATAGTTGCACGCACTGATTTCAATCAACAACCACATAAGTCTACGCCGATTATGTTGAGATTTAGATTCAATAACATAATTATAAGAAGGTATTCCGCATGGACGTGGTATGAACGACATCATGTAGGCCATTAATTTATAAATACCACGATACATCAGGCTATCGCTGTTGGAGCTTGCGTTCCGCATCTCTTGGTTTGAGAATAACAAATACCATGATATATTTGATCTAGTATTTTGTGTGTTTATAGTGTCCAGTTGTACAGGTTGAATGAGGAGACACGTCCTCGTTCATGGGCATGATCCAAGAAAGTGTACACTTTATAAAAAGCATAAGGATGAGTTTTGTGTGCTGATCTTAAAATGACCATAACTTTCAATCCAAGAAGTGTTACGGAACGATCCACCCCATTTCAGAGATGATAACAACTCCATCTACAGTCTAGAGAAGTTTCGGACGTCAAAAATGAAGAGGAGCTATCGGATTCCGACATCTAGATGTCGGAATCCGACAACGAAAATGACGTCATCATGAGGACGGGTATGTTCCGCACGATTTGCATGAAGAATATTTATATCCACTGTCAGAATTCCTACATCGATGTCGTCGACGACAGCTCCACAACCGTGAAATCTCGGAGAAATGTCTCATTCATGGGACACGTGGCAACCGGAGAAGATAACGCTGGCGGACGACATCTAGATATCAGATTCCAACAATGAAAAATATAAATTGGTTCATTTTTTTGTAGAGAACAAAGTTTTCCATCATCTGGAGTACCTATACCCGAGTGCATTCCGTCTAGAGAGCTCCAGAACTCCGAGAACTCCAATTTTGTCAAGAACGTTCAAGAGTGAAGAAGAGATGGTCTGTGCGCAGTATCTCAGGCAATCTTTGCAAGGATTCGACGCCGTCTTCAGAGCTTCATATTTAGGGAGTTTCATATCTGAATTTCTATTTTGTATTTTATCTTATCATTTTGTAATCGGAGGAGGAAATCGCCGCCTTGTGCGTGGCGTCTAAGTCCGTGTTTGGCTTAGGGGAAATCATCGCCTTGCGCGTGGCGTCTAGGTCCTTGTGTGGCTTAGGAGGAAATCGCCGCCTTGCGCATGGCATCAAGGTCCTTGTGTGGCATAGGAGTAAATCACCGCCTTGTGTGCAGCGTCTAGATCTTGGAGAGATCTCGGGGGAGGCTAGTAGTAAGATCTAGGAAGAGATACGCTATAGTCGTCCGGTCCTTGGTTGAAGGACCGGTAAATTAAAAAGAAGTTTATTTTTATCATAGCTTGATCTTAAGCTTTATTAAGATCAATAGCTCTTTGTATTCATTACTTGTGAAAATAAAATTTGATTTCCAATTTCCTCTTGATTTTCTAAGTGAATATTTTGGTTGTGTAAAAATCTACTTGTTTATCATTGCAAAATTATCGTAATATTTTAGAAAAATTTCAAAGTAAATATTAGCCCTTATTCACCCCCCCCCCCACCTCTAAGGGCGCCGCAAGATCCAACACTTACTATCAGAGCGAGGTTATTCCAATACGACTTCACAACCGGGAATAATGGCGCTTCATGATCTCGCATCTTCTAGAGGGGAAATTTTTAATGAAAATGAAAAATCATTATCACCGCCATTATTTATGGGTGAAAATTATAATGGGTGGAAAACTCTTATGGAAAAATTTCTTAACTCTTTGGATATTGAAGTTTGGAAAATTGCTATTAATATTCCCCCATGTATTCTAAATAAAAATGAAATGTTTTAAATGCCAAATCTATGAATAATCTATATTGTGCTCTAGATCAAAATATTTTCAATCTTATTTATACGCTTCCTACTGCTTTTGAAGTTTGGAAATTTCTGGAGAATACTTATAGTCTTCCTTCCACAGATGGTGAACAAGAGCAATTCTTTTTGGATTCAAGCGAAGAAATCGATGAGGACTCATGCTTGGAGGACGATCTATCTAAGAGAGAAGAATGCAACGTCACAATATTGGACTCAAATAATGGCAACACATCAAGCAAAAGAGAAGATGGAAACTCAACTATGGAAGAGGAATGCCAAGAAGATGTCAAAGGAATCTTAGGTTCAAATCTTGTCTCATCCCATAACAATGTAAGAAAATCAAAATCTTTTCTTTTTATAACAAATTCTATTTCTACACTACATATGCTTAAAATTGCTAAACATAGAATTAAAAATTTGAAAAATGCTAATTTCAACCTACGTTTAGAAAGTAAAAATTTAAAAGCAAATGCTAAAGTAGAATCAAGTATTGATGTGTTAAATTCTCTTTCATGTTCTTTAATTAAAAATGCTAGACCTTGTTTTGATTATAATACTTTTAAAGAAGAACTCAAGTTTTTGGAAAAAGGTCTTTTAACTTCAAAAGAGCATAATGAAAATTTGATAAAAGAAAATGATGCTTTAATGGATAAACTAGAAGTATTAAAAATGATTATTCAAAAGTTTTCAAGTAATAAAAAATCTCTTATTTCTAGTTTATCAAATCATCAAAAGTCTAAGAGCTTAGCTTCACATTATAAGAGTAGGTCTACAAGAAAGAGTGGAAATGAAAATCAACAAGTAAATAAGAACTTTTTATCTAATCACTCACTCTTTCAACATTCAATTCTTAAGAAAGACCATCACTTTTATAAACTCTCTAAGAAAGATTATTCAAAAACTCTCTATGATTATCAACATCAATCTATTTTGAAAAACAATATCAATAAACATAATTCTCAAACAGATTATTTTTCAACCAACTATCACCACAAAATGATGTCATATAATCATAATATGAATTTAAAAGATAATCAACCAAGGTATGAATGGAGACCCATTCTTAAAAATAAAACACTTGAAATGGCTCATTCATCCTTGTCTTCTCATAAAACATCACGCTACATTTAGGTACCCAAAGGAACCATCACACTTGGTCCTCTTTGGATACCTAAATCTATTATTTATTAATATTCATTGAATTGCATGAAGTAGAAATAAATCAAAATGAAATACACAACACTCTACTTCATGATGTGCTTTATTTCTTTTTTCTTTTGTTTGTTTTGTATTTTTGATCCAACATGTTTATGGTCACTTTATATTTCATGGGATATGACTTACACATTGTAAGCCTAATGTTTAACAAATCAAATTGAATTAAATTGAACATAAAGTCATAATGTTTTCAAGTGATCTATCTTTTCTTTTTCTAAAGTTTTATCCTTTTTAAATCCATATCCTATAAATGTCTTATTTTATCATTATAAATTGAATGATAAATTTGTTAAGTGATATTAGCAAGACTAATGAAATTACTTTCACAAATGAATTTAAATGGGCTTTCAAGGGTCTTGGGCTAAAATATTAAATGCGTAACTTTTTACATATTTACCTAATTTCTTTGCAGCATATGATAGCCGCTATAATGGAAAATCATAATCTAGAAAAATCAGAATTGAAAAATTACAAAATTGATGTTTAATTCCTAAAAGAACCGCTTTCTATTGCTAATGCCTGACGATAATACTTACCGCGACGATAGCCTGTTTCCTTGAAATTTTTTTATTTTAATTAAAAACTATTTCTGAAAATTATTTTATGTATAATTATTTTCTACTTCAGATATTTTGAATTTGTTTTTCTAATTTTTTACAAATAGAAAATTTACAAAACAAATCAAAAATTACTAAAAATATTTTTTTCATTATATATCATATTCACCTTATAAGCCTCAACTAAAAATAATTTTAAAAAGGTTGTATATGATTTTCACACATACACCACCATGCATCATTATTGTTTACATGATTATGACTACTTAATTTCTCATACTTTTCAATCTCTAATCATGTTTAATAAATCTATTTTGTGATGAAGTAAAAGATAATTCATTTCTATTAAAGATAAATTTCCAAATAATCACATAAAATTGACATTTGAAATCAAATAACAACTAATTAATGAAATCAAATGGAATAGGTTCTTTTGATTTCAAAATCATTTTATAAATACATTCATTCTATGATTGCATGCATTTCATCATATTTAAACCTTAGAATCAACTTAGTATCAACAAGATGAAATCAAATAGAATTGTCACTTCATTCTAGGTCTATAGATCAAAACTCTATGATTAAATACATGCAAACCAAATATATATATTTATAATAATATTGCATCCAAATTCATTATCCTAGCATCTCCTCTTAGTATATGCACAATTTAGTATTTATGCTAGGTTTATCAATATAATGACATGCTAAATTAAAAGAAGAAAATTGAAAGTTAAAATTCATAATAACTGTGCTGCTTTAAAATCTACAATTATTCTTAAACTCAAACAAACCCATAGTTTATGAATTGGTCCAAAGGCTAAAACGCTTAGTATGTCCATGATCATTTACCCACATTATGTGTTTCACAATGGCGAGGGCGTAGGATTGTGTGCATTAGAGACCTAACCTCTAAGTCATGTCTTGTCCTTAAACGAGAAGGGTTCCAGTGGAGCATGTTAGGAACTAGGGGGAAGAGTGCTAGGTTAAGCGTCGTCTTTTGCATACATATGACATTATCACTCCAACCTACAACATGTGTTCAGCTCCTCATGACCATCCATCACTTAGTACGGGGCTAGAGTGTAGACATTTAGTTAGGATATCTTGATCTTAGAAATACTTATATTATATACATTGCATGAATATCATTTCACTCTGTATGATCATTTCCATCATTCATATTTTTATTCAAACATGGTATCTTGTGTTTTTTCATACTATACACTCTTTGGGCTTTCATGATTTTGAAAACCATAAGTACTTATTTTTGAAGAACTATTTTTGACGCCTTAAGCCAAAAATCTTGATCTACAATTTTTTTTATTAGTATTCAAAACTCTTTGTGGTACTTGGTGTCACTTATCTTAGAAAACAGAAATCATGAAAAATCTGAATGAAAAATTATCATAAAATGTATTTTCTAAGCAAAAAAAAAATTCTCTGTTGTTAGCGCCAATCGGTAGTACTAGCGCCGAAGGTAGCATAAAATCGATAATTCTTTTTTTTTGCATTTTCTCTGGCATAAAATATCATTTACTGATAGGCTTGTTAAAGACTTCTATGTTTTCCAGAAAAATATTTAAATTTGAATACTTAAAAATATAATACAAAATTACAAAACAATTTCAAAGAACAAAAATATGTTTTTACCTTTATGTGTGCTTATTGTTTTGTATTTGTGTAAAATTTCAAAAATTCATAAACACTGATTGTTATATATTTCCATTGACAAGTATGATAAATTATATCAATTAAAGATTAAATACAATATTTAATTTAATTTTCAAGTTTCTTACAAACATCGTTTTGTATTTGTCATGTCTTGAAAATCATCTTATTATGTGCAATGAAATTGATTGTAGAAAACATGTGCATGAATGCTTAGCATGCCTCTAAGTATGAGTAATGTATTATGTTTGATAATGATTTATTCACTCACTTGTTTTTGATAATATGCATGTGTTTACAATCCTATACTTGCATGATTATGCAGTGTAATAACATAAATAATTAAAATGCATAAATAGATTACCTACACAACATTGAATTGGTTATTACAATTCTTTGTCTTTCATGCACTTGTTCTTTAGAGAAATGTGGTTTAAAATTAAAATTCTATGTTTGCAAAACAAGTGAATTCGGAGTCCTTAGTCACTAAACTAAAAAGCACATAATAAATGACAAGGAGAACTCCACCAAGCACTACTCACCCTCCTGATAAGTCTTAATGAGCATTGTGAGGTTGAGCACCTTGGAAAGAATTGTAAAGTGTCTTATAGCAAATAATTTATAATCCACTTCTCTTAGTACACCGGATCACAAATAAAATTTGAAAATAATGCTAACAAAAGTATAAAAGTGATCCCCCAAGCACTACTTTGCATTCTGATAAGTCTTAATAAGCATTGTGTGTGCAGAGAACCTCGACAGTTGTACTATTTATTCATGTGCATTGAAATATTGTGGAAGTAATATTATTTGTGTATTTTAAATGTTATGTTATTCATTATATATGTCATGTGTTTTGATTAATCCACTTGAATACTTTATCAAAATACTATTTGTACACATCATAATTTCTCATTAAACTTCTACTCATGAGAATTGGATCCTAATGCATACCTATACTATTATCTAAAATCTTAAGTAAATGCACTAGATAGCAAAAGATGACCGCTACAATGTTTATTTTTACTTGAAATGCAAATTAGCTTACATTGTAGTTCTTATCTCTCTTTGATATTTTGAAATCATGCTTGCAAAAATTTCAATGAAATCACATCTCTTGGACTAAAATTTAAAACAACTTCTTATTAGTTTTAAAACTTATAATTTTTTATATGCTTTTATTGTCTACAAAGATGTTCATTTTTAAGAGTGTTAATAATACTTTCCGCTGTGATTACTTCTTGTGCATATTCATAGCTATTTTTTAACAAGTGGTATTTAACAAGCTATATATTGCATCTCATTTTTTTCTCTACATAGAGAACATTAATTCTTCTTGCATACACTCACCTAATGCCCTTTTTGATACTACAAAAAAGAGAGAATAAATTGCATAAATTTACTAATTTAGGGGGAGTATATTAAAAAGTTTTAATATGAAGCATCTATGAAGGGGGAGTGTCTATAAGAGATGAATTCATTATGTTATTGTTCGATCATGACTATTCTTCCAATAAGTTGTCCCTAATCAATCTTAAAAGGTATACGCTCATCCATACCCACTTTTACTAATAACAAAAGGGGGAGAATAAATTGAGAAATCTAGTGGAATAGATATTTAGGGGGAGTAAAATATATAAGGAACACTTATGTAGGGGAGCCTTTCTATAGGAAGAGTATGCCAGCCATTGTGCTGTAAATCTATCATGCTATAAACTTGTTATTCATACATATCTTTTACTGCACTTATCTATAAACATAAATGTTCACTCACTAATTTCTCATATATGTATTTGTTATTATCAAAAGGGGGAGATTGTTGGAGCTTGCGTTACACATCTCTTGGTTTTAGAATAACAAATACCATGATATATTTGATCTAGTATTTTATGTGTTTATAGTGTCCAGGTTGTACAGGTTGAATGAGGAGACAAGTTCTCATTCATGGGCATGATCCAAGAGTGTGTACACTTTAGAAAAAGCAAAAGAATGATTTTTGTGTGCTGATCTTAAAATGACCATAACTTTCAATCCAGGAAGAGTTACGGAATGGTCGACCCCATTTCAGAGATGAGAACGACTCCATCTACAATCTGGAGAAGTTTTGGATGACAAAAATGAAGAGGAACTATCAGATTCTGACATCTAGATGTAGGAATCTGACAACGAAAATGACGTCAGCATGACGATGGGTATGTTCCGCACGATTTGCACGAAGAACAGTTATATCCATTGTCGGAATTCCTACATCGTTGTCGTCGACGACAGATCCACAACCATCAAATCTCATAGAAACATCGCATTCATGGGACACGTGGCAGTCGGAGAAGATAACACTGGCGGACGACATCTAGATATTAGATTAGGACAGCGAAAAATATAAATTGGTTCGTTTTTTTATGGAGAACTGAGTTTTCCATCATCTGAAGTACTTATACTCGAGTGCATTCAGTCCAGAGTGCTCCAGAACTCCCATTTTATCAAGAACGTTGAAGAGCGAAGAAGAGACGGTCCATGTGCAGTATCTCAGGCAATCGTTGCAAGGATTCGACGCCGTCTTCAGAGCTTCATATTTAGGGAGTTTAATATCTGAATTTCTATTTTGTATTTTTTCTTATCATTTTGTAATCGGAGGAGGAAATCGCCTCCTTGTGCGTGGCGTCTAAGTCCGTGTGTGGCTTCGGGGAAATCGCCGCCTTGCGCGTGGCGTCTAGGTCCTTGTGTGGCTTAGGAGGAACGCTGCCTTGCGCATGGCATCAAGGTCCTTGTGTGGCATATGAGTAAATATCCGCCTTGTGTGCAGCGTCTAGATCATATAGAGATCTAGGGGAGGCTAGTAGTAAAATCTAGGAAGAGATACGCTATAGCCGACCGGTCCTTGGTTGAAGGACCGGTAAATTAAAAAGAAGTTTATTTTATCATAGCCTTGATCTTAAGCTTTATTAAGATCAATAGTTCTTTGTATTCATCACTTGTGAAAATAAAATTTGATTTCCAATTTCCTCATAATTTTCTAAGTGATTATTTTTGTTGTGTAAAAATCTACTTGTTTATCATTGCAAAATTATCTTAATATCTTAGAAAAATTTCCAAGTAAATATTAACCCTTATCCACCCCCCCCCCCCCCCCTCTAAGGGCGCTGCAAGATCCAACAACCTCTACCAAACTTTCTATCACAGTACAAGTTTTATGAACCAACAAACTGCCAAACCTCTAACTCATTTACACACTGCATGGGCGGATCTTTAAAAAACTAGATCCTTACTGAAAGTTCAAACAACGAGTGCCTTGCATCAACATATTACATGCCTGCCATGAGTATTCAACACACATCCGCGGTGATCCTTATTTAGTTTAAAAAATTATCATTATATATACGTAGACTAGTGCATCACTATTATTATTATGAATTTGTTAACTAAACCATTCACGTTTTAAAACCTTCGCACTACGGGCTCTAGGATTTTTGAACTATTTATCCGTAGTTTGACACTTTTGAAAACATATTACTTCGACCAACAATCAAGCATAACACCAACTTAACAAATTTAATGAGTCCCTTAAAATTCATCTTGTGGTCATCAGACCGACAATTGATCACTGAGAAGTACTGCAACAACATCAGAAGTATTTAAGTTTTTATTCAACTGCACACTCGATCCAAATCATGTTGATGAGTGTAAGAACTTAAGTCGAAATGAATAATTAAGATCTCATCTTCCTTATGTACTTGTTCGACAAAAGAGGAATGTAACAACATTCCGACATAACCTCAACAAGTCAATATCACCAAGGTTCTTGTTGTGTCGTCAATGCACAAACAACACAACGAAATCTTTTGGTGGGCAAATCAATTTCTTGACTAAATGAGAAATGTATTTTATCATGAAATTATAAGACTTCAAATTCCCCAATAAAACAAAGACGAATCAACCCAGGGATGTAAATGAGGTGATTTTACTTTTCCTCCAAGGTGTACAGGGGTTTATAAGATACTTAACTCCCAATAAAATAAAGAGGCACAAACCTGGGGTCAAATGATGGTGAATGAATTTAGATTCCTCAAAGGTGTGCAAGAAAGAGTCAAAAAATTATGAATATTATGCCCTTCCGACACTCTAGTGAAAAGGACGTTTGTTACCACCTTCAAATAAATGTCTTATGTTATAAATTTTCAAATATGACATTATAACAAAAGAGTGACCATATACCGTCACTAAAAAAATTTGTTTCCAAGAATCTGGTGTAGCCACGTCAGTTAAGATTATCCAACTATGTTTGTTGTCAAATCTTAGTTTTTCTCATGTCTAAGTTGTCTACAGTTGAAGATTTTCAATTGACTTTCTACGTTCTCTAGACTTGTACTTGAAGTTGTGTTTATTTTTTATCTTTAATTGCCCTTTGGGTCCACAACCGCTTCTGCTTGTATTGGTTCGTCTTGAACCAAGTAACTGCGACTGGTGGACTAAAAGGTATTTCTATGACTACTACTGCCTCAAGCGATCAATTTATGCTATAATATTCCTTTGTAAGACCCGCTCGGAAATTAGGCACAACAAGGGGATCTTATCACACACCACCGCCAACCAACAATAAAGAAGGGTGTTGAAGACAGAAAAATCCTAGCTCCAAAAATTCGGATCAATGCAGCCAAAGGTTACTCGTCTAGCGATCCAGATCGATGGCTTGACGGGAAACGACGAAGGGGCTAATAGAACAACAACATGATCCCATGTGCTGTGGCAGGGAGGTACCACCACATACCCAGAAGCTCAGAAGAGACTTCCCCTCCACAACCAAAGATGGCCGAATAGGGTACGCGGAAGGCTCAAGTATTCGAAAATGGGGTTCCGAAAGCTCAGCCAAAGGTGCAGTTCCTGGTACCCCTATGGTTCTATTTAAAGGGAAACCAAAGGGGAGGGGGGCTTCCTTTTTATTGCCCAGCCCAACCTGGCAACAATGCGACATTTTAGGGGATCTTGCCTGCCTTCAGCGAGCATCTCTTATGGTTGCCCACCTGACGAGTAGGAGGGGATGCTCTCACATGCTCTCCACCTACTCTCCTAGGACTTCTACCATTCCTGCTAGCTGAGTTGTCTTTTATCTTTGACTACTGGCTTCTACTTTGACTTCTGCCTACGTGGCTTAAATTAGGTCCCACCTTCGAAGAATATGGGCTGTACACAATCTCCGCTCTTTGCGAGCAACGAAGAAGTTCGAAAAGAAACATCCAACACTTATTCGGTGAGCTGCTTCTGGCGAGTATCTGGTCTACTCGGATTCAACCTGGCTTCCCCCAAGATTCTATATGTAGAGGCGGGGGGGGTGATATTTTATTGGACTGTCAGTCTAAACTCGCATGAGATGTCGCTCACTGCCGAAGAAGATTTTCGGGTGAATATGGCAGAGTTGGAGCGTTGGTTGGAGCCATCTACTCGGAAGTGTCCTCGCGAGGGCGATGATGTTGAAGTGTTCTCCATGCCTAAGAAAAAGAAGAAGCTCACGAAGAAGAAGAAGCCACAACCTATTCAATGGAGGATGTCGTCGATCCCTCCGCCGGCCAACATGAGACTCCTGCGAGCACCCAGAGAATACTCGACGAGCTGGGTGATAAGTAGTATTTTTTATAACTTTTTAATAGAAAATTTTGTAAATATTTAATATGAATTTTCCTTTTTATGTCAATTTTAGGTTATAAGTAGTTCTTTTTGTAATTTTTATTCTAACTTAGCTTATTTTCAATATTTGCAGAATTTTGGGACAAATCGGGAGAAATAGCATGTCACGCCCTCGGTCACGCCCGTGACCAAGGGCGTGTAACCTGAAGATCAGTCTAGAATCGATGCCACGCTGTTTGAACCAGTCCACACCAAGTCACGCCCCAGGTCACGCCCGTGACCCAAAGTCACGCCCGTGACCGGGGGCGTGTAATCTTAGAATCTTCCACGTAGAGCCGCCGTCGAGACGTGGAGCTGCAGTCGAGAAGTCAACTTGAGTCACGCCCGTGACCCACATGTCACGGCCGTGACTTGCCCGCCTGATCTCTGCTTCGCCGCCGCGCCAAATTCCAGCCCACGCCGCATTTAATGCAGCCGTCCAAAGTCACGGCCGTGACCCGACATGTCACGCCCGTGACATGTCACTTTTCGCCGCGCCGTCTAGAAAGCCCACGCCGCTGTCGGATCCGATGTGAATAGTGCAGTCACGCCCTTGGTCACTGGGCTTGGGTGGCGATGTCAAGCAACTAGCTCCCGATCCTTCTCTTTCTCCTGCGCAACAGGTCCCCCTACGATGGATCTTTCGGGGTCCCAGACCCAGTCACACCCATAACTCGCCTCCTCGCGAGGTCGGGACTTCAAACTCGCTTGCTAGATCATCGCCATTCTGGTTTTGCTTTACGATGATGACTTTTTTCTCTATTTTCATACCCATCGAATACTGGATCTCCCGGTGAGCATATGGTCCTGCCTCCTCTACGATCAACTCCAATAATTGCGCTAGGATCCCAGCAGGGAGTGCAAGTTAGCCGGTCGGTGCAGATCCACCACGAATCTCGGGAGATATTAGCGGGGAAGCAAGTTCCCTCTGTGAGCGATAAGCGAGCTCCTCCGGAGAAGAACTCGCTGCCAGGGATGAGCAAGGCATCCCTTCCTTCTTCTGGTGATCAAGGAAGTCTTCCAGCGAGCAACCCGCCTCCGGATGAGTTGTGATCAACTCCTGTGAGCACCTTGCAGCTTCACACGGACGGTCTTCAGCCGCCACCTCCCTTGCCGCCAACATTGAGTGCTCCAGCCAACCTTCGCCCATCATCGGCATCCGCACCCTTGATCCCCCTTTGGGATCATTGCAACGCGGGGAAAATGGGGGCTCCTCGGGCTTCTTTGGCCCAAGAAGGGGAGGGCGAACACTGGATGGTCGCGGTACGTGATACGTTGATGACATCCCCAGACGACCTATCATGTCACCGCTACGCCCAGCCGCGTCGAGCAGGGAACATCTAGGGATTTCTTCGTCGGGTCGGTGAGTGATGCGCAAATCTTAGCACACCGCTATAGGCGGTAGTAAGACTGCGGCACGAAACGGCAGTGTACCGATCGTTCAAGTAATATAAAATGGGAATGAATCCCCAAGTATAGATCTCAAAGGAACACAGTAAGGTGGAGTTTATTATCGAGGAAGGACTTGAGATTGAAGTCCTTTCGAGCGGATGGATGCGGAAATGGGGGATTTGGTTTGTGGAAAATAAAAAAAAAACAACTTAAACTACTTCTATGCAATTCCGCTATGCAATGCTTCGCTTGGCGGGATGGAGACTAGGCAGGCCTTGAGCGCGTTGCGTCGCAAGGGCGGATGGACGAGTAGGCAAGCGGAATCAAACTGTGCAGGCCTTGAGCGCACTGCTTCGTAGGGCGAATGGATTACACGGGCCGCTATGCCACGCTTCGCTAGACGGATGGAAGAGTAGGCATACGGATGAAATGGAGAGAACGGCGGAATGAGGGTCGCAAGCACCTCTTCGCAAAGCACACCACTAACAATTGTTAGGGCGGCATAACACAACAAACAATCCACACCACGGGGCACACCTCAAATGAAAATATAACAAGATTACTCAATCACATAGACATGATTTCATACTAATATTAACAAGTACAAGTATTCTTCATCAAAATGTTAGTTCTAGCTACATATACATCAATAAGAAAAGAACAAGGCAAGAAATCGACCGAATCCGAAGTCTCATTGTAGATTCACGGTTGGAATCGCCGGGTTGTCAATCCGCGTCCAAGCTCGGTCCGCAACTATGTCCGGGGTAGAGAGAGCTGTCACTACTCTCCAATGAGCCTGTCTTCTTCGTGTCACGATCCGGTAGAGGTTGCAAACTTCCTCTTGCTTGATGGCGATGGCGGCTAAACCTTCCTTGAAGCTCTTGGATGAAGGAGGAGGCCGAGAGGAAGCTCCGGCTCAAAATTGGCGTGAAGAACAAACCCGGAGCACCTCCCGATGGTGGGCGGCGATGGAGGGGCGAAATCGGGCGGAACGGCGGAGCTGGGCGAGAAAAACGGCGAAGGATCCGACCTAATTCGCGAGCAGGAACATTTATAGGCGCTGGAATAAACAGTGCGCACGGTCATTGGCGCACAACCAGTGGTCGTGCGCGCTGGAATCCTGTGATCGTGCGCCTGCCTGGGTGGAGCCTGCAATGTAAGAAATTTATAAAATACCATGTTCGCACGACCAATGGCGCACGACCGGTGGTCGTGCGCACTATCGTAGGTAGTCGTGCGCACTGGTCGAAACAGAACTCATAAAATTGATGTTAAGTGCGCACGAACAGTGGCGCACGACCGGTGGTCGTGCGCACTATCGTAGGTGGTCGTGCGCACTGTCTGGGACAGAACTAAAAAAAAGGGTTAAGTGCACACGATCAACGGCGCATGACCAGTGGTCGTGCGCAATAGAACCAGTGATCGTGCGTAGTGTTCCTGTACAGAATTGTACCGGGAACACCTACACGACTCCTGTTCCAGCACAACCACGAATCCAGACACTGAAAGTGGCACTTAACAATGCATGAAAACTACTAAAGAAGAAGAACATGAAATAACACCAAAAAACGGGCCTAGAGGTGCACTTAGCATGGAGTATCAAATATGAGTGAAAACATGTCTAAAGTGAAGTGCATAGACTAGAAAATCGGCCCAGATGAGTCCATAAGTGTGTATATATTTGGGACTCATCACACCCCCAGACTTAACTGTTTGCGCGTCCCGAGCAAACCATCTCTCGCGGACAGGAAAAACATAAGCTGGCTAAGAAATTATCAAGCAGAGTTCCATGCGAAGTCGCATGCTCATGTGCGTAGAAGTACAGTAGACAAAATTTCTAATTTACATATTAGTTTATACTTTTCTAGGGGTGTATTTATATATTACATTTACTTAAAAAGTGAATCACGGTGAATCATAAGGTCGTACATAGAAAGAAAGTAAACTGAACGCTGAGGCGAGCATTGCCAAAGATCGGGGCTCGGGACAACTCCATTGAAATCCATCAATATCGGTGACCATAAGCTTGCCCGTTCGCACTCTCTCCACGGCACTGGTTTGACTCAAATGCGTGAATCAATAGGACTTAAGGTTTTAGATGAGGCTTGGGTTTAGGTGAGGTAAACAAATATAAACATGACGGCTTAGAACACAAAAACCCAAATGAGCAAATGCATACCACTATCCAAGTAGCCATAAAACACGCGGATGCACCACACCCCCAGACTTAGACTTAACAACATGGGTGTGTGCACCGCCTACTCCCAAACATATATTTTTACACAGATTTTTCATTAAAGCTCATATCTTTTTCTTTTCTTTTCACTTCTTTTCTTTCTCTCATTTTCTTCTTTTCTTTTCTTATCATTTTCAGCAGCTAAACAATAAAACACATCCACATCTTCACAAACATATCACCAAATCAACAACCCAACTCATGAAAATAATAAATAGCTAAAGCTCAGATTTGGGTGTGCGACTAGGATTGGCATTTAGGCTTTGGTGAGACAACGGTGGGGCTGAATCAAAGAAAGGGTAGGCACAACTGGGCTGACAAGGATAAAGCGATAGGAGTGGGCACAAAGGCTCAACCGGGCCAAAATGATGGCCTATATCACAATCACGCAATTGACTAACCGTATACCCATGCTTCAAGAATCGCTTGGGGCAAGTTCTTAGCCACCGAGAAAGATAATCCTTTCTCCCGACTCGGGCAATACGAGGCTAATGAACGTCTACACACATTCCTATGCTACCATCTGATTCACACCGGATTCACCAATTTTGAGTAGAGTAATCAATATTTACGCTGATAGAAAAAATATAAACTAAAAGCATAAAAAAAATTGAATCTACACGAATTTCTATGTGAGACATGAGCACTCGACTAGGAGCACTACAGGAGTCAACATTTTACTCCGCCTCATAATCCTAAGCCAGCACAATGATTTTCCAAATCACATAAAAAGACAGATTCAACCGGCGACGTGCCAACGGCTAAGCGCGCTCAAGTGGGTGCTGTGGTGTGCAATGAAAATAAACAAAACATTTTAAATGAAATTTTCTAGTATGCAGTGCAATAGTGCACGTGAGCGGGTAAACAAAACTACTCTCCCCCAGACTTAAACTAAACAATCCGCATAATATATGACAGGAAAATCAAAATAGGGCTAGGGGAAGAGAGTACCCAATGCTCAGCAAGTGAGCATACCAGAAGATTGGCGATTAACTCTAGATCAAGGTGCAGCACCCAACCAGAAGAATACCTGCAGGGGTCAGCTCCGCAAAAACAAAAGAGAGCGGAAATGCTAAAACTGAACAGAAATTAACTAATTACTCTAACTAGGAAAATGAAAGTGCAATAAAAGTAAGATAACTACTGGGGTTATTGTCATCCCAGCACGACTTATTCAGGTTTTATACAGTTCTAGCTTATAGGCCTATGAAAAGAAAAGTGGACAGGTAACTGTTCTAATATGCGTGTAGGTAGCGGGTACCTATACGGAGAAAGAACAGTCACGCCTCTACCTGAATAAAGATAAAACCTGCCCATCACAGCTAGAGGGAAAAGAAAGTAAGAAGAGGAGGAGGAGATATCCTCGCTCAACTCACCAAAAACATCTTTGCCCAGCAAGGCACCGTCTTCAGGGAGGCGGCAGGAGGAGAAGGCAAGGAATGAGGCTTCCTCTATGGAGGAGGGATCAACCTCCTCACATGAAAGGATACACTCATCATTGACTTGAGCAGAATGCTCCAAGTACTCCTGGGGTACCTGTGAAGACTCAACCTGCACAAGCTCAGATGGAGAAAGGGGATCAAGAAATAAACAAGAAGAATGACTTAAATAAAAATCAAGCGGGGGAGTGGTCCCGGTCTCACTCCCATCAGATTGGGAAAGTAAAATAATGTTGGCATTGTCATCAATGCCACAAGATTCGGTGGGATCAACGGTGGCCAGGCTTAGGATTTGGACTTCCTCCACCGGTGCTGAGGAAAACTCCTCTTCACCTAGAAGGTTGTCCTCCTTCATAGGAATAGGCACAACACTCAGATCACCCACCTCATCCTGCGACACATCAGCAACAATGTCGTCGGAGACGAGTGTAATATGCACAACAGGGGGAGAAGTAGTGCTCGGATAAAAGTCGAGTACCGATTCCTCACAAAGAATCGAATCAACTAGGGATGGTGGATGCACTGGGAGAATAGGCTCAGCAATGTCGGTGCATAGATCAGCCGCACATCCGGTGACCGTGTCCATGCCATACCCTTCAAGATGTGAAGGTGACAAAGACACATAACCGGATGTTGAAGGTGTGCCGCCAGAGTTAGGAGTTGGGACGATCCGGATATCCGGCTCGTCATCCTCGTCCAATTGGCGAAGATACTCGGCACAGTCCTTCAAGACATGATCAGTGCTCCGACAAAACCGGCACTGCCTTGCGGGCTTCTTTGGCACAGCTGGGGCTGAAGCCGAAAAGAAGTATGACGGTAAAGGCTCCGCAGAGTAGCCATAAGACTTACGCGCACCATATGGAGTACCAGAGGAAATCGGTGCTCCATATGCTGGGCTATAAGAATTATGCCTACTATTCTCCGTAGGGCATTCATCACTAGAGTGGGAGGTAGCTCCACACCAACGACAACGGATATTAAGATGTGCCCACATAGTGCGAAGATAAAATGATTCAAAAAGGAAAACACTATTGTGTGAAATACCACACCTAACAAAAATTACTAAAGCAACCTAATTAAAAACAGGAAACAGAATACGAGGAAATAAAACTAAGGAATGCAATTTACAAATGGAAAGGCTTCTCTCCCAGGTTCTCCCTCTCCAGAAAAACTCACACGACTGTGTTCCCCGGCAACGGCGCCAAAAACTTGATGCGTGAATCTTAGCACACCGCTATAGGCGGTAGTAAGACTGCGGCACGAAACGGCAGTGTACCGATCGTTCAAGTAATATAAAATGGGAATGAATCCCCAAGTATCGATCTCAAAGGAACACAGTAAGGTGGAGTTTATTATCGAGGAAGGACTTGAGATTGAAGTCCTTTCGAGCGGATGGATGCGGAAATGGGGGATTTGGTTTGTGGAAAATAAAAGAAAACAACTTAAACTACTCCTATGCAATGCCGCTATGCAATGTTTCGCTTGGCGGGATGGAGACTAGGCAGGCCTTGAGTGCGTTGCGTCGCAAGGGCGGATGGACGAGTAGGCAAGCGGAATCAAACTGTGCAGGCCTTGAGCGCACTACTTCGTAGGGCGAATGGATTACACGGGCCGCTATGCCACGCTTCGCTAGACGGATGGAAGAGTAGGCATACGGATGAAATGGAGAGAACGGCGGAATGAGGGTCGCAAGCACCTCTTCGCAAAGCACACCACTAAAAATTGTTAGGGCGGCACAACACAACAAACAATCCACACCACGGGGCACACCTCAAATGAAAATATTACAAGATTACTCAATCACATAGACATGATTTCATACTAATGTTAACAAGTAAAAGTATTCTTCATCAAAATGTTAGTTCTAGCTACATATACATCAATAAGAAAAGAACAAGGCAAGAAATCGACCGAATCTGAAGTCTCGTTGTAGATTCACGGTTGGAATCGCCGGGTTGTCAATCCGCGTCCAAGCTCGGTCCGCAACTACGTCCGGGGTAGAGAGAGCTGTCACTACTCTCCAATGAGCCCGTCTTCTTCGTGTCACGATCCGGTAGAGGTTGCAAACTTCCTCTTGCTTGATGGCGATGGCGGCTAAACCTTCCTTGAAGCTCTTGGATGAAGGAGGAGGCCGAGAGGAAGCTCCGGCTCAAGATTGGCGTGAAGAACAAACCCGGAGCACCTCCCGATGGTGGGCGGCAATGGAGGGGCGAAATCGGGCGGAACGGCGGAGCTGGGCGAGAAAAACGGCGAAGGATCTGACCTAATTCGCGAGCAGGAACATTTATAGGCACTGGAATAAACAGTGCGCACGGTCATTGGCGCACGACCAGTGGTCGTGCGCGCTGGAATCCTGTGATTGTGCGCCTGCCTGGGTGGAGCCTGCAATGTAAGAAATTTATAAAATACCATGTTCGCACGACCAATGGCGCACGACCGGTGGTCGTGCGCACTATCGTAGGTGGTCGTGCGCATTGGTCGAAACAGAACTCATAAAATTGATGTTAAGTGCACACGAACAGTGGCGCACGACCGGTGGTCATGCGCACTATCGTAGGTGGTCGTGCGCACTGTCCGAGACAGAACTCAAAAAAAAGGGTTAAGTGCACATGATCAGCGGCGCATGACCAGTGATCGTGCGCAATAGAACCAGTGATCGTGCGCAGTGTTCCTGTACAGAATTGTACCGGGAACACCTGCACGACTCCTGTTCCAGCACAACCACGAATCCAGCCACTGAAAGTGGCACTTAACAATGCATGAAAACTACTAAAGAAGAAGAACATGAAATAACACCAAAAATGGGCCTAGAGGTGCACTTTGCATGGAGTATCAAATATGAGTGAAAACATGTCTAAAGTGAAGTGCATAGACTAGAAAATTGGCCCATATGAGTCCATAAATGTGTATATATTTGGGACTCATCAGTGAGATGCTGCCCATCACATCCCTTCTCCTTGCCAGGTCGGTCTCCTTGCTGGTGTCGATCTCGCTGACCTCATTGCGATGTGAGGACTGAAGGTCTTCAGACTGGTAAATAGCCATCTCTTTGCTAGACAATATTTCCTTCGACTGGAATTCTTGCAGACCATGCGATCATCTTCTCTATTGGCAGCTCGCGCGTCAACTCTGGGGGAAGCGCTGATTGACTCCATCGGGCTCCCGACCCACGAGTATCAGGAGAATAATGCTCAGGCCTACATGGATCTGGAGGCAAAGTTTGATCAGTTGGCCATCTGCGAGCCTCATCGCCACATCTCCGCACTGGAGATGCGAGTGGCGAAGCTTTAGGAATTCGAGGCGTGGCTGGTCGGTGCTGAGTCTCAGTTCTATCTAATCAACGAGCTGGAGAGGAGGGTGGCGATGATAGAACATCGCCAGTAGCTTCATCATGAGGAGTTGGTCGGCATGATGGAGATCATGGGCTCGATGAGGAGGCTGGCGAGGATCGTGGATCAACTTCGCAAGGGCGAGGACGCGATGTTGGTGGCCTCCGAGCACTTCAAACGTGTGCTCAATATGGGTTGAGTAGGGCGACATCCTCATCCATTGGACGCACATCCTCTAGTATCTTAGTAAACTTTTCTTCTTCTTCTTCTTCTTCTTCTTCTTCTTCTTCTTGTTCTTCTTTGTTGAGTGATCACCTTTGAAGACTATGTAGACAAACTCTTTCATTCTTAATTGCAATATTATTTGGCAAGCATTTAATCTTGCTCTTTACTTGTTGTCTTGCTTCCTGCGATGATATGTGCATCATGCCTTCCTTAAATTGTTTGCGAACATTGATGATGGATCATCGTGTAGACTTTAGCAAGATTCTAAGTTCTTTGTGCAGGTCCTTGCGCATGGAGGTTCGGCAATTACGGATGCATAATGCGGCCACGATGATTTCTTAGGGTGCTCACCTTACCTTTTTTTAGTCGCGTCGGGCTAACCCATACCCCCTCCCTTGCCTTCGTCTATAAATAGGGGGTGGGGGTGGGGTTGGGGTTGGGTATGCATTTATTACGCTATAAGCGACCTACTCCTTTTTACGAGTATCTTCAGCTTCCTTCTTTCTCTCCGTCTGATACTCCCTCTTTCTTCTCGACTCTTTCTTCTCGCCTCTTTTTTCTCGCGATGACTGACGATACTGCTAGGTGGCCTGGTCATGCGAGGAACTTTGCCGCGGCGACGTTCAAGAAGTTCGTTACTATCCAGAAGGACTTGCACGATTTCAAGGAGAAATTTCTTCCCGAGGGATACTCGGCCATGCTTCCTCGCCAGACCGAGCGACAAAACCCCTTCCTGGAGGGCGAGATCATCTTGCTGATTCATCACTTCGACATCGGCCTGCGACTTCCCCTGTGGCCTGAGTTCACCAGATACTCCACTATTACGGGATAGTCCCCGCTCAGATAAACCCGAACAGAATGACAATGATCGTCTGCTTCCTCTGCTTCTTGCGAGAAGAGAAGACCGCCTTTGATCTCTCAATCTTCAGGAGAATCTTCTACTTTATGGTGACTGGAGAGGGAGTCATCTTCCTGTACAGCCATATCTGCTCGCTGGTAGGCACAGCGAGCAAGAACCATCACTGGGGCAAGCAGATAGTCGTAGTCGGCGGTGACTTTGAGGACATTCCTCTCTGATCTCAGCAGCCGCCTGAAGCTGCCTTCGTATCTCCCTTTCTGGAGGGACCTAGGGAGAAGCTCTTCAGCACCTTTTGAGCGGCGGTTCGACTTTGTCGTCTAGCGACAACGGGTGAACGAGCTAGAATGGGTCTTCCCGGGCGAAGGTATATTAATGAGCGAGTATTCACTATACTCGCGCTTCGGGCGCTCTTCTTAATTGACGACTAACCATCATTTTCTTGCTTCTGCAGTTTCTCGCATTTTACCGTGCGAGCCTCTCCCCGTGGAAAAATAAGCAGCACCTGCTCGGGAGGGCGCGGGGATCCCGCGTGATGATGAGGGGATGTCGTAATCCCATATTGACTCATCACTGATTCCTGAGGACCCGGTAGATGACGGCGAGAAGTCGGGCTCCACATGGAAGAGGAAGGATAAGGGGAAGACCAAGGTCGGGGAGCCTGCGAGGAAGAAGAAGGATATTGTGAGCATAAAGCTCAGCAGGAAGGCCGATCCCGCGGAGGCTGGCGAGCCTAACCATCACCACAACTTTGGGGAGGGAGAGTGCGGTGAGGATGCATGTGGTCGCCCGCTGGTGAGTTGTGTAACGCCCTTCTCGTTGCACAACATATAACAGTAGGTCCGGCCGGGATCCCATGCCATATAAAGTGAATAAACTAGAGGGTTACACCATGAGTTAACCAACCAACGATATCTCAGAGTTACACATAAGCAGAAGCATAATTTATTAAATCTTAAACCAGAATGCATGTCCACATCACAAAGTAGGAATGACTGATTTATAAACATAAAACTGTTTGGCACTACGGCCATACAAAACAAAGTGTTTATCTTATTACATGGTTTGCAAGCATCAACACATAGGCCGACAATACATGAAATAAAAACACTAAAAAGTCATTCGAGTGCCAGCTAGCAAAAGAGCTCTACCTAGCTACTTCCCGCTCGGCTCGCCAGGACCTGTGTATCCGAAATTCACCAAGCAGTGGGAAACTGACCAAAACTTATAACAACCCCACCCCATTCCCAGGGCGGTGATACGCCTTCCCTGCAAGCAAGCATTAACAACATATAAATATATTTCACAATTGCATCGAAGCACTGCATATATAGAATCATCATAAACATCGGCACACATAGCCACACGTATCGTGCTCACATGGCACACTTTTAGTGTACTCCTCGAGTCCACTTCCATCTCAGTTTAGCGACTTAGATGGCAATTGAGCTAAGTCGTACAAGCATACGCTTTCCGTCAATCCTTTCCATAAGATGGTGCATCGAGGGGCGACTGATGAGTCCTGATCATATACACATTTATGGACTCATCCGGGCCGCTATTCAGTCATTTCACCGCACTTTAGCCCTGTTATAGGTTATATTTGATAATCCATGCTAGGTGCACTTCTGGGGCCACTTTGGTGTGATTTCGTGCTTATCGTCATCAGTAGTTTTCATGCGCTGTTAAGTGCCACCTTCAGTGGCTGGATTTGTGGTTGTGCCGGAATAGGAGTCGTGTAGGTGTTTCCGGTGCAATTCTGCACAGGAACACTGCGCACGATCACTTGTTCTATTGCGCACGACCACTGGTCGTGCGCCACTGATCGTGTGCACTTAACCCTTTTTTCATGAGTTCTGTTTGGTGTAGTGCGCACGACCATCAACGCCAGTGCGCACGACCACCGGTCGTGCGCCAATGTTCATGCGCACTTATCATTAAATTTCTGAGTTCTGTTTCGTCTAATGCGCACGACCACCGACGATAGTGCGCACGACCACCGGTCGTGCGCCATTGGTCGTGCGAACATTTTATTTTATAAATTTCGTGTCTTGCAGGTTCCACCCAGGCAGTGCGCACGATCGCAGAATTCCAGTGCGCATGACCACTGGTCGTGCGCCAATGATCGTGCACAGTATTTATTCCAGCGCCTATTTAAACGCCTGTTCCGATTTTAGGGCGATATATCTGATTCCGGGAGCGGAGTTCCTATTCCGTACGCCACCGACCACCACCTTGGGACGCCTCCACTGCATCTCCCACGCAAGGGGAAGCCTCCTCCATCCATTCCAAGACCTCCTCCATTGTCCGTGAGTGTTCTCCACCATCCGCAAGCCTCCAAGCAGCCATTCTCTCAATTCGCCCGGCGAGAAGAAGAAGAAACCTGAAGTCGAAGACGACGGAGCTACGTAGGGAGATCGTGACAGCTCTTTACGCCGGAAGCATAGTCCGCCCGAGTCCGGAGGTAGCCCGACAACCTACCATTCCGGCCGTGAACGGCCGCTAGTCTTCACCATCGGTTATTTCTTTCCTCTTTCCTTCATTGTACTCGTTGAGCCGTGTAAACTTGAATATTGTGATGTTGTTTGTTGAAATGAATGTTTCCTTGTTGTTCTTCATGGTTTGCTTGTGATTCACTCCGTTTTCCACTCACTCACTCACGCACGCACGCAAGGTGTTTGTTACGCGTTAGCAAGAGCTAACAGCGGTTGTGAAGAGGTGTTTGCGACCCTCACCTTCTCGCACTTGAGCACGCTCCATCCACCTTTCGAAGCACGGCATCGCGGCCGTTGCATCCATCTCACCTTGCGAAGCGGTGCTTTCGACCCGCATTTCTTTTGCTGTCGTTAAGACTAGGAAAACCAACCAAAAACCCCCTCTTTGTGTTTGTTAAACGCTTGTGTAACAATAGTCACTGCGCGATTCGTTCACCCAACCTGCATTCCTCAAGAGACCGACATCCGGGGATTCCATTCTCCACAATTATTACTTGACAGCGACCGGTGCACTTGCCGACACGCATCAAGTTTTTGGCGGAACCACGTGGCAGGTGACTTCGCACACTTGAACTTGAACGAATCTGTTAATTATGTAGGAAATCAGCCTAGGGGGGCGCCTTTCAATAATGCTTATAATCCGGGAGCGAGAAGTCACCCGAACTTCTCGTGGAATCCAAACACACCTGGCCAACGATGGGCACCGGGGCAGCATCAAAACGATGATTACGCCTCCGGGAGCCAACCGAGGCCACCACACCCGGATTATAACCAAGCACCCCCCACCCAAAAAAAGAGTAATCTAGAAGAGATGATGGAGAAGTTCATGCAAGTAGCTAATTCGAATATGGTGAATCAAACTGCATCCATGCGAAACTTGGAAACGCAGTTGGGCCAATAGGCCCAAGTGCTAACCGAGCGATCGCAGGGGACCCTGCCCAGCAACACGGAAAAGAACCCAATTGATCAAGGGAAGAGTCTTGGGGATGTGGTAGAGGCTGATCCGAGTGAGCTGGTAATTTCTTGTTCCATCAACAATTTTGAAACGAAAGCTTTGTGTGATTCTGGTTCATCTCGCAACGTCATTGCGTTGCAAGATGTAGCTAAATTACAACTGGAAATGAACACGGAGGAAAGGAAATCCCTTGTGCTTGCCAATGGGACTGTTATTCAATCCGAGGGGGAAGTGAAGAATGTGGAGGTGACAGTTGAGGGGACAATTGTTGTTGCTGATTTTCAGGTTTTGGGCCCGCAGGAAAATCATTCTATTCCTATCTTGGGCGTGCCGTTCTTGAAAGAGAGCGGTGCCACCCTTGATTTTGCTACGGGATGCATTATCCTAACCAATAAGGTGCAGCAACCCACTTGCTCCGAAGCCACAGCTGAAACATTCACTTCGCCCCCTCCTTTTAATTTTGATGAATCGTTGAGCTGTGCAGGGCATGAAGAAGTCAAAGAATCAAGTGAAGGGAAAAAGGAGGAGTACCTGTCTTGTGAAGAAGAAGAAGTTGATCTTCGGCGAGAGTTTGGTTCCGAGACGGAAGAAGACTGCAATTCAAAAAACTCTGACGTGAATTTGGTTCGGGACAATGTCCCATTACCCTCTTATTTTGATTCATGTAATAAACTATCTAAGCGCTCCATCTCCTGGGCCGATCCGGTGGTCACCGTGACACCGGAAGTGACGCCACCCACCGCTAAGGTGGAAAAATCTGAGAACTCTCAACGGTGGCAGTCTCCGACTGTCACCAAACTTAAAAAGGAAAAACTTCTGCGCGACGCTCGTGCTGCCGCTCTCCGCGGCAAGGTGGCGGAGGTTAGGGGAGCATTGGGTAATACCAGTGCTGGCCCTAAAGCCTTCACCTCCCGCCTACATGCTACGGGAGACGCGCACCATAAGAGCGCTTTCAGCTGATTTGTGTTTTATTTGATGTGGTGAACCGTTTCTGAGTATCTCTTTTTAATTCCTGCACTTTATAAACAATGCTAATACAGGTATTTGGTCCAGCTTAAGGACGTTAAATGAAAGCGCTACTGGGAGACAACCCAGATTTCCTGATTTCGTATTTCTTTTTTTCTAACTTCTTTTAGTTCAGCTTTTGCATATGCTTTTGTTGTTTTGAGTTTTGTGCTTGCAGGTTTTGTGTTCGATGGTGCGGATGTTGCGGACTGCTTTTGATCGTAAACGCCAATCGTCTGGAATGCTCAATTCTGAGCATTGGGTAACACTTTCTCCCCTCTTTTTACTTCAAATTTCTAGATTGTTTAGCTTAAGTCTGGGGGAGCAAATTTGTCATCCACTGTGCACGAGTTGCACTGCATTCTAGAAGGTTGTTTCTTATTTATCCTAGTCATTATCATTGTTTTCATTCTTCACACACCACTTCACCCACTTGAGTGCGCACTTATCTTTTTGTTGTTGCTCCATTTAGACTATTGTGGTTGGAATGTGAAATAGGTTGTTAACATAGGAATTATTATTTGGAGTGCGATGTTGACTCATGTAGTGTCCTAGTCACTTCGCATGTTATGGTAGAATTTGAGTAGAACTAGATTTTCTTTATGCATCTAATTTATGTTTAGTATTTCTGCATAAATTTAGATTTATTATACTCAAGTGGTGAATTTGAATGAAATTGACGATAACCCGGTGTTGTGTGTGTACGAGTGCTAGTCGTATGTTGCTCGAGTCGGGAGGAAGGTTTACCTTTCTCGTGGGCTAAGAACTTACCTTAAGCGACTCTCGAAGCATGGGTGAGAGCTACTCGTCGAGTTAAACATGATGTAGGCCACCCTTTGGCTAGTTTGAGCCTTGCTATTCCCTGTCCTTTTCGTTCACCGTTGCAAGCCAAATTTGTGCCTACCAATCCTTTGTTCAGCTCCTCTTCATCCACCAAAGCCTGAAGCCTATCCTACACCCACAACCAAATTGTTTTTAACTGCGCTCATAATTCTCAACTTGTGTGGTGTGTGGAATCATTGTGTTATGAAGGGAAAATAAAGTCCATCTGCTGATTTTGAACCAACCGGAGGATACATAAAAGAAGTAATATATGGTAAACGAGAAAAAAAAAGAAAAAAAAAAGAGCGTCTTTTGAAATGAGATCCTTCCGAGCTAAACAGAAAATCTGTTGGTATTTGTGAAGTAGGCCGTGTGCACACCTGGTTTTCATGATAAGTCTGGGGGTGTGTCACACGAGCATAGTTTGTTGGTCTTGTGGGGTGCAGCGTTCTGTTAGCTCACTTGGGTTGCGTAGCCATCGTGTTTAACTTTGAATATCCTACCGTGACCTAAGCCCCATTTTAATCCTAAAAGTCCTACTGATTTGATTTGCGAGTTTGCTAGCGCCGTGGAGAGAGTGTGACCGGGCAAGCGTATGGTTCACGACGTTGATGGATTTCAGCGGAGTTATTCCTAAGCCCCGATCTTTTGCAACACCCGCCTCAGTGTCTCGTCACGTTCATACCGGGCATGATCGTTCAAATTCCTCATAATTCACCAACTGAGTATAACTAAATCTTTACTTACGCTTTAATGCTTCTGTAAATTAGTTAGCATAGTTAGAATCTTCTTCTACTAGAATCTCTACTCGCATGCGTATGTTACTTCGCACCGTACTCCTTTGTGTAATTCTCTATGTTAATTATCGTTTCCACACTCCGCCGGATTCGTTTGCTCGGGACGCGCAAACAGTTAAGTCTGGGGGTGTGATGAGTCCTGATCATATACACATTTATGGACTCATCCGGGCCGCTATTCAGTCATTTCACCGCACTTTAGCCCTGTTATAGGTTATATTTGATAATCCATGCTAGGTGCACTTCTGGGGCCACTTTGGTGTGATTTCGTGCTTATCGTCAACAGTAGTTTTCATGCGCTATTAAGTGCCACCTTCAGTGGCTGGATTTGTGGTTGTGCCGGAATAGGAGTCGTGTAGGTGTTTTCGGTGCAATTCTGCACAGGAACACTGCGCACGATCACTTGTTCTATTGCGCACGACCACTGGTCGTGCGCCACTGATCGTGTGCACTTAACCCTTTTTTCATGAGTTCTGTTTGGTGTAGTGCGCACGACCATCAACGCCAGTGCGCACGACCACCGGTCGTGCGCCAATGTTCGTGCGCACTTATCATTAAATTTCTGAGTTCTGTTTCGTCTAATGCGCACGACCACCGACGATAGTGCGCACGACCACCGGTCGTGCGCCACTGGTCGTGCGAACATTTTATTTTATAAATTTCATGTCTTGCAGGTTCCACCCAGGCAGTGCGCACGATCGCAGAATTCCAGTGCGCACGACCACTGGTCGTGCGCCAATGATCGTGCGCAGTATTTATTCCAGCGCCTATTTAAACGCCTGTTCCAATTTTAGGGCGATATATCTGATTCCGGGAGTGGAGTTCCTGTTCCGTACGCCGCCGACCACCACCTTGGGACGCCTCCACTGCATCTCCCACGCAAGGGGAAGCCTCCTCCATCCATTCCAAGACCTCCTCCATTGTCCGTGAGTGTTCTCCACCATCCGCAAGCCTCCAAGCAGCCATTCTCTCAATTCGCCCGGCGAGAAGAAGAAGAAACCTAAAGTCGAAGACGACGGAGCTACGTAGGGAGATCGTGACAGCTCTCTACGCCGGAAGCATAGTCCGCCCGAGTCCGGAGGTAGCCCGACAACCTACCATTCCGGCCGTGAACGGCCGCTAGTCTTCACCATCGGTTATTTCTTTCCTCTTTCCTTCATTGTACTCGTTGAGCCGTGTAAACTTGAATATTGTGATGTTGTTTGTTGAAATGAATGTTTCCTTGTTGTTCTTCATGGTTTGCTTGTGATTCACTCCGTTTTCCACTCACTCACTCACGCACGCACGCAAGGTGTTTGTTCCGCGTTAGCAAGAGCTAACGGCGGTTGTGAAGAGGTGTTTGCGACCCTCACCTTCTCGCACTTGAGCACGCTCCATCCACCTCTCGAAGCACGGCATCGCAGCCGTTGCATCCATCTCACCTTGCGAAGCGGTGCTTTCGACCCGCATTTCTTTTGCTGTCGTTAAGACTAGGAAAACCAACCAAAAACCCCCTCTTTGTGTTTGTTAAACGCTTGTGTAACAATAGTCACTGTGCGATTCGTTCACCCAACCTGCATTCCTCAAGAGACCGACATCCGGGGATTCCATTCTCCACAATTATTACTTGACAGCGACCGGTGCACTTGCCGACACGCATCAGCGACCTCTTCACCGATCACTATGGACGGGTTTAGATCCAACTTTCCCGGCTCAATCATCGCGAACCACTAGCACGATGTGGGTATAGTTTCACCTCAGCCCGATAATGAGACTACCACATTGGGTCATCAGCACAGCCTCACAAGCAATTCTAATCAACCACGCAACATCGAGTGTCACTAACACTAACACCGGCGTTAGTACAACCGCCACGCGTTAGCTAACATAACACAATTCTGTCATCTTTTTTGGGTATTTTCTATATATTGCCTCCAGAACTCCCTGCAACACATCATAGCACCCAGAACCCGAAAAGAAACATACATACTCAGAGTCTTCTCCGAAACGCAATAAAGCGATATCAACATCACCAATCCAGACCAATCTGCCCAGATGGGCTTCACACAGTATGCATATGTCTGTATTGCGATCCGGACTATATATGCAATTTCTACGGGGATATATCATATCAAATCGCCAGAAGAAACCTATCCACTAATTAGTGGAAATCTTCCTGCTACTATGCAAATCAAAGGACAAGCGTGTCCAAATTTTCAGGAGGAGAATTGTTACCCTTGACGATCTCTTTGGCGCCATGATTCTGAAAGAAATCCGGATGGAGAGGTTCGCAGCACGCACTCCTACACGTATCTGAACTCGGCGCGTCGAATGGCTAGCCAAAAGGGATCTTCTTCTTCTTTCCCTCTTCTTCCTTGGCTTTGTAGAGAGATACTCAAAGTGAGAAATGTGAAGAGAAACCATGTTTGCTGCTGTATATATATATAAAGAGCTACCGTCGGCGTTAACTTCTTAATGCCAGGCGTTAGCCCAAAGGCGGTTCAACCAATCTTATCCAAAACTGCTTACTCCTATTGGATGAAAGACCTAACACCGTGCGTTAACTCTTAACGCCAAGCGTTAGCCATCTCAACAATGACGAGACCTCTCATCGATTATTGGAGCTTCACGATGACAAGATAGTCATTTTGTCGATATCACTACTGCCGGCGTTAACTCTAACGCCCAGCGGTAGCTCTCGTAGAATTGTTGAGACTTCTTGACGACAACTAGCTCATCTCGACGGTTCATCTAGACAACCACTACCGCCAGCGGTAACACCTACTGTAAGACCCCATTTTTTCACTACAAAACTAGGTCTTATGCCCAGAACCACCGCTTTGTGGTGACACCAACACTCGGGAAGGTCGCCACTACAAAACGCCAATCCTGCCGGCCATATCGATCACAAAAGAAGAAAAGTATATTTGAACATATAGAGAAGCTCAAGTCCACATCACATGAAATATAAAACCATAAGGGTAAATGCCCACAGATATTGACTGAATAAAAAGATAACAATAATAAAGGGCTCATGCCCTGTACATCATTTCCTCACTACAAGGTCACTCGTTGAAGCAAACAACTAATCACTCACTGATCTTGAGACTGATGCTCCTGTACTAGACTGGCCCACCTCCAACTGCACCAGCCTCTGCTGGTGCTTGATGAGTCCTGATCATATATACTTTTATGGACTCATCTGGGCCGTTTATTTAGTCATTTCACCACACTTTAGCCCTGTTATAGTTCACATTGATCATTCTATGCTAGGTGCACGTTTGGCCCATTTTGGTGTGATTTCGTGCTTAACTTCGTTATTAGTTTTCATGTGCTGTTAAGTTCCACTTTCAGTGGCTAGACCGGTGTTGTATGCTGGAACAGGTGTCGTGCAGGTGTTCTCGGTACAATTCTGTACAGGAACACTGCGCACGATCACTGGTTCTATTGCGCACGACCATTGGTCGTGCGCCACTGATCGTGTGCACTTAACGCCCTTTTTATGAGTTCTGTTTGGCTTATCGCACGACCACTTACGATAGTGCGCACGACCACTGGTTGTGCGCCACTGGTCGTGCGAACATGTATTTTATAATTTTCTTTCCTCGCAGGTCTCCGCCCAGGCAGCGCGCACGATCGCAGAATTCCAGTGCGCACGACCACTGGTCGTGCGCCAATGACCGTGCGCAGTATTCATTTCAGCGCCTATATATAAGCCTGTTCCGCTTTTAGGTCGGGATCGAGCCGCCGGGAGCGGATTTCCCAGTCCGTACGTCGCCGACTACCCCTCTTGGACACCTCCACTTCATCTCCTACGCAAGGGGAAGTCTTCTCCAACCATTCCAAGCTTTTCTCCATTGTCCGGGAGCGTTCTCCACCATCCGCAAGCCCTCAAGCAACTGTTTTCCACTCCAGTCCGGCGAGAAGAAGAGTAAATCCGAGGAAGAAGACGACGGAACTACGTGGAGAAATCGTGACAGTTTCTCTACGCCGGAAGCATTGTCCGCCCGAGTCCGGAGGTAGCCCGACAACCTACCATTCCGGCCGTGAACGGCCGCTAGTCTTCACCCATCGGTTATCTCTTCGTTCTTTTATTCGTTGTAATCGTTGAATCTTGTAAACCGGAATAGTATGATGTTTGGTTTATTTGAAATGGATTTTTCTTTGCACTTCATCATTGCTTGCTTGTGAATCACTTCGTTTCCACTCACTCACTCAAGCACACAAGGTGTTCGATCCGCGTTAGCAAGAGCTAACGGCGTTTATGAAGAGGTGTTTGCGGCCCTCACTTTCTCGCACTTGAGCACGCTCCATCCGCCTCTCGAAGCACGGCATCGCGGCCGTCGCATCCATCTCACCTTGCGAAGCGGTGTTTTCGACCCACAATTCTTTTACTGTTGTTAAGAATAGGAAAAACCAACCAAAGCCCTCTTTTTGTGTTTGTTAACGCTTGTGTAACAATAGTCACACTACGCGATTCGATCACCCAACCTGCATTCCTCAAGAGACCGACATCCGGGGATTCCATTCTCCACATTTATTACTTGACAGCGACCGGTGTACTTGCCGACACGCATCAGTGCTGCGTCTCCTAGTGCTTCGCCTTGATCCCCTAAAATGATATAGTCCACTGACCGTTAGTCAAAAAGACTAAGCCTTGTTTCCCATCCCCATCGCTCAGTGGCTCCTAGGCACCGTGTGGGAGGATGAAGTGGAGGACAATAATGGGTATAGAACAAAGCATATGATATGGCCTAGCTATAGGATTATCTACACTACACAAGTGTTTGTATATAATTGAAGCTTTAATTAGAGCATGGTAAAGAGCAAGTAAAGAACATTAAGTAAAGATAAGCACACAATAGAAAAGTAACCATTGATTTATAGGAGTGCCCACACAAAACTATAGACGAAGGGGTCGTTTAGCAAGGCCTATCGTATAAAAATTCCCATAACCGATTTATACGATAGGAGTAGGGGTTGAAATGCAATGCTTATGCTATGACATGCAGAGTTATGATGGGTAATGTTATGATCATATAAGTGCCGACTCTATTCCCACAGACATTTAGTTCCCCCTTTTTGGAGCTAGCAGGACTCCCAGGATACCCCCGTAGTGGCAAATAGAAGCGGTGGGTTGGGCCTTGCCCACATATAGGTTGGTATTCACACTACCTAACCTAGACCTATCGTACACCTCAATGCAAAACCGCGGAGCGCCTGCGTACTCTTACTGGATGGACCACCAGACTTTTCATGGCTAAGTGCAAATCCATACTTGCCGAGTCAGCGTATCGACGTCGGTTTGAATGATCGTCAATATAGAAGACCCACCACCTTTATGCACATGCAATCATGATTACCATCTATCTCTGATCCATAATATCCCCGGGCTAACCCGGCCGTCACCGTAACCTTCAAAGCCACCGGCTCGCCGGACCAACCGTCCGCATCTACAACCACCTAGCCTACCACTTTTAAGACCAAACCAAATAACCTCCCGTAACCACGGGGTGTGGGTGTGTGTATTATTAAGACAATCTTGCATAATAGTTTATTCCTATTGTTTAGGGTTAATCTTGGACTTCCCGAGGTCTACCCTGTGAGGGGCCCGCAGCGGTACTAGGAGGTACGATGGGATGATAGCGCAAACCTCCCTTTCTCAAGACACTTAATGTTACTGGTAACTACACATAATTATACTATTCTTATCATTACACTTAGATTACCCTAAGTATTTTACGACCCTCTAAGGGGAAAGACGATCTTTCGTCGATCCCGAACACAACCTTGCCCCATAGCTTATTGGCCACACTCAACATATAGACTCCTGTTAGTGACCTCAAATCTCCTCAACCAGACTAAGCACACCATCTACCTTCCATTCCCACCTAATGGTCTACAAATTACTCAAGTTTTACAATTTTACTATACGCAGACCAAATGAGCTATATGAGTTGCATGAGAGGAGGTACTCCAAATAGTCATCTGAATGACCCAAGATTATTACTAAGAATCTATCATGACATTATAAGACTAAATCCAGAAGGTCATAATTTTCCTTATTTATTTGGCATTTACTATAATTTCTCCAAAATTGGCCAAGTATGAAATTGAACATGAAGTGTAAGATCTTTGAATGACATGGACTACACAAATTTATGGAAAATCTATGATATCAAAATAACATCAAATACAAAATATCACAATTTTACAGTAAGGTATTGACCTCTAATTATAATATTGAATAATTATCCAAAATTGGAGGCTAATGAAGGAACCACAAAAAATACTTATCCAAAATTTATGGTAAAATTACCAGACCTCTATAATGATCAGAAAAGTTTATTGACTGAGTTTTGTAATGTTTCAAAACCATTAAGACACGTAAATAAATATTTCAAGAATATCCAAACTAGGGCACATTGTGAAGTAACCTACTGATAAATACTTCCAAAAATCATACAAAAATTCACAGAGCTTTCTAATGCCCTAAAAGACCATATTACTAAGTTTCACAACTTTCCAAAGGATAATAATCCCTTAATTAATTTGTCTCACAAATAGTTCACATAAAGGGTTTGTTAAATAAGTACCACATATATCATCTCAAAAATCTCAACACAATTATCAGGGAACATTAACACTAACACAAGCTAACTGACAAAGTTTCATGATCATCCTAGGTTATATGAACATGTAATTCATTTTAGTAAGGAGGTGTTCTAAATAATCCTTAATTAAATCTGAAGGAATAAAAGTCTCCAAAAATTCCAAATAAATTTCCTAGTGCTTGAAACCACCTATGAACTTAACCACCAAGTTCCAAGTTCATCCAAGGACATATGACCATATGTCCTTCATTAAGCCCAAAGTGCAAGCCTAGGGTTTGAACTAGGGTTCTAGGGCACATCCATCCCAAATCACCCCAAATCATTGGTGGAGGTGTTTTATGTGATATTAAGTCAGTGACCAAGGTTTCATAACATTTTGGTGATATTTGACCACTTAATACAACAAGTGTACATTTGACCTAAAATCCCTTAGTTTGACCAATCTTGGGTTAATTAATTACCCAACCAAATCAATCCCAAATTGAATGAAATTTCTACCAAAGTCATGTCATAACCCTAAGGACCACCCACCAAAATTTGGAAGGGTTTGGAGGTCATTTGACCCTATATTTAATTATTATATGAATTATTAAATGCTTACAAAAAACTTTGAGAAATGTCCTCCAAAAATTCTCATTTTTGGATATGTTAAGGGTGTGGGTATAAGTAGCCTATGTTTCAATTTTCAAGACATTTGAATGTCTAGGTTGATGGGGGCACTCAAATCAAGCTCTGGTCATCCCTTTGTATATGTTGCACCATTTTGAGTGTTGTGGTCAGACCACTGACCCAAATGGTGTGAAACAAATTTTTAAAATAAAATAAAACCTCAATGGCTACAAGTTTGGTGTTGAACACCTTTCCATCAAGGTGCCTTAAGTATTTTTAATATTTATTTCTATCAGCTGCAGTAAAGGGACAAAAATACGAATGTTAATTAAACTAACACATGATATGTGCACAGATCTTAAAGCAAAAATGTGGGGCATCCCTTCATCTCCCTCCTCTAGATGATGGCGAAGATTTTGCCGACCTGGGTGATGTTTGGACGCATTTTCCCGGCTACCTGAGCGCCGCCCCGGCCGGCCAATGCCACCACCACCTCCGTTGAGGTGGTGGTCGACGATTGAGGGTGGTTGGTCGGCCGGAGGTGGCCGAAATGGAGGGTTTTAGGGTGGGATTGAAAGCTTGAAATCCAAGCTCCGGCTAAACCCAATCCAAGGCGATTTGTCCCCAAACCTTGCGGCCAATAGATGTAGATCTCCCAAAGAGAGAGAGGAGGAGGGGAGGACCTTTTTTTGGAGGGAGATTCCTTACCGATTGCCCATCACCATGGCCGAATTCAAGGTTTTTGGTGCCATTGCAACTCCTACACCAACAATCTCGGTTTATTCAAGTAAGTAGGGGAAACTCCTTCTCTCAGCACCCTAAAGCATTTAAATGGATCAATTTGGGGAGAGGGAGAGCAACCACCTTCAATTTCACCATTAATGGTCATTTGGGTTTTTTTTGGAAAAACTGAAATCTCCATTAAATCAGCCACTTGGGTGGCCGGCCATGGCTATTGAACTCCTCAAAACTGATGAGGGGGAGGTACAAATCCATTGGAGATGAAGAGGGGAGGCCCTGATGCGCAAATCTAGCACTCCGCTATAGGCGGGAGCGAGACTGCGACACGAAACGGCAGTGTACCGATCGTTCAAGTAATATAAAATGAGGAGTGAATCCCCGAGTATCGATCTCGAAGGAACACAGTAAGGTGGAGTTTACTTTCGAGGAGGGACTTGAGATCAAAGTCCTAAGGTCGGATGGATTGCAGAAAATGGGTGATTTGGATTGTGGAAAATAAAAGAAAAGAACTAAACTACTCCTATGCAGGCCTTGAGCGCACTGCTTCGCTAGGCGGGATGAGCGAGAAGGCTTGCGGATAGAGTGAGTCGCACCGGCAGAATGAGGGTCGCAAGCACCTCATCACAAAGCTCACACCTAGCAATTGCTAGTGTAGCAAACCCAAACACTTACACCATAATTACCACAAGAGCTCACCTCAAGCACTCATACAAGAATAATAACATTGTATAACAATGAAATGAAGTTTAAATCAAATGTAGAGTGCAAACATCATCAAATAAAGAAGATTACACTAACAACAATAGTCCAAGAGGAGTAAAATGCAAGAGATACAACCGAATCCGGAGGCTTGTTATAGATTCACGGTAGGAATCATCGGGGTGTCAATCCACGTCCTAGCTCGGTCCCAACTATCGTCCGGGGTAGAGGAGGGTTGTTACTTCCTCCCAATGGACTCGTCTTCTACGGTAAACAACAATTCGACCACGTCCGATGCGAAGAACTCCTTGCTTGGCGATGAAGATGAGTGTATAATCTTCTCCTTGAAGCGCTTGGATGATGCGAGGTGGTCTCGGGCAAAAGGGGGAGGAAGAGTGGAAGAAAACGGAGCAGTCGCTCCTTCCGGCGGAAGAAATCGCAGAACAATTCGGTCCTGAAAACCTAAAAATCGCTGTTTATATAGAAAAAGTTACAGAATTTTGTTCATACACGGCCGTGCGTTTTAGAAACGCACGACCGTGCGTGAACAAAATAAAACATAAAATTTTCATACGAAAGAGGATCTCGTGCGATTTTACTCACGCACGGCCAAACCAACCGTGCGTGAACAAAACGCACGACCAAATCCAGAATCCTATTTTGGGCCATAGATGAACGCGCTCGGTCGGATCGATCATGCGTCAAGGAAATGCACGACCGTGCGATTCATGCAGACATGAAATCTGGGCATAATGGATGTTCTACCCACCTGCACAGCACCAAACAACAATCACACAGCTGAGAATACCCTTCCAGCTTAATCCAAATACAGAAAAAGGGTTGGGGAGCACCATGTGCTTACCCCCAACAATCAGGGAGCGCAAATGCACACCCAAACGGGCCCAAAGAGTGCACTTTGTGAAGAAATGTGTTCAAGTGAAATTTACGCAATAATGAACTAAAAGTGAAGTGCATGTGCGTGAAAACTAGCCCAGATGAGTCCATAAAACACTATAAATATTGGACTCATCACACCCCCAGACTTACTCGTTTGCTCGTCCTGAGTGAACTATCTCCCATATGGAGTAGAAAAATCATAAGTTGGCAAAGTAATTGAATATGTGAAGTACAATGTGAAGTCGCTTACACCCGCGCATTGAAATTTTAGTAGAAAAACCTTTTAAACATGCGAAATAGATTAGAATTTTCTAAATTGCGTTTCTACTTATTATTGCTACTCATAATTTGAATCGTGGTGAATCCTTCAATCACGCGTAGGGTGAAAATAGCTCGATCACTAAGTGGAATATTTCCAGAGATCGAGGATCGGTACAAACTCCAAAGAAATCCACCAATGACGATGGCCATAAGCTTGCCCGTTCACACTCTCTCCACGACACTAGTTACATTTAGAGTGCAAATCAATAGGACTTTTAGGTTATGATTTAGGCTTAGGCTACGGTGCGGTAAACAATGATAAACGTGGGGGCTTAGCACACCGAACCCAAATGAGCTCGCAATAAAAACACTATCCCGACAATAATGGAAAATGTGTACACCACACCCCCAGACTTAAACATGAAACTATGGGGTGTGTACACCACCTATTCCCAAATACATTGTTTTACACTTTTTTTTACTTTCATTTCTTTTCACATTTTTTTCTTTTCTCTTTTTAAAATTATAACTTTGCACATATAATAACAAACACAGCTATATTTTCAATAACGCATGTCCACCACAACCACAAATATACACAGCCTCAACACCCAACTTTTAAATGCACAAATTTCTTGAGCTTAAAATTTGGTGTGCGATTAGGATAGTCATTTTGGCTTTGGTGAATTGAAGGTGGAGATGAATCAAATGGTAGGGATTAGGCACAAAAGGGCTAAGCAAGGATAGAGCATTTAAGAATGGTGCAAAGGCTCAACCGGGCCAAAGAATGGCCAATATCACACTTGCACAAATGAAATAACCTATACCCATGCTCCAAGAGTCGCTAGGGGCAAGTTCTTAGCCACCGAGAAAGAATATCCTTCCTCCCGACTCGAGCAATACATCACTAGCGATCGTCTACACACGCACCTACACTATCGTCAGATTCAAATGGATTTGCGAAATACGAGTAGAATAAACAACATTCACGTAATTGGAAAATTATAAAACAAAATGCATGAGAAAAAGCTAATTCTACAAGAATTTCAACACGAGGCGCGAGCACTCGACTAGGAGCACTGCTAGAGTCAACATGTTACTCCGCCACTCAATCCTATGCCAGCATCGTGATCTTTCAATCACACAGAAAAATAATATTTACCCGAGACGCATAGACAAATAAGTGCGTGCTCAAGTGGGTGTTGTGGTGTGCTGTGAAGATGAACAATACTAAATAAATGAGATTAATATACTTCTAGTATGCAAATGATATGTGCACGTGCAGTGGGTAACACATAGCGGCTCTCCCCAAGACTTAATCTAAGCAAAAGACACAAATGACGTAACCACGAAAATTAAATAAAAGACTAGGGGAAGAAACATTACCCATGCTCAAAAATGAGCATACCAGAAGATTGGAGTGTAAACTAAGAAAAAGCTGCAGCATCCGCCATCCAGAAAAAGTACCTGCATGGGAGACAGCTCCAAGCAAAAGAAAATATAAATACTAAATTATTAGCGGATTAAAGAAATAAAAACAACCAAAACTGGGTTGTCTCCCATTAGCGCTTTTGTTTACCGTCCTTAAGCTGGACTTAATACCTGTATTATGCAGTTTTATAGGATTGTCTAATCATAAAAGCAAAAGTTAATAAAGTTTACTAATTATTATTACACATCCAGCAGAGAAATCAACTATATGTTGTTTTAAAGTGATAACTAGAAATGAAAGAAATGGGTCCGAAGACCCAACAGTAGGGGTAGAAAGAAGGACTTATCCTCCATCCCCAAATCTCTTTCTTTTTCGCCTTCTTCTTCTCTTCCGACATTAGCTCAGGATATGAATATCTTTTGCCTCCCAGCAGCCAATCCTTCAAGGGAAACACCATCACTGCACTGTATTTCCCCTGCCAGTATTGGTTTTCATCATTACCCAAAAATGGGTCAACATACTCAAAATCCTGCATGGATGGAAAAGAATAAGCATTAAAAATATCAGGAAGAGGGGATAAAGGTGGATCAGCAGTGGAGACCATTTCAGATTCAGCTTCCCAAAGAATTGCCACTGCTGAATCTCCCTACACATGTTCAAGAAAAGAAGGGTGGTCAGGAAATAAAATAGAAGAAAGATATAAATAATCGGTAATCATGGGAGTGATCCCGGTTTCACTCCCAGCAAGTTCCAAGGATAGATCATTGTCTTCATCGTAAGTATCATGGCAAGGGGAACCCAAGAACTCAATGGCCTCGGTAGTGAGTTGGACCTCCTCGTCCCATGAGGAAGTGCAAACCTCCTCATCAGAAAGAGAAACCTCATCATCCCACCGGGGTGCACCATCGTGTTCAAAGTATTCATTCTCCCCTTCGGGGAAAATGACATCCTCATCCCACTTTGGAGCACCCTCCGAGTCAGAAGCATCACCCCGCTCCTTTACTTCGATAGGATCATAAAAAATGTGTGTAGAAAAATCTTGCAAAGAAACTGGAGGAACAAAAAAATTTGGTTCCTCCGCAAAAAGATCTGTTAACGCCTCCCCAACGGAAATAATACTTTCCTCATCACACTCAGGTGCATCTAGGATCTACCATTCCTCTCCTTGTTGGCTAACAGATGAGTGATCGTGATCACTAGGAGTGAAGCCATACACAGGGAGTGAGGAGTCCATGCACGAAATAAGCTCGGGGGTAGAGGGAACGATTGCCTCCATGGGTAAAGAATGAGTGATAGGGATAATGTTGTCATGAGTGAAGGAACAACGGTCAGGATTGAAAAGATTAGGACAATCCTTCAATTCATGACCCTCTCCTCGACACAACAAGCAAACAAAGTTCCTACACTTCCTAGCATTTAACTCCTTCATTTGGTCTATATAATAAACCATCTTATCGTAAGTACTAGGAGAACTATCCCATGACGACATTTTCTACAATTAAAACAGATATAATGAAACTGAAATTCTTTGCAAGGAAATTTACACAAACTAATAAAATTTCTTGGATTAAACTTGCCTAAAACTTTAAAACAGGAGAGGAAGAAATAATACCAAACAATATATAATTAAAAAGTAAACAAAAATAAAAAAAATGGCTATACACACTGGAAGAACTACTATCTCTTGTCTCCCTCTACAACAAACTCACACATCTGTGTTCCCCGACAATGGCGCTAAAAACTTGATGCGCAAATCTAGCACTCCGCTATAGGAGGGAGCGAGACTGCGGCATGAAACGGCAGTGTACCGATCGTTCTAGTAATATAAAATGAGGAGTGAATCCCCGAGTATCGATCTCAAAGGAACACAGTAAGGTGGAGTTTACTTTCGAGGAGGGACTTGAGATCGAAGTCCTAAGGTCGGATGGATTGCGGAAAATGGGTGATTTGGATTGTGGAAAATAAAAGAAAAGAACTAAACTACTCCTATGCAGGCCTTGAGCGCACTGCTTCGTTAGGCAGGATAAGCGAGAAGGCTTGCGGATGGAGTGAGTCGCACCGGCGGAATGAGGGTCGCAAGCAACTCATCTCAAAGCTCACACCTAGCAATTGCTAGTGTAGCAAACCCAAACACTCACACCACAATTACCACAAGAGCTCACCTCAAGCACTCATACAAGAACAATAACATTGCATAACAATGAAATGAAGATTAAATCAAATGTAGAGTGCAAACATCATCAAATAAAGAAGATTACACTAACAACAATAGTCCAAGAGGAGTAAAATGCAAGAGATACAACCGAATTCGGAGGCTTGTAGATTCAAGGTAGGAATCATCGGGGTGTCAATCCGCGTCCTAGCTCAGTCCCAACTATCATCCGGGGTAGAGGAGGGCTGTCACTTCCTCCCAATGGACCCGTCTTCTTCGGTAAACTACAATCCGTCCACGTCCGATGCGAAGAACTCCTTGCTTGGCGATGAAGATGAGTGTAGAATCTTCTCCTTGAAGTGCTTGGATGATGCAAGGTGGCCTTGGACAAAAGGGAGAGGAAGAGTGGAAGAAAACAGAGCAGTCGCTCCTTCCGGCGGAAGAAATCGCGAAATAGTTCAGTCCTGAAAACCTAAAAATCGCATTTTAAATAGAAAAAGTTGCATAATTGTGTTCATGCACGACCGTGCGTCTTAGAAACGCACGACCGTGCGTGAACAAAATAAAACATAAAATTTTCAAACGAAAGAGGAGCTCGTGCGATTTTACTCACACACGGCCAAACCAACCGTGCGTGAACAAAACGCACGACCAAATCTAGAATCCTATTTTGGGCCATAGATGAACGCGCACGGTCGAATCGATCGTGGGTCAAGGAAAAGCACGGCCGTGCGATTCATGCAGACATGAAATCTGGGCATAATGGATGTTCTACCCACCTGCACAGCACCAAAAAACAATCACACAGCTGGGAATACCCTTCCAGCTCAATCCAAATACAGAAAAAGTGTTGGGGAGCACCATGTGCTTACCCCCTACAACCAGGGAGCGCAAATGCACACCCAAATGGGCCCAAAGAGTGAACTTTGTGAAGAAATGCGTTCAAGTGAAATTTACTCAATAATGAACTAAAAGTGAAGTGCATGTGCGTGAAAACTAGCCCGGATGAGTCCATAAAACTCTATAAATATTGGACTCATCAGGTCCTTGGCCTCCCATGGCCATTAATGGCCTTCTCTCTCTCTTCTTTCTCTCTCTTCAAAATTAGGGAAATTGCACGTTCTCTCTTTTACTCATCATTTCCAGAAATTGAGTGGCAAATCTTGGTAATTATCAGCCTCCTAATCTAATGGGATACTCCAATTGGTCCTAGCCCAAATGGGTTGGGCTTTATTTGGGCAAAATAGGGCATTTTGACCTAAAATTGGGGTTGAGTTGACATTGGTCAAATTGACCACTTGGGTAGAGCCCAATGGGTGGGTAATGACCCATTAGCCTCTATTAAGGGTTAGGAAGGTCTGGGAAGGGTCAATTTGGCAAGGTGGAGGTCGATTGACCCTCCATAGATCACTTTGACCAAAATAGGGCTAGAGTTGACTTGGGTCAAATTGGCCAAATTGGTGGCCCCATGATGGGGCTTGTTTGGTCCATTGGGTCCTAATACCCGTCTAAGGGTAGGGGCAAGGTCAATTTGGCATGGTGGAGGTCAATTGACCCTAATTAGGCTACTTTGACCATTTTAGGGATATGGTTGACTTGGGTTAACTTGACCACTTTGGTTGACCCCAATGGGTCCTTGGTGCTCTAAGGGACCCCTAATGGGTTAGGGATGTTATGGTGGGGTCAAAGGATCAAGGTGAGTCCCTAAATTCCCAAACTAAGCTTGGTAACTGGAAATTGCTATTTGCAGACCAAGGTGCTCTTCCCCATCACGCCTAAGGCCAAGTGGTCTCTTCAAGCTTCCAAGGGTTTTATCATGACCTAGTCATGAAAAAACCACTCTTGGGGTATAGTCGTTTGTGGGATGTTACAAATCCCAATAAAAAAACAATTTCATCCCCGAAATTCAGGTTAGGCATGCGGGATTTTCACCGAGAGTCACTGTACGTAACATCCCCTAAGAATTGAAGTTATTCCTGACTCGAAGAGCACCGACAATCTCTGCTACATCCGTTTGCTCCTCCTGTCCATGATTTTACCACATGAGTTTTACCTACGGAACCTTCTTGCGCCGCAAGGCTCACATCGTCGTATCGTCTATCCTGACGTTTTGGTGTGCAATTGCGCGCTATGTTTGTTGGGGTTAAGCACATGTTGCTCCCCAACCCTTTTTCTTTATTTGGATTGAGCTGGAAGGGTATTCCCAGCTGTGTGATTGCTGTTTGGTGCTTTGCAGGTGGGTAGATCATCAATTATGCCCAGATTTCATGTCTGTATGAATCGCACGGTCGTGCGTTTACTTAACGCACGATCGCTCCGACCGTGCGTGTTCATCTGTGGCCCAAAATAGCATTCTGGAATTGGTCGTATTTTCACGCACGGTTGGTTTGCCCGTGCGTGAGTAAAATCGCACGAGCTCCTCTTTTGTCTGAAAATTTTATGTTTTATTTTGTTCACGCACGGTCGTGCGTTTCTAAAACTCACGGTCGTGCATGAACAAAATTCTGCAACTTTTCTATTTAAGTTGCAATTTTTAGGTTTTCAGGGGACCCAAACTATTCCGCGATTTCTTCTGCCGGAAGGAGCGACTACTCTGTTTTCTTTCACTCTTCCTCCACCTTTTGCCCGAGACCACCCTGCATCATCCAAGCGCTTCAAGGAGAGGATTATACACTCATCTTCATCGCCAAGCTATGAGTTCTTCGCATCGGACGTGGACGGATTGTAGTTTACCGGAGAAGACGGGTCCATTGGGAGGAAGTAACAGCCCTCCTCTACCCCGGACGATAGTTGGGACCGAGCTAGGATGCGGATTCACACCCCGACGATTCCTACCGTGAATCTACAACAAGCCTCCGGATTTGGTTGTATCTCTTGCATTTTTCTCCTCTTGGACTATTGTTGTTAGTGTAATCTTCTTTATGTTGATGATGTCGCACTCTATATTTGTTGAACTTCTTGTTATATATTATGAAATGTTTTCATGCTTTATGAGTGCTTGAGGTGTGCTTTCATGGCGATTGTGGTGTGAGTGTTCGGTGTTGCCGCACTAGCAATTGCTAGTGGCGTGCTTGTTGACGAGGTGCTTGCGACCCTTATTCCGCCGGTGCAACCCATTCCATTCGCAAGCTCTCCGTCCATTCGCCTAGCGAAGCGTGGCATAGCGGCCCATGTAATCCATTCGCCTCACGAAGTAGTCCGCTCAAGGCCTGCACAGTTCGATTCCGCACTTATTCACCTCATCCGCATGCCTACCGGCCATCTGCCTTGCGAAGCAGTGCGCTCAAGGCCTGCCTAGTTTCCATCTCGCCAAGTGAAGCATTGCATAGCGTCATTGCATAGGAGTAGTTGTAGTTATTTTATTTTATTTATGAAACCAAAATCCTTTTCATCTGCATTCCATCTGCCACAAGGACTTCGATCTCAAGTCCTCCTTGATTTCATAACTCCACCTTACTGTGTTCCTTGAGAGATTCGATACTTGGGGATTTGCTTCCTCATATTATTTACTTAACAACGACCGGTTCACTACCGTTCAGACCACGTTTTGCACCCGCCTATAAGCGGTGTAGGAATTCACGCGTCAAGTTTTTGGCGTCGTTGCCGAGGAACAAAGTCGTATGAGTTTTCTGGAGAGGGAGAACCTGAGAGAGAAGTTCTTCCATTTGTAAATTGCATCCTTTATTTTATTTCAGTTCTTGTTATTCCATTTTCTTATTTTATATAGGTTGCTTTAGTAAATTATCGTTGGGTGTAGTATTTTGCACAATAGTGTTTTTCTTTTGAATCTTGTTATCTTCATGCAATGTGGGCTTCATTTAACATTCGTTGTCGTTGGTGTGGAGATATCTCTCATGCTAGTGATAGATGTCCAATGGGAGATAATAGCCCTAGCACTCAAGGCCAGTATATGGAGCACCAACTTCATCTGGTACTCCATATGGTGCGCATAAGTGCTATGGATATTCTTCTGATCTTTACTGGCATACTTCTTTGCGGGTTCAGCACCTGTTGTGCCAAAGAAGCCAGCAAGGCAGTGCTTATTTTGTCGGAGCATATATCATGCCTTGAAGGATTATGCTGCTTATCTGGATTATCCCGACTCCTAACTCTGATAGCACACCTTCTACCTTCGATTACGTTGTTGTGTCACCTTTAAGTTTTGAAGGGAATGATGCAGACACGCTCATCAGAGTTGTCGCAGATGTATGTTCCGACATAGCTGAGCCAATCTCCCCTGTGCACATATCACCTTGCGTGGATTCGATTCTTTGTGAGGAATCAGTGTTTGAATTTTATCCAAGTACTATTCCTCCCACTTTTGTGCATATTACTACTTTCGTCTCTGACGACATTATTGAGGATGTTTTGTAGGATAAGGCAGGTGATTTTTGTGTTGTGCCTATCCCAATGGAGAAGGATATTTTCTAAGGTGACGAGGATTCTACCTCAGCACCGTTGGATTTAGTCCAAATCATGGAGGAGGCCACTGATGATCCTACCGAGCCCTGCAGCATTGTCGATGATGCCGACAGTATCCTTTTGCTTCAACCTATCGGGAGTGAAACCGGGACCACTCCCCCGATTGATGTTTATTTAAGTTTTTCTTCTCTTTTATTTCCTAACCTCCCTTCTTCAGTGTCTGAGCCTGTGCAGGTTGATTCTTCACAGGGACTCCAGGAGGATTCACAGCATCTTGCTCATGCTAATGAGGAGAGCAGTCCCTTATGTGAGGAGGTTGACCCCCCCCCCCCCCCCCCCCCCCCCCTCCATGGTGGAAGCTCCACTCATTGCCTTTTCCTCCTGCACCCATCCTGAAGAAGACGACACCTTGCTGGGCAAGGATGTTTTTGGTGAGATTTATGAGGAGTACTCCTCCTCCACTTCTTACTTTTTATTCTATCTACCAGTGACGAGCAGGTATTATTTATATTTAGGTAGGGGAGTAACTGTTCTGTCGCTGTATCGGCACCCATTACCGACACGCATATTATGTAACGCCCCTGATTTTCGTTAATTATTTTACGTACCCTCTGTGACGTAATTTTGGCGTAAGGGCATTACGTCAGCTCGTCTAGTAGTGTGTTGAGCCTTAGCTTAGTTAAAGTATGTCTTGTAGATCGAGCGTGCGAGTTTTCGCATCGTTTCGGGTTAAAGTAAAGATTTTGGGTGGATTTCAAGATTTTAGCTTCGGGAGGCTTTAGCCCGATTTCGGCCTGTCGGAATTGAATTCTGACTTCGCCGTTGGATTCGTAGCGCCGTGTTTTAGTTAAGGTGCGAATTTCGTAGAAATCCGAAGTGTTTTGGTCGCCCTCGAGGGTTAAGTAAGATGTGAGAATTATTTAATTAATTTAAATAATAAACTTAGGTTAGTATATAAGCCTAAGTCTCTTCTTTCCTATTCATTATCTTCCTCCTCGATCAAACCAGCCGCCGAGCGAGAGAGGCGAGAGCGGAGGTTTTGTGAGCCTTCAACCGGCGATTCCTAGGGCTGTAGTGGTCGGAATCGAGTTTGGTTTGAAGATTTGGAAAGCTCTCGGCGAGATCTTCGTTCTGGCGGTAAGCTTTTCTCGTTTCGTGGAGTTTTGGGAGATTTGGCGGTAACCTAACTCTTCCTTTTGGTCTGAATCGTTCTAGGATTTCGTGCTTGAGTGTTTCCTTAGCCTTCAGAGCGGAGGACCTCGAGTTTCGCAAGGTTAAGGCAAGTGGCTTCCTCCTCCTTCTCTTTCTGTTCTTAAAGTATTGTTTCGCTCGTGTCGATTTCATGTCGCTCGGTTTAACTTAAGTTTTGGAGTGTTAATGTAAGCTTCCTTGATTATTCTTCCTTTGCTATGAATCGGGTAGTTGTTCCCTGGAGAAAACCGTCCTATCTATACCCAAAGGATAAATAGCTTCTAGGAGAATCGCTATCCGCAGACCACACAGCAGAATAGGGGATTCCGTTGCAATTCGTCGAGATTTCACGGGACATTCCGTGTAATCCCGACGAATTCCGATGAATCATACCAGACGGCAACTTCTGCCGAGTTAAAGATTTTCTGTGTCAATTCGTCGAGATTTCACGGGACATTCCGTGTAATCCCGACGAATTCCGACGAACCCCGTGGAATTCCGACGAATCAAGTTAAAGATTTTCTGTGTCAATTCGTCGAGATTTCACGGGACATTCCGTGTAATCCCGACGAATTCCGACGAACCCCGTGGAATTCCGACGAATCAAGTTAAAGATTTTCTATGTCAATTCGTCGAGATTTCACGGGACATTCCGTGTAATCCCGACGAATTCCGACGAATCCCGTGGAATTCCGACGAATCAAGTTAAAGATTTTCTGTGTCAATTCGTCGAGATTTCACGGGACATTCCGTGTAATCCCGACGAATTCCGACGAATTCAAACAACAACAATTTCTGGACCTCCCCCATTCTATGTGGTGATTGGTAACCTTTACCAACACAGTCAATCTTCCATCTTCTCCGCATGCTCTTAATTCTATGTCTCGAAAAACATTCAAATGTCTCGAGAAATCCCTTGCTTTATCTCGAGAAATCCTTCCAGTTCTCGAGAAGTGCTGCCTTGAATGTTGTCCCTCTTCTTCTCGATAATTGATGGTAAGAACCCCGCCTGGAACGCATGTGATTTCGTTGAGTTTTTTTTTATGTTTGAATCTCGTGTCCCCTCGGGTGCACTTGGATGATGGCCAGTGACCTTTCGGTGCTCCTGATCTCGAATCCCTCCCGTTTGAACTTCTTTCTACTCGTTGTGGTCTGTTGACATTTGAGTTACTCTTATGATTCATATTGATCGATGTGTACTTTGCCTTGACCCTAATTCTTAGGTCCTTCCAGTGATTATTCTTTCGGGCAGCGTCCCGTGCTTAATTAAAATTTAAGTAATAAGAACTACTGTCTTTAGCCTTACACAGTAGTTGTGTTTGGGAGACAGTGGGGGAAAATGTTATAGCCTTGCACGGTAGTCGCGTTTGGGTGGTAGGGTCTAGTGGTACCCCCACATGGTTTTGGGCTTTGGGTAGCGGAGGTAGTTAACCGCTCCCGTATAATTTGAGCTGATCAGTCTCTTTAATTGATGAAACTAAATAAATGAACATGTTTGTTCCTCTTTTGGTATATAGTGCACTTGGTGCTTGTTGGTTCTTTGTTGGAGCTCTCTTTCGGTAAATTTTGGCTTGGGTTGGTACCCCTTATGCCTTGTTTGTTTTTCTGCTAATCTTCTGCCACTTGTAATTCCTTGCTGAGGCGTTCTTTGTTTTATTGAATGCCTCAGGTTCAGAGCCGTAGCGGCTAGTGGTGTTGCCTGGAGTTCAGAGTTTATAGCTGCTCACCCCGCTGTTGCGAGGTAGTTGTTTTTAGTTGCTTCTTGTGCTCAGACATACTAGTTGGTGCCAATGGGTTAGTGTCATGCTGTTGACGCCCATTGTGCCCCTTTTTATACCTTATAGTTACTTGTCAGTTTATGCCACTACTTATAGATCTTGTGTATCTTACTCTCTGGGAATGATTTATGCTAGGTGCACTATAGTTATAAAATGGTTTTTCTTCATCCTCATTGCATTCTTTCTAACTAAAACCCTTAACTTTAAAGTCGTCTAAAGGTATTTTCTACTCTTACAGTACGCCTAGTTATGTGCATATCACTTACGTCATGCTCCGTCGTTTGCATACATGTAGGACTTTAAGTAAACTAAATTAAGTATTTTTCCGCTGCAATTATACATACTTTCTCGGTGGACTAGTTGATCCACGAACTGAGAGACACAGTTCTTGTCTCAAAACCCCTAATAAATGATTTCAAACGATGACTTATCAGATAATCATGTTTGTTTAGTTAAGTAATAGGATCCCGCCTGAGCGTCTACAGTTGTCTCCTGTATGACGTGGCATCACGACGTGTATTTTCTCTTACTCTGATATTCTTAAATTCGGAGAAAATGCGGGTTGTGACAGTTGGTATCAGAGGGAGGTTGTTCGACAAGTTGGTCGGGTAACAAATTCTGATATAGTTTAGTAGTTTTTTTTTATTTCATTGCATACACACACCGATGTGTCATCAGTACGTCTTGGCCGAAGCACGAACACTACACTCATAGCATGATAAGAAGTATACGGGGCATATTATGTAGTATGGGATGCATAATATGTGTTTGTATATGGATCCACCATAGGTGGCAACATGTGACGGTTATGTAGTATGGGATGCATAACCACCATCACATGGATGCCCATTAGCACGTTTTCTTTTTCGTTACATGCGATATTATGTAGTATGGGATGCATAATATTTCATGTGTACGCCGCTCATAACATGCATTAAGGCCTTTATTAGACTGCATAGCACAACATACCTTATGTAGCATTGCATAAGCACACGTGCCAAGCTAGAGATTTACATGATGACATACGTACACACATGATTTTCAAATGAATAGAACATTCATGCATTCATGACCCTTGCATATGAGTCAAGAGGGATGATATGGTATCATCCCCAAATTTAGCATAGCATCATGAAAATCCCAGAGAAAGGTGGTGGCAATGGAAAGTATCTGTATATGTATGTTCTGAACCAAGCAGTGTAGTTCTAGTGTAGGGCTAAGTTTTGATTAGAGGTATATGCGTTTTAGCAGCGATGGAGCCGAAACGTGTTGCGTTTAGGTCGACTCCCCAGTTTGAAGGCGAGTCTTTCGGTGCGTTGAGTGAAGCCGTGATTGAGAGTCTGCAGCAAAGTTTTGAGACTCTGTCCAAGCAGGTGGTTGCGATGCAATCGCAGGTTGAGTTATTGTTGTCTGCCGGTGCTAGGCAGCAATTCGTAGCGCAGGCCCCAGTAGTAGGACAGACCGTACCTACTCCTCCTGCTCCCTTGTTTCCCCCTGTAGAGATGCTTCCGGAAATGGACGTTATATCGCATTTTCAGCGATTAAGACCCCCTACGTTTGGCGGAAGAGCTGATTTCGTGGCTTTGGATGACTGGTTGGTTGCCATCGAGGATATTTTTAAGTACTCAGGGATCTCTGCGGGCCAAAAGGTAGCAGTCGCCGCTTACCAGCTGAAGGGTCTTGTTAAGAGCTGGTGGATTAGGGAATTGGAGAACCTCGTAGATGGATGTTCGTGGGAGTCGTTCAAGGCGATGTTGTTAAAGGAGTTTCGGTCGTCGGTTGAGCAAGACTGTTTGGTGAATGATTTGCTGCGCCCGGAGCAGAGGCAATTCACTGTTAGTGAATTTGTGATTGAACCTAGAAAGCCGAGCAGGTTTGCTCTAGGTCTAGTAACTTCAGAGGAAGGAAGAGTGAAGCAATCCCTGGAAGGACTTCGTAATGAGAGTCAGCATGTAGCCGGTGCTCATGGATGGGAGAGCTATGCTGAGGCAGTGGAAGCAGCTTTGAAAGCCGAGGCCATCGTTAACGCCAAGAATGAAGGCGCTTTGACGAGAAAGGGCAAGAGAAAAGTCGAAGAGGGGGAAGGCCCCAAGGTATCTAGCCCCGCTTCAAAGAAGAGAAGCGGCGATGTCTGCAGTTTCGGTGGCCGCTCTGGCCATCCGTTTGAAAAGTGTTTTAAGGGGAAAGGAGTTCAGAAGAAGCAGCGAGTGTTGGAGATCAAGAGTACTCCTTTGGGAGAGGTGTGTTGCCTGTTGTGCAAGCAGAAGGGGCATGATGTGGCCCAGTGTTGGACCAAAGATAAAGTCTGCTTCCAGTGCAAGCAGAAGGGACACATGAAGTTCCAATGCCCACTGATTCAACCCCAGTTGCAGCCAAGTCACGCTTCGAGCTGTGTTGCCGCCGCAATCAGGATGAAGGAAGAGGAAAGCTGAATGTGTTGACCCAGGAGCAAGAGAAGTCTTCGACCCAAGTAATCGCAGGTTAGACCTTCGAGTTAGCTGTTAAGTTTTGACTTGATCTTAATTTCGCTGAATTAAACTAGTTTCTCTTTTCGCGCTTATAGGGAGATTTAAGGTAAAGCGTTGTTGAGTATGTGTTCTTTTCGATTCGGGTGCTGCCCTTTTCGTTCATAGCAAGGAATTCGTTGAGCGTCACCGTTTGACCCCTGAGTTGGGCATCGATTCGTTCCTCGTTTAGTTTCCTTTTGGTATTTTGGTATCCTCGAACTTGTGCGTCCAGAGTTGCCCGTTCTCTTAAGAGATTTGTTGACTTTTGCTGATCTTAAGGTATTGAATCTAGAAGACGTCGTCGTGATTTCGGGCTTGGACTTGTTGTCCGGTTTTGATGCGGTCATCCCTTGAGTATTTTCTAGGACCTCCGTGCCAGTGTTCCCCGATATTTTCTGCGGTGTGTGCTCGGAAGCTGTTAGATTCCGGTTGTTGGCTTACCTTGTTTCTGTGGTAGAAACTGTTAGGCGTTCGCCGCGTATCGAGGATGTCCTGGTGGTGCGAGAGTTTCCTGTTGTTTTTCCTGATGACCTTCCTGGTCTCCCGCCGGTTAGAGGCGTGGAGTTCGTTCTGTTTTGGAGCCTGGTGCTTGTCTTATTGCAATGCACCCTCTACGTTTTTAATCTCGATGAACCGCTTGTTCAAGGATTTTCAGTGCTGTCGGCACCTTTAACCAAGTCTATCCAGAAGAATGCCGTTTTTGTTTGGAGCGGTTAGTGCGAAGGAGCTTCTCGGGAATCAAAGAGGCGTTTGTGTAGTGCTCCGGTGTTGGCCTTGCCGATCGAAGGAGTTGAGAATGCTGTTGTGTGTACGCATCTCTTTTGGTTTAGGATGGTTTTGATGCAAGAAGGAAAAGTGATTGCCTATGGGTCTAGACAATTGAAAGTCCATGAAAAGAATTACCCTACGCATGACTTAGAATTCGCCGCAGTGATCTATGCTTTGAAGCTTGGGAGACATCTTCTTTATGGTGCGTCATGCAAGATTTATACGGATCTTAAGAGTCTGAAATATGTCTTCACCCAAACGGAGCTGAATCTGCGCCAGCGGAGGTGGTTGGAGTATGTGGCGGATTATGAAGTGGATATTATGTACCATCCGGGTAAGGTCAATGCGGTGGCCGATGCCCTGAGTAGAAAGACCGCACATATCTTCATCCTCTCAGTGCAGTCCCTAGTAGAGGAGTTTATGTTGATGTTTATCTCAGTCGGTAGTTGTATCGCGCCTTCGAGCTTAGAGGTTGAAGAGCCTTCTTGGTTTGCCCTTGTAGAATTGCATCAGAAGGAAGATCCTGACTCGCAGCATCTCCGGAGAAGGATTGAGAAAAAGGAGACTTTCTATATTTTTCTTATTTAATGATGAAATACCTTGAGTACCAGAGTAGATGTTGTATTTCCGCGGTTAAGGTTATTCGAACAAAGATCTGTAGTGAGGCGCATGATTTTGGTTGATAACCGATTGTTGGCAGTCAGGTATGAAGAATGATTTAGCCAATTGTGTTTTTGGAATGTTATACCTGCTAGCGCATTAAGGTAGATCGATTAGGCATGGAGGTAGTTTGACCCCGTTGGATGTTCCAGCTGGAAGTGGGGAAGTATTTCAATGGACTTCGTTACCTAGATTCCCCGGAGGACATGATTCTGTATGGGTCCCAGTTGTCGGTTTGGCAAAGAATGCTCTCTTTGTGCGATTTAAGATCGGATATTCTATGGAGAAATAGTAGAGCTTTATTTGGAAGAAATCGTCAGATTGCTTGGTGTGCCCTTTAAGCCGTGTGTCGGGTTAGAATTCTAGGTTTATGCCTCGGTCAGGCGGAATTAATGAATCAAATTTTGGAAGGTGTGATTAGATTGTTACTTTGTGATTTATGATGGAGCTTGGGATAAGCGGCTTGGATCGATGGAGTTCGCGTATAACAACAGTTATCAGGAAAGCCTACAAATGGCCCCGTTTGAGGCTCTGTATGGGAGGCGTTGTCGGACTCCGTTGTTTTGGGCCGAGGTTGGTGAGAGTCCCTTGCTAGGCCCAGAGGCTTTGGAAGAGATGAATGTCGCTGTGACTCATATCCGCGAGAAGCTCCGTATTGCTCATGAGCGGTATGAGAAGTATGCGAATCGAAGAAGAGTGGATTTAGAGTTTGCCGTTGGAGGCAGGGTGTTCTTGAAAGTTTCTCTGATGCCTGGTGTTAAGAGGTTTGGAAGGAACCACAAGTTGGATCCCCGGTATGTGGGACCTTTCCGGATTGTTGAGCGCATCGGAGTGTCAGCGTATAGATTGGATTTGCCTGCTTCCTTCCCTAATGTTCACAATGTGTTTCATGTAAGCCAGTTGAGGAAGTGTTTGCGTAGTGATCGGCTTGTTCTTGATTCAGTGCCCGTTTTGCAACCCAATCTTTCTTATGTCGAAGAGCCTGTCCGAATCTTAGAGACTCAGGAGCGTGTGTTGTGAAGGAAGACGATCCCAATGGTTAAGGTTCTTTGGAAGAATCAGGGTGTCGAAAGCGCAACTTGGGAATTGGAGTCTGCTATGAGAGAGACTCATCCTAGCCTCTTCTCTTAGACTTCGGGTAAGTCTTCTTTTCTGTATCCTTAGAATTGTTTCTGTATCTTTCTTGATCCTTGGATTTCAAGTTTCGGGACAAAACTTCCTTTTAGGGGGAGTGACTGTAACGCCCCTGATTTTCGTTAATTATTTTACGTACCCTCTGTGACGTAATTTTGGCGTAAGGGCGTTACGTCAGCTCGTCTAGTAGTGTGTTGAGCCTTAGCTTAGTTAAAGTATGTCTTGTAGATCGAGCGTGCGAGTTTTCGCATCGTTTCGGGTTAAAGTAAAGATTTTGGGTGGATTTCAAGATTTTAGCTTCGGGAGGCTTTAGCCCGATTTCGGCCTGTCGGAATTGAATTCTGACTTCGCCGTTGGATTCGTAGCGCCGTGTTTTAGTTAAGGTGCGAATTTCGTAGAAATCCGAAGTGTTTTGGTCGCCCTCGAGGGTTAAGTAAGATGTGAGAATTATTTAATTAATTTAAATAATAAACTTAGGTTAGTATATAAGCCTAAGTCTCTTCTTTCCTATTCATTATCTTCCTCCTCGATCAAACCAGCCGCCGAGCGAGAGAGGCGAGAGCGGAGGTTTTGTGAGCCTTCAACCGGCGATTCCTAGGGCTGTAGTGGTCGGAATCGAGTTTGGTTTGAAGATTTGGAAAGCTCTCGGCGAGATCTTCGTTCTGGCGGTAAGCTTTTCTCGTTTCGTGGAGTTTTGGGAGATTTGGCGGTAACCTAACTCTTCCTTTTGGTCTGAATCGTTCTAGGATTTCGTGCTTGAGTGTTTCCTTAGCCTTCAGAGCGGAGGACCTCGAGTTTCGCAAGGTTAAGGCAAGTGGCTTCCTCCTCCTTCTCTTTCTGTTCTTGAAGTATTGTTTCGCTCGTGTCGATTTCATGTCGCTCGGTTTAACTTAAGTTTTGGAGTGTTAATGTAAGCTTCCTTGATTATTCTTCCTTTGCTATGAATCGGGTAGTTGTTCCCTGGAGAAAACCGTCCTATCTATACCCAAAGGATAAATAGCTTCTAGGAGAATCGCTATCCGCAGACCACACAGCAGAATAGGGGATTCTGTTGCAATTCGTCGAGATTTCACGGGACATTCCGTGTAATCCCGACGAATTCCGATGAATCATACCAGACGGCAACTTCTGCCGAGTTAAAGATTTTCTGTGTCAATTCGTCGAGATTTCACGGGACATTCCGTGTAATCCCGACGAATTCCGACGAACCCCGTGGAATTCCGACGAATCAAGTTAAAGATTTTCTGTGTCAATTCGTCGAGATTTCACGGGACATTCCGTGTAATCCCGACGAATTCCGACGAACCCCGTGGAATTCCGACGAATCAAGTTAAAGATTTTCTGTGTCAATTCGTCGAGATTTCACGGGACATTCCGTGTAATCCCGACGAATTCCGACGAATCCCGTGGAATTCCGACGAATCAAGTTAAAGATTTTCTGTGTCAATTCGTCGAGATTTCACGGGACATTCCGTGTAATCCCGACGAATTCCGACGAATTCAAACAGCAACAATTTCTGGACCTCCCCCATTCTATGTGGTGATTGGTAACCTTTACCAACACAGTCAATCTTCCATCTTCTCCGCATGCTCTTAATTCTATGTCTCGAAAAACATTCAAATGTCTCGAGAAATCCCTTACTTTATCTCGAGAAATCCTTCCAGTTCTCGAGAAGTGCTGCCTTGAATGTTGTCCCTCTTCTTCTCGATAATTGATGGTAAGAACCCCGCCTGGAACGCATGTGATTTCGTTGAGTTTTTTTTTATGTTTGAATCTCGTGTCCCCTCGGGTGCACTTGGATGATGGCCAGTGACCTTTCGGTGCTCCTGATCTCGAATCCCTCCCGTTTGAACTTCTTTCTACTCGTTGTGGTCTGTTGACATTTGAGTTACTCTTATGATTCATATTGATCGATGTGTACTTTGCCTTGACCCTAATTCTTAGGTCCTTCCAGTGATTATTCTTTCGGGCAGCGTCCCGTGTTTAATTAAAATTTAAGTAATAAGAACTACTGTCTTTAGCCTTACACAGTAGTTGTGTTTGGGAGACAGTGGGGGAAAATGTTATAGCCTTGCACGGTAGTCGCGTTTGGGTGGTAGGGTCTAGTGGTACCCCCACCTGGTTTTGGGCTTTGGGTAGCGGAGGTAGTTAACCGCTCCCGTATAATTTGAGCTGATCAGTCTCTTTAATTGATGAAACTAAATAAATGAACATGTTTGTTCCTCTTTTGGTATATAGTGCACTTGGTGCTTGTTGGTTCTTTGTTGGAGCTCTCTTTCGGTAAATTTTGGCTTGGGTTGGTACCCCTTATGTCTTGTTTGTTTTTCTGCTAATCTTCTGCCACTTGTAATTCCTTGCTGAGGCGTTCTTTGTTTTATTGAATGCCTCAGGTTCAGAGCCGTAGCGGCTAGTGGTGTTGCCTGGAGTTCAGAGTTTGTAGCTGCTCACCCCGCTGTTGCGAGGTAGTTGTTTTTAGTTGCTTCTTGTGCTCAGACATACTAGTTGGTGCCAATGGGTTAGTGTCATGCTGTTGACGCCCATTGTGCCCCTTTTTATACCTTATAGTTACTTGTCAGTTTATGCCACTACTTATAGATCTTGTGTATCTTACTCTCTGGGAATGATTTATGCTAGGTGCACTATAGTTATAAAATGGTTTTTCTTCATCCTCATTGCATTCTTTCTAACTAAAACCCTTAACTTTAAAGTCGTCTAAAGGTATTTTCTACTCTTACAGTACGCCTAGTTATGTGCATATCACTTACGTCATGCTCCGTCGTTTGCATACATGTAGGACTTTAAGTAAACTAAATTAAGTATTTTTCCGCTGCAATTATACATACTTTCTCGGTGGACTAGTTGATCCACGAACTGAGAGACACAGTTCTTGTCTCAAAACCCCTAATAAATGATTTCAAACGATGACTTATCAGATAATCATGTTTGTTTAGTTAAGTAATAGGATCCCGCCTGAGCGTCTACAGTTGTCTCCTGTATGACGTGGCATCACGACGTGTATTTTCTCTTACTCTGATATTCTTAAATTCGGAGAAAATGCGGGTTGTGACATATTAGAAGAGTTACCTGTGCATTTCCTTTTACATATGCCCATTATCTAGAACTGTTATATTTAAGTAGTTGGGAAGAATGGGGACAGCTTCAAGGTTAATGGGCATCATCTGAAGATATATGATAACGGGCCGATCGTCGAAGAATGCCAAAGTTTGATTCTTGGAGATCCAGAGCAAGATTAATTGATGTTATCCTGATTTGGTTGAATGTGTGTTTGTGAACTTGTTTTTAATTTCTTAAACTCTATAAACTGCTTTAATACAGGTATTTGGTCCACCTTAAGGACATAAAACAAAAGGGGTCTTAGGAGACAACTGATGCGTTTCGGCAAGTGCACCGGTCGCGCAAGTAATAATAATGGGGAAAATCCCCGAGTGTCGGTCTCTTGAGGAACACAGTAAGGTGGAGTTAGGTTTCGAGGAAGGACTTGAAATCGAAGTCCTTAGTCGGTGCTACAATGAATGGGTGGTTTGGTTTGCAAGTAATTAAATAAAATACTATGCCTACTCCTATGCAATGCCGCTATGCAATGCTTCGATTGGCGGGATGGAGACTAGGCAGGCCTTGAGCGCGCTGCGTCGAAAGGGCGGATGGGCGAGAAGGCTAACGAATTGAGGGTCGCAAACACCTCTTCAACAAGCACGCCACTAGCAATTGCTAGTGCGGCACCGGACATGGTAATGGAGCGGAAAATCGATCGGGGCGCACCTCATTAACACAAATGAACAAAATGATTTCATAATCATGAAATAAGCAATCTTAAACATCATCCATAGCGTTCATCATCGATATAAAGAGAATACAACACTATAACCACATAAGTAGAGGAAAAAGGGCGAGAGATATGACCGAATCCGGAGTCTCGTTGTAGATTCACGGTAGGAAGCACCAGGTTGTCAATCCGCGTCCTAACTCGGTCCCAACTGCGTCCGGGGTAGAGGAGGGCTGTCACACCTCCCAATGAACCCGTCTTCTCCAGCGATTTACCATCCGGCCACGTCTCAAGCGAAGAACCTCTTCATTAGCGATCAAAGTGAGTGTAGGAACCCTTCTTTCAAGCCCTTGGATGATGGAGGAGGCCTAGGGGATGAAATCCCTCTGAAAACGGCGAAAACGGCGGACGGAACGGAGCCAAATAGCGTCCCCCCGACCTAATTCGCGATCAGGTCATTATATAGGCGCTGAATTAAACAGTGCGCACGGTCAGTGGCGCACGACCAGTGGTCGTGCGCACTAGAGTCCGGTGATCGTGCGCGCTGCCTGGACGGAACCTGCAAAGACAGAAATTATGAAATAAAATGTTCGCACGACCAGTGGCGCACGACCGGTGGTCGTGCGCACTAGCGTCGGTGGTCGTGCGCAATAGATGAAACAGAACTCATAAAATTACTGGTGAGTGCGCACGATCAGTGGCGCACGACCGGTGGTCGTGCGCACTGGCGTTGATGATCGTGCGCACTGCACCAGACAGAACTCGTGAAAAAGGGTTAAGTGCGCACGATCAGTGGCGCACGACCAGTGGTCGTGCGCAGTAGAACAAGTGATCGTGCGCAGTGTTCCTGTGCAGAATTGCAACGGGGACACTTGCACGCCTCCTATTCCAGCACAAACACAGATCTAGCCACTGAAAGTGGCACTTAACAACATATGAATACCACTAAAGATAATAAACGCGAAAACACACCAAAGTGGGCCTAAATGTGCACCTAGCATGGGTTATCAAATATAGACTATAATAAGGCTAAAGTGCGTGATATTGACAAAATAACGGCCCGGATGAGTCCATAAATGTATATATGATCAGGACTCATCACACCCCCAGACTTAACTGTTTGCGCGTCCCGAGCAAACGAATCCGGTGGAATGTGAAAACGAATAATTAACATAGAGAATTACACAAAGGAGTACGGTGCGAAGCAACATACGCATGCGAGTAGAAATTCTAGTAGAAAGAGATTCTAACTATGCTAACTAATTTACGTAAGTATTAAAGCGTAAGTAGAGATTTAATTATACTCATTTGGTGAATTATGACGAATTTGGCGATCATGCCCGGTATGAAAGCGACGAGACACTGAGGCGGGTGTTGCACAAGATCGGGGCTTAGGAATAACTCCGCTGAAATCCATCAACGTCGTGAACCATACGCTTGCCCGGTCACACTCTCTCCACGGCGCTAGCAAACTCGCAAGTCAAATCAGTAGGGCTTATAGGATTAAAATGGGGCTTAGGTTACGGTATGATATTCAAAGGTAAACGCGATGGCTACGCAACCCAAGTGAGCTATCGGAACGCTGCATCCCACAAAACCACAAACTACGCTCGTGTGACACACCCCCTGACTTATCATGAAAACCAGGTGTGCGCACGGCCTACTTCACAAATTCCAACAGATTTTCTGTTTTTAGCTCAGGAGGATTTTTTTTTTCAAACTACTTTTTTTTTCTTTTACATATTTTTCTTCTTTTATGTATCCTCCGGTTGGTTCAAAATCAGCGGATAAACTTTATTTTCCCTTCATAACACAATGGTTCCAAACACCACACAAGTTGAAAATTATGAGCACAGTTAAAACATTTTTGGTTGCGGGTGTAGGATAGGCTTCAGGCTTTGGTGGATGAAGAGGAGCTGAACAAAGGATTGGTAGGCACAAATTTGGCTCGCAAAGGTGAATGAAATGGACATGGAATAACAAAGCTCAAACTAGCCAAATGGTGGCCTACGTCATTTTTAACTCGACGAGTCGCTCTCACCAATGCTTCGAGAGTCCCTTGGGGCAAGTTCTTAGCCCACGAGAAAGATAAACCTTCCTCCCGACTCGAGCAACACACGACTAGCAATCGTGCACACACAAAACCGGGTTATCGTCAATTTCATACGAATTCACCATTTGAGTATACTAAATCTAAATTTACGCAGAAATACTAAATATAAATTAGATGCATAAAGGAAATCTAGTTCTACTCAAATTCTGCCATAACATGCGACGTGACTAGTACACTACATGAGTCGACATCGCGCTCCAAATAATAATTCCTATGTTAACAAACTATTTCACATTCCAACCAAACTAATTTAAACGGAACAACACAAAAAAGACAAGCACGCACTCAAGTAGGTGAAGTGGTGTGTAAGGAATGCAACAATGAAATGATAATGAAAAATAAAAAGCAACCTTCTAGTATGCAATGCAGCTCGTGCACAGTGGATAATAACAACCGCTCCCCCAGACTTAAGCTAAACACGATATCTAGAAATTTGAAGCTGAAAGAGGGGAGGAAGTGTTACCCAATGCTCAGAAATGAGCATACCAGACGATTGGCGTTTAAGATCAAGAACAGTACGCAACGTCCGCCATCATGAGAAACAAAGGCCACCTGAAAGTTATACACTAGAGCAACAAAAATAGTGAAAACTGAACTAAACATGTGAGAGCACAAAAAAAATCAAGAAATCTAAGTTATCACCCATGGGAGTGAACTTGTTCCTGCCATTAATATTGAGCACTCGCACACAAAATAAGGGAACAGAAAAAGCTGAATAAATAAACTATGCCCAGAAGAGCATTCCACAAGCAAAATGTTATTATTACAATTAATAAAAGATAAGGAGTTCAAACGACTAAACAAAAGAAACTAAACAGAAAACAAGGCTTAGAATATCTCGCATGCAGGGGGGAAGATCACTCGTCGTCGCTGTCGCTATCTAGCACCACAACGGACGGCGACCGCCTGGAAGATGATGCGGCCCGCCCCGGAGGTGGGGGAATATTTAGCCCTCCCCGCAATGCCTGCTGATAGACGAAATCCGTAAGCCAGTACTGGTTTGCCTCCAAATCGGAGAGGCGCCGATCGAAACTTGGCACCTCCGGCGCTCTAGAAGAACTGCCCTCTTCCTTGGCTCTCCTCCCCTGCTGAAAAGAATGACTCTGCGGCTGCGGAAGAACTACCTCGCGGTGAGTATTAGGCGGCTCAGCCGGCTCTCCGTGCTCCTCATCGTCATGCCTCTCCCTAGGCGCATCTCCTGGCATCACGACCACAAAACGTCGACTACTCTTCTTCCCCACGACCCGTAATAGATGGAAACTCACCATGGTGGCCCGCGTGATGAAAGAGGGTGCAGTCACCTGCACCATCGGAGGCAGAAGACTCCAAACCCCCAAGCTTTTGGCAATGCGGGTGATATAGTAGGCACCACCAATGGCACCGGTGAGACCGTAGGTAGCCTCGTGATGGAAGAAGAAGGCCAACATGTAGCCGAGATGCAAGGGCTGCCGAAATTCCATACTATAGAGGGAGATCAGATCTTGCCACCCTACTACATTCTGACTAAGGGCACGGGCAACAAGAGAGTGGCTGAGGACGTGCTGCAGGTATCGGAGAGCAGGCGCGACGATCCATGTGGATTTGCTTTTTCTGGCCACGTATTCCTCATCACGACCCGTAAGAGCACCCCACGCAGCACGCGGAGTAACGCCATCTGGGAAGGAGACATCCAAGTCCAGAAAAGGGATCGTCGCGGCCTCGGCTTCAGTGTAAAATCCAGCGCACACCGCCAACTCGGATAAGGAGAGAGTGTAAACCTTGCCCAAAATTCGGAAAGAGCACTTTCCCGGACGTTGGCCGGAGGGCAACACTTCCCACTCAAATGTAGCGAGAAATTCCAAGGAGAGCTCCCGGTAGCCGAGATCATCGCACCCAAGCACCCCACTCCAGTGATCGAAGGAATAACGTTGGCGGACGGCCTCGCACAACTCTCCATTATCGCCGATAGAATTCAACTCGTTCCAATCCACTAGACCCTGCGATAGGAACGGCTTCTCCTTAAGAGAGTTGAATCGCCTCGTGTGCGAATCTTTGGAAAAGGTAGCCATCCTAGCGAGGATCTGAGCGGGAGAGGCGGAAGTTCGGCCGGAGCGTTGGTAGACATTTTGACGATCACGGGAGCTCATGGTGGTAGGCGGCCGAAGGAAGGAGGAGAAATAGGGAAAGGGCTCACCGGAAGGGAAGGAGGCGCACGATCGGCGGCAAGCAGGCAGAAACGGCGCACGGACGTCGGCGAACGAGAACCCTAGATCGTGCGCGAAAGGCTCGGGCGGACGGGCTTTTTATAAAAATCTGGGCCGATCGCACGACCAGTGGTCGTGCGCGATAAGTAGTGCGCACGACCAGTGATCGTGCGCCTTAGGAATTTTCCAAGCGGCCAAAATTTTAGTAAAAACTCCATCCACCGTGTAATTTACGCACAACCAGGAGTCAGCACACGCAGCGAGGCATTCATAGCCTTAACAAAAACTTAACTAAACCAGACAAAATAAAATTTCAGGGTAAATAAAGATAACTACTGGGGTTACTGTCATCCCAGCACGACTTATTTGAAAACAAAAAGGTCCTAGCTAATGGGTCTATGAAAAGAGAAGTGTACAGGTAACTGTTCTAATATGCGTGTCGGTAGCGGGTACCGATACGGCAACAGAACAGTCACGCCTCTACCCGAATACAGATAAAACCGGATGTTGAAGGTGTGCCGCCAGAGTTAGGAGTTGGGACAATCCGGATATCCGGCTCGTCATCCTCATCCAATTGGCGAAGATACTCGGCACAGTCCTTCAAGACATGATCAGTGCTCCGGCAAAACCGGCACTGCCTAGCGGGCTTCTTTGGCACAGCGGGTGCTGAAGCCGAAAAGAAGTACGATGGTAAAGGCTCAGCAGAGTAGCCATAAGACTTACGCGCACCATATGGAGTACCAGACGAAGTCGGTGCTCCATATGTTGGGCTATAAGAATTATGCCTACTATTCTCCGTAGGGCATTCATCACTAGAGTGGGAGGTAGCTCCACACCAACGGCAACGAAAATTGAGATGTGCTCACATAGTGTGAAGATAAAACGATTCAAAAAGAAGAACACTATTGTGCGAAATACTACACCTAACAAAAATTTACTAAAGCAACCTACTATAAAACAAGAAAATGGAATAAAGAGAACAGAAATAAAATAAAAGATGCGATAGACAAATGGGAAGGGCTTCTCTCTCAGATTCTCCCTCTCCAGAAAACTCACACGACTGTGATCCCCGGCAACGGCGCCAAAAACTTGATGCATTTCGGCAAGTGCACCGGTCGCGCAAGTAATAATAATGGGGAAAATCCCCGAGTGTCGGTCTCTTGAGGAACACAGTAAGGTGGAGTTAGGTTTCGAGGAAGGACTTGAGATCGAAGTCCTTAGTCGGTGCTACAATGAATGGGTGGTTTGGTTTGCAAGTAATTAAATAAAATACTATGCCTACTCCTATGCAATGCCGCTATGCAATGCTTCGATTGGCGGGATGGAGACTAGGCAGGCCTTGAGCGCGCTGCGTCGAAAGGGCGGATGGGCGAGAAGGCTAACGAATTGAGGGTCGCAAACACCTCTTCAACAAGCACGCCACTAGCAATTGCTAGTGCGGCACCGGACATGGTAATGGAGCGGAAAATCGATCGGGGCGCACCTCATTAACACAAATGAACAAAATGATTTCATAATCATGAAATAAGCAATCTTAAACATCATTCATAGCGTTCATCATCGATATAAAGAGAATACAACACTATAACCACATAAGTAGAGGAAAAAGGGCGAGAGATACGACCGAATCCGGAGTCTCATTGTAGATTCACGGTAGGAAGCACCAGGTTGTCAATCCGCGTCCTAACTCGGTCCCAACTGCGTCCGGGGTAGAGGAGGGCTGTCACACCTCCCAATGAACCCGTCTTCTCCAGCGATTTACCATCCGGCCACATCTCAAGCGAAGAACCTCTTCATTAGCGATCAAAGTGAGTGTAGGAACCCTTCTTTCAAGCCCTTGGATGATGGAGGAGGCCTAGGGGATGAAATCCCTCTGAAAACGGCGAAAACGGCGGGCGGAACGGAGCCAAATTGCGTCCCCCCGACCTAATTTGCGATCAGGTCATTATATAGGCGCTGAATTAAACAGTGCGCACGGTCAGTGGCGCACGACCAGTGGTCGTGCGCACTAGAGTCCGGTGATCGTGCGCGCTGCCTGGACGGAACCTGCAAAGACAGAAATTATGAAATAAAATGTTCGCACGACCAGTGGCGCACGACCGGTGGTCGTGCGCACTAGCGTCGGTGGTCGTGCGCAATAGATGAAACAGAACTCATAAAATTACTGGTGAGTGCGCACGATCAGTGGCGCACGACCGGTGGTCGTGCGCACTGGCGTTGATGATCGTGCGCACTGCACCAGACAGAACTCGTGAAAAAGGGTTAAGTGCGCACGATCAGTGGCGCACGACCAGTGGTCGTGCGCAGTAGAACAAGTGATCGTGCGCAGTGTTCCTGTGCAGAATTGCAACGGGGACACTTGCACGCCTCCTATTCCAGCACAAACACAGATCTAGCCACTGAAAGTGGCACTTAACAACATATGAATACTACTAAAGATAATAAACGCGAAAACACACCAAAGTGGGCCTAAATGTGCACCTAGCATGGGTTATCAAATATAGACTATAATAAGGCTAAAGTGCGTGATATTGACAAAATAACGGCCCGGATGAGTCCATAAATGTATATATGATCAGGACTCATCAACAACCCAATGGGGGACCCTTCGGTTCCCATTTTTGCTAATCTGCTTATTCTCCTATTTTCTTTCTTATTTTGTCTTTTGTTTGCTTTATTCACAGGAACAGTGCTTTTTCGGGTGGCAAACCTAGCGATTTCCAAGGACTAATGCCAATCTTCTGGTATGCTCATATCTGAGCATAGGTACCCTATTCCCTAGCTTTCAATTATTTTCATTGTCAAAAATTCATGTGATTGTCCAATTCAAGTCTGGGGGAGAATGTACCGAGTATTCACTACACGTGTACACGTTTTAGCATACCATAAGTATATTTTTATTTATGTCATATTATAGCATACACCAGTTCACTCGTACAAGTGCGCACTAGCTTGTTTGTGTGCTTCTGTACACGCTATCTTGGTTTGGAATGTGAAATAGGATGTTGGCTTAGGAATTGCAAATCAGAGTGCGATGTTGACTCTTGTAGTGCTCTAGTCGCATCCGCATGCTCCCATAGAAATTTGAGTAAAATTAGATTATCTCTATGCTTTTAATTCACAATTAGTGTTTTTGCGTAGTTTTTGATTTATTTTACTCATTTGGTGAATGTGACTGAAATTTGCGGTAGCACGGTGTTGTGTGTAAGAGAGCACTAGTTGTGAGTTGCTCGAGTCGGAAGGAAGGTTTATCTTTCTCGTTGGCTAAGAACTTGTCCCAAGCGACTCTTGAAGCATGGGTGAGAGAATCTCACAAAGTTGAGCGTGAAGTAGGTCGTTTAGTTGGCTAGTTTGGGCCTTGATTTCCATGACCTATGCGTTTACCTTTGCAAACCAAGTTTGTGCCTACCCATCCTTTGTTTCAGCTCTTCCCTCAATCACCAAAGCCTGAATCTTATCCCACTTTCGCAACCAAGTATTTGAGCTAACCAAGAGTATAATTATCATTGGGTTTGTTGTGTGTAAATTCTGTGATGATGAGAAACTATTATGCTGAATATATTGGTGAACCAAATGGGGGATTCAAATAAAAAGAAAGCAGAAAGAAAATGAAAAAGAGAAATCTGAGGAAGGAATACAAACCAAAAGTAATCCCCTTGGGCGTAATAGAAAAATTCAGTTGGTATTTGTTTGGAGTAGGCTGTGTGCACACCCAGTTTTCAAGCTAAGTCTGGGGGTGTGTCACACGAGCACTGTTTTGGGTTTGTTCAGGGTAAGCATATTGCTGTAGCTCATTTGGGTTGCATAGCCTTCAAGTTTATATTTGTATATCATTCCGTAACCTAAGCCTCGGAAAAACCCGAAAGCCCTACTGATTCACCTTATGAGTTTGCTAGCACCATGGAGAGAGTGTGACCGGGCATGCTTTTGGCTCACGACGTTGATGGATTTCAGCGGAGTTATCCCTGAATTCTAGTCTTTAGCAACACCCTCCTGAGTTGCTCGTTTACATTCACATCGGGTATGAATGAAAAATTCTTCATGATTCACCATCTAAGTACAAATAAATCTGTATTTACGCATCTATACTGTTGTAAATTAGTTAGTATAGTCAGAATCTTCTTTTACTGAATTTCTATTTGCATGGGTATGATACTTCACATCTTACTCCTTATTTGCAAATCTCTACGCTAACTACCATTTTTATATCCCGCCGGATTTGTTTGCTCGGGACGTGCAAACAGGTAAGTCTGGGGGTGTGATGAGTCCCATTTATATACACTTTTATGGACTCATCTGGGCTGTTAATCTAGTCAAATCACTACACATTAGACCTATTATTGTTCATATTTGATCAGTATCGGTGATTCCATGTTAAGTGCACTTCTAGGCCCGTTTTGGTGTAATATCATGTTTTCCTATTTATAAGTAATCATGCAATGTTGAGTGCCACTTTCGGTGGAGTGATTTGTGTTTCTGCAGGAGCTGGGGTCGTGCAGATGTTCTCGGTGCAAATCTGCCCAGGAATACTACGCATGACCACTGGCTATATTGCGCACGACCACTGGTTGTGCGCTACTACACGTGCGCACTTAACCCCTAAAGTTCAAGGTTTGTCTTGCCAAACGCAAGACCATTGGCTATAGTGCGCACAATCACTGATCGTGCGGCACTGGTCGTGCGTATTTAATTTTTCTGTCAGATTTTCTGTTACAGGTTTTGCTGGGACAATGTGCACGAGCACCGACTTCTAGTGCGCACGACCACTGGTCGTGCGCCAATGATCGTGCGCACTATTTCGCACAGCGCGTTGATGTGCAAATCTCGCACACCGCTATAGGCGGTAGCTAGACTGCAGCACGAAACGACAGTGTACCGATCGTTCAAGTAATATAAAATGTGGGAGTGAATCCCCAAGTATCGATCTCGAAGGAACACAGTAAGTTGGAGTTTACTTTTGAGGAAGGGCTTGAGATTGAAGTCCTTAAGTCGGATGGAATGCGGGAGAGTTGATTTGGCTTTTGGAAAATAAAATAAAATACTACAACTACTCCTATGCAATGCCGCTATGCAATGCTTCGCTTGGCGGGAGGGAGAATAGGCAGGCCTTGAACGCGCTGCTTCGCGTGGGTGGATGGACGGGTAGGCAAGCGGAATCGAACTGTGCAGGCCTTGAGCGCGCTGCTTCGTTAGGCGAATGGATTACACGGGCCTCTATGCCACGCTTCACTAGGCGGATGGGCGAGTAGGCATACGGAGTGAGGGTCCAAGCACCTCGTCGACAAGCACGCCACTAGCAATTGCAAGTGCGGCGAACGAACACAATGGCGGAATGGAAAATGGATGGGGGTGCACCTCATACACACATATGAACAAGATAATCTCATACAAATGAAATAGACATTATAAAACAGGGTTCATAGTGCACACCATCATAAGATAAAAGATCTAACATTTACATCTACCAATACAAAGAGAGAGAGAGAGAGCAAGGAATTGACACAATCCGAAGGCTCGTTAGGATTCATGGTTGGAATCGCTGGGTTGTCAATCCGCGTCCAAGCTCGGTACACAACTGCGTCTGGGGTAGAGAAGGTTGTCACTACCTTCCAATGGTCGGTCTTCTTCGTGTCACGATCCGACCGCACGACCTAGCTTCCTTCTCCTTTAATATTGGTGGATGTAGGGCTAAATCCCTCTCCTTGGAGCTTGAGGATGATGGAGGAGGCCAAAAAGGGGTGGAATCCCTGTGGAAAGGGCGAAAACGGCGGAGCTGTATGGTCTGTTCGCTCTCCCCAATTAGGTTGAAAATTGCAGCTTTTATAGAAAACAGTCAGAAGTTTGGTCACGCACGTGTGAACGCACGACCGTGCGCTGCCCGTGCGTTATTTACCATAAAAATAGACTTGAGGAAGAAGCAGCAACGCCCGTGCATTTCCTTCGCGCACGGTCAAATCCTCCCGTGCGTAAAAACACACGGACAAAATCAGATAGGCTAAAAACAAGGCTAAACATGGTGATCATGCGTTTCCTTCGCGCACGGGTGAATCCGACAGGCGAATCCGCCCGTGCGTAAAAGGCACGATCAAATTCAGATCACCGAATTTCTACCCAAATGAAAGCGCACAACCGCAACCGTCCATGCGTCAATAGAACGCAAGACCGTGCGTCATACACAATCATTATTTCTGGGCAAAAGGGGATGGTTCAGCCACCTGTGAGCATAGCAGCCCAGCTGGGAATACACCTCCAGCACCAGCATAAAAATAGAAATAAAATGATGGGGAGCCCCAACAATGTAGTGTGCAATTGCACACTACAACGGGCCTAAACAAGCACTTCAAGCACAAGCATGAACAAGGTGAACATAAACAAATACAAACAAAAACTGAAGTACAAATGCAGGAAAAATAGCCCGGATGAGTCCAAAAATCAGTATATAAATTGGACTCATCACACCCCCAGACTTACCTATTTGCACGTCCCGAGCAAACAATTCCTAAGCAGGCGGGAAAATGAAATAGCTAATTCAAGATTACAAAATGGAATACTATGCGAAGTCGTATGCTCATGTGCATAGAAAAATAATAGAGAAGATTTCTGGTTATACACATAGTTTACAAATTTCTAAAAGAGTAAATAAATATTACTTCTACTCAAAATGGGAGTCACGGTGAATCATCTGGTCACACATTTGGAGAAAGTAAAAGAATTGTTGAGATAAGCATTGCCAAAGCTGGGGTTCTAGACAAACTCCACTGAAATCCATCGGCGTCGGAGACCATAAGCTCACCCGTTCACATTCTCTCCACGACACTAGATTGGTTCATAGCGTGAGTCGGTAGGACTTTTAGGTTTTAAATGGGGCTTGGGTTAAGGTGAGTTAAACAAAGATAAAAAAGAAGGCTTGAAACACCTAATCCCAAATGAGCTTTAATACAACTCCTCGCATACCAACATCGAATGCAAGTGCACCACACCCCCAGACTTAGATTTTTGCAACATGGGTGTGTGCACCGCCTACTCCTAATCATAAATTTAAACAAAGATCTTTCAATTAGGCAAACGCACCATTTTTTTTATTTTTCTCATTTTTCTTTCTTTTCTTTTCTTTTCAAAACATTTTCAACATGATGAGCAATGAAGCGCATCCACATTTTCACAAAAATAACACAACATCAACACCCCAATCATGAAAACCGTAACAACTAAAGCTCAAATTTGGGTGTGCGACTAGGATTGGCTTTTAGGCTTTGGTGATAAAAAGTGGGGCTGAATCAAAGAATGGGTAGGCACAACTGGGCTAACGAGGATAGAGCGATAGGAATGGGCACAAAGGCTCAACCGGGCCAAAATAATGGCCTACGTCATTCTCACGCGCCAGAACTATCCTTTGTCAATGCTTCAAGAATCGCTTGGGGCAAGTTCTTAGCCACCGAGAAAGATCATCTTTCCCCCCAGCTCGAGCAATACACATCTAACGATCGTTTACACACATCCCTATGCTACCGTTTGATTCACACTGGATTCATCATTTGAGTGGAGTAGACAATATTTATACTAACAGAAATGCATAATGCTATAAGTATAAAAAGAGATCTAATCTACATAAATTCATATACTCACATGAGTACTTGACTAGAAACACCGGAGTCAACATTTTATTCCACCACATAATTTAAAAACCAGCACAATCATGTTCCCCAAATACAAAAAGAAATGAGTTATACTTGTGACGCACTAAAGGTTAAGCACGCGCTCAATGGGGTGCTTTGTGTGCAGACAAAATAAACAAAATAATTTAGATGACAGCTTCTAGCATTCTAAGTGATAGTGCACGTGAGTGGGTACAAACAGGTCTCCCCCAGACTTAAATTATACAATTCAAAAAAGTTTACCATTAAGATATTCTAAAACAAAGTTAGGGGAAGAGAGTACCCAATGCTCAGCAAGTAAGCATACCAGAAGATTGGCGTGAAGCCCAGCAAAAGCTGCCCTACGAAGAATCATAACCACCGCCTACACAAATAGAAAATACCTGCAAGGGGTGGTCTCCGCAAAAGCAAATTAAAATAACATATAACTAACTAATTTTTGACAGCGATAAAATAAAGGACAAGAAAAAGTAAGATAACTACTGGGGTTAATGTTCTCCCAGCACGACTTATTCAGGAAGCGGAGGGTCTTAGCTAATGGGAGTATAGAAGGAGAAGTGGACAGGCACCTGTTCTAATATCCGTGTCGGTAATGCATACCGATACGGTGATAGAACCACTACTCCTCTACCTAAATAATAATACCTGCTCGTCATAGGTAGAGGAGAGAGAAAGAAAGAGGTGGAGGGAGAGTCCTCCACTCTACTTTCACCAAAATAAATTTCCTTGCCTAACAAGGTGTCATCTTCAGGGACGCAGCAGGAGGGGAATAAAATACATTAAAGGTCCGCTGTGGAGGGGGAATTAACCTCCTCACACAAGAAGACGTGCGCATTATTGAATTGTGCAAATTGCACCACGTCCTGCAATACCTGTGAAGGCTCAACCCGTATAGGCTCAGAAGAAAAGGAAGGGGGTCGGGAAATAAAGGAGAAGAATGACATAAATAGAAATCGGGGGAGTGGTCCCGGTCTCACTCCCATTAGGTTGGGAAAGTAAAATAATGTTTGCATTGCCATCAATGCTACAAGGTTCGGCGGGATCAACAGTGGCCATGCCCAAGATTTTGACTTCCTCCACCGGTGCTGAGGAGAGCTCCTCTTCACCTAGAAGGTTGTCCTCCTCCATAGGAGCAGGCATAACACATAGATCGCCAGCCTCATCCTGAGATACATCCTCAACAATGTCGTCTAAGACGAGTATAGTAGTATGCACAATAGGGGGAGGAATAGTGCTTGGATAAATGTCAAGCACCGATTCCTCACAAAGAATTGAATCTACACATGGTGATTTATGCACAGGGGAGATGGGCTCAGTCATGTCAGATCCTAGATCAGCAACACATCTGGTGACTGTGTCCACATCATCCCCTTCAAAGCATGAAGGTGATACGGGCACATAACCAGATGTTGAAGGTGTGCTGCCAGAAGTAGGAGTTGGGACGATCCGGATATCCGGTTCATCATCCTCGTCCAATTGGCGAAGATAAGCAGCACAATCCTTCAATGCATGATCCGTGCTCTGACAAAACAAGCACTGCCTTGCGGGCTTCTTTACTGGGCCATGAGTGTTAGGGCTACTACCTCCCTTTGGACATCTATCACTAGCATGAGAGATATCTCCACACCAACGACAACGAATATTGAATGATGCCCACATTGTGTGAAAATAATAAGATTCAAACGGAAAACACTATTGTGCAAAGTACTACACCTAACAAAAATTTACTAGAGCAACCTAATATAAACAGGAAAACAGAATACAAAGAAATAAAACAAAAGGAATGCGATAAACAAATGGAAGGGCTTCTCTCTCAGATTCTCCCTCTCCAGAAAACTCACACGTATGTGTTTCCCGGCAACGACGCCAAAAACTTTATGCGCAAATCTCGCACACCGCTATAGGCGGTAGCTAGACTACGGCACGAAATGATAGTGTACCGATCGTTCAAGTAATATAAAATGTGGGAGTGAATCCCTGAGTATCGATCTCGAAGGAACACAGTAAGGTGGAGTTTACTTTTGAGGAAGGACTTGAAATTGAAGTCCTTAAGTCGGATGGAATGCGGGAGAGTTGATTTGGCTTTTGGAAAATAAAATAAAATACTACAACTACTCCTATGCAATGCCGCTATGCAATGCTTCGCTTGGCGGGATGGAGACTAGGCAGTCCTTGAGCGCGCTGCTTCGTGAGGGCGGATGGACGAGTAGGCCAGCGGAATCAAACTGTGCAGGTCTTGAGCGCGGTGCTTCGTTAGGCGAATGGATTACACGGGCCGCTATGCCATGCTTCACTAGGCGGATGGGCGAGTAAGCATGCAGAGTGAGGGTCGCAAGCACCTCGTCGACTTGCACGCCATACACACATATGAACAAGATAATCTCATACAAATGAAATAGACATTATAAAATAGGGTTCATAGTGCACATCATCATAAGATAAAAGATCTAACATTTACAACTACCAATACAAAGAAAGAGAGAGAGAGAGCAAGGAATCGACCCAATCCGAAGGCTCGTTGGGATTCACTGTTGGAATCGCTGGGTTCTCAATCCGCGTCCAAGCTCGCTCCACAACTCCATCCGGGGTAGAGAAGGCTGTCACTACCTTCCAATGGCCCGTCTTCTTTGTGTCACGATCCGGCCATACGACCTAGCTTCCTTCTCGTTGAATATTGGTCGATGTAGGGCTAAATCCCTCTCCTTGGAGCTTGAGGATGATGGAGGAGGCCAAAAACGGGTAGAATCCCTGTGGAAAGGGCGAAAACGGCGGAGCTGTACAGTCTGTTCCCTCTCCCCGATTAGGTTGAAACTGCAGCTTTTATAGAAAACAGTCAGAAGTTTGGTCACGCACGGGCAAACGCACGACCGTGCGCTGCCCGTGCGTTATTTACCATAAAAATAGACTTGAGAAAGAAGCAGCAGCGCCCGTGCGTTTCCTTCAAGCACGTTCGAATCCGCCCGTGCGTAATAACGCACAGACTAATTAAGATAGGCTAAAAACAAGGCTAAACAGGGTGATCATGCGTTTCCTTCGCGCATGGGCGAATCCGCCCGTGCGTAAAAGGCACGATCAAATTCAGATCACCGAATTTCTACCCAGATGAAAGCGCACGATCGCAGCCGTCCGTGCGTCAATAGAACGCATGACCGTGTGTCATACACAATCATGATTTTTGGGCAAAAGGGGATGGTTCAGTCACCTGTGAGCATAGCAGCCCAACTGGGAATACACCTCCAACACCAGCATAAAAATAGAAATAAAATGATGGGGAGAACAGTGTGCTTACCCCCAGCAATGTAGTGTGCAATTGCACACTACAACGGGCCTAAACAAGCACTTCAAGCACAAGCATGAACAAGGTGAATATAAACAAATACAAACAAAAACTGAAGTACAAATGCAGGAAAAATCGCCCAGATGAGTCCAAAAATCAGTATATAAATTGGGCTCATCATGCGTATTTAAAGACGCCTCCCAGCAAATTAGGGTATATCGTACTTCCGCTCCACGATTTTGGAGTTCTGCCCAACTTCGTTTTCGCTCCTCCTCCATCTCCACTCATCTACTTCATCCGGTAACCACTCTCCGGTGAAACCCTAGCGGATTCCAAGAGTTTGGAAGCATTCCGGGCCGTCAACAACACCATTTCTGAGTTTTGCAACTTCATTTTGGAAGAAGAAGAAGAAGAAAACCTGACGAACAAAGATGACGGAGCAAGATCGGAGATAGTGACAGTCTCTTGGTCCCGGAAGCATACATCGACCGAGCCCGGAAGTGGTTTGACAACCCACTATTCCGGAAGAGATCGACGACTAGTCTTCTCTATTGGTTTATTCTCCCCCTTTCCTATTATTGTTATTAGTTTGTAATGAACATGAATACTCTCAGTTATCTATGAATGAAAGTGCTTCTTATTTTTCTTAATCTTGGATATCGTGTTGTGTTGCGCTTCATCACCACTCACCCGCGTCCGCTCCATTCACTCACTTGAGACTCACGTTAGTATAGGCTAACGGTGATTGGCGAAGAGGTGATTGTGACCCTCAAATTCCACACTTTCTTTCTGTCCACTCGCCTCACGAAGCTCGGCATAGCATCTGACGCATTCCATCTCACCTTGCGAAGCGGTGATTTCGACCCGCACCTTTATTTTATTGATGTTAGAAATAGAAATCAAACCAAAGCCCTGTGTTCATTTTTGTTCTCTCGTTGTAATAATCGTCACACGACACGGTTCACTTCACCATACCCTACATTCGTTAAGAGATCGACATTCGGGGTAATTATTCCCAAATTTGTTACTTGACAGCGACCGGTGCACTTGCCGTAATGCATCCTGTTTTTGGCGCTGTTGCCGGGGACTGCAGGCATGATGAATTGATGTCTATGAAATATCGTTGCAAGAGCTATTGTCTCTATTCTCTTTGTCTACCTCTGTTATTTTCCTATTTTGTCAGATACACACATTTTGCTGCTAGCATTCTTTTAATTGTGCGCTAATCCATTGTTTTGCAAGCAAGTTTATCATGACTTCTATTCAGCAACATATCTACCAGGGAAGTTTGAATGATCCCAGGCTTCAGGCGAGAAGGAATAATCATGATTATGAGATTCCCACCGACATCATTGAGTATATATCTGAGAATTGCAAGTTCAGTGGGGTTGGACATGAAGACGCGGTACACCACGTGCAGGAATTCTTGGAAATCTATTACACGTGTATATTCAACGGAGTCGAAAACGACCAACAAAAAATCCTGGCGTTCTCATTCTCTCTGCACGATACAGCCAAAAGCTGGTACTGGAATATTCAGAAGAGAGATGGGACTTCATGGAGGCAGTTTGAGGTGATATTCTTGTATGACTTTCAACACCGTGTACAAGTCATGGATAGGTACAAGGAACTTATTGCCTTCGCCTAGGGAAAGGAGGAGACATTAGTTGACGCATTGGAGCGTTTTCAATCCCTGCACATGAAATGTTACCGAGAAGACTTGTCAGAAGACTTCCAAATTCATATTTTTTATTTTGGCGTGCTGGACAGATTTCGACCGCTATTTGACGTAGCAGCTGGAGGCGCTTTGTTTAATAAATCGGGGAAGGATGCCTGGGAAATAGTCATGAATGTAGCTCAAACTAGTCAGCATTGGAGTCATTTTATTCACCCCTCCAATACAGCTGAAGTCAACACTGTAGCACTCAATGGAGCAGTGGAATGTCTGCCGTCACAGCAGATGGAACAATTTTCAACTTTTGTGTCTGGTATGCTTCGGACAATGAACGACCAGTCCGCAGCAATTCAGCAGCTTCACTTAACCATAAGGATTCTCATAGATGTCGTTTCTGGTATTGTGGATCAACAGTTAGAGTCTGTGAACACTATGAGGTTATGAAGTGGCAGACGTGTAGAAAGTTATCCACGACAGGAACAACCTGCGAATCTTACGAACAAGCTTAATGCAGATGCGGTAGAGGAACCGACACCTACCCCAGCTGAGTCGGACTCTATTAGTGTGTCACAGCCCTTGAAGAGTATTATAAAACCCCCATTCCCCCACAGGTTACAGAATGAGAAGGCCGAGAAGCAATTTCATAAATTCCTGGAAATGATGAGGGGAGTGCAAGTAAGTATACCGCTGATTGATGCCATTTCCCAGATACCAGGTTACTCCAAATTTTTGAAAAACCTGATTTCAAAGCACAATTTGTTGGAGGACCTCAAAACCATTGAGCTCACTAAGGAATGCTCCGCCCGGATTACCGACTATGTTCCAGCAAAGTGCAAGGACCCTGGCAGCTTTACTATTTCTTACAGAATCGGTCATCACCGATTTAGTCAGGCGCTCTGTGATCTGGGAGCCTCAATCAACTTAATGTCGCTTTCCATCTTTCGAGTGCTAGGTGTAGGGACTTTGAATCCTACGCAGGTGATGCTACAGCTGGCTGAAAGATCGATCAAGAAACCAGCAGGGATGGTGGAAGACCTTACCATAGTGGTTAATGACCTTGCCTTCCCAGCTGATTTTGTCATCCTCGGGATGAAGGCTGATGCAAAGGTCCCTATTATTTTGGGGCGCCCCTTTCTTGCTACGGCTCTCGCTATCATTATTATGGAGCAAGGGGAGCTCACGCTCAGATTGGGACAGGACACTATATCACTCAATGTTCACGATCCACCACAAAATTTTGAAATCACTGACTGCGAACCGGTGGAACCAGCTGAAGAATTTGATGGTCAGATTGATATGGTTCGGGATGATAGCGAGGCATTATGGCAGCAAGAAGGCATGAGCAGTGAGGGTATACATTCGAACGAGTCTGAGGGTCCGCATATGATTAGAGAGTCACTCATTGAGTTAGCAGATATGAACAGCTCACCAGCCCTCAAGCAATTGTCTGATTCTCTGACATACGTCTTTCTAGGAGAAAATACTACTCACCCGATCATTATTTCTGCAACTTTGTCAGTAGCCAACGAAACTGCATTGGTAGGTGTGCTAAGAATATACCAAAGAGTTTTCGGATGTTCCCTCGCAGATATTAAGGGAATCAACCCCACTGTCTGTATGCATAAGATCCTTCTCGAAGATCAGTATAAACCTATGGCTCAACCCCAAAGGCGGCTGAACTCAAAGATGCAAGATGTAGTAAAGATGGAGGTGATAAAGCTTTTGGATGTTGGTATTATCTACCCAATCAGCGACATCAAGTGGGTCAGCCCAGTTCAGATGGTGCCAAAGAAGGAGGGATCACTGTTGTCGCTAATGAGAAGAATGAGTTGCTACCCACCCGAATGATCACTGGGTGGAGAGTTTGTATTGACTACTGCAAACTAAATGATACAACGTGCAAGGACCATTTCCCGCTCTCTTTCATTGATCAGATGCTAGAAAAGTTGGCAAGGCAAGACTATTACTGTTTTCTGGATGGATACTCAAGGTACAATCAAATCCTGATCGGCCCTGAAGATCATGACAAAATGACATTTACCTGCCCTTCAGGCACCTTCGAGTTTAAGAGAATGTCGTTTGGACTTTGCAATGCCCCTGTAATTTTCCAATGATGCATGCTCGCTATCTTCGCCAACATGGTGGGAGATTTCCTCGAAGTTTTCATGGATGATTTCACCTTATTTGGCAGCAGTTTCGATTCGTGCCTCCCCAATTTAGCCAAGACCTTGAAGCGGTGTGAGGACACCAATCTCATCTTGAATTGGGAAAAATGCCATTTTATGGTACGCGAGGGAATCGTGCTGGGGCATAAGGTTTCCCGCCAGGGGCTCGAGGTGGACCAGGCAAAAGTGAGTGTTATCAAGAATCTTCCTCCGTCGTCGTCTGTGAAGGGTATCCGCAGTTTTCTGGGACACGGGGGATTTCATCAGAGGTTTATTAAGGATTTCTCATCCATTTCGAAATCTCTTTCTCACTTGCTAGCCAAGGATTCCCAATTCAACTTCGATGAAGCGTGTATGCAAGCCTTTGAGACCTGAAAGGGCCAACTTGTCTCTGCCCCGATCTTGGTGGAACCTGATTGGAGTCTACCATTCGTTATCATGTGCGATGCAAGTGACGTGGCCGTAGGAGCAGTGCTCGGTCAAAGGAAAAATAAAATATTCCACACCATATCTTATGCCAGTCGGACTCTCAACAACGCCCAAGCAAATTACACCACCATGGAAAAATAAATTTTAGCCGTGATTTTCGCCTTCGAGAAATTCCACTCGTACTTGGTGCTATCAAAGGTAATAGTGTACACGGACCATGCTGCACTTAGGTACCTGTTCAAGAAGAAAGAGGCCAAACCACGTTTAATCCGCTGGATTCTCCTTCTACAAGAGTATGAGCTTGGAATTAGAGATAAGAAGGGGGTGGAGAATGTAATTGTCGATCACTTATCGCGGTTGGAGAATGACAAGTTGGCAGAAGTCTCCAACAGCAAAGGGGGGATGATGGATTATTTTCTGGACGAGAAGTTATTCGCAATCACTGCGCATGCTCCAACAACCCCATGGTATGCTGATATTGCAAATTATCTTGCGTGTAAAACATTCTCACCTAATCATTCTCCTCAGCAGAGACGGAAGTTGTCTTCTGACTCAAAATACTATTTTTGGGAAGATCCGCTCTTGTTTCGCATATGCAGTGACAGGATTATTAGGCGTTGCATCCCAGAAGCTGAGTTACAATCTTTTCTGCAACATTGCCATGATAGGGAAGCCAGTGGACATTTTGGAGCTAACAGGACAGCACGGAAGGTATTGCAATGTGGGTTTTATTGGCCCACGCTCTTCAGGGATGCTCACGCCCATATCTCCAAGTGTAATGAGTGTCAAAGAACTGGGAATATATCACAGAGAAATGAGATGCCGCTTAATAATATGTTGGTGTGCGAACCATTCGATGTTTGGGGAATAGACTTCAAGGGTCCTTTTCCAATGTCACATGGTAGGCAATATATCATTGTAGCTGTGGATTATGTGTCAAAGTGGGTGGAAGCTGAAGCAGTTGCAACTAATGATGCGTGCACAGTTCTAAACTTCGTTCACAAAAATATCTTCTCAAGGTTCGGGGCACCGAGGACTATAATCAGTGATGGAGGTAGTCACTTCTGTAATAAGCAGTTCGTGCAATTGATGAAGAAATTTGGGGTCAGCCACAAGGTGTCTCTAGCTTATCACCCGCAAACATGCGGGCAAGTGGAAGTGTCCAACCGCGAACTCAAAAGAATAATAAAAAATCTATACATTCAAATAGGAAGGAGTGGGCCAAAAAGGTTGACGACGCTTTATGGGCTTATCGTACTACCTGCAAAACACCCATCGACATGACACCTTTCCAATTAGTTTATGGGAAAGCTTGCCATCTACCCGTGGAGCTTGAGCACAAGGCACTCTGGGCGACCAAAATGCAGTACATGGATCTCGAGGCCGCTGTTGATAGACACCGTACGCAATTAAACGAGTTAGGCGAACTCAGGCACTTCGCTTATGAAAATGCGTGCATCTATAAGGAAAAAAACAAAGCGATGGCATGACCGACATATCATCCCAAAGGAATTCAAGCTTGGGGACAAAGTACTACTCTATAATTCCCGCCTCCGTCTATTTCTAGGGAAATTGAAGTCGCGTTTGAGTGGCCACTTTATTGTCACGGGAGTATCTCCTTTCGATGCTATTGAAGTAGTTGGGAAGAATGGGGACAACTTCAAGGTTAATGGGAATCGTCTGAAGATATATGATAGCGGGCCGATCGTCGAAGAATGACAAAGTTTGATTCATGGAGATCCAGAGCAAGAATAATTGATGTTATCCTGATTTGGTTGAATGTGTGTTTATGAACTTATTTTTAATTTCTTGAACTCTATAAACTGCTTTAATACAGGTATTTGGTCAACCTTAAGGCATAAAACAAAAGGGATCTTGGGAGACAACCCAATGGGGGACCCTTCGGTTCCCATTTTTTGCTAATCCGCTTATGCTCCTATTTTCTTTCTATTTTTGTCTATTGTTTGCTTTATTCACAGGAATAGTGCTTTTTCGGGCGGCGAACCTGGTGATTTCCAAGGACTAACGCCAATCTTCTAGTATGCTCAAATCTGAGCATAGGTACCGTCTTCCCTAGCTTTCTCTTATTTTCATTGCCAAAAATTCATGTGATTGTCCAATTCAAGTCTGGGGGGAGAGTGTACCGAGTATTCACTACACATGTACACGTTTTAGCATATTATAAGTATATTTTTATTTATTTCATATTATAGCATACACCAGATCACCCGCACAAGCGCGCACTCACTTGTTTGTGTGCTTCCGTACACGCTATCTTGGTTTGGAATGTAAAATAGGATGTTGGCGTAGGAATTGCAAATCGGAGTGCGATGTTGACTCTTGTAGTGCTCTAGTCGCATCCGCATGCTCCCATAGAAATTTGAGTAAAATTAGATTATATCTATGCTTTTAATTTACAATTAGTGTTTTTGCGTAGTTTTTGATTTATTGTACTCATTTGGTGAATGTGACTGAAATTTGCGGTAGCATGGTGTTGTATGTAAACGAGCGCTAGTTGTGAGTTGCTCGAGTCGAAAGGAAGGTTTATCTTTCTCGTGGGCTAAGAACTTGTCTCAAGCGACTCTTGAAGCATGGGTGAGAGCATCTCACAAAGTTGAGCGTGAAGTAGGTCATTTAGTTGGCTAGTTTGGGCCTTGATTTCCATGACCTATGCGTTTACCTTTGCAAACAAAGTTTGTGCCTACCCATACTTTGTTTCAGCTCTTCCGTGAATCACCAAAGCCTGGAGCTTATCCCACTTTCGCAACCAAGTATTTGAGATAAACAAGAGTATAATTATCGTTAGGTGTGTTGTGTGTAAATTCTATGATGATGAGAAACTATTATGCTGAATATATTGGTGAACCAAATGGGGGATTCAAATAAAAAGAAAACAGAAAGAAAATGAAAAAATAGAAATCTGAGGAAGGAATAGAAACGAAAATAAATCCCCTTGGGCGTAATGGAAAAATTCAGTTGGTATTTGTTTGGAGTAGGTCGTGCGCACACCTAGTTTTCAAGCTAAGTCTAGGGGTGTGTCACACGAGCACTATTTTGGGTTTGTTCAGGGTAAGCATATTGCTGTAGCTCATTTGGGTTGCGTAGCCTTCATGTTTATCTTTGTATATCAGTCCGTAACCTAAGCCTCGTAAAAATCCGAATGCCCTACTGATTCACCTTATGAGTTTGATAGCACCGTGGAGAGAGGGTGCCGGGCAAGCTTATGGATCACGACGAAGATGGATTTCAGCGAAGTTATCCCTGAATTCTGGTCTTTAGCAACACCCTCCTGAGTTGCTCGTTTACTTTCACACCGGGCCTGACTGCAAAATTCTTCATGATTCACCATCTGAGTACAAATAAATCTCTATTTACGCATCTATACTATTGTAAATTAGTTAGTATAGTTAGAATCTCCTTTTACTGAATTTCTATTTGCATGGGTATGATACTTCGCATCATACTCCTTCTTTGCAAATCTCTACGCTAACTACCTTTTTCATATACCGCCGAATTTGTTTGCTCGGGACGTGCAAACAGGTAAGTCTGGGGGTGTGATGAGTCCCATTTATATACACTTTTATGGACTCATCTGGGCCATTAATCTAATCAAAGCACTACACATTAGACCTATTATTGTTCATATTTGATCGCTATCTGTTATTCCATGCTAAGTGCACTTCTAGGCCCATTTTGGTGTAATATCATGTTTTTCCTATTTATAAGTTATCATGCAATGTTGAGTGCACTTTCGGTGGAGTAATTTGTGTTTCTGCAAGAGCAGGGGTCATGTAGGTGTTCTTGGTGCAAATCTGCCCAGGAATACTGTGCATGACCACTGGCTATGTTATGCACGACCACTGGTCGTGCGACACTGGTCGTGCACACTTAACCCCTAAAGTTCGAGGTCTGTCTTGCCAAACGCAAGACCATTGGCTATTATGCGCACGATCACTGATCGTGCGCCACTGGTAGTGCGTATCTAATTTTTCTGTGAGATTTTCTATTACAGGTTTTGCCCGGACAACACCCACGAGCACTGAATTCTAGTGCGCACGACCACTGGTCGTGCGCCAATGATCGTGCGCACTGTTTCGCACAACGCGTATTTAACGACGCCTCCCAGCGAATTAGGGTAAATTGTACTTCCGCTCCGCGATTTTGGTGTTTTGCCCAGCGCCATTTTCGCTCCTCCTCCATCTCCACTCATCTCCTTCATCCGGGAACCACTCTCCGGTGAAACCCTAGCGGATTCCAAGAGTTTGGAAGCATTCCCGGCCGTCAACAACACCGTTTCTGAGTTTTGCAACTTCATTTTGGAAGAAGAAGAAGAAGAAAACCTGACGAATGAAGACGACGAAGCAAGATCGGAGATAGTGACAGTCTCTTAGTCCCAGAAGCATACATCGACTGAGCCCGGAAGTTGTTTGACAACCCACTATTCCAGCCGAGATCGACGGCTAGTCTTCTCTATTGGTTTATTCTCCCCCTTTCCTATTATTGTTATTAGTTTGTAATGAACATGAATACTCTCATTTGTCTATGAATGAAAGTGCTTCTTGTTTTTCTTAATCTTGGATATTGTGTTGTGTTGCACTTCATCACCACTCACTCGCGTCCGCTCCATTCACTCACTTGAGACTCATGTTAGAAAAGGCAAACGGTGATTGGCGAAGAGGTGATTGTGAACCTCACATTCCACACTTGCTTTCTGTCCACTCGCCTCATGAGGCTCGGCATAGCGGCCGATGCATTCCATCTCACCTTGCGAAGCGGTGATTTCAACCCGCACCTTTATTTTATTGTTGTTAGAGGTAGCCGCGATCTCAAGGGTTTCTCTTAACGTTCTTTGCTAACATTTCTTTTTCTTCTTTTGCAGTCCCTTGATCCCTTTGAGAACGAGCGGTCTCGGTCTCTACTCGATCCAGGAAGCTATACGCCAGCTGCTCCTGTCATTGTCAAGACTGAGGGCAACTGGATTGAGCTGACTTGGAGAGGCGGAGGATGGAGCAAATAGACAAACAGTCTAGGGCTTCTTTAGATGTTGAGATGCAGCGACAAAGGTAAGAAGGGGGGAAGAAGAAAAAAGAGGATGAAGAAAAGAAAAAGGAGTCAGAAGAGAATTTGGAGGGCGATCCTAAAGAGAAGCTCGATGCTTCTGAAAAGGAAATCGCAGAACCTGAAAATAAGACCGTGATAACTGAGGATGAAACCGCGCGGGCTCATAATCAGGTCACTGGACTAGAGGATGAAGAGGGAGAAGAAGAAGAGGAAAAAGAAGAGGAGAAGAAAAAGAAGAAGAAAAGTAAAAAAGAGAAGGAGAGTGGAAAAGAGTTCCAAGGGGAAGGATCTGAAGAAGGGAAGAGGAAAAAAAGAAAGGGTGATCCTGAGAAGGTTACCGCGGTCTCAACAGAGACCGAAACGTTCTTGGATACCACTCAGGGGGGAAATGAAGGGGAAGAAGAAGATCGTGGAGAAGAAGAAGAAAAGGAGAGGAAAGATGAGAAAGAGAAAGAAGGATAGCTGGACTTGGAAGCTCAGCTGCACAAGGAGGAGATTCTTTCGGATGGAAAACTTCTAACCTCTGAGGAAGATGCCAATTTGGCGAGGCAGGCAGCAGACCACGCGGTTGTCATTTCTGCGATCCGGTCTGGTAAGCTTCACCTGACCGCTTTGCTTGATATCTCTCTTCCTATCTATATTCGGCCACAATCTCCGGTTCGGCGACGTGAGGTTGTTCTCATTGAGACCGACGACATTTTCCTTAGTTTTAAAGAGCTGAAACGACGAAGAGAAGAAGGAGATCGGTCACAGAAAAATAGTTAAAAAGATAGACCTTGAGCGTCGAAGGCGTCTGGGTCGCCTGATTTTAGACGCTGCACCTGCGGTTTCTATGGTCGCTCGGGATGACTTTTCTGACCACCCCGTTTCTATTTCTCCAAGTATGGATGTTATGTTTGCTGATCTTATTTTCTGACCGTTGTTGATTGAACTACTTTCCTGACCGTAGGAGAAGATGAGGAGGCACAAAGGTTGTTGGAAGAGATAGGGTTGGCCACCCTTCAGACCGATATACCTCCACCTTCAGTACTTGCATCCCATTTTATGTAGGTAGTTCATGATTTTCAGATCCGGGAGAGAGAGCTTGAGAGGAGGTTGCTGGAGAAGGATGAGGCACTACTAGCTGCTAAACCAAAGGAGGAGGACGCTGTCAAAGCATTCCGTGTGGTCTCGACTCAAAGTGAGCAGAAATTGAACGATCAGTGGAGGTCGCTCGAACAGCGGGAAAGAGATGGCATGAAGAAGCTGGAAGAGGAGATGGTCGATCTCAGGAAAAGACTTCGTAAGTCTAAAGAGGATAAAATCTTCTTCAGAGGAAAGGCCGACGCCTTGCATACCATATTTTCTCAATTGAGGACGGATTTTTCTGCTCCTTTGATTGCAGGGTTGTCAAGCGCTGCCCCTGATGATCGCGTGGACCAAGAGGAAATCATCAACTGGGAGGAGCTGAAGCGAGATGTCGGTGATCTCCAGCGATATGTTGTTGACGCCAATACAGGCATTTGTATGACACTTACTACGGTCAACAAACTTCAGAACAGGGTGGCTTGCTTAGGGAAGAGAAAAGATCCTCCGAAATAGTTTAAATTTTTTATATATTTTTGTGGCTTCGTAAGAATGAACTGAGGAATTTGTTTGAGGATTTTGGGATCTATTGTTATAGTAAGTATATATTTTTCAGTTCGTTCCATCTCATGCTTTCACCTTCTATTTTTATATCCTAAAAAGTTTGTTATGAGATAGCTCGGTCTGAGTTTTTTATATGTTAATTATCCGTTGTGGTCTCTTGTCTGAAATCGCTTTTATCTGTGCAGTTTAAAATTCCTGATGCTGGATGTTCTAAGAAATTTTTGAATTATTAACTCGGGCGATCTGGGTCAGCTGCCTCCAGTTCAAGATTTTGTAATGATTGTACCTTGATTGCCTCTGAGACTATAAATATCCGGTTGGTGGCTTTATTAAATACGTTCTTCTGAAGTTCTTCATCCAAGCGGTCTGAAATTTTCGAAGAATGGTGTCCGCGCGAGCTGGTTCCTGCTAGGTTTTTCTTGATTCTGAGCAACGGCCTTGACGACTTTCTCAAGCTAAATTTCATGAGTTTTTGAAGGATTATCCGATGGGCTCGCAGATAGTGATCCGCCTGCCCGCCACAGGTGAACGCCTCAGCCACTGTGGGGAGAAGGAGATCGCCATACCGATCGATCACTTCTACCATGGCTTTCGCTTCCCCTTGCCGTGGGAGATGAGGAAAATTTTTCATATTTTCCGGTCTCGTACCCGGACAACTTCCCTCTAATTCTATTGCGCTAATTTTACTTATATCTGTTACTTGAGATCGGTCAGAGTAAGGTTCACTCTGGATTTATTCCGATCTCTTTTCACTTTGAAAGTTTTGAAGGAAGGTCCGAGGAAAGATGACTTCAAAGGCCTGCTGTATTTCATCTACAGCAGTCTTAAAGTAGCTAACCTACCCAACAAGATTCCAAATTGGACGGAGAGATTTCTAATCTTCCAGGGGAGATTGGGCGATCTCCGGACTCACCCCAAGCTCCGAGATGAATCTGTTGGATCTTGAGGCGCCCTAAGAGGGGGGGGGGGGGGGATGAATAAGGGTTTTAACAACTTTAAACTTTTAATAGAAAACTTTTAATATTTTATGTTCAAGTAAGTTAAATCAAGAGTAAAGAGATTGGAATAATGAAATCAATTTTATTCAATATGAAAAGGCATGATTATCATTAATAAACTTGATTACAAAATTTGACTTCAATGACGCTAGAAATCAATGCGAATAAAAATGAAAGACTCTTTCGTTTTCTATACCGACTCGTATCCCCACGAACCGATTGGCTTTAGCCGATCTCTCCCCAGATATGGCCTCAAGCCGGTCTAGCCAATCTATCACTAGAAAGCCCTTGAGCACTCCCTAGATCTACTCCCTAGACCTAGTCGCTGTGTGGCGAATTCCTCCCTAAGTCCTACCTAGACCTAGTCGCTGTGTGGCGAATTCCCCCTAGTCCCCGCAAGGCCCTAGTCGCCATGTGGCGAGTTCCTCTACCGAACAAAAGATTAAAGGTTACAATAAGATTTTAAAATAAGACAAAAACAAAAGAAACTCCCTCAAAAGAAGAACTTGATGTCGATGTAGATGCGATCGTATTGGTCTTCAAGTTCTTTGCATTCACGAATGTTGACGGAGTTCTTTGGGCTGCTTGAAGAAGGCTCACACGAGTATTCTGAAAATATGACTTCTAGTCGTTCTGGAACAGCAAGCACCAAACGGAGGAGGCGCGCGTCTTTTTTAAGATTCAGCCATTACCGCCTACGGTAGTACTACCGCCCCACGGTATCCACATAAGGCAACGAAGCACACGGATTGTGGTAGTTTAGGCAACATTTTGAGCGCCAAACACTAGCGCGCCACGGTACCGCTAACGCCCCGCATTAGCGAGATTTCCTTCCTTCAGCCACAATCTTCTTCCAAATCTGCTCCTCAATCAACTGCAGACGGGATGTTTCCAAAAGCTACCGCCGGGCGTTAGACCTAACACGCCGCGATAGTACATGCCAAACATAGCGACCCATTCACATTCCTTTTTCTCCACTGTTTCCTTTCTGTCAATAGTTTCCATATATGCTAACGCTAGCGATAGTGCTAATGCTCCGCGGTAGAGCACATTTCTTTTCGTCGGGCGCATCTTTGTCGAACCGGCCTTATATTTCATCGAACGAATTTTTGTCGAACGGGATTCGGCTTTCGTTGATCGCAAATTCGTCGAACGCAGTGATAAGCATTTCATCGAGTGCAGCTTTCCTTTTGTCGAACACATTTCGTTGAACGCCATCTTCGTCGAATGCCGCTTTCATTTCGTCGACCTCCATTTCGTCGATCACTGCTTTCATTTCGTCAACCTTCATTTCGTCGATCGCTAACGCCAACGGTAGTTCTAACGCGCCACGGTAGAGCATGTATTTTGTCGAACGGGATTGCGCTTTCGTCGATTGCAAATTCGTTGACCGCAGTTATAAGAATTTCATCGAACGCAGCCTTCATTTCGTCGAACGAACACTAGCGCCAGCGTTAGTGCTAACGCGCCGTGGTAAAGCATATATTTCATTGAGCGCTATGGTAGAGTATGCAGATCGTCGAACGGAGCTTCCATTTCGTCGAACGCCAATTCATCGAACGGAGCTTTCATTTCATCGAACGCCAGTTTCGTCGAACAGAGCTTTCATTTTGTCGGACCGCTAATGCCAGCGTTAGTGTTAACGCGCCGCAGTATTAGCATAGAATCATCCTGATGTTGCTTCGACGTCTTTCTTTTTCACACTCCTTTGGGGATTGAATGTTGAAGATCCTGCACACTATAAACACAATGCAAGTATGATCAAATACAATAGTATTTGTTATTGTCAAACCAAGAGATGCAGAAAGCATGTTCCAACAAACTCCCCCTTTTGATAATAACAAATCCCTTTAGAAAGAAATAGTTCAAAAGATAAGAATTGTGTTTATTAAAAATGATAAGCATGAAATTTAAGACATGTGCAAATGCTTCCCCTAAATGAATGCTCCCCCTAAGTGAATGCTCCTCCTACAACGAAACTTCCTATGAACTTGACTTCCCCAAACATATGAATTTCTTTCAAATTTATTCTCCCCCTTTTGGTATTATCAAAAGAGGGTGGAGAGAAAGTCAAACGTTAATGTGTGCAATAAATGTGTAGAGAGGGAATGAACATGATAAAGGGTTAAACGCTTAAGGAAATAATACAATATATAGGAGTGAAAAAAAAAGGAATGTGAAGAATTTGTCATAAGGAAACAACTTGTTGGAAAAACGTATTCATGATCGAGCGTACAAGTAGTAAAGAGATGGAAAGCATGAAGAAATATATTTTTGAAGTGAACATCTATATAAGAATGGTGAAGCATAGCAGATGATTAAGAGTTTTGGACCAAAATGTAGATGTTGTAGCAGTTTAAGTACACAAAATGATTTCAATTGCAGCATAACCATATACTTGTTTTGAATGTAAGCAATAAATGTGGAGTTTTTAGACTAATCTTCATAGAAATAAATCAGAGTTCTTAGCATAAAAAATAATGATTTCCAAGTAACCAATCTACCCAGACAATATGTCTACACCCTAGCCCTGTACTAAGTGACGAATGGGCATTAGGAGTTGCATACATGTCGTAGCTTGGGGTGTTAGTCCCATATGCAAACAATAGACAAAACTCACCCTAGCACACTTTCCCCCTAGTGCCTCGCAAATTAGGAACCCTCTGATGCACGATTTCAGCACCGCTAATTAGCAAGCACGAAATGCGATACGACGCCAGTTCACCCATCGCACAAGTAAATAAATAGGGAGGAACTCCCCGAATGTCGATCTCAAAGGACCGCAAGTTGGGTAGTATGATTCGCTCTGCCCGGAAATTAGTTAAAAGGATTACAAAGTAATAACAAAGGGGGTTGTGATTGGATTCCTAAGCTATTGCGGAAATAAGAAAAATGCGGGTCGAAAAGCACCGCTTCGCAAGGTGTGAGTGGGTGCAGCAGCCGCGATGCCGCGCTTCGGTAAGCGGATGGAGTGGCCACAGTGCGAGGTTTCGTGAGGGTCGTACTCACCTCTTTGCCAACATCACCACTAGCAATTGCTAGATGGCTTCACCACAAAAACCTAGGCTATTACAACAACAACGAAAGCTATTCTCACCACCACATCATCATTGCACATGAGCACAAGCAAGGATCCATAACATTAACCAAACAAGCATTCGTACAACAACACAAAGAGAAAGCACAAGCATCAAATGTTAGAAAGGACCACGTAGAAGATGTCACCGCATCTTGGGTTCTCGGCCAGAGTGAGAGGTTGTCGGGCTCTCTCCGGGCTCGGCCCTCAGATGGTGTGCGGACTCGAAGGAGGTTGTCATCGCTCCAATGATCTTCAGCACTTCTATGGTCTCCTCCGCGAAGAATGCTTGAACTAGTGGCGGAGAATGCTTGCAAATGCTCCCGGATGGAGGAATGGCGAAGGAGATCGCTGGAAATGGTCTCCTCTTGTCTCCTCTGGTGGAAAGGGCGAAAATGGCGGGATTCCTCGCTTTTTCCGCGAGGGGAATCGGGGGCGCTCTCTGGTAGCAGCATTTCCTGCTCTAAATACTAAACAGGCAGAGTTTTGGTCACGCACGGGCGAACGCACGATCGTGCGCTGCCCATGCGATAATTAATGATAAAAATGGCGTGAAGACGAAGCTGCGCCGCCCGTGCGATTTACTCACGCACGGGCAAAACCTCCCGTGCGTCAAAACGCACGGGTAAATTCAGAAAAGCTAAAAAACAGGAAGAAACAGGCGTCCGTGCGTTTGACTCACGCACGGGCAATTCCGCCCGTGCGTCAAAACGCACGAACAAACTCAGATCTCCCATTTTCTACCCAGATGAGAACGCACGACCACAACCGTTCGTGCGTCAAGGCAACGCACGACCGTGTGTTGCACACAATCATGAATTCTGGTGGAAAACTGGATGATCCGACCACCTGTATACAAGATAAAACAGTTGGGAAAACACCTCCAGCACTAGATAAACATAGAGAAAGGGATGGGGAGCACCATGTGCTTACCCCCAATAACAAGGAGCGCAAATGCACACCGAAATGGGCCTAAGAGTGCACTTAGCAAGGAATAACAAATATGATCGAAAACATGCCTAAACTGTAGTGCATCGACTAGAAATACGGCCCAGATGAGTCCATAAATGTGTATATACATGGGACTCATCACCCTCCCCGGTTAAGGACAAGACATGACTTAGAGGTCAGGTAATCTAATGTCTACAACCCTACGCCCCCGCTATGGTGAGATATGAAGTCATGGATAATAATTATTGGAAACATTTAAGCGTTTTAGGTCTAATGATAGGTACATAGCCTATGGATTTATATTTTTATTTTATATTTTTTTAAACAAACAATTCACATAGCTATTTTGAAATCCATTAATGAATCAGAGTTATTGCGGAAGAAATAACATTTTTGAATAAAGAATACATCCTTTTAGCAATAAAAATGATTTGAAATTCACTAATAGGAGGATGTTTTTAGCATAAAAATTTTCATTGAAATAGATCAGAGTTTTTAGCATGAAAGTGATATATGTGTTAGAATAACCAATATAAATTTTACCAAGCAAGTCTACCATTTGTCGAAAAAAGGAATTTTGATATTTAAGACTTTATATAAGCATGAAAGCGCAAGGTAAAAAAATATATGGTGATGATGCGGAAGACTTATAGAAATACAAGAAAACATCCTTTTATAATCATGATTATTCATAAGAAGAAATATGAGTTAAATTCCAAAGATGAAGATGTTTTTTGTAAATCATTTTGTATTTAAAATCTTTAGTTTGGCAATAAAGTAACCAAGCATGAAATAATGTTTTCAAAAAAGAAATTACTACAACGTTATATTAATTCACAAATTCAACACATACAAAACATTGTAGAGAGCATGCTAGGTTATCTAGTGCATTTCATAAATAAAGAGTAGTATAGAATTAGCATTAGGATCCAATACTCACGAGAAGAAGTGTTATGGAAGATAATGATGTGCACATAAGTGTATTTTGAATAGAGTAAACAAATGTTTTAATCAAAAATACAAGAAATATGTAAGGTAAAGAGCACAATAAAACACAAATAATTTTACTTCCACACACATCAATGCACAAAAAAATGTACAACTACCAAGGTGCTTTGCACACACTCATGCATATGTTGCTTGGGGGATCACATATTTTATTTTATTTTAATGTTGAGACTAGTGATTTGGTGTACTTAAGAGTAAGTGGTTTTTATTTTGAAAGAAAAGATATGGTTTGCACAAGATACTTTACTATTCTTTCCAAGGTGCTCAACCTCACAACGCTTATTAAGACTTATCAGGAGGTTCAAGTAGTGTTTGGAGGAGTTATCTTTGTCACTTTATTTTTTGATTTTTGTTTTGTACAAAGATCTCTGAATGCACTTGTTTGGCAAACCAATGTAATTTATGGAAATCATAACTACTTTTCTTAACTTTTAAAAGTGCAAATAAAGTTAGTGTAGGTAAAATACTTGGGCAATTTTAATTCATTGTACTATTACCAAAACATACACAAGCGTTCTTAGATTAAGAACATATGTAGACAACGCCAAAATAAGTGAGTGAATAAATATCATTATCAAACATAAAACATTTACTCATACTTAGAGGCATGTTAAGCTTGGTTCTACACAACTTTTACAATATAATTTATGCACATGTGTTTAGAAGTATCAAAGCATGATAACAAACAATGTTCAAAGTAGTTTGAAGGAATGAATTGTAACATTTTAGAAGGTCTAAATGATGGGTTAAATCATGCTTGAGTTTCACAATAAAGTCCATACAGTATTTTTGATATTTTTGAAAAATAATTTTAATTTAAAGTTTGAACTTTTATAATTTGATCTTGGACTTCCCGAGGTCTACCCTGTGAGAGGTTCGCCCGGTACTAGGTGATGTGATGAGGTGATAACCCAAATCTCCCTTTCGCAAGATACATGTAAGTAGAAAAGTTAAGTTCAAAATAGTAAATTTTTATACTTGTTTTTGTTTTATATTTTTGTATTTGATTTTTGCATATTGAAATAGAAATCAAACAAATAACCAAAGAATAGAAGAAAATAAAATATTTTTTGTAATTTGGTTTTTGTAATTTTGAATTTTAATTTTTCAAAAATTAATTTTAGGCAGAAATGCAAAAATGAGTAGTACATAAAATAATATATTTTTAGTGACTTTTCAGAATTTTAAAATTACAGAAAATTGGATACTTGAGCTAGCGCCGGCGTTAGGTCCTAGCGCCCGCGTTAGCTCACAGAGAGTGCTTATTTTAATTATGTAGCCTAGATTTTCTTCGATTTTGCTTCCGATTTTTCTTAATTATGTTTGTGCAATGTAAGGTCTGTCTAATGAAGTGGGAGACGAGAAGAAATCGCAAAAAGTTGCGGAAGTTAAAATTTAGTACATGGGTTTCATATTCATTAAAGCTCCATATTCATTAGACCTTAATTCTTGAGTTTTGCACAGCATATGCATGAGTGAAATGAACATAAATAAGTGAAATAATATTTATGCAATTTTTCAATTCTGGTTTGACATGATTATGATTAACATACTAGGGGTAATCAAAATGACGCAATTATATTAAATACCTAAGCAAAACTTGCGCATTTTATAAATTCAGCCTAATGCCCCTAAAAACACCTTTTAAATCCATTTGACACTTATTTCATTTAGTCTTAATAATATCATATGACAAATTTAGTTTTTCAAATTTTATAAGACTTTTACGAAATGGATTTAGAAGGGTAAAAATAAAAAGGATAAGTAGATCACTTGAAAAATGATATGACTTTTTATTCATCTTTATTCAATTTGATTTATTTATGAATTTTGGTTTAATATGTAAAAGTCATATCACATGTTATATAAAGTGATCATATCATGATGGTTCAACATAATAAAAGCAAAAACAAAAAGGAAATAAAGCACATCATGAAGTAGAGAATTGATAGTTCATTTGTAATTGATTTCTACTTCATGCAAATGATGGGATACTATTGAATGAGAGATTTAGGTATCCAAAGAGGACCGGGTGTGACGGTTCCTTTGGGTACCCAAATATAACGTGTTTGCTTTTGGGGAGATATGATTGAATGGGCCCTTTTGATTTGAGTTTGTGTTTCATCTTTAACTTTTGGCCGTCATTCAAACCTTGGTTTATTATTATTTTTAAGCATCAAATTTCCATTATGATTGTCTTTATTTTGAAGATTATAGTGGTAATGATGATTGAAAATATTTTTCATTGGAAATTTGTGCACTTCTCTTTTCAAGTTGGGAGAAGAATGATTTTGTAAATGATAATGATGATTTTGATTTTGATTTACAAATCCTTTAAGTTCCTTACTCCCATTAGTTGTCTTAGTTAAAATATTCATATTCAACATGCTTTTAGGTATTTCTTGATATTGTGAATTTTTATTTATAAATTTCATAAGCAAGTTGATTTTTGTTTTTAATTCATCATTCTTAATTTTTAAATTATGTCTAGCTTTATTATAAGCGATTGTGCTATTTTTAAGAATGGAAACAATTGAATCAATATGATTTTGGTAGTTGTTTCTATATTCATCAAATGTTTCATCCATCTCTTTAATTTCAATTTTATAGTTATTACACTTAGCACAATCATTTTTCAGAGAAGAGTTTTCTAAACATAATTTTTCATTTTGTCCTTTTATGAAAGTTAACTCTTTTTCAAGTTCCTTGAATTTTTCTTTAATATTATTACAATCAAAACATGATATAGAGTTTTCAAATGAAGAGCATGATGGAGATACAAATATTCCATTTTTGGATTCTACATTCACATTTGCTTTCAAAGTTTTATTTTCTAAACGTAGTTTTGCATTAGCCATTTTTAGTTTCTTAATCTTACGTTCAGTAAATTGTAGCAATTGTAATGTAGAGATAGAAGTACAAAAAATAGGATTTGATTTCCTTACAGCGCTTGTGGATGAGGCAGGATTTAAACATATAGTTTCTTTGACATTTTTTGGCACTCCTCTTCCGAAGATAGTACTTCTTCTTCTCTTCCAATTGATGTGTGCTCCATTAATTCGTCGTGAGAGAAGCATTCTTGAACATCTGTGCAAGCTTGTATGTTCTCCACTTCTTGCGTTTGCTCCATACCTGTAGATGGAGAATCATATAATTCTTCAAAAAAAATTTCATACTTTATATGCACTAGAAAAACAATATATTAATTTGAAAATATCTTGGGATAAAGCACAGAAAATACTATTTAAAGCTTTTGCATTTAGATGACGTTCCCATGCATTGATATCTAAATTTTTAATAAACTTTTCCATTAAAAATTACCACCCTTTATAATTTCTCCCTTCGAATAAAAGTGGATTAAAAGATTTTTCTTCTTCATACAAATTTACCCCATTAGTAGAAGTGAGATCATGATCAAGAGACGCCATTATTCCCGGTTGTTAAGCCAAATTGGAATAACCTAGCTTTGATACCAATTGTTGGATCTTGAGGCGCCCTTAGAGGGGGGGTGGTGAATAAGGGTTTTATCAACTTTAAAGTTTTAATATAAAACTTTTAATATTTTATGTTGAAGTAAGTTAAATCAAGAGTAAAGAGATTGGAATAATGAAATCAATTTTATTCAACATGAAAAGGCATGATTATCATAAATAAACTTGATTACAAAATTTGACTTCAATGATGCTAGAAATCAAAGCGAATAATGAACGACTCTTTTCATTTTCCATACCGACTCATATCCCCACGAACCAGTTGGCTTTAGTCAATCTCTCCCCAGATACGGCCTCAAGCCGCTCTAGCCAATCTATCACCAGAAAGGCCTCGAGCACTCCCTAGATCTACTCCCTAGACCAAGTCGCCGTGTGGCGAATTCCACCCTAAGTACTACCTAGACCTAGTCGCCGTGTGGCAAATTCCCCCTAGTCCCAGCAAGGCCCTAGTCGCCGTGTGGCGAGTTCCTCTACCGAACAAAAGATAAAAGGTTACAATAAGAATTTAAAATAAGATGCAAACAAAAGAAACTCCCTCAAAGGAAGAACTTGATGTCGATGTAGATGTGATCGTATTGGTCTTCAAGTTCTTTGCGTTCACGAACGTTGACGGAGTTCTTCGGGCTGCTTGAAGAAGGCTCACACGAGTGTTCTGAAAATATGGCTTCAAATCGTTCTGGAACAGCAAGCACCAAACAGGGGAGGCGCGCGTCTTTTTATAGATTCAGCCACTATCGCCAGCGGTAGTACTACCACCCCGCGGTATCCACATAAGGCAACGAAGCACACGGATCGTGGTAGTTTAGGCAACATTTTGAGAGCCAAACACTAACGCGCCGCGGTACCGCTAACGCCCCGCGTTAGCGAGATTTCCTTCCTTCAGCCACAATCTTCTTCCAAATCTGCTCCTCAATCAACTGCAGACGGGGTGTTTCCAAAAGCTACCGCCGGGCGTTAGACCTAACGCGCCGCGATAGTACATGCCAAACATAGCGACCCGTCGACATTCCTTTTTCTCCACTGTTTCCTTTCTGTCAATAGTTTCCATATATGCTAACGCTAGCGATAGTGCTAATGCTCCGCAGTAGAGCACATTTCTTTTCGTCAGGCGCATCTTTGTCGAACCGGCCTTATATTTCGTCGAACAAATTTTCGTCAAATGGGATTCGGCTTTAATCGATCGCAAATTCGTCGAACGCAGTGATAAGCATTTCATCGAGCGCAGCTTTCTTTTCATCGAACACATTTCGTCGAACGCCATCTTCGTCAAATGCCGCTTTCATTTCGTCGACCTCCATTTCGTCGATCGCTGCTTTCATTTCGTCAACCTTCATTTCATCGATCGCTAACGCCAGCGATAGTTCTAACGCGCCGCGGTAGAGCATGCATTTCGTCGAACGGGATTCTGCTTTCGTCGATTGCAAAATCGTTGACAGCAGTTATAAGCATTTCATCGAACGCAGCCTTCATTTCGTCGAACGAACACTAGCGCCAGCGTTAGTGCTAACGCGCCGCGGTAAAGCATATATTTCATCGAGCGCCGTGGTAGAGTATGCAGTTCGTCGAACAGAGCTTCTATTTCATCGAACGCCAACTCGTCGAACGGAGCTTTCATTTCTTCGAACGCCAGTTTTGTCGAACAGAGCTTTCATTTCGTCGAACAGCTAACGCCAGTGTTAGTGTTAATGCGCCGCGGTATTAGCAGCGAATCATCCTGATGTTACTTCGCCGTCTTTCTTTTTCACACTCCTTTGGGGATTGAATGTTGAAGATCCTGCACACTATAAACATAATGCATATATGATCAAATACAATAGGATTTGTTATTGTCAAACCAAGAGATGCGGAAAGCATGTTCCAACAGAATCGATCTTCCCAAAGCCAAAAACCCTTTCTGGAGTAAAAGATCAGATCAAAGAGACACTCAAGGATCATAAAGCCGATCTGGAGCATTATATGGAACTCTGAGCTCAGGTTTCCGCCATCAAGTGAAAAGACAGTGAGCTCCTGCGGTCTTCATGTTCTGACCACTTTTTATAAAAATCTTTTAATTGAAGAAGTATTTTTCCCTGCAGCAATCTTACAAGTCCCCCTCACCTTACCTTATGCTCCGGAGGGTGAGCTTACCCAGAGGGAGAAGAGGTTGAAGAGAGATCAGGATCGATATCAATCCCAGACCGCTGGCCCTTCAGGCTATTCTGATAAGTCTTTTGACTTATATGGATATAGGCACTCTATGGCGGATATCATAGGGAGACCGCTCATTAAGTGGGATGCCAAAGGAAAACATGTGGGGGTTTCCACGTGCCTTCTGAACTGGGCGGCGAGCTTACCCGCCATGCTGGAGCGGTCTCGGCTGCTTTGTATGGTGAAGAGAACTTCAAAGAAGTTTATTGCTGGGAGGATATCCTTATCCCTGATATGTGCTCACAGATCGGCCTCGGGCATGAGGTCTTCTGCCATCATATAGGGAGGGTATTGCGAAGATATATGCAGGAGAACAAGGCCATTATGGTCGAGCTCGAAATATTTAGATAGTGTTGTTTGATATTTCTTTCCTCGCATTACCTCTTTTGAATCGAGCGGTCTAACCTGTAAATTTCTTTGCAGAAAACAAAAAAATGAAATGTATAATGAAAATAACCTAGCTTACAAGAAGGTGATGCTGAAAGAGATAAACGAGGCGGTTGAAATGACCATCTCCAATTTGCGAGATAGCGACATCCAGATTCTAGAGGATGCCAGCTTCTCGTCTCTATTTCCTGAGGCCGCTGCTCTCCAGGTGGAAGTTGAAAAGGGAGTGGAAGAAGAAGAAAATCTTGATAATGAAAGAAAAGCTGGGGGAGAGGAAGGAGAAGAAGACAAGGATGAGCCCAGAGTTGGTGATGAAAGAGAGGATGAGAGGAGGCAGGGCGATCTTGGAGGAGTCTGATCGATGTCGCCGACCAATTTTGATGATTCGGATGACCTTCTCAATGCTGACATAGACTTTCCAATAGACTGAGGTGGAGGTGAGACAAGTGGGAGCCTATTCGACCCAGACGAGGAGCAGAGCTTGGCGGCAAAGTCAAATGTTGGCTCCCATGAGCAATCTTCCAGCTCGAGCGAATCTAGCGTTGATTTCAGCTCATCTGAAGATGAAGAGACCCATCCAAGAAGAAAAAAATAGAAAGATACATTTTCATTTTCTTGATGTATTTGAACTTTTGATAGAGAGGTAAGGTTTTAGTCAGCTCTACCTGTAATTACATTTTGAATGAAATAGAAATGGAAGAGAAATTTTTGCATACCTTTGTTTGTTCGCAGCATCTACTTTGTATTTATTTGATTTTATGTTGTTTTTTGTAAGATGGAAACAATCTCATAAATCATTTCCATAATGACTAACCAAAACTGGAAACGAGATCGAGCGATCTTGAGATTAGTTTAATTACTATGCTTGCTTACTTTACATGCCCAATCCTTCTTGTACTCGGGCGTTCTGAATCATGCCGTAGAGCCGGCTGACCGTATTTTCATAGTGAAGGGTACTGAATACAGAGTAAGATATAGCGGCTTCTTAACTGTAGATCGCTCCTGTTGAATACTTGACAGATAAATTTGTTCATATTGAAATGTTGTAGGTCAGAATTTTCAGACCGCTCCTGCTCTATTATTATTATAAGTAGACATGTAGAACCACTAAATTTAGGTATTGGTGGTCTCAATATTCTGATTACTCCAGTTTTATGTCTTTAAAAAAATAATCTTCAGAATCTTTTTTTGATTGAGACCCAGAGAACCTGAGACTGCTTCATCGAAAAGACTCAGAAAATTATTCATAATGCCAAGATTTCCTGAAGTGTCGGTCTAAAAATGGAGACTGCTCGATCTCTATATTGAGATTTCAGGAAGGAAAAAGCCTAGATGATGATTTTAAGAATTCCGAGGCCGTCCTTGCTTAAAGCAGAAGCTCTTGAGATCGCTCGATCTCAGAGAAGAAAAAGGGACACAGTCTGAGATGACCAACTCTGGTAGATGTGTACTAAAAAGCGACCACATAATTTTTTTCCCAGAGAGATCATCAAAGTTATACCACCTCTGAGAAACAACCCTGAAGGTCGTGAGGATGAGAGGGAGGAAGAAATGACCTTATGGTCATATATGGAAGAACGGATGAGATGACATAGGCACGATCATGAGATGATAAATAGATGAAGTGACCCTTTCGGTCAGGGTTCAAGGGAGAGTTGACTGTAGTGGTCTGGAACACTAAAGGGGATGGGTACCTCTCCTCCTTACACAGGTGGCAGTCTCAGAGTAAGACTACTCCTATCTCAGATAGAACTCATCTCAAGAAGAATTAGCCAAGTAGTGTTCGAGTGTAACAGGCTATGATAGCCTGATGCCACTATCTGAAGGCACGACATAGGTGGCATTCACCAAGACCTCCCTTGATGCAGTGGTGTGCTCACATATCATCCAAGATCCGGGATATCACATAGAACCCTCTCATATGAGATTGGTGAGCTACTGCTACACGGAAGATAAATCTCCCCGCAATTTGTGGTCAATGTAGGTGTTACGCTCAACATCAATTGATGGGGGTTCAGGTGTGATCTGGCGATATCTGCCTTGGTGCGACTTAAGTTCGCATCTTATTTCCACCTCAGGGTATCCTCACAAAACATATAGGAAATAGTGTCAGTAATTGTATTGAATAAATACAACGTAAAAACGTGTACATTATTTTCAGGGGGGAGAGGGAGAAAAATGAAAAGCTTATCAAGAGTAGAAGCGCTTCAAGTCGTCTCCACTCCAGGTGTTGGCGATCTCATTTCCAGCATAAGTATTTAGACGATAAGCTCCATTTTTCAGCACCTCTTTTATGATATAAGAACCTTCCCAATTTGGGTTTAACTCTCCACCTGAGCTAGATCTAGCAGCTGTATCGACATTTTTTAAAACCAGGTCTCCAATAATGAATTCATTGACTCTTATATTTTTATCGAAGTGTCATACCATTCTTCTTTTTATCTCTTCTTGCCTTACTACGGCTTCATCTCTTAATTCTTCAATTAGATCGAGACTATATCTGAGATCTTCATTATTATCTTCCATTCAGGTGTCTTTACTTTGTTTAGCTAGTAAGACCCTGGGACTTTTCACCTCAAACTCAACTGGAATTAGAGCTTCTGAACCATGAGATAGTGTAAAGGGGGTCTCACCAGTTGCACCTGTTGGGGTAGTTCTAAGAGTCCAAAAAACTGCCTGGAGTTGTTCTGCCCAATTGCCTCTAATATTTTCTACCTTCTTCTTGAGGAGGTTTAGGATACATTTATTAGTTGCTTCCACTTGACCATTACTTCTAGGATGATGAACTGACGTGAATCGAAGCTCAATTCCTACTCCATCACAGAAGTTGATCATTTCAGAATTATTAAACTGAGGTCCAATGTCTGTTATTATAGCCATAGGAATCCCATGCCTGCAGATAATTTCACCCCAGATACAACCCTTTAATATATGAGTAGTTGTTTTTGCTAAAACTTTTGCCTCAATCCATTTGCTGAAGTAATCTATCATAACAAGAATGAAACGTCTTTGTCCACTTGCAGTGGGAAAAGGGTCCAAGAAGGTCCATCCCCCATACTGCGAACGACCAAGGAGTCATAATGGACTTCAACTGCTGTGCAGGTTGATGCTGAAGCGGAGCAAATTTCTGACATTGAATACACTTCTTAACATAATCAGTTGCATCCTTCCTCATCTTGGGCCAGAAATATCCCTGCCTCAGAATTCTCTTTTCCAGAGTCCTTGCACCTGAATGACTGCCACACTCACCTGAATGTATTTCACGGAGAACAGCCGGGACTTTTTCTTCTGAAATACACCTGGATAAGGGAGCTAAATAAGTTCTCCGATACAAGATACCTGAAATCAGATAATAATAAGCTACCTTTAATCTGAACCTTTTCTTATCTTTGATGCTAGCATGAAATTCTCATGATGAGAGATACAAGAGAAAAGGATCCATCCATGAAGATTTACGATCGATCTGCATCACTGAATCTTCCTCAATCGCTGGATGAAACATATCTGAAGTAGTTCCACCTGACAGTAACCCAAATCTAGCTAGCTAATCAGTGTCTGAATTTTCTGTTCTCGGGATGTGCTGAATAGTAAAGCTTTAGAACTTCCCAATCTCTTTCTTCACTATCTTCTGATAAATTTTTAAGATTGGTTCCTTGGTTTCATATGTGTTGTTTACCTGAGATGTCATAACCAATGAATCTGTTTTCACCTCAATATCCTCAATACCCAATTCTCTGGCAAAACAAAGTCCTACTAAGAGAGCCTCGTATTCTGCCTGGTTGTTGGTGACTGGAAAATGAAACCTCAGAGCTTGATCTAATCTAACCCCATTTGGATTAATCAGGACTACTCCTGCACCTAAAGAACTTTTTCCTAAAGCTCCATCAACATAAATTGTCCAAGGAAGAGGCCTTCTGATATCATTCTCAGATTTGTTGCCCGCTGTATCAATTAAGAAGTGCGCTAATACCTGAGCTTTAATTGCTATTTGAGGAACATACGAGATGTTGAATTCACTTAACTCGATAACCCATTTAGCTAATCTACCCGAGTGTTCTGGTTTCTCTAGCACGCTCTTTAGAGGTAAATCTGCGACCACCCAAATATAATGAGCCTGAAAATAAGGTCTAAGCTTTCTAGATGAGATGATAAGAGCTAAAGCAAGTTTCTTAAATATCAGATATCTGGTTTCTACATCCTTCAGAATCCTATTGACATAATAAACTAGAATTTTTTTCTTCTTTTCTTCTCTGACTAAAACAGAGCTAACTGCATCAGATCCAACACCCAAATATAGAAATAAATCTTCACCCGCACGAGGGCCCTGGAGAAGAGGAGTTGAAGTTAACTGTCTCTTCAGCTGATCAAATACTGAATCACACTCCTTAGTCCACTCGAACTTAGAGAACTTTTTGAGAGTCCTGAAGAAGGGAGCACTTTTATCTTCTTATCGAGATATAAATTGGCTCAACCCTGCCATTCTGCCTCCCAGCTGCTAAACTTCCTTTGGCAACCTCGGAGGTGCCATTTTAAGAATTGCCTTCACATTATCTGGATTAGGCTCAAGACCATCTGGAGTCAAAAGATGACCTAAGAATTTACCCTTGCTAGCCCCAAATACACACTTTAATGGATTCAGCCTCATATTGAATACTCGGAGAGTTGAGAAAGTCTCTTCAAGATCCCTCAAGTGAGCTTGAAACTGCTTACTCTTGATGAGAAGATCATATACATATACTTCAATATTTCTACTCTTCTGCTTCTTGAATACAAATCCATCATCCTCTGATAGGTTGCACCTGCATTCCTTAAACCAAAAGGCATTACTTTATAACAAAAACACTCATCATTTGTTATAAAAGAGGTGTGAGGAATATCTGGCTTATTCATTCTAATTTGATGATAGCCTGAAAAGGCATCCAGGAAGTTCATGCATGGAAATAAAACTGCTGAATCAACCAAAGAATCTATCATAGGTAGTGGATAGCAATCCTAGGACAAGCCTTATTGAGCTTAGTGAAGTCTACACACATTCTCCACTTACCACCAGGCTTCTTTACCATAACCACATTTGAGATCCAATCAGGATATTGAACCTCCTGGATAAAACCAGCTTTGAGAAGCTTCTGAACTTCTTCTCTAATAGGCTCGACTAAAGTAACTGCTATTCTTCGTTTCTTCTGAATAACTGGTTTGAAGGTTGGGTCTATGTTTAAATGATGGCAAGCTACAACAGGATCCATCCCTGGCATGTCATTTGCTGACCAATCATTTGCTGACAAAGCGATCACATCCAGATTTCCAAACAAACAAGCTACTAACTCCTCCTTTTCAATTTTGGAAAGTTCTGGATTAATTGAAAGCACCTTGCCCTCATCTCCCTCAACCGGAACAACCTGGATACCCTGGGCAGGTTTTATGTTAGTTCCCTCAGCTCTACTTTCAATCTCAACCTCCTAGTCTTCTAAAACGGATTCTCTCAAGGCTTCCATTTTTTGGCTTGTGCGTATCGATCTCAAAAATAAGCTGAAGAGAACAGAAAAGTGGCCTAAGAATGGTGGCAAATAAAGTAGAAGATAAATAACTAGAAATTAGTTTAAATTGAGTGAGATAAAAGCCACTGAAAAAAGAGATGAAGAAAAGGCAGATTTTATTGAAACAAAATCATTTACAAACAACTGCCTTGAAGAGGCCTAGTGGAGCTTGATAGCTAAGAAGCAAAAGGACAGTTAGCAGCTGAAAACAAACTCAAATCCAGATACTGAGATCTCCTCATTCAGAATTCAGAGGTATTAGTACTTCATCTTCGACCCCCAACTGGGAACCTATGTCGACAAAACTAACTGTCTTGACATAGCACTCCCGGTCCAGCCTAGGATTGCTCATAACCCTAAACTGCTTCCCTTGAGCAGAGAATTTGAGGGCAAGATGGAACGTCGAGACCACGGCTCTATACTGGTTGAGGATGGGTCTACCAAAAATCGTGTAGTAGCTGCTATGAGCATCTACTACTATGAATTTGGCCTGCTTGATGATCCCACCCATCATCACAGATAGAGAAACTTTCCCTTTGACCTCCTTCTTCTCTCCTGAGAAGCCATAAAGGGGCCCTTCGGTAGAGAGCATTTGCTTCCCAGTATTCAGGGCTTTGAAGGTAGGCTAGGCTGGAACAATATGTTTACCGAGCTTCCAGTATCCACTAGAATCCTTTCGACTGTGAAATTTTCTATCACAACCTTAATGAAAAGGGCACCATTAAAGGGATTCCTGTGGGGTGGAAGTGTTGGAACATGGTTTTCCGTATCCCTTTAATTTGAGAATATCAAATCCTACTTGTATTTGATCTTGTTTGCCATTGTGTTTTTAGCATGCAGGTTTGGACAGTTATGACACCAGGTTGCTGCAACAATGGTCTGGCACTAACCACAAGCTGAAGGATTGAAAGATGTCTAATGCCAGGCGTTAAGCTTAACGCTGGGCGTTAGCGCTAGACGAAATGCGTTCGACGAAATTTTCATTCGACGAAATGGAAAGCTGCGTTCGACGAACTGAAAGCTGCGTTTGACATACTGACGATCGACGAAACAAAACCGCTGAGAAAGGAAGTCACATTCGATGAACTGAAAGCTGCATTCGACGAACTCGCGATCGACGAAATGAAACCGCTGAGAACGGAAGCTGCGTTCGACAAACTGGAAGCTGCGTTCGACGAACTGACGATCGACGAAATGAAACCGCTGAGAACGGAAGTTGCGTTCGATGAACTGGAAACTGTGTTCGACGATCTGGCATTCGACGAAACTGTGTTTGACGAAAGAAGAAGCCCGTTCGACGAAATGTGTTTGACAAAATTTTCTGTTCGATGAATTGGCGTGCCAGCTGATTAAACATGAAACTCAACGCCATGCATTAGATCTTAATGTTGGGCGCTATCCGGTCGACGATTTTGGCAAGGAGAAAGCAACCGTGATTGCAGGAGGAACTTTAGGAATGATTTGCCCAACGCCCGCGTTAGCCGTAACGCCGACGTTGATATTACCTAAAATAAAATATTTTTTAAAGTGCAGAATTTCATTCCTCTTCTGAATATCCGAGCCATCAATATGTTGCTATACATGGTCAATGCCCGGTGTTATCTATTAACGCGGGCGTTATCTCAATTTCTATAAATTGGATGATTTCGACGTCTCCTGAAACTGATTGCCACGAGCCTTGTGAGGGACGTATTTCCAGACAAACACATCTCCCACTCATATTTCAAAAGGAGGAATCAAAGGAGGCTTGGATCAACACGCTAACTCAACGCGAAGAACGCACGCTTGGACTTCAACGATCTTCAGCGATTCTTCGGCGTCTCCTTCAGATTACCTCATAGGGAGTTTTTATATTTGTATTTTGTATCTTGTAACGCTTATATTTTATCATTGTAATTGGTTCATGAATTCTCCACACGGCGACTACACGGCGACTAGGGCCTTGCGGGGACCAGGGGAATTCGCAACACGGCGAATAGGTCTGGGTAAGGCTTAGGGAGTAATTCGCCTCGTGTTGGTGACTAGGTCTAGGGAGTAGAACTAGGGGGTGCTCGAGGCCTTTCTGGGGATAGGAAGGCTAGATCATCTTGAGGCCATATCTGGGGAGAGATCAGCTAAAGCCAACCGGTTCGTGGAGATACGAGTTGGTATAGAAAACGAAAAGAGTCTTTCATTATTCGCTTAGATTTCTAGCGTCATTGAAATCAAATTTTGTAATCAAGTTTATTAATTATAATCATGCCTTTTCATGTTGAATAATATTGATTTCATTATTCCAATCTCTTTACTCTTGATTTAACTTACTTCAACATAAAATATCAAAAGTTTTCTATTAAAGTTTAAAATTTTTAAAACCCTTATTCACCCCCCCCCCCCCCCTCTAAGGGCACCTCAAGAACCAACAAGTGATATCAGAGGTAGGTTATTCCAAATCGGCTTAACAATCGGGAATAATGGCGTCTCTTGATCATGATCTCGCTTCTACTAGTGGGGAAAATTTTAATATAAATGAAAAAGTATTATCACCTCCTTTATTTATGGGCAAAAATTATAAAGGGTGGAAAACATTAATGAAAAATTTTCTTAAGGCCTTAGATGAAAAAGTTTGGAATATTACTATTGAAAAGCCACCTAGCGTACTAACTAGAAACGAAATTGTTTTAAATGTTTAATCTACGAATAGTATATTTTGTGCGTTAGACCAAAATATTTTCAAACTTATTTATACTTTACCTACCGCATATGAGATTTGGAATTTTCTTGAAAGAACTTATGATTCTCCTTCTACAGGTATGGAACAATCGCAAGAACAGGAGAATATGCAAGCTTGCACAAGTCTTCAAGAATGTTCCTCTCATGGTGGATAAATGGAGCACACATCAAATGGAAGAGAAGAAGAAGTACTGTCTTCGGAAGAGGAGTGCCAAAAAGATGTAAAAGAAACTATATGTTCAAATCGTGCCTCTCCCGAAAGCAATGTAAGGAAATCAAATCCCATTTTCTGTACTTCTATTTCTACATTACAATTGATTCAAACTACAAAGCGCAAAATTAAGAAATTAAAAAATGCTAATAAACATTAGCGCTTAGAAAATAAAAATTTAAAGGCAAAAATTAATGAAGAATCAAATTTTAATTTATCTAGTTCTACCCAAGGCTCCTTAGTTGAAAACACTACACCTTGTATAGAATTTAATCTAAAAGAAAAATGCAAGGAACTTGAAAAGGAACTTTTTATAAAAGAACAAAATGAAAGATTATGTTTAGAAAATTCATCTTTGGAAAATGATTGTGCTAAGTGTAAAGAATATAAAATTGAAATTAAAGAGATGGATGAAACATTTGATGAATATAGAAATAACTATCAAGATCATATTGATTCAATTATTTCCATTCATAAAAATAGCACAATCGCTTATAATAAAGCTAGACATAATTTAAAGATCAAGAATGATGAATTAAAATCAAAAATCAACTTGCATATGAAAATTGTAAATACAAATTCACAATATCAAACTATATCTAAAAACAAGTTGAATATGAATATGAACATCTTAACTAAGTTTAATAATGAGAGTAAGGAACATGAAGGATTTGTAAATCAAAATCAAAATCACCATTATTTACAAAATCATGTTTCTCCCAACCTAAAATTAAATGCAAACAAATTTCCTTCAAATTATAAATTCAAAAATCATTTTGATCCAAATATTCAAGTAAATGATTATGGAAATTTGAAAACTAAAAACAATATTAAACTAATGTTTGAATGGCGGCCCAAAGTTAAAGATGAAACACAAACTCAAATCAAAAGGGTCCATTCAATCATATCTCCCCAAAAGCAAACACGATGTATTTGGGTACCCAAAGGAACCGTCACACCCGGTCCTCTTTGGATACCTAAATCCCTCATTCATTAGTATCCAATCATTTGCATGAGATAAAAATCAACTAAAAATAAAATATCAATTATCTACTTCATGATATACTTTAAGTTTCTTGTTTAATATTTGAAAGTTGAACTTTTTTTTACAAATTTAATCAAATTAAAAGTCAAGTTTCTATCTCTTAAATGAGCAATCTATTATCACATGAGACATGAGTATCCTATAATATAAATTGATTGTTCAAAACTCAAAAATTAATTAGGAGTGTTGTTGAAACCCTAATACAAAATCATAAGATAAATATTAGAACACACCGCAGAAACAGTTCACAGAATAGATAAAAACAAAAATAAAAAGAAAAGCATGATAACAGCTAACGCTGGGCGCAAGCAGTAACGCCAGGCATTAGATAATATTGTCAAAATACTAAACACTATTATTACATAACTGAAAACCACCATAAAATAGTCTGCTTTCACTAAGTGAGTCTGATTCTCCAGTAGTTGAACTGCCTCATTCCCTTGACCTTTGAGTACCGCGAGTCGAGCGACGTGGCGAATCATCCACGGGAACCTCCCAATCCCTTTATTCTGCTAGTGTCGGTTTCAACTTCAGGGCCCTGATCATGTATCGCATCATTTTCTCGATCCGTGACATTCTTCGTATCGCATTGTCTTTGAATTCTTCAAACGACTCCTGATGCTCCCGATTCGTCTCTCGGAGTGAAACACCTCGTCGTAGGGGTGGCCGTGAAGATGATTGTATATCTCGTGGTCGAGGGACTCGAAGGGTTGAAGTACAATAAAGCTCAGGAACAAGATCATTAATGTAATTACTCTTGATTATATACTCATACTTCCCCGTCACTACCCGTTGTATAAGTCCTCCTAAGGGAAGAGTGTTGAGTCGAGACCGTCTTGGATCCTTCAACATAAAAGTATAACAAATCTGAGAAAGGATAAAATCTGCTACATCAAAAAGTACTTCCTACATAATATGATATGTCACTATGCTCAATTGTGCATTGATCTTCTTTGTGTCTCCAGACTTCAACATAATTGTATGTCGTAAAATATCCTGAATTAAAAATGCTTCCTCCCTAAGTGAAGAAACATCCGTAATTTGATCCTTTGTCTCCTTCCCGTGCAATACTAGATTTACTGGTGTCCAATCCCGATCAGCTCTATACTTTTCTACCACATCCAAACGATAATCATTCTCTATTAACCAAAACTCATTCCGAAGATCTTCATGCGTGACTTGAATAACTTCAGACTAGATCATTGACATCACTCCTCCATGAAGCTCCATTTCTGATGGATCATACAAATTGTTATAAAATTCCCGAACAAAATTCGTAGAAAAGCAATCGTCAGAAATCACTGACAACACTCCTGATGCTGCTAGGAGATTCTGAATATGAGCATGATGTGAGAGGTCTATGTGCAACATCATGCCTACACCAACAGTCGCCTTTTCAATCCCCACATATGATTGATAAGACCCTTGTGGAGGACGGGCAGATGACTTTCTGGCATGAACTCCATGACCACTGGAAGAAGCCATAAACCTTCACACAATAAACCATCAACAAAATTTCTCCTATCAACGCCAGTCATTATTGTCAATGCCTGGCACATGCACTGTAATTTCCTATTACTACCAATACACAATGACAGCCCTCAGAAACACTTATAAATCAAAAATTTCATAAAATGATAGGGATAATTGGAAAATTACCAACACAAATCAAAAACAACCAAAAGAGGTAATGGAAAGATTTTTTTTTCTTTAAAAATCTCAAAAACCCTTTCCTCAACTCAAAACCTGAAAACCCTAGATCTCACTACCATAGATCTATCATATACCATATCAAAACACTTCAATACTTTAAAGGATTTCAATTTAGGGGTAGAGAAATGATTTAATAAAAAAATATGAGAAGAAAAACATCAATATTACCTAGATCTGAGAGTGTTGGCGGCGAAACTTGGAGAAGACACGACCTGAAATGATGAGAAAAGAAAAGAACTCGGATTTAGGTTTTTTTATTTAAAGCGAACGCAACGCCAGCGTTGAGTTCAACGCCAGGCGTTATCCTCTTTTCTTATATAATTGTAAATTTCTCTGCTGGTCATCTATCTATGTACCATTATGACTAAACTTATTTACTCTTTCATGAAAAGAAAAATAAAAAATATTATATAATATAAAATATAAAAATATTTTAAAACCACCAAAATATGCTTAATTTAGCCTACAAAACATATCAACTTTCTCTGAAATTTCTACCCTAAGAAGGTCTATGTACATACTATCTATGCCAAAGAAAATTATTTTCAAAAACCTCAAAAATCGAGTACTATTTCGGCGTTAACTACTTAACGCCAGGTGTTAGCCTTTTTCTCCAGATGAAAATTCTGCGTTTACTAGTATCTTTCTGGTATTTTTCTAATGATTTTTCTCAGTTTATTGTGTCTGATTTCAAATTATTTTATTATTAATTTGGTTGTTTTATTTCAAAATACAAAAAAAATCAAATAATTCAAAATGCTCAAAAATATGTTTTTGTTATTTATTTTGCTTTAACTCTTTACAAAATTATAGTTTGACTATAAAATTTCACAAGACCAAACATCTTAGTTATTTTTGTTTCAAAAAGGTCAAAATTGTGTTTGGCATACACTTAAAGATAGTCTTCAATGTCTAATTTTAATTTCAAATTTTCTAAACATTATTTTTGTCATGCCTTGACCTTAATCTGATAATGTGCAATGAAATAGTCTATAGATAATTGTGTATGATTGCCTAGCATGCCTCTAAGTATGAGTAATGCTTTATGTTAATCAATGAATTATACACTCACTATTTTGGTAATCTACATGTGCTCATAATCTTAGTCTTGCATGATTGTGTAGTGTAATAGTTTTAACATATTAAGTTGTATGTCTAAATTACCTACATCGTCTTTCAAAAATAAATTTCATGCACAATATAGAAGTGTTATTTCAATAATATAAATGTTTACAACAACAAGTGAATTCGGAGACCTTTGGCCCAAAATAAAAATCTGAAATAAAAAGCCAAAGATAACTCCTCCAAGCACTACTCACCCTCCTGATATGTCTTAATGAGCATTGTGAGGTTGAGCACCTTGGAAAGAATTGTAAAGTGTCTTGTGCAAACACAATCATCCTTTATCACTTCTGTTTGTACACTAGATCACTAAAAATAAAAATCAATAAAAAGACTTATGTGATCCCCCAAGCAATACTTTGCTCCCTGATAAGTCTTAATGAGCATTGTGTGGGCGAAGCACCTTGGTAGTTGTACGTATGTTATGTGCTTATAAATTTTATTCTAGATGTGATGTGTGAAAGTAATTCTATGATTACAATCTTAATGTTATTGTTACTATTTCACTACATATGTCATGTGTTTTGATTATTTCACTTGTATACTTTTATCAAAACACCTTATGCACACATCATTGATTTTCATAAAGCTTCTACTCATGAGAATTGGATCCTAAAGCAAAATTACATAATTCTCTAAAACCTTAAGTAAAAGCACTAGATTGCAATGCATGATTTCTACAATGTTTTCTTTATTTGAAACATGAATTTGGTACATTGTAGTTCTAATCATCTTGAATATGTTGATTCATGCTTGCCTATTTGGTATGCAAATTTTCAAAGTTAAATGCTCAAATGTGAAGAGTCTAGACATATTGTTGGAATGGTCAAACTATAACAAAAATACTACTCTTAATTATTTTGTTTTTCCGCGTTTCTCATTTTAGTCAAGCATTTCGTTCACCATGTGTTCTCATGCTTATTTCTAAGGATTTGTCTTTCACTTGTACTTGTCAAACAATATTGCATCTCTTTTAACAATTGGTACAAACAAGTAATATTCTTCTTAAAAATTAATTTGAAAAACAAGTGGTAGAATTCTTTTGGTATAATCTTGGAATGATGTACTTCCACGCATATCATATATTTTTCCGATGTGCTACTCTCTCCTTTAGCTCGATCATGACTTACTTTTTGTTTACACAAAACTCTTACTCCTCTAGTTATGTCCCAACTTTTGCCTTCTTTATTCTAGTTTTATTTATCTCCACCCTCTTTTGCTACTAACAAAGGGGAGAATAAAATGATAAATCGTAATGATTAACGGAGTAGGATTCACTAGATTAAGGGGGAGCAAGTATCTGGTTTATGGGAGTATACACTAAGGAGGAGCATCTTTGTAGGGGGAGCACTTTTAAATGATCTCTAATTATTATCATTATCTTATAATTGCTTAATGTCATATATTCTTATAAAAACACAAATTCTTTATCTATGAATCTGATTTATCCCTATTGGATTTGTTATTATCAAAAGGGGGTGATTGTTGGAACATGGTTTTCCGCATCCCTTTAATTTGAGAATAATGATAGTTTATATAGGTGTAGTCAATAATACCTAGAGGGGTGGGTGGTGAATAGGTTTTACTTATTTTCTTTATATAATCCTAATGTATCTAGCTGCAGAAATCTCAAACACAGAAAACACACAAGGATTTATAGAGGTTCCTCAAGACAGGGTGTCTTGAGTAGTCCGCTTTCCCCCTTCACCTTTCTAACAGTGAGTTAGAGAATGCCACAAACTCCAATCTCAGCTCCTTGAGCTTACACCACAAGTTCCTCAGAACTTCTCAGATCAAGAGTGATCCTACCTCAGGTACAGCAGCCCTCCACTCAGGCTCAGCAGCCCTACACCTCAGAAACAGCAGCCCTACACTCAGGCTCAGCAGCCCTACACCTCAGGCACAGCATCCCTACACTCAGGCTCAGTAGCCCTACACCTCAAGCACAGCAGCCCTACACCTCAGAGTTATGTAACTCCTACCACTCAGAAATCACACAGATCTCCTACCTCAGACTTATCAAGAAGTCTTACCACTCAAGCTGTCAACACAGCTTTACACACAGGCTCAACAGCCTTTCACTCAGGCAACAATGCCTTACAAGGATATAAGAGTGTTTGTACTAATTATAGAAGATAAAAGTATTACTCTTAGGTCTTCTGTTTCCTTTCTTCAGATCTGAAGGACATCAGCTTCAGATTTGAATCACCTTGATCTTCTCCTTCAGCAAAGCAGAAGATCAACTTGCCCTTCTTGAGTTGGTACAGGAAGAGCTAACTAATCTCCTTCAGAAGATTAACTTCAGCTCCAGAGAATAACTTCAACTGGCTGAAACGTGAATGCTCGATTGCGGCTTGCAGCAAAAGCTTTTTAATGGAACAGTGCTTGTTGTTGTGCCTTAGCTTTTGCTTTTATACCTCCAGAAGACTTCAACGGCAATTTCGATCCTCCTGACACAGTATGGGGCAGATTGGAGTTGCTTTTCCCTTTTTATTTTCGCTTGCGCTGAAAGCAGATCCCGTCAGCGCATTTGAATCTGTCTCAGCGGTTGGGCTGAGACAACTTCTAGTCTCATCGATTTGCTCCAGTCTCCTTCTCAGAGGATCCGCTGAGATGGCTCCTCGTCTAAGCGGTTTTGACCCTTCGTCTCAGTGGTTCTGCTGAGACGGATCTTCGTCTCCTTGTAGATGATTTCCTCTTATCTAAGGGCATGATTGGCCCTTCCTTTTGAATTACCTGTGCCTGTATATCCTACACAAGTATAGCTTTGTTAAATACAATATGTCCTTACCATTGAGAGTGATGCCTCTTCAAATCAAGGTAATATTGAGGGCAATATACCCAACAATCTCCCCATATTTGAAGAAGGCAGAACATCCCCAATGCTAAGGTCCATTAACAATAAAAATCATATCACAGAAAAATAATCTTACAGAAAAATGATCTGTGAAGCATAGGACCTATCTCCCTCTTACTAATATTCTAAGCATAGGTTCTTACTTAGCCATGGCTCTTTAGTGATATCCTAAGCATAGGATTACCACTCTCACAGAAAAATGATCTGTGAAGCATAGGACCTATCTCCCTCTTGCTAATATCCTAAGCATAGGTTCTTGCTTAGCAATGACTCTTTCTCCCCCTTTCTGGTTTCTTCAACTAATTATCCCATTAGGGATTGGGAGGCACTATCTATAGATCCCTTTGGATCAACTTATAGGTCAACCTACACTATCTTGGCATTTGCCACCTCCCCCTCAACCTGAGTAGGGAGATTGCTCCCCCTTAATTTGTGAGCAATTTCTGTAATAACTGAACCTGTTCAAATTGAACATCCCATTCTAGCTCCTGAATACTAAAGATAAAGGTACATAGTACATATAGCAATAGTAATAAGCACAACATTATGATCAAAAGATGAAATATCATTTTAATTTAAATGTTCAGTACAAATATTTCAAACAATACCATTGATGATAAAAAAAGAATTTCAAGGCATGGTCTTCTTAGATGGACCCTGGGAAGAGCATTCTTCATCTTTGGACTTCCTTTTCTTAACTTCAGCAGCATCCATGATCTTCTCCTTTACTTTGAAGTATAGAAGAGGCTTGGGAAGATATCTTGTGGGAATCCTTACAGGATTTTCCCTTCTCACCAAGTTTTCTTAGAGAATCCTTTCCCTTAAGGATTCCCTCTCAAGATGCTTAATCCATTCAGCAGCTGAGTAGATATGGTCAATGTCCTTCATTTGATTTCCATGGCTCACCCAAGTATTGACAACAATTGTGTCCAACTCCAGATTGTCATCTTCATGGAGTGGATCCTCTAATCTTTCCATTCTTTTCTGAGCCATATATTCTTCAGCAGTTTGAATGCCCTCTGCCCTTCTCCTCTTTGCTGCTCTCTCATCAGCAATCAGATTTGATTGACTTTGGAAGTCAAAGTCTTCATTTCTGCTTGGGTTCAAGATTGGAAGATTCAAAGCAATTCTTGTTCCTTGCAGCACTGTTAAGCTTGAGTCCCACTGATTATCAGTGACCTTTCTGACCATGGAAAGGATATTTTCTTGAATAGCACTGGAAGCATTGTTGACCACTTCCACCACTTGCTTGCTTGCTTCTGTTTGATTGGAGAGTATCAGTTTGTGGGTAGAATCCATGTTGTTATATAGCTGTATGTGAGCTCCTTTCAGCTTAGCGTGTAGATTGGTAATCTTCTCCTCCCCTTCTTTACTATTTTCCACTATCTTCTTCTCTATTTCAGAGTGTTGATGTATTATGGATTGGGAGAGGGTTTGAAGAGTGCTATCCACATCATCCAAAATGCTTTCCTTGACCTTGTTAATGTGGGTCATGACATGGCTGCTAGATGTGTTAGCCACTTGTGCCATCCTTGCAACTGCATTCTCCCATACATTTTGGTTTTTGTAAAGATGATTCCTTACATATGTGATGTCTTTGGTGGAGTCCCCTCGATGATCAGCAATTTGCTTCAGTATAGTGTGCTGAGCAGCAACTGTGCCTTTGGCCATTTCAAACCAACTTGTCATTTGCAGGAGGATATGATCTGATGCAGTTTTGACATCATTAACCTAGGTATTCAGCTCAGTTTTTGCTGCATCCACTCTTGACTCCATTCTTTGCTCACTGGCCTGAATTTCCTGAGTCAATGCAGCTCTTGTTGCATACAGCTCATCCATTATCTGAGCAGAGGCATCATGGACCTTTTCAGCAACAATCTCTTTCATAGACAACATCTGACCCTCAATCATTGTTTGTATTGAGTGTAGCAGGTCAGATGTGTCCAGAACAGCAATTGGCTTTTCCTGGACCAATTCCTTTTCAACCACCTCTTCAGTTCTACTATGAGCAATATCCCTTCCATCATCAGGGATCTGCTCCTCCTCAGATGGGGCATTAGGTGTACCTTGAAGATTTGGGGGTGTTGGTTCCTGTTGATGTTCCACCCCACTAGCATACCCACCTCCATCTTCATAGGCAGGGCTATGCTCCCCCTCACTTGGGGCATCCATAGGTGGAGAATTTTGTCTAAGGTCACCTGAAAAATGATTGATGAGTTAAACACCTAGACTATACTATTGATAGAGAGGAGAGGTCTAACTGATATCCTAATTTACCATGGATAGGTGAATTGGGAACTTCATCTTCAGCTTGGGGAACAGCTGGATCAGTATTCTTCTGAGTTGGCTCAGGATTGGGTTCAACTCTTTCTTGGGGCTCCTCCTCCCTTCTTGTCCTGGGAACATCTTCATTATCTATATTCATTGGGCAGCTGGTAGATCTAAGGTCAGACCCATCTGATTTTGAGGATGAATCAGATTTCTGCTGGGTTGACTTTTTCTTCTTTTCCTTTGCCACAGATGGCTGACTCATAGGGAGCACTCTGGAGAATCTATCCAGAGTCTTAATGTCCATTCTTTTGAGATAATGGAGATTGGACCCCTTTGAATTTGCAAAAGTTTCTGAATAACTATTCTGTAGGTACATAGATAGAATCCTTCCCATATTGGGGGCATTTAGACATTCCTTTATTCTTTGAAAAATAACTTCTCCCTATGAAGTTTTCTTGGACAAAATTATCCTAGTCATTAGTTCAAACATGAACTGTGATACAATGTCATGTGAACCTGGCTTGCATAGGATGGCTTTGCCCACTATGTCAGACAATAGCTTCCCCCGTTGATTGAAGAACTTCCTCCTTAGACAACTAGTCTTAGCATCACTGTACCCTGTCCATTTTAGGGCAGTCAGCTTGTCCTTTTCAGATATCTCCTCTTCATGTTTACTGCAGGGAGTTAATTTCAGTCCCTTCTCCAGCCTTTTGGATGTTATCATTATCTTCTCAGTTCCTACCTTGGACTTCAGGATGGTTTTGGAAGGAGATAATTTGACATTGTTGAACCATTCCAGAACTTCAGTTTTGAGAATGCAGCAGGGTTCAGACAGCATATACTCCAGACTCTGAGCTTCCATCAGATGAATCACTTGTTTTATTTCTTCTGAGGCATGAGAGAATCCTTCTTTGACGATTTCATAGCCCTCCTGGAGATCTTTTGAACCTTTTGGCGCCATGGAAGCAGAAAGTCGAGGCGCTGAGACGGGAGAGAAGATGAATCATCTCGGAGGCTAAGGGTTTGACTTTATGGTGTGTTTTAAGTCACAATGTATCTATTTATAGGGTTTCAGTTTCATTTTTATTAACCCTAGGTTTTTAGACTTAATTACCTTATTGTGTTAAGGAATTTTGAGTTAATTAAGGATTGATTATAAGATTTTATTTTGAACACAACCCGTCTCAGCGGTTCAGCTGAGACGGAGACCTAGGCCGCTGGGACAGCGAACTGTCAACCGCTGGGGCAGATTGCTCGTCTCAGCAGTTCAGCTGGGATTTTTCCCAGCTGATTCAGCTAAACATGCTTCTGCAGTTTGGCTGATCATAAGGTTTATACCTAATGTAGATATTTTGGCTGAGTCAATGTCCTAGTCATGTCACTAAGTTGTATTGTATAATAATGTAAAGTTTTATAATTCACAATTCAGAATCAACAATAGTGACAGCTACTATTCATACATTTAGGACTATTCCATACTAAGCATGCCAAGATCAATTTTGAAAGCATTAAATTTAGATTCATCCAGTGGCTTTGTAAAGATATCAGGTACTTGTTTGTCAGTGGGGACAAATTCAAGACATATATCTTTACATTCTACATGTTCTCTAATAAAATGATATCTAATCTTAATATGCTTTGTCCTGCTATGAGAGACAGGATTTTTAGCAATAGAGATTGCACTGGATGAATCACAATATAAAGGAGATTCCCTTACCTTGAGGTTGTAATCCTCCAACTGATGTTGTGTCCAAAGGAGTTGTGCACAACAGCTACCTGCAACAATGTATTCAGACTCAGCTGTGGATATTGCCACACTGGTTTGTTTCTTGTTGCTCCAAGATATCAATCTTCTCCCTAGGAATTGACAAGTACCACTTGTACTCTTCCTGTCTTCTTTGCAACCTGCAAAATCTGCATCTGAAAAGCCTGTTAGTTCAAAGTCATTGTGCTTAGGGTAACACAGGCCAAGATGCAAGCTGCCCTTAAGGTATCTCAAAATCCTCTTCACAGAGGTGTAGTGAGATTCCTTAGGACAGGCTTGATACCTAGCACAAACACATGTAGAATACATAATGTCTGGCCTACTAGCAGTCAAGTACAATAGGGATCCAATGATACATCTGTACATGGACTCATCAAAGGCCTTTCCCTTTTCATCCTTGTCTAATGATACATTAGACCCCATGGGTGTTCTCATGGTGGAGGCTGATTCCATCCCAAATTTTTAGATGAGCTCCTTAGTGTACTTGGTCTGGGAGATGAAAATTCCATCATCAGACTGTTTCACTTGGAGCCCAAGGAAATATTTGAGCTCACCCATACTGCTCATTTCAAACTCCCCCTGCATTAGATTGGCAAATCTCTTGCAAAGGTTGTCATCAGTAGACCCAAAGATTATGTCATCAACATAAATTTGGACTAAGAGACACTTGCCCCTTGTTTCCCTAAGAAACAATGTGCTATCAATCTTTCCCCTCATGAACTTGTTCTTGAGGAAAAGTTGGACAAAGTCTCATACCAAGCTCTTGGAGCTTGCTTGAGACCATATAATGCTTTCCTAAGAAAGTAAACATGAGAAGTTAGGGTTGGATGCACAAAACCTGAAGGTTGTTCAACATATACCTCTTCCTTCAAGTCTCCATTGAGGAAGGCTGATTTGACATCCATCTGGTAGACTTTGAACCCCTTGTGGGCAGCATAGGCAAGGAATAGCCTAATTGCTTCCAACCTTGCAACTGGTGCAAAGGTTTGGTCAAAGTCTATACCTTCCTCTTGCCTATATCCTTTGGCTACTAATCTGTCCTTGTTCTTGATGATTGCACCATTTTCATCAAGCTTGTTCGTGTATACACATTTGGTGCCAATCACATTGTGTCCTTGAGGTCTTGGCACCAGCTTCCATACTTTGTATCTCTTGAATTGTAGGAGCTCTTCTTGCATGGCTTCAATCCAGAAGGTGTCTTGATTGGCCTCTTCAAACTTCTTGGGCTCCATTTGAGAAAGGAAGCTCAAGAATAGTGCTTCATTATGAGCTCTGCTTCTTGTCAATATGCCTTGGGTATGATCTCCAATTATTAGATCCCTTGGATGATCTCTCAGGTGCCTTGCAGCAGCTGGAAGAGGGTCCTCTGGAGGTTGTGGTTGTTCCACTGGTTCATCTGTGACTTCACCATCTTGTACCTCTTCTTCTTCAGGAATTGCAGCAACTGTTTGTGTTTTGCTGCTGCTGGGCTTGTCTTGGATAGTCAGCTCATGCATCCCTTCTTCATTTCCTGTCAAAATAGAAGAACTAGACCATTCTTTGTAGAGAAGGCTGGTCTCGTCAAACACAACATGCATAGATTCTTCTACAACATGGGTTTTCTTGTTATAAACTCTATAAGCTCTACTATGTGAGTTATACCCAACAAGAACCCCCACATTGCATTTTTCTGCAAACTTTGTTAATTGTGATTTTCCATTATTTAGAATGTAGCATTTGCAACCAAAGATTCTAAAGTAAGAAATTGTAGGTTGTTTACCTTTCAGAATCTCATAAGGGGTTTTCCCAAGGGCCTTATTGATGGAGGCTCTATTGAGAACATAACAGGCTGTATTAACTGCCTCAGCCCAGAAGTATTTTGGGAGTGAGGAGTCACTAAGCATGTTCTCCCAGCTTCTATCAAGGTCCTATTCCTCCTCTCAGCCACACCATTTTGTTGTGGAGTCCTTGGGGAGGAGAACTCTTGGGTGATACCAAATTCTTGACAAAATTTTGTCATGGCTTCAGATTGAAATTCTGTGCCATGGTCAGTTCTTGTCCTAACCACAGTACATAGTAGATCATTCTGAATAGCCTTGACATAATTTATAAAGACATGTAGGGTATCTGACTTCTTCTTAAGAAAGAATACCCATGTATACTTTGAATGATCATCTACAATTACCAAGGTATACAACTTCCCACCTAGGCTCTGAATTGGCAAAGGACCAAACAAGTCCATGTGCAATAGGTATAAACACCTTTCAGTATCCTTGGAGCCAATACTTTTAAAGGTGGTCCTAGTTTGCTTACCTATTTGGCAAGCATGACAGGGACCACTTTTAACACATTTTAGTTTAGGACTATTTCTAACAAGGTTTTTAGAAAATAATCTATACATAGTCTTATAGTTAATGTGGGCAAGTCTCTTGTGCCATTGGACACAAAGAGACTCACTTTCATTAGCTACAAGACACACAGAAGAGATATGATAATTGCAAATGAAGTCTAAGCAATAAACATTTCCACTCCTAGTGCCTGCGAGAATGGTCTCCAAGTCATTAGACTTTTTGATCAAGCACTTGTCATTGTGGAATTCAATGACATAGCCTAAGTCACATAGTTGGCTTATGCTTACAAGGTTGTGTTGCAACCCTTCAACAAAAGCTACCCTTGTGATTGAGACTATGCCATTTGAAATCATACCATATCCTTTGGTGACTCCCTTTTCAGATCCACCAAAGATAACTTTGGGTCCATTCTTCACTGGATGGTAATCCTTTAGAAGATCCTTAGTTCCTGTCATGTGCCTTGAGCACCCACTGTCCAAGTACCATATTTGGTTGAGACTGGTACTTGAACTAACCTACAACACAAAATTTAATGTACCTTAGGATCCCAACTGACTTTGGGTCCTAGGTTCATGTTAACATCATAGGGGATATTCCTAGAAAGGGCTGGTTTGGCTTGAGGTTCAATCTTTGCCTTTGGCACATTGGGGTTGTGCGAACAATCAATTGCAAAGTGTCCCACTTTGCCACAGCACCAACACTCATGAATATTGTATCTTCTCTTCTGAGCATTTCTTGAGGATTGTGCAGCACAGTCCTTATGTCCAGGAATAGATACAGCAACATTTTTCCTGTTCCTCTCAGCAATGATTTGACTGAATGTCATTCTGTGAGCTGTCTTGATGCTCTTTGTCCTGATGGCATCAGCTTGTAATGGCTTGGCAGCCATACAAGATGTGATGACAACTGACACTGAGCACTGAGACATGTTTACAGATTTGGCAGCAGTCATTTTCTTGACTGATTCAACCTAAGAAGGGCTTGCCTTCTTATTCATGAATGATGTGGCTGAAGTACCAAAAACAGATGGTCCATGTTGGGCCATTTGAATTTCCTCATGGGGAGCCTTCATGGAACTCAATCCCATTCCCTTTCTTCCACTATATGAAGGAGCATTTTCCTTCCTATAGCACCTCTCATTCTTCCAGTGACCATAAATGCTTTCATGGTCATACCTGTTGGAGGGAAGTATTACCTTTTGAAAGGTGGGTTGAGGCTTAGCCTTCTCCTTGCTCATTACTCCACTCCCTTCTCCTACTTCCATTTTATTGAACTCTAATCCTCTCCTATTGTTTTGAAAGGAGAAGGTGTCAATAATAGGTAGCACAGATTTGGGCTTGGAGAATTGAGCCACAAGCATCCTCTCCTTGAGGAGCTTTTCTTCAAGATCCTTAATGATCTTGTTCTTGTGTCTTATGGTGCCCAGATGGATGATTGACATTCCCTTTAGCTTGTCAATCTCCTTGCTCATTAGAGCTAGCTGGGTAGCATGCTCAATGCACTCAGATTTTGATTGCTTAAGGGAAGTAATTTCTTGGGCTAGCCTCTTGGCTAGCTTTTTGCTCTTTTTCAGAGCTTCCAGGAGTGCACCATACATATCAATCGATTGATTGACATCCTCCTCAGAATCTGATTCACTTCCAACTTTAGATGGAGGAGAATCAGATTCTGGACCTGTTTCATAATCAGAAGAAGAAATGCAGTGTATCAATACCTGCTCATGTTCTGAATTGCTGTGGCTGTCCTCATTTTCAGTTATAGCCATCAGCCCATGGTCTTCTAGAGTGTCCTCATCCTCCTCTACATCACTATCTGAATGTGATAGAGGGGCCCTGATTCCTATCCTGGCAGCAGGACAGTCTTCTTCCTCCTGATCAGCAAACAGCCCCAAGTAGGCTTCCTCCTCACCATCCGAATCTGAAGATGAAGATTCAGATTCACTCCAGCTTTTGCCTTTCTTAGTTGGGAAGGATTTTTCTCCCTTCCTCTCCTTCTGGTGATCAGGCTTCTTGTCACCTCTTTCCTTTCTCTTGACTGGACAGTCAGCAATAACCTGTCCAGGCTTACTACAACAATAGCAAATTATGTTAGTTGAAACATGTTTACTAGATTTAGAGTCATACCTGTCCCCTTTGGGATGTTGCCTCTCAGATCTGTAATGATCCTTCTTGGGATAAGAAGAGGAGGAAGGTTTGTTCTTCCATTGTTTCCTCCTGATCATCTTCTTGAACTGCCTTGTGAAGGAAGCAAACTCCTCATCTGAAGAGGAGCTGTCTGAATTGCAGCTCTCAGATTTCTCAGATTCAGCAGCCTTTCTTGGAGGTGACTGCACTCTAACCTTGTTCTTCTTAGAGCTTTCAGCTTTGAGAGCAACAGATCTCTCCCTTGTGTGAGCCCTGGAGGAAGTGTCCTCCTTTCTTGCAGAGAGCTGCATCTCATATGAGAGTAGTTTCCCAAACAGTGTATGGGTAGGGGTTTCTCCAAACCTTGCCCCTTCTCTGATTGCACATATTTTAGTGTCCCAATCTCTAGTTAGAGATCTAAGGAACTTGTCATTAAGTTCATAATCTGTGAACACCCTTCCATAGGTTCTTAGTTCATTTACAATCCTAAAGAACCTTTCATAGCACATGGAGATATTCTCCTGGCTCAGCTGTCTGAAGGCTTCATATTCCTGATTGAGGAGTGACTTTCTATATCCCTTACTTTAGCTGTTCCCTCCATATAAACAACCAATGTGTCCCACATTTCCTTGGCAGTTTGGCAGTGTACCAAGTTCTGAAATGTAGTGTCGTCAATGGCATTTACTATTATGTTTTGGGCTCTCTTGTCCATAGTGTACAATGCTATCTCATCATTGGTCAGCTCAGAAAATACCTTAAGTACTTTTCTAGTAGGGTCAATAGTGGAGACTTTCTCAAAGGTATAAGGACCATTTTTGACAGTCAAAAAGATCCTTGGGTCTGAGGCTTCCATGAATAGCCTTACCCTTTGCTTCCATATACCAAAGTTTTCTTTGGAGCATATGGGCAACTTCATTGACCCCAACTCTTTCTTCATTCCACTATTGGCCATTGGATTTCAGATTTGACTACTCCTGTATAGGATCTGATCTGACTGTTAAGTCCTTTTGATCAACCTCCCTCTGATACCACTTGATAGTTTATATAGGTGTAGTCAATAATACCTAGAGGGGGGTGAATAGGTTTTACTTATTTTCTTTATATAATACTAATGTATCTAGCTGCAGAAAACTCAAACACAGAAAAAAAACAAGGATTTATAGAGGTTCCTCAAGACAGGGTGTCTTGAGTAGTCCTCTTTCCCCCTTCACCTTTCTAATAGTGAGTTAGACAAGGCCACAAACTCTAATCTCAACTCCTTGAGCTTACACCACAAGTTCCTCAGAAATTCTAAGATCAAGAGTGATCCTACCTCAGGCACATCAGCCCTACACTCAGGCTCAGCATCCCTACACCTCAGGCACAGCAGCCCTACACTCAGGCTCAGCAGCCCTACACCTCAGGCACAGCAGCCCTACACTCAGGCTCAGCAGTCCTACACCTCAGGCACAGCAACCCTACACCTCAGAGTTATGTAACTCCTACCACTCAGAAATCACACAGATCTCCTACCTCAGACTTATCAAGAAGTCCTACCACTCAAGCTGTCAACACAGCTTTACACACTGGCTCAACAGCCTTTCACTCTGGTAACAATGCCTTACAAGGATATAAGAGTGTTTGTACTAATTACAGAAGATAAATGTATTACTCTCAGGTCGTCTGTTTCCTTTCTTCAGATCTGAAGGACAGCAGCTTCAGATTTGAATCACCTTGATCTTCTCCTTCAGCAAAGCAGAAGATCAACTTGCCCTTCTTGAGTTGGTACAGGAAGAGCTAACTAATCTCCTTCAAAAGATTAACTTCAGCTCCAGAGAATAACTTCAACTGGCTGAAACGTGAATGCTCGATTGCGGCTTGCAGCAAAAGCTTTTCAATGGAACAGTGCTTGTTGTTATGCCCTAGCTTTTGCTTTTATACCTCCAGAAGGCTTCAACGGCTATTTCGATCCTCCTGACACAGTATGGGGCAGATTGGAGTTGCTTTTCCCTTTTTATTTTCGCTTGCGCCAAAAGCAGATCCCGTCAGCGCATTTGAATTTGTCTCAGCGATTGGGCTGAGACAGCTTCCAGTCTCAGCGGTTTGCTCCAGTCTCCTTCTCAGTGGATCCGCTGAGACGGCTCCTCGTCTCAGCGATTTTGACCCTTCGTCTCAGCGGTTCTGCTGAGACGGATCTTCATCTCCTTGTAGATGATTTCTTCTTATCTAAGGGCATGATTGGCCCTTCCTTTTGAATTACATGTACCTGTATATCCTACACAAGTATAGCTTTGTTAAATACAATATGTCCTTAGCATTGAGAGTGATGCCTCTTCAAATCAAGGTAATATTGAGGGCAATATACCCAACAAATAACAAATCCTACTTGTATTTGATCTTTTTTGCCATTGTGTTTTTAGCATGCAAGTTTGGACAGTTATGACACCGGGTTGCTGCAACAATGGTCTAGCACTAACCACAAGCTGAAGGATTGAAAGCTGTCTAACGCCAGGCGTTAAGCTTAACGCTGGGCGTTAGCGCTAGATGAAATGCGTTCGACGAAATTTTCGTTCGACGAAATGGAAAGCTACGTTCGACGAACTTAAAGCTGCGTTTGACGTACTGACGATCTACGAAATGAAACCGCTGAGAACGGAAGCTGCGTTCGACGAACTGAAAGCTGCGTTCGACGAACTCGCGATCGACGAAATGAAACCGCTGAGAACGGAAGCTGCGTTCGACGAACTGGAAGCTGCGTTCGACGAACTAACGATTGATGAAATGAAACCGCTGAGAACGGAAGCTGCATTCGACGAACTGGAAACTGTGTTCGATGATCTGGCGTTCGATGAAACTGTGTTTGACGAAAGAAGAAGCCCGTTCGACGAAATGTGTTTGACGAAATTTTCTGTTCGACGAATTGGCGTGCCAGCTGATTAAAGATGAAACTCAACGCCAGACGTTAGATCTTAATGCTGGGCGCTATCTAGTCGACGATTTTTCCAAGGATAAAGCAGTCGTGATTGCTGGAGGAACTTTAGGAATGATTTGCCCAACGCCTGCGTTAGCCGTAACGCCGGCATTGATATTGCCTAAAATAAAATATTTCCTAAAGTGCAGAATCTTCTTCCTCTTCTGAAGATCCGAACAATCAATATGTTGCTATATATAGTCAACGCCCGACGTTATCTATTAACGCAGGCGTTAGCTCAATTTCTATAAATTGGATGATTTTGACGTCTCCTGAAACTGATTGCCAAGAGCCCTATTCCAGCACTTCAGAAACTTTGTGAGGGTCGTATTTCCAGACAAACACATCTCTTACTCATATTTCAAAAGGAGGAATCAATGGAGGCTTGGATCAACACGCTAACTCAATGCGAAGAATGAACGCTTGGACTTCAACGATCTTCAGCGATTCTTCAGCATCTCCTTCAGATTACCTCATAGGGAGTTTTTATATTTGTATTTTGTATCTTGTAACGCTTATATTTTATCATTGTAATCGGTTCATGAATTCGCCACACGGTGACTAGGGCCTTGCGGGGACTAGGGGGAATTCGCCACACGGCGACTAGGTCTGGGTAGGACTTAGGGAGTAATTCACCTCGTGTTGGCGACTAGGTCTAGGGAGTAGAACTAGGGGGTGCTCGAGGCCTTTCTGGGGATAGGAAGGCTAGAGCGGCTTGAGGCCGTATCTGGGGAGAGATCGGCTAAAGCCAACAGGTTCTTGGGGATACGAGTGGTATAGAAAACAAAAAGAGTCTTTCATTATTCGCTTTGATTTCTACCGTCATTGAAATAAAATTTTGTAATCAAGTTTATTAATGATAATCATGCCTTTTCATGTTGAAAAAAATTGATTTCATTATTCCAATCTCTTTACTCTTGATTTAACTTACTTCAACATAAAATATCAAAAGTTTTCTATTAAAGTTTAAATTTTTTAAGACCCTTATTCACCCCTCCTAAGGGCGCCTCAAGATCCAACAGGAAGGTCTTCTTTGCTGAAGAAAACCACCTCCAGAATAGGGGCTGAGGTAGAGGCAACGGAGACTTCATCCCTGAAGACTCTGGCCATACTGGACTTCTTAGAGGACTCGAGTCCAGCACCCCCATGGATGCAAAAGAGCAAACCATTCCCCCCCCCCCATTGTCCGCCCCCATGCACTCATAACCGATGTGGAGGCTGCCAAAGAGGTCGGCATCCGCCACATCCTCGCACTCCCAACCAACCCCATCGACAGACTTTGCCTTCTTTGACTGGTCTTCAACCTTCTTATTGATCAGATCTTGGAGTTTGCCTTCTTTGAGGAGCTTCTCAATCATGAACCTGACTGCTCTGCAATTTTCAGTCTGATTCCCCCTCTCTTTGTGGAATTCGCAATAGAGAATTTGATTTCTGAATTTGACATCAGACTTCATCGGAGCTGGCCTCTTGAAGAATTGTTGTTTTTCGATAATTTCCAAAATCTTTGAGATAGGTAGAGGTAGATCTGCAAAACACTCTTGCGATTTATTAAAGGGCTGCCTAAGCTAGTTAGTAGGAAGAGGTAGGAGAGGAAGACAAGCTAACGGCTGAGCCTGAGCAGGCTGCTGCCATTGAGTGAGTTGTTGATGGTTAATGACTGGGCGATGATGGCGTAAATTTCTGCCTCTGGGAGCCTGAGGTTGATACTCTTGGCGAGCAAGCTTCTAATGATGTTGAGGAGATGAAGAAGAGGAGCTGCTACCACCCTGATATGCCATGCTGGAGAGGTATGAGACATACTCTGGATTGCAGATCTCACCCACGATGAACCTGTTCACAATTGAAATTAGTTCTTGGTAAGTGTTAGTTATTGGGTGTCAACTTATCACCTAGAGGGGGGAGGGGTGAATAGGTTTTTCAAGTTATTTTGTCCCCTTTAGGTGTTCTTGTTTTCTAGTTAATAAATCTATAGGTTAGTAAAACACAACACAAAAAACACACAAGAATTTATAGAGGTTCCTCAAGACAGGGTGTCTTGAGTAGTCCTCTTTCCCTCTGCGCCTACCTAGCAGTGTGCTAGGCTCGGCAAACTCCACCAATGTCTCGGACCGCAAGCCTTACACCTAGGACCCGCAAGTCCCTGCATCCTAGGCCCGCAAGCCCCTTCACTGCACCCGAGCCCGCAAGCTCGACATGTTTGGACCCGCAAGTCCCTGCAGCCTAGGCCCTCAAGCCCCTTCACTGCACCTGAGCCCGCAAGCTCGACACTTAGGCCCTCAAGCCCTACGCAGTACAGACCCGCAAGTCTTTCCTACAGCCTAGGCCCGCAAGTCCCTTCACTGCACCCGAGCCCGCAAGCTCCGAAAGTTTGGCCCCGCAAGTCCCTCATCCCTAGCCCTCAAGCCTCACAGATCTCAAGCCCTCAAGCTTGACACTCTGATCTAAAAATAGATCTTACAAGTTCTTGGCCCGCAAGCCTTACAAGAAAGATTTATAGTAATGAAAACTATTTCTTCTGACTGATGGAGATCGGCTTCTTATCTTGAAGAAGATGCTTCTGATTTTGAATTTGAACGGCACAAATCTTCTTCAAGCTTTCTTCCTCTTGCCTGATGTTGGCTTGCTTCTACTTTTTACCGATTCTTAGCAGTCGATGGGACTTGACTGCAACTTGAAGAACACAGTATGATCGCTTTTGTTCTTCCCTTCTTTCTTTTTCACCGCCGCTTGTACTGTTTTATTGCTAGGCGGGATTCTTTTTCATTTTTCTCGCCTCTTTTTCTAGGGCATCACTGTTCCCTTTTATAGGACAGATGTGCCTCATAACGGTCACATATAATATCCTTTACTGTCAGACGCCCATCCCTCAAGATCATGCGCTGATTGGACAATCAGGCGACGATATTAAATGCTGACAACGCGTCCATCTACTTTTGAATTTGTCTCGACGATATTTCCATTGTTATGACGTCATGGATAATATCTCGACGACAGGCTTTGTCAATGCCTTGAACTGGTCTCTTCTTCAATTCTTTATCAGATAGTGATATCTTCGACGATACTGGACATCTCTTCTGTATTCGAGCTTATGACGACATGAAGTCATCTAACTGATGTCATCGCGATCTTCTTGTCTGCTTGATATCGCTGTAACAACTTTATCTTGTCAACGACATAAACGATATCATGTCGACAGACTATACTTTAGCAATTGCTTGTCTTCAACTAACCTCCTTCAGTCTTCTAGACGTCACACCTTCTTTACGACGATGTAGTTGTCATCAATCTTACTTAGCCTCTTCAGCGACAAGGCTTCTTCACGACGATACCTATTTTGTTCAGTCTTATCGACGATACAGTTTCCTGTCAATGATATCTACGACACTGATCTTCTCTTTGCCTTTTCAATGACATTCATTCTGACTTAGCCTTATCGACCTCAAGGCTTCTTGATGACCACATCTTTGAGTCTTCTTCTTCATCTTCGACTTTCTGATATCATCGTGTAAATGTCACAATGATATCACCATTCTGCCTTGCTCTGCGTGTTGTTGATGATATGCCTGTTGTTGTCGATGATACGCATGATCCTTTTCGACGACAGAGACACAATCATTCTTCTTTGCTTTGCCCATCATCTCAACGATGTGGCTGTACTTGTCAACGATATGTCCAACCTTTTTTGAGGATATTATACTTAGGCAGGTTATTGAAGTACTGGACATATTGCCTCATCTCTGCAAGCATGAACTAGATATGACATTAAATACAAATTGCACTTATCATTGAGTTGAGCACTTCTTCAAATCAGGAACACTGCTGGGCACTGTTCCCAACAATCTCCCCTTATTTGAAGAAGCCCTAACTTGCCTCAATGATAAATGCCACATATATAAAGATTTAACATTTCAGATAATAACATCACATTAAGCAGCAATCACATTAAGCACCAATCACAAAGATAGAATAAATGTTCTTGAAACAAAACACCAGGCACATAAATAGATTAAATGTTTTATGAATAAACACTAGCATTCATTTGCCCCATTCTAATTAAGATTTTAATTTAGTGCTTCCAAGTGTCTGTTGTTGCTTGCCCCTTTGGCTTTCTGCCTTTTCCTCTGATATTAGTTGATGGGCATTGGAATCTTCTTAGGAGTGGGAGGAGGACCCTGTGGGAATGATTGTTTATGATTCTTCCTCCTTTCCAGCTATTTCAGCTGCTTGTCCCATTCAACTGACTGATATACTCTTTGATGGTTCTCCTGAGGGTATCCAAACTGTACCCATGATTCTGTTATGATTTCTCTTGATACTGGACTCCACCTTCCTGATTTTGGATCCAGCTCAACTTCCCTCAGTCTCTTCTGCCTATACTTGTTACTCTGAATTCTCTTTCTCTTCTTGGAAGATGCTGATTCTCCGAATTCTATGTCGTACTCTACTGAGTCAGTGCTTGCAGAAGGGTTGGCAGCCTCATATACCGATGGGGGTTTTTGCATTGTCTGCTTTATTTGATTTGCTATCCACATCGCTTGATGTTATCCAGCGTTTATTATCTCATTGTCCCCCTTTAGGGCTTGTTCAATTACACGTTCCTCAAGTCCTTCTCTGACTAGAGTCAGCTGTTCATGCAGATGTTGTTCAGTCACATCCAAGTTGTTCCTTACTTCGAGCAGATGGGCATCTAGTGTATGAGAATTCTCATTGATTCTATTCAGAACATGATTCCTGTTATTGGCGACACCTGTTTCTATCTGTTCAAACGCATAGTCCACATTGTCTGAGAATGTTACTTGATTAGTCAGGATGTTGTGGGTTTGATGTCCCACTCTGTACATCTTATCTATTGCCGGAGCTGCTAGAGTGTAGAAGTGAGCGCACTGGGTGTTGAGGTGGAGTATGTCGCTCTTTACTTTCTGGATCTCACCCTTCACCTCTTTCCTTAGATTATCCATAGTCTTTACTATAAATTGTTCTAGTTGTTTCCGCTGAGCAGTTAGTAGAGTTGACATCATGTCAAAGAGAGAACCTGACTGAGCCGAAGATGGCCCAGCAGCTTGTTTGTCTTCATCTTCTCTTTCCCGTGGAGCTTCTTCAGAGATATCTGTAGATGATTCTTCACTAATGTGGACTGTAACCTTAGCCTTCTGCTTGGAAATCTCTGGCAGTGTCTCACTTGGAGATGTGAGCACAATCTGACTTGCAATGATTAGTTCTCTTCCGTCTGAGAGAGTGAGGTCTTCCATGGGCTCAGGCATAGTGCCTCGATCTTCTAGGGCAGAGTACCCCAGTTGGGTCTCCCCCTCAACTTGTGCATCACCTTGGGCTGAGCCTCCAGCAGGGAGCTCCCCATCAATCATCTCTGCGTCTTGGGCTGAGCTCCCAAGTTGGGACTCCCCCTCAGCAGGAACACTCCCCAAGTTAGGGTTTCTATCTTCTTCAATAACCTCTATGGGAGCAGGTTCTGGTACTGTTCCTAGAAAATCCCTTAGGGTGGAAGTCTCCAACTCAGACGTACCAGGGATTTGTGGGGGCGGGGGTATGTCATCGGAGCTGCTAGATGAACCATCATTGGAGGGATCTATTGGGGCTGCTTGTTTCTTTGGAGCAGGCTGGACATCAGATGATGGTTTAGGGATAGACCTATTCCACCGATCTAGCATCTTTGCATCCAGTCTCTTGGAGTAGTGTAGGGGAACTCCCATTCTCTTATGCAGTACTTCACCCTGGGTGTTTAGAAGGAAGAGGGATAATATTCTACCATAGGAGGGGGTTGTCAGGGTGCTCTTCATTCTCTGGAAGAGAAACTTACTCCAATTGGTCTTCTTAGAATGGATTATCCGGGCTATGACACTAAACATGTCTTTAGAGATTCGATCATGGGACCCAGGTTTGCACAATAGAACATTGCCAACAATGTCGGCCAGCAGCTTCCCCTTTTGATTAAATTCTGCTCTCTTAATAGACTCGTAGGTCTTCCCTGTGTGGCCGCACCAGGTATAGCTTGCAGACACATCCTCTGAGGTCAGCTCTTCTTCTTCCTCTCCCCCTTGGATTCCTGGCAGATACAGCGCTTTTCCTAGGCTTTTTGCAGATATTTTAACCTTCTTACCTCCCACCTTGGACTTGATCTGTAATTCGGTGTAGTTGATTCTTGCTTCGGCAAAGAACTCTGCTAGTTCACCGTGGAGAAAAACTAAGGGTTCGCATAGAAGATATTCCAGTCCTGATTACTCCAGCAACCCTATCACTGACCTTATCTCATCGGAGCATGCATTGAAACCCCCTCGCTGGAGTTCACATCCTAACACTACTTCCTCTTTCATGGGACCCATTGAGACATGGAGCGGGAGAGAAGGCAGCGCGTCGGAGATGAGGCGGTGGTTTGTTGACGGAGTAGTTTGAGGCAAACGAAAGCGTGATTTTTATTCGTGAGCATTCACTCTATTTATAGTGCAAGTAGGTGAAGAGGCGCGTACCTTCAACACCATTGATGAAAGATGATCAGACGGCTCCGATGGACCGATCCTAGTGCCATGATAAAAGGCTCGTCTTTATTTAGGCGACACTGCTTATTGTCGTCGAAGTGATCGCTGGATGCACACCCGTCCAGCTCGATCCATTGTCGTCGTAACGTCTATTGTGTCGTCGTAACAACTTTTTGTATCGACGATTATAGATTCCAAGACTTATCAGTTAACGTCAGCATTTTAGGCCCCTTTTAGTAGGATGACCTGCACTAAGTTTGTTAGTAAACAGACTTTGTTGTTCTGCCTATGGGTCAGAACAACCACCTTGTCCAAGGCCCAGATTTATATGGGCACTTGGACTACCTGCAATTTGAGATTACAACCCCTTAGGAACCCAAGTAGTTTTGGGTCCTAGGACATTTTAGCTTTAAAGAGCATACTGGATTTAACTACTCCAGGATATGCATAGTGATAATGAACAAGGCGATTTGCAGGTTTAGCATTCATTACTCTTCGAGCAGTTGGATTGTACCAAGAATCAATTGCAAAGTGTCCGGTCTTTCCACAGCACCAACATTCAAACATGTTGTATCTTCCCTTCTGACTGACTGTGTGAGCAAGAGTTCTTTGTGTGTGAACAAATGAATGAAGCAAAGAAGGTGAACTGTGCTGATGGTAGATGTGATGTTTGCTGTCACCATTCACAGTTTTCCTTCTAGAGTCAGTCTTCTTTAAGGATTTCTTATCTTCTCTGAGCTCAGCAAGTTCCCGCGTCCTCATAACTTTCTGAGGTACCTTTGAGGTTTTAGGCATAATCTTGGGTTTGGAGGAGCTTGCCACAGGCTTCACTACAAAAGGGAGTTTATCCTCCACCCTTCTGGTGTTGTCATTCTTAGATTTCGGGGCATTGGGCTGAATTTTGTCCTTCTTCAGAAGAACCACTTCTCTGGTTAGAGAGCAGCACAGCTCCTTGCTCTCAATCAATGCCTTCAGAGTTTTCCCAAATTTGCTTATCAAGTCAAGGTTGGAGCTTGCCTTGAAGTCCTTTTTCAGTTGACAAAACTCTGCATTCTCTAGAGTTAGTTTTTCTGCTTTCTCTGAGAGATCAAGATTTCTTGCTTGAAGAGAGGAGATCTTTGCATCCTGCTCCTTGCACAGCAACTTGAGCATCTTGACGTCTTCTAGAAGAACATTGTATCACTTGGACCAGTCATCATTTCTAGATGATCTTGTCTCTAATTCTGAATCTGGTATGGATAGAGAAGCTCTTATACATACTTGTTCAGGTGAGACTTCAACCTGGATTTCTTCCTCTGACTCAGATAGGACAGTCAGTCCAAAATGAGTCTCCTCTTCTGCATCTGATCAACTTGAATCACTATCACTCAGGGTTTTGACTTCGTCTCAGCTGCAGTGCTTCTAACTCTTGATGATCCTTCCATGAGAACTGTTTGAGAGTTCCACATGTCCTTGGCTGTAGTGCAGTGAGCAATTTGCTAAAATGTAGAGGTATCAACTGCATCAGCTAGAATGCTCTTAGCTTCCTTGTCCAAGTTGATTAGGTTGATGTCATCTTTAGTAATTTCAGATGATCTGTTGGGAATCCTGCTCACATGATTCCTGATTTGAAGAAGTCAACAAGTCAAGAATACTTCACTTTGTATTTAATATTCCACTTAGTTCATACTTGCAGGAATCGACAATAAGTCATGTACCTTAGTTATTTAACTAAGTACTACATCGTCAAGAAGCAGAGGAGATATCGTTGACAAAGCGTGCTTGTCATCGTAATGACGAGCAGAGAATGCCGATCGCTGAACGCTGAGACGTGGCGAGATCGTCGAATGAAAAATGGCGATCGTCGAACGAAGAATGGGGATCGTCGAACGAAGGATGGCAAGTTCGTCGATCGCAGAATGTTGTTCGTCGAACGCAGAGAAGACACAGGACATCGTCGTGTGGAACTCATGCCGTCGAGAGAACATATGATTACAACGACATGATACAAGAAGAAAGCTCATGACGACACTGTCAGAGAAAGAAGATCGTCGTATATACAGAATCGCCAGGATATCTTGTATCGTCGAGATACCGCCATCAGAGGCAGAAGGAAGATCGCGACAACAAAGTCAGAGACAGCTTGTCGTCGTAATGATGCAAATATCTTCAAGACAGAATTCAAACGTCGCAGCGTGCTGTCAGCATTTAATAATGCTGCCTGATTGTCCAATCAATGCATGCACCTAAGGAATAGAGTTATGAGCGCGTGCTCTTTTGAATTGGGCGTCTGACAGAAAAGGACATTGATTGTGACTGTTAAGCAGTGTTCTTCGTTCTATAAAAAGGAACGAAGGGTGCCCTAGGAACTCTCTCGAATACAAGAGCGAAAAAGTATCCCGCCGCTACACTTGAACAATCTTTCTGCGGAGAAGAAGAGGAACAAGGAGAGAACAATAATCAAGTGTTCTCTGAAGAATCAGTCATCATCATCGACTGATAAGAAGCCATTTATTATCAGGCTAAGAGAAGGGAGTGAAGAAGGAGTCGTGCTGCAAAGATCAGATCTGAAGCATCCTCTTCAACTCAAGAAGCCGATCTCCATCAGGCTAAGAAGCAGATCTCCATCAGGCTAAGTTGCCGATCAACATCAGGCAGAAGAGACCGTTTACTTTACTGTATTTTCTTGTAAGGCTTGCGGGCCAATTTATCTAGCTTGATTGCTGGAGAGCTGTGAGGCTTGAGGGATGGAGAGCTATGAGGCTTGAGGGCCAGGGCAGTGGACTTGCGGGTCCGACTTTGTCTAGCTTGAGGGCGGGAGAGCTGTGAGGCTTGAGGGCCAGTGCAGTGCGCTTGTGGGTGCGATCTATCGAGCTTGCGGGCTCGGGGGCAGTAGGGGCTTGCGGGCCTAGGATGTTGGGACTTGCGGGTCTGTGTTGTAGGGCTTGAGGGCCTGAGTGTCGAGCTTGCGGGCTCGGGGGCAGTAGGGGCTTGCGGGCCTAGGCTGTTGGGACCTGCGGGTCCGTGGTGTAAGGCTTGAGGGCCTGAAGTTTTTGGCGGCATTTGCCGAGCCTAGCACACTGCTGGGTAGGCGGAGAGGGAAAGAGGACTACTCAAGACACCAGGTTTTGAGGAACCTCTATAGATAGTTGTGTGCTTTCTGTGGTTTGCTCTTTATTTCTTAGATCTATTAGCCAGAAAGTAAGAAAAACCTAAAGGGGATAATATAAGAAAAAAATCCTATTCACCCCCCTCCCTCTAGGTGATTAAAGTAGACACCCCATAAACAACAAGTGGTATCAAAGCTAGGTTGTTCAAATAAAGTTTAACAGCTTGAACAGATCTACCAGTGGGCGTCCATTTCCCATGGCTATAGAATCAAGAATTGTTGTATGCTCCAGGGAGAACTTTGCCCTATGGAAAGTAAGAGTAAGAATATTCATGGAGGCAATAGATCCTAGAATGTTCGGAGTTGTTCAAGAAGGGAATTATCTCTCTCAGTCAGTGTCCAAGAAAATCCTAGACAACTTGGATAAGAAATCCAAAGACATTATTGCTGGTGCAGTTAATATCTCCACATTCCAGAGACTGGCTCACTGCATGACTGCAAAAGAGATGTGGAACTCTCTAACTATCCTTACGGAAGGACCTAATCATCAGGATGAGTTTGGATTGACCGTCTTATCTGCGTCAGAAGAAGAGAGTCATCAGGATGAGCTTAGATTGACCGTCTCATCTGCGTCAGAAGAAGAGAGTCATCAGGATGAGGTTTGTTTCCAGCGCATAAGGGCTCCTCTTTCTACTTCAGACTCAGATTCGGAGACAAGCTCATCCAGCAATGATGGCTGGTCAAAATCTTACAACGATCTTCTAGAAGAGGTCAATACTCTCAAGATGCTGTGCAAGCAGCAGGATGCAAAAATCTCCTCTCTTCAAGCAAGAAATCTTGATCTCTGACAGAAAGCAGAAAATCTAACTCTAGAGAGTGCTGAGTTTTGTCAATTCAAAAAGGACTTGATAGATAAATTTGGGAAAACTCTAAAGGCACTGATTGAAAGCAAGGAGCTGTGCCGCTCACTCACCAGAGAAGTAGTTCTTCTAAAGAAGGACAAAATGCAGCCCAATGTCCTGAAGGTCAATGTCCTGAAGGTCAAGAATGACAACACCAAAAGGGTGGAGGATAAGCTTGCCACTGAAGTGAAGCCTGTTGCAACCTCCTTCAAATCCAAGATCATGCCTAGAATCTACAAAGAGCCCCAGAAAGGTGTGAGGAGGCAAAAACATTTTGAGCTCAGAGAAGAGAAGAAATCCTTAAAAAGGACTGACTCTAGAAGGATAACTGTGGTCGACAACAATAAAAATCATGTCCACCATCAGCACAGTTCACCTTCTTTGCTTCATTCAGTCGTTCGCACACAAAGAACCCCTGCTCATACAGTCAGACAGAAGGGAAGATACAACAGGTTTGAATGTTGGTGCTGTGGAAAAACAGGACACTTTGCCATTGACTGTTGGCACAACTCTAGTGTGCCTAGTACAAAGAATAAACCTTCCGGAGCGGCTGAGGTAATTACAAGAATTCCTTATTGGGCTAACAAGAACCTAGGACCCAAGTTATCTTGGGTTACTAAAGGATTTTAAATCCGTTTTGCAGGGAAGTCCACTTAGCCAATCAGCAGCACACAAGTCTAATGGACCATAAGTGATCCAGGGTCAACTCTGGACTAAAGAAATCCTAACCCCATGCCAATCTAATGGCCGTTATCACATCAAGGGGGAGTCACTCATTCAAGAAAATCTCAAGTGGAGTTAAGAAGTCAGTAAGGGGAGAATGACATCAATATGCTCAAGACTAAGATGCTCAAGAAGACCTCAAAGATAGGGGGAGCAAAGATGTCAAGAAGAAGGGGGATCCACAAAAGAAGAGGCATTGAATCTAGGGGAGCCACAAGATTGATGTACTCATATGTTCAGCAAAAGATAAGTAACCCCTTAAATACTGAGCCGTTTATGAAAGATTATAATAATTACTGTCAAGTGAAAGTAGTCTTAAATTGAGATTCTTACTTCTTCAAATAGGGGGAGATTGTTGGGAATCCTACTCACATGATTCCTGATTTGAAGAAGTCAACAAGTCAAGAATACTTCACTTTGTATTTAATATTCCACTTAGTTCATACTTGCAGAAATCGGCAATAAGTCATGTACCTTAGTTATTTAACTAAGTACTATATCATCGAGAAGCAGAGGAGATATCGTCGACAAAGCGTGCTTATCATCGTAATGACGGGCAAAGAATGCCGATCGTCAAACGCTGAGATGTGGCGAGGTCATCGAACGAAAAATGGTGATCGTCGAACGAAGAATGGGGATCGTTGAACGAAGGATGGCAAGTTCGTCAATCGCAGAATGTTGTTCGTCGAATGCAGAGAAGACACAGGACATCGTCATGTGGAACTCATGCCGTCGAGAGAACATATGATTACGACGACATGATACAAGAAGAAAGCTCATGACGACACTGTCAGATAAAGAAGATCGTCGTATATACAGAATCGCCAGGATATCTTGTATCGTCGAGATACCACCATCAGAGGCAGATCGGAAGATCGCGACGACAAAGTCAGAGACAGCTTGTCATCGTAATGATGCAAATATCTTCAAGACAGAATTCAAACGTCGCAGCGCACTGTCAGCATTTAATACCGCCGCCTGATTGTCCGATCAACGCGTGCACCTAAGGAATAGAGCTATGAGCTCGTGCTCTTTTGAATTGTGCGTCTGACAGAAAAGGACATTGATTGTTACAGTTGAGCAGTGTTCTCTGTTCTATAAAAAGGAATGAAGGGTGCCCTAGGAACTCTCTCGAATACAAGAGCGAAAAAATATCCCGCCACTACACTTGAACAATCTTTCTGCGGAGAAGAAGAGGAACAAGGAGAGAACAATAATCAAGTGTTCTCTGAAGAATCAGTCATCATCATCGACTGATAAGAAGTCGTTTATCATCAGGCTAAGAGAAGGGAGTGAAGAAGGAGTCGTGCTACAAAGATCAGAGCTGAAGCATCCTCTTCAACTCAAGAAGCCGATCTCCATCAGGCTAAGAAGCCGATCTCCATCAGGTTAAGTTGCCGATCAACATCAGGTAGAAGAGACAGTTTACTTTACTGTATTTTCTTGTAAGGCTTGCAGGCCAATTTGTCTAGCTTGAGGGCTGGAGAGCTGTGAGGCTTGAGGGACAGGGCAGTGGACTTGCGGGTCTGACTTTGTCTAGCTTGAGGGCTGGAGAGCTGTGAGGCTTGAGGGCCAGGGCAATGCGCTTGCGGGTGCGATCTGTCGAGCTTGCGGGCTCGGGGGCAGTAGGGGCTTGTGGGGCTAGGCTGTTTGGACTTGCGGGTCCGTGTTGTAGGGCTTGAAGGCCTGAGTGTCGAGCTTGCGGGCTCGGGGGCAGTAGGGGCTTGCGGGCCTAGGCTATTGGGACTTGCGGGTCTGTGGTGTAAGGCTTGAGGGCCTGAAGTTTTTGGCAGTGTTTGCCGAGACTAGCACACGACTGAGTAGGCGGAGAGGGAAAGAGGACTACTCAAGGCACCCGGTCTTGAGGAACCTCTATATATAGTTGCGTGCTTTCTGTGGTTTGCTCTTTATTTCTTAGATCTATTAGCCAGAAAGTAAGAAAAACCTAAAGGGGATAATATAAGAAGAAAATCCTATTCACCCCCCCCCCCCCCCCCCCCTCTAGGTGATTAAAGTAGACACCCCATAAACAACATGATCTCTTGGCCACAACATATGGCCCTTCTCGAATGGTCAGAAACATCCTTGGATCTATAGCATCCATGTAAATTTCTGCCCTCACCTTCCATAAGGCAAAGTTTTCGCCCTGGAACAGACGTCTAGTCTTGATTCCATAGCTTTGATGTGTGGACACCCACTGGCAGATCTGTTCAAGTTGTTAAGCTTTATTTGAACAACCTGGCTTTGATACTCTTGTTAATTATTGAGTGTCAACTTTTCACCTAGAGGGGCGTGGGGGTGAATAGGTTTTTCAAGTTATTTTATCCCCTTTAGGTGTTCTTGTTTTCTGGTTAATAGATCTATAGACTAGTAAAGCACAGCACAGAAAACACACAAGAATTTATAGAGGTTCCTCAAGACAGGGTGTCTTGAGTAGTCCTCTTTCCCTCTGCGCCTACCTAGCTGTGTGCTAGGCTCGGCAAACTCCGCCAATGTCTCAGCCTGCAAGCCTTACACCTCAAACCCGTAAGTCCCTGCAATCTAGGCCCGCAAGCCCCTTCACTGCACCCGAGCCCGCAAGCTCGACATGTTCGGACCCGCAAGTCCCTGCAGCCTAGGCCCTCAAGCCCCTTCACTGCACCTGAGCCCGCAAGCTCGACACTCAGTCCCTCAAGCTCTACACAACACAAACCCGCAAGTCTTGCCTACAGCCTAGGCTCACAAGCCCCTTCACTTCACCCGAGCCCGCAAGCTCGACATGTTTGGACCCGCAAGTCCCTCTGCCCTAGCCCTCAAGCCTCACAGATATCAAGCCCTCAAGCTTGACACTCTAATCTGAAAACAGATCTTACAAGTTCTTGGCCCGCAAGCCTTACAAGAAAGATTTACAGTAATGAAAACTGTTTCTTCTGCCTGATGGAGATCGGCTTCTTATCTTGAAGAAGATGCTTCTGATTTTGAATTTGAACGACACAAATCTTCTTCAAGCTTTCTTCCTCTTGCTGATGTTGACTGGCTTCTACTTTTTACCGATTCTTAGCATTCGATGAGACTTGACTGCAACTTGAAGAACACAGTATGATCGTTTTTGTTCTTCCCTTCTTTCTTTTTCACCGTCGCTTGTACTGTTTTATTGCTAGGCGGGATTCTTTATCGTTTTTCTCGCCTCTTTTTCTATGGCATCACTGTTCCCTTTTATAGGACGGATGTGCCGCATAACGGTCACATATAATGTCCTTTACTGTCAGACGCCCATCCCTTAAGAGCATGCGCTTATTGGACAATCAGGCGGCGGCATTAAATGCTGACAGCGCGTCCGTCTACTTTTGAATTTGTCTCGACGATATTTCCATTATTACGACGACATGGATAATATCTCGACAACAGGACTTTGTCGATGCCTTGAACTGGTCTCTGCTTCACTTCATCAGATGGTGATCTCTTCGACGATACTGGACATCTCTTCTGTACTCGAGCTTATGACGACACGAATTCATCTAACTGACGTCGTCGCGATCTTCTTGTCTTCTTGATACCACTGTAACAACTTTATCTTGTCGACGACATAAACGATATCATGTCGACAGACTATACTTTAGCAACTGCTTGTCTTCAACTGACCTCCTTCAGTCTTCTTGATGTCACACCTTCTTTATGACGATGTAGTTGTCATCAATCTTACTTAGCCTCTTCAACCACAAGGCTTCTTCACAACGATACCTATTTTGTTCAGTCTTATCGACGATATAGTTTCTTGTCAATGATATCTACGACATTGATCTTCCCTTTGCCTTTTCAACGACATTCATTCTGACTTAGCCTTATCAACGTCAAGGCTTCTTGATGACCACATCTTTGAGTCTTCATCTTCATCTTCGACTTTTTGATATCGTCGTGCAAATGTCACAACGATTTCACCATTCTGCCTTGCTCTGCTTGTTGTTGACGATATGCATGTTGTTGTCGACGATACGCATGATCCTTTTCGACGACACAGACACAATCATTCTTCTTTGCTTTGCCCATCATCTCAACGATGTGCCTGTACTTGTCGACGATATGTCCAGCCTTTTTCGACGATATTATACTTAGGCAGGTTATTGAAGTACTGGACATATTATCTCATCTCTGCAAGCATGAACTAGATATGACATTAAATACAACTTGCACTTATCATTGAGTTGAGCACTTATTCAAATCAGGAACACTGCTGGGCACTGTTCCCAACAGTAAGAACGAGGCTCCTTAGTAGTGACCTTCAACTTTAGAGGGCCCTCATCACAGATACTCAGGATTTCTTCCTGAAAATGGGTGACAAAGTGAGCTATAGTCTCACTTTAACCTTAACTGATCTTGAAAAGGGCTGCATGGACACTCTTCCATTTCCTTGAGGTGGCAAACCTCAAGAGAAATTCTCTCCTCACGTCTGCAAAGCTGGTAACAGACCTGGCAGGGAGGCTAAAGAACCACTCCCTGGCTTCACCTCCAAGGGAGGCCACAAATAGCTTACAACGGAGAGCCTCAGACAAAGTCCTCATCGACACTGCAGCTTCGAAAGCTTGCAGGTGAGAGACCGGATTATCCCTCCCAGTATACACTGTAATCAGGGGATCTCGGAAGCCCGTGGGAACAGGTTCCCACATAACTTGATCCACGAACGGGGAAGGCTCTTCCCACAAGTCAACAGGGAGAGGAGCAGCGCCCTCCTTGTTTACCAAGAAATCGGCGATCACCTTGAGCTAGCTTTTTTGCAGATGACCGAGGCAATTGACTTGCTCTCGCAGTACTCGAGCAATCTCTCCCAGAGACCCAGGTTTATCTCGCCAGGCTGTCGAGCCCGGGTGGTCTCCCACCCCCTGGGCAGTCTCCCCCTAGGGAGGTCGCGCTCTGCGCGACCTTGCCCTGAGGTCGCCCCCTGGGCGACCTCGCCTCGGTAGGTCGCTCCGCGTGACCTCGCCCTGAGGTCGCCCCCTGGGCGACCTCGCGTCGGGAGGTCGCTCCCCGCAACCTCGCCCTGAGGTCGCCCCCTGGGAAATCTCGCCTCGGGAGTTTACTCCGCGTGACCTCGCCCCGAGGTCGCCCCCTGGGCGACCTCGCCTCGGGAGGTCGCTCTGCGCGACCTCGTCCTGAGGTCGCCCCTGGGCGACCTCTCCTCGGGAGGTCTCTCCGCGTGACCTCGCCCTGAGGTCGCCCCATGGGCGACCTCTCCTCGGGAGGTCGCTCAGCGCGACCTCGCCCTGAGGTCGCCCCCGGGAGACCTCGCCTCGGGAGGTCACTCCACGCGACCTCTCCCTGAGGTCGCCCCTTGGGTGACCTCTCCTCGGGAGGTCACTCCGCGCGACCTCGCCCTGAGGTCGCCCCCTGGGCGACCTCACCTCGAGAGGTTGCTCTGCGCGACCTCGCCCTGAGGTCGCCCCCTAGGCGACCTCGCCTCGGGAGGTCACTCCGCGTGACCTCGCCTCGAGGTCGCTCCCTAGGCGACCTCGCCTCGGGAGGTCGCTCAGCGCAAACTTGGCCTGAGGTCGCCCCTGGGCAACCTCTCCTCGGGAGTTCGCTCCAATAGACCTCGCCCTGAGGTCACCCCTGGGTGACCTCGCCTCAGGAGGTCTCGATCCCGGGCAGCCCGTTCCTTCCAGATCTGCCCATTTGGGCAAGCCCCCTCGCCTATAAATAGAGGGGTAGGGGCATTGGTTTCGGGACTTTTGGGGGAAGAGTTTCCAGCCTAGCCTTTGACATGAGCGGTCTCATTTCTGAGTCCATCATAACTCATTTCAGCAGCTGGAGCTATCTCATTTCTGAGACCTCGTTACCTCTTTTTCAGCAGATTCTGCTATCTCCTCCCAAGAGACCCTCGACATCTCTTTTTCTCCTCCTTCTTGTCTTCCATCATAGCTCAAAGTAACCATCCATCTAACAATTTCCTTCCTCCACCTCTTTTCAGCTTGAGCGAGTGTGGACATGGAGTATTTTTGGCTCGAACATAACACGCGACCTTCAGATCGGAATGGTTGATGAATAGCAGTTGCGGTGAAGATATGATATTTTTGCGGAGCATAACACCAAATCTTAAAACGGCCATAACTTTTGTCCGGGTGTCGGAATTCAGAAATTCAAAGCTTGTCGCGACAGTCTCAGCCCTCAAATTGAATGGGGTTCCCCATTCGGGCATTTTCAGCCCTCAAATTGCAAAAATTCGGCCCCATTTAGAAGTTATTGCAGTTTTTCTCTTTTTTGGCAATTTCTGCAATTTCTATTTTTTAGTAGCAATGGAGATGACAAAGGTTCAAGATCATTCAACTGGTGAACTTACTCTGGAATCTCTTGAGCTTCTCATAGAGAATCATCTGGAGCAATTTTGCAAAGTGCTTGCTCAACAGCAGGAGCTGACTCGTCAGCAGTTTGATGGGATTAATCAAGCTATAACAGCTATCATTCAGCAGCTTCGTCCTCAAGTCGCAACTCCTTCAGCCCCTCTAGTTATAGTTGAAGTAGAGGAGTCTTCTCCTTTTATAGATAGAATTCGTTGGGAACCCGCTCCTAATGGGTTTAAGGAACCCCATCTACCAACCTTCTCAGGGGGAGAAGATCCAATCTTCCACCTTCAAGCTTTTGAGTCAGCTGTTGCGTTAAAAACTATATCGGATAGCATCAGGTGCAAGATTCTTGTCATGACCTTTGGCGGTCAAGCTCTGGAATGGTTTTATAAGCTGTCACCTCAATCCTCTCAGAAGAGAACTTCTCTTGAAATTTTCTACCTCAAGAAAGCGAAAGAGACGCCCATCAGCTCTTTTCCAAACCAAGCAAGCAGTTAATGAAACTATTGCTCACTTCATCGATAGATTCCAGAGAGAAGATCTTGAGGTTGTTAATGTCGATCAAGAGTTGTATAAATGTGCCTTCATTCATGGACTTCAAGAAGGCCCTCTCAGATATAAAGTCAGCATAAAAGAGCCAAAGTCTTATGAGCATCTCATCAAAATAGCAAATCAGTTTATTGAAGGTGAGGCGATGAATCCCAACTATGTGTGTTCTCAGAACCATAAGATTCAGCAGCATCAGAGAAATTTCTATCACTGTAACTCATCTTCAACACAGATCCCTCCGCAAGTTGAGCAGTTTGAGTCTTATTCTCTTCCTCAGAATATGTCACCTCCATACTTGGAAGTCTTTCCCATCCAGTCTTATGATCCTACAACACTTGAATATAAAAATTACCCAGAAGGATCTATTCAGTTGAATCTCTCCTTGGAAGAGGTCCTTCCAAAAATTCAAAATATGCCAGAGTATAGAAGACCTCGTCCTATAAAGTCTAAGGTTGAAAATCGCAATCAAGAACTCTTCTGCGCATATCATTCAGATATTTGTCATGATACAGAAGACTGTCGTGCTCTCCGAAAATTGATAGACCAACTATTGAAGGCAGGAAAATTACAAGACTATGTTACTTGGTAATATGAAGATTGTTTTTCTTCTAGCAGAGACAACTTTACAAAGCAGAGAGTTTTTCCCTCAATAAAGGAAGTGCATAGAATAGAAAGAGATAGAATATCACTTTATTCCCTATTTTGTATGACTCCCATTTGTTTGGAGCTTTTTTCGTATCTTTTCTTTTTTAGTTTTACTTGTAATAAGTATGACAGTGACCGGGGTTCTATCAACAGCTATCATTGCGAAGATATTCTCAGCAGTCAGATACATCAAACGTCATATCCATATTCACTCTCGTATCCTTCATTGCAAACATTTATCCTTTTTATGTCTTAAGCTTTTTTCGTTACTCTACTTCCTGCTATTTACATCAATACTAATAAAAATTGCGTGGTTGCAAATGGTAGAAATACTACCTCTGATTTGGGTGAGGGTCATAAAACCCACTGCGACCACATCTCGCTAGAAGCACTCGCAGATGCGTAGTGGTAGCCCAGCCTCTTTTCCTCTCTATCTCTTTCTCTATAATGATTGTCATTGATTGCCATGACATCTCGCCGAGTTAATCAACTTGCTTTGCTTGAAAACAGATGATTACATCTGATAACAGATTGGTTATGATAAAATGCTAACAACTAATGTTAGGATTGACATGCGTTGGCAAGAAAAACATACTGACTTTAGTATGTATTACAACGACTACCAAATAATTATGCAATTATTTGTTGTCTACTAATTTTTCAGGTACCATGGACTTCACATATATATCATGTCGGGATTTCTAGATTTCTGGACTTCTGGATTTCATAATTAAATTATTTATCATTTCTGGATTTCTCAAAATTGTACGCTGGTTTGGGCATCAGCTGACATAACCTCAATAAAAATATTATATCAGCAAGTAAGAATCAGCTAGCTATATGGACTTCACACTCACTGTTCTGGAATATGTAAATGTGATGATATCAGAATGTTTGTTTATTCTCCGCAGGCATGAGTACTATCTCTTCTCTTCACACAGATATTATTTCATCAACATCAAAGCAAAGTGATTGTGAATAAACACTCATATACTCTATATAAATGGGATAATCTCTCTCATACACTTCAAGTATAAATAAAAAGAAATGGTGCGGTGACATACTTTAGATCTTCATTACCTACTTCTCATATCTTTTGCAGAGATATACAAGTGCTTGCGAGTTCTCTTCAGGTACTCGCATACTAAATTTTCTATATACCTGTTCTTATATCCTTTGCAGATAAAAACGGGTGCTTGTGAGTTCTCTTCAGGTACTCGCATACTAAATTTTCTATCTACCTATTCTTATATCCTTTGCAGATAAAAACAGGTGCTTGCGAGTTCTCTTTCAGATCTGCCCCCTCGCCTATAAATAGAGGGGTAGGGGCATTGGTTTCGAGACTTTTGGGGGAAGATTTTACAGCCTAGACTTTGACATGAGCGGTCTCATTTCTGAGACCATCATAACTCATTTCAGCAGCTGGAGCTATCTCATTTCTGAGACCTCGTTACCTCTTTTTCAGCAGATTCTGCTATCTCCTCCCAGGAGACCCTCGACATCTCTTTTTCTCTTCCCTCTTATTTTCCATCATAGTTCAAAGTAACCAACCATCTAACAGTTTCCTTCCTCCACCTCTTTTCAGCTTGAGCGAGTGTTGACCCTGGAGTATTTTTGGCTCGAATACTCCTGAAAACTCAGAGCTCATGCAGGACTTCCCCGGGCAGCAGCCTGGTAAAACTCCTGTCAAGCAGCGAACTCTACCCCCTGAGACCGCAAAGGTGCAGCAGGCTCGAGGTTCGCACGGTCAAAAACCTGACCGCAGGCAGGCTGGACAGCTGCTGGCGTAGTGACCTCAATGTCTTGAGGAGCTAGCCGCTGGGAAACCACTTCTAAAGCTTTTCCCATTGCCTCCATCTGCTGGGCGATTTCGCACTGAGCTCGAGTGAACTCTTGATGAGTCTGCTCGAGTGCTCGCTCGAAGCGCACTTCTAGATCTTCAGAGGTCGCACGACCTGCATCTGGATGACCCCCACTGAACTGACTCCGCAATTCTCGATCTGACATCTCAGACCGCCACAATTCACTAGCAAAATCCAATCTGAAGGTCGGGTGTTCGTTCTGTTGATGCAAAAATTGCACCTCCACAACTCGCACTTGAGGATCGGAAGAGAAACTTTGGACTGGCAGTTACTAGGTCACTGAGAGTGTCAAATACGGTGTCGTTGAGCGACAAGAGGAAATCATCATTCTGATAACTCTTAGCTACGAGGAGATCTTACAAGGAAAATACTAGAGTCTAGAGGTTAGAGGAGGCTTGAAGAAGACTAGACTGAGGAGAAAAGAGCGAGCTAAAAATCAAGACCGCTTGGCTCCACAATTAGCTCAAAGATCGATCCCAAAGTCCCTTTTTTGGGGACCCATACCCCTCTATTTATAGATGCAGAGGCTACCCAAATGGGTAGCTTCTGAAATTACGGGCTGCCCGGGACTTAGGAGAAGTTGGGCAGGGGTGAAAGGTTACCTGTCATGCTTTTGTCAGAGATAGAAAAGAGATTCAAACCGCACAAACTCGGGGGTGGCTGGCAACCCGAACTGATGAGATTGCTAGGCGGTTTCGCAAATGAGACCACGCGATCAGACAGGTATAACCGATCTGATAAAGAGACCGCATGAACTCCCTTGCATAATAGGTATAGCGATCTTTCGGGCGAACAGACTAGACCTCTAGTCAACATGCTGATATCTGCCTGTGTCGACTAGAGCTCTAGTCGACATACAACTTATGTTGATTAGACCTCTAGTTGACTTGGTTGGTTTCCTTCAAGTCTACAAACAGCCTATGTCGACTAGACCTTTAGTCGACATGCTGAATTCTTCTAAGCCGATTTTGCTGTCTTTCTTCAAATAAATTTTGCTGACTTTCTTACCAGTGGGAAATGGGGTGTTACAAGCTCCACTCTGCTGAGCTCACGGGTGAGCTGATCAGCAAAAATGGGTGAGCTCCCATTGTCTTTGGGGATAAATGTTTTTGGGTCTGCGGTCCACATTCTGAGGTTCTGTGGCTTATGTTTAGGCTTGGACACACCTTGTCGAATAGGGGTTGTTCACGCCTGATGTGACTTGGGGAAGGAGTTTCTAATGCTAGATGATGAAGTCATATATACGTATCCATGGATTCCTCAGATCTGAGACTGGCGAACATGTCTCGCACCTCTTTAAGCGTTCGACTATGTTGATCAGGCAAGGCCTGGATGGCTGGATAGTCTGAGCTAAAGAATCAAATCGAAGAATCCTCATTTTGTAGATACTTCAATATCTTACACTCCGACACCGACATGATCGTGGCTCGGGATGTTGCTCTTGTACCTATGATAAGAACTAACATGTAATTAATTCACAAACAATCACACAAGGCCTTGTCAATTAAGGAATGAAACATGATGATTCAAATTTGAATCCCTTTATTAGAAACTTCAGTCCAAAGAGGACAATTACTTCTGAACAGATGATCGCAGAGCAGCAAGCTCAACCTGGAGCTCTAAATTCAAAATAGAGAAAAAATAATTACATTCAGCATGCCTTCTCATTCTCTCGCCAAATATTTATACAAAACTCATCTATGAAATTACTAAATTGTCCTTAATGACATTGCACTAAAAATAACCTCAGCTAACATTCTCACCCGGGCTTCGTTTGGCACGGTGGTGGCGGTCGTGAACGCCGTGGTCATGAACCGGTTCATGAACGCCCGATCTCACCTAAACAAATCCATGTATTTTATGCTCAAATCTAGTTTATTTTCTTTATTGCTTTCATAACCTGTCTTGTCAAACATACATTCTACAATAATGGCGTTTTGACCAAATTCACCGGAGCAAATAAGCCGCGCCAAACGAAGCCCAGGTCACAACTTTCAAACGCAACGATTATTCCCTGAATTCATCAATTCATTTTCTGACTGCATCATAGTTGTATTAATTCTTAATGTTGGAGCAAATAGATCTTCATTTACATTTTAAATGTATTCAATTCATCTTTTAATTCTTTTTAAGTTAGATTATAGGTGTGCTTTGAGTTATTAGTCAAGTATTGTCTAAGCAAAGCACGATAGACAAATTTTGTGTCCATGATGAATTTTGGTCCCACGATGAATGATGTTATTATGACGAATGATGCTCTCACGACGAATGTTGCACCCAAGGTGAATGTTGTAACCATGACGAATGTTGCAACCACGATGAATGTTGCTCCCGCGATGAATTGTCCTCGACAACGAATGTCGCCCCCACGACAAATGTCTCCCCCATGAAGAATGATGCCCCCATGATGAATGACGCCCCCACGACGAATGCCCCCCCCCCCCCCCCCCCCCGACGAATGACGTCGCCACGACGAATATCGCCCCCCACGACGAATGTCGCCCCCATGACGTATTTCACCCCCATGACGTATGTCGCCTTACAACGACAAATGTCGCCCCAAATGACGTATGTCGCCTTGCATAGGGGCCTGTCACTTGTGTGTGTGTGTATTTATATATATATATATATATATATGTATATATATATGTATATATATATATGTTTGTGTATATATATATATGTATTTATATATATATATATATGTATATATATATATTATAAGTTAGAATGGCGCTCAAAGCATCCGCGTGAGTGTCTAGTTTGAAACACTCTACTCGTTGCCCCTAGCAGGGTATTTATAGGCAAACCCTAAGTCCCCGGCGGGTACATGGATCCCTAACAGATCCTAACCAACCGCAAAGTATCTGTTAACCCGATAATTCAATATAACTCAACAATCTCCTCCTATATTGTAAATATCGGGGTCACATCACAGATTACTTTAATCAAGAGTTAATAACGACAAAACATGAGTTTTCCAGAAAACATAAATATGAGTTTTGGAATACATAATATATAAACTCAAGCATATGGCTCCAAACAAGACAGTAAGCAAAGCTGGAAAAAACTCAAAAAATAGATAAATGAACAGTGATCTTTGCAAACAACAGATCATCATCATCTGGGTCGAAATTAACTTTCTCTCCTCCAATCTCCATGTGATCTGCAAACAGACATAATAAGAATGTCATGAGACAAATCTCTATGAATTCTAATATTTGCTAATCAAGAGTAAAGTGAATAGTTCTAGCAGTAAAAGAACATAATATTCTAACCAGGAAGAAAGAATCACATATCAGCATCTCTATCAAATTTACACAAAATTAGACAATTGATTTCAAAGAATCAAACCATGTTCCTTCGATTATTAAGATTATTACCAAATGTTTCATAATTGTATTATATCATCAAGTTTGGAATGATACAACAAGCTGTGACCAATATATCATCAAGTTTTGAATTATATAAGTAACGATCATAATATCAGGATGCATATAAGCAACTTCAGTATTCCTTTTTGGAATGATACCCAAATCAGCCTTTAAATTAAAAATAATTGCGTAAGTCATCAAGTTTGGAATGACTGGCAACTATTCATCTCTGACTTTCATCAGGTAGCATCTGAAATACTTCTGTGTGCTCACTCTAGATGCTCGAATGTAAGCAGACTGCGGTTCTAAGATTTAAAACATAAGCAGGGTATTAAGTCATACTAAATGAACCTTAATCACATCTCCCCCGATGTTTTATGTGTTAGAACCTTACATAAACCCTTGGTACGGACATCTGCTACATTATCTTTCGATCTCACATCCAATAGGGAGATTATCCCCTGACTGGGGTGAGATGGGTCAACCAGGCCTGTTTCATCCTTAGTTGCCTTCGCTTTCCATTGAACAACGTATTTGTTGCAATGGTCTTCTGTGGCTTGATTGTCCCTATATAGCGAAATAGAGTGCATTTTCAGACTCGTCATTGTAATATCTATGATCAGATCTCTTATCCACTCAGCTTCTTCTCCTGGTGAAGCGAGGGCATAGAGTTCTGATTCCATAGAGGAAAGTGCAATGCATGACTGCCTCTTTGACTTCCAATCTACTGCTGCTCCTCCTAGGGTAAATACAAAACCTCTAGTGGATCTACTGTCAGTAATTTATGTGCATTAGGAGGCATCAGAATACCCCTCAAGCACAGGAGGATGTCCACTATAACATAAAGCATACTTTTCAGTGTACTTTAAGTATCGCATTAGCCTTTCCAAGGCATTCTAGTGGTCCTTCCCAAGGTCACTCGTAAATCTACTTAACATGTCGACCGTAAAGGCTATGTCAGGTCTAGTGCAGGTTGTAGCATACATGAGACTACCTATGATTTTGGAGTAATCAAACTGTCTAATAGATGAACCTTCATTTACTTTCAGTCTATTGTTATAATCGTGTGGAGTCTCACTACCTTTGCTATTAACGTAACCCCACTTCTCAAGTAGATTTCTAATGTAGTGACCCTGGTTTAGGGTAATACCTTTTTCAGTAAAGTTCACTTCTATTCCTAGGATGGTTTTCACCACACCTAAGTTAGTCATGCTAACTTGTGTCGTCAAGGCATCTTTCACATCTTTCACCTCAGACTGATTAGTGCCCAGAATTAGCATGTCATCAACATACAAGCATATAATTGCAACTTTATTTGAACTTGTACGAACGTACAGACATTTATCTGAAAAGCTGGATTTAAAACTCATGGCTTTAACACAAGTGTCAAATTTTTCGTGCCACAATTTGGGTGCTTGCTTTAATCTGTAGAGTGACTTAATCAACTTACAGACCTTATTCTCTAGACCTTCTACGACAAACCCTTCAGGTTGGTGCATGTAGATCTCTTCGGTCAGATCTACATTATGAAATGCAGTCTTAACGTCCATCTGATGAATTGTAAAGTGTTCAATAGATGCTATAGAGAGAAGCATCCTAATTGTCGCATAGTGACAAACATGTGAGTATATATCAAAGTAGTCTATTCCACTCACTTGAGTGAAGCCTTTTGCAACTAAACGTGTTTTGTATTTTGCAATACTCCCATCAGGATTAAGATTCTTCTTCAGAACCCATTTGTTTCCAATGGTCTTAGCCCCTTTGGGCAAGTCAACCAGTGTCCACGTGTTGTTCTGCATGAGAGAGTTTAACTCTTCATCAATGGCTTCTTTCCATAATAGAGAGTCTCGAGATAGCATCGCTTCCCTATAGGTGGATGGATCAGCTTCAACTTGGTAAGTCACCAAGTCTGTACTGAAGCTTTTAGGCACTTTCTCTCTACTAGATAGCCGTCTGGTATCTAAACCACTCGTGTCTACAGGTTCAGTGTCAGAGTTACGTTGGCTTGGCTCAGCTGGAGGCTCAAGACTAGTGGTTGGCAGACCTGGAAGCATCAGGTTCTTATCCTTAAGGAACTTATCCTCAAAGAAGACAGCGTCTCTAGATTCTATTACAGAGTTTGTTGAGAGATCTAGATATTTGTCTGTAGCACTATCCTCTACACATCCTAGATAGACACATGTATTTGGCCTAGGCCCAATCTTATCTCTTCTAAGGTCAGGTATCCTAACATAAGCGATACAACCCCAGGTCTTAAGATTATCAAATCTAGGTGGTTTCTTAAACCAAGGCTCATAGGGTGTCTTAGTGAACTTGGCATGGGGAACTTTATTAAGAATGTGATTTGACGTGAGGGCAGCTTCACCCCAGTAGGCCGCAGGCATGCCAGCAGTTAACAACATAGAATTCAACATTTCTGTCAAAGTTCTATTTTTTCGTTCAGCGATACCGTTGGATTGGGGGGGAATAAGGGGCAGTCATTTCAGGGATAATGCCATTTCTGGCAAGGAAATCTCTGAACTCCCCGGAGACGTATTATCCTCCTCTATCACTCCTTAGCCTTTTGATTTTCATGTCAAGCTGATTCTCAACCCTAGTTTTGAATATACGGAATTTTTCAAAAGCTTCATCATTGGTTTTAAGTAGATAAATGTGACTGAATCTAGAGTAGTCGTCGATAAAGGTTATCAAATACTTCCGACCTCCACGTGTGACATAACTTTTGTAGTCACATATGTCGGAGTGTATTAACTCTAACAATTGTGTGCTCCTAGAAACCTGACTAAAAGGTGTTCTAGTTATCTTAGTTTGAGCACAGATTTCACATTTGTCAAATCTGGTTTTGTGTCTAAAGGGTTGTTGTGAGTTCCAGCTAGCAGTAGTTTTCTATAATTGACGTGTCCTAGTCTTGCATGTAAAGTCTTAGGATAGATCAAATTAGAACTAACATAATTTACTACTTCATTTGCTAGACTCAACCTATACATTCCGTTGACGACATACGCACAACCAAAGTAGTGTGAGTGAACCATCAGCGTTACTCGACCACCACTAATGTTAAATGACATACCCTCATCGCATAACAAACTAATTGAAATTAAATTTGCAGCTAATGATGGTATAAATTTAACATGTTTCAAAGTAAGAGTTTTACCTGAGGAGAGCGTCAAGGTAGCATTGCCGACCTTTAGAACGTCGGCAACTCCTCCATCAGCAACAATAACAGTCTCTCGGACTGCAATGACATCCTCTAGAAGCGCAGTGTTGTTGTAGACGTGACATGTAGCACCTGAGTCTAGCCACCACTCGGTACTGGCCTGTCCGTTATCGACCGTGGCAAAAAAGTCGGTAGGCGCAGTCTGATGAACCATATTGGCCCTGTTATCAGGCTTTGGTGTGCTAGTATCACCTCTCTTTGGTTGCTTACACTCGGAAGCGCGGTGACCCCACTTGTTACAATTGTAGCACTTGCCTTTGAATTTCTTCGCCTTCTTGCTCGTGTCCATAACTGCGGGTGCACTAGGTAACGGTCTAGTCTTGCCAGGCTTAAACTTCCGCTTAGGATGCGTGACCATGTTGGCAGCAGAGGACTGTTTGTTAATGGTCTCCCTAGCATGTCTAGTCCTGTTCTCATCCTCAATGCAGATGAAGTGCTTGAGGTCTTTAAGACTAACCTATGTTTTCTTCCGATACATCTCCGTTTTAAAGGAGTACCACGCCGACGGGAGCTTGAAGATAATAGCTCCTACAACAAATCCATCTGGCAGTGGGATGTTCTCACTGTTCAACTTGTCCACCAAGTTTTCGAAATCGGCGACCTGTGGAAGGATTTCCCTTTCCTCAGTGAAGGTGAAAGCCATAAATTTGTCCACGAGGTGCGTCTTGGACATATTTTCCTCTTCCTTGAACTGCTCCTCCAGAGCATCCCAGATTTCTTTGGCCGTCATCAGTTTACTGTATGTCTTAGCAAGCCTGTTGGAGAGGCAGTTCAGCAGTAGTCGTGGCAGAAATCTTCATCTTCAATCCACTGGGCCTCGCCATCTGTCCCAAGAACGTCAGCGCGTACAAACTGAATGGTGTAGAACATGTTCAGGTACTTCATGTCAAACTGAGTGTTCCGCTTCCATGCACAGAACTCGGAGTTGGAGAATTTCTACAACTTGATCATCGGAACGGGAGTATTCCCTTTCGACATTTGTCTCTCCCCAAACAGTAGATTTCCACTAGCAAACAAGATCACAAGCAGAAAACTAGAGAGAGATCACCTGAAACACGAGGAATCTTCGGATCCAATCTAGAAAATTGATGTGCTCCTCTACTCCGGCTGAACAAAGTCGTCGAAGACTAGATCCACGCAGACAGCGGTGGCAGTGAACAACCAAGACAAATCTGGATCACGAAGAGGAAGAGCGCTGTCGGAAATCTGATAGCGCTGTCAGAATTCCGATATTGATGTCGAAAATCCACTATCGGGTAACGGCGGCAACGCTTCACTACAAGCACTGGATCTGCTGGACGACTACAGCGGCGGGGCGGCAACGGCTGGTGGCGGTGGAAGTGGAGAGGGCTTTGGCTTCAGAGACGGCTGCAGCTTCTCCTTCGACGAAAGGGAAGAACTGGAGTGTTCCTCCATCCGCCTTGCGATAATCAGTGAAAACTTGTCGGCGAGATCTCGCGAACAGGGATCGGCGGGAGTGAAAAGGAGAGCGACGGGCTTGGCGGCAGCAGCACATGGACGGCCGAAGTAAATACGCGAGATTTCGTGAACAGGACCTTCTCCCTTCTACAGCAGCGGCGGGATACTTCCTGCATAGGATTGGCGGCAATCTTCTTCCACACGAGGAAAACTGCGACGGGAGAGGACGGTCGGCAGCGAGGAGCACGCGAGAGGGAGAGAGCGGTTACGGGAGAAAGTCGCACGGGACTCTTTCTCCTTCGATCGACGGGAATGACGGCGATGGAGAACGCGATCGGGAGAATGACAGGGCTTCAGATCTTACGATCGGCGACCTTCTTCCATCGATCGATTGGAACTACGACAAGGAACAGTTACGGAAATTCTTCTCCTTCGATCGACGGGGACGACAGCAGATAGGGGCGATTCCGAGGAAACGAGAGAAAACACTTCGAGAATATTAGAATGGCGCTCGAAGCATACGCGTGAGTGTCTAGTTTGGAACACTCTACTCGTTGCCCCTAGCATGGTATTTATAGGCAAACCCTAAGTCCCCGGCAGGTACGTAAATCCCTAACAGATCCTAACCAAAAGCAAAATATCCGTTAACCCGATAATTCAATATACCTCAACATTGTATATATATATACATATATATACACATATATATACACATATATAAATACATATATATACACACACATATATATATATATATATATATATATATATATATATATATATATTCACACATATATATACACACACGTATATATACATATATACATACATATATATATACATACATATATATACATACATACATACATACATACATATATATATATGTATGTATATATATATGTGTATATATATATGTGTATATATAGATATGTATATATATGTATCTTTATTATATAAGGGAAGAGGAAAGGAGGGGATGGTGAAACATTTTATTCCCAAATTACCCCCATTCAATACTCTCATATACCATTCAATTAAGATTTTTTCGTAATTTCAAGATCCCCCAATTTTATATTACCGCTTCCCATTCGGCGTGCCACAGCTCGCGACAACACTGCGCTGAACTCACTTCACGACAACTCCAAGCGATGCCTCGACTGCCACCACCCGCCGAAAGCCAAATCGGCGATGTCCTCGACTGCCACCACCCGCCGAAAGCCAAACCTGCGATGTTCCTCGACTGCCACCACCATAAACTCTTGCCGAAAGTAGGAAAATAAAAGGGCGACTCCTCCCGTGAGGGCCACTCCTGCTCTCGCTCCTTTCTTCGTGCACAGCTAGGGCAAATCCTCCCGTGAGCGGCATCTTTGCTCTTTCCCGCCGCCCACCCTCCAGCGAAGACCCCCGACGCCTTCTCTCTACCGCTGCATTCCGGCAAGCTTCCTGACATTTCTTCTCTCCCCGACGCCTATTTCTACAACTTTTATCAGGTCCCTGTTTCAGGCCCTCCTCATCCTCAAGAGCTCCTCCTACTCAAGACCTTCCTTCAGGTTTCTGCAATAGAGCATTCCGGCAACCTCCCTCAACGTGTGCTCTGATTCCAGCATATTTTGGGTTATCCGTCCAGGTGTCCTTCTTACTCTCCTCAAGATCAATATTATTCAATAATTTATAGTTATGTGATTTCATATTGTGATATTTTAAGAGCTGGTTACTCTCCTCAGGAAGCTGGTGTAATTTTCAATAGCTGTTAAGGATTATTTTGCGATTTTATTAGATTTCAGATTTTCTTTGTGCAAGCTTGCTTCAGATTCCATATTTATGGAGCACTTCTGTTAAATGTATTACACCATATGTGAAGAAGCAGGAAAAACTATTAAATTTTTCAATCAATCGGCAAGGCTATTTATTTTACTTTGCAAAATTTGATAGTTAGGTTTAATAGAGTTGATTTCCACCCAAATTTTAAAGGTAACTTAATTTTGTCATACTTTAAACTTATAAGCAAAATAATTAAATCAAGGCCCTCAACTAAACTTAGGCGGTCGTGTCCGCAGTGAGTATGACCGTCGTTCGTGACCGCCTGACCATACCTAAGAAACTTCATCCATTGTAATGTTCAAGAATAGTTTTTTTGGGTGACGGTCATAACCATTGTCATGTCAAAAATACATTCTATAACGGTGGCTTTTTTGCCCAAACTCATCGGAGCAAAGATGTCGCATGTAACGGAGCGTTTTATTCTGTTTGGCTCCATGTTTTAGAGTGGTGGGCCGCTGATTTTATGTCAGCCCCGCCAAATAGGAGAAATTGACATTTTTATTAATGATTTCCCCTCTCCTATTTCAACAAAAGAGGTGGTCCATCTCACACCTTAACTCTCTCTCTCTCTCTCTCTCTCTCTCTCTCTCTCTCTCTCTCTCTCTCTCTCTCTCTCTCTCTCTCTCTCTCTCTCTCTCTCTCTCTCTCTCTCTCTCATATATATGAATAACATTTTTCTATCAATTTGTTACCCATTACGCATCTTATTGAAACTCAAAGTTGACCCAGAACCATTACAGGCTTGCCCACCTACTTGATTACCCATAAAACTCATGTGTGCTTGCCTGCTTGCCTACCCATTAAAACTCAAGCGTGCCTGACTGCTTGCCTACCCAATAGATGTTTTTGGTATGTAAAACTCATGGAGGCTTGCCTACCCAATAAAGGTTTTTTGTATGTAAAACTCATGGTATTGACTTGCTTGCCCACCCAATAGAGTTTGTTTGGTATGTAAAACACATGCTTGCATGCCTGCTTGACAACCGATTAATCAATCTTTTCCGGAACTTTTATTCACATGTCTTGCAGGAACTTAAACCAATGCCTTCTAATCATCTTTCTTCTCATTAGGGAAAGATTTTTCTTCCAAAATTTTCAAATGACATGTTAATTGAAGTTCTAAAAATTTCTATGCAATAATTTCTTTTACAAGAAATCAAACTGTTAGCTATTATGGTCATGGCGATATGTATTCTTGCATATTATATCTTTTTAGGTTTTCAAAAAATGTTATGGCATTGCACCAAGTGAAGGAGATCATTTTTATCTATTTTGACAAGGTTTGTGTGTGTGTGATCTGTATAGGTACTCCAAATATGTGGTGCAGAGGGAATTTGGAAGAATAGAAGATCTATTTGTATAAAAGTAGTTGAATGAGTTTTAGGTAATTTGTACAGGAGCTCATAATTTTATAGTTTAGGTTTGCTGCTTGCATGATATTTATAGTTTTAGAGGCCATCTTGATGTATTCATGCACTTCTATGCGAAGCTTGCAATGGCGAAGCATCTCAGAATTTCTTTCAGACAATCTCAGAAAATATTTTCAGGCGCTTCTATCCGAAGTTATTGTTTTTATATTTTAATTCAGATTTATCATTAAATCAAAATTTATGATGTCTAATTGTTCGCTTATTTGGAACCATATTTTGTTTGTTTTTCTTTTCCAATTACAGTTTCGGTGGACAAGCTTTTAGAGCTGAGGTTTGCTCACCAACTTTCTTCCTTTCGGCTTAAGAGGAACAATAGATGAATGCGCAAGCACAAAAATATTAAATGCAATGAATTATTTTAGATCTATATACAACCAATACTTTTTCTTGCATTTATTTCTGTTGAATCAAGTTCCATGTATTTTGATTGGGAACTTGATCTGGCTTGGGTTTAGTTAATTTTATTGTTGTTGTTGGAAGTGCTTATCTGTATGAATACTTGAAAGAACTTCTCTGCAATGACCTCTGACACAAAAAAGATGAGATTCACAAAATAAAACACAAAAATAGAACTAAAAAATATGTAACCCAGTGCTGCAACATTGAAAATACACAGAATGGAACGATTTATTAAAGCACATTGGAAATAACTAAGCACGCATAATCAATTGAACGATGCATGAACAAATGGAATGATGATATATGATTAAGCAAATAAGTTAGAAAAATCAATGATGAATATTATTCCATCAATTTAACCCAGAAAAAAGAGAAGCTGCATTGAGGTTGCATGCTGAAGTTGGATCTTCAAGGCGGCGACTGACTGAAGTTGGATCCCTTAATTTGCTCTCACGACCATTGTCGCATCCACGATCAATGTCGCACTCACGACCAATATCGCTCATGCGACCAATGTCGCACCCATGACTAATGTCACCTCCGCGACCAATGTCGCACCCACAACCAATGTCACACCCCGAAGACCAATGTCACCCCGAAGACCAATGTCGCCCCCACGACCAATGTCGCCCCCCCCCCCCCCGACCAATGAAGCCCCCGACCAATGTCGCTCCCTCGACCAATGTCGCCCCCCCCCCCCCCCCCCCCCCCCCGCACGGGTTCCCCCGTGTACGACTGTTACATGTAGATGTCGTCGCCCTGACCATTGTCGTCAGCACGACCATTGTTGCCCCCCGACCAATGTCTCCCAGAAGACCAATATCGCCCCCCCCCCCCCCCCCCCCCCCCGACCAATGTCTCCCCGAAAATCAATATTTCCCCCCGACGACCAATGTCGCCCCCACGACCAATGTCGCCCCCACGAACAATGTCCCACCACGACCAATGCCGCGACCACGACCAATGTCGCCCCGACGACCAATGTCGCCCCCACGACCAATGTCGCCCCCACGACCAATGTCGCCCCCACGACCAATGTCGCCCCCACGACCAATGTCGCCCCCACGACAAATGTCGCCCCCACGCACGGGGTCCCCCGTGCACGACTGCTCGTATATATATATGTATATGTATATATATGTATATATATATGTATAAATATATATGTGTATATATAGATATGTATATATATAGATATGTATATATATATGTATATATATATGTATATATATGTATATATATATGTATATATAAGTATATGTATATATATATATGTATATATGTATTTGTATGTATATATATATGTATATATATATGTATATATATATGTATATATATATGTATATATAGAAATGTATATATACACACATATATATATCTATATTATATAAAGAAGTACATATGAGACCAAGTGAGGCTACTAAACAACCACTCTTGCAATATCAGCCGCCCGGTCATTAACAAAGCAACCAAGCTAAACCGTTCGATCACAAAAAAGCTCTCTGCTCTTCAAAACGAAGCAGTCGAACCCTATCCCTCCCGAAAAAAATCTCCCGCTTCATACTTCCTCCTGCAGCCGCAAACTCCCATCCTCTTCCGGCGTTCGATCCTTAGCACACTCTGTACAAAAGACTCCTATTCACCCTCTTCACACCACTCCTTCCCATCTATGCAGGCAGTCGGGTCCTCAGCAACTCATCCGGCCACTCTGCGACCCACCATCGCAAACGACCAACAGATCCCGCTAGGAGGAAGTCTTAAGTTCTTCACCGATGGATTTGCTCTGTAGATCAAGGTGAATCCCTCTTACATGCCTCCAGAGACTCATTGCCGACGGCCAGCACTCTAATACCTCTGCTAGCCCCCGCCGAAAATGTTGGCCTCGGCTGATTTAGACGCACCTGCATCGCCCGGCCGCACAAACCTCTGAAAGGTATGTTTCTTCCTTACCTGAAAGGTAGTGAACCTCTTCTGAAATTTGTGAACCTGCTCCTTCATTCCTCTACCCAGATCCGACATGTTTCCAGGTACTTCGCCGCCCTTTGTTCATCACATCGCACGAACCCTTCTTCACGTTACCCGTTTCCAACATAATAGCTCATCAAAAGCCTCTCCAGATCTCCTCCAAGGGCTCCAAGTCCAACGATTCGCCCGATCTTCCACACAGGTAAAATCCCTTCCCCCTCAACATTACAGAAGTCATTTATCATTTTAGATTATCCTGTATTTTTAAGTTATTATCATGTATTTTGCTCCCTTTACAAAAGACATTTCAGAAATTTTAGATTACCATTCCAAAGAAAATCGGTGTAGTATCTTACAATAGACATTTCAGATATTATATTATCCTGATATTATAATATATAATACAGATATTATAAAATATAGATATTATATATATAATATAATTATATAAAATAGTAAGGCGAAGCCTGGCGGGGGCGGGCGAAGCCCGCCGGGGACGGGCAGGGTACTATCGCGCGGGGCACGGGGGGCCCCCGTGCACTATCACTCGTATGTATATATAGAAATGTATATATACACACACATATATATACATAAATATATACACACATATACATATATATATATATACATATATATACACACATATACATATATATACATATATATATATATATACATATATATATCCTATATTAAAAAGAAATATCATTTAAATTCTATGGCAAGGTAATGGAGCAAGGTAAGTGAGACATAGCGCGATCATGACCATCCATCTTCATCTCACAATTTAATTTTAATTTTTCAGATTTTGTTTTAGGATGCTTCTCTCTCTTAATTCCCGATCTCAAGAGGCGCAGTTCAATGTCCTCCTGTGAAACCCTCCCCCGAAGCCATTGAAGCAGTCCTCCCCCTAGACATTGACACACATCCTCCCCCTCACCCTCGCCCTGCCCTCCCGGCGAAACCCGACTCTCGACATTGGCATCTCCGTCGCTAGAGAACGTCGTTGCCCTCCAGTTTACATTCCCTCGCATGCACCTCCTCCAAATGAAACAACGATCTCCACTGAAGCCATTGAAGTCATCTCCCGCCATGAAGCCTCCCCCTATGAATCTCCTCGATCCCTGATGCCTTCGTTCCACGGTCGTCGTTTTAGGTATCTTTTGGTGTCGGCTTCTCCCGCTCGCGCTACTTCGTCCGATACCGCTTCCTCGTGCGCTGCTACCCTATCCCGCAAACCGCACGCAATATTCAAAAGGTTCTCCTCATGCCGCAATGTTCATTTTGAATACCCATTCCTCACGCTCCGCCCCAGAAATCACGATCTCGCGCCATTTCTCCCGCGACATCTCTCCACTTCGCCCGGTGACACAGATAAAAATAAACTTTCACCATTTATTTATGCTGCCTCATCAACTCTTTACACTCTGTTATACACAACATGATAGAATGCAAACAAAATCCCAATGACACAGTTCAATTGAAAACACACATTAATAAAAATTACAAGATAATCCTGAACAAACACGAGCTGACAAGACATAAATATGCTCCAGAATTGGAGACTTACACATACATACATTATGCTTGCTTGCAGGCTTAACCCGTTTACATAAGGTCATAGCCATTTTGCTTACGGGCGTAGACCGTTAGCTTGCGGGCGTACCCCGTTCTCTTGTTGGCATAGACTATTGCATGCGAGGGTGATTCCCAATGGTGCCGCCACACACGAAGATCCCCGCCCTCGATGAATGTTGCCGTCCTCGCCGAATGTTGCCGTCCTCGCCGAATGTCGTCGTCCTCACCGAATGTCATTGTTCTCTCCTAATTTGGTAGCCCCTGCTGAAGATCGCCGCCACGCCGAATGTCCCCGCCCCCGCCGAATGTCCCCGCCCCCGCTCAATGTCGCCCACCACGACAAATGACGCCCACCACGACAAATGTCTCCCCCACGACAAATATCGCCCCCACGACAAATATCGCCCCCACGACAAATGTCGCCACCCACGACAAATGTCGCCTTGGATCGAGCCGGAGGCCCGTGCCTGTCACTCGTATATATATATATATACATGCATATATATATATATATATACATACATATATATATATAGAGAGAGTGATTTTCCGGAGCAAACCGGTTTGCTCCCTAATAGGGAGCAAACCGGTCCGATCTCCCTCGAAAATGCATCAAAATGAACATATAATATATGAAAATTGACTGGCTCGATGAGACCCACAACTTTCATGTTAAGCACTTTTTCGAGTTTTGAATGTATGAGACGGATTTTCGACCCGAAAAAATCTGGGCAAAAAACGGGACTAAGGACGCCCAGATTTTTTCGGGTCAAAAATCCATCTCATACATTCAAAATTAGAAAAAGTGCTTAACATGAAAGTTGTAGATCTCATCGAGCCAGTCAATTTTCATATATTATATGTTCATTTTAATGCATTTTCGAGGGAGATCGGACCGGTTTGCTCCCTATTAGGGAGCAAACCGGTTTGCTCCGGAAATTTTTTCTATATTATATATACATACATATATATATACATACATATATATATACATATATATACATTCATATATATATATAAATATATACATACATATATATACATACATATATATATACATACATATATATATACATACATACATATATATATACATACATACATATATATACATACATACATATATATACATACATACATATATATATACATACATACATATATATACAAACATATATATATGCATACATATATATATGCATACTGTTGCAAACCTGGCGGAGGAGGACTGATAGAGGAAGGAGACGGGAAGGAGACAGAGAAGAAGAGAGGGAAATTAGAATAAGAAGGGGAAAACTCAATATCTTCTGGCATATCATTCAAGGTACAAGCGCTGCCCCTTTATAGTAGTAGGGGGCGAATAATACAAGGAAATAACCAAATAGGGAAATAACAAAATAGGAATTACAAAAATAGAAAATAAATAATAGGGAAATAAATAACAGGAATAGGAAATAAAAATAGGGAAATAAATAACAAGAAATAAATGCTGTGATAGCCATTTAACTCGTTGTCTGATCCGCGGGCTGGGTGGTGCCGCCTGTTACAGTTGTTCGACGCGCGTAGATGCGCCATGATGGCTCGGCATCGTGTAGTTCCGTAACAATGCCGCCGTCTGAAAAATGTGTCTTGTCCTCAAGACAATAGTCAGCGAACTGGCGGCGAAAGTGGTCTCGGGGCAGCCATGTTGCGTCCGAGTCGGGTCGGCCGGTCCAAGCAACCAGGATTTCCTCCGATGTATGGTCCCCCGTGGTACGCTGTCGATGGTCGACAATCGCGGCTGGATAGTAGGGCGCCTCACCCGCAAGATCGAGGTCGGCCAGAATGTGATCAGTGGTGGTGTGCTCGCCCACCACGCGCCGAAGCTGTGAGACATGGAAGACCGGGTGGATGCGTCTCCCTTCCGGGAGTCGAAGGCGGTAGGCGACCGCCCCTATGCGGGCGATGATATCGAAGGGGCCGAAGAATCGTGGTGCCAATAATGGACAAGGTCGGCGGGCCACCGAGAGTTGTCGGTAGGGGTGGAGTTTGATGAAGACTTTTTCCCCTACCCCGAAGGTGAGGTCCCGTCGTTTTCTATTGGCGAAGGACATCTTATGTTGGGCCCGCTGGAGGTGATGCTTCAAGTGATCTAATATGGTGTCTCTGTCTTGGAGAGCGGAGGCCAAACTTTCTACCTGACATTCACCCAGAAGGTGGCGGATAATGGACGGCGGAGGGTGGCCATAAACGGCCTCGAACGGAGTGATTCCGGCTGCCTGGTGGTAGGCGGTATTGTAAGAATACTCGGCTCACCCTAGCCACTTGGCCCAGCCGCGAGGCTTCTCGCCAACGAAGCAGTGGAGATAAGTCTCCAAACACCGGTTGAGGACTTCTGACTGACCGTCAGTCTGCGGATGGTATGCCATGCTCATTCACGCACGAGTGCCCTGAAGTCGGAACAGTGTAGTCCAGAAGGTACTCAGAAAAAGTGGGTCGCGGTCACTGAAGATCGACCTGGGGAACCCATAGAGACGCGCAACCCCCTGGATGAAGCTGTCGGCGACGGAGGCTGCAGTGTATGGGTGGCGAAGAGGGATGAAATGGCCATTCTTCGAGAGGCGATCCACCACGACTAAGATGCAGTCGTATCCCTGAGAGCGGGGCAGCCTCGTGATGAAATCCATGGCGATGTCGTCCCAAATACGGTCGGGAATCGAAAGGGGCTGCAGGAGGCTGCCCGGGAACATGGCCTCATATTTGGCTTTGTGGCAGACGAGGAAGGCGGCGACGAAGGTCTTGACCTGTCTAAACATGTGAGGCCAGTAGAGGGAGGCGGCGATCCGTCGATACGTCCGATAGGCTCCGGCGTGTCCCCCCATCGGAGTTGCATAGAACTCAGCCAATAGTCGTGGAATGCTAGGAGAGGAAGGTGTGAGTACGAAGCGGCCCTTGAAGAAGAGGCGCTCGTTGACCAGGGAGTAAGGTGGGCGGCTTGTGGCGTCTGAGATGAGTGATGTTCGAATCTTGTTAAGTACCGGGTCTGCTTCCACTTCCCGCTGAAGGACATCCGCATCCTCCCAAATCGGGCGAGAGATGGCTGCAAGTATGGGGTTGCGGGAGAGGGCGTCCGCCGCCCGATTGGTCTTCCCTGGCCGGAACTCGATGCTAATATCATAGCCTAGTAGCTTAGCTACCCAAACCTGTTGGGCGGGTGTAGCAATTTTCTGCTGTAGTAGGTAACCGAGTCTTTGGTGGTCGGTGCGAACCATGAACCGTCGGCCCAGGAGGAAAGGTCGCTAGTGCTGGACTGCGAGGACGAGGCCCATTAGCACGTTCTCATAGGCAGAGCGGCTCCGTATGGTGTCAGAAAAAGACCGACTGAAGTAGGCCACGGGGCGACCGGCCTGCATAAGTACGGCTCCTATGCCGACGCCCGACTCATCGCACTCGACAATGAATGGCTGAGAGAAATCAGGCATAGCCAAAACTGGAGCGTGGACCAGGGCTTGCTGCAGCGCGATAAATGCGGCGGATGCCGCCGCCGACCACTCAAATGGGCCTTCGGCTGTCTTCTTCAGCAGCTGGGTTAGGGGTCGGGCAAACGTGTCGTACCCCCTGAATGAAGCGACAGTAGTATCCTGTTAGTCCCAAAAATCTGCGGACATCGCGGAGGGATGAGGGAGTCGGCCATTGGAGGACCGCCTCGATCTTGTCCTTGTCCATTGCAACCCCTGACGCGGAGATGGAGTGCCCCAGATAGCACACCTCTGGGACCCCAAAAGAACACTTTAATTGATGGAGCCTCAGATGGTGGCGCCGTAGGGTGATCAACGTCTGACGGACGTGCTGGAGGTTCTCCTGCCAAGAAGAACTGTAGACCAATATGTCATAAAAAAACAAGTATATGTTGGCGAAGTACCTGATGAGGGGCCGCCCGAAGATAACATCGTAGCTGCTCGGAGCGAATGTGGCGGGCGCGTTTGATGTAGGCCGACCAAATCGATCCTACACGGACGACGCAACAACGTCTCTCACTATGTTCTACGCCCTCTTTACCACACGCTAAGGAATCGCAGCCGTTACAATTAGTTTTATTTATCTTTCGCGCTAACGTACGGGTAGCCACACCGCACTTGGTTCGGAGAATGACTATAGGACAAAATCCGCTCCGGCTAAAAGGAATAATATTGATTCCGACGAGCTTGCAGTTGTACCAAAACAGATCCACCAAAAATAAAACACGATTCGAAAGTGGTAGGATCTATCCCAACTAGAAAAAAGAACGAGGATCGTCAATCCTCTCGAGAGTTATCGGAAAAACCAAATGAAAATCACAGATCTATTATAAAACTACCGCGATAATTTTAAAAGCTTCGAAAATCCACGCAAAAATCGTCCACCACAAGACTATCTAAGAAAAGAAATATCTTGAGTAGTAATTTTCGTTACCCCTCTCGGAGAAGTAGATCCGAGATGTTGGATCCACAAGAAACGATCGCCTTCCTTCGAAAACCACGGAAGCGCACCAACGATGAAGAACACGTCCATCTTGTCCGCTTCACGCCGTAGAAGTTCACCCAAGCCGATCCTTCTTGCAAGAGAGTTTTGGATCCGAGGATGAAGGGAGAAGTAGAGAGAGGTGGATGAATAGTGAGGAGGAAAGAAGATGGAGGAAGGGAGAGGAGATTGAGAGGGGCGGGCGAAACCTTGGAAGGAAGAACCCTGAAGGGGAGGCGGCGGCAATGAGAGAGGAAGAGGGAGAGGAGAGAATAAGTTTTAGGGGGAAAAATATCAAATTTTTATTTCATCAAAATCTGTCTCCAAAAGTAGAGTTCATGGCCTTATATAAGGCGTACACCAATAGTTCTAAAAACAGCCCAAACAATGGCTAAACGCACACCATAATTAAAAAAATGACAGAATTAAATAATTAAAAGCAAACCACATAAATAAATAATTGCAGTCCAATAATTAGCAAATAAACTAAATGAATTTCTGGTTGCGTGGGCGGAGATTATAGTCGTGACCGCTACGGCGCCGCCAGTCTTTGGCCGGCGGTTCAACATCATCATCAAGTGCACCATGTACATCATCTTCGCCACCAAGTTGGTCGTCGCGGAGGCCGTCGCCATCACTCCTCCCCCGCTCAAAAGGACTCATCACCGATGAGTGTGCTGGTAGGTAGCTGCGGAGGAGATCCGCGTCCAGAAGATCCACCTCTGAGGCGGAGAGCCAAGAGTCGTCTGAAGCAGGACGACCTCGCCACCGGATCAAAAACCTGTGAATGTCACCATCGGGAGTAGAAAACACTGCATCCTGTAAAATCCTGTCGGGCAAGAAATCGGTCCGGGGGAACCTTGGAAAGGCGTTAGGCAAAGAAGAAAAACATGTTTTATCACCAGTAGGCAACATACCTCCCGTAGAATCTGAAGGAGAGAGCGATCCAGAAACAATCTCACCCTCCACCCCATTAGAAGATATAGTGGAAATATTAAACGGAGAGACTGACAGTTCAAGTGGTGGAGCGACATAAAGCGTTAAATCCGAAACGTTAAAAACAGGGGAAATTCCCCAATCAGCAGGTAACTTCAATAGATATGCATTTTCGCCTAGCTTCTTTAAAACCCGAAAGGACTGGCTCTCCTATTCGCCAATTTCTTTACGGTACCCGAAGGCATCCGTTCTGGGATGAGACGAACCATTACCAAATCACCAATATTAAAGGAGACTGCTCGCTTATGTACGTTAGCAATCAATTGATAAATAGAATATTACTTAGCTAGCGTCTCGCTAATGTGCTTATGGAGAGTGTGAACGTGCGAGGCGAAGTCCTGTGCAAATTGACTGGATTTAAAAGATGGCGGTAACGGAACCAAGTCAAGAGGCACGGGCGCCTTATATCCATGTACAATCTCATTTGGTGATAAACCAGTGGACCTATTCTTAGAATTATTATAAGCTAGTTGAGCATGAGGAAGAATAAGGTCCCACGTACCTTTATGATCACCCACAAGGCACCGAAGTAAACTACCCAAACTTCGGTTTACCACTTCCGTTTGCCCATCCACTTGGGGATGATAGGCTGACGAAAACATAAGTCTAGTTCCCATAAGCTTCCAAAGTGTTTTCCAGAAATAGCCAGTAAATTTAACGTCCCTATCCGTCACTATCGTTTTGGGGACTCCCCTATGAGCCACGACCTCCTTAAAATACAATTTAGCAACATGAGATGCATCGTTGGTGTTATTGCATGCGATAAAATATGCCATTTTAGAAAACCGATCTACCACAACCAGAATAGAATCGTGACGCCTAAATGTCAGGGGTAGACCCAATATGAAGTCCATGCTAACGTCCTCCCATGGGACAGACGGAATCGACAGTGGTGTGTAAAGAACTGCATTGGTCTTGTTATCTTTCGCTAATTGACATACACGACAACTCCCAACGATTTTATTGACCATTGGTTTGAGGCCTGGCCAAAAGAATTTATCCTCGACTAGTGTGATAGTTTTATCCCGGCCGAAATGTCCACCTAACCCTCCGCTATGTAACTCCCATACAATGAAATGGCGTAGCGAGGAACGGGGAATACATAACTGTGTATGCCTAAATAGATAACCGTCACGGATGTAGTATGCAGATATAGTAGACGGGAAATTTTCCTGAGCAGCTAAGTATATATCCTTAAAATTCGGGCATAGCACATATTCATCCTTAATTCTCTCAAATCCTATGACCGTTACCTCCATTGCAGATAATATTAGGGTGACACGACTAAGAGCGTCCGCCACATGATTTAATGTACCCTTAAGGTGCTTGATAATGAACGTGTAATCTTGAAGGTACGAAACCCATTTGGCGTGTCGAGGGCTAATTTTACTTTGGGAGTTTACATATTTTAGCGCCTCATGATCTGATAAGATTACAAATTCTTTCGATATAAGATAGTGTCGCCAATGTTGGAGACAACGTATTACGGCATAGAACTCACGATCATAATTGGAATAATTTAATTTCGGTCCCGCAAGCTTCTCGCGAAAATAACCTATCGGATGACCCTCTTGACTTAACACTCCTCTGATTCCTATCCTAGATGCGTCACATGATAATTCAAACACTTTGCTAAAATCCGGCAACCGTAGTAGTGGTGCTTCGGACATTCGTTCCTTAATCGCTTGAAATGCCGTAGTGGCCGCTTTAGTCCACTTAAAATCACCCTTCTTCATGCATTCAGTGATTGGTGTCATGATACAGCTAAAATTACGAATAAACATTCGATAAAATGTGGCCAATCCATGAAAACTTCTAACCTCCCGGATATTTTTCGGTTCCGGCCAGTCTCGAATAACTTGGACCTTTTTAGGGTCAACATGAATACCTTCGGAACTCACTATGTATCCTAGAAACTCTACGGAAGTCACACCAAAAACGCACTTTTTAATATTAGTAAATAAAGTTTCTTGGCGCAATGTTGTAAGGATCGTCCGCAAATGTTCTTCATGGTCCATCGACGAGAGGCTAAATACTAAAATGTCATCGAAATAGACCACTACAAATTTACCCATATATGGTTTAAATATTTGAGTCATCAATCGCGAGAAAGTGCTCGGTCCGTTGGTGAGCCCCTCTCCAAGCACCAACCACTCATAGAGCCCATCCTTAGACATAAATGTCGATTTCCATTCGTCTCCCTCCCGTATCCTTATTTGGTGGTAACCACTTTTAAGATCCAACTTTGAAAATATGGTGGCTCCAGATAGCATATCTAATAAATTGTCCAAACGTGGGATGGGAAACCTATATTTAACAGTGATTTTATTTATGGTCCGGTAATCTACACACAACCTCCAAGACTTATCTTTCTTTGGGACCAAAAGTGCAGGGACGGCACATGGACTCTTACTATGGCGGATATATCCCTTTGCTAATAAATCTGAAATTAAAGTTTGTAATTCATTATGTGCTGAAGGATTGAGCCGATAATGGGGAAGATTAGGCAATGATGAGCCCGGGACAAAGTCAATCTCGTGCTGGATTTCTCTCATGGGTGGCAACTTAGATGGTAAGTCCACCGGATAGACGTCCTTATATTCTTCCAAAAGCGTTCGCAGAGATAACGGTAGATTCTCTAAAGATGGTGAATCGTCCTTAGCTTGTAGACATACTTGTTGCGTACCCATAAAGGCCTTGGGGTGCGTCTAGAGAAAACCCCGCTAAAGAGAGGAGGGGGGACCAGTCGAACCCCGGATCGCGGAAGTGGAGGACCCGCCGCGCAAGTACGACGCGCTAGAAACGGTGCCAGGTAAGCACAAAGCCGCACCCCACTACCAGGGTGCGGTTAGCCCACACCCCACTAAGTGGGGGGCGTTTAGCCCGCACCCCACCCACATAGGGTGCGGCCGGGTCGGCCAAACCGCACCCCCATGGGGGGAGCGGCCAACCCGCACCCCCCATGGGGGGTGCAGCCAAACCGCACCCCCCCCCATAGGGGGTGCGGCCCAACCGCACCCCCATAGGGGGGTGCGGCCAAACCGCACCCCCCCATGGGGGGAGTGGACAAACCGCACCCCCCATAGGGGGGTGTGGCCAAACCGCACCCCCCATAGGGGTGTTCGGCCATAGGAGGGTGCGGCCAAACCGCACCCTCCCATGTGAGGTGCGGCCGAGTCCCCCTCCGCGGGGAATGCAGCCGAAACCGCATCCCCACGCCGGGAAAGGTTGTAGTCCGCTTTTCCTGGCCTCGCTCACTTTTCCGCCTCGCCTCGCTCACTTTTCCGCCTCACCTCGCTCACTTTTACGCCTCGCCCCGCTCACATTTCAGCCTCGCTCACTTTTCCGCCTCGGCTCGCTCACTTTTTGCCTTTTCAGTTTCTCACTTTTCAGGAACGGCTTGTCGCCTTTCCTCAAAGGGCAAGATGGTCATTTACGAAAAATGGTGATCCGAGTGCCCCAAATCGGGAAATATGATTCGTCCGCCAAGGTGGTTATGGTGGTTACGACGGCGAAATTACCGGGCTACCCTCGGCCAAAGCTATAAAAAGGCCCCCAAGGCTTCATTTAAAGGATCCCGCCTTCATGACCAGAGAGAGCTCCTTGAAGATTTCCACGGAATTCTCCTTCGGTGCTTGAAGATCTTCTTCGTGTACTTAGAGATTTCCTTCTTCGCGAAAGCGGACAAGGCTCTCACTTTCGTTCTCTGGAAAGCGGACAAGGCTCTCACTTTCGTTCTCAGGAAAGCGGACAAGGTTGTCTCACTTTCGTTCTCAGGAAAGCGGACAAGGCAGTCTCACTTCTGCCTTCTCAAAAGTAGACAGGGCAGTCTCACATCTGTCCTCTGGAAAGTGGACACGGCCTTCTCACTTTCGTTCACCGCTGTACTCTTAGGAAAAAGACTTAGTTTTTCCGAGAGGTGGCCTGTCACCCTCGGAGAACTCTCTCTCTCTCTCTCTCTCTCTTGTAACGAGCAGCGGCCTGTCGCGCTCGATCTCTTAGCATCTAATTGTAACCTCTCTGGAGATAGTGAAATTTGGTCGGCACAGCTCCGGCCACGTGGTTTTTCACCCTTTCCGGGTTTTCCACGCTAAAAAGTCTTTGTGTACTCAGCAAATCTCAAATTGACTGTTTGCGCGCTTAGTTCGCTCCCGAGCTAAGGTGGTTCAGTTAAACCGGTCTACCAAGAGCCCTAAATGACCCGCAACAGTTTGGCGCCGTCTGTGGGAATGGATTCCCAAAAACCAAGCAAAGGGTTCCCGAGCGTAGCACCCGCTTCTCCGGAGTTCACGGAACCAGCAAAAGTGGACACCTCCCCCGAATTATCTGACGCATGCAGTTCCTCAATCCCGGAGAACCCGGTGAAAAGAGCGCCCATCGCCGCATCCATCTTGCCACCGTGGCTTGGGTCAACAAGCAAGCCGGCCCCTCTCGCAGCAGGACAGGATCCGAACGATGATACGCATCGACAAAGGCGATCCCCCCTCTCAAAGCCAACTTTAGAATACCCGGTTCCGTCATGGCTAAAGCACCCACAAAACAAAGAGTTCCATGGAACAAAGGACGCGTACGGTCACGTTAATCACTTCCTGATAATGATGCGGACGCTCGGACTTCCCGACCAAATCGGCTACAAGATCTTCACCAAGACACTGCGCGGAGATGCCCTCCGCTGGTATGAATCTTTGCCAAATGGAGCAATTCACAACTTCACCGAGTTATCCCAACTGTTCGTCGAATGGCACGAGACGCGCTCGCCAAGGATTCGAGAAGAGCGAGAAAAGCCTGGCACGGACGAACCGCCCCGCCTAAGGGGGGCGGAATGGAGCAAGCATCAAGAGAAGATCCGCACAAATATTCGCCAGGAACGTCCCTGTGCATGGATGGACTTCGCCTTAGACGCGAGCATAGACACTCCACCATGCGAGCTAAGGAGAGCGTTGATAACACATCGCATCTCCTTCAACCTCTTATTCCTAGCTGCCGTAGTGCGGCTCAAACCCCTAAGCGGGAACCTCAAGCTCAGGGCCAGCAACGCGGAGCTCCCCGACGGAACTATGGTACCCACCATAGGAATCATCACCTTTCCGTTCCGAGTAGGCAGGCACTCGGAACCGGTCCAGTATGACGTTCAGTTCGTCGTCGCAAACGCCGACTCCCCCTACGACGCAATATTCGGGAGTCTCCTACTAGACGCCCTGGACCACGACATTTCCATGTCCGGGCACATTACCAACAAAGGGAACATCCTCAGGAACGCAATGCATGGTTTCGATACACCCGACTCCAAGATCCCTTGGGTCAACGATGACCCGTCACCAGAGCCAAAGCCTGAAAGGCTAAGCGCACGGAAGGACCGCGCGAATCTCGCATTGGCAGAAAAAGCCAAACCTCAGGCATCGACGAATCTGCAGCCAATCGATGCGAGTCGCAAGAGAAAGGGCCAGCAGCAGCAATTCGAACTGCTCACTCAGAGCCGAGCGGACCGCTCCCAAGGGCTATCAAGTCAAAGCCCCCAGAGTTACACTCCGCTAAACACCCCCCGCGAGCACATTTTGTCCGTAATCTGTAACAGCAGGGTCGTCAACTGGCCCAGGCGGCTCTCCCTGCACAGGGGAGATCAATCCCAGTTTTTCCACTTCCACAAAGGCCGAGGACACCGAACGGAGCACTGTGCAAAACTGAAAGAAGAAATTGAACGCCTCGTCCAGTTAGGACACCTGGAGGCTTCCCGTGAAGAAACACAGAAGTGTGCCACCAAGGATCAGCCACCGGGTCGCAGCCGCCCACCATAATGAGCAAGCTCGAGCAAGCGCAGCGCAACGGGAGCACAACATTACTTCTTCCTCTCGTAAAACTTGTATCAAAAACCTACTGGCTCAAAAGCCGCGAGATTGCACTTACGCATGTATCAATATTCATTTACTAGTTATCTTCCATCTGTTCTAAACTGTTCTACTACAGGAACCGCTTTGGGGGCCCTGCCCCAAGGACTTTGCACCGCCGTCGATTGAAGGTCCGCCCTTCTCCTCCGCCGTCAAGTCCTAGCGTCGTAGGGGCCTGCCCCCCTTACGTTCGCCCCTGGTTTGAATACACCCGCTATTCACCGGCCACTTCGGGGCCCTGCTCCGGGGACTTTGTACCGACGTCGATTGAAGGCCCGCCCTTCTCCTCCGCCGTCAAGTCCCGGTGTCGTAGGGGTCTGACCCCCTTACGTTCACCCTCTGTTTGAATACAAACGCTATTCACCGGCCAAGCCGCGAGCCAGACTCGTGCAAAAAAGCCGCGAGCCAGACTCGTGCAAAAAAGCCGCAAGCCCAGACTTGTGCAAGCTAACTTTCTATTATATAAAAGCCGCGGGCTCAGAACCGTGCAAAATTTTGCAGGAAACCCTCAAGCTGTTCAGATATCAATACTAGGCAGCAGATCCTACCCAGGGCACTGCGAAGAGAACAATGGATAAAGCCGCCGCAGGAAAATCAAAACCTCCGAACTCCTCGCAACGAGATTCGGACTCCGGAGGTTTGGGGGGCTTATGTTGCATACCCATAAAGGCCTTGGGGTGCGTCTAGAGAAAACCCCGCTAAAGAGAGGAGGGTGGACCAGTCGAACCCCGGATCGTGGAAGTGGAGGACCCGCCGCGCAAGTACGACGCGCTAGAAACGGCGCCAGGTAAGCACAAAGACGCACCCCACTACCGGGGTGCGGCTAGCCCACCCCACTAAGTGGGGGGCGGTTAGCCCGCACCCCACCCACATGGGGTGCGGTCGGGTCGGCCAAACTGCACCCCCCATGGGGGGAGCGACCAACCCGCACCCCCCATGGGGGGTGCGGCCAAACCGCACCCCCCCCCCCATAGGTGGTGCGGCCCAACCGCACCCCCCATAGGGGGGTGCGGCCAAACCGCACCCCCCAAGTCGCACCCCCCCCATGGGGGGTGCGGCCAAACCGCACCCCCCCCCCCCCCCATGGGGGGTGCGGCCAAACCGCACCCCCCCCATGGGGGGTGCGGCCCAACCGCACCCCCCATAGGGGGGTGCGGCCAAACCGCACCACCCCATGGGGGGAGTGGCCAAACCGCACCCCCCATAGGGGGTGCGGCCAAACCACACCCCCCATAGGGGTGTGCGGCCATAGGAGGGTGCGGCCAAACCGCACCCTCCCATGTGAGGTGTGGCCGAGTCCCCCTCCGCGGGGGATGCAGCCGAAACCGCGTCCCCGTGCCGGGAAAGGTTGTAGTCCGCTTTTCCTCGCCTCGCTCACTTTTCCACCTCGCCTCGCTCACTTTTACGCCTCGCCCCGCTCACATTTCAGCCTCGCTCACTTTTCCGCCTCGGCTCGCTCACTTTTTGTTTTTTCAGTTTCTCACTTTTCAGGAACGGCTTGCCGCCTTTCCTCAAAGGGCAAGATGGTCATTTACAAAAAATGGTGATCCGAGTGCCCCAAATTGGGAAATATGATTCGTCCGCCAAGGTGGTTATGGTGGTTACGATGGCGAAATTACCGGGCTACCCCCGACCAAAGCTATAAAAAGGCCCCCAAGGCTTCATTTAAAGGATCCCGCCTTCATGACCAGAGAGAGCTCCTTGAAGATTTCCACGGAATTCTCCTTCGGTGCTTGAAGATCTTCTTCGTGGACTTAGAGATTTCCTTTTCGCGAAAGCGGACAAGGCTCTCACTTTCATTCTCTGGAAAGCGGACAAGGCTCTCACTTTCGTTCTCAGGAAAGCGGACAAGGCTGTCTCACTTTCGTTCTCAGGAAAGCGGACAAGGCTGTCTCACTTCTGCCTTCTCAAAAGTAGACAAGGCAGTCTCACCTCTGTCCTCTGGAAAGCGGACACGGCCTTCTCACTTTCGTTCACCGCTGTACTCTTAGGAAAAAGACTTAGTTTTTCCGAGAGGTGGCCTGTCACCCTCGGAGAACTCTCTCTCTCTCTCTCTCTCTCTCTCTATTGTAACGAGCAGCGGCCTGTCGCGCTCGATCTATTAGCATCGAATTGTAACCTCTCTTGAGATAGTGAAATTTGATCGGCACAGCTCCGGCCATGTGGGTTTTCACCCTTTCCGGGTTTTACACGCTAAAAAGTCCCTGTGTACTCAGCAAATCTCAAATTGACTGTTTGCGCGCTTAGTTCGCTCCCGAGCTAAGGTGGTTCAGTTAAACCGGTCCACCAAGAGTCCTAAGCGACCCGCAACAATACTAAAGCATAGATGACGCCATTCATGAAAGTCTCACGCTCTAGCTCCTTCCTACTTATCAAGCCAATTGTTTTCTTTTCCACAGGCACAATTGTGTCTTTGGAGGCAATCGATGGATCCTTAGGCGGGGATGGTTTCAATACAATAGTCTTACCATTAAACTTAAACTCGTATGTGTTGGCTCGTCCGAAATGGGTCACGTCGTAATCATAAAGCCACGGTCGTCCTAGTAGTACATGACAAACATCCATGGGGATGACGTCGCACCACACCTTGTCGACATAGCTCTTTACCGTAAGCGGCACTAGACAACGTTTGGAGACCCCAATAGACGTTTTGTTTACCCACGCTATTTTATACGGATGGGGGTGCGGTTCAGTGTCTAAATGCATACGAGTGATAACGTTCTCCGAAATGACGTTCATGCTGCTACCGCTATCGATTATTAGTTTACACCACTTCTCACCGCTTTTAAAATTCAACGAAAAGATATTCGTCCGATTATACTCATCCGACGCACGCGGTGTGGCCAAAATGCACCTTATAACCATCATATAAGATTCATCTTCAATATCAATCGGCTCGGCATCAGATTCATCGCCGGTTTCATAGACGATCTCGGCGGGTTCAGACGTGGAGTCTAATAGTGCTAATGGTTTACTCTTAGTGGGGCACTCACTAGAGTAATGTCCTTGGATCCCGCAAGAATAACATGTGGCGTTTGTCTTATTAATCCGTCCTACCGGAACTCTCTCGCCAGTGGGATTCTTAATGTTTCTAGCAGTGATAACTACCGAATTTGAATTAGTCGATCGAAATCTTCCTTTGTCCCTCATGGAGGACGAAGGTGGGGCTCCTAAAAGAGATTTTCCCTTCTGGAATGCTCGTCCCTTGGACTTGTAAGCGTTGTGCTTCTCTATGTCTAAAGCAGCATTGAATGTCGTGTTAAGGTCCGTATGACCATAACGCAAAAGCTTGTCTTGGACGTCTGGGTTAAGTCTCTTACGAAAGCGAGATAATGTAACTTCGGGCATTTCCCGTATGTCACACCGCACCATCATATCTTTCAGAATTCCCATATACTCCGATACCAATTTGCTACCCTGACGATGGGTGGCTAATTGCGGGATACGCAGGGACATATTGGTCAGACAAAAGTGCCTTCATGGCAGCCCACCCAATTGCGGGTGCCCCATTCACGGTACCTAGACGCCTCTCTTCGTTCAACCAGAATGTTTTGGCTCTACCCAAAAGCATCATCCGTGCAACCCGCACCTTCTCACCATCCGTCAGATTCTTCCACTCAAAGTAACACTCGATCTCCATAATCCAGTTTAAAAATACTTGGGGTTCACCCATTCCATCGTATGACGGTGGAGCAACTTTCACGGCTCTAGTTACATCGAACTCATGAGGAGCTCGAGGCGCTTGCTCATCATTCTGATTACGGGGATGGTTTGGTCTCTCATCTCGTTGGTTGGCAACGGGATTTCGAGGCGCCGCTTGATTGAATGCTAACCCTTGTATTAACTGTGTGAGTGCATCGAACTTAGCATTAAACTCGTCTCGAAGCTCCGCAATTGTTGCAGGAGCGTGATCGTCATCATGGTCGTCTGCCATGGTGGAAGCGGTTGGGAGATATTTCGTACCACGCCTAGTGGGCATAAACAACGGGACAAATGTTTCTTTGTAATTTTTTTTTTTGCTGAAAAATTGTTTTGTTTTTTTACTAAATGCAGACCAGAATTTTAGATCAGGACAGAAATTTTACGAAATATAATTTTATTCCCACCGGTATGGGCGGACAGATACCGCGGAAACGCCGGGGTGAAGAGGAATGGCGTGATCATGGGGGCGAGCTGGGGGTAACCGGGAGGGTTCAGTAAAGAGATCTACAAACTCTGTCAGAAGGCCCTGAAGGAACAGTGGAGTAGGGGGGGCCGGCGGCCTGGTGTCCGAGATGGACCAGAGCCACACCGAAAATTCGATGTCGGTGGTCCTCTGAATGGTGCAGATGGAAACTGGGGAGCGAAGCAATGCAGCATCACCCACCAGGCAACGCTCCTGGATGTCCTGAAAGAAACGCATCGTCATATTTCTCCAATTGACGTGCACATCGCCCATCATGCAAAGCCATGCTATGCCCAAGATGGCGTCAACTCCACCAAGGCCGAAGAAGTAGAAGTCCGTCGTCAGCGAGTAAGGGCCCACCGAGAGCGAGACGGCTGGACAACGACCCTGGACTGCCCGGCACCACCCATCGCCCAAACTAACTGTGAAGTCCAGAGCGGGTTCCATTGGGAGGTGGAGTTGTCGGGCAAGGTGGGAGGAGAGTAAATTATGGCTGGCTCCGCTGTCTATCATGATGACGATGTGGTGTTCTCCTAACTTGCCGGCCAACTTCATGGTTTGCAGTCCTGAAATGCCGCCTACGGAAAAGCACGGAAGCTCCAAGCGGTGAAAGTTGGCATCAGTCGTGGCCTCGGTGGCGTCTTCCGTGGAAATCTTGAGTTCCTCAAAATCTGCCAAGGTAATCTCCGGTTCAAAATTGCCAATGATGGCATGGAATTCCTTGACCGCGCAGACGTTAGTGGGGGAGTAGGGTTGGCGGCAACGAAAGCATAGTCCTTTGCGGCGGAGTTCGTCGAGCTCGTGGTTAGAGAAACGTTGCGGCGGGTTGGGCCGGCCTGGTCGGCCGCCGGGAGGAAGTCGCAGATTTGGTGCTTCCTGAGGAGCGGCGCGCCACGGTCGGCCCCCTGTAAGGGGACCGCCGACCATCGGTGGGGAACGATGCGTCAGGTCCGCCTCCACCAGGTGGCCCATGTCGAGGGCCTCCGAAACTGATCGGGGATGATGGGTGCGGATCCGAGATCAGATGTGGGGCTTGAGGCCCTGCATGAAGAAGGCCAGGTAGTGATCTGGTGGATGGCCGGGGACGTGGGTGACGAGGGCCACGAACTCGTCAATGTAATCATCCAAAGTGCTGGTTTGTCGTACCCCACATAGTCGTTCGACTACGAATCCAGAATAGCGGTTGTCATAGCGGCTAATCATCTCCTGTTTGATTTCCACCCAGCAAATCATTGGATTAGTCTGTCAGAGCCACCTAGCCCAATGAAGGGCTGATCCGTCAAGGCCGATGACCGCAGTAGAGACCTTGTTCCTCTCGGGTGTTTGGTGAAGATCGAAATATTGCTCAGCCTTGGCAAACCACCCCATTGGGTCCACTCCTGCAAAGGTGGGGAGATCTAGGTCTTGGGTAGGGCGGTCTAGTGGAGGTAGTGCCACAGGCTCCCCGGTGTGGGGGAGGGGCGGCGCGCCGAGAATGGAGGTGCAGGAGGTAGGGCCCGCCGATCCTGAATTGGAGGAGGCGGCGGTGGTTTGGAAAGCGTCAATCTTGGCGTGGAGGGCGAGAATGGAGGCGTGCATGGCAGCCACGAGGGCGTCCTGGGTGTCGAGGCGATGCTGGACATCGTCGTCGGGGATGTCGGTGCCGGAAGCGTCGGATTGGCGGCAGGTTGTGGGGGCCATGGCGGTCGGCGTCTGGACAGCGGCTGGGGATGCGGAACAGCGGTAGGGAAGAGGCAGCGCTAGCGGCAGGGAGCACGGAACGACAAAAGAGCGGCGTCTGGACGACGGTTGACGATCGCGAGTGCTAGGGCAGCGGAAGATCGTGATCGTGAGGACTCCGGCGGCTGTTACCAGCGGGCGGAGCGGCAGGTCGAACCAGTTTATTGCAAACCCGACGGAGGACTGATAGAGGAAGGAGACGGGAAGGAGATGGAGAAGAAGAGAGGGAAATTAGAATAAGAAGGGGAAAACTCAATATCTCCTGACATATCATTCAAGGTACAAGCGCTGCCCCTTTATAGTAATAGGGGGGCGAATAATACAAGGAAATAAACAAATAGGGAAATAACAAAATAGGAATTAAATAACAGGCAATTAAATAACTGGAATAGGAAATAAAAACAGGGAAATAAATAACAAGAATTAAATGCTGTGATAGCCATTTAACCCGTTGTCTGATCCGCAGGTTGGGTGGTGCCGCCTGTTACGGTTGTTCGACGCGTGTAGACGCGCCATGATGGCTCGGCATCGTGTAGTTCCGTAACACATACATATATATATATCCATACATATATATATATATGTACATACATATCGATATATATATACATATATATATACACATATATATATATACACATCTATACTATATTAAAAAGAAATATCATTTTAGGCTCTATGGCAAGGAAAATAAGACACTATGGCAAGGAAAATGAGACAAAGACCTATCACGGCCGTCCATCCACGACTGCGATCAAACTGGTCAGCTGAGTATAAAACCCGTGATTCAGCGATAACCTAACACAACGCTATTAGTTTCATCCCAAGCCACGACATCCTCTCAACACGGCACCGGCTGCGCGACAACCCTCTCGCCATTTCCATGCTGGAACACCTCCTCGCAATCGGACACCCTCTTCCTTCCTCGGCAAGGTGAGGGTCATCGCTGATCCCCTCCTCTCAATCAAGCAATCAACCACGCTTCCCTGCCCTGACCCTCTCCACGGTCACTCGCCTTCCCTAACACATCTCCACAAGCGCGTCTCCTCTCCGTGCCTCAACCGATGCCATATCCACTGCAAGTTGCAGATCCCACCATAGTACGTTCCTTCTCTTCCATTTCCTCTCCCCGCCTACTTCCCTTCCATTCTCTTTTCTGTTTCCTCTTCCTAACCACTGATTACACTGACTTTCCTCTGGCAGGTAATATTTTTCGCTTTCCCTCGAGCATTCTTCCGCCTGGTAGTATCTCTGTTACCTCTTCCAGGTTTTTAAAGTTTTTTTTACTGCTTTTTAAAAGTTCTCCTCCTATTTTTTATATAACTGAAGTTGATTGGGCAATGAATGGCGAGAGGGTTCCCAGGTTTGCAGCAGTATTGATGTTAGAGCTAGAATTTGTTATTAGTAACAGGATGCAATATGGACCTTCATGTACAGTATTGATATTAGAGCTCAAAAATTCTTAGAGCATGATGTTGTTAGTCTTCTTCTTAATTATAAACCCAAACAAATTTGTTTATGAAATGCAATATGGACCTTCATGTACTATCCATTTTAGAATTCTGTCTTTGCTTCACCATCAAATAGCTTTACCAAAACCAATTAAAATGTTATATCTGATTATGATACATTAAGCATTCTTCGTTTCCAAGATTTTACTACAATCTGCATTTAATCAAGGGTAAATCCAAACATATTTGTTGGTGAAATGCAGGCTCCAGGTCACTACGGCGTGTGGAAGAATTGCTCTTTGTCATCGATATCGATTGCTCTTCACTTGAGAACAATCTGCATTTTCACATAGGTAATTCTTTGCTCATGTTCCATGATTAAATCACTCGCGTGCCTTAAGTACTTCCTTCCTCGCATCTTCCTTGACTGAGATGCATAATTCTTGATTAGGGAGTCTAATATGTTTATACAAGATTTTTGAATCAGTTTTCATTTCAGTTTCAGCCCTGTGAAAGTGTCAGTTTGGGTGTTCTAGATAGTTTTATTAGCTTCTGAATTCCTATTAGTACCATTAGCAATTTTCTTTGAATATGTTTGTTTCAATTTGTTGCCCATGCTTATAACTCCAAAATACAATTTCTTTTTTGGGATTTTACTTCAGACATTGTCCATTATAAAAATCACATAATACATCTACGAGTACCATTTTTATCAAATATGATGTACCATTTTTCCTCGACTAATTATTTATGTTTGCACATTTGTTTCATTAAGGCTCTGAATTTTATGCTACCAACTACTTTTACATTTCATTATTAATGTCATTTCCCTCTTTGGCCTTATTTTTGTTATGTGATCGATTCCTCTAATTTCCTTCATAAATTGAGTGTCAGTTTGAGAAAACCCTCATTTGTGGTTTCATAGCCACCAAAATCATGAATGAAGGAAGAAAGGGGAAGGAGACGTTTGTGGCTACTAATTCAAATTTCTCCAAGCTTGCACCATGACTGTGATTTCTCTGTTTTAAGGGTTTTACACTACAGCCCATAACTGTTAATTTTTCTGATTTCTACAACCGAACATTTCATTCGGGTTCCTACCTATACATATGTGTTATTTCTTAATTATGTCTAACAAACCTCCAATCAATTTGCTAGAAAGAAGAGAGCATTGCTGGGCAAATTCCAATCAATAAATCTGAGTGATATATCTTCATTAAATTAGAACCAGATTGTTTGGCTGTCCTATAATATTCATATCCTTTTGTTCTATATCCTCTATCTTTCAACAACTTCATTCTTTGAAACATACGTGGTACAACTAAAACTACATACATGTTATGTCATTGCAAGCTGTTTGAAATAATTAATGAAGCATGCATGTTTCATGGTTGTCTTACAAAAAAAGACTATTGTTTGAAAAATAGCCAAAATTTATAATATTATTGAACAATGTTATATGATTTAGTGTATTTGGTGATATTTGGTGTCTTCAAATCTATGTATGCATTCCCTAATTTTTTTGAAAAATGTTGTTTTTTGTGAAATATGTCATTTTTTGTGAAATATCGTCCTCTTGGGCGATTTTTTTTGAAATATGTCATTTTTTTGAAATATGTCGTTTTAATCATTGTACTCTATCTACTCATTGTCTTGCGTAAATTACAGAGGTTAATCATCATCAATGTTTTCCTGGGTCTGAGGACATATAGGAAGGGTATTTGTTTATGCTCTATTTTTGTATAGAGAAGAAAATATTATATGATTCCTTTATTTATTTAGTTATGAGCAATTGCCTAAATGGCTACTTTATGATGCATATTTTCTGAAGCTGCCACAGAGTGGTCTCCTACTAGCAAAAAGGCATACATTGACATCTTAACCGCAAGGTATTTTTTTTGTGAAAATATAAATTGTGTAAGGGTGCTTCGAGGTATTAGTCAATTAGTGGCTAAGCGGAGCATGTTAGTCTCTGTGATGAATGCTTATATGGTTGCTCCGTAGTATTGGCCGGTAGAGGGTTAAGCAGAGCAGATAGATTTACTGTAAAATTTACTCTATTTGCATTTCTTTATTTTTCGTTAATGTAATTCAATGAAGAATGACAACTTGAAATGAAATGGAGTTTTCCTCTGCTATGTTTTACATGTCTATTTTGGACTGAAATGGTATGCCCTCGATTTCTGTAGTGCCCTTGATTTTCATGACTTAGTTATGCCCTCGGTTTCTGCATTGCACTGCACTGCAGTGTAGAAATCTGCACTGCAGAAATCCGCACTGCATTGCAGCAATCTGCACTGCACTGCAATGCAGAAATCTGCACTGCTATTAGCAGTGCAGAAATCTGCACTACAGTGCAAAAATCTGCACAACATTGCATTGCATTGCAGTGCAGACCAGAAATCTGCACTACATTGCAGTGCAGTGCATATTTAGTGCACTGCATTGCTGTGCAGTGCAGATTTCTGCAATGCATTGCTGTGTAGAGCAATGCAAATTTCTGCAATGCATTGTTGTGCAGTGCAATGCATATTAATATATGTACGGCATTTGATGTCTTGCGATTGTAGATGCCAAGTAGGGCCCAACTACAAGCATGTGCTGAAAGAAGACGTGAGCTTCGTGATCATCGCGCAGCACTCCAAGCCGAGGCTGGTGAGACTAACACAAGCAGCTTGCTGCGTGAAATTTATCGCCCAAGAGGACGGCCACGAACATATGCATCAACTCAGGACCGACGAACAGCAACAAATGCAAGATGAAGAGAAGCCCGACGGACGCAAAGACTAATGGAAATAACAACTTCTGCACAGTTACAACCTTAAGATGAACCAACCAATCCAACAAGTACTGGAGATCAGAGTCACCATACACAACAACCAGGAAACATACCTACAAATAATCCAACCACACATTTTGTTCAAGAGCAACCTACTATACTGCATACTTCAATCGGTCAACCTCGAAGCCCCTCCAAAATTCTAGAATAATAATTCTACGTCAACTACGATAATATATTTCATATATTTAATGATAAATCACTTGACTCATTTTACAGGTCCTGTGTTCCCACAAATATTGACAAACCAGATGATCCAATTAGAGCATGGACAGACAAGTAATAGACAACGCCATAGAGGTCGTTCCACAATCCCCCCCAGGTAATAACTTTTATGCAATTTAATTTTTCCTTCATATTTTTAAACAATACGAAAAAACATTAGACAAACATCAACTAATAGAGCGCGAAGATACAAACACCACCGACTTACCACGTGAAACAAATCGCCCAAGAGGAAGGCCACAAATATATGCATCAACTCAAGACCGACGTAATGCAACAAATGCAGGAAGAAGAGAAGTTCGACGTTTGCAAATACTGACGGAAACTGATAATTCCAACCAATTACAAAATCAAGATGGGCATCCAACTTCAACACGTACTGGAGAAGACAATCAAAATACACAACAACAAACAATAAGCGCACCTACAAATAATCGTCGCCGGAGAAGACACACACACAATCAGATACAAACTCAGCGAAGAAGTACACGTCTTCAAGAACAACAAACTGGGACGACGCAATATCAAATGGCGGAGTCGGCTAACGATACATCGAATCCCAAAGGTCAATTAACCAGTACAACAACACCAACAAATATATCCAATATGGAGATGCCCGAGGGACCGTCGAGACTTCAGGGTAATTTCCATTATGAAAGTGCAAAACAAACACTAAGAACTTTTACAAATGGTTGTTGCATAGTAACCTCTCCATTTTAATGTACAGGCAACAATACCATTCGAAGAACAACAACTCATTTCTCAGCGAGAAATTGTTACCCCACAAATAATGTGCCTCCAGTTACACTATGTGCCCCTACTATTTGCCCACATTGTCATGCTAAGCTTTTTCACAAAGAAACAACTACTCTATGCTGCAAAGGAGGTTTGATTGATCTACCAAATATTCCAGCACCCCTCGAGCTACTAGAATAATACACTTCTCAAACTACTAAAGCACGCAATTTTAGACATAATATACGTGCTTACAACCACGTTTTTTCATTCACATCCATGGGAGTAATATTTGATGATAATATCCCAGCATTTAATCAGGGTATCTATACTTTAGAGCGCATGGTGCAATTTATCATAATATTGGTTCTCTCCTACCAAAATATGGTGCACGCCCACGTTACTTGCAAATGTTCATTTACGACACAGAACACGAATTGGAGAATAGGTTGCACGAAAGCCCGGGTCTCCATATCCCGACGCTTGAAAAGATCTCCACCATACTGGATGCGGTAAACCCTTTTGTACATATATTTAGGCAGCCTGCAAAACAACCAAATCTCCAGCAATGCAGATTATTAATTAAAGAAAAGCCTTCATTTGAGCGCCAATACTCACTCCCAACGGCATCACAAGTTGCGGCGATATTAGTAGGGGCTGATGACTTTATGGAAGCCAATGATAGAGACATAATCATCGAAACAACTTCAGGCATGCTATTACCTATAAAAGAGTACTATGGGTACTATGACCCTCTACAATATCCATTGCACCATCCGTACGGGTCATACGGATGGCAAGGAGATGAACTAATTGGCCGTGCAGATCGAACTAGCTGCTGCGACTACTACTCATACTTGATACAGGTATACTATAATTTACAACATAGATTTTATGCATCGTATGCCTTATAAGTATCTGCTAATTTACATGTTTACATGCAGCAACGCGAAAACACACCGTCCATACTACACCATGCTGGGCATTTGTTACAACAATACATTGTCGACATGTACATTAAAATTGAAACACAAAAATTGCGCTGGATTTGGTCCCACCAAAGTGACATTAGGGCCGAGGTTTATCAAGGTTTATAAGATTGCTTACATAGCGGCGAAAACGAAGCAGGTATATATATAAAACAATCTTTCACCAATATATCATTCTAGCTTATTTATAAATACACATGTTATCTCTGTACAGGTAATGTGGGTCGTAGAACAATCTTACCATCATCTTTTATTGGGAGCCCCCGAGATATATACCAACGGTATCAGGATGATATGGCAGTTGTGCGTAATAACGGTAAGCCAGATATTTTTCTAACAATGACGTGCAATCCTTCGTGGCCGGAGATAATTGCTGAGCTTTATCCCGGACAAACGCCACAAGATCGCCCAGATTTAATCTCCAGAATTTTTCATGCAAAGCTGGAATGTTTAAAAGACGATGTTTTCCATAAAGGTGTCTTTGGTAGAGTTGTCGCGCATGTCCATGTGGTTGAATTTCAAAAGTGTGGATTACCGCATGCCCATATGTTATTTATTTTCAATGTGCACGATAAGTTGAACAGTCCAGATGACTACGACAGCGTCGTAAGAGCAGAAATCCCAATATAATCCGTAGAACCCGAGCTATACAGTGCAGTTCTTAAACATATGATACACAGACCATGTGGACGACTGCGCCCGAACGCACAGTGCATGAAAAATAATGTTTGCAAAAAGGGCTTCCCAAAACCTTTCTCTGAATGCACTACACATGGAATTGATTCATACCCCCTATACCGTCGCCAATATGATGACAGGACAATAACACTGGGGCATGATGACACTATGGTGATCGATAATGGGTGGGTTGTTCCGTACAACCCATGGCTTCTTCTCAAATATGATTGTCACATTAATGTGGAAATATGCAGTAGCATTAAAAACATCAAATACCTATATAAGTATGTGTACAAGGGTCCCGACTGGGTTGCATTTGAAGTTAGATCGGGACAACATTACGACGAAGTTAGTAAATACGTCGATGGTCGTTGGATTTGTCCTCCTGAAGCTTCATGGAAGTTATTCAAATATCATATGTACCAAACATATCCATCAGTGGTGAGATTACAAATACATCTACCAAATCAATCGGGACAACATTACGATGAAGTTAGTAAATATGTCGACGGTCGTTGGATTTGTCCTCCTGAAGCTTCATGGAAGTTGTTCAAATATCATATGTACCAAACATATCCATCAGTGGTGAGATTACAAATACATCTACCAAATCAACATCATGTTCGGTTTCAGGCAAACCAGTCGATTGCCGATGTGCTCGCTAATGAACTTAATTCATGGACGATGTTAACAGAATTTTTTAAAATATACAATGATGGGCTAGAAGCCATACAATATTTATATGCAGACATCGCAAAAAACTACCGATGGCTCACACCAATGAAAAAATGGATAAAAAGGGCTCAAAATCGAACAGTCATAGGCCGCATATACGCTGTATCACCAACAGAGGGTGAACGCTTCTACTTGCGTCTTTTACTTAATCACATTCCAGCACCAACATCATTTGGTTACCTATACACTATCCATGGGCATCGTTGTGCCACATTCAAAGAAGCTGCTGAGATGCATGAGTTGCTTGAAGAAGACAATAGCATCAGAGAATGACTCGCGGAAGCCAAAAATTTTAGAATGCCGTCAGCACTGTGAAGATTATTTGCAACAATATTGTTGTATTGTCAGTCACAGGGGTAAGAACCCTATGAGATGAAAACCACACGGCGATGATAGAAGATTATGGTAGCACCAGCACTACAAACAGTAATTTTTTATTAATAGATTACTTTGTGAGTTAAACAATATCTTCGAACAATATAATAAGAGCACAAAAGATTTTGACTTGCCACGTTTAACCGAGGGAATACAATACTCAGTTGACTTGCCAGGTTTAATTGACAATGAACTAACAATTCCAATATCGGACGTGGATTTAAATTCTATAATGCTTCTGAATCATGGGCAACAAACAGCATACAACACTATATGCACTTGCATAAGAGAAGGTAACAGAGCTATTTTTTCGTTGACGGCCCAGGTGGAATTGGTAAAAAGTTCCTCTACCGATCTATACTAGCAACTTTCCGTAATGAAGGACGTATTGTGATTGCAACTGCTACTTCAGAAATAGCAGCAAATTTACTTCCAGGTGGATGCACGACTCACTCCAGATTCAAAATACCAATTAAACTCGAAAATGTACTAAATTGTGGTTTCAGTAAACAGTCTGATATAAGCAAATTGGTTGAACTTTCATGTGCAATTATTTGGGACGAGGCGCCAATGGCAAACAGAAAGACTTTCGAAATACTGGACCGTACATTACGAGACGTGCTACAAATAGACAAGCCTTTTGGTGGGAAGGTCCTTATCATGGGAGGTGATTTTAGACAGGTTACACCCGTTGTTGTGAATGGAACAAAACTAAAAATTATACGGTCAAGCATCGTTGAGTCTTACTTATGGCCAGATGTGAATTTGCTTAAACTAAAAGATAATATGAGGGCACGAAATGACATTCAATTTGCTGAATTCTTGCTCAGGGTTGGAGATGGGGAGGAGCCAACACTGGAAAATGACATGATTCGTCTCCTTGACTCAATTGTTATGCCATGGGAAGGAGAGCATTCAACCAATGATTTAATAAATTTTGTTTTCCCAAATATGTAAACTTACGATGTGAGCAGTACCGACGTCGAGTACATGGAGACAAGGGCTCTAATAACACCATTGAACGAAGACGTTAACAAGTTGAACGAAAAATGCATGCTAATGTTTCCGGGGGATTCAACAACCAACTAATCTTTCTGCCCCCCCCCCCATCTTTCTTCCCTCTCCTTGGCCGCCCCTCTCTCTCATTTCCCTCTTGAAGGTTTCGACCTCCACCTCTCCCCTCTCTCCCTCTCTCCCTCTTCCTCTCTTGAAGAATTTCGGCCAGCCCCCAAGGGCTTGTGGAAAGAGATCTCTTGGCTCGGAATTGGCTCTAAGGGCTTGATCGTGGTGGAAGCGGCGAAGGCGAACGTGCTCTACATCAAGTGACTCATCTCCGGTGATCTCCGCGGACAAACAATCTTTAGGATTCCTACATCTCGGATCTACGATTCCGAGGGGGTAACGAACTCTCCACTCGTGTTATTCTTTTCTTAGATAGTTCTGTGGTGGCTAGATCTGTGATGTGGTCTTTGAATCGTTGATTTTCTCGCGGATTTTCTTTATTTTGAATTGGTATTTCGATCTTGGATTTCGTTTTAATTCGACGAGGAGTGGCAATCCTCTTTTGTTCTTGTCGGGGGAGATTTTCCGTTTCCAAACTCTCCTCTTTTGTTCTTGTTGGAGTAATCAACCCAAACACCCTTTCCTACATTAACTACACTAACCGCCTACAGCCCAATGAAGGAGTTACATTTAGATAATTAGATTACTCTAAACTGCTTGGTAGTCTCATGTATGCTATGGTCTGCACTAGACCTGACATAGCCTTTGTTGGGAAAATGACACTCAATGTTCCCTTGATTTGAAGAGACCTCACACTCAATGCTAAGTATAAGTTGTATTTTATAAATCCTATTTTTATATCATAAGTATGCAGGACTAGGGAACACCATGGTGTAATGTATGATCAGCTGAGACGAGCTCTCTGTCTCAGCTGAACCGCTGAGACAAGACCAGGAGCCGCTAAGAAGGTGTCTTGGCAAGCCGAGCTGCAGATAGAAGAAAACCGTTGAGACAACTGTCTGTCTCAGCGGATCCGCTGAGACGGGACAGAAGCAACCGCTGAGACGGCTGACCATCTCAGCCCAACCGCTGAGACAGATTCAAAAGTGATCTGGCGGGTTCTGCTTTTGGCGCAAGCTGCAGAAATGCATAATGGGGTCCACCAATCACTCCCATACCTGTCAGGAGGACAGCTAAGAGACGTTGAGGGTCAGTGGTGTATAAAAGGAATAAGTTAGCGTTGAGCAAACACCTTTGCTATTGATCTTACTCTCCAACACACAAACTCAAGAACAATATTGTTCCATTGTCGGCAGCCAAGAACTGAGCTCAAACAAGGCTGCAAGGAGAAAAGAGATTGCTTATCTTGATTCATCTCAAGATAGAGCAAGTAGATCAAGTCCATCATCTGAAGGGCTGATCAAGAAGAATCAAGTTGGAGCTGCACTTCTCCTCCCTGGTTCAAGTCTGCAACAGCAGCAGTTAAGAAGAAGAAGAACAAGGCTTGATCTCTTCTTCCTTCAATCTGTAATCCTTATTATATCATTTGTAGGTGTTGGAACATGGTCTTCCGCATCTCCTAGGTTTGAGAATAACAAATCCTATGTGTATTTGATCTTGTGTGTTCAAGTGTGCAGGTTAACATAGTCCATATGACTCAAGGAGTACTCATGATGACGACCCCCAAAATTAAAGCCAAAATTCGAAAAGGCTCACTAGCGCCGGCGGTAGCGATAACGCCCGATGCTAGCGATGATTAGCGCGATTCCGGCAGTGTTTTTAGAAAGAGCTAGCGCCCGGCGATAGCTACTAGCGCTGGCGGTAGCATGGCGCACAAGAGGCATAGAGCAAATTGTTGCCACGGATGGGAGATTCGGCCGCGCAAGATCATTCCTAATTCGGGCTAGCGCTAGCGGTAGCGCTAGCGCCGACGGTAGCGTAAAGGCTATAAATTGGATGCTTTGGCTCCGAATTCTTCATCCTCCTCCAATCCCAAACTCCAGAGCTTCGTGCCACAGCAGAGAGAGGAAGATTTAGAGTGATACTCCCACAATTCCATAAAGCCTTAAGGAGATCCGTGGAGAAGATTTCAACACGCGTCATCATCGTGACGAAAGGCCGCATCGACTACGATCATACTCTGCGGTCCTTCGTCCACTTCTCAAAGAGATCCACATAGAGGGAGTTTTTATATTATTGTCTTTTCATTTCATATCTTTTCTGTAAACGGTAGAGAAATCGCCTCGTGTTGGCGACTAGGTCTGGGGTAGGAATTAGGGCTGAAAATCGCCTCGTGTTGGCGACTAGATCTAGGTTAGGTCTAGGGGGTGCTCAAGGCCACATCCGGGGAAGGATTGGCTAGAGCGGCTTAAGGCCGTATCTGGGGAGAGATCGGCTAAAGCCAACCGGTTCGTGGGGATACGAGTCGGTATAGAAAACAAAAAAGAGTCTTATTAGTCGCCTTCGATCTCTAGCGTCATAGAGATCAAGTTTTGTAAAAACCTTACTTATTAATAAAGCATGTCTCTTCTTTTGTTTTTACTAAACTTCTCATTGTTTTAATATTGCAATATTTCTAAGTTTTCTAAATAAAATATAAAGTTTTTAAAAACCCTTATTAACCCCCCCTCTAAGGGCGCCGACCGATCCAACAAGTGGTATCAGAGCGGTTTTATTCCAATCGGCTTAACAACCGGGAATAATGGCGTCTCATGATCTCGCTTCAACTAGTGGGGCAAATTTCTGTGAAGATGAAATATCACATAAACCACCCTTGTTTGAAGGAACAGATTATAAAGGATGGAAAATTTTAATGGAAAAATTTATTAAAACTTTAGACATCGAAGTATGGAACTTAGCAATTATAAGACGTGCGGATGAATCGAATAAAAAAGAACGTCAGCTAAATGCCAAAGCCAAACACTATTTATTTTGTGCACTATCTAATGAAATTTTCAAATTCATATATTGCTTTTCTAGTGCATACAAAATATGATGCTTTCTTGAAGAAATGTATGATCTTCCTCTCGCAGGTGTGGAACAAACACAGGAGGAAAAGAACGTACAAGCATCCATTATCATTCAAGAAGATCTCTCTCGGAGCGAAGACATGGAGAATATTGAAATAGAAAAGGAGAACAATACACCAAGAGAAAAAGGAGATGAAAATTCATCTATGATGAAGGAAGGGCCAAAAGATAACGAAGGAACTTTATGCATACATTTTGCTTCCACCAAAAGCGCTGTAAGAAAGTCAAAATCTTCTTCTTGTGTGATAACTTCCATTTCTAGTTTCAATATACAAAAAACTGCTAAACGTAAGATCAAGAAATTGAAAATCACTATTAAAAATTTACATTTAGAAAATAAGAGATTAAAAGCTAATTTAGAATCAAATTGTGATGTGTCTTCATCATCTTGTTTTTTACTTGAAAATACAAAATCTTGTTTTGATTGTAATAATTTAAATGAAAAATGCAAAGAACTTGAAAAGGAACTTATTTGTATAAAAGAACAAAATGAAAGATTTTATGTAGAAAATTCTTCCTTGAAAAATGATTGTGCTAAGTGCAAAGATTTTAAAATTGAAATTCAAGAGATGGATGAAACATTTGATGAATATAGAAACAACTATCAAAATCATATTGAGTATATTGTATCCACTCTTAAAAATAGCACAATAGCCTATAACAAATCAAGACATAATCTTAAGATTAAGAATTATGAATTGGAAACTAAAGTCAACTTGCTTAAGGAAATAATAAAGAAAAATTCTCAACACATAAATCAACAATTTCAAACAAATTCCAAAAGCAAGTTAAATATGAATTTCCATAATATGTCTAAGCCCAACAAAGGAAATAAAAAATATCATATGCTTGAAAATAAAATTCCAAATCATTATCCCTTACAAAATAACCACTCTCCCAACATAAACTTAAAGATAAACAAATTTCCTATAAAGAATGTTTTGCAAAATCATCATGGAAATTTGATAAATAAGAATAATATTAAACCAATGTTTGAATGGCGGCCAAAAGTTAAAGATGAAACACAAACTCCACTCAAAAGGGTTCATTCACTTCCATCTCCCCAAAAGCCATCTCGCTATGTTTGGGTACCCAAAGGAACCATCCCACATGGTCCCCTTTGGATACCTAAAACACTTATTTATTAGGTATCATCAAATGCATGAAGTAGAAACTTTTCAAAATAAGATATACAAATTTCTACTTCATGACATGCTTTAATGTCCTTTTTATCTTTCTTGTTGTTTTTCCTTTTTGAGCTATCATGTAATGGTCATCCTATATGTTATTTGAAATATGATTCTATCTTTTAAAAACTTAATGATTTTATGAATCAAATTAATCAAAATTCATAATCATATTTTTTGTTTTGATGACCTATCTCTCTTTCTTATATTCATTACCTATATATCATATAGTATTCATAAATTGAACTATAAATTTGCTATAAGATGTGATTAGCCTATTAAGCTTTATAGCCCACATCAATCAAAGTAGAGATATAACATGATCTAAAAGAAAGCTCAACTATCAATATGTTTTTGCTTAAATTATATGATTACATATCATGGTTGGTGTATTATGTACGTATTGCGATTTATGTCAAGTTTAGACCTTAGAATCATCTTGATATCAACAAGATTAAACCAAATAGAATCCTCACTTCATTCTAGGTCTATAAGCTGAAACACTATCAAACTTTGGCATAACATTAATCATATCTTCTTTTGCATATTAAATAATAATTAAGCTTAAATGGTTGTGCAAAACTCAAGAATTAAGGTTTAATGACTATGGAACTTTAATGAAGGTGAAACCCATGAACTAAAATTTTAACTTCCGCAACTTTTTGCGATTTCTTCTCATCTTTTCACTTCATTAGACAGGCCTTACTTTGCACAAACATAATTAAGAAAAATCAGAAGCAAAATCGAAGAAAATCTAGGCTATATGATCAAAATGAGCACTCTCTGTGAGCTAACGCAGGCGCTAGTACCTAACGCCGGCGCTAGTTCGAGTCTCCGATTTTCTGAAATTTTAAAATTCTGTAAAATCAATAAAAATATATTATTTTATATGTACTAGTCATTTTTGCATCTATGCCTATAATTGATTTTTAAAAAATTAAAATACAAAATTACAAAAGTCAAATTACAAAGAATATTTCTTTTGGTTATTTGTTTGATTTCCATTTCTATATGCAAAAATCAAATACAAAAATATAAAACAAAAACAAGTATCAAAAAATATTATTTTGAACTTAACTTTTCTATTTACATGTATCTTGCGAAAGGGTGATTTGGGCTATCTCCCATCATATCACCTAGTACCGGGCGAACCTCTCACAAGGTAGTCCTCGGGAAGTCCAAGATCAATCTTATGAGTTCAAACTTTAATTCAAAATTATTTCTCAAAAATATCAAAAATACTGTATGGACTGTATTGAAAATCAAGCATGATTTAACCCATCATTTAGAACTTCTATGATGTTGCAATTTATCTTTTCAAACTACTTTGAACATTACTTTCATCATGCTTTGATACATCTATTAATATGTGCATCAATTATATTGTAAAAGTTGTGTAGAACTATGCGTAGCATGCCTCTAAGTATGAGTAAATGTTTTATGTTTGATAATGATCTTTATTCACTCACTTATTTTGGCATTGTCTACATTTGTGTTTAATCTAAGAATGCTTGTGTATGCTTTGTATTAGTACTATAAATTAAAATTGCACAAGTATCTTACCTACACTCCTTTATTTGCACTTTTAAAAGTTAAGAAAAGTGGTTATCTTTTTCATAAATTATATTGGTTTGCAAAACAAGTGTATTCGGAGAATTTTGTACAAAACAAAATCATAAAATAAAGTGACAAAGATAACTCCACCAAGCACTACTTGAACCTCCTGATAAGTCTTAATGAGTATTGTGAGGTTGAGCACCTTGGAAAGAATAATAAAGTGTCTTGTGCAAATCAAATCTTTCCTTCAAAAATAAGAAAAACCACTTTCTCTTAAGTACACCGGATCACTAGTCTCAAAATTCACAATAAAATATGTGATCCCCCAAGCACTACTTTGCACCCTGATAAGTCTTGATGAGCATTGTGTGTGCAAAGCACCTTGGTAGTTGTACATTTTTTTGTGCATTAAAGTGTGTGGAAGTAATCTTATTTGTGTTTTATTGTGCTTCTTACTTTACACATTCCTTGTATTTTTGATTAAAACATTTGTTTACTCTTCTCAAAATTACACTTATGTGCACATCATTATCTTCCATAACACTTCTTCTCATGAGTATTGGATCTTAATGCTAATTCTATACTACTCTTTATTTATGAAATGCACTAGATCACCTAGCATGCTTTCTACAATGTTTGGTATGTTTTGAAATTGTAAATTAAAGTAACATTGTAGTACTTTCTCTTTTGATAACATTATTTCATGCTTGGTTACTATATTGTCAAAATAAAAAAAAATTTGATTTACAAAAACATCTTCGTTTTGAAATTGAACTCATATATCTTTTTATGGACCATCATTGATTACCATAAGATGTTTCATGTATTTCTACAAGTCTTCCGCATCATCACCATATAACTTTTACCTTGCACTTTCATGCTTATATCAAGTCTTAAATCTCAATTTTTTTCTTTTCTTAAAAACAAGTGGTAGACTTGCTTGGTAGAATTTATATTGGTTATTCTAACACGCATATCATTTTTATGCTAAAAACTCTGATTTATTTCTTTATAAAATTTCTATTCTAAACACTCCAACAAGTGAAATATTGCTTATAAAACATCTCTTTTTGAACTTAAACTCTTATTTAGTATTATGATGTTTTTTTTCAAAATCTTCCACAATACTCCAACTCTAATTCATTCATAAATTTCAATATAGCTATGTGAGTTTTATTTCAAAAATTCAAATAAAAATAAAAACCCATATGCTATGAATTTTCCCATTAGATTTAAATGCTTAATGTTTCCAATAATTATTATCCATGACTTCATATCTCACCATAATGGGGGCGTAGGGTTATAGACATTAGATAACCTTATCTCTAGACATGTCTTGTCCTTAACCGGGGAGGGTTCTAGTGGGGCCTTGTGAGGCACTGGGTGGAAAGAGTGCTAGGTTAAGTTTTTTGTCTAGTGTTTGCATATGGGATTAACACCCCAACCTACAACATGTTTGCAGCTCCTCATGCCCATCCGTCACTTAGTACGGGGCTAGGGTGTTGACATATTGTCTGGATAGATTGGTTACTTGGAAATCATGATTTTTTTTAGGCTTAAAACTCTTATTTAAAGGGGAAATCATTATTTTTTGCTAAACTCTAATTTATAAAAGGGGAGAACTACAAACAAAAGGGATAAAATAAGTCATAACTGTTGGAGCTTGCTTTCCGCATCTCTTGGTTTGAGAATAACAAATACCGTGTTGTATTTGATCTAGTCTTTTGTGTGTTTATAGTGGCCAGGTTGTACAGGTTCAATGAGGAGACAAGTCCTTGTTCATGGGCATGATCCGAGAACGACAAGTCTCAGGTTGGATGAGTTTTGTGTGCTGATCTTAAAATGGCCATAACTTTCAATCCAGGAAGAGTTACAGAACGTGACACCCCATTTCGGAGATGAGAACGACTCAATCTACAGTCTGGAGTAGTTTCGGACGGAAAAAATGAAGAGGAGCTGTCGCCTAGGCGACAGCGGATGTCGCCCAAGCGACAGCGGATGTCTCCCAGGCGACAGCTGAGAAGTTACAACTACTTCCCCCACGGCAGCACGACGAAAGGCAGTTTTGAGCTGTCGAAAATCCGACATCGATGTCGCCCAGGCGACAGCTCGGAGGTTACAACAACTGCCCATGACAGCACCACGACCGGCAGTTTTGCGCTGTCGGAAATTTCCGACAGCTGATGTCGCCCAGGCGACAGCGAAATTCTATAAATTGGCTCCTTTTGTTCGTGCATTCAGAGCTTTGAAGATTCTAAGTCCCTTCCTGAGTGTATTCCATCCAGAGAGCTCCAGAACCTCATAAACTCCCATTTATGCTGAGAAGGTTTGAAATTGAAGACGAGATCGGACGCGCTTATACATCAACGATCATCTCGAGGCTTCAACCTTCCTTTCAGAGATCTGAATTTATAGAGAGTTCTTATTTTATCTTGTATTTTCATTTATATACATTTTACTTTGTATTTGTAGGGAAAATCGCTTCCTTGTACGGAGCGTCTAAGTCCTTGCGTGGCTTAGGGGAAAATCGCTTCCTTGTGCGGAGCGTCCAAGTCCTTGCGTGGCTTGGTGGGAAATCGTGGCCTTGTGTGCTACGTCTAGATCTTGGGAAGATCTAGAGGATAGGCTTGGTCTTGGTCTAGGGAGAGACAAGTGATAGCCTTTCGATCCTTGGGAGAAGGATTGGTAAACAAAAAGAAATTTACATTTGTACGCCTCCGATTTCTAGCGATATAGAAATCAAATTTATGTAAACACTTTTTCATATAATATAATCATGTCTCTTTTGTGTTTACTTGATTTCTATCATTTGGCGTAATCTCTATTATATTGTGTTCTAAGTTTTCAATTCTAAATCTAAATTGTTTATGTCAATCTCCTTCATTATAAAACAATTTAGTAATTATCTTGAAAATTATAGAAAGAATTTTATTCCCTTATTCACCCCCCCTCTAAGGGCGCCGTAAGATCCAACAATTGGTATCAGAGGTAGGTTATTCCAAATCGGCTTAACAACCGGGAATAATGGCGTCTCTTGATCATGATCTCGCTTCTACTAGTGGGGAAAATTTTAATATAAATGAAAAAATATTATCACCACCATTATTTATGGGCAAAAATTTTAAAGGGTGGAAAATATTAATGAAAAATTTTCTTAAGGCCTTAGATGAAAAAGTTTGGAATATTACTATTAAAAAGCCATCTAGCGTACTAACTAGAAACGAAATTATTTTAAATGCAAAATCTATGAATAGTATATTTTGTGCGTTGGACCAAAATATTTTCAAACTTATTTATACTTTACCTACCGCATATGAAATTTGGAGTTTTCTTGAAAGAACTTATGATTCTCCTTCTACAGGCACGGAACATTCACAAGAACCGGAGAATATGCAAGCCTATGCAAATATTCAAGAAAGCTACACAAAGGATGGATCCATAGAATACTCATCAAGCGGAAAGGATGATGGACACTCTTGTTTGGAAGAGGAAGATGAAGAAGACAACGTCACAATATTGGACTCAGTTGATGGCAAAACATCAAGCAAAAGAGAAGACGGAAACTATAGCAAGGTAAGAAAATCTAAATCTTCTCTTTTAGTAACAAATTCTATTTCTACATTTCGTGTGCTTAAATTTGCTAAACGTAAAATTTCAAAGTTGAAACATGCTAATTCCAAATTACGTTTAGAAAATAAAACTTTAAAAGCAAACGCTAAAGTAGAATCTTATATTGATGTTTCAAATTCTTGTTCATGCTCTTTAATTGAAAATGCTAAACCTTGTTTTGATTATAATACATTTAAAGAAGAACTCAAGGTTTTGGAAAAAGGTCTTTTAACTTCAAAAGAGCATAATGAAAAATTGTTAAAAGAAAATGATAATTTAAAGGATAAATTAGAATCATTAAAAATGTTTATTCAAAACTTTTCATATAATAAAACTTCTTTTATTTATAGTTTATCAAATTATCAAAAGTCTAAAAGCTTAACTTCATATTATAAGAGTACGTCTATAAAAAAGAGTGGAAATGAAAATCATCAAAATAAGAACCAATCATTTAAAACATATTGTAACCCACTTTTTCAACATTCAATTCTTAAGAAAGACCATCACTCTTATAAACTCTCAAAGAATCAATATAATAAAATTCATTATGATTATCAACATCAATGTATTTTGAAAAATAATTTGAATAAACATAAATCCCAAATGAATTATTTTTCAAACAACTATCATTCCAAAAAGATGTCAAATAATCATAATATGAATTTAAAAGATAAACAACCAAAGTATGAATGGAGGCTCAAAATTAAAAACGAAACACTAACTCCACTTGTAAAGGCCCATTCATCACTATCTCTCCAAAAGCCTACACGATGTATTTGGGTACCCAAAGGAACCATCACACTTGGTCCCCTTTGGATACTTAAGTCTCTTATTCACTAGGAATCATTATATTGCATGAAGTAGAAATTAATTAAAAATGAAATATCAGTACTCTACTTCATGATATGCTTAATTGCTTTTTCTTTTGTTTGTTTTCTTATTTTTGAGCCAACACGCTAAGGTCACTTAGATATATTATGAAATATGACTTTTACATTTTAAGCCTAATGTTTATCAAATCAAAATTGAATTAAATTGAACATAAAGTCATAATTTTTAAGTGATCTATCTTTTCCTTTTGTTTTATCCTTTTTAAATCCTTTGCCTATAAATATCTTATATTATCATTACAAATTGAATGCTAAATTTTCTAAATGATATTATCAAGACTAATGAAATTACCTTCAAAATTGGATTTAAATGGATTTTTAGGGGTCTTAGGCTAAAATATTAAATGCGCAACTAATTGCATATTTGTCTATTTTTCGTTGCTGCATATAATAACCCATATATTGAAAATCATAATCGAGAAAAATCAGAATCAAATAATATCAAAAACAATGTGTTTTAAATCAAATATAGTAACTCTGTTGCTAACGCCAGGCGTTATCACTAACGCTGGCGGTAACATATTTTCCTAAAAATTCTGATTTTCTCTACAAAATTATTTTTACTATCATTGTTGTCAAATACCTTGTATTTGTTTTGTCTAATTTCTAAAAATAAAATCAAAAAGAAAATTTACAAAAATGATGAATATGATTTCACAATCACCACCATGATCTATTAATATCCTATGCTAAAATTCACTATAATCATATATCATAATTCATGATCCATCAAGACCTATCTTAAATCAACTAATTCTATCAACCTTAGGAATTATGAAATATATGATTGCAATTGGTATTATAGTTTCATATCTTGTTTTGTGTGTGTGATGTGCATCTTTATTGTTTGCATGAATCTCATTATCTTTAGACCTATGAATTAACTTGATATCAACAAGATGAAATCAAATACAATTGTCACTTCTTTCTAGGTCTATGAAAATTCAAAACTCTATGTTTGAATACATGCAACTCAATCTTATATTTGTCCATCTTTACTTAGCTTTGCACCATGTTGTCCTAATTCATCACACTAGCATTATCACGTACCATAGATAGAAATCAATGCTCATGCTAGTTATATCTTGCAATGGTAAAGTAAATTATATCATTAAAATATGAAAATCTTATTTTCCTTTGTAGTTATTTGCATGAATAAAACTTTTCTAAATGGATTTAAAATCAACAATCTTCGATAAAATTGTAAATCCAAAACTAATCATGAAATTATAACACAGTTAATATATTTAAGGCTTACACGCTTAATATGTTTATAATCAATAAACCTATGACATGTGTCTCACAATAGCGAGGGCGTAGGATTGTGTGCATTAGAGACCTAACCTCTAAGTCATGTCTTGTCCTTAACCGGGGAGGGTTCCAGTGGGGCCTTGAGAGGCACTGGGGGGAAAGAGTGCTAGGTTGAGCGTCGTCTTTTGTATGCATATGGGATTAACACCCCAACCTACGGCAGGTGTGCAGCTCCTCATGCCCATCCGTCACTTAGTACGGGGCTAGAGTGTAGTCATGTAGTTAAGGTATCTTGATCTTAGATATACTTATATTATATTCATTGCATGAACATTATCTCACTCTTTATACATAAATCATGCATATTTTTTTTTATTCTAACATTGCATCATGTGTTTGCATATTTTAATATTTCGAGCTTTAATGATTTTACCAAACACAAGTATTTGAAAAATCACCAAATACATGTTAAAAGAGCCTTCAAATCTAATCAATATACTCTGAAATTTCAACTGAAGGAAGGTCTCTTTATAATACAAATGAATTGAGAAAAATATTTTTCAAAACATCAAGAAATGCAGTTCTGTTTTGGCGTTAAGAAGTTAATGCCTGGCGTTAGCTCCTTTGCTCCAAAATATTTTTTTGTTTTGAATTATTTCTGGTATTATTTTAATATTTTGTGTGTTTGTAAAAACTTTTCTACCTTTTTATTCCTTTTAAAACAAAATTTTATGTCTTTTAAAAAAATATATATGTATTTTCTCATACGTTACTTTTGTTTATTTCTCTGGCATAGAATATCATTTACTGAAAGGGCTATTAAAGACTTTTATGATTTCCAGAGAATATATTTATAAATAAAAAATAAATACAAAATTACAAAACAATTTCAAAGAACAAAAATATGTTTTTCTTTATGTGTGTTTATTGTTTTGTCCATATAAAAAAAATTCAAAAATTTATAAAAACAAAAATGATTGTTATTCATTGCCATTGTCAAGGATGGATGATTAATTATATCAATTAAAGATTAAATACAATGTTTAATTTAACTTTCAAGTTTCTTAAAAACATTATTTTGTATTTGTCATGCCTTGAAAATTATCTTGTTATGTGCAATGAAATTGATTGTAGATAAACATGTGTAGAAATGTTTAGCATGCCTCTAAGTATGAGTAATGTATTATGTTTGATAATGATTCATTCACTCACTTATTTTTGATAACCTACATGTGTTTACAATCTTATTCTTACATGATCGTGTAGTGTAATAACATAAATAATTAAAATGCCTAAATAGATTACCTACACAACATTGAATTGGTTATTACAATTCTTTGTCTTTCATGCACTTATTCTTTAGAGAAATGTGGTTTAAAATGCTATGTTTGCAAAACAAGTGAATTCGGAGTCCTTAGTCACTAAACTAAAAATCAAATAATAAATGACAAGGAATACTCCACCAAGCACTACTCACCCTCCTGATAAGTCTTAATGAGCATTGTGAGGTTGAGCACCTTGGCTAAGAATTGTAAAGTGTCTTGTAGCAAACAATTTATACACCACTTCTCTTTAGTACATCGGATCACAAAAAAATTGAAAATAAAGCTAAAAAGTATAAAAGTGATCCCCCAAGCACTACTTTGCACCCTGATAAGTCTTAATAAGCATTGTGTGTGCAGAGCACCTTGGTAGTTGTACTATTTATTCATGTGCATTAAAATAGTGTGGAAGTAATATTATTTGTGTATTTTAATGTTGTGTTATTTCATTATATATGTCATGTGTTTTTGATTGATTCACTTGTATACTTTATCAAAACACTACTTTGTACACATCATTATCTTTCATAAAACTTCTACTCATGAGAATTAGATCATAATGCTCATCTACTCAAATCTCTACAAACTTAAGTAAATGCACTAGATAACAAAGCATGACCGCTACAATGTTTATGTTTACTTGAAATGAAAATTTTATTACATTGTAGTTTGTGTATCTTTTTTTGATATTATGAAATCATGCTTGCAATTTTTTTTATCTTAATGGAATAGCATCTCTTCAATCTTTAACTCAAACATCAACTTTTCAAATTTAAAACTCATTATCCTTTATATGGTTTTATCTTCTAAAATGATGTTTATGTTTAAGAGTGCTTATTATTTATAACACTGTGTTTTCATTTAAGCAAGTGGTATCTTAAAATAGAATGCTTACTTTATCATGTTAGCTATGTTGCTTACTACTTTATGTTACATCATGCCTATATTTTTCTCAACAAGTAGTATTTAACAAGCTTTTGATTGCATCCTATTTTTCTTCTCGACATAAAAGCTATTACTCTTATATACTCCCATATTTATTATTTCTTCATAATTATTCATTCTTTATTTCAAAATAATTTTTGATAATATCAAAAAAAGGGGAGAAATATAAATTCAAGAAATCTCTTACTAATCTCAATTTTTCAGAATGCACCATTGCAATTAATTATAACATTTAGGGGGAGCATACATTTAGGGGAAGAATACAATTTAGGGGGAGTATATTAAAATTTTTTCATGGAAAGCGTCTATGTAGAGGGAGTGATATTGCTCGATCATGACAACCCACTTTTGGTAATAACAAAAGGGGGAGAATAAAATGAGAAATCTAGTGACATATATATTTAGGGGGAGTAAAATCTATCACGCCGTAAACCTTTTATTCAGGCATATCTTTTATCGCACTTATCTATAAACTCACTAATTTCTCATATGGGTATTTGTTATTATCAAAAGGGGGAGATTGTTGGAGCTTGCTTTCCGCATCTCTTGGTTTGAGAATAACAAATACCGTGTTGTATTTGATCTAGTCTTTTGTGTGTTTATAGTGGCCAGGTTGTACAGGTTCAATGAGGAGACAAGTCCTCATTCATGGGCATGATCCGAGAACGACAAGTCTCAAGTTGGATGAGTTTTGTGTGCTGATCTTAAAATGGCCATAACTTTCAATCCAGGAAGAGTTACAAAACGTGCCACCCCATTTCGGAGATGCGAACGACTCAATCTATAGTCTGGAGTAATTTCGGACGGCAAAAATGAAGAGGAGCTGTCGCCTAGGCGACAGCGGATGTCGCCCAGGCGACAGCTGATGTCGCCCAGGCGACAGCGGATGTCGCCCAGGCGACAGCGGATGTCGCCCAGGCGACAGCGGATGTCGCCCAGGCGACAACTGAGAAGTTACAACTACTTCCCCCACGGCAGCACGACGAAAGGCAGTTTTGAGCTGTCGGAAATCCGACATCGATGTCGCCCAGGCGACATCTCGGAGGTTACAACAACTGCCCACGACAGCACCACGACCGGCAGTTTTGCGCTGTCGGAAATTTTCGACAGCTGATGTCGCCCAGGCGATAGCGAAATTCTATAAATTGGCTCCTTTTGTTCGTGCATTCAGAGCTTTGAAGATTCTAAGTCCCTTCCTGAGTGTATTCCATCCAGAGAGCTCCAGAACCTCATGAACTCCCATTTATGCTGAGAAGGTTTGAAATTGAAGATGAGATCGGACGCGCTTCTACATCAACGATCATCTCGAGGCTTCAACCTTCCTTTCAGAGATCTGAATTTCTAGGGAGTTCTTATTTTATCTTGTATTTTCATTTATATACATTTTACTTTGTATTGGTAGGGAAAATCGCTTCCTTGTGCGGAGCGTCTAAGTCCTTGCGTGGCTTAGGGGAAAATCGCTTCCTTATGCGGAGCGTCCAAGTCCTTGCATGGCTTGGTGGGAAATCATGGCCTTGTGTGCTACGTCTAGATCTTGGGAAGATCTAGAGGATAGGCTTGGGCTTGGTCTAGGGAGAGACAAGTGATAGCCTTCCGATCCTTGGGAGAAGGATTGGTAAACAAAAAGAAATTTACATTTGTACGCCTCTGATTTCTAGCGATATAGAAATCAAATTTATGTAAACACTTTTTCATATAATATAATCATGTCTCTTTTGTGTTTACTTAATTTCTATCATTTGGCGTAATCTCTATTATATTGTGTTCTAAGTTTTCAATTCTAAATCTAAATTGTTTATGTCAATCTCCTTCATTATAAAACAATTTAGTAATTATCTTGAAAATTATAGAAAGAATTTTATTCCCTTATTCACCCCCCCCCCTCTAAGGGCGCCGTAAGATCCAACAATAACTCTGATCATTTTCAATGAAAGACAAGTCTAAAACTCCTTATCATTTACTTAAAAAAGCTCGATCATGCCTTCTCTTTTATTTACACATTTTTAGTGCTTTGTTTCCCTACCCACTTTTGCTAATAACAAAGGGGGAGAACTAACATGATAAAATGCAAAAGGGGGAGAACTAACTTGATAAAAATATAATCCGCTATCAAAATAAAAACCCAACATGATTGATTAAGTTGATAACATACATATTAGGGGAGCATTCACATAGGGGGAGCATATATTTAGGGGGAGCAATTCTAAATGCTAAAATCAATAATTATCCTAAAGTCATCACTCTCACACACACACAAGTATAGTCTCATCATGCTTATTTATTAATGCTTTGTTTTATCATTAATTGATTTGTTATTATCAAAAGGGGGAGTTTGTTGGAACATGGTCTTCCGCATCTCCTAGGTTTGAGAATAACAAATCCTATGTGTATTTGATCTTAAGTGTTCAAGTGTGCAGGTTAACATAGTCCATATGACTCAAGGAGTACTCATGATGACTGCCCCCAAAATTGAAGCCAAAATTCGAAAAGGCTCATTAGCGTCGGCGGTAGCGATAGCGCCCGGCGCTAGCGATGATTAGCGCGATTCCGACAGTGTTTTTAGAAAGAGCTAGCGCCCGGCGGTAGCTACTAGCGCTGGCAGTAGCATGGCGCACAAGAGGCATAGAGCAAATTATTGCCACGGATGGGAGATTCGGCCGCGCAAGATCATTCCTAATTCGGGCTAGCACCGGCGATAGCGCTAGCGCCGGCAGTTGCGCTAGCGCCGGCGGTTGCGCTAGCGCCGGCGGTAGCGTGAAGGCTATAAATTGGATGCTTTGGCTCCGAATTCTTCATCCTCCTCCAATCCCAAACTCCAGAGCTTCGTGCCACAGCAGAGAGAGGAAGATTTAGAGTGATACTCCCATAATTCCATAAAGCCTTAAGGAGATCCGTGGAGAAGATTTCAACACGCGTCATCATCGTGACAAAGGTCGCATTGACTACGATCATACTCTGCGGGCCTTCGCCCACTTCTCAAAGAGATCCACATAGAGGGAGTTTTTATATTATTGTCTGTTCATTTCATATCTTTTCTGTAAACGGTAGAGAAATCGCCTCGTGTTGGCGACTAGGTCTGGGGTAGGACTTAGGGCTGAAAATCACCTCGTGTTGGCGACTAGATCTAGGTTAGGTCTAGGGGGTGCTCAAGGCCACATCCGGGGAAGGATTGGCTAGAGCGGCTTGAGGCTGTATCTGGGGAGAGATCGGCTAAAGCCAACCGGTTCGTGGGGATACGAGTCGGTATAGAAAACGAAAAAGAGTCTTATTAGTCGCCTTCGATCTCTAGCGTCATAGAGATCAAGTTTTGTAAAATCCTTACTTATTAATAAAGCATGTCTCTTCTTTTGTTTTTACTAAACTTCTCATTGTTTTAATATTGCAATATTTCTAAGTTTTCTAAATAAAATATAAAGTTTTTAAAAACCCTTATTCACCCCCCCCCCCCCTCTAAGGGCGCCGACCGATCCAACAGTAGGAGCCTTTGGGTTCTGAGACTATAGGGCTTTATTGCCTGAGTGTGTAAGGCTGATTGGCCTGAGTTATAGAGCTGAGAGGTCAGCTTGAGGTAGGACCAGGAGGTGGTATGAGTTGTAGGAGGTGGATTCCTCTGAGGTAGGGATGTTGTGCCTGAGGTAGGGTTTGGGAAAACCTGAGAGATCCTATGGGATCTGTGCTGTAGGCTCTTGGAGCTGAGTTTGGAGAAGTTGACCTTGTCTAACTCATTGTTAGAAAGGTGACGGGGGAAAGAGGACTACTCAAGACACCCTGTCTTGAGGAACCTCTATAAATCTCTTTGTGCTTTCTGTGCTTGATAATTTGCTAACCTAAATTCAGAAAACACAACCTATAATAAAAGAATCCTATTCACCCCCCGTCTAGGTGTTTAAGACTACATCCTATATAAACTATCAAGTGGTATCAGAGGGAGGTTGGTCAAGAAGGACATAACTCTCAGACCAGATCCTATAAAGGAATAGTCTTATCAATCCAATGGCATCCTCTGTGTTGGAACAACCCTATTACTGATTTGGGCTAGGATCACTATCTGCTGACTAGGATCAAGTTGACCCCAATGTATAGTTTATGGGTAAAGGTTTTAGGCTGATAAAACTAAGGAGAAGATTCAGATTCTGCGATCGATGAACTCCACACTGCGTTCGACAAACTGCTCTCTGCGTTCGACGAACGGCTTACACTCTGCGTTCGACGAACGGCTTGCCTCAAGCTCGTCTCAGCAGTCGACGATCTTCAGTCTCAATGGCTCAGCGGCTCAGCGGTCGACGAAATTATCCAGTCTCAGCGGTTGACGATTACCTTCAGATTGACGAAAGTTATTCTCAGCTCAACTAATTCAATTCTTCCAGCCAGATTCAATTGAGGTCGACGAACTCACATTGTGTTCGACAAAATTTGTTGAGATCGACGAATTAAATGACAACAGATTTATTTCAGAAGATTAGTTATATTACTCTCTTCAGTTCGACGAACTTCATTCTGCGTTCAACGAGCTCAGCTCTGCGCTCGACTAAATTTGTTATTACAGTTCAGAACTTCAGACAGATTATAATATTCCATTCTCTGAACTCAGATTCTTCTGCAACGCCTCTATTCTTCCAGATAAGTAAGATAAATATATTTCTTTTTATTATTCCAAGATTATAGTCGTTGACATTTAGCGGAAAAGGACATGTCCATGGAAAAGGAAAAATGTAAACGACGTGTCAGATTTACAGTTCCCAGTATATCTCTTCAGAATATTATATTCCTTAATTTAAGGGATTTGCGTTTAAAATCTGTCAGAGATTTCAAAAGTGAATAAGGAAGAAGATATACAGTATCAATATACACAGAGTTTTTTTCACGACGGGATCATTACAGAACATATCACATATAACTGTACAGAAAAGAAAAGAGGAAGAAGAAACAGTTGGGAAAAATATACAAGAAGAAAAAGAGGAACAAAAGCAGATCATCTTCATCTTCTTCCTCAAGCAGCATTCATTTTCTGAGAACATCTACATTCATCTCTCAGTGATCAGCTGCAAGTTTAGATCTTCAAAAGAAGAACAACAAACTGAAGAAATTATTCTCTTAGTTTTATCAGCAATAGGAAGATCATTCAATCAAAAGGAAGCTTCCATCCTCAAACTGTCAACAAATCTACGTCAGACATTAGGAGCTTTGCAACATCAATTTTCATTTGTCTTCTCTCAGATTATTGACAGAGAAGAACATTCTAAGCCCTCTTTATCACATTCTGTAAAGGGTTAAAACTCCCTTCAAAAGTTTACCTCTTGGTGGCAAGACACCTGATCAAAAAATCCTGTTTGGTTTTTGGGCACCTTATCAAAAGCTCATTGGTGTTAGGACACCTGATCAAAAATCCTAGTGGATTCCTACCAAGGGTGGTAGAAGAGTAGACATACCCATGTTTATTGGGGAACTACTATAGCTCCTTGTGTCCTTTGTGATTGATTTACTTTTCTGTGCTTGTGCTGTGTTTTATTTTCAGTTTCATATAAATCACACTGCTATACATATATATATCAGTATTTTTAATTCCACAATAAAACTAATAAAAAGTTTTAATACTCTATTCACCCACCCTCTAGAGTTAGTTTAAGATTTAACCTTACTTTCAATTGGTATCAGAGGGTAGTGGATTCTTTACAGGCTAACACCTGAATCACAAAGATCAATTAGATCTTAAATTCTTTCAGAGTTTGTATTTTTATTTATTTTTGTTTAAAAAACTCATGGCACAAAACAAAGAGTATTCAAGCACAAGACCTCCTATGTGCAATCTAAATAAGTTTGCACTATGGAAAGCAAGGATTAGGTTATATATGATCTCTATTGATGAAGAAATATTCAATGTTATTTTGACAGGACCTCCTACTCTCTCAGCATCAACAAGTACTGATGCAGCAGCAAATAACAATGCTGTCCCACCTCCTGAGTGGACAGATGCTCAAAAGAAGCAAAGGAGTGCTGATGCAAAAGCCATGAACATTTTGGCTCAAACAATGTCTGATGACATTTTTCAGAAAGTGGTGGAATGCACTTCAGCAAGAGAGATCTGGACTTCTCTCAATAATATGGTTGAAGGATTTGCTGATGAAGGAAAGGACAGAAGATCACATCTCATCTCTCAGTTTGAGAATTTAAAGAAAGGAGAAGTTGAGACAGTGGCTGATATGTACAATAGGCTCAGTCTCTTCATCAATGAGCTGAAATCCTTGGACAAAGTGATCTCTATCACTAAGATCAATGACAAGATCCTAATGTGCTTCCCCAGCACATGGGACTCTAGGATCTGGCCTATCAAGGAAGCCAGGAGCCTCAATGAGATTACTACTGAGACATTGTTAGGCAAGCTCAAATCCTATGAGCAGCTTGTCAAATCCAGAGAAGCTGAACAGTCCACTTCATCTCCAGCAACAAAGAAGGAAAAGAACATTGCCTTCAAAGCTACAGAAGAAGAAGGAGAGACTCTTGACAATGAGAAGTTGATGAGTCTACTTGCCAAAAGATTCTACAAGATGGCAAGAAAAGACTTCAGGAGAAAGTCATCTAGGAGCTATGAAAAACCAATGTATGACAAAGCTCCATCTAAAGAAGTTATATGTTTTTGTTGCAGGAAACCAGGGCACATTGTACCTGACTGTCCAGAGAATCAAAACAAGAAGGACAAGAAGGAAAAGAGAAATGAAAAAGAAGTTAAAAGACACTCCAGCAAGTCTTCCTCCCACAAGCACAAACACAAGGGAAGAGGATTTGTAGCAGAAACTTGGAGTGAAACTGAATCAGAATCATCATCCAGCTCTTCTGATGATGAAGAAGAATCAAAGGAGAATGACCCATGCCTGATGGTCATTTATGACTCAAGCAGTGAGCCAGCAAGTGCATCTTCATCCAGCTCTTCTGATGATGAAGATGATGAAGAAGAGAAGAACTTCTGTATGATGGCTATCAATGCCTCAGCAAACAACTCAGATGAAGAAGAATCAGAATCAGAAGCTGAATATGATGCTGATCAGGTAATATCTAATTTTGATTTCAATTCAGTTGGATTCAAAGATGAATTCAAAGTACTTTGCTTAGACTTACTCAAATCTGAGAAGGAAATAATCTCTCTCAGATATAAGTTGGCTGAAATGAATCAAATAAGTGAAGAAAATGTCAATCTTAAGAAAGATTTGGCTGCCTCCAGAGAACACATTGTTCTCATTGAGAACAAGTTGTCTGAAGCTAAGAAGTTTGAAGAATCCCTCAATGGGAGAAGCATCAAACTGATGGACATCACAAGCACTGTCAATGCTAGACTTAATAGCAAACTGGGCTTGAGTGCTTCATCACGTGAGCCACATCTCATTAAGAAAAACATACTATCTACACCTATAAAATTCATTTCTTATAAGGGCAAAGAGGCTGTAGAAGTAAATAAAGATATTTCAAGCAAGACTGTTAAGAATAAAAAAATTCCGCAGAATTTGTCGAACAGAGCTCGATGAAATGAATTCAATTCGTCGAATGGAGATCGACGAAAGCTGAAGATAGATTTTCAGTATAGTCATTATATGAACGGCGATCGACGAAATCTCATTCATTCGTCGAACGACGATCGACAAACTCAGCCCAGTTCGTCGAATAGAAATTTTACAGAAAATTTAATGAATTCTTATTCTAAACATACTAAGAATCCTTTCACTGAATGGATAATTACTCCAAGGAGATATCATCCAAAGGGCTATAAGGATCAGCCTGAAATATCCTTTATTTCTGATTTTTGTGGAAATTCAAAAAGACCCAAGGTAGTCTGGGTCAAGAACAAATAGATTGTTTTTTTCTATTTTTGCAGGTACACAGCTATCTAAGAATAAAAGAACAATGGTAGTTGGATAGTGGATGCTCAAAGCATATGACAGGAATCAAGGCCAATCTGAACAACTACAAGGCAAAGCTTGGACCAAAAGTGATATTTGGAGACTCCAACTGTGGACAAACAAAAGGATATGGAAAAGTCAAGGTTGGAGAAGTCACCTTCAAATAGGTAGCTTATGTCAAGGGACTGAAGCACAACCTCATCAGCATAAGCCAATTATGTGATGAAGGGTATCAGGTAACTTTTAATAAATCAAAATGCCTTATTAAGTCTTCTGATAATATTACTGTTTTATCAGGTATTAGGCAAGGAAATATCTATTTAGTAAATTTCAACTCATCAAAATCAGAAATCTGTTTATTTAATCAATTAAGCAAACCTAGTGAACTTTGGCATGAGAGATTAGGACATGTAAATCTTAGGACCATTGCTAAATTATCTAAGGACAATCTTGTTAGAGGATTACCTTCTGGTTCATACAAGAAGGAAGGTCTTTGCAGGGCATGTCAACTAGGTAAGCAAACTAAAAACAGTTTTAAATCATTATCTAAAAGTGATTCACCTAGAATCTTATACTTGCTACGTATGAACCTTTTTGGACCAATAACAAAAAAGAGTTTAGGGGGGAAGTCATACACTCTAGTTATTGTAGATGACTTCTCTATATTCACTTGGGTGTTCTTTTTGAGAGAAAAGCCAGATAACTTTAATGTTCTTACAGACTTTCTTAAGAGCATTCAGATTGAGTATTCTACTCAGATTGCATTGATCAGAAGTGATCATGGCACTGAGTTTGAGTCTTTTCTCATGCAAGAATTCTGTGATAAGGAAGGTATCATGCATTGCTTCTCAGCTCCTAGAACTCCTCAACAAAATGGGGTAGTTGAAAGGAAAAATAGAACCCTAATTGAATCAGCAACAACATTACTTGCAGATGCTAATTTGCCCCTATCTTTTTGGGCAAAGGCTGTTAGCACAGCAAATTATGTGTTGAATAGGAGTTTGATACATAAACTTAAGGGTAAGACTCCTTATGAGTTACTTAAAGGGAAGAAACCTAAAGTTAACTATTTTAGAACATTTGGTTGTAAATGTTTTGTTCACAATAATGACAAAAAATACCTTAGGAAATTTGAACCAAAATCTGAAGAAGGAATTTTCTTAGACTATTCATTAATCAGCAAAGCATATAGGATATTTAACAAATCCTCTTTTAAAATTGAAGAATCTATGCATGTTTCTTTTGATGAAACTAACATGTTTTACAAGGAGAAGAATTCTTCTACCAAAGAAAACTTGCAGGTACCTACACTCTGTGAGCAGCTAGATCAATTAGCTCTATAAAAGGAAGGATCTCTAAATCCTGTACAGCAGGATGGTGAAGAAAGTGATGAAGTAATCAGTGAAACTGTAACTAAAAAGGAAGCATTAAGTAACATTCCACAAGAGGAATTAATTACAAATAATGTTGATCCCACTATGCCTGTTGATTATGTCAATATTAGAGATCACCCCAGATCTCAAATAATTGGAGACATATCAATTGGTGTCCAAACAAGGCATCAAGCTAATCAGAATCTGATGCACACTTGTTTTCTCCCTCAGATTGAACCTCAATCCCTACAAGTTGCAGAACAAGATCCCAACTAGATCATTGCTATGCAAGAAGAGCTCAATCAGTTTGAGACAAACAAAGTTTGGGAATTGGTTCCTAGACCAAAGAATCATCCAGTCATTGGAACTAAATGGGTCTAAAGGAACAAGCTAGATGCAGATGGCAATATTGTGAGAAACAAAGCTAGACTAGTAGCTCAAGGATACTCACAGGAAGAAGGAATAGATTATGATCAGACTTTTGCACCAGTTGCAAGGTTAGAAGCAATCAGGATCTTCCTTGCATTTGCTGCATACAAGAAGTTCAAGGTTTATCAAATGGATGTGAAGAGTGCATTCATGAATGGAGAAATCAAAGAAGAAGTCTATGTGGAACAACCACCAGGTTTCATCTCTCCAACTCACTCCTCTTTTGTATTTAAGCTTAATAAAGCTCTCTATGGTCTTAAACAATCTCCCAGAGCATGGTATGAGACCTTAGCTAGTTTTATTTTAGAGAATAAATTCTGTAGAGGCATAGTTGATAAAACCCTATTTTTCAGGATACATAAAAATCAAACTTTGTTAGTTCAAATATATGTAGATGATATCATATTGGCTCTACTGATTCAAATCTATGCAAAAGATTCTCTAATCTAATGCAATCTAAATTTGAAATGAGTAGTATGGGTGAACTATCATACTTCCTTGGTCTTCAATTGAAGCAAACTCCAAATGGAATCTTCATATCCCAATCTAAGTATTCTAAGGAATTAGTGAAAAGATTTGGTATGTCTGATTCTTCCACCATGAAAACACCCATGCCCTCTAATGTTGTTGTTGATAATGATGAATCAGGGAAACCTATTGATCGAAAGGTATATAGAGCAATTGTTGGCTCATCACTTTATTTAACAGCAAGTAGGCCTGATATAATGTTTGCTACTTGTATTTGTGCTAGGTTTCAAGATAACCCCAAAGAATCTCACCTAATTTTATTAAAAAGAATTTTGAGATATATAAAGGGTGGTCCAAATCTAGGACTTTGGTATCCAACAACATCTGAATTTGAATTAACTGGATTCTCAAATTCAGATTATGCTAGATGCAAAGTAGACAGGAAAAGCACATCAGAAACTTGCCAGTTTCTTGGTGATAGGCTTGTGTCTTGGTTTTGTAAGAAACAAACATTTGTGTCCACATCAACAGCTGAATCTGAGTACATAGCTGCAGGCAGTTGCTGCTCACAGATATTGTGGATACAAAATCAGCTCCTAGACTATGGTGTCAACTTAAATAATTCAATTATATTTTGTGACAATACTAGTGCAATATCTATAGCTCAAAATCCAGTTCTCCATAGTAGGACTAAACATATAGAAATTAGGAACCACTTCCTTAGGGATAATGTGGATAAAAATAAAATTTGCCTACAATTCATCTCTACTGATTTGCAAAGGGCTGATATTTTCACCAAACCCTTGGATGAAAAGAAACATATCTTCTTTATATATCAGCTAGGAATGATAGATGGAGATTCAATAAATTAAAAATTAAATCTTCTATTTATTCCTTCATTCCCTTCAATATCAAACTAAGTTTTTCTGATTATCTGAATGCCTACATAATTGCTTCTCTTTCTAGTTCCCCTTGCACTTGATCTCTATTTCATTTTGCAGGAACAATAGCCATATAAAGATGGAATCCTTCCCTACCTCCTCAAATGTCCCTTCTTCTAGGGGCCTAGTCTCAGGCTTTCCTGAAACTAGGCAGGGGGGGATGTCTTAAAGAAGCTCCTTTTTGTTAGGGGGAGACAATTTCCTTTGACAGGGGGAGTTGTTCTGATGAAACTCCTGAGAAGTTCTTTAAAGAAGCTCCATATGATGCAATTGCTCAGGGGGAGATATTCTATGCACTAGGCAGGGGGAGTTGCTAAAAAAGCCCACAGCAGTTTGTTTCAAAAAGAGATGTTGTATGAAGACAAATTTAGATAAAGTCTTCATGATCAAATTCAGATTCAGATTATGATAGATGTTAAAGCAGATTCAAATACTGATTGGTAGCAAAGCAGATTAAGAAAGAGCAGATATCAAATTCAGATTATAAAAATTCAGTTCAGATCAACAAATTCAGAAAGCTGAAATATAGCAGATACAGTTCAGAATTCAGAATTCAGAAAAATCAGTTCAGACAATATCAGAATTCAGAAATTCAGAAAGTCAAGAGAATTTTATTTATTTCTGTTTTCATTGAAATGTTTCAGAACTCAGAGTATTATTTATTTTATATCTGATGAAATATTTAAAATATATCAGATATATATGCTCTGTTGTTTTGTTGTTATTTCTGTTTGTTTTAAATTTTTATCAAATAGTATCCTAACCCAAATAGGGGGAGATTGTTGGAACAACCCTATTACTGATTTGGGCTAGGATCACTATCTGCTGACTAGGATCAAGTTGACCCCAATGTATAGTTTATGGGTCAAGGTTTTAGGCTGATAGAACTATGGAAAAGATTCAGATTCTGCGTTCGACGAACTCCACACCGCGTTCGACGAACTGCTCTCTGCGTTCGACGAACAGCTTACACTCTGCGTTCGACGAATGGCTTGCCTCAAGCTCATCTCAGCGGCTCAGCAGCTCAGTGGTCGATGAAATTATCTAGTCTCAGTGGTCGACGAATACCTTCAGATCGACGAAAATTATTCTCAGCTCAACTAATTCAATTCTTCCAGCCAGATTCAATTGAGGTCGACGAACTCACATTGTGTTCGACGAAATTTGTTGAGATCGACGAATTAAATGAGAGCAGATTTATTTCAAAAGATCAGTTATATTACTCTCTTCAGTTCAACGAACTTCATTCTGCGTTCGACGAACTCAGCTCTGCGCTCGACTAAATTTGTTATTACAGTTCAGAACTTCAGACAGATTATAATATTCCATTCTCTGAACTCAGATTCTTCTGCAACGGCTCTATTCTTCCAGATAAGTAAGATTAATATATTTCCTTTTATTATTCCAAGATTATAGCCGTTGACATTTAACGAAAAAGGACATGTCCATGGAAAAGGAAAAATGTAAACGACGTGTCAGATTTACAGTTCCCAGTATATCTCTTCAGAATATTATATTCCTTAATTTAAGGGATTTGCATTTAAAATCTGTCAGAGATTTCAAAAGTGAATAAGGAAGAAGATATACAGTATCAATATACACAGAGTTTTTTTCATGATAGGATCATTACAGAACATATCACATATAGTTGTACAGAAAAGAAAAGAGGAAAAAGAAACAGTCGGGAAAAATATACATGAAGAAAAAGAAGAACAAAAGCAGATCATCTTCATCTTCTTCCTCAAGCAGCATTCATTTTCTGAGAACATCTACATTCATCTCTCAGTGATTAGCTGCAAGTTTAGATCTTCAAAAGAGCAACAACAAACTGAAGAAATTATTCTCTCAGTTTAATCAGCAACATGAAGATCATTCATTCAAAAGGAAGTTTCCATCCTCAAACTGTCAACAACTCTACATCAGACAGTGGGAGCTTTGCAACATCATTTTTCATTTGTCTTCTCTCAGATTATTGACAGAGAAGAACATTCTAAGCCCTCTTTATCCCATTCTGTAAAGGGTCAAAACTCCCTTCAAAAGTTTACCTCTTGGTGGCAAGACACCTGATCAAAAAATCCTGTTTGGTTTTTGGGCACCTTATCAAAAGCTCATTAGTGTTAGGACACCTGATCAAAAATCCTAGTGGATTCCTACCAAGGGTGGTAGAAGAGTAGACGTACCCAGGTTTATTGGGCAACTACTATAGCTCCTTGTGTCCTCTGTGATTGATTTACTTTTCTGTGCTTGTGTTGTGCTGTGTTTTATCTTCAGTTTCATATAAATCACTCTGCTATATATATATATATATATATATATATATATATATATATATATATATCAGTATTTTTAATTCCGCAATAAAACTAATAAAAAGTTTTAATACTCTATTCACCCCCCCCCCCCCCCCCCCCCCCTCTAGAGTTAATTTAAGATCTAACCTCACTTTCACTCTGGATTGCAGAAGGAGATGGGATCCATGAAGTTGCCCATATGCAACAAAGAAAACTTTGGCATATGGAAGCAAAGGGTTAGATTGTTTATGGAAGCATCTGATCCAAGGATATACATAACTGTAAAGCATGGGCCTTTCACCTTTCAAACTGCCTCCACCATAGATCCAACAAGAAGAGTGCCCAAGACATTCAATGATTTAACCAAGGATGAACTTGCACTGTTCACTATGGATAAAAGGTCACAAAACATAATTGTCAATGCTATTGATGACTCTACATTTCTGAACTTGGTACAGTGCACAACTGCCAAGGAAATGTGGGACACATTAGTAGTATATATGGAAGGGACAACTGAAGTGAGGGATGATAGAAAGTCACTCCTCAACCAAGAGTATGAAGCCTTCAGACAGCTCAGCCAGGAGAGCATCTCTATGTGCTATGAGAGGTTCTTCAGAATAGTCAATAAGCTAAGAACCTATGAGAGAGTGCTCACTGATTATGAGCTGAATGATAAGTTCCTTAGATCTCTAACTAGGGATTGGGACACAAAAATCTGTGCTATCAGGGAAGTGGCTAAGCTTGGTGAGACCCCCACTCATACACTGTTTGGAAAACTGCTCTCTTATGAGATGCAACTGTCTGCAAGAAAGGAAGAGGACACCTCAACAAGGGCTCAGGCAAGGGAAAAATCTGAAATCAGCACCTCAGATACCTCGTCCTCTGATGAAGAGTTTGCTGCCTTCTCAAGGCAGTTCAAGAAGATGATGAGGAGGAATCAATGGAAGAACAAGCCCTCCTCCTCATCACACTCCAAGAAAGACCACAGGAAACCTGAAAGACAGCACCCAAAGGGTGACAGGTATGATTCCAAATCTAGTAAACATGTTTCAAATAATAAAATTTGCTATTGCTACAGCAAACCTGGACATGTCATAGCTGATTGTCCAGCCAAAAGAAAGGTGAAAGGTGATAAGAAGCATCATCACCAAAAGGATGTGAAGGGTGAAAAATCCTTCCTAGCATAGAAAGGAAAAAGCTGGAGTGAATCTAAATCCTCAACTTCAGATTCAGAGAATGAAGAAGAAGCAAATCTCGAAGACCGCTATAGGCGGTAGCAAGACTGCGGCACGAAATGGCAGTATACTGATCGTTCAAGTAATATAAAATGAGGAGCAAATCCCCGAGTATCAAATCTCGAAGGAACACAGTAAGGTGGAGTTAACTATTGAGGACGAACTTGAGATTGAAGTTCTTAAGTCGGATGGAATGCGGGAGAGTTGATTTGGCTTTTGGAAAATAAAAGAAAATGACTACAACTACTCCTATGCAATGCCGCTATGTAATGCTTCGCCAGGCGGGATGGAAAACTACGTAGGCCTTGAACGCACTACTTCGCAAGGGCGGATGGACGAGTAGGCAGGCGGAATCGAACTGTGCAGGCCTTGAGCGCGCTGCATCGTTAGGCGAATGGATTACACGGGCCGCTATGCCACGCTTCGCTAGGTGGATGGAAGAGTAGGCTTGCGGATGGAGTGGGTCACACCGGCGAAATGAGGGTCGCAAGCACCTCATAGACAAGCATGCCACTAGCAATTGCTAGTTCGGCACCCGAACGTGATGGCGGGGTGGAAGATGGAATGGGGCGCTCCTCACTAAAATAGACCACAGAGATATTTCACATAGACAGAAAATATACTAAATGGCATAGCAAGATTTAGTATACATTATCCATGCACACAAAATTTAGAAGAAAAATAGTACTACAATATGAAGGGGGGTTTAGAATACAACCAAAGCACGGAGACTCATCGGAGGTTCACGGCCAGAATCTAGGGTTGTCAATCCTCGTCTGAGCTCGGGCTCCAACTGCCGTCCGGGGTCCGGAAGAGTTGTCACCTTCTTCTATTGTACCCGTCTTCTTCGTCAATCTTCCTTGGCCACGATCTCACCAGAGATCTTCATATATGCAGCAGAAAATCCCTCAAAATGGAGCTTTGGAGGTGCACGAACAATGGAGGAGGCCTAGAGGACACTCCGGCTTGAGATTTGCAAGAGAATGGCGGCCAGAGCTCCTCCCGAAGGTGGCGGTGATGGAGCGGCGAAAATGGAACGGAACTAGAGCTCTGGGCACGAGAAAGAAGATCGATCCTGATTAGGGCGGAAATCTGCGCTTTTATAGAAAAATAGTCAGAAATTGGTGACGCACGGTCGAACGCACGACCGTGCGTGAACTGTGCAATATTTAACGAGCATGAAGGCCAGGAAGACGAAGCTGGTGCGCCCGTGCATAAAAATGCACGGGTAAATTTAGAAAACTCGAAATCCGGCAACCAATATGAGGTCGTGCGTTTTGTTCGCGCACGGTTGAGGCCAACCGTGCGTGAAGAAAATGCACGAGCAGGGCAGATCACGATATTGACCAGCCGATCATAACGCATGATCGCAGCCGACCGTGCGTCAAGAAACGCTCAGTTTTTGGCGCCGTTGCCAGGGAATGCAGGCGTGTAACATTTTGTGTTATGAATCATTGTTATAGGAGCAGTTGTTTTTTTATTTTTGTTTTTCTTTGTGTCTTCTTTTTGTGTATGCAGAGACAAGCCAGAAGGGAATTAGTACCCTTTGATCCTGAGATTGAACGTACTGCGCGCGCACTAAGGCGCGCTGCAGCCGTGCAAGCGACTATGGGAGATAATATGGAACTTGGAGGTGTGCCGAGAGCACCCAATGATCGGGAAGAAGTGAATCCTGAAGTACCCCATGTGGGGAAAATCATCTAAGGGATGAGCAGGAGGCGGTTCGACCGAGGCCCCGGACCATGAGAGATTATACCACTCCAACAGCTGGGAGTGTGTATCCAGGATTTGGGCCTAACATCATGAATAACCAGTTTGAGATCAAACCGACCATCCTGAACATCATCCGCAACAATGCTCAGTTCTCTGGGATGCCTAGTGAAGACCCACATCTTCACTTGGCGTAGTTCGCCGCTATCTGCGGAACCTTCCGTTACGCAGGAATTTCTGATGAAACAGTCAGGATGAGACTGTTCCCTTTCCCGTTGCACGACAAAGCCAAGGTCTGGCTCCACTCTATTCCCTCAGGGACTGCTGTAACTTGGGATGCTCTCGCGTCCAAATTTCTAGCTAAATTCCACCCGGTGGACAAAATTGCGAGCCTTCGGCGTGAGATCGCCACTTTCCGGCAAGCTGAGCAAGAAACTCTCGCAGAAGCTTGGGAGCGTCTTAGTGACCTCCTGCGCAAATGCCCAAATCACGAGCTTCAGCCATGGAACATCGTGGAAACCTTCTACTTTGCCATCGAGCCCAACCACCGGGCAATGATTGACGCTGCTGCAGGAGGGACCTTGATGAACCATGCGCCAGAGGAAGCTCTAAGAATTCTGCAGGACACTGCCTCTCACAGCACCTTCTGGACTGCGGGGAGAAATGTGCTGAGAAGCGCTCGGGGATTGTTTGTGGTGGACTCATTACCTCCCGCTGCTGCGCCCGCGACTAACATTGCTTGTGAAGGATGCGGAGGCGGTGGTCACCACGCATACGAGTGCCCAAGTAGCGGGCTATCAGGTGAATTCTCACAACTTAATTTAAATGAATCGATAAATTTTGTTGGAAATCAAGCTAAGGGGGCACCCTACGACAATGCCTATAATCCGGGTGTGAGAAATCACCCCAATTTTTCCTGGAATCGAAACACTGCAGGCCAACGGTGGCAACCGGGCCAGCATCAATATGATGCTCAAGCGTCCGGAAGCCAACCGAGGCCGCCTCATCCGGGTTATAATCAAGGTGCTCCGGCCCCTAAGCAAAGCAATTTGGAAGAAATGATGGAGAGGTTTATAGAAGCCGCCAACTGGAATATGGCCAACCAAACTGTGTCCATGCGAAACTTGGAGACGCAATTGGGCCAATTGGCTCAAGTGCTAACCGAGCGTTCGCAAGGGACCCTTCCCAGTAATACTGAAAAGAATCCAATTAAACAAGGGAAGAGTCTCACTAATGCGGGAGCGTGTGACCCAAATGAGTTGGTAATCTCATGCACCATTAATAATATTGAAACGGCGGCCCTATGTGATTCCGGTTCATCTCGCAACGTCCTTGCATTGCAGGATGTTGCTAAATTACAACTTTAAATGAACACAGATGATCGGAAATCCCTAGTGCTTGCCAACGGGACCGTCATTAAGGCTGAAGGAGAAGTTAGAAATGTTGAAGTTACAATTGAAGGGACGGTGGTGGTTGCCGACTTCCAAGTTTTGGGACCTAGTCAAAATCAATCCATTCCCATCTTGGGAGTACCGTTCTTGAAAGAGAGAGATGCCACCTTGGATTTTTCTAAGTGGTGTGTTGTCTTACCTGGTAAGGTAACACCCCCTACTTGCCCCAAGATTGCTTCCGAAGCATTAACTCACTCTCCCCTTTTTATTACTGATGAATTGTTTAGTACTGCTGAAGCCAAGAAAGAAAAAGAATTGTTAGTTGGAGAGAAGAATGAAAAAGAATTGTTAGTTGGAGAGAAGAAAGAAAAAGCGAAGCAGGTCGTGAATGAAGAGGTGAAGAAGGCAAGAGAAAGCAGCGAGACTGAAGTTTGGAACAATAAGGGAGAAGGAGGAGCGCCTTATGAATAATTTTCTTAGTCGTAATGAGAACTGTAAAAAATTTAAATAGGTCCATTGGGCTGATCCAGTTGCCACGGCGACAACGGAAGTGATGCCACCCACCACCAAGGTGGGAAATTCTGACGATTATCAACGTTGGCGCTCTCCAACTGTGGAGAAGCTGAAACAAGAAAGATTGTTGCGTGGAGCACGCTCTGCTGCCCTCCGGCGCGAGAAGGAGGAGGTTAGGGGCAAAGGGGAGACATCCTCCTTGGGCCCTAAAGCCTTCACCTCCTTCCCATTTCGCGTGGCTGGGGAGAACCACCACAAATCAACATATAGCTGATGCGTGATGGGGTCTCCGGGTTTTGGTTGTGCTGTTTCTTCTATTCTGTTTTTTTTGTGCTTCGTTAGTCTGCCTTGCTATGTTGTGTTTTTTATTCAGTCTGAAACAATCTTTATAACTGTTGTTATCAAACTTTAATACAGGTATTTGGTCCACCTTTAAGGACGTTAAACAAAAGGGCTTCTTGGTAGACAACCCATGGGAACCAACCGGTTCCGTTTGCCTTTTAATCTCTTTTATGTTCTGTTATTGCCTTTTTGCTAACATCGTAGGCTGAAGCTCTCGCGTGGTGGATGAGGAAGGAGAAAATTTAAAGATGGAATTACCGCACTTCTGGCATGCTCATTCGTGAGCATAGGTCCACTCTACCCCTCTTTTCCTTATGTTTGAATTTTTATTTCATTTGGTTTCTATCAAGTCTGGGGTAGAGAGCGAGCTGTGCATGTGCACACACTTGCATGGCATATTAGAATGTACTGAGTTAGGAATTTTTAATTTTATTGTGCACATTGCATACACTTGCACCTAGTTCACGCGCACTTGATCACGCGCGCTTATTGGGTATTGCTGCGAGGTTCCCCGCTCGTAAGAATTGGATTGTTAGTGTAGGAGTGAGGAGTATAGAAAAATGTCGACTCGAGTAGTGCTCTAGTTGAGTGCTCCCATCACGCCTAGAAATTCAATTAGAGTAGAATAAAAATCAATGCTGTAATTTAATTATTTCTATTATAGTAGCTGCAATTTATTTTACTTTAGTGGTGAATCCAGTGAATCCAACGGTAGCATAGGGTCGAGTGTAGATGGATTAGTAGTAGCTTATTACTAGGGTCGGAAGGAAGGGCAACCTTTCTCGGCGGCTAGAACTTGCACTAGGCGACTCTTGAAATGATTGCGTTGAATAGCTCGTTATAAAGTGTGATTTAGGCCATTTCTTGATCCGTCTATGCTTTTGAAATCCTAACCAATGTAATCACCGTTGCAAGCCCACTTGAGCCTACCTGTCCTCCTTGTTTAGCTCCACTAAAATCTCACCAAAGCCATACAGCCAAACCTGTTTTCGCACCAACAAATGAGCTGAAAGAAATTTAGTTATCTTTCACCTTTGGTGTTATCTCTGTGGTGTATGGTAGCCTTGAAAAAGCTGAAGGAGAAGTTTTTATTGAGCCTACAAAAGATATTCTGTCGAGTAGAGAAAAAAAATATATATTTTCAAAAAGAACTTTCAATTACTTTCTCTCGACAAAAACAAAGTATGATTGGCTAAGCATGCACCTAGTGTTTAGTTGAAGTCTGGGGGTGTTGTGTAGTTCTTGAAAATGTTGTAGTGGTGATTTTTATTCTCTTGAGTGCTCAGGTTATGTTGAGTGTGATTCCCATCGTCCTTCTACTTATCTAGCCTAAACTCAACCTAAGCCAAATCTTAACCTATAAGTCCTATTGATTTTAGATACGAGTCATCTCATGCAGTAGAGAGAGTGCAAACAAAATTATGACCACTTCTCTTAAAAAATGAAAATCTTTATGTGCATTGAAATTTTTGGAAGTAAAGTTATTTATGTTCAATTCAAGTCATGTTCTTAAAATTTCATACTATCATGAGATTTGATTTATACACTTGTATACTTTGACGAAACACCTTTATTGAACACATCATTATCATTTGTAATACTTCCACTCATGAGAATTGGACATAAAACTTATCTATACAATTCACTACAATCATGAGTAAATGCACTAGATAGCAAAGCATGATCTTTACAATGTTTGTACATACTTGAAATGCAAATTTATTTACATTGTAAAAATATCTTTACTTAATATTTTTATAATCTTGCTTTCTACTTTTTGTTACAAATTACAAATGACCTTGCAACTTTTGTTATTTAAAATTCAAAACATCTACTTATTTGATTTAAACGCTTATTATATTTTGTACTTACATTTTCTAAAAGATGTTCCAAATTGCTTTTGCTGTGTTAACTTTTTTTAAAAAAATTACTTTTATTCCTGCTTAATGCATATTTTTTTCATATTGCTTGTGAGAACTTGAAAATTTTATTTCCAAAAGTCTGAGAATTACAAGAGTATTGCCTCCTTTATGTAGACTAGGAGGGAAAGAGTAAAATACAAATACATAATGTGGGACTAAATATAAATACATTACACAAAGCAAGCTGGGCGGTCAGGAGGTCAAGGAGAACGAGACCGCAGCGACCTCCGTGGTCTGGAGAGAAGATGGGCGCTCACATGACAGGAGGAAGGTCGTGTGACAGAGGAGACCGATCGATGGTGAGACCGCTCTGGAGAACACTCCCCCATAAGGGAGATACCGGGGGTACCAAATTGCTTCTCTTCACATGAAGCGATCTGGTATATCTGAGGAGAAGAGGCGGTCTAATACTGGGAGACCGCACAGACCATGGTTATCAGATAGTTATTTGATGTAGTTGGAGTCCGCTGATCTTCATACAACGCGATCTCGCACATCTGAGGAGAAGTCGCGGTCTGATTGTTGGAGACCGCACAGACCGCTGGCTCGAGATCGCGCATCTTCAATTCTTTGAGGTCGCATGGCTTCAACACTCCCCCGCAAGCTGGAGCATATATATCAATCATGCCTAGCTTGTTACACACATCAGAGAAGGTTGAAGATATGGGTTTGGTGAAGATATTAGCTAGCTCTTTATCCAAAGTTACGAAGGGAGTGCAGATTTGTTTCTTCAAGATTTCTTCCCTGATGGAATGACAGTCCACTTCAATGTGTTTGGTTCTCTCATGAAAGACTGGTTTTAAGATATATAGATTGCAGCTTTATTGTCACGGAACATTGGCAAGGGATGGTTGTAAACTTCTCCGAAGTCTAGAAGGAGATTTCGTAACCACTTTAATTCACATGTAGTTTGGGCCATGCTCCTGTACTCGGCCTCAACACTTGATCTGGATACTACTGCTTATTTCTTGCTCTTCCAGCTCACAAGATTTCCTCCCACGAATGTATAGAACCTAGACGTGTATTTCCTATCTCCTTTATCATCAGCGTAGCTAGCATCTGAGTAGGCTTCTAACTTGAGATGGTTGTTTCTTTGGAACAGAAGTCCCTTTCGGGGAGATCCCTTAACGTATTCCAATATCTTTAGAGCAGACTAAAGATGACATTCCTTTGGGGCTTGCATGAATTGGCTGACCTTCCCAACGGCATAACAAATATCAGGTCTTGTTACAATTAGGTAGATGAGCTTGCCTACAAGATGACGATATCTAGTGCTACCAGGTAGAGGTGGAGAGTTGTCATTCCAGAGTTTGTCGTCTCCTATTGCCATTGGATACTTAGCAGGTTTAGCACCAAGAAGACCTGTTTCCTTCAGAAGGTCAATAGCATACTTACGTTGTGAGAGGACAACAGATCTATGCTTTCTTGAGATCTCAATGCCCAAAAAGTACTTTGGAGTCCCCATGTCTTTAGTTACAAAGTGTTGAAGGAGATGTTTCTTTGTAAGGGTGATACCTTCAATATCATCACCAGTGAGAAGGATGTCATCAACGTAGACAGCCAGAACTACCATTCCATGAGAGGTCTTACGAATGAAGAGAGAGTGATCTGCAGAGCTGCGGACAAATCCAATTACCTTGATTACTTCATTAAACTTTTCAAACCAAGAATGAGGACTTTGCTTGAGACCATAGATAGCCTTCTTTAGCTTACATACACGAGTCTCACCGGAGCAACATACCCTGGAGGTTGCTCCATGAAAACTACCTCTTGAAGATCACCATAAAGAAAGGCATTCTTGACATCTAATTGAGAGAGTTGCCACCCTTTGTTGATGGCCACAGAGAAGAGGACCCTGATGGTTGTAAGAAGAGAGACAGGGGAGAAGGTGTCAAAGAAGTCAACTATATATATCTGAGTAAAACCTTAGGCAACCAAGCGAGCCTAGTATCAGTCGATAGAGCCATCGACACGGAATTTGATCACAAAGACCCATCTACATCCAACAACATCTACCCCAAGATTCGGAGGAACAAGAGTCCACATTCCACGGTCCTGAAGAGTGATTATTTCTTCATCCATGGATGCCTTCCACTATGGGATAGCAAGAGCATCCTGATAATTAGCTGGAGTGACAGTATCTGAAATAGCAATAACAAACGCCCTAGCAGAGGGGGTGAGTTGATCATATGTCACAACATCATGAATAGAATGTTGCGTACATGAGCAAACTCCCTTTCGAAGGGCAATAGGGAGGTCTTCAGTGGTGACTGTATTAGCAGGAGAGTCATCACCGGAAGAAGATAGTGCTGGCCCAAGAGTTGGGAGAGGAGGCCCGGAGTAGGAGGACTAGTGGTAGGAGACTTGTAGATGGTGGAGTGAAAGGAAGAGGCGGTGGAGTTGGGAGAAGAGGTGTTGTCGGTGGGGTGTAAATTAGAGCAGGTGTTGGATGAGTTGCAGGAGGAAAAGAGGTGGAAGAGTTAAAAAAGTATGGTATAGTCTCAAAGAAGGTGAAATCAGCGGAAACATATTGTTTGCGAAGAAGAGGATCATAGCATTGGTAACCTTTCTGAGTGGGAGAGTAACCAACAAAGACACACTTAACTGCCCGAGGGGAGAGTTTGTCCCAACCTGGGGAAGGAGTGTGGACAAACGCAGTACAACTGAAGACTTTGAGAGGTAATGAGAAAGGTTTCAAGGTAGGATATAGTAGAGAAAAGGGTGTGGAGCCTTGAAGAAGGGTGGAGGGAATATGGTTAATGAGATAACAGGAGATGAGGATGGCATGACCCCAATAGGTTTTGGGCATATTCATCTAGAAGAGTAAGGTGCGAGCCATGTCGAGGAGATGACGATTCTTACGTTCCGCTATCCCATTTGTTGAGAAGTATAAGGACAACTAGTTTGATGTATAAGGCCATAATTCAAGCAAAACTCAGAAAACTGATGAGAGACATATTCTTTAGCATTATCAGTGCGAATAGCTTTGATTGACACTCCAAATTGAGTGGAAATTTCATTATCAAAAGTTGAGAAAACAGTAAACAGTTCGGAGCGTTCTTTAAAAAGATACACCCAAGTACATCGAGAAAAGTCATCAATAAAAGTAACAAAATACAAACTACTCCCACCCACAGTCTTGGTAGTAGAAGGACCCCACACATCGGAGTGATTTAGATCAAAGGGGCGAGTCGAGATAAGATCATGTGAAAGTGCACAGTTAACCTCACTAGAATTCTCAAGAGGGGGGGGGGGGTGAATAGAGATTTAAAAATATTTTGTGCAAAGTTAAAAAATATATATATATATATATATATATGTGTGTGTGTAATATTCACAGATTTAAGCTTCCCACACACCAACAAGAATTAAGCAAATAAAGAAATAGCAAAAAGAAAATCACAGCACAACACAAAGAAATATAGTGGTTCCCCAAACTTTGTGTTGTCCACTCTTCTACCCCCTTGGAAGGAATTCACTATCTTGCACTGAGTCTTTTGTTAAGGAGACTCTTAGAAGCAGCCTGAGTCTTTTGATAAGGAGACTCTTAGAACCACTACAACTGAATTTTTTGAAGAGAGTTTCTTAAAACTCTTTTACACAATTGAAATTTGAAATAAGGATATGAATGAGAAGAAGAAGAAGAAGAACAAGAATAAGAAACAATTTATGCAAGAAGGAATCTTCTTCCTAGCAAGAAGATTAGAAGCACAAGTATAGTGAATGTAATCTCTCTTCTATAGTGAGAAGGAGATTGTAGGCCTTTCTCTCTTTCAGTGAGAGCTTTCAGAAATTTGCAGCAGTATGACTTCAGAAGGTAGCAGAAGAAGAAGAAGGCTTTTTCTTGCTGCATCACTCTTTCACTTTTCTCAATTTTCTCTTTCTTCTCTCTTGGGAGCTTGTCCTCTTTCTTAGAAATGGAGTGGATCACTTCTCGTTATTCTTTGCCGACCTCCTTCTGTATTTATAGCTCTGTTTATTCAAAAATATTGCTATAGGAGAATAATCAATTAGTAGTCAGAGAAATAGTAAGAGAGAAAAGTTTCCATAATCATTATATCTGTAGAAGGAAAGAGATCATTCTATTTTCAAATAATGTCCATAATAATCTTAATCAAATTAGCCAAGAATCATTTAGAAGGAAAGACTGATTCAGAACGGCTAGAAAAGAATAATATAATTCCATAAAATTCAGATCTACAGAAATAAGGAAAGAGATCTGGCGAGTTTTTGAATCTGTCACAGAAATCGACGTGCGTCGATTACAATTCAACGTAAGCGTCGATTTCAGCCTGGCTAGACGTCGAGAAGAAAATATGGAAGGAGCGTCGACTGAGGTGCGTCGACTTTACTGTTTGCGTCGACTAGAAATCAGAGTTACGTCGACTTTGGTTATGTCGAATTCTGTTTAGAGTTACTTCGACTCAGTATGAGAGATGCGACGACTACACATCGACGTTGCGTCGATTACTATTCTACGCATATTTTACTTAAACTAATTTTTCACTCTGAGAAATCATTTTCTACACATTTCTAGGGGTTAAGATAAATCATTTCCCCAACAATCTCCCCCTATTTGTCTTAACCCTGATCAGAGAGAAATTTTACCATCTTTAATCAACACATTAAAGCATATTTATAGAAAGAGATATATTAGGAAATCAGAAGAAAAGAAAGACATGTATATTCACATGCAAAATCATTTTCAGAGAATAAGAATCAGAATTGTAAACTACTTATGCTGTTTACAAAAAGTTACTTAGGAGGAGTAGGATGAGTTTTTCTCTTCCTAGAGAATACTAAAGGGAGATCAGGTTTTCTTATAGGGGTGAGTTGCCCTTCCTCTTCATGCTCTTCAGTAGCAAAATTTTCATTCAGTTCCCCCTTCTGGACCTTTTTAGCTAAGGAGGTTAAGAAAGACTTAGTGACCCTAGATGAAGAGATTGAGGACTTCAGGCTTTGCACAAAGGCATTGACCCCATCTATTTGGGTTTGCATGTGCATGATGGAGGAGTGAAGTTGGGAGCAGTGCCCATCAAGCATGTCCTGAAATTTATGGATTGCTTGTTGAATGCACTGGAGAAGGAGTGCTTGTGTGGATGAGGATGGTTCAGGTTGTGTTGGTGGAGGAGATAATGGTGGAGGAGATGAAGGTGGAGAGATGACTGTATTACTGAGATCAGTGGTTGTGGTAAGAAGATGAGGTGTGTTTGATGTAGGAGGAGGAGGAGGAATAGAGGTGGGTTGAACAGATGAGTCCATGTCTATCCTCAAAGCTGGTTAATAGATTTTTGTACCCTGTCATGTGCATGGAGCATCCACTGTCCAAGTAACACACCAGCCTGAAGATGTGATACACCTGCACATTTAGTTTGGACCCTGCTAAGCTGGGGTCCCTTCCTTCCAACAGTGAAAGGTTTAATGAAAGAATAAGTGGGTCTTTCAGAGTACCCTTTCTTCTTTAGGAGTGTTGGCTTATCATACCAACAGTCTTTGGTAATGTTGCAGAAATAGCATTTAGAATAAAAGGAAATGGATTGAGAAGACTTTTTGGAAAGGAGAGATTCCTGTTAGATTGGTTGCGTCGATAGGAATTCGATGTATGTTCATACTTGCGTTGGTTGGAAGTCGACGCACATTGGTGTATGCGTTGATTAGAAATCGATGCATCATTTAAGTTGCGTCGAGTAGAACTCGACGCACATTGATAATAACTCGACGTAAATTTATTTCTTTTCTGGGGATATTTACCTAGGATTCCTTCATATATAGTGAAATCATTTTTATTAAAAACAGTAGTTGTTTTTGGATTTTCTTGTGAATTTTTTCCTATCAGATTATTCTTCCTAGTGAAGTGGATAGGATGTCTCCAAACAGATTTGCTGGATGATTGAGGTATGGGTTCTAAATCAGTATTAAACTCTAGTTGTCTAAATCTATCAGTGAGATTTTCAGAGATATTCTTGAGCTTTTGACTTCTGCCATTTAGAGAATCTTCAAAGGCTTTTGCCTTTGCTAGCTCATTTCTCAGTGTTTGATTTTCAGTATTGATTTTATCTAGTTGCTCCTCTGATCTAGAGAGTTCTTGACTGAGCTCATAGTTTTTATATTGTGTATCCATTTGTTTGAGATTGATCAATTCATTTCTTAGTCCTTTTATTTCTTTCTCAGATTTGACTTGATCTAAACAAAGTTCTTTGAAATTATTTTTGAAATAAGTAGAAGAAAAATCTATATCATCAAATATATTTACCAAAGATTTATCTTCAGGCTTCTAAGTAGCCATCAAACAGGTTTCCTCTTGCTTAGCCTCTTCTTGATCATTTTCAGATGAGGTACTTTCTTCAGATTCTGAATCACTCCATGATTGAGCAATGAATCCTTTCTCTTTCTTCTTCTTCTTTAGATCTGTTCTTTTCAGATCTTTCTTATTACTGATCTCTTTAGGACATTCAGGTGCAATGTGTCCAGGTATCCTGCAAGAGTAACATATAATTTCCTTAGTAGGAGTTTTGTCATACTTGGTTTTTGAGTCTATCCTTCTAGATCCTTCTGTTTTGATCCACTTCTTGAATCTTCTGGCTAGAAGACTGATCAGCTCCTCATCACTTGTAGAGGGTTCACCTGCAGTAGCCTTTAAGGCAATACTCTTTTCCTTTGAGAGTGAAGGAGTCTTTTCTTTCTCAGATCTTGTTTTCAGCAACTGTTCATAAGATCTTAATTTACCCAACAGGACATCCGTTGAGATTTCTGTTTGGCTTCTGTAGTCTCTAATTGGCCAGATTCTTGAGTCCCAAGAGCTAGGGAAGCAAGTTAGCAATTTATCATTTATCTCAGTGAGAGATATGTCCTTCTCAAGTCTTCTTAACTCATTTATTATGAGGCTGAATCTGGCATACATGTCAGCAACACTTTCACTATCTTTCTTCTGGAAGTTTTCATATTGAGAGATGAGTAATGCCTTTTTATGCTTTCTCTCATCAACACTCCCTTCTACCATTTTAATGAGAGCTTCCCATATTTCCTTAGCTGATCCACATTCAGCAATCTTTTGGAAGATTTCATCTGAGAGGGTTGAGACTAATATATTCATAGCCTTGGCATCACATGCTTGGGATTTCTTTTCATCATCTGTCCATTCAGCCCTTGTAGCAAGTGTTTGTGTGACCTCCCCACTTGAGTCCTTCTTGAATGGCTTGGGAGGACATGTCATAATAACATCAAATAGTTCTCCATCAATAGAGTTTAAATAAATTCTAATTCTTTTTTTCCAAAGTGCAAACTTTTCAAGGTTGCAAATTGGTGGTCTGGTGGAAGCATAATCTTTGATTTGTGCCATAAAACAATTTTTTTAGAAATATATATATATGAGGTTGGATCTTTTTGATCAAGGAGTTACCCCTTTTTGATCAACCTCGCTTTGATACCAATTGAAAGTGCACAGTTAACCTCACTAGAATTCTCTAGAGGGGGGTGAATAGAGATTTAAAAAAATTTTGTGCAATGTTAACAAATATATATATATATATAATATTCACAGATTTAAGCTTCCCCCAAACCAACAAGAATTAAGCAAAGAAAGAAAGAAATAGCAAAAAGAAAATCACAGCACAACACAAAGAAATATAGTGGTTCCCCAAACTTTGGGTAGTCCACTCTTCTACCCCCTTGGTAGGAATTCACTATCTTGCACTGAGTCTTTTGTTAAGGAGACTCTTAGAACCAGCCTGAGTCTTTTGATAAGGAGACTCTTAGAACCACTACAACTGAATTTTTTGAAGAGAGATTCTTAAAACTCTTTTACACAATTGAAATTTAAAATAAGGATATGAATGAGAAGAAGAAGAAGAATAAGAACAAGAAGAAGAACAAGAATAAGAAACAATTTATGCAAGAAGGAATCTTCTTCCTAGCAAGAAGATTAGAAGCACAAGTATAATGAATGTAATCTCTCTTCTATAGTGAGAGGGAGATTGTAGGCCGTTCTCTCTTTCAGTGAGAGCTTTCAGAAATTTGCAGCAGTATGACTTCAGAAGGTAGTAGAAGAAGAAGAAGGCTTTTTCTTGCTGCAGCACTCTTTCACTTTTCTCAATTTTCTCTTTCTTCTCTCTTGGGAGCTATCCCTAATCTTTTTTAGAAATGGAGTGGATCACTTCTCGTTATTCTTTGCCGACCTCCTTCTGTATTTAGAGCTCTGTTTATTCAAAAATATTGCTATAGGAGAATAATCAATTAGCAGTCAGAGAAATAGTAAGAGAGAAAAGTTTCCATAATCATTATATCTATAGAAGGAAAGAGATCATTCTATTTTCAAATAATGTCCATAATAATCTTAATCAAATTAGCAAAGAATCATTTAGAAGGAAAGACTGATTCAGAACGGCTAGAAAAGAATAATATAATTCCATAAAATTCAGATCTACAGAAAGAAAGAAAGAGATCTGGCGAGTTTTTGAATCTGTCACAGAAATCGACTTGCGTCGATTACTATTCGACATAAGCGTCGATTTCAGCCTGGCTAGACATCGAGAAGAAAATATGGAAGGAGCGTCGACTGAGGTGCGTTGACTTTACTGGGTGCGTCGACTAGAAATCAGAGTTACGTCGACTTTGGTTACGTCGAATTCTGTTTAGAGTTACTTCGACTCAGTATGAGAGATGCGGCGACTACACTTCGACGTTGCGTCGATTACTATTCTACGCATATTTTACTTAAACTAATTTTTCACTCTGAGAAATCATTTTCTACACATTTCTAGGGGTTAATATATATCATTTCCCCAACATCATGTTTGGCAGGATAGGAAGCCCGATGGTGCTTTCCTAGTTGACAAGCTTCACAGTTGAGAGGAGAGGTATCGTTGGTGAGGTGAAGTAGAAGTTGATACAGTAGCCGAGGTGGACGGTGACCAAGACGGAGGTGTCATTGATGGAGAGAAATGATGAGTCCCATTTATATACACTTTTATGGACTCATCCGGGCTGCTTTTCACTCTCGTCACGTCATTTTCGAGCTATTGTTGCATCTATTTCTCTTATGCTCATTTACGCGCACTTACGTGCTTCGTGCTCTTTTTAGGCCCATTTTGGTGTGCGTCTGTGCTCCATGTTATTGGGGGTAAGCACATGGTGCTCCCTAGTCCTTTTTCTATGTTAGATTGGTGTTGGAGGTGTATTCCCAGCTGGATTGCTATGCTTGCAGGTGGTTGGATCATCCCCTTTTATCTAGAAATTATGATTGTGCATAACGCACGGTCGTGCGTTTTCTTGACGCACAGACGGCTGTGGTTGTGCGCCTTCATTTGGGTAGAAAACCGGTGATCTAACTTTGTTCGTGCATTTTTTACGCACGGGCAGTTGCCCGTGCGCGAAGGAAATGCACGATTTCCTATTTCGACTGATTTTTAGCCGATCTGAATTTGTTCGTGCGTTTTTACGCACGGGCGGATTCGCCCGTGCGTGAGTAAAATGCACGGGCGCTGCTGCTTCTTCCTCAAGCCATTTTATTCATTAAATAATGCACGGGCAATGCACGATCGTGCGTTCGACCGTGTGTGACTAAATTTCTGACCGTTTAGTATTTAAAGAAGAAAATCTGCTGCAATCGACACACCCCGCGGGAAAAGCTCCAGAAGCCCGCCATTTTCGACCAGTTTGCCTCTCCACCACCGTTTGACCTAGGAGTAGCACCGACAACCATAATCTTGCAAATCTTCTACAAAAGCTCCCTCCTTGGCCTCCTCCATCATCTTTGAGCTCAAGAATGCCATAGATGGAAAGTCTCCATTGCATTCAAGGTGTCGAACAAGAGTTACCTCGAGCTAGACCACGAAGAAGATGGGTAATAGTAGAGGAAGGTGACAGCTCCTCCGAACCCCGGACGCAACTGAAGACCGAGCACGGACGAGGCTTGTCAACACTAAGATTCCGGCCGAGAATCTTTAGCATAGTCTTCGAGCTTTTGTTTTCTCTTTTCCCCTACGCTTTGCTTCAGAGTTACCCTTGTATGTGTTTGTTATTGTGGATGATGTTCATAAACTCTATGTTTTAGTTAATATGATTTCATGTTCTTGAGATCTTGTGTGGTTTATGAGATTCGAGGAGCGCCGTAGTCCGCCATCCACTCCACCGCTTTGTAGTGCTCCGCACTAGCAATTGCTACCTGCGTGTTCAGCGACGAGGTGCCTACGACCCTCATCCGCTAGCCTTCTCATCCACCAGCTCACCGAAGCACGGCATTGCGGCCTGTATTCCATCCCGACAAGCGAAGCTGAGATCTAGGCCCACATTTTCTTTCTCTGTTGCTAACTTAGGAAAACCACCATCAAAACCCCTTTTATTAAGTATTTAAGAATCTATATAAGCGTTTCCCTAACAAGGATTCATACAACCCAACTGGCAGTCCTCTGAGAATGATATTCGGTGAGTCTCTCCCAATTTTATTACTTGTACGACCGGTGCACTTGCCATAATCGCATCAAGTTTTTGGCGCCGTTGCAGGGGACTGCGAGCGTTTTATGAATTTTTCTTCCAGGAAGTTACTATAAAGATACTTTGTTGTTTTTGATCTTTTTTATTTTTCTTTGTTGTGTGTAAGTCAGTTTATGCAGGGGCAAGGCACTGAAGAGTTCATGGAATACAACCCTGAGATTGAGAGGACGCTGCACGCGCGTTGTCGTGCTGCTGTGGCCATGGATCTCAACATCAATAGGAACGAGATTAACCTCGGGGGTGAAGATGCACCCGATGCAGGTCATGCTGATGAGGAGAACGTGGTGGCCCGGGCGAGGCCTAGACTAATGCGGGATTATACCACTCCCACTGTGGGGAGTATGTATACCAGCTTTGGACCATCTATCACGAACAATCAGTTCGAGATCAAGCCGGCGATCCTGAACATTATCCGCAACAATGCCCAGTTTTCTGGGATGGCAAGTGAACACCCCCATCTTCACTTAGCAGAATTATCAGAGATCTGCGGAACATTCCGGTACGCCGGAATAGTGGATGACACGGTGAAGTTAAGATTATTCCCGTTCTCCCTCCGAGACAAGGCGAAGGCTTGGCTCCATACAATTCCGCCGGGCACAGCTACCACCTGGGATGCGCTGCAAGGAAAATTCCTCTCCAATTTCCACCCAGTTGATAAAATAGTGAGCATGAGAAGGGAGATCGCAACCTTCCGGCAAAACGATCAGGAAACCCTGGCGGAAGCGTGGGAAAGGTGTTGGGAATCTTGCCCACATGATTCCTGATTTGAAGAAGTCACCAAGTCAAGAAAACTTCACTTTGTATTCGATTACTTCTCTAGCATAAAGTCTTAGGAAATTAAAGAAATGTCGTCGAGAAGAATAGGAGACAACGTCGACAAAGTACGCTTGTCATCGTGATGATGAGCAAAGCAACCGCCGAGAAGTAGCGTGTTCGTCGATCGCTGAGACATAGGAAGATCGTTGAACGAATAATGCCGATCGTCGAACGAAGAATGCTGATCGTCGAACGAAGGATGGCAAGTTCGTCGATCGCAGAATGCTATTCATCGAACGCAGAAGGAAGATCGTCGAGCTCAGAAGGAAGATCGACGACCGCTGAGATTTGGCGTGTTCGTCGAGCGCAGAAGCAAGATCGTCGAACGCAAAGAAGACGCAGTATCATTGACTTCACCAAAGTGATCGTGTCGTCGAGAAAGAACAAACATCATCGTAAAGAAGGTATGTCGTCGAGAGAACAATGTGATCATGATGATATAATGCAGGAAGGAAGATCGCGACGACATAGTCAGGGATAGCTTGTCGTTGAAATGATGCAAATATCTTCAAGACAGAATTCAAATCTTGTGGACGTGCTGTCAGCATTTAATGCCACCGCCTGATTGTCTAATCAGCGCGTGCTCTTAAGGAAAGGGGCGTCTGACAGTTAAGGCACTTTTTCAGAAGACCGTTAGGGACCTTGCAATCTTATAAAAGAGATAAGAGGTTGCCCTAATACGGCATCAATCGATCAGAAAGAAAGAACTTGCGCACATAGCGAATCGAACAGTACAAGCGGCTCAATAAAGAAAGAAAGAGAAGAAGCAGTCATCTTCATCGACTGTTAAGGTGCCAAACTTCATCAGGCTAAGAAAAGAATTGTAGAAGAGTCGTGCGCTCAATGTCTGATTAAAAAGCATCTTCTTCAATCTCAAGGAGCCAATCTTCAATAGGCTAAAGTTGCCGATCTTCATCCGACAGAAGTAACAATCTTTTTATTGTATTCTCTTGTAAGGCTTGCGGGCCAATTTGTCTATCTTAAGGGCTGGAGAGCTGTGAGGCTTGAGGGCCAGGGCAGTGCACTTACGGGTGCGACTTGTCGAGCTTGCGGGCTCGGGGGCAGTATAGGCTTGCGGGCCTAGGCTGTAACAGTCCATGTTGTAGGGCTTGAGGGCCTAAGTGTCGAGCTTGCGGGCTCGGGCGCAGTAGGGGCTTGCGGGCCTAGGCTATTGGGACTTGCGGGTCCGAGTTGTAAGGCTTGAGGGCCTAAAGATTTGGCGGAGTTTGCCAAGCTTAGCACACTGTCGGGTAGGCACAAAGGGAGAGAGGACTACTCAAGACACCCAGTCTTGAGGAACCTCTATAGATCTTGTGTCGTATGGTGTGATTTACTTGCGTGTTAATTTTGTGCATTGCTTGAATATTGATAACTCACGCTAATAACTCAAAAAGTACCAAGATCACCTAACACCCCCCCTCTAGGTGAACGTTCCATCTCTAACAAGTGGTATCAGAGGAAGGTTGATCAAAAGAAGACTTAACAGTCCGATCTAGATCAGGAACGACTCACCATGGCCGGTGGAGATCAAAATCGGGAGATGAGATCTATGAAACTTCTGATCTGCACCAAGGAGAACTTTCCCATCTGGAAGGAAAGAGTTAGGTTGTTCATGGAAGCGGCCGATCCAAGAATCTATCTGACAGTCCAACAGGGTCCTTTTGTCCCCACAACCCCTTCCACCATTGATCCGACGCGGAAGGTAATAAAGAAATATGAAGACATGACCAAGGACGAGCTAGCCTTGGCAGGTCTGGATAAGAGGGCACAAAATGTTATTGTAAGTGTTGTAGATGATTCAACCCTACAAAACCTGATTCACTGCAAAACGGCCATGGAGATGTGGGACTCCTTGATCGTATACATGGAGGGGACTGTAGAGGTAAGGGATGACAGGAAATATCTCCTCAACCAGGAATATGAAGCATTCAAACAAGGAAAGAATGAAAATATCTCCAACTGCTATGAGAGATTTTTCAAGATCGTGAATGGCCTGAGAAACTACGATAGAGAGTTCACAAACTCTGATCTAAATGACAGTTTCTCAGATCCCTCACAAAGGAATGGGATATCAAGATATGTGGCATCAGAGAGATGGGCCAAATGGGCAACATGGAGCCCAAGAACATATATGGGAAGATGGTGTCTCATGAACTCCAGCTTAATACAAGGAAGGCTGAAGAAGAAGAAAGCTCAAAGGTGAGCTCAAGAGAAAGATCGGTGGCTCTAAAGGCTGAGAGCACCAGAAGATTCAAGGGCAAGACCTCTGCATCTCAGAACAGAACTGAGAACAGTGAGGAATCAGAAGCCAGCTCCTCTGACTCTGATGACACTGATAGAGAGGTGGCCCTCCTCTCAAAACAATTCAGAAAGCTGCTACACAAAAAAAGGAGGGACAACAGCAGAAGCTCCTCCTCAAGCTCCAGAAGATCTGACTATCGGGACAGATCCAGGGCTCCCAGGGAGGACAGGTATAGATCCAACTCCAGTAAACATGATTTAAATAATACTGTTTGTTATTCATGCAGCAAAACAGGTCACATGGCTGCCGACTGCCCTTCCAAGAAAAGTGAGTCAAGGAACCAAGAAGAGAGAAGAAGCTCTAGGAGCAAGAGAAACTCTGAGAAGGGGTTCGTGGCAAAGAAGACCAAAATGTTGAGTGACTCTGACTCAAGCTCCTCTGGACTGAGGATGAGGCACTTATTGGACTGATGGCCATCAATGAAGGCAAACAGGATGACAACTCTCCTGGAAAGGTAAAACATGGAACTTCTTTATCTGCCTCTGATTCTGGATCAGTGGCAGATTCTTTGCATGATGATGAGGAGGTATCTGCTGCCAACATCACAGCCTCAAGATCCCAGTATGAAGTTGAATCTGAACTAATAAGGCAATATAAAGCCTTATGGAAAGCCTTCATAGGCAGTAAGAAACTCCTCATGGTGCAAACCAAGGAGTTAGATTCCTTGAAGCCTGTCCAATCCAAGCTCCAGGAGACAGCTGAAAAGCTAACTTCTATGAGCAAAGAAGTGGAAAAACATAAGGAAGATATAAGGCTTAAGAATGCCGAGTTAGGGCAGAAAAACAAGGTCATTAGAGACCTTGAGGAAATGTTGTTGGCTGAGAAGAAACTTGCTTCCAGCTTCTCATTGTCCAAAACTATCCTGCCAATATCTGACGCCTTCTCTGGACAGTTCAGAGCTGGTATCAGTTTCAATCAGGAGCCAGTCATGGGCAAAGATCCTGAAGCTAGACCTTCTTATAAGAAGGTGCTGACAGCAAGTCCTTCAGCCTACAGACCTGCAGCAACAGCAGTCAAGAGAATGGTAAAGGCTGTTCCAACAAAGCCTGCTCCCAAGAAGGTGAACCAAAGAGTGGTGAAGCCAATTCCTCCCCCGGCTCACACACATGAGGTTCACCCTAGATCTGTTAGACAAGAAGCCTTCTCTCCTGCTCATCAGCACTATCCTACTCAGATGATGGCGCAGAAGAGAATATATAACAGATATGAGAGTTGGTTCTGTGGGAATGTAGGCCACTTTGTTGGGTTTTCTACAACCATACATCATATGTAGGCACAGCGGAAATAAAGAGAACAACCCAAAAGAGTTTGGATCGGGTCATGAACATTGAATTCAAGAAGCTAATCAAAAATACTAGGCATAAATTACCTTAGTGGAGTTGGATCGAATCCAACCTAGGTGCTCCAAGTGAAATCCAAAATCTGCTTTGAGTTCTTCAAGGATCGAAATAGATCGATTCCTCTACAGAAGTCCACACAAGCGACGAAGAACACTAGCTTCTTGTCGTACAAGAACTAGGTCAGAGAAGGAAACTCTCGACGTCCTCATGGACTGCTAGGTCCGATCCAGAGGAGGCGGCGACCGGCGGCGGCGACTAGCGGCGGCGGAACGACGATCGGCGGACGGAATGAGAATGATCGGAACACTTCCGTAGTTTCTCTCTCGCGAAAAGGCTCGATCTAAGAACCATCTTTTATAAGCCCTAAACACGTTCCTTTTATAAGCAAGGCATAAAATCGGCTATCCGCAGAGCAAAGGGAAAAACAGAAAATATGTCCAGATTTACATTCGCCGAATTCGACTAATCACATTAACTGAATTCGACTAATCATATTAACCGAATTCGGCGAAACCATTTCGACGAATTCAACTATATTTAAATTCGGCTATATAAATTCGGCGAATCCCTTTAGCCGAATTTGCCATTAGCCGAATTCGTATAAACCCTTTAGCCGAATTCGGTTAATGCCATTAGCCGAATTCGTCTAAACCCTTTAGCCGAATTCGATTAATGCCTTTAGCCGAATTACCTAGTGTAAATCCGTTCGTTTAAACACTTTAAACGATTTCCCTCTTGAGACATTCTCAACTTGATTCCAAGCAGTCACAGGATTGGTCCTTCACTCATATCCAATATGAGTAAGACCAACACAATCCTTTCTCCAATTTCTCCAAACGCATTTATGTGCGACCCTATAGGCTCATATTGCGTTGGCAGCAAGACTAACTGTTGATTGCTTTGAGATCATCTCAGAAACTCCAACACACTTTGCATTGGACTTTTGGTTCAATCCAACGGGGCTCAATGCAAGGAGAGTGTAGAACCCTCTAAGGTTTGCGATTCCACTCTATCACCCTAACAGAAACCAAGGACCCAATCCCTATTGGGTACCTAAGGGGAAGTGATTTGTTTTGCAGGTAGGTCCAAATGCCAACCAATCTCCAATTTGGTATTTGGACAGTGGCTGCTCCAGGCACATGACTGGAGCCAGAAAGTATTTGAAAGAATTCATCCCTGTGGAGAATGGACCGACTGTTATCTTTGGAGGTTCTGAAAAGGGAATGACCAGGGGCTACGACAACATCACTAATGGGTTAGTTACCATCATAAAGGTGGCTTATGTGGAGGGGTTGAGACACAACCTCATAAGCATAAGTCAGCTTTGAGATCTAGGCTTTGTTATTACTTTCCACAAGGACAAGTGCCTAATTAAGAAGTTCTCAGATTCTGAGACTACCTTAACTGGGACTCGGAATGGGAGCATTTATTGTTTGAATTTTCTCAATATAAATTCTTCCACGCCCATATGTCTTGTCGCTGATGGCAAAGAGGCCCTATGTGTACAATGGCACAAGAGACTTGCACACATTAATTATAAGACAATAGGCAAGCTTTTCTCACAAAACCTGGTCAGAAATGGACCTGACATTAAGTGCATCAGAGATGGACCTTGTCAAGCCTGCTGATGCGCAAAATTATATCTGCAAACGACAACAGCAAGTGTACCGCATCGAATGTAGTATAGGTTATAAAACCAAGGTCGAATTAGACTCGGGGCGGTTGAGTACTCTTACTTCAAGAAAATCTCTATTATCTTATCAATTAAAATTTAGAGTTGGGTTCCAAAAAGAAAAAAAACATTGAAGAAGAAGAAGAATGAGAAATAAGAGAATAAGAAAAACTATTTTATTGATAAAAGAAATTACAAACTATGTGAAGGAAGCAACAAACTATTTAATTGAAAATACGAATTGCATAAAGAAAGAGGATTACAAGAACTACTAAAAACATGAAAATAATACAAGAAATGAAAGTTCTAATCCTAAAATTCGTCCAAAAAATTCCTCCCCAAACATCTGCTGGAGCTGGCTTTTTATAGCTGAAAAGTTGAGGTTACACGCCCTTGGTCACGCTCGTGATCTGGGGCATGTAATCTTAAAATCTGGCTTCTGCGGGAATCTTCGGAGGGAAGGAGTGCGGGATAAGTCACGCCCGTGACCTGGATGTCATGCCCCCCTGTCACGACCGTGACCTGGGGCGTGTAACTTTAATTGACGTGGCAGGCATGATGGTAGCTGGTGGCGGGGTCCCGTCCAAGACTTGGATGTCACGCCCTTGGTCACGCCCGTGACCTGGGGCGTGTACTTGGAGAATCTTCATGGAATGGTCCCGAAGTGGCGGCAGCAGGCCTGGAACACATATTAGGCTGTCACACCCTTGGTCACGCCCGCGACCTTGGGCGTGTACTTGACATTTTTGCTTAAAGTGCCCAGAAAACCTGAAAAACATAAACTAAGCTTAAATTAGTTGAAGAAATAAAAAGGAATGAATTAGATAACATAATACACAAAATTTATATAAATTCATATTAAAACTATATTAAAATTATACTGAAAGATGAGTACAAAAAGTACTCATCAAACACTCCCATACTTGAGCTTTTGCTATTCCAGAGCAAAAGAGTGAGGAAAGAATTACAAGACATCGATATTATTTCTAATTTACTAAAATTTTATTAAACCAAGAATAAGTCAAAAGCAAATTTTAGGAATTCAAGAATTAAGTCATAAATTATGTTGATAATTTAAAAAGAGAAAATTGTTTAGCTAACTACTTCTCAAGATAACTATTTAGCAATCAAAATTATAGAAATTTTCAAACAAAATTAGATTGAAATTATAGACACTCTAACATAAAAGAATCTTAAGGAAAAGATACCTACCAAAATATTGCTCTCTTAATAATTTAGCTTAGGACTAGAAACAATGAAATTGGCTAGGGATGGGTTTAAACGGAATGGCAAAATGAAGACAAAGGATATGAAGAGATTTTTGATTGGGGTGAAAAATTTTATCCTCTCAACCCATTTTTCTTTAGTATATGTAATTCCAGATAATGATAGACTATTATCCTATCATTTCCACGACATATAAACATTTTTTCTCTCTTCATTTTTATTTTTGGGTTGCATATGTTTACCAGAGAATAAAGAACTAACATCTCCTTATTCCCATGACATATGATCTATCAATAGGAGAAAAGAAAAAATACATATGTTTACCAAGGGTAAAGAAATACTTCTAGTTTATAAATTAAACTATTTTGAGAGCAACTTTTTAGTGGAATGAAATTTCCTAAGATCTTAAAGTTAATAGCGAATATAAGAAAAAAATCTAGAGATGTTTAGCCAATTTACCACAAAGTGAAGCTATTTAAAATTAAAAGGAGAAGTAGTGCTAAATAGATTCTCTAATCAAATTAAAAACATAAAATATTTCTTAAAACCAAATTACTTCAAATTTAATTTTAACAAATTCTGATAAAACAAAAAATTAGCTAAATTAAAAATGTAAGAATACTTATAATCAAACCTCAAACTAAATTTCTAGAACAATAAAAACAACAAGGCTAGGTATAATTATTATTATTAATTTTTATATAATATTATTTCTTGGACTTCCCGAGGGCTACCCGGTGAAGGGTTCGCAAGGTACTAGGAGATGTGATGGGAGTTCAAGCCCAAAGCGCCCTTTCCAAGAAATTAGATTTTTATAATATATATATATATATATATATATATTCAAATAAAAATACTATGAATGCTAAGCTACACTGTCACAACCCGCATTTTCTCAGGAATTAAGAATATCAGAGGAAGAGAAAATACGCGTCATGATGCCCTGTCATGCAAGAGACAACTGCAGACGCTCAGGCGGGAACCTATTACTTGATAGTTGAAAACATGATTTCACGATAATCATTATTTGAAATCATTTATTAGGGTTTAGAGTCAGAACTGTGTCTCTCAGTTCGTGGATCAACTAGTCCACAGAGAAAATTATATATGTAACTGCAGCGGAAAACACTTGATTTAGTTCATTTAAGGTCCTATATGCACGTGAAGGCAGGACATAAAGTAGATGATATGCACTTATCTAGGCGTAGTATAAGTATAGAAAATATCTTTAGGTGACTTTAAAACTAAGGGTTTTAGTTAAAAATGATGAGATGAAGATGAATGAAAATGCCATTTTATCACTATAATGCACCTAGTCATAAATCATTCCCAGAGAGTAAGGTATCAGATCTAAAAGCAGTGGCATAAACTGGTAAGTAAACTATAAAGTATCAAATAGGCACAATGAGAGTCAACAAGCTGACACTAACCCATTGGCCCAAACTAGCATGTCTGAACACAAGGAAAAGCAAACAACAACAACTACTACTACCACACAGCAGCGGGGTAAACAGCAGCTAAAAACTCCCGAAGACCTCGGGCTACTCCACCAACCGCTACGGCTCTGGACCTGAGGCATTCAATAAACAAGAACGCCTCAGCAAGGGAATTGCAAGTGGCAAGAAATAAGGAAAAGACAAGCAATAAAGGCATACGGGGTACCAACCCAAGCCTGATTCACTGAAAAAAAAGAAGCTCTGAAACAAGGAGCTAAGCAAAGCAACAAGTGCAACCAAATGTCATAAGTAGGAGCAAGTATAAATTAATTATCTTGTAAATTTATCATACATGAGACTGATCAGCTCAAATAAACGGGTGCGGTTTCTTACCTCCGCAACCCAAGCCCAAATCCAGGTGGGGGTACTTCTAGACCCAACCACCCAAACACGGCCCACAGGAACACAGGCAACGCCTGCTGATCACATCCTTGAAATGGCCACCGTGCAAAGCTAAAAGCATATATTCATTTTTATTAAATCATTAAGACACGGGACGAAGCCCGAGAAACAATCAACAGGGATACCCTAAGAGATAGGGTCAAAGCAAGGCACACACCGATCAAGATGGATCACAAGCGAAACCAAAGATTTGCAAGATCACAGCAGGTTTAGAATTTTGATAGGAGGTAAACATGATCAAAGACGCAATGCAGTTATTAGCAACATCACCGCATACTGCTAACATCACAAATACTAAGAAGAAACACCCTAAGGATAGGGTCACCATGAGATAACTGCTGATCAAATGATTCATAAGGGGAAACTCGGAGTCATTGAACCAAAAAGGCAAAGGGGTTCAAGCTCGAGGGATTCACGATCAAGGACACCCAACAGACTTGGGCAAAACTCCTTGTACCCTTGTAAGAGGCACAAGGTTTCAAGAAGGAGGAGAAGTAATCAGAGGCATAAATCATGACGAATCATAAGAGTAAACTCGAACGTTAACAGACCACAACGAGTAAAAGAATTCAAGCAAAAGGGATTCAAGATCAGGAGCACCGAAGGGATACTGGCAACATCCTTGTGCGCTTGAGAGGACACAAGATTTAAACATGAGAATCGCAACGAAATCACATGCGCTCCTGGCGGGGTTCCAAGGGGCCGCGCCCCTGGCGGGGTCTTAGGGGCAGAGACAGTCATGTCTCAAGACATCAGTCATGTCTCGAGACATCCAAAGGGCAGAGACAGGCATGTCTCGAGACATCAGTCATGTATCGAGACATCCAAAGGGCAGAGACAGGCATGTCTCGAGACATCCAAAGGGCAGATACAGGCATGTCTCGAGACATCAGCCATGTCTCGAGACATCCAAAGCTGCTCTCGAGCTACAACAAGAACAAGGGGATTGTATCGACCACGGTGTTCTCTAGGGAAAAAATTAGGTACTAGGGTAAGATTGAAGAGGAGGAAATCAAGGGGAGGTTCTAGATCATAAGTTACTACACCAAACACACAAAACTCTTGCTAATTAGCATGACAAGAGCTCAAAACGGGCAAACCAACCGTCAAAAGGATCAAGAGAGAAAGAGGAAGAAACCACTTGCCTTAACCTTGCAAAACTCGCCTAACTCCGCTCCGAAAGCCAAGGTAACTCCCGAGCACGAAGACCTGGAGCGCTAAGGACCGAAAGGAAGAGTTAGGTCATTTCCATAACTCCAAAACTTCCACGAAGAAGAACAAGCTTACCACTAAGACGAAGATCTCGCCGAGAGCTTTCCAAATCTTCAAACCAAACTCGATTCCGACCACTACAGCTCTAGAAATCGCCGGTTGAAGGCTCCACGAAGCTCCGCTCTCACCCTAACCTTCGGCGGCTGATTTTGATCGAGGAAGGAGATGAATAGGGAAGGGAAGGATTTTAGGCTTATATATAAACCTAATTTATTATTTAAATAATTAATTAATCCTTCAAAATACTTAAAACTGCGAGGGCGACCAAAACACCTCGGATTTCTACGAAATTCGCACCCTAACTAAAACACGGCGCTACGAATCCAACGACGAAGTCAGAATTCAATTCCGACAAGCCAAACTCCGGATAAAGCCTCCTGAAGCTAAAATCTTGATAATTACTCCAAACCTTCACTTTAACTCGAAACGACGCGAAATCTCGCACGCTCGATCTGAATCACGAGCTCCAACTAAGCTAAGGCTCGAAACACTATCAAAAGAGCTGACGTAACGCCCTTACGCCAAAATTATGTCACAACGGGTACGTAAAAAAAAATAATTGACGAAAATCAGGGGCGTTACAGTCACTCCCCCTAAAAGGAAGTTTCGTCCCGAAACTTGAAATCCAAAGATCTAGAAAGATACAGAATCAAATCCAAAGATTAAATGACAGCAGGATTTCCCGAAAACTGCTACTATACGCAAAATCCATTTATCCAAGATGCTTAACACAAGCTCCATCATAAATCGCAAAGTAACAATCTAATCACATCTTCCAAAATTTGATTCATTAATTCCGCCTGACCGAGGCATAAACCTAGAATTCTAACCCGACACACGGCTTAAAGGGCACACCAAGCAATCTGACGACTTCTTCCAAATAAAGCTCTGCTATTTCTCCATAGAATATCCGATCTTGAATCGCACAAAGAGAGCTTTCTTTGCCAAACCGACAACTGGGACCCATACAAAATCATGTTCTCTGGGGAATCTAGGTAACAAAATCCATTGAAATACTTTCCCACCTCCCACTGGAACATCCCACGTGGTCAAACTACCTCCAGGCCTAATCGATCTACCTTAACGCGCTAGCAGGTATAACATTCCAAAAACACAATTGGCTAAATCATTCTTCATACCTGACTGCCAACAATCGGTTATCAACCAAAATCACGCGCCTCACTACAGATCTTTGTTCGAATAACCTCAAACGTGGAAATACAACATCTACTCCGGTACTCAAGGTATTTCATCATTAAATAAGAAAAATATCGAAAGTCTCCTTTTTCTCAATCCTTCTCCGGAGATGCTGCGAGTCAGGATCTTCCTTCTGATGCAATTCAACAAGGGCAAACCAAGAAGGCTCTTCAACCTCTAAGCTCGAAGGCACGATACAACTACCGACTGAGATAAACATCAACATAAACTCCTCTACTAGGGACTGCACTGAGAGGATGAAGATATGTGCGGTCTTTCTACTCAGGGCATCGGCCACCACATTGACCTTACCCGGATGGTACATAATATCCACTTCATAATCCGCCACATACTCCAACCACCTCCGCTGGCGCAGATTCAGCTCCTTCTGGGTGAAGACATATTTCAGACTCTTAAGATCCGTATAAATCTTGCATGACGCTCCATAAAGAAGATGTCTCCCAAGCTTCAAAGCATAGATCACTGCGGCGAACTCTAAGTCACGCATAGAGTAATTCTTTTCATGAACTTTCAACCGTCTAGACCCATCAACGATCACCTTTCCTTCTCGCACCAAAACACAACCTAAACCAAAAGAGATGCGTACACAAAACAGCATTCTCAACTCCTTCGATCGGCAAGGCCAACACCAGAGCACTACACAAACGTCTCTTTGATTCCCGAAAAGCTCCTTCGCACTAACCGCTCCAAACAAAAACGGCATTCTTCTGGATAAACTTGGTTAAAGGTGCCGACAGCACTGAAAATCCTTGAACAAGCGGTTCATCAAGATTAAAAACGCAAAGGGTGCATTGCAAGAAGACAAGCACCAGGCTCCAAAACAGAACGAACTCCACGCCTCTAACCGGCGGGAGACCAGGAAGATCATCAGGAAAAACAACAGGAAACTCTCGCACCACTAGGACATCCTCGATACGCGGTGAACGCCTAACAGTTTCTACCACAGAAACAAGGTAAGCCAACAACCGGAATCTAACAGCATCCGAGCACACACCGCAGAAAATATCGGGGAACACTGGCACAGAGATCCTAGGAAATACTCAAGGGATGTCTGCATTAAACTGGACAACAAGTCCTAACCCAAAATCACGACAGAGTCTTCTAGATTCAATACCTTAAGATCAGCAAAAGTCAACAAATCTCCTAAGAGAACGGGCAACTCCGGACGCACAGGTTCGAGGATACCAAAATACCAAAAGGAAACTAAACGAGGAACGAATCGATGCCCAACTCAGGGGTCAAACGGTGACGCTCAACGAATTCCTTACTACGAACAAAAAGGGCAGCACCCGAATCGAAAAGAACACACGCTCAACAACGCTTTACCTTAAATCTCCCTATAAGCGCGAAAAGAGAAACTAGTTTAATTCAGCGAAATTAAGATCAAGTCAAAACTTAACAGCTAACTCGAAGGTCTAACCTGCGATTACTTGGGTCGAAGACTGCTCTTGCTCCTGGGTCAACACATTCAGCTTTCCTCTTCCTTCATCCTGATTGCGGCGGCAACACAGCTCGAAGCGGGACTTGGCTGCAACTGGGGTTGAATCAACGGGCATTGGAACTTCATGTGCCCCTTCTGCTTGCACTGGAAGCAGACTTTATCTTTGGTCCAACACTGGGCCACATCATGCCCCTTCTGCTTGCACAACAGGCAACACACATCTCCCAAAGGAGTACTCTTGATCTCCAACACTCGCTGCTTCTTCTGAACTCCTTTCCCCTTAAAACACTTTTCAAACGGATGGCTAGAGCGGCCACCGAAACTGCAGACATCGCCGCTTCTCTTCTTTGAAGCGGGGCTAGATACCTTGGGGCCTTCCCCCTCTTCGACTTTTCTCTTGCCCTTTCTCGTCAAAGCGCCTTCCTTCTTGGCGATAACGATGGCCTCGGCTTTCAAAGCTGCTTCCACTGCCTCAGCATAGCTCGCCCATCCATGAGCACCGGCTACATGCTGACTCTCATTACGAAGTCCTTCCAGGGATTGCTTCACTCTTCCTTCCTCTAAAGTTACTAGACCTAGAGCAAAACCGCTCGGATTCCTGGGTTCAACCACAAATTCACTAACAGTGAATTGCCTCTGCTCCGGGCGCAGCAAATCATTCACCAAACAGTCTTGCTCAACCGACGACCGAAACTCCTTTAACAACATCGCCTTGAAAGACTCCCACGAACATCCATCTACGAGGTTCTCCAATTCCCTAATCCACCAGCTCTTAACAAGACCCTTCAGCTGGTAAGCGGCGACTGCTACCTTTTGGCCCGCAGTGATTCCTGAGTACTTAAAAATATCCTCGACGGCAACCAACCAGTCATCCAAAGCCACGAAATCAGCTCTCCCGCCAAACGTAGGGGGTGTTAATCGCTGAAAATGCGATATAACGTCCATTTCCGGAAGCATCTCTACAGGGGGAAACAAGGGAGCAGGAGGAGTAGGTACGGTCTGTCCTACTACTGGGGCCTGTGCTACGAATTGCTGTCTAGCACCGGCAGACAACAACAACTCAACCTGCGATTGCATCGCAACCACCTGCTTGGACAGAGTCTCAAAACTTTGCTGCAGACTCTCAATCACGGCTTCACTCAACGCACCGGAAGACTCGCCTTCAAACTGGGGAGTCAACCTAAACGCAACACGCTTCGGTGCCATCGCTGCTAAAACGCATATACCTCTAATCAAAACTTAGCCCTACACTAGAACTACACTGCTTGGTTCAGAACATACATATACAGATACTTTCCATTGCCACCACCTTTCTCTGGGATTTTCATGATGCTATGCTAAATTTGGGGATGATACCATATCATCCCTCTTGACTCATATGAAAGGGTCATGAATGCATGAATGTTCTATTCATTTGAAAATCATGTGTGTACGTATGTCATCATGTAAATCTCTAGCTTGGCACGCGTGCTTATGCAATGCTACATAAGGTATGTTGTGCTATGCAGTCTAATAAAGGCCTTAATGCATGTTATGAGCTGCGTACACATGAAATATTATGCATCCCATACTACATAATATCGCATGTAACGAAAAAGAAAACGTGCTAATGGGCATCCATGTGATGGTGGTTATGCATCCCATACTACATAACCGTCACATGTTGCCACCTATGGTGGATCCATATACAAACACATATTATGCATCCCATACTACATAATATGCCCCGTATACTTCTTATCATGCTATGAGTGTAGTGTTCGTGCTTTGGCCAAGACGTACTGATGACACATCGGTGTGTGTATGCAATGAAACCAAACACTAAACTATATCAGAATTTGTTGCCCGACCGACTTGTCGAACAACCTCCCTCTGATACCAACTGTCACAACCCGCATTTTCTCAGGAATTAAGAATATCAGAGGAAGAGAAAATACGCGTCATGATGCCCCGTCATGCAAGAGACAACTGTAGACGCTCAGGCGGGAACCTATTACTTGATAGTTGAAAACATGATTTCACGATAATCATTATTTGAAATCATTTATTAGGGTTTAGAGTCAGAACTGTGTCTCTCAGTTCGTGGATCAACTAGTCCACAGAGAAAATTATATATGTAACTGCAGCGGAAAACACTTGATTTAGTTCATTTAAGGTCCTATATGCACGTGAAGGCAGGACATAAAGTAGATGATATGCACTTATCTAGGCGTAGTATAAGTATAGAAAATATCTTTAGGTGACTTTAAAACTAAGGGTTTTAGTTAAAAATGATGAGATGAAGATGAATGAAAAAGCCATTTTATCACTATAATGCACCTAGTCATAAATCATTCCCAGAGAGTAAGGTATCAGATCTAAAAGCAGTGGCATAAACTGGTAAGTAAACTATAAAGTATCAAATAGGCACAATGAGCGTCAACAAGCTGACACTAACCCATTGGCCCAAACTAGCATGTCTGAACACAAGGAAAAGCAAACAACAACAACTACTACTACCTCACAGCAGCGGGGTAAACAGCAGCTAAAAACTCCCGAAGACCTCGGGCTACTCCACCAACCGCTACGGCTCTGGACCTGAGGCATTCAATAAACAAGAACGCCTCAGCAAGGGAATTGCAAGTGGCAAGAAATAAGGAAAAGACAAGCAATAAAGGCATACGGGGTACCAACCCAAGCCTGATTCACTGAAAAAAAAGAAGCTCTGAAACAAGGAGCTAAGCAAAGCACCAAGTGCAACCAAATGTCATAAGTAGGAGCAAGTATAAATTAATTATCTTGTAAATTTATCATACATGAGACTGATCAGCTCAAATAAACGGGTGCGGTTTCTTACCTCCGCAACCCAAGCCCAAATCCAGGTGGGGGTACTTCTAGACCCAACCACCCAAACACGGCCCACAGGAACACAGGCAACGCCTGCTGATCACATCCTTGAAATGGCCACCGTGCAAAGCTAAAAACATATATTCATTTTTATTAAATCATTAAGACACGGGACGAAGCCCGAGAAACAATCAACAGGGATACCCTAAGAGATAGGGTCAAAGCAAGGCACACACCGATCAAGATGGATCACAAGCGAAACCAAAGATTTGCAAGATCACAGCAGGTTTAGAATTTTGATAGGAGGTAAACATGATCAAAGACGCAATGCAGTTATTAGCAACATCACCGCATACTGCTAACATCACAAATACTAAGAAGAAACACCCTAAGGATAGGGTCACCATGAGATAACTGCTGATCAAACGATTCATAAGGGGAAACTCGGAGTCATTGAACCAAAAAGGCAAAGGGGTTCAAGCTCGAGGGATTCACGATCAAGGACACCCAACAGACTTGGGCAAAACTCCTTGTACCCTTGTAAGAGGCACAAGGTTTCAAGAAGGAGGAGAAGTAATCAGAGGCATAAATCATGACGAATCATAAGAGTAAACTCGAACGTTAACAGACCACAACGAGTAAAAGAATTCAAGCAAAAGGGATTCAAGATCAGGAGCACCGAAGGGATACTGGCAACATCCTTGTGCGCTTGAGAGGACACAAGATTTAAACATGAGAATCGCAACGAAATCACATGCGCTCCTGGCGGGGTTCCAAGGGGCCGCGCCCCTGGCGGGGTCTTAGGGGCAGAGACAGTCATGTCTCGAGACATCAGTCATGTCTCGAGACATCCAAAGGGCAGAGACAGGCATGTCTCGAGACATCAGTCATGTATCGAGACATCCAAAGGGCAGAGACAGGCATGTCTCGAGACATCAGTCATGTCTCGAGACATCCAAAGGGCAGATACAGGCATGTCTCGAGACATCAGCCATGTCTCGAGACATCCAAAGCTGCTCTCGAGCTACAGCAAGAACAAGGGGATTGTATCGACCACGGTGTTCTCTAGGGAAAAAATTAGGTACTAGGGTAAGATTGAGGAGGAGGAAATCAAGGGGAGGTTCTAGATCATAAGTTACTACACCAAACACACAAAACTCTTGCTAATTAGCATGACAAGAGCTCAAAACGGGCAAACCAACCGTCAAAAGGATCAAGAGAGAAAGAGGAAGAAACCACTTGCCTTAACCTTGCAAAACTCGCCTAACTCCGCTCCGAAAGCCAAGGTAACTCCCGAGCACGAAGACCTGGAGCGCTAAGGACCGAAAGGAAGAGTTAGGTCATTTCCATAACTCCAAAACTTCCACGAAGAAGAACAAGCTTACCACTAAGACGAAGATCTCGCCGAGAGCTTTCCAAATCTTCAAACCAAACTCGATTCCGACCACTATAGCTCTAGAAATCGCCGGTTGAAGGCTCCACGAAGCTCCGCTCTCGCCCTAACCTTCGGCGGCTGATTTTGATCGAGGAAGGAGATGAATAGGGAAGGGAAGGATTTTAGGCTTATATATAAACCTAATTTATTATTTAAATAATTAATTAATCTTTCAAAATACTTAAAACTGCGAGGGCGACCAAAACACCTCGGATTTCTACGAAATTCGCACCCTAACTAAAACACGGCGCTACGAATCCAACGGCGAAGTCAGAATTCAATTCCGACAAGCCAAACTCCGGATAAAGCCTCCTGAAGCTAAAATCTTGATAATTACTCCAAACCTTCACTTTAACTCGAAACGACGCGAAATCTCGCACGCTCGATCTGAATCACGAGCTCCAACTAAGCTAAGGCTCGAAACACTATCAAAAGAGCTGACGTAACGCCCTTACGCCAAAATTATGTCACAACGGGTACGTAAAAAAAAATAATTGACGAAAATCAGGGGCGTTACATACACCCCCATACTTAAAATTAAACATTGTCCCCAATGTTTAAAACTAGGTATGAAGACTACTTGAATTTTTTTTTAAAGAAAAATACATAAAATTAAAGATAAGCAAGAGGTGCCTCCCAAGAGCGCTTTCTTTTTCCCGTCTTTAAGCTAGACGGTTAGTGTTAGGAAAAAGGAAAATAAAAAAAGAAGTGAACAGGCAACTCCCCTAATTCACGCGTAGGTGAATGTGCTGGCGTCAGTCGCCCGAATGCTCCTCTGCTTAACGTGTAATTCTCCGTTTGTCCTTTTTCTTAAATATGCAAATCCAAATCACCTATACATACCTAAGGTGATTTGAATTTATAAAGATGAGCGGCATATGGATCATCAATTAATTGTGGTAGCAACGACTCATCTTCAACTTGGAAATTATTAGTATAAAGAGAATCACAATTAAACGTGTCAGATAATATTTCGCAAGGAGGAGGCGCTTGCGAAAATATAAGTTTAAGCTCTCGTTGTTCCTTTTCTAAAATTAAAATTTCATTAGGAAAATCTAGTGTATTACCAAGCGGAATAAGATTTTCGGACACTAATATTTCATGAATTTCCGGTTGAATTAAAATAGAAGAGATTTGCGAAAATTCTTGATAAAGAAAAGAAGATCCGGGTGAAGTGGGGGAAGAAACTTGTTCTTCTTCTAGTTCATCCGGGGTGCCCAAAACATTAAGAATTTCTTGGTAAGAGAATTTTTCTTCATCTTTGGGAAAAGAAACTATGGGAGTACATAAGCAATCATGTTCCTCCATAACTAAATTTTCCAAAGACAAGGAAAAAAAACTAGAAGAAAGAAAATTCTCATTTAAATTCTGGGGTGGAGTATCAAATTGAAAAAGCCCACATTCCCCAAAATTAGAGTACGAAAATTACGGCGCAAAAGAAGAGGAACAAAAATTCGGATCTAAAGATTCATCTTCATCACTCCGAAACTATCCCGGTGACCTTGCCACCAAGAATAATCTACTTCGGGGCTAGAAGAAAAATTATTAAAAGCCAAAAAATTATTCTCGTGAAAATTAGAAAAAACACTAGACGAAATAATATTTTCCTCTAAATTTTGGGGGGAAGTATCTATTTGGATCTGCGGAATTTCCCCCAAATTAGAGAAAGAAAATTGTGGCGCAAAAGAAGAAGAACAAAAATTCGGATCTGAAGATTTATCTTCGTCACCCCGAAAACTATCCGGGTGACCTTGCCACCAAGAATAATCTACTTCGGAGGTAGAAGAATAATTATTAAACGCCGAAAAATTATTTTCATAAAAGTTTGAAAAATTATTTTCATGAAAAGCCGAAAAATTTTGATCGTAATTATTATCAAAGTTTGAAAAATTTTGATCGAAAGATGTATTATTTTCATGAAAAGAGGAAAAATTATGATCGTAATTATAATCAAAATTATTTGCATAATATTGAGGATAATTATTTTCATAAAAATTATTTTGAGAATATGAATGTAAATAACATTCCTCACTTTGATGAGGCGCACCACAATAATAACAACTAAATTTGCGCCTTCGAGCGGCTTGTAAGAGTTCAATTTGGTTTCGAAGCACAGTAAATTTAATGACCGCTTCTACTAATTTCATAATAAGAAAAAAAGGAAACAACTTTCACTTAAATAAATGGAATTTTAAAAATATTTGTATTATATATTTTTTTTCAAAAAGCGGGTTAAATTAGTCCCGGACTTCCCAAGATCTACCCGGTGAAGGGTTTGCAAGGTACTAGAGGCTGTGATGGGAATTCAAGCCCAAAGCGTCCTTTCCGAGAATTTGGATTACTCTTTTTAAGATTTTTTTAAAATTTTAAAGAGAAGGGGGAGAAGAAAGAGAACGATAAAATTAATAAATATTTCTTTTTTCGAAATATCAACCGTGTCCCCGGCAACGGCGCCAAAAACTTGATGCGCAAAACTATATCCACAAACGACAACGGCAAGTGTACCGTATCGAATGTAGTATAGGTTATAAAACCAAGGTCGTATTAGACTCGGGGCGGTTGAGTACTCTTACTTCAAGAAAATCTCTAATCTAATTAATTAAAATTTAGAGTTGGGTTGCAAAAAGAAAATAAAACAATGAAGAAGAAGAAGAATGAGAAATAAGAGAATAAGAAAAACTATTTTATTGATAAAAGAAATTACAAACTATGTGAAGGAAGCTACAAACTATTTAATTGAAAATACGAATTGCATAAAGAAAGAAGATTACAAGAACTACTAAAAACATGAAAATAATACAAGAAATGAAAGTTCTAATCCTAAAATTCGTCCAAAAAATTCCTCCCCAAACATCTGCTGGAACTGGCTTTTTATAGCTGAAAAGTTGAGGTTACATGCCCTTGGTCACGCCCGTGACCAAGGGAGTGTAAGGGGCATGATGGAAGAAGCACCGGAGAGGGCGCCTTCTGGAGTAAATACGGGCGTTTCAGCCGTGTCACGCCCTAGGTCACGCCCGTGACCTGGGGCGTGTAATCTTAAAATCTGGCTTCTGGCGGGAATCTTCGGTGGGAAGGAGCGCGGGGCGATTCACACCCGTGACCTGGATGTCACGCCCGTGGTCACGGCCGTGACCTGGGGCGTGTAACTTTAAATGACGTGGCATGCGTGATGGTAGCTGGTGGCGAGGCCCCGGCCGTGACTTGGATGTCACGCCCTTGGTCACGCCCGTGACCTGGGCGTGTACTTGGTGAATCTTCACGGAATGGTCCCGAAGTGGCGGCAGCAGGCCTGGAACACATATTAGGCTGTCACGCCCTTGGTCACGCCCGTGACCTTGGGCGTGTTCTTGACATTTTTGCTTAAAGTGCCCAGAAAACCTGAAAAACATAAACTAAGCTTAAATTAGTTGAAGAAATAAAAAGGAATGAATTAGATAAGATAATACATAAAATTTATATAAATTCATATTAAAATTATACCAAAAGATGAGTACAAAAAGTACTCATCACCTGCCAACTTGGAAAGCAGACTAGGACTAGCTTTAAAAGCATTTCTAACAAAGAGTCCATATGATGCTTATTTTTACTGCACATGGATCTATTTGGTCCTATGTCAGTTCATAGCTTAGGAGGGAAGGCCTACACCCTTGTAGTTGTTGATGACTACTCAAGGTTCACTTGGGTATTCTTCCTCAAAAAGAAATCAGATACCCTAGATATCTTAAAAAATTTTGTCAGGCAGATCCAGAATGAAATGAAATGTATTGTGTTCAAATTCAGAAGTGACCATGGAACAGAATTTCAGTCAGGGGCCATGACAGAATTCTGCCAAGACCTAGGTATCTCCCAAGAATTCTCCTCCCCCATAACTCCTCAACAGAATGGGGTTGCTGAAAGGAAGAACAGAACCTTGATAGAGTCCAGCAGGACAATGCTAAGTGACTCCTCCTTACCAGAATACTTCTGGGCAGAGGCTGTCAACACTGCTTGTCATGTAATAAACAGGGCCTCAATCATCAAAAACCACAAGAAATCTCCCTATGAGCTAATGAAGGGCAGAAAACCAACTTTATCCTACTTTAGGATCTTTGGTAGCAAATGTTATGTCCTTAATAATGGGAAATCTAAACTAACTAAGTTTGCTGAGAAAAGTTGTGAAGGTATTTTTGCTGGATAAAGCTCACACAGCAGGGCATACAGAGTATACAACCTCATTAACCAAACAGTGGAAGAATCTGTTCATGTTGTATTTGATGAGACTAGCCTTATCCATAAGGGCTGGCTAGTTCTCTAGTGAATGCAGGTACAATGGAAAGATTAGAAAAGATATCCATTGAATACAAGGCTGACACCTCACTCAACAATAAGAATCAGTCTGTGATGGTTGAAATAGAGGTAGAACCTGCAGACGATACAGAAATGGCTGAAGAAGTGCAGCCTGAAGAGGTAGCTCATACAGAAGTACCCAGAACTCTACCAACTGCCTTGAGAGAAGTAAGAGATCATCCCCAAGAGCAGATAATAGGAAATGTCAATGAAGGCGTGCTGACAAGAAGTAGAGCTGCAAATCAAGCATTGTACCTGAATTTTCTCTCTCAAATTGAACCCAAGAAATTTGAGGAAGCAAATCAGGATCCATTTTTGATTGCTGCAATGCAGGAGGAACTGAACCAATTTAAAAGATGCAAAGTGTGGAAATTGGTTCCAAGACCCCAAGGACACAACATCATAGGAACCAAATGGGTCTACAGGAACAAGTTGGACGAACATGGAATCATCACCAAGAATAATGCAAGACTAGTGGCAAAAGGCTACAGACAATAGGAGGGGATAGATTTTGATCAGACATTCGCTCAAGGAGCCAGACTGGAAGCAATAAGACTATTCCTAGACTATGCAGCATACAAAGGTTTCAAGGTCTACCAAATGGATGTGAAGTCAGCCTTCCTAAATGGTGACCTCAAAGAGGAAGTATATGTAGAGTAGCCTTCAGGTTTTGTCGACTCTACTTATCCTGATTATGTTTACTTTCTTAGAAAGGCACTTTATGGTTTAAAGCAGGCACATAGGGCCTGGTATGAGACTCTGTCAAGCTTTCTAATTGAGAACAAGTTCTCAAGGGGAAATATTGATAAGACATTGTTCCTAAGGGAAGTGAAGGGCAAGATCTTGCTAGTGTAGATCTATGTAGATGACATCATCTTTGGCTCTACAGATAACAATCTCTGCAAAAAGTTTGCCAACTTGATGCAGGGAAAGTTTGAGATGAGCAGTATGGGTGAGCTCAAATACTTCCTAGGTCTCCAAGTGAAACAATCTGAAGATGGGATTTTCATCTCTCAGACCAAATTCACTAGGGAGCTAGTCAAGAAATTTGGATTGGAGAGTGTTTCTTCAATGAAAACTCCAATGGGAACCAATGTGTCTCTGGAAAAGGATGAGAAGGGCATACCCTTTGATGAAACCAAGTATAGATGCATGATTGGATCCTTGCTTTATCCAACTGCAAGTAGGCCTGACATAATGTTTGCTACATGTGTCTGTTCTAGATATCAGGTGAATCCTAAGGAATCTCATCATGTCTCTATTAAGAGAATCTTAAGATACCTGAAGGGTACATCAAATCTTGGCCTATGGTACCCTAGGAACAATGGATGTGAACTAACTACTATTCAGATGCAGATTATGCAGGGTGCAAGGAAGACAGGAAAAGTACATCAGGGACATGTCAATTCCTTGGTGGAAGACTGATCTCTTGGAGCAGTAAGAAGCAGACAAGTGTGGCAATCTCAACAGCAGAATCAGAATATATCTCGGCTATGGATCAAACATCAACTTGAAGATTACAATCTAAAGATGAACAAAACACCCCTGTTTTGTGACTCTTCAAGCGCAATCTCAATTGTTAAGAACCATGTCTCTCATAGCAGGACTAAGCATATTGAGATCAGGTATCACTTCATTAGGGAGCATGTTGAAAATGCATATATCACCCTTGAGTTTGTCCCAACAGATAAACAAGTGGCTGATATATTTACAAAGCCCCTAGATGAAGCTAAGTTCAACTTCTTCAAATTCCAACTGGGAATGTTGAACTCAGAATAATTCTCTACTTATTTTTCACTAATCCCTTTCTAGATGATTGGTTGGACAACCTTTCAGGATTTGGATAAACTATAACCGAGGAAGGAGGAGCCTTGAACTATTGTCTCCTAAAAAAAGTGCTCCAGAAAAGAAGTCAGAAAGGGGGAGAAAGGGCATCAAATGTTCAAGAAGACAACCTCAAAGATAGGGGGAGCAAAGAAGTAGGGAGAGCCATAAAAGAAGAGACATCAAATCTAGGGGGATCTACAAGCTTGATGATGTACTCAGAAAGTTCAGCAAAGTTAAGTACAATCTCACATGCTCAAAGTTAAGATTATAATATTTATCGTCCAGTGAAAGTAGTCTTGAATTGAGATTCTGACTTCTTCAAATAGGGGGAGATTGTTGGGAATCTTGCCCACATGATTCTTGAATTGAAGAAGTCACCAAGTCAAGAAAACTTCACTTTGTATTTGATTACTTCTCTAGCATAAAGTCTCAGGAAATTAAAGAAATGTCGTCGAGAAGAATAGGAGACATCATCGACAAAGTACGCTTGTCGTCGTGATGATGAGCAAAGCAACCGCCGAGAAGTAGCGTGTTCGTCGATCGCTGAGACATAGCAAGATCATCGAACGAAGAATGTCAATCGTCGAACGAAGAATGCCAATCGTCGAATGAAGGATGGCAAGTTCGTCGATCGCAGAATGCTATTCGTCGAACGCAGAAGGAAGATCATCGAGCTCAGAAGGAAGATCGACGACCGCTGAGATTTGGCGTGTTCGTCGAGCGCAGAAGCAAGATCGTCGATCGAAAAGAAGACGCAGTATCGTCGACTTCACCAAAGTGACCGTGTCGTCGAGAAAGAACAAACATCGTCATAAATAAGGCATGTCGTCGAGAAAACAATATGATCACGATGACATAATGCAGGAAGGAAGATCGCGACGACATAGTCAGAGATAGCTTGTCGTTGAAATGATGCAAATATCTTCAAGACAGAATTCAAATCTTGCGGACGTGCTGTCAGCATTTAATGCTGCCGCTTAATTGTCTAATCAGCGCGTGCTCTTAAGGAAAGGGGCGTCTGACACTTAAGGCACTTTTTCAGAAGATTCTTGGGGACCTCGCAGTCTTATAAAAGAGATAAGAGGTTACACTAATACGGCATCAATCGATCAGAAAGAAAGAACTTGCGCACATAGTGAATCGAATAGTACAAGCGGCGTAAGAAAGAAAGAAAGAGAAGAAGCAGTCATCTTCATCGACTGTTAAGGTGCCAATCTTCATCAGGCTAAGAAAAGAATTGAAGAATAGTCGTGCGCTCAAAGTCTGATTCAAAAGCATCTTCTTCAATCTCAAGGAGCCAATCTTCAACAGGCTAAAGATGCTGATCTTCATCTGGCAGAAGTAACAGTCTTTTTACTGTATTCTATTGTAAGGCTTGCGGGCCAATTTGTCTAGCTTGAGGGATGGAGAGCTGTGAGGCTTGAGGGCCAGGGCAGTGCACTTGCGGGTGCGTCTTGTCGAGCTTGCGGGCTCGGGGGCAGTAGGGGCTTGCAGGCCTAGGCTGTTGGGACTTGCGGGTCCGTGTTGCAGTGCTTGAGGGCCTGAGTGTCGAGCTTGCGGGCTCGGGGGCAGTAGGCGCTTGCAGGCCTAGGCTATTGGGACTTGCGGGTCCGAGTTTTAAGGCTTGAGAGCCTAAAGATTTGGCAGAGTTTGCCGAGCCTAACACACTGCCGGGTAGGCGCAGAGGGAGAGAGGACTACTCAAGACACCCGGTCTTGAGGAACCTCTATTGATCTTGTGTCATCTGGTGTGATTTACTTGCGTGTTAATTTTGTGCATTGCTTGAATATTGATAACTCACGCTTATAACTCAAAAAGTACCAATATCACCTAACACCCCCCTCTAGGTGAATGTTCCATCTCTAACAAAAGGTTCATGGACCTTCTGCTGAAATGCCACCATCATGAGTTAAAACCATCGAATTTGGTGGAGAACTTCAATTTTGCAATCGAGCCTAACTATAAGGTTATGATTGATGTTGCTGCCGGTGGAACCATTCTGAACCACACTCCTGAAGAAGCACTGTGAATTCTATAAGATTCTGCGACTCATAGCTCAATTTGGACTGCAGGGCGAAACACCCCAAGGAACGCGAGAGGATTTTTTGAAGTATGCACCTCTGGAGCACCAGTTGAGAGCATCGCATTGCTGAAGAAACCTACCTCTTTATCAGCTCCAGTGATGGCCATTTCTTGTCTTGAGTGCGGGAATCTCGGACATCATGCATATGAATGTCCCTCAGGTGAAGTCTCTTCCGAGCTCTCTAATTTCAATTTAGAAGAGAGTGTTAATTTTGTTCAAAATCAAAACCGCAATGCACCTTTCTCAAACACATATAATCCGGGTGTGAGAAATCACCCCAATTTTTCCTGGAATCAAAACACTGCAGGCCAACGATGGCAACCGGGCCAGAATCAATATGATGCTCAAGCGTTCGGAAGCCAACCGTGGCCGCCTCATCCGGGTTATACCCAAGGTGCTGCGATGCAAAGGAAAAGTACCTTGGAATAGATGATGGAAAAGTTCGTAGAAATGGCCAAAACAAACATGGCCAACCAATCGACCTCGATGAGAAACTTGGAAATGCAAGTGGGCCAATTGGCTCAAGTGCTTTCCGAGCGCACTAAAGGTGCTCTTCCTAGCACAACGGAGAAGAATCCTCGTGAGCAAGGAAAGAGAATAGCCGAGGCGGGTGAAGGGCATGAGGGCGAGTTAACTGTGAAACGTAAAATTAACAGCATTGAAACCACCGCTCTTTATGACACCGGATCATCGCGCAACGTGCTTGCATTGCAAGACGTTGGAAATTTGAATTTAAAAATCAACAATGATGATCGGAAGTCACTTACCCTGGCCAATGGAATGGTGGTGGAGATGGAAGGAGAAGTTAGAGATGTAGAGGTTGTCATAATGGAACTTCGGTTATCGCAAACTTCCAAGTCTTGGGCCCCACAAAAAATAATTCCATTCCTATCCTGGGTGCCCCATTCTTGAAGGAGAGTGGTGCCAACATTCACATTCCTAGTGGATGTGTAACCTTGTCACCCAAGGTGACACATCCCACTCACCCATCCATGACAACCAACGACATCACATTTTTACCTGTTATGACTAATAAATTTGCGAATGAGTTGATTTTAGATGTAGAAAAGCAAGGGGAAGAAATGAATGCTTAGGAAAAGGAGTTGAGAAGTGAAGAAGAAGCTAAGAACAAGAGCGACGAGGCCGCAAAGTCTGAAGCCACAACAGCCGGCATGGCTAAAAACATTTTGATTAACTCTACTAAGGCTAATAATAAATGCAAACGTTTAAAATAGGTTAGCTGGGAAGATCTATCACCCACAGGGGGTGGGGAAATATTGCCCCTGGCTGCTCCAAAACTGCAGAACAATGAATTGCATCGAGCTCCTATTGCTCAATGGCACTCTCCCACGGTGGAGAGATTAAAGAAGGTCGGAATATTACAAGCAGCGCGCTTTCCAGCCCGCCGGCACGAGAAGGAAGAGGTTAGGGGCAGGGTAGAGAAATCTCCCTTGAGCCCTAAAGCCTTCACCTCCTTCCCATCTCGTGTGGCTGGTGAGAATCATCACAAATCAGCCTATAGCTGAGTCGTGATGAAGTCTCAGGGATTTATGTTTCGGCGACTTTTGTTTTGCTTATCGTATCTCTTTGTCTTTGTTTGTGTGTTCTATTTCTGTGGTATTCTGAACTATTTCTAAGAACTATGCTTGAACTATTTGGCTACTATGCTTAATACAAGTATTTGGTCCACCTTAAGGACGGTAAACAAATGGGCTTATGGGAGACGACCCAATTTCACTGTATTACTTTTGTTTCTGCGTGTGTGGAGATGTCGTTTTGTAGGTATGGTGACATCTGTGGCGGACACATTGTAGCTGAATTCAAGATTAACGCCAATCTTCCGGTATGCTCATTTCTGAGAATGGGGTAACCTCTCCTCCCAATTCTTTTATGAATCTAGCATTATAATCTGTGATGATTAGATTTAAGTCTGGGGGAGAGTAGTTGTCGTTACCTATTTGCACGTGCACATGAGCACAACATACTAGAAGTTACAATTTTTTTTCATTCTCATTGCACACCACTACACCCACTTGAGCGCGCACTTAACCATTGGCGTGTAACGAGTCTAGCTCGTTTTCTTTTGTTGGATTGGGAAAATTGTTGTGCTAGCTTAGGGTTGTAAGACGGAGTAAAATGTTGACTCCCGTAGTTCTCTAGTCGAGTACTTGCGTCTTGCATAGATTTGTGTGTAGAATAAATTTTCTTTATGCTTATAGTTTTGTAATTTTTCTATTTGCGTATTAATTGTTTATTCTACTCAAAAGTGGTGAATCCGATGTGAATCTGACGGTAGCGTAGGAATGTGTGTAGACGGTTGTTAGGTTTGTATTGCTCGAGTCGAGAGGAAGAATTATCTTTCTCGGTGGCTAAGAACTTGCCCCAAGCGACTCTCGAAGCATTGGTATAAGTTAGTTCAGTACGTGAGCATGATGTAGGCCATCATTTTGGCTAGGTTGAGCTGTTGTGCCGATCCTATCATGATCCTCGCTAACCCCTTTGTTCCTACCCTGTCTTTTGATTCAGCTCCACCTTTGTTGCACCAAGGCCTGCAAGCTAATCCTAGTCGCACACCCAAATCTGAGCTTTAGTCTTGTTTTATTTTCTTTATTGGGGTATTGTTGTAGTGATGTCTTATTGTGGAAATTGTGGTTGTTGCTATTGAGAAAAATTCTGCTGAAAAAAAGGGGAAAGAAAGAATAATAAGAATGAAAAAGAAAAAGAAAAAAGAGGATGAGGTTGTTTTGAGAAAAGGGTTAAATTGAAAATCTGTAATTATTGTGTGTTGGGAGTAGGCGGTGCACACACCCATGTTGCAAAGTCCAAGTTTGGGGGTGTGGTGCACCCGCGTGTTCTTTGTGTTGCGTGGATAGTTTATTCTGAGCGAGCTCAATTGGATTTAGGTGCTTTAAGCCTTCAAGTTTATCTTTGTATACCCTACCTTAACCCAAGCCTCATTTCGAACCTAAAGTCCTACTGATTTGCGCGTGAACCGAACTAGTATCGTGGAGAGATTGTGACTGGGTGAGATTATGGCCACCGACATTGATGGATTTCAATGGAGGTTGTTCTGAGCACCGATCTTGCGTAATACTAGCCTCATCAATCAGTTTACTTTCTTCCTACGTGAGACCGGACAATTTACTCTGATTCAACTTTTGAGTAGAAATAATATATATGTACGCTATTAGATTATTACAAATTGTTTGTATAACTAAACATTTCTTCTACTGCATTTCTATGCGCGCGAGCATGCGACTTCGCATGGTACTCCGCTTCTACAATTGTTAAGCCAGCTAATCAATTTTTCCATCCGCCTAAGGAATGATTTCCTCGAGACGAGCAAATGGTTAAGTCTGGGGGTGTGATGAGTCCCATTTATATACACATTTATGGACTCATCTGGGGTGCTTTTCACTCTCGTGCACATCATTTTCGAGCAATTAGTGCATCTATTTCTCTTATGCTCATTTACGCGCACTTACGTGCTTCATGCTCTTTTTAGGCCAGTTTTGGTGTGCGTCTGCGCTCCATGTTATTGGGGGTAAGCACATGGTGCTCCCCAATCCTTTTTCTATGTTAGATTGGTGCTGGAGGTGTATTCCCAGCTGGATTGCTATGCTTGTAAAGAGGAAATCATGATTGTGCAAAACGCACGGTCGTGCGTTTTCTTGATGCACGGACGGCTGCGGTCGTGCGCCTTCATCTGGGTAGAAAACCGGTGATCTAACTTTGTTCGTGCATTTTTTACGCACGGGCTATTTCCCGTGCGCGAAGGAAACGCACGATTGCCTCTTTCGACTGCTTCTTAGCCGATCTGAATTTGTTCGTGCATTTTTACGCCCGGGCGAATTTGCCCGTGCGTGAGTAAAACGCACGAGCGCTGCTGCTTCTTCCTCAAGTCATTTTATTCGTTATATAACGCACAGGCAAGGCACGATCGTGCGTTCGACCGTGCATGACTAAATTTCTGACCATTTAGTATTTAAAGCAGAAAATCTATTGCAATCGACACACACCGCAGGAAAAGCTCCAGAAGCCCGCCATTTTCGCCCAGTTTGCCTCTCCACCATCGTTTGACCTAGGAGGAGCTCCGGCAACCATAATCTTGCAAATCTTCCACCAAAGCTCCCTCCTTGGCCTCCTCCATCATCTTTGAGCTCAAGAACGCCATAGACGGAAAGTCTCCGCTGCAATCAAGGTGTCGAACAAGAGTTACCTCGAGCTAGACCATGAAGAAGACGGGTAATAGCAAAGGAAGGTGACAGATCCTCCGGACCCCGGACGCAACTAAAGACCGATCACGGACGAGGCTTGACAACCCTACAATTCCGGCCGTGAATATTCAGCATAGTCTTCGATCTTCGGTTTTCTCTTTTCCCCTACGCTTTGCTTCAGAGTTTCCCTTGTATGTGTTTGTTTTTGTGGATGATATTCATAAACTCTATGTTTTAGTTAATATGATTTCATGTTCTTGAGATCTTGTGTGGTTTATGAGATTCGAGGAGCGTCGTAGTCCGCCATCCACTCCACCGCTTTGTAGTGCTCCGCACTAGCAATTGCTAGCTGCGTGTTCAGCGACGAAGTGCCTACGACCCTCATCCGCTAGCCTTCTCGTCCACCCGCTCACCGAAGCACGGCATCGCGGCCTGCATTCCATCCCAACAAGCGAAGCGGAGCTCTAGCCCCGCATTTCTTTCTCTGTTGTTAACTTAGGAAAACCACCATCAAAACCCCTTTTTATTAAGTATCTAAGAATCTATATAAGCATTTCCCTAACAAGGATTCATACAACCCAACTGGCAGTCCTCTGAGAACGATATTCGGGAAGCTCTCCCAATTTTATTACTTGTACGACCGGTGAACTTGTCGTAATCGCATCAAGAATCAGAGGCTGTGGAAGCAGAATGAGCAGCAAGAACGTCAAGGAAGTAGAGGCCTCCACTCTTAGTCCAAGTAGCAACTGTCTCCTTTATGTGTAGATCCTGAAAATAATAGTTAGTCGGAGTAAATATAATAGAACATTATAACTGTTGAGAGAGAGCCTTGACTGATAGTAAGTTGCAAGGAAATGTAGACACATAAAGAGTCTTCTTAAGAGAGATGGTCGGGGTGACTTGAACTATTCCCGTCCCATACACGTGTGAGGGAGAACCATCTGCTGTTAGAACCGGAGGCAAATTCTTGTTTTCTAGTAAATGTGAGAAACGCTGAGGGTTCCCTGTCATATGATTTGTTGCTCCAGAATCAATAAACCACTTACCTTCATTAACCACATGCACGCTACCTGAGGAGGTAGCAACTAAAGCAGACGGTTGTGTAGTACCAGGATGAGAAGCCGCAGCCAGAGGGCGATGGTGAGGATGCTTGAGATAGTAGAGATCAATGGTGTGACCCTTCCGACCATAATGAAAACAGATGTACCGAGGAGATCCGCGGCCACCAAGAGATCCACCACGGCCACCAGGGTGACCATGTTTAGCCCGGTGAGCAAAGCTCTCTGGAGGAGGAGTGTTGGATCGGTAGGCGCCCTTAGAGGGGGGGGGGTGAATAAGGGTTTTCAAAACTTTATGATATTTTAAAAACTTTGTAATAATGCAAGATTAAGACAATAGAAAGTCAAGTAAAACAATTGAAATAAAGTAGAGACATGCTTTAATAATATTAAATAAGGTCTTACAAAAGTTGACTTCTATGACGCTAGAAATCGGTGGCGATGAATAGTAAACTCTTTTTGTTTTCTATCCCGACTCGCATCCCCACGAACCGGTGTCCCTAGCCTATCCTCCCCGGATTTGGCCTCAATCCGCTCTAGCCAACCCTTCCCCGGATGTGGGCTCGAGCACCCCGTAGACCTAGCCTAGATCTGGTCGCCAACACGAGGCGAGTTTTCCCCTAAGTCCTAACCAGACCTGGTCGCCAACACGAGGCGATTTCACTAACAGTTTACAAGAAGAATATAAAATGAAAATAAATAAAAACTCCCTTCTGAAGTCGGAGGCGAAGATCCGCTGTAGAATAAGAGTTGTAGAAGCAGACTTCGTTTGGATCCGGCGTGATGAGATTCTCCTTCAGAAGTTTGCAGAACTTTGGGAGGACATCAACTTTCAGCCAAGATAGCCTCTGGAATTCTAGCACTCTATCTCTCTCTGATATCTCTCTGACGTGTCTCTGAAACAAGAGGAGAGGAGTCCTTTTATAGCCTCAGCGCTAGCGCCTGCGCTAGCGCTACCGCCAGCGCTATCCCATATTAGGACACATTCTGCGCGGCAGAATCTTCAATCCGAGGAAATAATTCCCCCTTGCCAACTGTGTTCCTCACTATCGCCTGCGCTATCGGATATCGCCTGGCGCTATCTCCTTCTATAAGTTCTCCCGGCAATTTCGCTTCGAGCCAATATTTCGTAAAACAGGAATTTGTTGACCGTTGCTAATAGTTCGTCGAACGGCAGCTAGCGCCTGCGCTAGTACTACCGCCAGCGCTAGTAGACGTATTGGATTTGTTGGCTCAACTTTTGGGGCAACCTTCTTATGTAATCCTTGAGTCATGTGGACTTTGTTATCCTGCACACTTACACACACAAGATCAAATACACATGGGATTTGTTATTCTCAAACCTAGGAGATGCGAAAGACCATGTTCCAACAAACTCCCCTTTTTGATAATAACAAATCCATTAATGATAAATCAGAGCATTAATATATAAGCATGAAGAACCATACTTGTGTTTGTGTGAGAGTGATGACTTAGGATAATTTTAGCATTTAGTATTTAGAATTGCTCCCCCAAAATACATGCTCCCCCTAAGTGAATGCTCTCCTAATATGTAAGCTATCATCTTAATTAAGCATTATATTTTGATAGCAGATTAATATTTATCATGTTAGTTCTCCCCCTTTTGTTATTAGCAAAAGCGGGTAAAGAGACACCACTTAAAAGTTGATAATAAGATAAAAGCATGATCGAGCTTGTAGAGAAGGAAAATGATAAGGAGTTTTAGAATTATTTTCATCACAATATTGTCATAAATCAGAGTTTGTAGCATAACCACATAGAAGGTAAATGTAAAGTTGCGGAAGACTTAGAAAAATACAAGTAAACATCTTTTGTATGACATGATAATTAAAAAAATATAGGAGTTTAATTTTATAAAGAAGATGTTTTGTAAACATTTTAAAATCAGTAATAAATTAACCAAGCATGAAATAATGATATCACAAAGATAGTACTACAATGTTATGTTAATTCATAGTTTCAAAACATACTAAACATTGTAGAAAGCATGCTAGGATATCTAGTGCATTTCATAAGTAAAGAATAGTATAGAATTAGCATTAGGATCCAATACTCAAGAGAAGAAGTGTTATGGAAGATAATGATGTGCACATAAGTGTATTTTTGAGTAGAGTAAACACATGTTGTAATCAAAAATACAAGTAATATGTAAAGTAAGAGCACAATAAAACACAAATAATTTTACTTCCACAACCTTCAATGCACCAAAAAAAATATACAACTACCAAGGTGCTTTGCACACACAATGCTCATTAAGAATTATCAGGGTGCAAAGTAGTGCTTGGGGGATCACCTAGTTTGATTGATTTTTATTGTGATCCGGTGTACTTAAGAATAAGTGGTTTTTATTTTGAAAGAAAGTTATGGTTTGCACAAGATACTTTACTATTCTTTCCAAGGTGCTCAATCTCACAACGCTTATTAAGACTTATCAGGAGGTTCAAGTAGTGCTTGGTGGAGTTATCATTGTCACTTTATTTTATGATTTTTGTTTTGTACAAAGTTCTCTGAATACACTTGTTTTTGCAAACCAATAAAATTTATGAAAAAGATAACCACTTTTCTTAATTTTTAAAAGTGCAAATAAAGGAGTGTAGGTAAGATACTTGTGCAATTTTAATTCATTGTACTAATACAAAACATATACAAACATTCTTAGATTAAACACAAATGTAGACAATGCCAAAATAAGTGAGTGAATAAAGATCATTATCAAACATAAAACATTTACTCATACTTGAGGCATGCTATGCATAGTTCTACACAACTTTCAATATAATTGATGCACATGGTAATAGATATATCAAAGCATGATGAAAACAATGTTCAAAGAGTTTGAAAAAATAAAGTGCAACATTATAGAAGTTCTAAGGAATAGATTAAATCATGCTTGATTCTCATACGAAAATTCATTCAGTTTTTTTTTATAGATTCAGTGTTTTATATTTTTGTATTTGAATATTTTTTTCAAAAAGACGAAAACTTTAAACAAAAAGCAAGACATATTTTTTTTGTAATTTGGATTTTGTAAAAATAATAGACTTTAAACAAAACATACATTTTTTGTAGTTTTAGTTTTTGTATTTTTGTATTCGATTTTTCAAAAATAGACTTTAAACACAACATTTTTTTTGTAACTTTAACTTTTGTATTTTTGTATTTGATTTTTCTAAAATAAAATATAATCAGAAGTGCAAAAACAAATAGTACATATAGATTAATATATTTTTAGGAATATTTCAAAATTTTAAAATTACAGAAAAACACATAAGTACGCTAGCGCCGGCGTTAGCGCTAGCGCGGGAAACAGTATACGATTTTTCATGATTTTGAAATTTTTGATTGCTGCTTTTGATTAAGTGTCCCAATAGTAGTTTCATATTGAAATCTCAGATTTTTAGGAGATGTTTTCGATGGTTAAAACATGCAAAAATTGTGTTTTGTGAATGTGTTTTAACACGAAAGATCTAGGACACCTAACTCAAGTCGTAATAATCGAAATCTTGCATCGGGAAGAGGTTTAGTAAATATGTCAGCGAGTTGAGAGTCCGTGCCAATGAAGCTTAATTTTACATGCTCTTTCTTAATGTGATCCCTAATGAAATGATGACGAACATCGATGTGTTTGGATCTAGAGTGGTGTACGGGATTATATGTGAGGTCTATTGCACCTTTGTTGTCACATTTAAGATCAATGTTTTTAAGATGAAATCCAAAATCCTCTAGTGTTTGACTCATCCATAAAGCTTGTGCACAACAGCTACCAAGTGCGATATATTCGACCTCCGTGGTGGAGAGTGCAACCGAAGATTGTTTTCGACTAGACCAAGCTACTAAAGAGGGTCCTAGAAAGTGACAAGTACCGCTAGTGCTTTTTCGATCTAGTGAACACCCGGCGTAGTCCGAATCGGAATTGTCGTGGAGTGTGAATGAATCATTGTGTGGGTACCATAATCCTAATTTAGATGACCCTAATAGATAACGAAAAATATGTTTTACCTCTTTTAAATGAGATTCTTTTGGATTTGCTTGAAAGCGAGCACATAAACATACGACAAACATTATATCTGGTCTAGATGCACTTAAGTAAAGAAGAGATCCTATCATTCCTCTATATAGCGTTTGATCAATTGAAATTCCGGATTCATCTTTTCCTAGTTTTAAAGAAGCACTCATGGGAGTAGAAGCTTGTTTGAGATTTTCAAATCCAAATCATTTAAGCATATCGTGAACATATTTTGTTTGACAAATAATGATACCATCAGATTGTTGTAAGATTTGAAAACCAAGAAAATATGATAGTTCTCCTACAAGACTCATTTCAAATTCATTTTTCATTACTAATACAACTTCATTACACAACTCTTCATTAGTGGCTCCAAAAATGATATCATCAACATATATTTGTAAAATAATTAGATCATTATTATTATGCTTAATGAAGAGTGTGATGTTGGCACTTCCCATAACATAACCGTCCTTTAACAAAAATGATGTAAGTCGATCATACCATGCACGGGGCGCTTGTTTCAAACCATAAAGCGCTTTTTCTAATTTGTAAACACGATTAGGGAATTTTTCATTTATGAAACCGGGGGGTTGTTCTACATAAACTTCTTCTTTTATAAACCCGTTTAAAAAGGCACTTTTAACATCCATTTGAAATAATTTTATTCGTTTAAAACTTGCAAATGCCAAAAAATTTGTATAGATTCTAAGCGAGCAACGGGTGCAAAAGTTTCTTCAAAATCTACGCCCTCGATTTGAGAATAACCTTGAGCGACTAAGCGTGCTTTATTTCTTATAATCCTAGATTCACCATCTAATTTATTTTTAAAGATCCATTTACTCCGATAATTGGATGATTAGATAGTCTATCTACTAGATTCCAAACTTTATTTCTTTCAAATTGTCCTAACTCTTCATTCATAGCCAAAAACCAAAATTCGTCATTTAAAGCGATGGAAATGTTTTTAGGTTCGATTTCAGAAACAAAGCAAATATTTGAAAATGTTTCATGAAGAGAGGATCGAGTTCTTACCCCAGTAGAAGGTTCCCCAATGACTAGATCTTTTGGATGATTTTTTGAGAAGTTCAACACGCTTGGAGGTGCATATTCAATTTCATTGGACTTCTCCTCCTCTTCTTTGGACGGTTCCTCTTCGTCTTGCTCCAAAGATGGCAAAGGTTCATCATTTGTACCTGTAGAAGGCTTCTCTGCACAAGGAATAAACTCATCAAATTTAACATTAATAGACTCTTCAACCATACTCGATCTTTTATTAAATATTCTATAGGCTTTACTGTTTGAAGAATAACCAAGAAATATTCCTTCATCACATTTCTCATCAAATTTTCCTAAAGAGACTTTTGTATTAAGAATAAAACATTTACATCCAAATACTTTAAAATATGATACGTTAGGTTTCTTGTGAAAATATGGTTCATATGGTGTGAGATTTAGAGATGGGCGAACAATAACTCTATTCATTACATAGCATGATGTGCTTACGGCTTCGGCCCAAAAAGACTTTGGTAATTTATATTCAGATAACATGGTGCGTGCTAGCTCTTGGATTGTCCTATTTTTCCGTTCTACAACACCGCTTTGTTGAGGTGTGCGTGGAGCGGAGAACTCATGCTTAATACCTAACATTTCATAAAAAGATTTAAAGTTTTCATTTTCAAATTCACCTCCATGATCTGAGCGAATGCATTTTATTTTTAAATCTAGTTCATTTTGAATGCGCGTACATAATTTTGAGAATTCGCAAAATGCATCAGATTTGGAAGAGAGAAATAAAGTCCAGCAATATCTTGAGAAATCATCTATTAGAATGAAGGTGTATATTTTACCACCAAAACTTGCGGTGTTAACGGGACCAAAGAGATCCATATGAATTAGTTGTAATGGTTTTGAAGTAAAAATTTCATTTTTGCTTTTAAAAGATGATTTTGTAAATTTTCCTTTTTGGCATGGTGAACATAGTGAAGATAACTTTCCATTCAAATTAGGCAATCCTCTAATCAATTCACTTTTTGCTAGTTTTAAAATGAGCTAAACGTCTATGCCATAGTTCTAATTCATCATTTTTGGTTATAAAACATTTTATAGATGATTTGGAAAGATCATGAAACGAAACTATGTAAACATTGTGAATTCTAGGTGCAGTTAGTAACACATCTTTTGTTTTAGGATTAACTATTTTGCAAAGATTAGTGGATGATTCAAATAATACGTCTAATCCTTTATCACATAGTTGACTTATAGATATTAAGTTATGTTTCAAACCTTTAACATAAAGAACATTTGAGATAAGAAAAGATTCGTTACCCACTGTACCAACTCCCATGATCCTTCCTTTACCGTTATCACCAAACGTTACGATCCCTCCTTTCTTCTTTTCTAGGCTAAGGAATTTTGCTTTGTTGCCCATCATGTGCTTGGAGCAGCCTGAGTCCAAGTACCACACGTCCTCCATTTCCTTAGCCTTCCTGCAAATCTAGAGAGAAGATGAGAGTAAAGATCCAGATACCCAAGAGGTACCACCCATAGAGTAAGTGGATTTCTTAGGTACCCAGATTTGTTTTAAAGAACGTTGTTTTATATTCCTGCAAGAGCTAGACGTGTGTCCAAACTTAAGACAATTAGCACACGAAATAAAGGGGGTTGAGACCCTTTTCTGAGTTTCTACGTTGCTTTAGCAGTATGATGTTTGAACATTAGAGAAATCAGAAGATTTTTTTACAGTTGAGCTACCGCCGGCGTTAGTGGCTAGCGCTGGGCGGTAGGGTTCACTTTTATATCCGACCCCAAATTTTCCAGAACCATAACATTGGTTTCCCAAAATCATATCCAGGAATTTTTGACCAATCCCGAATTTTTTTATGGCTATATTGAGGTCATGATTTTGTTTTTTAAGAAAAGTATTTTCTTGTACAATCATAACACATTTATTTTCAAATCCCTTTTTATTATTTTCAATTTGAAAAGAGTGATATTTAGTTTTCTCTCTAAGTCCCCTTTTTCTTTTGCAATAGTTTTGTTTCGTGCAAGGGCCTTAGATAGAGAAACTTCAAGTTCTTTTGTCTTAAATAAAGAGTGCTTACACTCTTGACATGAAACCTTTCTCTTTTCAAGGGAAATCAATTTTTTTGTGAGCTTATGATTTTCTTTGATAAAAGCTTCCTTTTCACGATTTAATATAACATTATCTTTTATACTTTGATCATAGGATTTGCAAGTTAAAACAAATTCATCATAGAGTTCTTCGAAAGTAGGAGGAATTACCTCAGTGTCGCTAAGAACACGGGTGTCGTCATCGTTGCTTTTTGCCATTAAGCATAAGTTTGCTTCCTCCTCGCTACTTGACTCAGCCTCGTTTGACTCTTCAGAGGAAGAATCATCCCAAGTTGCGGCTTTCAGTACTTTCTTCTTCTCTTTTGATTTGTGTTGTTCTTTTTGCTCCTTTTGATACTTTGGGCACTGGCTCCGAATGTGCCCGGTCTTTCTGCAGTGGTAGCACTCTGGTGGTGGTCTTTCTTCTTCATCTTCGCTTCCTTTTTCTTTCCCTGAAGTTCTTCACCAGGAGACCTTCTTCATCTTCATCATCATCTTCGATGCTCTCCTTCTTTGACTTTAGTGCTAGTGCCTTTTTCTTTGGCTCTTTGTTGTATTCATCGTGTTCAATCTGGAGTTTTGGGTTTTGAGATTCCCAATAAGGTTCTCGATCTGGAGCGTTCTTAAGTTATGCGACTCTGAGATGTCTGTCACCTTTGGATAAAACCTTGGAGGTAAGGAACGAAGAATTTTCTCACCAAGTCCCCGTCAGAGTAGGTCTTTCCAAGTGCCTTTGAAGCGTTGACGATCTTGGTGAATCGGGTGAACATCGAGTTAATGTCCTCTTCGGTATCCATCCTGAATTTTTCATATTCAGATTCCAGTTGGAATAGCTTTGCATCTTTCACCTGCGATGTACCTTCATGAGTTACTTCCAATTGATTCCAAATATCATAAGCAGTTGTGCATGCAGAAATTCTACAAAACTTAGTCCTATTTAAAGCGCAATATAAAGCGTTCATTGCTTTAGCATTATTTTTACACCTTAGTTTATCATTATCGTCCCATTTATCTTTTGGTTTTGCTAATGTCGCCTCTCCCACTACAGTTGTAGGAGGAGAGTACCGAACTTCTACCATGTTCCATACTTCTACATCCATGGTCATAAGAAAACACATCATTGGATTTTTCCAGTAGTTAAAATCTGACCCAGTAAAGAGAGGTGGTCGACTAACCCCTTGACCCTCAGGAAAAGCGAGATCATGAGATGTCATTATTCCCGGTTGTTAAGCCGATTTGGAATAACCTAGATCTGATACCACTTGTTGGATCGGTAGGCGCCCTTAGAGGGGGGGGGGGGGGGGGGGGGGGGGGGGGGAGGGGGTGAATAAGGGTTTTCAAAACTTTAGTGATATTTTAAAAACTTTGTAATAATGCAAGATTAAGACAATAGAAAGTCAAGTAAAATAATTGAAATAAAGTAGAGACATGCTTTATTAATATTAAATAAGGTTTTACAAAAGTTGACTTCTATGACGCTAGAAATCGGTGGCGATGAATAGTAAACTCTTTTTGTTTTCTATCCCGACTCGCATCCCCACGAACCGGTGGCCCTAGCCTATCCTCCCCGGATTTGGCCTCAAGACGCTCTAGCCAACCCTTCCCCGGATGTGGCCTCGAGCACCCCCTAGACATAGCCCAGATCTAGTCGCCAACACGAGGCGAGTTTCCCCCTAAGTCCTACCCAGACCTAGTCGCCAACACGAGGCGATTTCACTAACCGTTTACAAGAAGAATATGAAATGAAAATAAATAAAAACTCTCTTCTGAAGTCGGAGGCGAAGATCCGCTGTAGAATAAGCGTTGTAGAAGCGGACTTCGTTTGGATCCGGCGTGATGAGATTCTCCTTCAGAAGTTTGCAGAACTTTGGTAGGACATCAACTTTCGGCCAAGATAGCCTCTGAAATTCTAGCACTCTATCTCTCTCTGATATCTCTCTGATGTGTCTCTGAAACGAGAGGAGAGGAGTCCTTTTTATAGCCTCAGCGCTAGCGCATGTGCTAGCGCTAACGCCGACGCTATCCTATATTAGGACACATTCTGCGCGGCAGAATCTTCAATCCGAGGAAACAATTCCCCCTTGCCAACTGTGTTCCTCGCTATCGCCTGCGCTATCGGATATCGCCTGGCGCTATCTCCTTCTATAAGTTCTCCCGGCAATTTCACTTCGAGCCAATATTTCGTCGAACAGGAATTCGTCGACCGTTGCTAAGAGTTCATCGAACGGCAGCTAGCGCCTGCGCTAGTACTACCGCCAGCGCTACTAGATGTATTGGATTTGTTGGCTCAACTTTGGGGGCAACCTTCTTATGTAATCCTTGAGTCATGTGGACTTTGTTATCCTGCACACTTACACACACAAGATCAAATACACATGGGATTTGTTATTCTCAAACCTAGGAGATACGGAAGACCATGTTCCAACAAGGAGGAGAGGATAACAAGGGTCGTTGGAGAAGAGAGGTAACAGCAGAAACCCGAGCAGCGGTGGCATCAAGGGTTGGAGAGTCAGCTTCCCCAAGAATTTGTTGTTGGATCATATCATAGGACTCAAGACGACGGAGAAGGTAACACACAACTAGGAGCTCCTGGAAGTGTTTATGCTGCTCTTCAAGGTCAGCAGAGAAGGGACGATGCTGAAGGAGTTCATCCCCAAGGGACTGAAGCTCTTGATATGCTGTGGTGGGATCCATGGTTGGGCGGGCAAAGAGATCAGCATACAAGGTGTAGATGCGGGAGGTTTTGGTGCCTTTGGAGTAAAGGGCAGCAAGATGGTTCCAAGCTGCTTTGACGGTCTCATCATGACGAATGATAGGAAGACACTCATCAGAGAGACTGTTAGCAAGCCAGGTGCGTACCAGAGCATCGCTAACATCCCAATCATCAAAGGTTGCAGACTCTTTGAGAGGAGGATCATCGGTGAGATGGTGTTGTTTGCGTTGAGAGCGTACGAGGGAGGTGAAGGAGACGCACCAATTAGGATAATTAGAGCCAGTGAGCTTGGAGGAGGTGCCAAGATTGCCAGAAGTAGAGATAGAGGTAGTAGAGGTAGAGGTAGAAATAGCCACAGGAGTGGCGGTGAGGACATTCTCAGAAGGGGTACCCATGAGAAGAGATCTGGAAGATGAAGGATAGGTCGCGCGGTCTCGCGGCTAGAAGATCAAAAACAAGGGATAACGCGCAGTCAGGAGGAAGAGAGACCGGCCGAAGAGAGAGCTCACAACACAAGGATCGTTGTTAGCTTTGATACCATGTGAGAACTTGAAAATTTTATTTCCAAAAATCTGAGTATTACAAGAGTATTGCCTCCTTTATATAAACTAGGATGGAAAGAGTAAAATACAAATACACAATGTGGGACTAAATATAAATACAATACACAAAACAAGCTGGGCGGTCAGGCGGTCAGGGAGAACGAGACCACAGCGACCTCCGTGGTCTGGAGAGAAGATAGGCGATCACATGACAGGAGGAAGGTCGTGTGACAGAGGAGACCTATCGATGGTGAGACCGCTCTGGCTAACACTCCCCCATAAGGTAGATACCGTGGGTAACAGACCGCTTCTCTTCACATGAAGCGATCTGGTATATCTGAGGAGAAGCGTTGGTCTGATACTGGGAGTCCGCATAGACCGTGGTTATCAAATAGTTATTTGATGGAGTTGGAGACCGCTGATCTTCATACAAAGTGATCTCACACATCTGAGGAGAAGTTGCGGTCTGATTGTTGGAGACCGCAGAGACCGCTAGCTCGAGATCGCGTGGCTTCAATTCTTTGAGGTCGCATGGCTTCAACATTTCTATTACTTTATCCCACCTCCTTTTGATTATAACAAAAGGGGGAGAATAACTTGAAGAAATAAATTATAGAAATTTATGATTTAGGTGGAGTACATTAGGAAATGCATTCATGTAGGTGGAGTATCCACATAGGGGGAGTATGCATGATTATCACGCTTAACACATACTATAAACACTACTCTAATTGTGTTTTATTTTTTATTAGTGAATTTGTTATTATTAAAAGGGGGAGATTGTTGGAGCTTGTGTTCCACATCTCTTAGTTTGAGAATAACAAATCACACTATGTATTTGATCTTGCTTGTGTTTATAGTGTGCAGGTACTATAGGGTTAAATAACCATATGAACAGTAACTGAGTGATGAAGATTATCTGAAAAGTGAGCTAACGCCCGCATTAGTAGTTAACGCCTGGCGTTAACATTCATCGAATAGGGATGACTTCTCAATGGATCTTGACGTCGAGATGACAAATAGTTGGTGACTAAGTGACAACGCCAGCGTTGACACTTAACACATGCATTGAGTCCACAAACTTCCACGTTCTCGATGGTTGCATGATTTCAACGAATTCTATACACGAACACTAATGCTGGTGTTAACTCTTAATGCCATGCGTTAGCTTTCGTGCCTACTTAAAGAGTTGATTTCATTAGATCATTCTTGATGCATTCCCAGCCTTCATTATATACTTCAGAGAGAGCCTTTCATCCCGAATTCAGAGAGCACTCCCAACACCACCAATGAAGAACAAGAGTGAGAAGGAGATTTCCAACGACAAATTTGAAGAAGGACGCTCGTTTCAAATCCGACATGGTCATTGCGTATCTTCAACATCTCTTTTAGCGCTCTTCAATCTAGGGAGTCTTTTATTCTGATTTTTAATTTATCTTTACATTTTTCCTTGTAACGGTAGTGAAATCGTCGCCTTGCGTGTGGCGACTAGGCCGGGTTTGATTTAGGGGAAATTCGTCGTCTTGTGTGTGGCAACTACGTTTAGGGCAGATCTAGGGGGTGGCTAGAGGTCTTATCTGGGTATAGATAGGCTATAGCCAACCGATCCTTGGGAGAAGGACCGGTGAAGGAACAAAAAAGTGATTTTTATATTGCCGCCTTTATTTCAAGCGTTATTGAAATTTTATGTTGGTAATCATCTTATTGAAATATATAATATTCATTTTATTATCTCTGATTGTCTGAAAGTGTATCTCATTTAAGATTGCGCAAGTAAAATCACTTTGAATATTTCTACAAAAATATTTTCTGGAGAGATAATGCTCGGCGTTAACTATCTAATGCCAGACGTTAGCGACAGAGCCAAAAAGTTTTCCTGTTAAATTAAAATCTGTCAATTTATTTTAAAAATAGTAAACCCCTTATTCACTCCCCCCCCCCCCCCCCCCCTCTAAGGGCGCCATCATATCCAACATATGCAACCTTGAATCTCTCATGAATGAGGTTTGATATTATCAAAAGTGAGAGTTTATTGGAACAGGTGTTCTGCCTCTCTCAGGTTTGATAATAACAAATCCCAAGCTGTATTTGACCATCCATGCTTTGGGTATATTGTGTAGGTTTACAGGTGAACAGGCTTACAGGATATACAATATTTGTGAGCTACCGCTGACGTTATCAATACTGCCGGGCGCTAGATCCTTTAGTATATGTCGACTGGAAGGCATATCGACTAGACTGCTTATGTCGACTAGAAGACATATCAACTAGACTGCTTATTTCTATTAGAAGACATATCGACTAGACCAATCAAATGACTACCGCCGACATTAGTGATACTGTTGGGCGCTAGATCTTTTAGTATATGTTGACTAGAAGGCATATCAACTAGACTACTTATGTCGATTGGAAGGCATATCGACTAAACCAGTCAAATGATTGTCGCTGCGCTTTACTGCTAACGCGCTGTGCTACCCTGATGTATACGTCAGCAATTCGTGTGATCTTCACGAGATCATGGTGGCAGCTATATAAGAAAAAAGTCGCTACTGCTCGCATTATCACTACCACTCTGTGGCAACGCTTGTTTACAAGGAAAGCACAACCACCTTCCTTACCTGCAGATAGCCAGCTGTGCATGCACAAAATCAATCATGCCTACCGCGCCATGCTAACACTACCACTCCATGCAAACAGATAATTAGAAGGAAAGCACAGCCACCTTCCTTACTCGGAGTCAGACAGTTGGTAGAAAATGCGTATACAGAGCCTACTGTTGCACGGTATCACTACCGCTGGCGATAGCTTACTTAAACGTCATTTAAAAGCATTTTTTTTCACGTGGACAAGTGGACACAAGAATATGGTTTCCACACCATTTCTGGAGCAAGGAGCCTCCATCCAAGGAGAAAGGAGGAAAGATCTTGCACCCTCTCGAGCAAGGAAGAAGACCTCTATAGAGTGCAAACGTGAACGTGAATCTAAAGACGACCGAGTGCATGAGAAATGAGAATTAAAGGCGCCGCCCGCTCACTGCCTCCGGAGACCATTTTTGAGGGAGCAAAGTTTTCTTTCTAGTTATATTTTCTTATCTCTGCATTACTTTCTTTTATTTTACTGTATCCTGTGATGTGAGAAATTGTCTGGGGAGAACGTCGAATTTCAGGGAGGAGTTTGTGTGAAATCATCTTGGGAGGACGTCGGATTCTGGGGAGGATTCTGTGAGAAAATCGTCTGTGAGGGCTTCTAGACCGGAGAGGTCTAGGGTGGGCTTGAATACCTTCTGGAGGAGAAAGGAGAGAGCCAACCAGTCCTAGGGCGAGGGTCAGTATAGAAAACAAAAAAGCCTTTTCATTTACTCCTTGATTTCTAGCGTCATAGAAATCAAACCTTTTATAATCAAAGTTTTATGAAATAAAATCATGTCTTTCTTTGTTGTTCACTAATTATATTTATTTCTTATTCTTAAATGTTATAAACAATATTTTCTATCAAAGTTTTAACTCAAAATATATTGCAAGGTTCTTTAGTGTTCTATAACTTAAGAAATTCAGTCACTGTGAGCTAGCGCATGACGGTAGCCCTTACCGTCAGAGGTTGCAAAGAAAGTTTGAATTTCACCTTTTCTAAAAGTAACCTTCGATATAATATTTTTTGCAAAGTTAAAATAAAGTTTTTATTAAATATATTGCTCTTAATTTTGGAGGAAGTTGACGTCGTCAGGCTATTTTGAGGTTCTCGGTTTGAAGGTTCACTTGCTGGGGATTGGAGAAAGAGAGTCAGAGCCTCTTTATTTATTGGAGAAGGAGAAGGATGGAACCTAAACTCAGATCTGAAACTAACTCGCCAGAAATGGTGTGGAGATGTAATAGTTTGAGTGTTGGATTGCCGGAGAATGAAGAAGTTTTAGCCTTCTATTAGGAGAAGAGCTTGTTTTCACTTGTCTGGATCATATGAGTTTAACGCAACTGGCAAAAGTCAATTCTAAGCTCGTTTGCTCAAAATGACATTTTGGCATCACGGTGACACACAACGTTAATCAAAATGGTCATTTTCTCTAATTATTCTCGGATTGGAATGAAAAAAATTTGTTGCACTTGTTGGTTTTTCCAAGGTGATTTCAAAGCAATCAAGTAGTTAGTCTTACTGCCAACACAATATGAGCTTATAGGGTCGCACATAAGAGTGTTGGAGAAGTTGGATGAAGGATTTTGTTGGCCTTACTCATATTGGATATGAGTGGGGGACCAATCCTGTGAGCAATTGGAGTTGCGTCAAGAATGTCTCGACGGGAAAAGATGTACATGATGAATCATCGAGAGTGTCTCAATGAATTGCATTGTACTCGACGAATCGTCGAAATGTCTCGACGACCTATGTGTTAATTCGTCTCGTCGAATTAGTCAAAATATCTCAACAAATTAGATGTACTCCATAAATCGTCGAGATTGTCTCGACGGAACACGTCTTAGTTCGTAATGATGAATCGTCGAAATATCTCAATGAATTTCCTGCACACGATGAATCGTCAAAATTTCCTGCACTCTGATGAGCGTGTCTGCATCATTTCCTTTAAAACTTGAAGATGATACATCAACATAATCAGAGGTGGAAGGTGTGTTGTCAGAGTTAGGAGTTGGGACGATCCGGATATCCAGCTCGTCATCCTCTTCCAATTAGCGAAGAAATGCAGCACAATACTTCAAGGTATGATCCATGCTCCGACAAAATAAGTACTGTTTTGCATTTTTCTTCGGCTCAAATTGGACGGGAGATGAATGCAAAAAAGGCATGTGCGGAGTTGAAGAGTATCCATAGGACTTACGCGCACAATATGGAGTACCAGACGAAGTCGGTGCTCCATATACTGGGCCTTGGGTGTTAGGGCTATTATCTCCCTTTGGACATCTATCACTAGCACGAGATATGTCTCCGCACAAACGCAACGAATATTAAATGAAGCCCACATTGTGTGAAGACAACATGATTCAAAAGAAAGACACTATTGTGCAAAATACTACACCCAACAATAATTTACTAAGCAGCCTATGTAAAACAAGAAAATGGAATAAAAAAGAACTGAAATAAAATAAAAGATGCAATTTACAAATGGAAGGGCTTCTCTCTCAGATTCTCCCTCTCCAAAAAACTCACACGACTGTGTTGTCCTGGCAACGGAACCAAAAAACTTGATGCGCAAACCTAGCACACCGCTATAGGCGGTAGTAAGACTGCGGCATGAAACGACAGTGTACCGATCGTTCAAGTAATATAAAATGTGGGAGTGAATCCCCGAGTATCAATCTCGAAGGAACACAGTAAGTTGGAGTTAACTATTGAGGAAGGACTTGAGATCAAAGTCCTTAAGTCGGATGGAATGCGGGAGATTTGGTTTGGATTATGGAAAATAAAGGAAAATAACTACTCAACTACTCCTATGCAATGTCGCTATGCAATGCTTCGCCAGGCGGGATGGAAAACTACACGGGCCGCTATGCACCGATTCGCATGGGCGGATGGACGAGTAGGCAAGCGAATGGAGTGGTAATTGCGGAATCGAACTGTGCAGGCCATGAGCGCACTGCTTCGTTAGGCGAATGGATTACACGGGCCGCTATGCCACGCTTCACTAGGCGGATGGACGAGAAGGCTTGTGAATGGAAGAGTAGGCCAGCATAATGAAGTGGAGGGTGATGACAAATGTGGATGGAAAATGGATAGGGGTGCACCTCATACACACATATGAACAAAATAATCTCATATAAATGAAATAAACATTATAAATCATAGTTCATAGTGCCATCATCAAAGTATAGAGAAATCTAGCATTTACAACTTCCAATACAAAGAAAGAGAAAGTCAGGAATCGACCCAATCCGAAGACTTATCGAAGATTCACGGTTGGAATCGCTGGGTTGTCAATCCGCGTCCAAGATCGGTCTTCAACTGTGTCCGGGTTGAGAAGGTTGTCACTACCTTCCAATGGCCCATCTTCTTCATGTCACGATCCGGCTGCACGACCTAGCTTCCTTCTCCTTTGATATTGGTGGATGTAGGGCCAGATCCCTCTCCTTGGAGCTCGAGGATGATGGAGGAGGCCAAAGGGTGCGGAGAACCTGCGGAAATGGCGGAGCTGGGCGGAAAAACGGCGCTGGAAATTGATCCATCCAGAATAGGGCAAGAGCTGAAGCTTTTATACAAAATATTCAGAAATTTGGTCACGCATGGTCGAACGCACGACCGTGCGTGAACCGTGCGATATTAATCGAGAACAAAGGCCAGGAAGCCGAAGCAGGCGTGCCCGTGCGTTTTACTCACTCACGGTCGAAGCCGACCGTGCTTAAAAACGCACGGGCAAATTCAGAAACCTCGAAATCCGGCAAACAACAGGGGGGCGTGCGTTTTGTTCGCGCACGGTTGAGGCCAAAAGTGCGTGAAGAAAATGCACGAGCGGGTCAGATCACCATATTGACCAGCCGATCATTGCGCATGACCGCAACCGACCGTACGATTCATACAGGAAGAATTCTGGGAAATATGGACGATCTGCCCACCTGCACAACAAATCCAAACGCTGGGAACACACCTCCAGCACAAGTATAAAAGCATAAAAAGAATGGGGAGCACATTGTGCTTGCCCCAACAATAAAGCGCGCAATTGCACACCACAACGGGCCAACAAGTGCACTTCGTGAAGAAATGTGATTAAGTGAAATATAAGCAATAATGAACTAGAAGTGAAGTGCAAGTGCGTGAAAACAAGCCCAGATGAGTCCAAAAATGTGTATAGAATTGGGACTCATCACAACCACAAACTTACCTCTTTGCGCGTCCCGAGCAAACAAATTCTAAGCAAACGGGGAAAGAAAAGTAGATGGCTCAAAATTATAATACAAAGTACCATGCGAAGTTGCATGCTCATGTGCATAAGAAAAATAATAGAGAAGATTTCTTATTATACAAAGAGTTTATAGATTTTTAAAAGAGCAAAAGCATATTACAACTACTCAAAATGGTGAACTACGGTGAATCATCCGGTCATCCATACGGAGAAAGTAAACTAAGCGCTGAGATGAGCATTGCTCAAGATTGGGGTGCAGGACAAACTCCACCGAAATCCATCAGTGTCGGTGACGATTGGCTCGCCCGATCACATTCTCTCCACGACACTAGATTGGTTCATAGCGTGAGTCGGTAGGGCTTTTAGGTTTTAACTGGGGCTTGGGTTTAGGTAGGGTATACAACGATAAACAAGGGGGCTTTATGCACCTAACCCAAATGAGCTAATATGAAAACAATCCTCAAGCACCACACAAACACGCGGGTATACCACACCCCAGACTTGAACTTAACAACTTGGGTGTGTGCACCGCCTACTCCCAATCATAAATTTATACAAAGATTTTTCCATTAAGCTCGTCTCTTTTTTTTTTCTTTTCTTTTCACTTCCTTTTCTTTTTCTCATTTTTTTTTCAAATCATTTTCAGCAAATTGAGCAATAAAGCACAACCACATTTTCACAAAAGAAATTTACCACATCAACACCCCAATAATGAAAATACAACACGACTAAAGCTCAGATTTGGGTGTGCGACTAGGATTCACGTTTAGGCTTTGGTGAGATACATGCAGAGCTGAATCAATAAAACGGTAGGCACAAAGGGGCTAGCGAGGGAAGATATCAGTGAAAGAATATAGATATGCTAACTAATTCACCTAGAGGGGGGTGAATAGGTCTTTTGAGTTTTACTTGATAATTATGGCCTGTTAAAACTATTCTAATCAGAGAATCAAGCAACACAGAAAAAACACACAAGTGTTTATAGTGGTTCCCCAAGACAGTGTGTCTATGGGTAGTCCACTTTCCCCCTTCATCCTTCTAACAGTGTGTTAGACAGGGCCAAATCCACCAAACTCGGCTCAAAGAGCTTACAACACAAGTTCCTCAGAACTTCTCAGATCCAGGATGATCCTACCTCAGGACAAAAGTCCCTACAACTCAGAGCTATCAGCAGCTCCTACCTCAGACATTGCTGCCCTACAAACTCAGAGTAATACACCTCCTACAACTCAGACCACCTCCTGGTCCTACCTCAGGCAATAAGCCTTACTCCTCAGGCTAAACATCCCTACAGTCTTAGGCAATCCAGCCCTACAGGCTCAGGCCAACAAGCCCTACACACTAAGGCAAATGCCCTACAAACTCAGGCAAAATGCCCTACAGAAAAAAATATTTTAGAAATATTCTACAACAGAAATACTCTCCTGTAGAACCTGCACAGTCTGTGCTTTCCTGTAGCTGAAGATGTTGATAATAGCTACAACCTGATCTTCCTCTTCAATAGAATGATGGAAGATCACCTTGCCCCTTCTGGTGGAGGAGCTATCTTCTTCTCTCAGTTTCTTCTTCTTTCTCTGTGAGCAGGAAGAAAAACGAAAGCAGCAGCCGTCAATGGCGAAAAGATATTTTGCAAACAACTGGCCGGGGGTTAGAAAATACCCTAACTCTTTCTTTTATACTTCTTTTATCTTCAACGGCTCCAATTTGATCTCCCAAGAAGTATGGGAGACATTGGTAGTCCCCTGTAACTTTTCTGCAACTTGCCCTAGCCGCAGGTCCCGCCGCCCTGCTTATCTATAGAGAAAGTCTGCGTTCGACGAACGCGCTGTGCTCTGCGTTCGACGAACCCGCTGCATCCTGCGTTCGACGGACTCACTAAGTCCTGAGTTCGACGAACCCGCTTCATTCTGGGATCGACTAATTTCCAAGTCTCAGCGCTGACTTCTTTCCCATCTCAGCATTCGACGAACTGTCTTCTGCGTTCGACGAACTCGCATTATTTCCTTCTATCTGCACCCCAGCTTTCCCAGATGCCTTCTCAGAAGGCCGATCGACGAACAGCCTTCTACGTTCGATGATCTTGCCAAACTCTGTGTTCGACGAACGACACTCTGCATTCGACGAACACGCCAATTATCAGCTATTTCTTCTATCTCGTCTCAGCGGTCGATGAATTGTATTCTGCGTTCGACGAACGGTTCTCTGCGTTCGACGAACATGCCAATTATCAGCTGTTTCTTCTATCTCGTCTCAGCGGTCGACGAACTGAGTTCTGCGTTCGATGAACGGTTCTCTGCATTCGACGAACACGCTCTTTGCCTTCTCAGTGGCTCCTTCTCTGGTCTCGACTCAGCGGTCGACGAACTGAGTTCTGCGTTCGATGAACGGCACTCTGCGTTCGACGAATGGCACTCTGCGTTCGACGAATTTTATCAGCTGAGACAACTTCTTCATCAACTTAGGAGAAGATTTCTCCTAACCTTAGGTCTTAATTAACCCTTTCTCTTGAGTCACCTAAGCCAGTTTAACTTACAAAAACAAAGCTTTATCAAATACAATATGTACTTAGTATTGGAAGCGATGCCTCTTCAAATCAAGGGAACATTTAGGGCAATATTCAAAACAATCTCCCCCTATTTGAAGAAGGCAGAACATCCCCAATGCTAAGGTACATAGCCAATAAAAACATATCATGATACCACTTGAAGGACATATTATGTAAATGATCTATAAGATAATCATGATAACATAGCTTCTAGATAACAACATTGTTTGAGCTAACAACTTCATGACAGATTATATAAAGCTTTGACTAGCTGATGCGTGTCGGCAAGTGCACCGGTCGCTGTCAAGTAATAATTGTGGAGAATAAATTCCCTGTATGTCGGTCTCTTGAGGAATGCAGGATGGGTGAACGAATCGCGCAGAGATGATTGCTACACAAGCGTTCAACAAACACAAAGAGGGGTTTTTGGTTGGTTTTCCTAATCTTAACAATAACAAAAGAAATGCGGGTCGAAAACACCGCTTCGCAAAGTGAGGTGGATGCAACGGCCGCGATGCCGTGCTTCGTGAGGCGGATGAAGTGAACTCAAGTGCGAGAGGGTGAGGGTCGCAAACACCTCTTCACAACCGCCGTTAGCTCTTGCTAACGCGGGTCAAACACCTTGCGTGCGGGCGCGAGTGAGTGAATGAGAACGGAGTGAATCACAACCAAACCATGAAGAATAACAAAGAGACATTCATTTAAACAAATAACATCTCAATATTCGAGTTTTACAAGGTTCAAAGAGTACAACGAGGAAAGAGGAAAGAAATAACCGATGTTGAAGACTAGCGGCCGTTCACGGCCGGAATGGTAGGTTGTCGGGCTACCTCTGGACTCGGACGGACAATGCTTCCGGCGTAGAGAGCTGTCACGATCTCCCTACGTGCTCCATCGTCTTCGACTTTAGGTTTCTTCTTCTTCTCACCGAACGGAATGAAAGAATGCTTGCTTGGAGGCTTGCGGACGATGGAGAACTCTCACGGACAATGGAGGAAGTCTTAGAATGGATGGAGGAGGCTTCCCTTTGCGTAGGAGATGAAGTGGAGGCGTCCCAAGGTGGAAATCGGCGGCGTACGGAACAGGAATCCCGCTCCCGGCATGAACCATCCGCCCTAAAATCGCAACAGGCATTTAAATAGGCGCTGGATTAAATACTGCGCACGATCATTGGCGCACGACCAGTGGTCGTGCGCACTAGAATTCTGCGATCGTGCGCACTGCCTGGGTGGAACCTGCAAGATACGAAATTATAAAATAAAATGTTCGCACGACCGGTGGCGCACGACCGGTGGTCGTGCGCACTGGAGTTGATGGTCGTGCGCACTGGAGCAAACAGAACTCGGAAATTAAATGGTAAGTGCGCACGAGCAGTGGCGCACGACCGGTGGTCGTGCGCACTGGTGTTGGTGGTCGTGCGCACTGCACCAAACAGAACTCGTGAAAAAGGGTTAAGTGCACACGATCAGTGGCACACGACCAGTGGTCGTGCGCAATAGAACCGGTGATCGTGCGCAGTGTTCCTGTGCAGAATTGCACCGGGAACACTTGCACGACTCCTATTCCCGCACAACCACAGATCTAGCCACTGAAAGTGGCACTTAACAGCAAAAGAATACTACTAATGACAATAAGCACGAAAATCACACCAAAGTGGGCCAAGATGTGCACCTAGCATGGATTATCAAATATAAACTATAACAAGGCTAAAGTGCGGAGAATTGACTAAATAACGGCCCGGATGAGTCCATAATTGTGTATATGATCAGGACTCATCACACCCCCAGACTTAACTGTTTGCGCGTCCCGAGCAAACGAATCCGGCGGAGCGTGAAAATGATAATTAACATAGAGAATTACACAAGGGAGTACGGTGCGAAGTAACAACGCATGCGAGTAGAGATTCTAGTAGAAGGAGAGTTTAACTATGCTAACTAATTTACATAAGTATTAAAGCGTAATTAAAAATTTAGATGTACTCAATTGGTGAGTTATGAAGAATTTGATGATCATGCCCGGTATGAAAGTGACGAGACATTGAGGCAGGTGTTGCAAAAGATCGGGGCTTAGGAATAACTCCGCTGAAATCCATCACCGTCGTGAACCATACGCTTGCCCGGTCACACTCTCTCCACGACGCTAGCAAACTCGCAAATCAAATCAGTAGGACTTATAGGATTAGAACGGGGCTTAGGTTACGGTATGATATTCAAAGTTAAACGCGGCGGCTACGCAACCCAAGTGAGCTAACGGAACGCTGCACCACACAAGACCAACAAACTATGCTCGTGTGACACACCCCCAGACTTATCATGAAAACCAGGAGTGCACACGGCCTACTTCACAAATACCAACAGATTTTCTGTTTTTAGCTCGGGCGGATTTTTTTTTTTTTTTCAAAATACTTTTTTTTTTCTTTTACATATTTTACTTCTTTTATGTAACCCCCGGTTGGTTCAAAATCAGCAGATGGACGTTATTTTCCCATCATAACACAACAATTCCACACTCCACACAAGTTGAGACTTATGAGCGCAGTTAAAAACATTTTGGTTGCGGGAGTAGGATAGGCTTCAGGCTTTGGTGGATGAAGAGGGGCTGTACAAAGGAATGGTAGGCACAAAATGGGCTTGCAACGGTGAATGAAATGCACATGGAATAACAAAGCTCAAACTAGCCAAAGGGTGGCCTACATCATGCTTGACTCAACGAGTAGCTCTCACCCATGCTTCGAGAGTCGCTTGGGGCAAGTTCTTAGCCCACGAGAAAGATAAACCTTCCTCCCGACTCGAGCAACACACGACTAGCAATCGCACACACACAACACCGGGTTATCGTCAATTCCATACAAATTCACCACTTGAGTATATTAAATCTGAATTTACGCAGAAATACTAAACATAAATTAGATGCATAAAGAAAATCTAGTTCTACTCACATTCTACCATAGCATGCGAAGTGACTAGAACACTACATGAGTCAACATCGCACTCTAAATAATAATTCCTATGTTAACAACCTATTTCATACTCCAACCAAGATAGTTTACAACGGAACAACAACAAAAAGATAAGCGCGCACTCAAGTGGGTGAAGTGGTGTGTGAAGCATGAAAAACAAAAATAATGAGTAGGATCAATAAAGATACAACCTTCTAGTATGCGGTGCAACTCGTGCACAGTGGATAACAACAACCGCTCCCCCAGACTTAAGCTAAACGATATATCTAGAAATTTGAAGCTAGAAGAAGGGAGGAAGTGTTACCCAATGCTCAGAAATGAGCATACCAGACGATTGGCGTTTACGATCAAGACTAGTCCGCAGCATCCGCACCATCGAACACAAAACCTGCAAGCACAAACTCAAAGCAACAAAAGCAAAAAACAAAAGCTGAACTAAAAGAAGTTAGAAAAAAGGAAATACGAAAACAGGAAATCTGGGTTGTCTCCCAGGAGCGCTTTCATTTAACGTCCTTAAGCTGGACCAAATACCTGTATTAGCAGTGTTTATAAAGTGCAGGAATTAAAAAGAAATCTCAAAAATAGTTCACCACAGCAAATAAAACACACATCAACTAAAAGCGCTCTTATGGTGTGCTTCTCCCGTAGCACGTAGGCGGGAGGTGAAGGCTTTAGGGCCAGCACTGGTATTACCCAATGCTCCCCTAACCTCCGCCACCTTGCCACGAAGAGCGGCAGCACGAGCGTCGCGCATAAGTTTTTCCTTTTTAAGTTTGGTGACAGTCGGAGACTGCCACCGTTGAGAGTTCTCAGATTTTTCCTCCTTAGAATCAGGTGGCGTCACTTCCGGCATCGTGGTGACTACCGGATCGGCCCAGGAGATGGAGCGCTTAGATAGTTTATTACATGATTCACCATAAGAAGATAAATAATCAGCAACCCTAACTACATTCACGTCAACGTTTCCCGAACTGCAGTCTTCCTCCTTCTCGGAGTCGAACTCTTTCCAGAAGTCAACCTCTTCCTCCTCATCTGATTGGAGCTCCTCCTTTCCTCCTTCACTTGTTTCTTGATCATGTATCTTTCCTGCACATCTTAGAAATTCATCAGAAATAACGAGAGGGGGAGGAGTGGATGTGTCAGCTGTAGCTTCGAGGCAAGTGGGCTGCAGCGCCTTGTTAGGTAGGAGAACACACCCCATAGCGAAGTCAAGGGTGGCGCCGCTCTCTTTCAAGAACGGCACGCCCAAGATAGGAATGGATTGATTTTCCTGGGGGCCCAACACCTGAAAGTCCGCGACCACAGTCGTCCCCTAAACTATTACTTCCACATTTCTCACTTCCCCCTCAGATTGGATAATAGTGCCGTTAGCGAGAATAAGCGATTTCCTTTCCTCCGTGTTCATCTCAAGTTGTAATTTCGCAACATCTTGCAGTGCAATGACGTTGCGGGAGGAACCGGAATCGCATAAAGCTTTTGTTTCAACCTTATTGATGGCACAAGAAATTACCAGCTCACTCGGTTCAACCTCTACCACATCCCCAAGACTCTTCCCTTGATCAATTGGGTTCTTCTCCGTGTTGCTGGGAAGGGTCCCCTGCGATCGCTCGGTTAGCACTTGGGCCAATTGGCCCAACTGCGTTTCCAGGTTTCGCATGGATGCAGTTTGATTTGCCATATTCGAATTAGCTACTTGCATGAATTTCTCCATCATCTCTTCTAGATTACTCTTTTTTTGAGTAGGGGGTGCTTGATTATAGTCCGGGTGTGGTGGCCTCGGTTGGCTCCCGGAGGCGTAAGCATCGTTTTGATGCTGCCCCGGTGCCCATCGTTGGCCAGGTGTGTTTGGATTCCACGAGAAGTTCGGGTGACTTCTCGCTCCCGGATTATAAGCATTATTGAAAGGCGCCCCCCTAGGCTGATTTCCTACATAATTAACAGATTCGTTCAAGTTCAAGTGTGCGAAGTCACCTGCCACGTTGTTCCCCGAACACTCATACGCGTGGTGGCCTCCGCCTCCACATCCCTCGCAGGTAATGACAGCAGTAGTAGCGGATGGTGAGGGGAGAGAGTCGACCATGAAAAGACCTCGGCCGCTTCTTGGAGCATTTCTCCCTGCAGTCCAGAATGTACTGTGGGAGGCAGTGTCGCGCAGAATTCGAAGGGCTTCTTCAGGAGTGTGGTTCATCAAGGTGCCACCCGCCGCAGCATCGATCATTGCCCTGTAGTTGGGATCGATCGCGAAGTAGAACAATTCAACCACATTCCATGGTTGGAGCTCAAGGCCAGGGCAACGGCGAAGGAGATCGTTGAGGCGCTCCCATGCTTCAGCAAGGGTCTCTTGGTCAAGTTGGCGAAATGTGGCGATCTCCCGCCGCAAGCTTACAATCTTATCCACAGGGTGGAATTTAGCAAGGAACTTGGATGCGAGGGCATCCCAAGTTGCAGCAGTCCCGGGCGGAATGGAGTGGAGCCACACCTTTGCTTTGTCGCGGAGTGAAAAGGGAAACAGTCTAAGCTTGACCGTGTCGTCAGCAATCCCCGCGTAGCGGAAGGTTCCGCAAATATCAGAAAACTCCGCCAGATGCAGATGCGGATCTTCGCTGGCCAACCCCGAGAACTGAGCGTTGTTCCGGATGATGTTTAAGATCGCAGGCTTGATCTCAAACTGATTATTCATAATGTTTGGCCCGAACCCCGGATACACACTCCCAGCAGTTGGAGTGGTGTAGTCCCTCATCGTGCGGGGTCGAGGCCTGACTGCCTCCTGCTCAATCCCAGGCTGATGTTCCCCCACGCCAGGCATTCTCGGATCAACATCATTTGGGTCTACCTGATCACCCATGGCCGCTTGTACAGCCGCAGCGCGCCTTCGCGCGCGAGCAGTTCGTTCGATTTTTGGATCAAAAGGTGCGAGTTCACCTGCGACCTGCCTCTGCATGAACTGTCAAAAAAAACAAAAAGAAAATAAAAGAAAATAAAAAAAACAACTGCTCGTATAACGATAGTCACAACACAAGACGAAACACGCCTGCAATCCCCGGCAACGGCGCCAAAAACTTGATGCGTGTCGGCAAGTGCACCGGTCGCTGTCAAGTAATAATTGTGGAGAATAAATTCCCCGGATGTCGGTCTCTTGAGGAATGCAGGATGGGTGAACGAATCGCGCAGAGATGATTGTTACACAAGCGTTCAACAAACACAAAGAGGGGTTTTTGGTTGGTTTTCCTAATCTTAGCAATAACAAAAGAAATGCGGGTCGAAAACACCGCTTCGCAAAGTGAGGTGGATGCAACGGCCGCGATGTCGTGCTTCATGAGGCGGATGAAGTGAACTCAAGTGCGAGAGGGTGAGGGTCGCAAACACCTCTTCACAACCGCCGTTAGCTCTTGCTAACGCGGGTCAAACACCTTGCGTGCGGGCGCGAGTGAGTGAATGAGAACGGAGTGAATCACAACCAAACCATGAAGAATAACAAAGAGACATTCATTTAAACAAATAACATCTCAATATTCGAGTTTTACAAGGTTCAAAGAGTACAACGAGGAAAGAGGAAAGAAATAACCGATGTTGAAGACTAGCGGCCGTTCACGGCCAGAATGGTAGGTTGTCGGGCTACCTCTGGACTCGGACGGACAATGCTTCCGGCGTAGAGAGCTGTCACGATCTCCCTACGTGCTCCGTCGTCTTCGACTTTAGGTTTCTTCTTCTTCTCACCGAACGGAATGAAAGAATGCTTGCTTGGAGGCTTGCGGACGATGGACAACTCTCACGGACAATGGAGGAAGTCTTAGAATGGATGGAGGAGGCTTCCCTTTGCGTAGGAGATGAAGTGGAGGCGTCCCAAGGTGGAAATCGGCGGCGTACGGAACAGGAATCCCGCTCCCGGCATGAACCATCCGCCCTAAAATCGCAACAGGCGTTTAAATAGGCGCTGGATTAAATACTGCGCACGATCATTGGCGCACGACCAGTGGTCGTGCGCACTGGAATTCTGCGATCGTGCGCACTGCCTGGGTGGAACCTGCAAGATACGAAATTATAAAATAAAATGTTCGCACGACCAGTGGCGCACGACCGGTGGTCGTGCGCACTGGAGTTGATGGTCGTGCGCACTGGAGCAAACAGAACTCGGAAATTAAATGGTAAGTGCGCATGAGCAGTGGCGCACGACCGGTGGTCGTGCGCACTGGTGTTGGTGGTCGTGCGCACTGCACCAAACAGAACTCGTGAAAAAGGGTTAAGTGCACACGATCAGTGGCGCACGACCAGTGGTCATGCGCAATAGAACCGGTGATCGTGCGCAGTGTTCCTGTGCAGAATTGCACCGGGAACACTTGCACGACTCCTATTCCCGCACAACCACAGATCTAGCCACTGAAAGTGGCACTTAACAGCACAAGAATACTACTAATGACAATAAGCACGAAAATCACACCAAAGTGGGCCAAGATGTGCACCTAGCATGGATTATCAAATATAAACTATAACAAGGCTAAAGTGCGGAGAATTGACTAAATAACGGCCCGGATGAGTCCATAAATGTGTATATGATCAGGACTCATCACTAGCTTAGAGGGCATATCCCCCTTTCTAACTCAGATTGAATAGCATTTCATGATAACTAACTTAAAGGGCTAACACTACTTTGGTCTTAGCAACTAGCATTTCATCTCCTATTTGTATCTAGCAAGACCAAATTTGGTCTTAGCATGGCCATCTCCCCCTTTCTGGATTCTTCAACCTCTTTCCCATTAGGGAATAGGATTCTTCAACCTCTAACCTTTTCCTACAGAGCATTAGATATCTCCCCCTCAACTTATTGCCAACTCCCCCTCAATTTGAGCAAGAGCTTGCTCCCCCTTGATTGGAGCACCTGTATAAGAAAACTAGAATTTCATCTGATCCAGATATTTCTAATCCAGCTGATGATTTTAAGCCATTCTACATTTAACAACTTAGAGAGATTATCTACCCTATCAGTGGATTATGCCTATTGAAAGAAGATCAATTCAGATATTAATCTATCAAAACATTGCATTTTATGATAAATTGAACAGATAAAAGCATAAGCAGTTTAACACACAGAACATATATTCATAAATGAACTCATTCTAAATTCAACATGCCTAAGTTAATTTTAAAAGAATTAAACTTGGCCTCATCCAGTGGCTTAGTGAAGATATCAGCTACTTGATTGTCTGTAGGGACATATTCAAGTTTGATATCTTCACACTTTACATGCTCTCTAATAAAATGATACCTAATTTCTATGTGCTTGGTCTTGCTATGGGAGACAGGATTTTTAGCAATAGAAATTGCACTGGATGAGTCACACAGCAGGGGAGATTGTCTTACCTTGATTTTGTAATCTTTCAACTGATGTTGGATCCACAGAATTTGAGCACAACAGCTACCTACTGCAATGTACTCTGACTCAGCTGTGGACATTGCCACAGTGGTTTGCATTTTGCTGCTCCATGAGACCAGCCTTCTCCCTAGGAATTGACAGGTGCCACTTGTGCTTTTCCTGTCCTCTTTGCATCGTGCAAAATCTGCATCTGAATAGCCTATCAGTTCAAAATCATTGTTCCTAGGGTACCAAAGGCCAAGATTTAGGCTTCCCATGAGGTATCTCAAGGTCCTCTTCACAGAGATGTAGTGAGATTCCTTAGGACGGGCCTGATACCTAGCACAAACACTTGTAGAATACATAATGTCTGCTCTACTGGCAGTCAAATACAACAATGATCCAATGATACATCTGTACATGGATTCATCAAAGGTCTTCCCCTTTTCATCCTTGTCTAATGATACATTAGATCCCATGGGTGTTCTCATGGTGGAGGCTGACTCCATCCCAAATTTCTTGATGAGCTCCTTAGTGTACTTGGTCTGGGAGATGAAAATTTCATCATCAGACTGTTTCACTTGGAGGCCAAGGAAATATTTGAGCTCACCCATATTGCTCATCTCAAACCCCCCCTGCATTAGATTAGCAAATATCTTGCAGAGGTTGTCATCAGTAGACCCAAAAATTATGTCATCAACATAAATTTGGACTAAGAGACACTTGCCCCTTATTTCCCTAATAAACAATGTGCTATCAATCATTCCCCTCATGAACTTGTTCTTGAGGAGAAAGCAGGACAAAGTCTCATACCAAGCTCTTGGAGCTTGCTTGAGACCATAAAGGGCTTTTCTAAGAAAATAGACATGAGATTTAAGAGTAGGATGAACAAAACCTGATGGCTGCTCTACATATACTTCCTCTTTCAGATTTCCATTCAGGAATGCTGATTTGACATCCATCTGGTAGACTTTGAAGCCCTTGTGAGCAGCATATGCAAGGAATAGTGTTATGGCCTCCAACCTTGCAACTGGGGCAAAGATTTGGTCAAAGTCTATTCCTTCCTCTTGCCTATACCCTTTTGCAACCAGTCTTGCTTTGTTTTAGATGATTGTCCCATTCTCATCCAACTTATTTCTGAATATCCATTTGGTCCCAATAATGTTTTGTCCTTCTGGTCTTGGCACCAACTTCCATACTTTGCATCTTTTGAATTGCAAAAGCTCTTCCTGCATAGCTTGAATCCAGAATGGATCGAAGTTGGCCTCTTCAAACTTTTTAGGCTCTACTTGTGACAGAAAACTGAGGAACAAGGCCTCATTGTGAGCCCTGCTCCTAGTTGTCACACCTTGCAGAACATTCCCTATTATCTGCTCTATGAGATGATCCCTTAGATATCTGGTAGCTGCAATCATTCTGTTCTCAACTTGCTGTGTTGTTTCTGCAGGTTCAGTAGTTTCTTCATCAAGGTTGACTTCTTCCTCTTCAGGGATGGCAGCATCAGAAATATTTTTGCTGCAGCTTGGAGTGTCTTGTATAGACATCCTTTCCAATTCCTATTCATTTCCTGTCAAAACAGAAGATCTAGACCAGCATTTATATATTTGGTTGGTCTCAACAAAAATAACATGCATAGACTCCTCTACAACATGAGTTTTCTTGTTGTATACTCTATAAGCTCTACTATGTGAGCTATAGCCAACAAGAACACCTACATTGCATTTCTATGCAAACTTTGTTAATTGGGATTTTTCATTATTTAGAATGTAGCATTTGGAGCCAAAGATTCTAAAATATGAAATTGTAGGTTGTTTGCCTTTCAGAATATCATAGGGGGTTATCCCATGAACGTTATTGATAGAAGCTCTATTAAGAACATGACAAGCTGTATTGACTACCTCAGCCCAGAAATATTCTGGGATTGAGGAGTCACTAAGCCGTGTTCTCCCAGCTTCTATCAAGGTCCTATTCCTCCTCTCAGCCACACCATTTTGTTATGGAGTCCTTGGGGAGGAGAACTCTTAGGTGATACCAAATTCTTGACAAAATCTTGTCATTGCATCAGATTGAAATTCTGTGCCATGGTCAGTCATAGTCCTGACCACAGCACATTGTAGATCATTCTGAATTGCCTTGAAATGATTGATAAAGACATTTAAAGTGTCAGATTTCTTCTTAAGGAAGAATACCAATGTATATTTTGTGTGATCATCAACAATCACCAAAGTATACAACTTCCCACTTAGGCTCTGAATTGGCAAAGGACCAAACAAGTCCATATGCAAGAGATAAAGACATCTTTCAGTGTCTTTGGAGCCAATACTTTTAAAGGTGGCCCTAGTTTGCTTACCCATTTGGCATGCATGACAAGGACCATCTTTAATACAATTTAAATTTGGACTATTCCTAACAAGATTTTTAGAGAAAAGTCTATACATTGTCTTGTAGTTAATATGAGCATGTCTCTCGTGCCATTGAACACAAAGAGACTCATTCTCATTAGCTACAAGACAAACAGAAGTAAGAGAATTACTACAAATGAAATCTAAGCAATAAACATTTCCACTCCTAGTGCCTGAGAGAATAGTCTCTAAGTCATTTGACTTTTTGATCAAGCACTTGTCATTGTGGAATTCAATGACAAAGCCTAAGTCACATAGTTGACTTATGCTTACTAGGTTGTGTTGCAACCCTTCAACATAAGCTACCCTTGTGATTGCAACTATGCCATTGGAGATCATACCATAGCCTTTGGTGACTCATGTTTCACCTCCCCCAAATATAACTTTGGGTCCATTCTTCACTGGCTTGTAATCCTGTAGAAGACTCCTAGTTCCTGTCATGTGCCTTGAGCACCCAATGTCCAAGTACCATATTTGGTTGAGACTGGTACTTGAACTACCCTGCCAAGAAAGATTTAGTTATCCTTAGGAGCCCAAAAAGCTTTGGGTCCTAGGTGCCTGTTAGTTTGTTGAGATAATCTCACACTTGCTACACTCCTAGCAGGAAAGCTCTTCTTTGTATTAGGTACATTGGGATTGTACCAACAATCTATGGCAAAGTGTCCCACCATGCCACAACACCAACAATCATGAATATTGTATCTCCTTTTCTGAGTATTTTTCAGAATTGGTACATCACTGTGCACATGTTTAGCAGAAGAGACTGCATCATTCTTCCTATTTCTTTCAGCAATAATCTGACTGAAGGATAATCTGTGGACAATCTTGCTACTCTTTGTCCTGATGGCCTCAGCTTTCTTTGGCTTGGCAGCCATACCATATCTGATGGAATTAGACACTGGGCAGCAGGCCTTGTCAACAGATTTGTCAGCAGTCTTGCTTTTTGCTAAAGCTGATTTGGAAGTGCTTGCTTCCTTGTTCTTGACTGAAGGTGCTGAGACACCAAACACAAATGGTCCAGATTAGGCAATTTGTATTTCCTCAAGGGGAGCTTTCATTGCACTCAATCCCATGCCCTTTATTTCACTATGGGAAGGATTATTTTCCTTCATATAGGATCTCCAATTCTTCCAGTGACCATAAATGCTTTCATGGTCATACCTGTTGGAAGGAAGTAGCACCTTTTGAAAGGTGGTTTGAGGCTTAGCCTTCTCCTTGCTCTTTACTCCACTCCCTTCTCCTACTTCCATCTTATTGAATCCAAGTCCTCTCCTATTGGTTTGAGAGGAGAAGGTGTCAATAATGGGAAGCACAGATTTGGGCTTGGAGAATTGAGCCACCAGGCTCTTCTCTTTCACCAGCTTCTCCTCAAGGTCCTTGATGACCTTGTTCTTCAGGAAAATAGTGCTCAATTGAGCACTTGTCATACCCTTTAAATGACTTATTTGTCTACTCATCTAGGCCACCAAAGAGGTAGATCCAGTGTAGTCACCTTCAGTCTTCTTAAGGGAGACAATTTCCTGGGCTTGCCTCTTGGCAAGCTTCTTGCTCTCTTTCAAAGCGATAACCAAGGCATCATATTTGTCAATCAATTGATTGACATCTACCTCAGCTTCTGAAACACTTCCATCATGTGATGGCTGAGCTTTAGATTCTTGACATACATCATGATCAGAAATAGAAGTGGAATGGATTCATACCTGATCATTGTCAGACATATTCTGATTGCCTTCCTCATCAGTGAGGGCCATAAGGCCTAGCTGAACACAGTCTTCTTCATCCTCCTCTTCATCACTATCTGAGTGTGAAAGAGGGGCCCTGATTCCTGTCCTGGCAGTAAGATAGTCTTCATCCTCCTGAGCAAAAACAACCCTATGTAGGCTTTCTCTTCTTCATCTGAATCTGAAGATGAAGATTCAGATTCACTCCAGCTCTTGCTTTTCTTGGCTAGAAGGGATTTTCTCCCTTTCTCTCCTTTTTTTGATGAGGCTTCTTTTCACCTCTTTCTTTCCTTTTGATTGGGCAGTCAGCAACGACATGCCCAGGCTTGCTGCAACATTAGCAAACAATGTTATCTGAAGCATGTTTACTAGTTTTGGAATCATACCTGTCCCCTTTGGGGTGCTGCCTTTGAGATCTAAAGTGATCCTTCTTGGAGTGTGATGAGGAGGAGGGCTTGCTCTTCCATTGATTACTCCTCATCATCTTTCTGAACTGCATAGATAAGGCAGCAAACTCTTCATCAGAAGAAGAGCAGTCTGGAGAGCAGCTCTCAGACTTCTCAGATTCAGCCTTTCTTCTTGAGGCGACTGCAACCTGCTCTTGCTCTTCTTTGAGCTATCAGCTTTGAGAGCTATAGTTCTCTCCTTTGTGTGAGCCTTGGAGGAAGTATCCTCCTCCTTTCTTGTAGTGAGTTGCATCTCATATGAGAGCAGTTTCCCAAATAGTGTATGGGTAGGGGTTTCTCCAAGCCTTGCCCCTTCCCTGATTGCACAGATTTTTGTGTCCCAATCCCTAGTTAGAGATCTAAGGAACTTGTCATTTAGCTCATAATCTGTGAACACCCTCTCATAGGTTCTTAGTTCATTTACTATCCTAAAGAACCTTTCATAGCACATGGAGATGTTCTCCTGGCTCTGCTGTCTGAAGGCTTCATATTCCTGATTGAGGAGTGACTTTCTATCATCCCTCACTTCAGTTATTCCTTCCATATATACAACCAATGTGTCCCACATTTCTTTGGTAGTTGTGCAGTGTACCAAGTTCTGAAATGTAGTGTCATCAATTGCATTAACAATTATGTTCTGGGCCCTTTTGTCCATAGTGTATAGTGCAATTTCATCATTGGTCAGCTCAGATAATACCTTGAGTACTTTTCTAGTAGGGTTAATAGTGGAGGCCTTCTCAAAGGTATAAGGACCATTTTTGACTGTTACATAGATCCTTGGGTCTGAGGCTTCATGAACAGCCTTACCCTTTGCTTCAATATGGCAATGTTTTCTTTGGAGCATATGGGAAACTTCATTGACCCCAACTCCTTCATCATTCCACTGGAGGCCATTTGATTTTGAATCAGCAATACCTATTTAGGAACTGGTCAGACTGTTAAGTCCTTCTTGACCAACCTAGCTCTGATACCACTTGAAAGAATAAAGGTATGCTAACTAATTCACCTAGAGGGGAGGGGGTGAATAGGTCTTTTGAGTTTTACTTGATAATTATGGCCTGTTAAAACTATTCTAATCAGAGAATCAAGCAACACAGAAAAACACACAAGTTTTTATAGTGGTTCCCCAAGACAGTGTGTCTATGGGTAGTCAGTCCACTTTCCCCCTTCACCCTTCTAACAGTGTGTTAGACAGGGCCAACTCCACCAAACTTGGCTCAAAGAGCTTACAGCACAAGTTCCTCAGAACTTCTCAGATCCAGGATGATCCTACCTCTGGACAAAAGTCCCTACAACTCAGAGCTATCACCAGCTCCTACCTCAGGAACTACTGCCCTACAAACTCAGAGTAATACACCTCCTACAGCTCAGACCACCTCCTGGTCCTACCTCAGCCAATAAGCCTTACTCCTCAGGCTTAACAGCCCTATAATCTCAGGCAATCCAGCCCTACAGGCTCAGGCCAACAAGCCCTACACACTCAGGCAAATTCCCTACAAACTCAGGCAAAAAGCCTTATAGAAAAAGATATTTTAGAAATATTCTACAGCAGAAATACTCTCCTGTAGATCCTGCACAGTCTGTGCTTTTCTGTAGCTGAAGATGTTGATAACATCTACAACCTGATCTTCCTCTTCAATAGAATGATGGAAGATCACCTTGCCCCTTCTGGTGGAGGAGCTATCTTCTTCTCTCAGTTTCTTCTTCTTTCTCAGTGAGCAGGAAGAAAAACGAAAGCAGCAGCCGTCAATAGCGAAAAGAGATTTTGCAAACAACTTGACGGGGTTTAGAAAATACCCTAACTCTTTCTTTTATACTTCTTTTATCTTCAACGGCTCTAGTTTGATCTCCCAAGAAGTATGGGAGACATTGGTGGTCCCCTGTAGCTTTTCTACAACTTGCCCTAGCCACAGGTCTCGCCGCCCTGCTTATCTGTAGAGAAAGTCTGCGTTCGACGAACGCGCTGCACTCTGCGTTCGACGAACCCGCTGCATCCTGCGTTCGACGAACTCACTAAGTCCTGAGTTCGACGAACTCGCTTCATTCTGGGTTCGACTAATTTTCAAGTCTCAGCGCTGGCTTCTTTCCTGTCTCAGCGTTCGACGAACTGTCTTCTGCGTTCAACGAACGCGCATTATTTCCTTCTATCTGCACCCCAGCTTTCCCAGATGCCTTCTAAGAAAACCGATCGACGAACAGCCTTCTGCGTTTGACGGTCTTGCCAAACTCTGCGTTCGACGATTTGCCTTATCTCTGCGATCGACGAACGGCACTCTGTATTCGACGAACACGCCAATTATCAGATGTTTCTTCTATCTTGTCTCAGCGGTCGACGAACTGTATTCTGCGTTTGATGAACAGTTCTCCGCGTTCGACGAACATGTCAATTATCAGCTGTTTCTTCTATCTCGTCTCAGCGGTCGACGAACTGATTTCTGCGTTCGACGAATGGTTCTCTGCGTTCGACGAACACGCTCTTTGCCTTCTCAGCGGCTCCTTCTCTGGTCTCGACTCAGCGGCCGATGAACTGAGTTCTGCGTTGGACGAATGGCACTCTGCGTTCGACGAACGGCACTCTGCGTTCGATGAATTTTATCAGCTGAGACAACTTCTTCATCAACTTAGGAGAATATTTCTCCTAACCTTAGGTCTTGATTAACCCTTTCTCTTGAGTCACCTAAGCCTGTTTAACTTACAAAAACAAAGCTTTATCAAATACAATATGTACTTAGTATTGGAAGTGATGCCTCTTCAAATCAAGGGAACATTTAGGGCAATATTCCCAACAATCAGGAATGGCACAAAGGCTCAACCGGGCCAAAATAATGTCCTACGTCATTCTCACGCACTAGAACTATCCCATGCCAATGCTTCAAGAATCACTTGGGGCAAGTTCTAGCCATCGAGAAAGATTCTCCTTTCTCCCGACTCAAGCAATATGAGTCTAGCGATCTTTTACACACATCCCTATGCTACCGTTTGATTCACACCGGATTCACCATTTGAGTAAAGTAAACAACATTTACACTAATAAAAAAATATAAAACCATAAGTATAAAAAGAAGTCTAATCTACACAAATTTCTATGCAACCGAGCACTCGACTAGGAGCACTACTGGAGTCAACATTTTACTCCGCTACATAGTCCTAAGCCAGCACCTAGACTTTCCCAAATATGCAGAAGAATTAAATTCAACTTAGAGCATGCATACAGATGAGTACGCGCCCAAGTGGGTGATGTGGTGCACAAAGAGAATGAACAACAATTTTCAATAAACTAAAATAAAAGTACTTCTAGCATGCTATGCAATAGTGCACGTGAGTGGGCACACAGAACTACTCTCCCCCAGACTTAAACTAGACAATACACACAAAGATATAACCATGAAATTCAAAATGAAATCTAGGGAAAGAGAGTACCCAATGCTCAGCAAGTGAGCATACCAGAAGATTGGCGTGTAAACCAAGAAAAAGCTACAACATCCGCCATCCAGAAGAAGGACCTGCACGGGTGAGCTCCGCAAAAACAAAAGAAAATATACAGACTAAAATAAAGTAAAACTAACTAAACAACTAGACAAACTGAAATTGCAAGAAAAGTAAGATAACTACTGGGGTTATTGTCATCCCAGCACGACTTATTTAAAAACCAAACAGTTCTAGCTAATGGGCGTATGAAAAAGGAAATGAACAGGTAACTGTTCAAATATGGGTGTCGATAGCGGGTACCGATACGGCGACAGAACAGTTACTCCCCTACCTAAATAATAATATCTACTTAACACAGGTAGAGGAAATAGGAAGTAAAAAGAGTAGGAAGGTCGGTCCTCACTCGTCTCACCACAAAATAAATCCTTGCCCAGCAAGGTGTCATCTCCAAGGAGGCAGCAGGAGGAGAAGGCAATGAGTGGAGCTTCCTCTACGGAGGAGGATCAACCTCCTCAGATAAGAGGATGCTCTCATCATTGACTTGAGCATCATGCTCCAAGTCCTCCTGGGGTACCTGTGACGACTCAACCTGCACAGGCTCAGATAGAGAAAGGGGATCAAGAAATAAACAAGAAGAAGAACATGAATAAAAATCAATCGGGGGAGTGATCCCGGTCTCACTCCCATCAGGTTGGGAAAGTAAAATAATGTCAGCATCATCGACAATGCTGCAGGGATCAGAAGGTTCATTAGTGACCTCCTCCATGATTTGGACTTCCTCCACCGGTGCTGAGGTAGAATCCTCATCACCTTGGAAAATATCCTCCTCCATAAGAATAGGCCCAACACATAAATCACCTGCCTCATCCTGCGAAACATCCTCAAAAATGTCGTCAGAGACAAATGTAGTAGTATGCACAATAGGGGAGGAATAGTGCTTGGATAAAATTCAAGCACCGATTCCTCACAAAGAATCAAATCCATACACGGTGATATATGCACAGGGGAGATGGGCTCGACCATGTCAGGGCCTAGATCAGCCACAACTCTGATGAGCGTGTCTGCATCATTCCCTTCAAAACTTGAAGGTGATACATCAACATAATCAGTGGTGGAAGGTGTGCTGTCAAAGTTAGGAGTTGGGATGATCCGGATATCCGGCTCGTCATCCTCGTCCAATTGGCAAAGAAATGCAGCACAATCCTTCAAGGCATGATCCATGCTCCGACAAAACAAGCACTATTTTGCATTTTTCTTCGGCTCAAATTGGACCGGAGATGAATGCAAAAAGAGCATGTGTGGAGCGGAAGAGTAGCCATAAGACTTACGCGCACCATATGGAGTACCAGACAAAGTCGGTGCCCCATATACTGGCCTTGAGTGCTAGGGCTATTATCTCCCTTTGGACATCTATCACAAGCATGAGATATGTCTCCGCACAAATGGCAACGAATATTAAATGAAGCCCACATTGTGTGAAGACAACAAGATTCAAAAGAAAAACACTATTGTGCAAAATACTACACCCAACAATAATTTACTAAGCAGCCTATGTAAAACAAGAAAATAGAATAAAAAAATGAAATAAAATAAAAAATGCAATTTACAAATGGAAGGGCTTCTCTCTCAGATTCTCCCTCTCCAAAAAACTCACACGACTGTGTTGTCCCGGCAACGGAACCAAAGAACTTGATGCGCAAATCTAGCACACCGCTATAGGCGGTAGCAAGACTGCGGCATGAAACGGCAGTGTGCCGATCGTTCAAGTAATATAAAATGTGGGAGTGAATCCCCAAGTATCGATCTCGGAGGAACACAGTAAGGTGGAGTTAACTATTGAGGAAGGCCTTGAGATCTAAGTCCTTAAGTCAGATGGAATGCGGGAGATTTGGTTTGGATTATGGAAAATAAAGGAAAATAACTACTCAACTACTCCTATGCAATGCCGCTATGGAATGCTTCGATAGGCGGGATGGAAAACAACATGGGCCGCTATGCACCGATTCGCAAGGGCGGATGGACGAGTAGGCAAGCGGATGGAGTAGTAAGTGCGGAATCGAACTGTGCAGGCCTTGAGCGCACTTCTTCATTAGGCGAATGGATTACATGGGCCGCTATGCCACGCTTCACTAGGCAGATGGACGAGAAGGTTTGCAGATGGAAGAGTAGGCTAGCGTAATGGAGTGGAGGGTGATGATGGATGTGGATGGAAAATGGATGGGGGCGCAACTCATACACACATATGAACAAAATAATCTCATATAAATGAAATAAACATTATAAATCATAGTTCATAGTGTCATCATCAAAGTATAGAGAAATCTTGCATTTACAACTACCAATATAAAGAAAGAGAAAGTCAGGAATCGACCCAATCCGAAGCCTTGTCGAAGATTCACGGTTGGAATCGCTGGGTTGTCAATCCGAATCCAAGCTCGGTCTTCAACTGCGTCCGGGGTAGAGATGGCTGTCACTACCTTCCAATGGACCTTCTTCTTCATGTCACGATCCGGCCATACGACTTAGCTTCTTCTCTTCGATATTGGTGAATGTAGGACCAGATCCCTCTCCTTGGAGCTCTAGGATGATGGAGGAGGCCAAAGGGGGAGGAGAACCTGCGGAAATGGTGGAGCTGAGCCGAAAAACGGCGTTGGAAATTGATCGATCCGGAATAGGGCAAGAGCTGCAGCTTTTATACAAAATAATCAGAAATTTGGTCACGCACGGTCGAACGCACGACCGTGCGTGAACCGTGCGATATTAATCGAGAACAAAGGCCAGGAAGATGAAGCAGGCGCGCCCATACATTTTACTCACTCACGGTCGAAGCCGACCGTGCGTAAAAACACACGGGCAAATTCAGAAACCTCAAAATCCGGCTAACAACAGGAGGCCGTGCATTTTGTTCGTGCACGGTTGAGGCCAACTGTGCGTGAAGAAAATGCACGACCGGTGCAGATGACCAGATTGACCAGCCGATCATAGCGCACGACCGCAGCCGACCGTGCGTCAAGTAAAATGCATGACCGTGCGATTCATACAGGATGAATTCTGGGCAATATGGACGATCTGCCCACCTGCACAACAAATCCAAACGCTGGGAACACACCTCCAGCACAAGTATAAAAGCATAAAAAGAATGGGGAGCACATTGTGCTTGCCCCCAACAATAAAGCGCGCAATTGCACACCCCAACGGGCCAACAAGTGCACTTCGTGAAGAAATGTGATTAAGTGAAATATAAGCAATAATAAACTAGAAGTGAAGTGCAAGTGCGTGAAAACAAGCCCAGATGAGTCCGAAAATGTGTATAGAATTGGGACTCATCAGTCGCGAAGTTCTGTCCATATTCCACAAGGTCTCATCGATGCCGCCGCCTCTTCCTATCGTCGGATCTAGCAGTCTGTGGGAGACACAGAGGGCATTCTTTCTCCATCCCAGCTCTTATAAGACAAGAGTAGTGGGGTTCTCTTTCACTTGTGTGGACTTCTATAGAGGCGCTGATCGATTTCTGGGCTTGGAACTCAGATTTTGTCTTTGGGATCAAATATTGTAGCACCTTGGTTGAGTGTTGACTCAATCCCTTTCAGGTATATTGCCTTGCCGAAGTTCTTCAGGAATCTTAAAGTTAAGTATCCATCTAAGTCGACGACATCGTCGTAAAGGAGCCTTGTCATCGAGAAGACTAAGTAAGAACTCATACAGACAGTTTGCAGCTGAAGCATTTCTTATCATCAGGATGATCCCGACGATATCGACGATAAGTTAGGATGATCTCAACGATATGAATGAGATGACCTCAAGTCGACATGATGTTCATGACAACATCAATGATATGACTTCATGTCGCCGTGAGTGGAAGTGTAACTGAGATATCTCATATCGTCGAGATATCCTTCTTAGAATAAGATTTTAGAAGACTTGAAGAATTGTCTAACTCCAAGATGGATCGGCGTGACGACAAGCTCTATCGTCGAGAAGGTGCTCATATCGTCGAGATAGACCAAGATATTTCAAAATGTGTTATCTATTTTTAATGCTGCCGCCTGATGGTCCAATCAGCGCATACAGTTAAGGAATGAGCCTCTAACACTTAAAGGACATCTGCGTAGACCATTAGACGGTCCCTCGGTCATATAAAAAGGAATAGTGTTTGCCCTAAGTTCAACACAAAAAAAAACACGAATCAATCAAACCGTAAAGATGGTTATATGAAGAAGGAGCTATCTCTCGAGAACAATACACTTTTGATCTCTGTTCTCCAAGTCTCAGTCAAGCAACGTCGACTATAAAACTGTGTTCCAGATTGAATAATAGATAGAAGAAAAGCTTTGGTTCATCAAAAATAGATCTTTATAGCTTTCTCTTCAAGTACAGTGGTCGTCAATATCTGGCCTCAGAAGAACTCTGCAGTATTGTATTCATTGTGTTAAGTGTTCTTCATTCTAATAACTTTATACATTCTCTGTAGGACTTTTATAAGTCTGAGTTGTAGGGTTCTCCTAGAACCCGAGGTAGGATCTGAGATAGATCTGAGTTGTAGGATCTAAGATTGATCTAAGTTGTAAGGCCTGGTGTGCCTAAGTTGTAGGGTTCCTTGAATCTGAGGTAGGATCTCAGAATGATCTGAGCTGTCGGGCCTGCGTGCCTTAGATGTAGGGACTGCGTGCCTGAGTTATAAGATCTGTGAAGTAGATCTAATTTTTGGCGGAGTTTGCTGAATCTAGCATACTACTAGATATCCGCAGAGGGACAATGGAGTACTCTAGACACATTATCTAAGGGAACCACTATAAATCACTGTGTGTTTTCTGTGGTGTGCTTCAAGTATACATATATCCCTAAGAAAGAATAGTCATTGTTTAAAAGAATACTAAAATCTGTGAATCACCTATTCACCCCCTCTAGGTGATTAGAAAACATCCTAAACTAACAAGTGGTATTAGAGAGAGGTTGTTCAAAGAAAGCCTAATAGCTTGAACAGATCAGCCCTTGGGTGTGTCAAGTTATCACCATTAAAAGTTAAAGCTCAATGAAGAAAGTAAGAAGATCTAATGCCAAGAAGTTCAGATCTTTAAGTTAAAGCAGTTGCTGCTCCTCTTATTCTGAAGAAGAAATAATTATGGGGCTAAGTGTAGAAGGGATCAAAGCACCCCTTTCTCTTTCAGACAGTGAGTCTGAGGATGAAGAATGCTTTGTGGCTAGAAGAGGAAAAAGAGCACCTCTCACACTATCAGACTGTGAATCTGAGGATGAGGAGTTCTTTGGGTTTGTTGCCCTATCTAATGAAGAAGATCAAGATGTCTCACATCCTCCTCAGGTATGCACCTCTAACACATCTTCATTATCTGCTTTATTTGAAAAGACCATTAGTGCATCAGATGATTGCTCATCATCTGAAGATGATGTAGAAGACTTCTCATCATGCAACAATGAGGACCATACTGATATAATAGAACAATTTGGTATTCTCTTGGCAACTCTTAAAAGGAGCAAGGAATTGGTCAAATCTCAGGCTGAGAAAATAAGAATCCTCAAGCCATTCATATCTCAAATTGATGAGAAGGCCAAGGAGGTTACCAAATTGTCCAATGAGCTTATCCTACTTCAGAAGAAGTCTGAAGCACAGGATAGGACAATTAAGTCTCTAGAGAACAATCTTGTTGTAGAAAGAAAGCTTATGGCTAGCTTCTCTAAGCCCAAAACATTTCTCCCTATTATAGACAACTTCTCCACTCAATATAAAGGAGGATTTGGATATAACAAAGAAGTTTGAGAGACCTCCCAAGCTAGAATTATCTTCCAAAAGGTGACACCACAAGCACCATCAACCAAAAAGAAGGAAAAAGCTTTATTTCAAAAGCCTATTCCTAAAGTAAAATCATTGACTGTGCAACTAACTCCAAGATCAATGCACAACCACATGATTAACAAAAATGCTTGATGTAAAGCATCCTGCTATTCCAGTTGTTGGCACCAAAAATGTACCAGCTTCACACTCGCTCGAACTGAAGGATGGGGGGTGAAACTGTTGGGTGGCCGGTTACTTTGAGCTGGAGGAAAGGTAATTTTATTGATATAAAGCTTGTATTATAGCTGAGATTACAATAGAAAAGTATGAAAGAAAACAACATAAAACTTGAAGAAAAAAGGGTCTGGAGGGAAAGGAAGAGGTCTCCGGAAAGAGTGACGCGGTCACTCAAAACTGAGACCGCTCTCACCACTAGCTGGAACTGGAAGCTCTCCAAAGATCTACCAACTGGTACCCCTACCCCTCTATTTATAGACACGGGGCCTGCCCGAACGGGCAGATCTGAAAGGTAACGGGCTGCTCGGAACTGCTGAGATCGCCTGAAACCACTGCTGAGACCGCCGAGATTGTCTGGACTAGCTGAGACCTCCCGGGACAAGCTGAGATCGCTGAGATTGTTTGTGCCTGCTGAGATCGTCTGGACCTGCTGCTGAGACCGCTGAGATCGTCTGGACCAGCTGAGATCGTATGGACCTGCTGCTGAGACCGCTGAGATCGTCGAGATCGTCTGGACCTGCTGCTGAGACCGATGAGATCGTCGAGATCATCTGGACCTGCATCACCTGAACAGATCACACAAAACAGAATCAGTATAGGACCGAGACCCTCTGGAACGAGATCGCCCGGGAGGGGCGATCTCCCTGCGAGATCGCCCTGGAGGGGCGATCTCTCCTCTGCGAGATGTCTCCTTAGGAGATCGCCCAGGAGGGGCGGTCTCCTCTGCCAGGTCGCCCGGAAGGGGCGGCCTGCTCTTCTCGAGGTCGCCTGGAAGGGGCGACCTGCTACTTTTGAGATTGCCCAGGAGGGGCGATCTCCTCCATGTGAGGTCGCCCGGGAGGGGCGGCCTCCATTGCTCGAGGTCGCCCGGAAGGGGCGACCTGCTCCTTGGGAGATCGCCCAGGAGGGGCGATCTCCTCCCTGCGAGGTCGCCCGGGAGGGGCGGCCTGCTCCTTGGGAGATCGCCCAGGAGGGGTGATCTCCTCCCTGCGAGGTTGCCCAGGAGGGGCAGCCTGCTCCTTGGGAGATCGCCCAGGAGGGGTGATCTCCTCCCTGCGAGGTCGCCCGGAAGGGGTGACCTGCTCCTTGGGAGATCGCCCAAGAGGGGCGATCTCCTCCCTGCGAGGTCGCCCGGAAGGGGCGGCCTGCTCCTTGGGAGATCGCCCAGGAGGGGCAATCTCCTTCCTGCGAGGTCGCCCGGAAGGGGCGACCTGCTCCTTGGGAGATCGCCCAGGAGGGGCGATCTCCTCCCTGCGAGGTCGCCCGGAAGGGGCGACCTGCTCCTTGGGAGATCGCCGAGGAGGGGCGATCTCCTCTCTGCGAGGTCGCCTGGAAGGGGCGTCCTGCTCCTTGGGAGATCGCCCAGTAGGGGCGATCTCCTCTCTGCGAGGTCGCCCGGAAGGGGCGACCTGCTACTTGGGAGATCGCCCAGGAGGGGCGATCTCCTCTCTGCGAGGTCGCCTGGAAGGCGCGGCCTGCTCCTTGGGAGATCGCCCAGGAGGGGCGATCTCCTCCCTGCGAGGTCGCCCGGGAGGGGCGGCCTGCCCTGCTCGAGGTCGCCCGGAAGGGGCGGCCTCCTTCATGCGAGGTTGCTCAGGAGGGGCGACCTTCTCCTTTGGAGATCGGCCAGGAGGGGCGATCTCCTCCCTGCGAGGTCGCCCGGGAGGGGCGGACTACTCTGCCCGAGGTCGCCCGAAAGGGGCGACCTCCTTCTCGAGGTCCCTGGAAGGGGCGACCTCCCTCTGCGAGGTCGCCCAGGAGGGGCAACCTCCCTCTGCGAGGTCACCCAGGAGGGGCGACCTCCCTCTGCGAGGTCGCCAGGAGGGGGGACCTGCCTCTGCGAGGTCGCCCAGGAGGGGCGACCTCCCTCTGTGAGGTCGCCCAGGAGGGGCGACCTTCCTCCTACGCGAGACCGCTTGGGCTCGATGAGACCCCACCCCCCCGGAGGAGCGAGATCGGCCCGGATCTCCGTACATACCATAATACCTGAAAAAGTTAGCTCGGAGGAGATCGCCGATTTCTGGGTAAACACCAGTCACCTGCCCTTCATTCAGAAGGAGACTCATAAGAGGAGGTATAATAGATTTAAATGTTGGTGCTGTGGCAAGGTTGGGCAGTTTGCTATAGACTATTGGTTCAACCCAACAGTGCCTAGAGCAAGGTATGAGAAGCCATTTAGTGGTTTAGCTGCTTGAGTTCTAGTAGTTAGGGCTAACAAGAACCTAGGACCCAAATTCATTTGGGTTCCTTATCTTGCAAGTTTGTCCAAATGGCCAACCAAAAGTAAATATGGCTATTGGACAATAAAGGATTCAGGCATAAGTCTAGATTAAGAAGAATTTCATCAACAACATATATATTATGCTTACCAAATATATTGGATCTCGCAATCACGACTATTGATTCTAAATCAATACAATTTGTCCACCAACCCAGGTACGCGCCCCCCTTTACATTCTAAAGTAAGACATTAATATAAATAGGTCATATGTTTAGAAATAGAGTACGACATACATTTTCCCTAAGCCATCACAGCGAGTTCTCGAGCTCTCACGACGTTGAACCTCTACAAAATTGACAACTCAAGGAAATGGCATCCATTAAGAATGATGACACCTGCAATACGAGATGTGATCTGGTGCGTGGCGGGTCCATCAACACTAATTAGGAGATAAAATCAGCAATCAAGTAAATAATTTGTTTTAGCTAATTTTTATATTTATATATTTATATGTAAAAAGGAACTATTTCAGTATGTAAATATTTATATATAAAGTATTTAAATATATATGTAAATATTTATTGAATATAATTAAGTTAATTATTGAATATGTATTAATATAAAAATTCTGTGAATATATATATAATATAGTAGTTTAGTATAATAATAACATAGTAATAATAATGTATATATTATAAATATAATGAAATATATATGTATATATAATAAATAATAATATAAATATGTCTGCAGGCGTTCGGCGAAAGGCGCCCTGCATTCGACGAATTCTCCGCGCCCTGCGTTCGACGAACTCTCCGCGCCCTGCGTTCGACGAACTCTCTGCGCCCTGCGTTCGACGAACTCTCCCCGAGCTGCGTCCGACGAACTCTCCCCGACTTGCATTCGAAGAACTCTCCGCGCCCTGCGCTCGACGAACTCTCCGCGCCCTGCGTTCGACGAACTCTCCCTGAGCTGCGTTCGACGAACTCTCCCCGACCTGCGTTCGACGAACTCTCCCCGAGATGCGTTCGACGAACCCCGCGCTGCGTTCGACGAACCCCATGCTGCGTTCGACAAACTCTCCCCGAGCGGCGTTCGCCGAATCCCTCTCCACTGCGTTCGACAAACTCTCCACTGCGTTCGACGAACAGTCCTGCCGCTGAGACGCGCCCGCCAGCTTCCAGCTGCTATTCGCACCCCAACCCGCCAGCTCTCCTTCCAGCAAGCTTGTCCAGCACACTCCTTCTAGAACCTCCAGCTGCTTCCCATTAGGTCCTAAATATCTGAATTTTTTTTCTAATTGCAGCCCACCTTCTTTTCTATAAATAATGGGGCTCCTCCCTTGTTTAAAAGGTTCATAAAAATTAGAACCTAAGTAAGAGTTTGTGAGTTTTTCTTGAGTGTTCTAGTGAGTTTTAATTTGTGAGTGTTTGTTAGTTTTTTTATGTATTTCCTTGCTCTTGTTTGAGCTCCCCAAGTTTAGACTTTCTTTAAAAAGTTGTAATATGAATATATATATTTAAGAAAGTTTTTTATTCTACTTGTTCCTTTTTTTTGTTCTTGCTCTTCTTGTTCTTCTTTTGTTCATGTTGTGTGTGTGAGTGTATGAGTGTAAATTTTATTGCTTTTGTTTTTAATTTAGTTTTTCATTTATTGTATGTGTGTGTGTAGATGGATAAATTTTGTTTTTGTTTTTGTTAACTTATATTTTAATTTAATAGCATAGTTTATATTATTGTCCTGCATTTATTTCCCCTCTACCCGTTCGGGTAGAGATTGCTTTTATCTCCCGTCTACCCGTTTGGGTAGAACCTGCAACGCATTTATTTCCCCTCTACCCGTTTGGGTAGAACTCGCTCACGCATTTACATCTCTTCTACCCGTTCAGGTAGAGATTGCAATTTCTGTCCTTTAATTTCTGTCATTTCAATTCCGTAGAGTGCGTGTGTTTTTAATTTAGTGTGCACCTTTTTTTCCTTATAATTGTTTCTTTGTTTCCGCTAACACACGTAGTCACTTAATTATCATCGTCATCTCTCTTTTAACTTTATAAAATTAATCACTCGTTTCATCGATAAAATAATAGCGCGTTCTCAAAGTAAAAATAATCAACACGTTCTTGGAAAAATACGACCTTGGTAATTTTCTAAATAAAATTATCCTATACTATATGCGATAAGGTGTGCTTGCCTTCGTCGAAAGATTAGTTTGGATAAACAATTACAAACACTTGCAAAACTCTCTCCTTTTCTATTTACATATTTAGAGAATTCGGCGCCGTAGCCGGGGCGTAATCGTCGATATTCCGAAAGAAGGAAAGACTGTTACTTCTATTCATCGAAGTAGGATAATGGTTAGTTTCTCGAAGTAGGAGTACTCGCGAAACTCCTCGAAAATGCCCGCCTAATTCTAATCTCATCAAGAAAGGTTTTGCAAAGCTTATAAAAAAAACCATCAAGTTTTTGGCGCCATTGCCGGGGAGTAATCGTCGATATTCTGAAAGAAGGAAAGACCGTTACTTCTATTCATCGAAGTAGGATAACGGTTAGTTTCTCGAAGTAGGAGTACTCGCGAAACTTCTCGAAAACGCCCGCCTAATTCTAATCTCATCAAGAAAGGTTTTGCAAAGCTTATAAAAAAAACCATTAAGTTTTTGGCGCCGTTCTCGGGGACTTGTTGTTATTTCGAAAAAAGAATCGCTATTAATTTTATCTTTTACTTCTTTCTCCCCTTTTTCTCTCGTGCATATATTTTCTAAACAAAAAAAACAAAAAAAACTAACTAAAAAACCAAAAATCAAAACAAAATTTTGTCTTTAAAAATCCTTTCTCTTTCTCTTTCTCTTTCTCTTGTATTTATTTCTTTTCAAAAATCCAAAAATCAAATAAAAAAAATTTACTTATAAAAAAGGAAAAACTTTTTTTATAAAAAGTATATGACCCGGGGAAGCTCTTCGGATAATCCGGAAATTACTTTTGATCCCGAAATCGAGCGCACTTTTCACGAGCGCATTCGATCTCGTGACCAAAATCAACCCATAAATCTCGAAGAGTTAGCCTGCGATACTATAGTGGATAATATGGCAGATCCCAGTCCAAATGCGGACCCACAACGGACCATGGCCTACTATTCCAGGCCAAATTTGGAAGATACTGGGTCAAGTGTCACTCGCCCCGCGATAGCTAATAATAATTTTGAAATATAATCCAGCATAATCCAAATGGTACAACAGTCGATTCAGTTCGATGGTTTGCCAGATGAGGACCCAAACCAACACCTTTCAAACTTTTTAGAAATTTGCAACACCTTCAAAATTAATGGCGTCAGCGATGACGCCATTCGCTTGTATTTATTTCCCTTTTCCTTGCGGACAAAGGCTAAATCGTGATTGACTTCTCTTCCGAGAGGGTCCATAACCACGTGGGCCTAATTGACGGAAAATTTTTTAACTAAGTAGTTTCCTCCGTCAAAAACCGCTAAATTATGCACCGATATCGCATCCTTTATACAATTCGATTCCGAGTCTCTTTATGAGACTTGGGAGCATTTTAAAGAATATTTGCGTAGGTGTCCTCATCACGCGCTACCAACTTGGCTACAGGTACAAATGTTCTACAATTGCTTGAATTTCTCAACATGACAGAAGATCGACGCAGCCGCCGGGGGAACATTAAACAACAAAACCCCGGAGGCCGCTCAAGCTCTGATCGAAGAAATGGCCATGAACGCGTACCAATGGAACGTGCCAAGGTCACGTCCTAATAAATCGGCTGGTCTTTGATAAGTAATAAAATATATGTATTTTTAGTATAGTTTTAATTAATATTGTGAATTTTCTATGTAAATTAATGAATCAATTGCTTATTTTATCATTTTTTGTTACTAACTTAGTTTTATTTTTGTTTTTGCAGATTTTGGCAATTTTTGTCATGTCACGCCCCTGAGTCACGCCCATGACAACAAGTCATGCCCGTGATCCAAGGGCATGTAATTTTAAAATGCCAATCTCTCTGCGTTTGACGAAAATTGAGCTGCGCTCGACGAACGCTCTTTGCCCTGTGATCGACGAAATCAAGCTGCGTTCGACGAACGGCTCTCGTCATTCGATGAACTCTCTCCGTTTCAGCGTTCGACGAAATCAAGCTACGTTCGACGAACGGCGCTCTGCGTTCGACAAAATTTCTTCGTCTCAGCGTTCGACAAATGGCGCTCTGCGTTCGAAGAACTCTCTCCGTCTTAGCGTTTGACGAACGGAGCTCTGCGTTCGATGAACGGTGCTCTTCATTCAATGAACTATCTCAGCCCAGGCGTTCGAAGAATCCAGCGCACATGCCAGCCGTCATGCCCTAGTTTAAGAAGATATATGTCGCCCACTGTCACGCCCGTGACACATCAAGTCACGGCCGTGTGCAGCCATGTTTGACAGCTAAACCTTTTAGAAGACGGTGGATGCGACCCCTAAAGCACGCGCAAATGTCACGCCCTAAGTCACGGTCGTGACACACAAGACACGCCCGTGACCTAGGGCGTGTAAAAATAAAATTTTGCCTATAAATAGAGGGGCTCGGCTGAAGGAAATCTCATCCAAATTTTGAGTGTTGTAATGTTATTTTGAGTTTTTTGAGTGATTGTGAGTTTTCTTTATGCAATTAAGTTTATGTTCGTTTGTAATATTTGCCTTTTAGAAATAAAATGTTATTTTCTCATTTGGATCATCTTCCTTTTTTATTTATGTTAGTGTGTGTGTGTGTGTGTATGAGAATAGTTTATTACTTTCATAACTTAGTTTATTGCTTTCATAATTTAGGTTTATTGCTTTCATAAAAATAGTTTATCGCTTTCTTTAATGCTTTATTTATCGCTTTCGTTTAAACGCTTTCTTTCGATTCAGTTTTTTTATTACAAGTAGAGTGTGTGAGTTTATGAGATAATGTTTTTCTTTTTTTGTAACTTAGCTTTATTTCAGTCTTTATATAACTGCTATATACCACCCCCATCTTGAATAAGAGGCTAATTTCCTTTAGCACTTGTTTAAGTCGGTTGGGGAGGATATTATTGTGAAATTTTTCGAATCTTTATGGAGCAAGTAGGAGCTAGTCAACTTAGAGGTCAAAGCCAAAACAACCAGAAACAAATGAAGGCAAACAACTGATCTTTATTGATAGCAGCACTTCAAAATTACAAGGCGAGGCATGCTTGACGAGACATGATTTCGTCAGCACAAACACAAAGGAAAGATACAAGTTGAAGATAACTTGAGACCGCTCAGACCGCGCGACCTCCCTGCGACCTCGATAGCTGCCAGACCGCTGCTACTCGACGATCACAGAACACAACCTGCTCCCAACCGCTTACTTCTCCAGACCGCCTGATTCTCCTGAACTCCAGCACCACAACTCCAAGCCGCAGACCGCCCGAACACTTTCAGAGGAAGAGGTGATCGCTGCTGCCCGCACTATCTGCAGAAGCTGCACAATAGAAGTTCAATCAGGAGACCGCCCGGTTACATAAACACAGACCGCAGGAAACAAGCGAACTCAGCTTACACTTGGTGTGTTCTATATTTGCTGCTACAGTGGCTTCCTATTTATAGGCGCGGAACCTGATCCAGTCACCACCCTATGAGATAGGATCACCACCTCCAGACCGCGCGACCTGATCGGTCACTCCGCGCGATCAGCAATATTACTTCTGCTTCATTTTGGTGAACCCGCCAGCTTCAATGTCGCTATGAGAGACCGCCACTCTCACAGCAGACCGCGACTCTCCAAAGAGATCGCCAGACCGCCCGAAGCCCTTCACCACCTGTGTTCGTTCGAGACCACGAACACAGCCAGTTCGCCATCAGACCGCGAACTCCTGTCCACATGCCGATCTCCTCCTGAGACCATGAACAGCAACCAGCTTGCATACCAGTCTCCTTCTGAGACCGCGAACTGTGACCGCGCGACTAAGTCCCTTAGTCCGCGAATACTCCCAGAAAGCCTGGTCAGCTACCAGACCGCATTCCGGAGAGAACCTGGAAGAAACCTGAAGATGATCAACCCGCCACGCGGTCAGAGACAGACCGCGCGGCCTCACCTCCAGCCGACTTGGACCTATACCAGCGATCAAGCCAGGAGACTGCAGCTAGGCTACTACCAGCCAGACCGCAGAGGCAGACCGCCAAGTCGTGCGGTCACGCCAGACCGCCCGACCTCCGCCCAGACCGCCCAGGTCCAAAAGCCTCCAAACTTCCACTTCAACAATTTCAACACTCCCCCTTGAAGTGGGAAGTTGAAACCAGCCCCAATAGGCTCCTTAGCCGTGTGAACGGCCCCTTTGCCAGCGCCTTTGTGAAGATGTCTGCGACATTGTCCGCACTCCGCACATGCTCGACCGAAAGAGATCCCTCCAGCACCTTCTCCCGTATGAAGTGATGCTCGATCTCAATATGCTTCGTCCTCGCGTGACAAACTGGATTGGTCACCAGTTTGAGAGCACTCTCGTTGTCACCGCGTAGCAGTGTCGGCTCCCGAACCTCCTTGTGGACGTCTCCAACCAACCTCCTAAGCCAGATGGCTTCCTGAGCTGCCAAGGCCGAGGCCTTGTATTCCGCTTCCGTGGTAGAGACCGATACGGAATCCTGCTTCTTGCTGCACCATGATATAGCCGTAGGGCCCGCCATGAAGACGAATCCAGATGTCGACTTCCGATCATCCGAATCTCCCCCGTAATCAGCATCCATGTATCCATGCACCTCGAAGCCCGCATCCCTCCTGTATAGGAGACCCATGTCCGAGGTCGCCTTGACATACTTCAGAATGTTCTTGGCCGCTAGCAGATGAGGTACTCGTGGTTCCGCCATAAACCGACTCACTCTGCCTACTGCATATGCAATATCCGGCCTTGTGATCGTCAGATAAATCAAGCTCCCAACCAGAGCTCGGAACACCAACGGATTTTGCATGATCCTTCCCTCATCCTTCCGAAGCTTCATAGCCTTCTCCAGAGGTGTGGAAGTGCACTTCCCTTCCTTCATGCCGAATCGCTCCACGATCCGCTCCGCATATCCGGCTTGGGTCACCAGCACTCCACCTTCCTTCCTCTGCACCTCAAGTCCAAGAAAATGGTGAAGCTCACCAAGATCCTTCATCTCGAACCTGATAGATAGTTCAGCCCGAAGCTGTGCTACCTCCTCCTTCGAGTTCCCCGTCACGATCATATCGTCAACGTATAGCAGCACGATGACCTGAAGTTCCCCGCTCTTCTTGACGAACAAGCTTGATTCTGAGTCTGAAGCAACAAATCCACAGAATAGGAGATATTCTGCGATCTTCCCGTACCACGCCCTCGGCGCTTGCTTCAACCCATACAGGGCCTTCTTCAGCTTGCAGACATGCTCCGGAAGATCTTCAGACACAAAACCTGGTGGCTGGACCATGAAGATGTCCTTGTCAATCTCGCCGTACAAAAAAGCGTTCTTGACGTCGAGCTGCCAAATCTCCCATCCACTGAACGCCGCCAAGGCAATGATGAACCGAACTGAAGTCATTTTTGCCACCGGACTGAATGTCTCATCATAGTCTTCACCGTATTGCTGCGAGAACCCCCGAGCTACAAGACGAGCTTTGTACCGCTCGATACTGCCGTCAGCTTTCTTCTTAAGCTTGTAGACCCACTTGCATGTCACAGGAGTGATGCCCTTGGGCTTGGGCACAAGAGACCAGGTCTCGTTCTTCTCAAGAGCTGCCATCTCTTCTTGCATCGCAACGTCCCACTCCTTCACGCCTTGGGCCTTCTCAAAGCTCGACGGCTCCCTCTCATCCAAGGGACCAGCGAAGAAACATGAGATGAAGCTCACTGCGTTTCCTCCTGTATAGCGATCAGGGGCGATGATCGCTCGCTTCGACCTCCTCAGTTCCTTCCCTTGAACTGCAATGTCATCCGCTGCTTCTTCCCTAGCTCCCCTTCCAGACGTGCTAGGAGCATCGCTCCCCCTGCTCCCTGAACCAGAAGCCCCCGTCTCGGAACTAGAAGGAGATGGACCACCTGGTGACACAGGTAGCTCCACCTGAAGATTCTCCACAGCTTTCTCTGGCATCTCCACCCTGCTCTCTGGTAATTCCACATCAGAAGACCCCTTGTAAGATGTCACCTCATCGAACACGACGTCGCGAGATACAACAAATCTCCGCGTCTCCGGGTCCATGCACTTCCACCCTTTCTTCCGCTCATCGTATCCCACGAAGACTAGCTTCCTTGCTTTCGCATCTAGCTTCGTCCGAAGAGCATCTGGAACATGCACGTAGCAGGTGGAACCAAACACCCTAAGGTGTGCCACACTTGGCTTCTCCTTGAACATCATCTCATGTGGAGTCAGCATGTTGATGGGGCTCAGAGGCATCCTGTTGATGACGTAGGCAGCACAAGACATTCCCTCCGCCCAGAAGGACTTTGGGATACTCTTGGCATGCAGCCAACACTTGCAGGTCTCCGTCAGATGACGGATCTTCCGTTCTGCAACTCCGTTCTGTTGTGGAGTATGAGCACAAGTGAGCTCTCTCCGGATGCCCGCCTTCCTGCAAAAAGTAGAGAACTCACTGGAGGTGAACTCCCCTCCGTTGTCAGTCCTCGGCTTCTTCACCCGCAGTCCCAGCCGACCTTCCACGAGCTCCTTGAACTCCACAAACTTGGCAAACGCCTCCGCCTTCTCCTTCAGGAAATATACCCAGACATATCTGGAGTAATCATCGATCAACACCAGCATATATCTGCTGCCTCCGAGGCTTGGGGTAGCAGTAGGTCCCATCAAGTCACTGTGGATGCACTCCAACGGCACACTACACCTTGTTTGCGACTTGTCAAACGGTAGTCGATGAGACTTGCCGAACTGACATCCCTCACAAACATGACCTTCACCGTAGGAGGATAGACTTGGCAGGCCCTTGACCAGACCTCTCACCGCCATAGCTTTCAGCTTGTCCATCCCCACGTGCCCCAACCTCTCATGCCATATAACGGCACCATCATTCGTCTTCATCTTGTCGACGTAGGAACTTGTTGATAAAACAAACAAGTCCTTTGCCCGTCTACCGACATGGACGACCTCGGCCTTTACGGCCTCAACATTGCGTAGAAACTTCACTTCTGTTGGGCCGAACAGAACGTGATACCCGGCGTCTACAGCATTGGTCACGGAGAAGAGATTTTTCTTCATACCAGGCACGTGATAGACACTTTTCAAAGTAAGTGGCCCTCTATCACTGCCCAAGGAAACAACCCTCACCTTCTCCACTGGATGTACAGTATTATCAGCAGTAATGATTGCATTGTTACCTGTATAGGGCTGTGCAGAAGAAAGCTTGGTCCCGTCTCCGGTGAGATGATGACCACACCCCGAGTCCACGATCCAATCCTCCAGATAGTTGATAGGAGCAGAAGCTCCAACAGAAGCCGAAAAGGCTCCTCCCCAACCTCCTTGAATGTGCCTGGCCTCAGCTTCCTCCTTCTCCGCAGCATGCCCAGCTTGGGTGACCACCTTGCAATCCTTCCTGATGTGGCCAAACTTGCCACACTTGTAGCACTTCGGACCTTCACCCTTCTTCTTCCCGTCAGCCTTGGGAGCATACCCCCTTTCCTGCTGCCCAGAAGTTGAAGGCCCATAGCCACTTCCAGCGGTCTTCTTCTTCTTGTCCCACTTCTTCTTCTTCCCTGAGAAGAGAACTTCGCCATCTCCCCCAGCCACCGACACCCCCGCCATCTGCCTTGCCAAACTTTCTTGCGATGCAAGCAAGTTCTCCAGCTCCAACAGAGACGGCTGATTTGCCCATCCCTGCACCGACGTCACAAAGGCAACATATTCCTTCCGCAGGCCACGGATGATGTGCCTCTTCAGCTTCGCCTCAGAGATAGGCTCATCAGGGTCCAATGCTGAGATTTCAGCACACAAGTTCTTCAACTTCAGAAAGAAGGTGGAGATAGAAAGATCACCCTGAGCCGACCTTGCCAGCTCATTCTCCAAGAACTGCAGCCTCGCCACATTCTTCTTGTTAAACAGCCCATCCAGGGCTCTCCAGATCTCCGCAGCTGAACCACACCCCAAGATGTGATCAAATAGGTCAGGTGAGATTGCCCTCTTCAAAGTGAACTCTGCCTTCGCATTCGTCCTCCTCCAAGTTCTCACCTCAGCCCCATTATCCCCTTCCGGGACAACTTCCTGCGTCTGATCTCCTCCAACAACTTCCCAGAGGTCCTCACCTACAAGATAGCTTTGCATACACGACTTCCACTTCTTGAAGTTGGTCGATGTAAGCACCTCAATCCCAAGACCCTTTGCAAATCCACCTTCCATTGTTCTTCCACTGGTTCCTTTCTTCACAAAGGCGATGGCTACTCTAAGTTACTCACTGCTCAACCACTCCAACCTCGCTCTGATACCATGTGAAATTTTTCGAATCTTTATGGAGCAAGCAGGAGCTAGTCAACTTAAAGGTCAAAGCCAAAACAACCAGAAACCAATGAAGGCAAACAACTGATCTTTATTGATAGCAGCACTTCAAAATTACAAGGCGAGGCATGCTTGACGAGACATGATTTCGTCAGCACAAACACAAAGGAAAGATACAAGTTGAAGATAACTTGAGACCGCTCAGACCGCGCGACCTCCCTGCGACCTCGATAGCTGCCAGACCGCTGCTACTCGACGATCACAGAACACAACCTGCTCCCAACCGCTTACTTCTCCAGACCGCCTGATTCTCCTGAACTCCAGCACCACAACTCCAAGCCGCAGACCGCCCGAACACTTTCAGAGGAAGAGGTGATCGCTGCTGCCCGCACTATCTGCAGAAGCTGCACAATAGAAGTTCAATCAGGAGACCGCCCGGTTACATAAACACAGACCGCAGGAAACAAGCGAACTCAGCTTACACTTGGTGTGTTCTATATTTGCTGCTACAGTGGCTTCCTATTTATAGGCGCGGAACCTGATCCAGTCACCACCCTATGAGATAGGATCACCACCTCCAGACCGCGCGACCTGATCGGTCACTCCGCGCGATCAGCAATATTACTTCTGCTTCATTTTGGTGAACCCGCCAGCTTCAATGTCGCTATGAGAGACCGCCACTCTCACAGCAGACCGCGACTCTCCAAAGAGATCGCCAGACCGCCCGAAGCCCTTCACCACCTGTGTTCGTTCGAGACCACGAACACAGCCAGTTCGCCATCAGACCGCGAACTCCTGTCCACATGCCGATCTCCTCCTGAGACCATGAACAGCAACCAGCTCGCATACCAGTCTCCTTCTGAGACCGCGAACTGTGACCGCGCGACTAAGTCCCTTAGTCCGCGAATACTCTCAGAAAGCCTGGTCAGCTACCAGACCGCATTCCGGAGAGAACCTGGAAGAAACCTGAAGATGATCAACCTGTTGGAGTTGCCATTGTGATCTAGAAGTGGTCAAACATGTAATCTCACTGCCAACGCGATATGAGCCTGCAGGGTCGCACATAAGAGCATGTGGAGAAGTTGGTAGATTGACTGTGTTGGTAAATGTTACCAATCACCATATATAGAATGGGGAAATCCAGCAGGTTGTTGCTGTCTGAATTCGTCGGGTTTACACGGATAGAATTCGTCGGATTCGTCGGGATTCGTCGGATTGTCCCGTGAACACTCGACGAATTATTACAGAAACCCTTCATTCGACAAAATGTTGTCGTCTGTCTGGATTCGTCGGGATTCGTCGGGATTCGTCGGGTTGTCCCGTGAAGACTCGACGAATTGTTACAGATCATTTTCTCGGCAAATGTTGCCGTCTGATCTGATTCGTCGGGATTCGTCGGGTTGTCCCGTGAAGACTCGACGAATTGTTACAGAGATCATTTTCTCGGCAAATGTTGCCGTCTGATCTGATTCGTCGGATTCGTCGGATTGTCCCGTGAAATCTCGACGAATGATCTTCCGTGGAATTCCGACGAATTGTAACAGAAGCCCTTATTCTGATGTGTGGTCTGCGGATAGCGATTCTTCTAGAAGCTGTTTATCCTTTGGGTATAAATAGGACTTCGTTTTAGGGTTCTAATAACTAACGAAAGGAAAAGAGCCGACGGAAGTGTTCCGTTCTCTCCTCACGAACCCTAGTCGACGGAAGTGTTCCGCCGTCTCTGAATCGCGTCCGCTGACCTCCTCTTCGGCTATCGTCGCCGTGTGTGTTCTTCCTGGAGCGAACCTAGCAGTTCGTGGAAGTTCAAGGTGCAGTCGTTCTTCTCCCGGCTCGTGTGGATCACTGTAGAGACGTAGACATTATTCTACGTGAGGACTCGCATAGCCGACGACAGGAATCAACTCGTGGAGCATCTAGGTTGGATTTGATCCAATCCCGCAAAGGTAATTTCATACCTAGCATTTTTGTTAACTTCTTGATTCAACGTTCATGGCCGATCCAAAGTCTTTTTGGGTTGTTTCTGTTTATTTCCGCTGCGCCTACATTTGATGTATGGTTCTAGAAAAACCCAACAGTGGTATCAGAGCCAGGTTCTGGTCATGAATTTTGTTTCAGAAGTTTGGTTATTCCAGTACGTGCAAATCTAGGTATTTGGAAGCGTCCTAAATGTCAAGATTTCTTCTTGGAATATCACATTTGATGTGATTTTGTGTGGTTTCTGGCGCTGCCCCTTGGACCCCGTTAGGGGCTCTGCCCCTAAGACCCCGCCAGGGGCGCGGCCCCTTGGAACCCCGCCAGGAACGTCTGGGATTTCGTGGTCATTTCTAATTGTTAGAAATTGTTGTCTCCTTAGCAGTAACCGTCCCTCAAGTGGTTAATGAACCCTTGTTCTGTTTTGGATTTTGAATCCAACAATGAGAGACGAGCTTGTCTACTGCTTTAAGTCGAGTTGTCTTTGCCTTTGTCCAATGCATGTAAATCTGAAGATTTGGAAGAGTTCTAAATGTCCAGATTTAGCCTTTTCGTCTATCAAAGGTTGATAGTCTTATGTTGTGCACATAAGGGATGCATGTGGATTTAAGAAAGCTTGTTTTTCTGTGGATGTGCACTTTGATCAAATGTTGATCATGGTTAAGTGTTAACCAATTATTAAAATTAAAATCCCTTCATCAAATATTAAGTGTTCGGATGCCTTCCGATGGATGACACTCTTCCTGCCTCGATCGATGAAGTGTGGGCTTGCCAAAGCAAGGTGCATTAATCTATCTTGGTAAGGGTGCGAGCAGATAATTGTGATATCCCACTGTCGACATCGGGTCTAACTTAACTAGGTGACCTCAAAGGTTGAGTGCCTAGAGGCATAGGGTTGGCATGCACCATATGATGGATGCGAATAAGGAGTTATTCACCAGCCATACAAGAATTGCATGAGGATGCAATTGGCAAGCGTTGCCTACCTAAATAACCGCATTATGAGAGGAACGCCAAAGCGGACTCGTGGTGTTGGTGAAATACGGATCTTGTCCACTAAGAGAGTAGCTCGCAATGGACTCTCCGAATTGATAGTGAGGGCCATCAATTTGAATAAAATAGTGGGAGTATTTAATTGAAGTCCAAATTAAAAATAAATTGTATTTTGGAATTTTGGTACTAATTAGATTCTGCATGAATTCTTGTAGAATTCCATGGCAAGTGGTTCACATTCCACCTTGTCCCTAAGAGCTATCCTTGAGAAGGACAAGCTTAGTGGGACGAACTATTTGGACTGGTATAGGAACCTGAGAATTGTTCTCAGGCAAGAGCGAAAGCTCTACGTCTTGGAAGAAGAAGCCCCCGAGGTGCCGACCGGGAACTCGTCCCGTGTTGATAAGGATGCTTATAAGAAGTATACCGATGACGCCTTAGACGTCGAGTGCCTTATGCTTGCCACCATGAACTCTGAGCTTCAGAAGCAACACGAGAACATGGGGTGCAAGGAGATTGACGAGCACCTAAAGAAAATGTTTCAAGGGCAAGCTCGTCAAGAGAGGTTCGATGTCACGAAGGCCTTATTTCAGTGCAAAATGGGAGCTCGAGACTCAGTTGGTACTCACGTACTCAAGATGATTGGGTATATAGAGAACCTGGGAGACTGGGTTTTCCTCTGGGTCAAGAGTTGGCCACAGATCTTATCCTGCAATCGTTGCCGGATAGTTATGAGCAGTTTGTCTTGAACTACAACATGAATGAAATAGACAAGACACTGCCCGAGCTCCTAGGCATGTTGCGAACTGCCGAGATAAACATGAAGAAGGCCAAGCTTGCTAGTCCCATATTGATGGTACATAAAGGAAAGGGTAAGGCCAAGGGCTTCAAGAAGACGAAGGTGGGACCTAAGTCACATCTTGAGCCCAAATCTTCTGCGCTGAAAAAGAAGAGCACCGTGAAGGAAGGAAAATGCCACCACTGTGGCAAGGCTGGTCATTGGAGGAGGAATTGTCCTTCGTACATTGACGGTCTGCAGAAAATGAAGGGAGGTATGACTTCCGCTTCGGATATTTATGTTATAGAGATAAAACTTTCTGCTCCTTCATCTTGGGTATTGGATACCGGATGTGGTTCTCACATTTGTACAAATGTGCAGGAACTAGGAAGGAGGAGATTGCTGAGTAAAGGAGAGGTGGACCTACGTGTCGGCAATGGAGCAAGAGTTGCTGTTGTAGCCGTAGGGGTTTACCGTCTTTCTTTGCCAGTGGGCTTGTAATAGAACTTGATAATTGTTATTATGTTCCGGCCATAACTAGAAACATTATATCCATTTCATGCTTAGACATGATTGGATTTTCTTTTATAATTAAGAACAATTGTTGTTCTATATTTAAGAATGATGTTTGTTATGCTGTAGCTCAATTGTTTAATGGTCTTTATGTTTTGAACCTGGACCATCCGATCTATAATGTAGATAATAATAAAAGACTAAGAACAAATGACTCAAATCCTACATATCTCTGGCATTGTCGTTTGGGCCATATAAATGAGAAGCGCATATCCAAGCTCCATAAAGATGGACTATTGGACTCATTTGATTATGAATCATTTGAGCGATGTGAGTCTTGTTTATTAGGCAAGATGACTAAAGCCCCTTTCACTGGTTATACTGAGAGGGCTGAGGATCTCTTGGGTGTTGTACATAGTGATGTATGCGGACCCATGAGTTCTATGGCTAGAGGTGGGTATTTCTACTTCGTTACATTTACTGATGATTTCAGTAGATACGGATACGTGTATCTTATGAAGTGCAAATCCGAAACCTTTGAAAAGTTCAAAGAGTTTAAGAATGAAGTGGAGAACCAATTGGGTAAAAAGGTTAAAGCACTCTGATCTGATCGAGGTGGCGAATACCTGAGTCATGAGTTCCGTGATCATCTGAAAGAGTGTGGTATTGTATCACAGCTCACTCCACCTAGGACACCGCAGCATAATGGTGTGTCTGAGAGGAGAAATCGTACTCTGTTAGACATGGTACGGTCGATGATGAGTCATGCAGACTTGCCTGTTTCCTTTTGGGGTTTTGCTTTAGAGACTGCTGCAATGACATTGAATCGCGCTCCGACGAAAACGGTTCTAAAGACACCATATGAGATATGGACTGGGAAGCGTCCTAGTATGTCGTTCATTAAAATTTGGGGCTGTGAGGCATACGTACGACGTCAAATGCCTGACAAGCTGGAACCCAAATCAGATAAGTGTTATCTGGTGGGATATCCTAAGGAAACGAAGGGATATTACTTTTACCTACCGTCTGAGGGCAAAGTGTTTGTCGCAAGAACGGGTGTCTTCTTGGAGAAAGAGTTCTTATCAAGAAAGACGCAAAAGGTAGAACTTGAAGAAGTTCAAGAACCACAAATAGTGAATGAACCAAAGTTGGATTCTGAGTCAGGACTACAAGATGTTGTAGCTAGAGAACCTGCTCACGAAACACAAGTCCTACGTAGATCTGGTAGACCAAGATTTGAGCCTGAGAGATATGGATTTCTCGTGTCTCAAATAGGTAATGTGTTGCTTATGGATCATGATGATGAACCAGCAACCTACCAAGAGGCTATGAATGGACCGGACTCCGACAAATGGCTTGAGGCTATGAGATCCGAAATGGACTCCATGTATATAAACCAAGTTTGGAACTTGGTGGAACCACCTGAAGGGGTACGACCCATAGGGTGCAAGTGGGTCTTCAAGAAGAAGACCGACATGGATGGGAATGTACAGACATTCAAAGGGCGACTGGTGGCTAAGGGTTTCAAGCAAATTCATGGTGTTGACTATGATGAGACCTTTTCCCCTGTTGCCATGGTAAAGTCCATTAGGATATTGCTTGCTATTGCTGCGTATTATGACTACGAGATCTGGCAGATGGATGTCAAAACGGCTTTCCTAAATGGAAACCTCCTTGAGGAAGTGTACATGACACAACCCGAGGGTTTTGTATCCCCAAATGAAGCCACTAAAATATGCAAGCTGAATAGGTCCATTTATGGATTGAAACAGGCCTCTAGAAGTTGGAATCTTCGTTTTGATGAGAAGATCAAAGAGTTTGGTTTTGTCAAGAACGAGGATAAACCGTGTGTTTACAAGCGAATCAGTGGGAGCATTGTTGTCTTCCTGATATTATATGTAGATGACATACTGCTGATCGGGAATGACATACCTACCCTGAAAGTTGTTAAGAACAACCTAGGGAACTGCTTTTCTATGAAGGACTTGGGTGAAGCGACTTACATACTCGGTATTAAGATCTATAGAGATAGATCGAAGAAGTTGCTGGGTTTGACCCAGAGTACAAACATTGACAAGGTGTTGAAGCGGTTCAACATGCTTGAGTCCAAGAAAGGATTTTTGCCCATGTCTCATGGTGTGAATCTCTCTAAGGACCAGTGTCCAAAATCTTGCGAAGATAAGGACCGCATGAAGTCGATTCCATATGCTTCGGCAATTGGGTCAATCATGTATGCAATGTTATGTACTCGACCCGATGTCTCTTTTGCTTTGAGCATGACTAGCAGGTATCAGTCTGATCCCGGCGAATGTCACTGGATAGCCGTAAAGAATATCCTGAAGTACTTGAGAAGGACTAAGGATGTATTCTTGGTGTATGGTGGAAAGGAAGAGCTCGTTGTAAGTGGTTACACGGATGCCAGCTTCTAAACTGATAGGGATGATTCAAAGTCTCAGTCAGGGTTTGTGTTTTGCCTGAATGGAGGAGTTGTGAGCTGGAAGAGTTCCAAGCAAGAGACAGTTGCTGATTCTACAACTGAGGCCGAGTATATCGCTGCAGCTAATGCAGCGAAGGAGGCTGTATGGATTAGGAAATTCATCGGCGAGCTAGATGTAGTTCCTAGCATTGTTGGTCCCGTAGTTCTCTACTGTGATAACAATGGTGCAATTGCACAATCTAAGGAACCTAGATCCCATCAGCGCTCCAAGCACATACTTCGGCAGTTCCATATTATTCGTGAGATTGTCGAACGAGGAGATGTGAACATTTGCAGAGTGCCGACTGAGGAGAATATTGCAGATCCACTGACAAAGCCTCTCGCGCAGAGAAAGCATGATGGTCATACTAGATCAATGGGTATACGATACCTGAATGATCAACTCTAGTGGGAGTCTTGTGGGTTGCATGTAAAATAAATATTCTGTTGGCTGTTTAAAATTTATTCATATGATGAATTGTGTACCAATTATTTCTTTTTACGATTAATGGCAAGTTCTTTTATTACGATATACTGTTTCTATATGATAGAATAAAATTCGTGATAAATACCCTTAGAATGTTCGCTTCCATAGGACATCAAGTACGAGACTTGAATGTCAGAGCCTATGATTTCGAAGCTTCATTCTTAAAAGGTCCCTGGTCGAGGTATCATCGTAGAAGCTAAGGGTGATGATGATACATTAAGACTAGCATGTGTGTTGACTGATGACCGGTTCTCACAGGTCATGATATTGTGATATCAAGTCATCACGTGGGAACTTGTTAGTGAACAAGTTGTACTGGACAGACCCAACCTGAGACTACTTTGTGGATTGTTACTTAAAAGTGTCACAAGTAGGTCTCATTTGACAATGGTGTTGTGGTCCTTTGACCTGAAGTCACAGCATTCACCGAGTGAGGAAGAGCGTGCTTTGATGTCATCTAAAGTCTTCCTTGAAGAAGGTTGATGATAAGGGTGGTCGTTGGGTACGTTACGAATCATTTGGGTGTTTGGGTGTGAGCAGATATGGGATTTGTCCTCCTATATAACAGGAGTTGCATCCATGGGCCCCTTGATGGAATTGGACTGAGAAATGCATGGCCATGCTTGGTTGAGCCAATATGTGATATTGGGCTCACCATTCTCTGGAAGTCCGTTCTAGATCAAGAAACTTGGATTGAGCTATTATGAGGGTGACACGGTCCATGCCTCTAGTTCTTTCCGGATGTAAGGGACAAAGGGACAAAGACAACGCTGGAACATTGGTCATAAAGGCTTATGAGTTATGAACTCTTATTGCTTGGGGAGCAATGATGCATTGCTAGATGCCGCTCATTATTTGTGAGGTTTTTGGTTTGATACTTTCAAGATCAAGTGGGAGACTGTTGGAGTTGCCATTGTGATCTAGAAGTGGTCAAACATGTAATCTCACTGCCAACGCGATATGAGCCTGCAGGGTCGCATATAAGAGCATGTGGAGAAGTTGGTAGATTGACTGTGTTGGTAAATGTTACCAATCACCATATATAGAATGGGGAAATCCAGCAGGTTGTTGCTGTCTGAATTCGTCGGGTTTACACGGATAGAATTCGTCGGATTCGTCGGGATTCGTCGGATTGTCCCGTGAACACTCGACGAATTATTACAGAAACCCTTCATTCGACAAAATGTTGTCGTCTGTCTGGATTCGTCGGGATTCGTCGGGATTCGTCGGGTTGTCCCGTGAAGACTCGACGAATTGTTATAGATCATTTTCTCGGCAAATGTTGCCGTCTGATCTGATTCGTCGGGATTCGTCGGGTTGTCCCGTGAAGACTCGACGAATTGTTACAGAGATCATTTTCTCGGCAAATGTTGCCGTCTGATCTGATTCGTCGGATTCGTCGGATTGTCCCGTGAAATCTCGACGAATGATCTTCCGTGGAATTCTGACGAATTGTAACAGAAGCCCTTATTCTGATGTGTGGTCTGCGGATAGCGATTCTTCTAGAAGCTGTTTATCCTTTGGGTATAAATAGGACTTCGTTTTAGGGTTCTAATAACTAACGAAAGGAAAAGAGCCGACGGAAGTGTTCCGTTCTCGCCTCACGAACCCTAGTCGACGGAAGTGTTCCGCCGTCTCTGAATCGCGTCCGCTGACCTCCTCTTCGGCGATCGTCGCCGTGTGTGTTCTTCCTGGAGCGAACCTAGCAGTTCGTGGAAGTTCAAGGTGCAGTCGTTCTTCTCCCGGCTCGTGTGGATCACTGTAGAGACGTAGACATTATTCTACGTGAGGACTCGCATAGCCGACGACAGGAATCAACTCGTGGAGCATCTAGGTTGGATTTGATCCAATCCCGCAAAGGTAATTTCATACCTAGCATTTTTTGTTAACTTCTTGATTCAACGTTCATGGCCGATCCAAAGTCTTTTTGGGTTGTTTCTGTTTATTTCCGCTGCGCCTACATTTGATGTATGGTTCTAGAAAAACCCAACACAACCCGTCACGCGGTCAGAGACAGACCACGCGGCCTCACCTCCAGCCGACTTGGACCTATACCAGCGATCAAGCCAGGAGACTGCAGCTAGGCTACTACCAGCCAGACCGCAGAGGCAGACCGCCAAGTCGTGCGGTCACGCCAGACCGCCCGACCTCCGCCCAGACCGCCCAGGTCCAAAAGCCTCCAAACTTCCACTTCAACAATTTCAATAATTATTTCACCACTTTTATATGTCTTTTATTTCTATACCACCCCCATCTTGAATAAGAGTCTAATTTCCTTTAGCGCTTGTTTATGACGGTTGGGATGGATACTATTACTGCTTTTATATAAGTCTTTTTATTTCTCTTTTTATCCGTTTGTATCCGCTTAAATTATTAAACATGTATTTTCTTAATTATGCGGTCTCCATTCCGATGAGTGGCTAATTTCCATTAGCACGCGATGTCGAAGAGCATTGGGACACAAAAATAGTTTTTCTAAAAATAAAACATCTCTTTCTAAAATAATTAACGAGCTTAAGGTTTACCCAAGAATAACGTTGAGTGGAGCCACATAATGCGCCTAGATCTCGCCCTGCCAAACCGGCCGGGATATATGAAGTGGATGCCACTTCTCACTAAGCCTCTCAAGTCGAAAGGTTAAGTAAGCAAGTGGCGGAGATGACTACTTCCTCCTCCACTCCCGCTTGGCTTAATAATAATAATAATCTTTTTGTCGAAGAAACCGTAGATTACCTAGGCAACCTAGTTAGGCCCCCCTTCAACCCTAATAATAATCCATATAGTAATAATTATAACCCGGGTTGGAGGAACCACCCATATTTTTCCTGGAGCAATCCTAACAATGCTCTGAGGCCCCCAACTGTAAATCCGCAAGGATTTCCGAACGGATTTCAGCCTCCACCTCCAAAACCTTCTCCACTTGAAGATATTTTTGCTAAATACGTTGCGTCCACCGAGTCAAATATCCGGAATATTACCGGATCGATTAAGAACTTGGAAAATCAGGTGGGACAGCTGGCAAATATGGTCTCCGAGCGGCCATATGGAGCTCTACCAGGGAACACGGAGCCAAACCCCCGAGAAAATGCCAACGCCATAAACCTTCGCAGCGGCAAGGAGGCAACCTCCCCAAAACGGGTTGAGCCCAAGGTATATGTTTCGACACTGACCCCTCCACCCCCTCTCTTGATAGATAATACAACGAGTATTCCGACTGTGCCAAACATTTTTAGCCCATCCCTTCCTTATCCCTCGAAAATAAACAACGAGCGGAAGGACGAGCATTATAAAAAATTTCTACAAATTTTAAAACAACTCCATATAAACGTTCCTTTCTGCGAGGCACTCTCCCAAATGCCGAAATATGCGAAATATCTTAAGGAGTTGCTTTCTAATAAAAAGCCACTCGAAGATGTTTCGCGTGTTTCCCTTAACGCGGAATGCTCGGCTGTCCTCCTTAACAAATTGCCACCAAAACTGAATGACCCGGGATGATTCTCCATCCCATGCCTCTTCGACAATATGTTAATAAAGTACGCTCTAGCGGACTTGGGAGCTAGCATCAACCTGATGCCTTTCTCCCTTTTCAAAAAACTTGATTTGGGCATCCCAAGCCCCACTAAGATGAGCATCCAACTCGTGGATCGCTTGGTAAAGTACCCGATATGGGTAGTGGAGGATGTTCTGGTCAAGGTCGACAAGTTTATCTTCCCGGTAGATTTTGTCATCCTGGACATAGAGGAGGACGCTGAGGTGCCTATCATTCTCGGTCGCCCGTTCCTCGCAACCTCCCGCGCGTTAATAGATGTAAGTAACGGTCGCCTCCTCCTTCGGGTTGGAGACGATGAAGTTACTTTGCATATCAACCCCTCCATGCGGAACTCACTATCGAATGATGATTCCTTCTTTAATTTGGAATCCGCATTTGAGGATGAGTGTTCTTCTCTTTCGGAATTATTATCTTTAATGATAAACGATTCGGATCTGGCAAATCAACCTCCTTTGGATGAATTGACGCCAGATTCGCCCTTCGACCCTTTCGATTCGAAAGAGTTAAAAATCTCCACATCTTATGAAGAACCCCCGGTCTTGGAGCTTAAGAAACTCCCCGACCATTTAAAATATGCTTTTCTAGCCGCGAACTTAAAACTTCCGGTTATAATATCATCTACTTTAACCGATTCGGAACCATCCGAATTGGTTGAGATTTTGTCTAAACATCATCGTGCAATTGCATGACAAATTTCCGATATTAGGGGAATTAACCCCTCATTCTGCTCCCACAAAATTTTTCTCGAAGAAAACCCCCGCAAAACTATTCAGCCTCAACGACGACTTAACCCGAATATGCGGGAAGTCGTTAAGACTGAAATTATTTAACTCCTCAATGCGGGGATTATCTATCCTATATCCTATAGTACGTGGGTAAGCCCCGTATAAGTCGTCCCTAAAAAAGGCGGTATAACGGTCGTGGCAAACACGAATAACAAATTAATCCCAACTCGTACTATTACGGGTTGGAGGGTGTGCATCGATTACAGAAAATTAAATAATGCCACCAGAAAGGACCACTTCCCGTTGCCGTTTATTGATCAAATCCTAGAGCGTCTCTCTGGTCATCCTTTTTATTGCTTTCTTGATGGTCTCTCGGGATTTTTCCAAATCCCTATTTCCCCCGAAGACCAAGAAAAAACCAATTTTACTTGCCCTTTCGGCACCTTCGCATATCGAAGGATGTCGTTTGGCCTCTGCAACACGCCAGCTACATTCCAACGATGTATGCTGGCAATATTCGGCGAGCTTGTAGAAGATATAATGGAAGTCTTCATGGATGACTTCTCCGTCTTTTGAAGCTCTTTTAAAAATTGTCTAAAAAATTTAGATAGAGTCCTCCAGCGGTGCGAAGAGACGAACTTAGTTTTGAACTGGGAGAAATGCAATTTTATGGTCCGAGAGGGTTTAGTCCTCGGCCATAAAATTTCTTCCAAGGGGATGGAGGTCAATAAGGCCAAAGTCGCTATAATTGAACAACTTCCTGTTCCTTCAAACGTAAAATCTATTCGAAGTTTTCTCGGCCACGCGGGTTTTTATCGGCGGTTTATTCAAGATTTTTCAAAACTAACCAAACCGCTAACTCACCTCCTGGATAAGGATTCCCTGTTTATTTTTGACACGGCCTGCATAGAGGCATTTAATTTTATAAAAAAGCAACTTATCAATTCTCCAATTCTGGTGGCGCCAGATTGCTCCCTTCTGTTCGAGATTATGTGCGACGTGAGCGATATCGCGGTAGGAGCCGTCTTAGGCCAATGCGTAAATAAATATTTTCATCCAATATGTTAGAACGACCCTATTACTGATTTGGGCTAGGATCACTATATGTTGATTAGGATCTTTATTGACCCCTTTGTATAGTCTTAGGGTCAATGTTTTAGGCTGTTAGATTAGTCAGAGCTTAGGAAAATTCAAGTTCTCAGCGCTCGACGAATGGCTAGCGGCGTTCGATGAATTGCCTATCAGCGTTCGACGAATGGCATGCAGTGGTCGACGAATTCCAGGCAGTGCTCGACAAACTTCAGCCAGCGCTCGACAAATTATTTTCTGAAGATCAGAATAAAATTTTCAGTTGGATATCAGTTCTCTGAACACAAATCGACAGTATAACGGATATATTTATTTCTCCTTGGATGTATTCAGTTAGCCATGTAAGGATATCTTTCTTATTTATTATATCCTTATATTCTTTCTGTTCCAAGAAAAAGAATAGTCGTTGACATTTAATGCCAAGGCATCTTTCTCGACAAAAGGAATTGAAAGGACCTGCCAAAATCGTTTTGGTGGCTGTATAGTTCCAAGAAGGATTTAAGTCAGAAAAATATATTCCTTAAAAGCAGATGATTTGAATTTGAATATATTCAAGTTATCAGAGAAGAAAATAAGATTGAGACAGTCAATTTTCTTACAGAGAACAGAGAAAAACTTCAACATCTCTCAGTCTCTCTGTTATCACAGAACAAGGAGAACAGAAGAAGTATTAGAGAAAGAAGAAGAAGAGAACATGTTATTCTTTCCAGTTTTCTTCTTCATCAAGGCAGCATCCTCATCATTCTGAGAACAAGATTCAATTTCTCAGATCTGCTGCAAGATAAAGTCTTTCAAAGAGCAACAACAATCTGAAGATTAATTTCTTCCAGATAATCTGCTACAAAGACTTCTGGCTGAGAAAGCTCTGTCCACAAACTGTCATCAACTCTCATCAGACAGGGGGAGCTTTCTGCTTCAACACCATCTTGTCTTCTCTCAGATCATTGACAGAGAAGAACACTCTAAACCTCTTTATCTCATCTTGTACAGGGTTAATTCTCCCTCCAAAAGTTTACCCAGTGGTGGCAAGACACCTTATCAAAAAATCCTTGTGTGGTTTTTAAGCACCTTATCAAAAGCTTATTGGTGTGTGGACACCTTATCAAAAACCCCTTGGTGCCTGGGCACCTGATCAACCCTCCAAGTGGATTCCTACCAAGGGTGGTAGAAGAGTAGACGTACCCAGATTTATTGGGGAACTACTATAGCTCCTTGTGTTCTCTGTGCTTGCTTATTTCTGTGTGCTTGTGCTGTGTGCTTTTTACTGTTTCTGTTTTTATTCTTCACTCTCACTGATTACACATATATTTAAGAGTATTTTTAATTCCGCTATAAAAACTAAATAAAAAGATTTAATACTCTATTCACCCCCCCCCCCCTCTAGAGTAACTTAAGATCTAACCTCCACTTTCAATTGGTATCAAAGGCAGGTTGATTCTTTACAGCTAACACCTGAATCACAAAGATCAACCAGATCTTAATTTTTCTAAGAGTTTCTTTCTCTCTACTTTTATCTTATTTAAAACTCATGGCACAAAACAAGGAATATTCCAGCACAAGACCTCCTATGTGCAATCTCAATATGTTTGCACTATGGAAAGCAAGGATTAGGCTCTATATGAACTCCATTGATGAAGTGATTTTTAATGTTATTCTAACAGGGCCTCCAGCACCTACAGCATCAACTAGCACTGGAGCAACAACAGACAATACTGTTGTTCCACCTCCTGAGTGGACTAAAGCTCAGAATAAGCAGAGAAATGCATATGCAAAGGCCATGAACATTCTGGCTCTAACTATGTCAGATGACATATTCCAGAAGGTTGTTGAGTGCACCTCAGCAAGAGAAATTTGGGAATCTCTCAACAACATGGTGGCGGGCTCAGCAGATGAAAGAAAAGATAGAAGATCTCATCTGATTTCTCAATATGAGAACTTCAAGAAGGGAGAATCGGAAAATGTTGCTGATATGTACAATAGGCTCAGCCTCATAATAAATGAGCTGAAGTCTCTGGACAAAGTGATCTCACTCACAGAGATTAATGACAAAATTCTTATGTGCTTCCCCAGCACATGGGACTCTAGAATCTGGCCAATCAAGGAAGCCAGAAGTCTCAATGAGATCACCACTGAAGCTTTGTTGGGCAAGCTCAAGTCTTATGAGCTGCTTATCAAAGCTAGGGAAACTGAAGAATCTACTTCATCTCCGGCACCCAAGAAGGAAAGAAGCATAGCCTTTAAGGCTGCAGAAGAAGAGGGAAAAACTCCTGACAATGAGGAGTGTATGAGTTTAATAGCCAAAAGATTCTACAAAATGGCTAGAAAAGATTTCAGGAGGAAGTCATCCAGAAACCATGACAAGCCAAGGTATGACAAAAATTACTCTAATTAAATTATATGTTTTGGTTGCAGGAAACCAGGACACATTGCTCCTGAATGTCCAGAAATTCAACACAAGAAGGACAAGAAGGAAAGAAGAAAAGAAAAGGAAGAAAAGAAGGGCTCCAGCAAATATTCCTCCCACTCTCACAAAAAGAAGGGAAGAGGATTTGTAGCAAAATCTTGGAGTGAGACAGAGTCTGAATCTGAATCTTCATCATGCTCATCTGATGAAGAGGAAACAAAAGAAGATGACCAATGCTTAATGGCCATCTATGACTCAGACAGTGAGTCACAATCTGCATCATCATCCAGCTCCAGTGATGATGAAGAAGAAAGAAACTTCTGCATGATGGCAATCAATGCCTCAACCAACAATTCTGACAAAGAGGAATCAGAATCAGAAGCAGAAGATGAAGTTGACCAGGTACTATCTAACCTTGATTTTCATTCTGCTGAATTCACGGATGATTTCAAAATTCTTTGCTCAGACTTAATAAAATCTGAGAAGGAAATAATCTCTCTCAGAAGTAAGTTAGCAGAAATGAACAATATAAGTGAAGAGAATGCAAATCTTAAGAAAGATTTGGCTGCCTCTAGAGAACACATTACTCTTCTTGAGAATAAGTTATCTGAAGCCAAAAAGTTTGAAGAATCCCTCAATGGGAGAAGTATCAAACTGATGGACATCACAAGCACTATCAATGCTAGACTCAACAATAGCAAACTGGGTTTGGATGCCTCATCAAATGAGCCATCTCTGATTAAGAGAAACATCCTCTCTACACCCATAAAATTCATCTCTGCTAAGAGCAAAGAGGCAGTAGAGAAGGGTAAAAATATTTTAAGCAAGTCTGTTAAGGATAAGAGAATTCAGAAGAATTCGTCGAACGGAGCTCGACAAAAAGATGTGAATCTGTCGAACGGAGATCGACGAACTCTGAAAACAGATTTTCAGTACAGTTATTATATGAACGGAGATCGACGAAAGCACCTCCCTTCGTCGAACGGCGATCGACGAACTCAACCCAGTTCGTCGAACACAAAACATACTAAAAATTTAAAGAATTCCTTTTCTTCACATACTAAAAATCCTTTCACTAAGTGGATAATACCTCCAAGGAGATATCATCCACAAGGCTATAAGGATCAGCCTAAAATATCTTTTATCTCTGAATTTTATGGTAACATAAAAGGACCCAAGGTAGTCTGGGTCAGAAACAACTAGTTTATGTTTTTGTCTTTGCAGGTACACAGCTATCCAAGAACAAATCAAAAATGGTATTTGGATAGTGGCTGCTCAAAGCACATGACAGGAAACAAGGCCAACCTAAACAACTACAAGGCAAAGCTTGGACCCAAGGTGATCTTTGGAGACTCCAACTGTGGACAAATCAAAGGCTATGGTCAAGTTAAAGTTGGAGCAGTGACATTCAAGGAAGTAACCTATGTCAAGGGTCTGAAGCACAGCCTCATCAGCATAAGTCAGTTATGTGATGAAGGTTATCAGGTAAGATTCAATAAATCAGAATGTATTATTAAGTCTTCTGATAATATTATTATTTTATCAGGTATTAAGCATGGCAATATATATTTAGTAAATTTCAACGCATCCAAATCAGAAATTTGTTTCCAATCTTCCCCCGCCCATACCCCCAATGATTGGGGACTATATGGGTTCTGTTGTTGTTGTAATGAGTTAAGCAAACCTAGTGAATTATGGTATACAAGATTAGGACATGTAAACCTTAGGACCATTGCCAAACTATCTAAGGACAATCTTGTTAGAGGTCTACCATCAGGATCATATAAGAAAGAAGGTCTTTGTAGGGCATGTCAATTTGGTAAGCAAACCAAAAATAGCTTTAAGTCATTATCTAAAAGTGATTCACCTAGAATCTTATACTTGCTACATATGGACCTTTTTGGACCTATAGCAATAAAGAGTTTAGGGGTGAAGTCTTACGCTCTAGTTATTGTAGATGACTTCTCTAGATTCACTTGGGTGTTCTTTCTGAGAGAAAAGTCAGATACTTTAAAGTTCTTACAGATTTTCTTAAGAGCATACAGATTGAGTACTCTACTGTAGTTGCATTGATCAGAAGTGATCATGGCACTGAGTTTGAGTCTCTTCTCATGCAAGAATTCTGTGACATGGAAGGTATCAGGCCATGCTTCTCATCTCCTAGAACTCCTCAACAAAATAGGGTAGTTGAAAGGAAAAATAGAACCCTGATTGAATCAGCAAGAACATTGCTTGCAGATGCTAATTTGCCCCTCTCCTTTTGGGCAGAGGCTGTTAGCACAGCAAACTATGTTCTGAATAGAAGTTTGATACACAAACTTAAGGGTAAAACTCCCTATGAATTACTTAAAGGGAAGAAACCTAAAGTTGATTATTTTAGAACTTTTGGATGTAGATATTTTGTTCATAACAATGATAAGAAGTACCTTAGAAAATTTGAACCAAAATCTGAAGAAGTATTTTTCTTAGGCTATTCATTAGTTAGCAAAGCATATAGGATATTCAATAAATCCACTCTTAAAATTGAAGAATATATGCATGTTTCTTTTGATGAAACTAACATGTTTTATAAGGAGAAGAATTCTTCTACCAAGAACACTTTGCAGGTACCAGCTCTATGTGAAGAGCTTAAAGGGTTAAATTTATAGATAGGAGATTCACTGCATCCATCACCTCAAACTCTTGAAGACAGTGAAGAAGAAGATAATCCAGATCTTGTTGATAACCCAAATCAAGTAACAGCAGAACATCCTCCACAGGATGCAACAGCTGAACAAATTCCCCAAATGAATACTGCTGCTGAACCAACTCCAACTGTTGACCACATCACAGTTAGAGATCATCCAATTTCATAAGTAATTGGTGATATCACAGCAGGTGTTCAAACAAGGCATCAACTACACCAAAATCAGATGCATACTTGTTTTCTATCACAAGTTGAACCTCAAACCATAAAAGATGCAGAACAAGATCCAAATTGGATTCTTGCAACGCAAGAGGAACTCAACCAGTTTGAAAGAAACAAGGTTTGGGATTTGGTTCTAAGACCAAAAGGCCATCCAGTTATTGGCACCAAGTGGGTCTTCAGGAACAAGCTTGATGATCAAGGCAATATTGTGAGAAACAAAGCAAGATTGGTAGCTCAAGGATATTCATTGGAAGAAGGCATAGATTATGATCAGACATTTGCCCCTGTTGCAAGGCTTGAAGCTATAAGGATATTCTTGGCCTTTGATGCATTCAAAAAGTTCAAGGTGTATCAAATGGATGTGAAGAGTGCTTTTCTCAATGGAGACATCAAAGAAGAAGTCTATGTGGAACAACCACCAGGTTTCATCTCTCCAACTCATTCCTCCTATGTATTTAAGCTTAATAAAGCTCTTTATGGTCTCAAACAAGCTCCCAGAGCATGGTATGATACTTTAGCTAATTTTCTGTTGGAAAACAAGTTCTGTAGAGGCATAGTAGATAAAACTCTATTTTTCAGGATACATAAAAATCAAACCTTACTAGTTTAAATATATGTAGATGACATTATCTTTGGCTCTACTGATTCAAATTTATGCAAAAAGTTTTCTAAACTAATGCAATCTAAATTTGATATGAGCAGTATGGGTGAGTTATCTTACAACCTTGGTCTTCAAGTGAAGCAAACCCCATCACGAATCTTCATTTCCCAATCTAAGTATGCTAGGGAACAAGTGAAAAGATTTGGAATGTCTGATTCCTCCACCATGAAAACACCCATGGCCTCTAATGTTGTTGTTGATACTGATGAATTAGGGAAACCTGTTGATCAGAAAGTGTATAGGGCAATTGTTGGCTCTCTACTCTACTTAACAGCTAGTAGGCCAGATATAATGTTTGCTACTTGTATTTGTGCTACGTTTCAAGTTATCCCTAAAGAATCTCATCTTATTTTACTAAAAAGGATTTTAAGATATATAAAGGGTTGCCCTAATCTAGGTCTCTGGTATCCAACATCATCTGAATTTGAATTAACTGGATTCTCAGATTCAGATTATGCTTGTCAGTTTCTTGGTGATAGGCTTGTGTCTTGGTTTTGTAAGAAACAAACATCTGTGTCTACATCAACAGCTGAAGCTGAATACATAGCTGCTGGCAGTTGCTGCTCTCAGATATTGTGGATACAAAATCAGCTCCTAGACTATGGTGTCAACTTAAATAATTCAATTATATTTTGTGACAATACTAGTGCAATATCTATAGCACAAAATCCAGTTCTCCATAGTAGGACTAAACACATAGAAATTAGGCACCACTTCCTTAGGGATAAGGTGGATAAAAACAAAATTTGCCTACAATTCTTTTCTACTGATTTCCAAAGAGCTGACATTTTCACCATGCCATTGGATGAAAAGAAGCACATCTTCTTTATAAATCAACTAGGAATGATAGATGGAGACTCAATCTATTAAAAATTAAATTTTCTATCTATCCCACAAATTCGTCGAACGGAGAACGATGAATTTGAATCATTTGTCGAACGGTGGTCGATAAAACCTCTTAACCGCAGAATCAGTTAAGGCAATCTCATTTATCGAACGATGGTCGACGAAAAAGATGTTTTCGTCAAACGCATTCAGGCAAAGATATAAAGCCTTTTCGACTTCCAAACTTATTAGGTTTTGTCGAACAGCGGTCTACGAATTCGTTCCCTTTCTCCGATCTCTCTATATAAGCTTTATCTTATTCTAAGTTTGCGCCTACAGAAATCGTGTTTTCCCTACAATTCCTCTCTGCACTTGATCTCTCTTCTTTGCAGGAACAATGGCGATCTCTCAGGCACAGTCTGACTAAATCTTCAAAGATATTCTTCAAATGCTGGAAGAACAACATCTAAGGAAGTTTCTAAGCACCAGGCAAAAGATAGCTGTTGCAGAGATTAAAGAATGGGTTTACACTGCAAAACAAGTAGATGAAAGCTTGTCTGGAACAATCTTAGGTCATCAAGTCTCTCTCTCTCTCCCACCATTCTTTCTGAAATTTTTGGTTTTGAGAATGGTGATGAGCACTTAGAAATAAGCTCAAATGAATTTGATGAAGCTTTAGTCAAAATGGGTCATTTAACTGGAAACCCTAACCACCTTCTGAAAAAGAACTTGTCTCAGGACTACAAGTTCTTAGCAGACATTGTTGGAAAAGTCTTGCTGGGCAAGACTTCTGGGCATGACTATATCAATGGGCACCAATTTCTGTTGATGGTGGCCTTGATGGAGAAGAAGAAAATCAACTGGGGATCAATTCTTTTTGAATTGATTAAAAAGAAAAATTCTAAAGATAATGTAAGTTTTGGAAGAGTTATAGGGATCTTCCTGCAGGAAATGCATCCAGAACTTCTGGTGTCACCAAAGGTGACCATAAATGACAGCAAGAGGCTGACCTCAGCACTCTTTGCTAAGTGGGGTAGGATAATCCCCAAGAAGGATACAAGAGCTGATGCTTCTGGGAAAAGGAAGACTTCTGAGGACACCAGGACTGACTCAGTCACTCCTTCTATCCTTCCAAAAGTTCCTCCCTCAGTTCCTTCTCCTTCTCATATCCCATCTCCACCTGCTCAACAGTCTCCTGCACATTCTCATTCTCCACCACCTCCTTCAACTAATATACCACCTATCAATGATATTCCACCTCTATCTCCAGAACCACTACCTACCACACCTCCATCTCCAATACATAATTAATATCAATCACCCACTCATCCCCCTAGTCCAATCCATCGAGACATTCTCACACATACTACCAACATCAGCAATATCTCTCCAATTCCTCCAATCTCATCTCCATCCACTTCACAACCATCCTCTACTCATCCACCAGATTATCTATCTCTCAACATTACCTCTATTGCTGATCAGATTTTTGATCATATCCTTCCTAGAATAAGCCAACTCCTGGATGCAAAATTTGCTACAGTTCTTCAGGCAATTTCTGCTCTATCTGCTAAGATAGCTTCTCTTCCTTCCACTCTTGCTGTCTCTTCTTCTAGGGGCCTATATTCAGGCTGTCCTGAAGCTAGGCAGGGGGAGATGTCTTATGAAGAAGCTCCAGAAACAGAAGCTACTCCAGAAGATACAGAAGTTATAGTTTTTGAATTAGATAATTCTGATATAGTACACAATAAAGAAGATTCAATTTCAGTTTTTGATACAGATATGGTTGATTCTTGTATAGTATCAGATACACAAGTTATAGAAGAAATAAATAGTATATGCATTCATCCATCTTGTGACCTATATAGTTTATTATCAATTTTTGATGTTAAATATACTTCAAGGTTATCACCAAAAGTGTACATAGAGGATTTATCAAATGCTCTGATATGCCTTCCTCAGAAGACTCATTCTGATATCATAAAAAGTTACATCTCCTCTATTCCCTCAATCACTGATCAAGACATTCAGATGAAGGATCTTTTTGCAGAATATGAAGATGATCTTGCAGAATTCCTTGATGATATAGAAGATCACCCTACTGTTGGATCGGTCGGCGCCCTTAGAGGGGGGTGAATAAGGGTTTTAAAAAACTTTAGATTATATTTAGAAAAACTTCGGAATATTGCAATATTAAAACAAGAAGACAAGTAAAACAAAAAGAGAGACAAGCTTTATTCATATTAAATAAGTTTTACAAAACTTGATCTCAATGTCGCTAGAGATTGGAGGCGAATAATAAAAATCCTTTTTCGTTTTCTATACCGACTCGTATCCCCACGAACCGGTTGGCTTTAGCCGATCTCTCCCCAGATACGGCCTCAAGCCGCTCTAGCCAATCTATCCCCAGAAAGGCCTCGAGCACCCCCTAGACCTAGCCTAGATCTAGTCGCCAACACGAGGCGAATTTCAGCCCTAAGTCCTACCCCAGACCTAGTCGCCAACACAAGGCGATTTCACTACAGTTTTCAGAAAAGATATGAAATGAAAAGACAATAATATAAAAACTCCCTCTATGTGGATCTCTTGGATAAGTGGACGAATGCCTGCAGAGTATGATCGTAGTCGATATGGCCTTTCGTCACGATGATGACGCGTATTGAAATCTTCTCCACGGATCTCCTTAAGGCTTTATGGAATTATGGGAGTATCGCTCTGAATCTTCCTCTCTCTGCTATGGCACGAAGCTCTGGAGTTTGGGATTCGAGGAGGATCAAGAATTCGGAGCCAAAGCATCCAATTTATATCCTTCACGCTACCGTCGGCGCTAGCGCTACCGCCGGCGCTAGCCCGGATTAGGAAACATTTTGCGCGGCCAAATCTCCCATCCGTGGCAACAATTTGCTCTATGCATTTTGTGCGCCATGCTACCGCCAGCGCTAGTAGCTACCGCCGGCGCTATCCCTGATTAAGAAACTTCTTGCGCGGCAGGAACTTCAATTCGCGGCAACCTTGCTTTTATTCCTTCTGTGTGCATTGCTACCGCCGGCGTTATCCGCTACCGCCAGGCGTTAGCGCCTTCTATAACAGCTCCTGGAATTGCGCTATTCATTGTTAGCGCCCGACGCTAGTTGCTATCGCCGGCGCTAGTGAGCCTCTTCGAATTTTGGCCTCAATTTTGGGGGCAGTCATCATGTGTACTCCTTGAGTCATGTGGACCTAGTAAACCTGCACACTTGAACGCACAGGATCAAATACACATAGGATTTGTTATTCTCAAACCTAGGAGATGCGGAAGACCATGTTCCAACAAACTCCCCCTTTTGATAATAACAAATCCATTAATGATAAATCAAAGCAGTAATAGATAAGCAAGATGAAACTATACTTGTGTGTGTGTGAGAGTGATGACTTAGGATAATAATTGATTCTAACATGTTAGACTTGCTCCCCTTAAATACATGCTCCCCCTATGTGAATGCTCCCCTAATATGTATGCTATCAACTTAATCAATCATGTTGGGTTTGCATTATATATTTATCATGTTAGTTCTCCCCCTTTTGCATTTTATCATGTTAGTTCTCTCCCTTTTGCATTTTATCATGTTAGTTCTCCCCCTTTGTTATTAGCAAAAGTCGGTAGGGAAACAAAGCACTAAACAATGTGTAAATAAAAGAGAAGTCATGATCGAGCTTCTTAAGTAAATGATAAGGAGTTTTACACTTGTCTTTCATTGAAAATGATCAGAGTTATGACTAATTTTATCCCTTTTGTTTGTAGTTCTCCCCATTTTATATATCAGAGTTTAAGCAAAAATAATGATTTCCCCTTTAAATAAGAGTTTTAAGCCTAAAAACAATCATGATTTCCAAGTAACCAATCTACCTAGACAATATGTCAACACCCTAGCCCCGTACCAAGTGACGGATGGGCATGAGGAGCTGCAAATATGTCGTAGGTTGGGGTGTTAATCCCATATGCAAACACTAGACAAAAACTTAACCTAGCACTCTTTCCCCCCAGTGCCTCGCAAGGCCCCACTGGAACCCTCCCCGGTTAAGGACAAGACATGACTAGAGATAAGGTTATCTAATGTCTACAACCCTACGCCCCCGCTATGGTGAGAAATGAAGTCATGGATAATAATTATTGGAAACATACAGCATTTAAATCTAATGGGAAATATCATAGCATATGGGTTCATATTTTTATTTTAATTTTTGAAATAAAACTCACATAGCTATATTGAAATTTATGAATGAATCAGAGTTTGAGTATTGCGGAAGATTTCGAAAAAGAAACATCATAATACTAAATAAGAGTTTAAGTTCAAAAAGAGATGTTTTATAAGCAATATTTCACTTGTTTGAGGAGTGTTTAGAATAGAAATAGATCAGAGTTATAAGCAAAAAAATTCAACCAATATAAAGTTTAACAAGCAAGTCTACCACTTGTTGCAAGAAAGGAATTTGAAGATTCAAGTGATGATGCACACAAGATGAAAGGTTTTAAATAAGTATTAAAGTGCAAGGTAAAACAATTATATGATTATGATGCGGAAGGCATATAGAAGTACAAATAACATCTTATGGTAATCAATGATGGTTCATAAAAAGATATATGAGTTCAATTTCAAAAAGAAGATGTTTTTATAAATCATTTTGCATTTAAAATTTTTGTTTTGACAATACAGTAACCAAGCATGAAATAATCTTATCAAAAAGAGATTACTACAATGTTACTTTAATTCACAATTTCAAAACATACCAAACATTGTAGAAAGCATGCTAGGTTATCTAGTGCATTTCATAAATAAAGAGTAGTATAGAATTAGAATTAGGATCCAATACTCATGAGAAGAAGTGTTATGGAAGATAATGATGTGCATAAAAGTGTATTTTGAATAGAGTAAACAAATGTTTTAATCAAAAATACAAGTAATATGTAAAGTAAAGAGCACAATAAAACACAAATAATTTTACTTCCACTCACTTCAATGCACAAAGAAAAATGTACAACTACCAAGGTGCTCTGCACACACAATGCTCATCAAGACTTATCAGGGTGCAAAGTAGTGCTTGGGGGATCACATAGTTTTATTCTTCAAGATTGATTTTTATTGTGATCTGGTGTACTTAAGAATAAGTGGTTTTTATTTTGAAAGAAAGCTATGGTTTGCACAAGATACTTTATTATTCTTTCCAAGGTGCTCAACCTCACAACACTTATTAAGACTTATCAGGAGGTTCAAGTAGTGCTTGGTGGAGTTATCTTTGTCACTTTATTTTATGATTTTGTTTCGTACAAAGTTCTCCGAATACACTTGTTTTGCAAACCAATATAATTTATGAAAAAGATAACCACTTTTCTTAACTTTTAAAAGTGCAACTAAAGGTTGTGTAGGTAAGATACTTGTGGAATTTTAATTCATTGTACTATTACAAAACATACACAAACATTCTTAGATTAAACACATAAGTAGACAATGCCAAAATAAGTGAGTGAATTGCGATCATTATCAAACATAAAACATTACTCATACTTATAGGCATGCTACGCATAGTTCTACACAACTTTTTCAATATAATTTATGCACATATTAATAGATATATCAGAGCATGATGAAAGCAATGTTCAAAGTAGTTTGAAAAGATAAATTGCAACATTATAGAAGTTTTAAATAATAGATTAAATCATGCTTGATTTTTACAATAAAGTCCATACAGTATTTTTTGATATTTTTGAAAAATAATTTGTATTTAAAGTTTTAACTTATAAAGTTGATCTTGGACTTCCCGAGGACCACCTTGTGAGAGGTTCGCCCGGTACTAGGTGATATGATGGGATGATAGCCCAAATCACCCTTTCGCAAGATACAAGTAAAAAGTTAAGTTCAAAAATAACAATTTTTGATAATTCTTTTATATTTTTGTATTTGATTTTTGCTTTTAGAAATAGAATTTAAACAAATGACAAAAAACACAAAGGCAAAACATATAATTAATTTTTTTGTAATTTGGCTTTTGTATTTTTGTATTTGATTTTTCAAAAATATAATAAAAGCAAAAGTGCAGAAATGAATAGTACACATAGATTAATATATTTTTAGAGATTTTTCAAAATTTTAAAATTACAGAAAATCAAATATGGACGCTAGCGCCTGCGGTAGTGCTAACGCGGGAGACAGTAAATGATTTTTTGTGATTTTGAGAATTTTAATTATTGTTCTTGATTAAATGTCCCAATAGTAGTTTCATGCTGAAATATCAGAATTTTAGGAGATGTTTAGATAGTGCAAATTGCATGAAACGTTAGCCCTTTTCTTAAATGACTAGACTACCTAACCATCGCATGAGACATATTTTCTTATATCTTTATTATGATTTTTCAAAGGCTTGTGTTTACCAAAATAATGTAAACTGAAAATAGATAGAGAATGTAAACACAAGATAGCATGTTCGAATAAGCCAAGTAATATATGTCTTAATGATTAATCCATAAACTATGTGATTGATGAAATTTTAGTATTCTATTATGATTTCAAATCACATAGTTGTCATAAAATATGAATAACATCATAAATGTTGTACCTGGCATAGATATATAAGCATAAACCAAAACGAGATGCTAGGATGATGAGTTTAGATGTAATGTTAAACATAGGATTAATCATGCATTTTGTAAGTAATATTTTTCTTTATTATAAGTGCTATCATAATCAACAAAACAAAGATCAATGCATTTCGCATTTTAAATTTTAGCCCAAGCCCTTTAATAAACCATTTAAATCCATTAAAGTAATATCATTAGTCTTGATAATAATTTCAATTTTCAATTTATAATTCAAGACATTTTAAAAGGTAATGGATTTAAAAAAAAGGATAAGTAGATCACCTAAAAATGATATGACTTTTATTCAATTTTATTCAATTTGATTCATTTATGAATTATGGTTTAAATTATGAAACTCATATTACAAGATATATAAAGTGATCATATCATGATGGTTTTAAGAAAAAGAAAATAAACAAAAAGAAAGTTTAAGTAAATCATGAAGTAGAGAAATGATATTTCATTTTTAATTGATCTCTACTTCATGCAAATGATGAGATACTAATAAATAAGAGATTTAGGTATCCAAAGAGGACCGGGAGTAGCGGTTCCTTTGGGTACCCAAATAAATCGTGTTTGCTTTTGGGGAGATATGATTGAATGAGCCCTTTTGATTTGAGTTTGTGTTTTATCTTTAACTTTTGGCCGCCATTCAAACATTGGTTTAATATTATTCTTATTTATCAAATTTCCATGATGATTTTGCAAAACATTCTTTATAGGAAATTTGTTTATCTTTAAGTTTATGTTGGGAGAGTGGTTATTTTGTAAATGATAATGATTTGTAATTTTATTTTCAAGCATTTGATATTTTTTATTTCCTTTGTTGGGCTTAGACATATTATGGAAACTCATATTTAACTTGCTTTTGGAATTTGTTTGAAATTGTTGATTTATGTGTTGAGAATTTTTCTTTATTATTTCCTTAAGCAAGTTGACTTTAGTTTCCAGTTCATAATTCTTAACGTTAAGATTATGTCTTGCTTTGTTATAGGCTATTGTGCTATTTTTAAGAGTGGATACAATAGACTCAATATGATTTTGATAATTGTTTCTATATTCATCAAATGTTTCATCCATCTCTTGAATTTCTATTTTAAAATCTTTGCACTTAGCACAATCATTTTTCAAGGAAGAATTTTCTACACAAAATCTTTCATTTTGTTCTTTTATACAAATAAGTTCCTTTTCAAGTTCTTTGCATTTTTCATTTAAATTATTACAATCAAAACAGGATTTTGTATTTTCAAGTAAAAAACAAGATGATGAAGACACATCAAAATTTGATTCTAAATTAACATTAGCTTTTAATCTCTTATTTTCAAAATGTAAATTTTTAATAGTGATTTTCAATTTCTTGATCTTACGCTTAGCAGTTTTTAGTATATTGAAACTAGAAATGGAAGTTATCACACAAGAAGAAGATTTTGACTTTTTTACAGCGCTTTTGGTGGAAGCAAAATCTTCGTTATCTTTTGGCCCTTCCTTCATCAGAGATGAATTTTCATCTCCATTTTCTCTTAGCGTGTTGTTCTCCTTTTCTATTTCAATATTCTCCATGGCTTCGCTCCGAGAGAGATCTTCTTGAATGATAATGGATGCTTGTATATTCTTTTCCTCCTGTGTTTGTTCCACACCTGCGAGAGGAAGATCATACATTTCTTCAAGAAAGCGCCATATTTTGTATGCACTAGAAAAGCAATATATAAATTTGAAAATTTCATTAGATAGTGCACAAAATAAATAGTGTTTGGCTTTGGCATTTAGCTGACGTTCTTTTTTATTCGATTCATCCTCACGTCTTATAATTGCGAAGTTCCATACTTCGATGTCTAAAGTTTTAATAAATTTTTCCATTAAAATTTTCCATCCTTTATAATTTGTTCCTTCAAACAAGGGTGGTTTAGGTGATTTTTCTTCTTCACAAAAATTTCCCCCACTAAAAGAAGCGAGATCATGAGACGCCATTATTCCCGGTTGTTAAGCCGATTGGAATAAAACCGCTCTGATACCACTTGTTGGATCGGTCGGCGCCCTTAGAGGGGGCTGAATAAGGGTTTTAAAAAACTTTAGATTATATTTAGAAAAAACTTCGGAATATTGCAATATTAAAACAAGAAGACAAGTAAAACAAAAAGAGAGACAAGCTTTATTGATATTAAATAAGTTTTACAAAACTTGATCTCAATGTCACTAGAGATCGGAGGCGAATAATAAAAATCCTTTTTCATTTTCTATACCGACTCGTATCCCCACGAACCGGTTGGCTTTAGCCGATCTCTCCCCAGATACGGCCTCAAGCCTCTCTAGCCAATCTATCCCCAGAAAGGCCTCGAGCACCCCCTAGACCTAGCCTAGATCTAGTCGCCAACACGAGGCAAATTTTAGCCCTAAGTCCTACCCCAGACATAGTCGCCAACACGAGGCGATTTCACTACCGTTTTCAGAAAATATATGAAATGAAAAGACAATAATATAAAAACTCCCTCTATGTGGATCTCTTGGAGAAGTGGACGAAGGCCCGCATAGTATGATCGTAGCCAATGCGGCCTTTCATCACGATGATGACGCGTGTTGAAATCTTCTCCACGGATCTCCTTAAGGCTTTATGGAATTGTGGGAGTATCGCTCTAAATCTTCCTCTCTCTGTTGTGGCACAAAGCTCTAGAGTTTGGGATTCGAGGAGGATCAAGAATTCGGAGCCAAAGTATCCAATTTATAGCCTTCACGCTACCGCCGGCGCTAGCCCGGATTAGGAAACATTTTGCGCGGCTGAATCTCCCATCTGTGGCAACAATTTGCTCTATGCCTTTTGTGCGCCATGCTACCGCCAGCGCTAGTAGCTACCGCCAGCGCTATCCCTGATTAAGAAACTTCTTGCGCGGTAAGATCTTCAATCCGCGGCAACCTTGCTTTTATTTCTTCTGTGTTCATTGCTACCGCCGGCATTATCCGCAACCGCCAGGCGTTAGCGCCTTCTATAACAGCTCCTGGAATTGCGCTATTCATTGCTAGCGCCCGACGCTAGTTGTTATCGTCGGCGCTAGTGAGCCTCTTCGAATTTTGGCCTCAATTTTGGGGGCAGTCATCATGTGTACTCCTTGAGTCATGTGGACCTAGTAAACCTGCACACTTGAACACACAGGATCAAATACACATAGGATTTGTTATTCTCAAACCTAGGAGATGCAGAAGACCATGTTCCAACACCTACTCCACCAGATACAACAGTCTCAAAAATTGTTTCCTCACCTCCAATTCTTTTATGGAATGAAGAACCAATGCCAAGTTTTGATGAAATCTGGAAAAAGACAGATGCAGAGTTTGACAAAGCTGAAGAAGAAAGATTAAAAGCTCTTGAAGCAATCAAAAGAATTGATGATTTATATAATAAGCCAATTTCTTCTTCTGACTCTGAAGATGATGATGATGATAACAGTGATTCTGATGACACATTATCAAGGAAAAGAAAGAAAAAAATAGCTAAGTCAAAGGCTGTTCCCAAGCCTCCAAATCCAAAGAATGACATTCCTCTTTATATTTTGTATGATGTTCCTCTTGATGAGAAAACTCCTCACTGGATGAAGCTCTCTAGAAATGAGAATAACAGGAGGAAGAAATTCAAGAAGACTGGCTACATCCCTGACAAACCTGTCAAGCACAATCATCCTCCTCCTCCTCCTCTAGCAGCTGGTGCAGCAGGATCAGCAGGTGTATCATCCTCTTCTCAAAAGTAAAGCCCTCAACAATCAGGGAGACCTGGTAGTTCTAGTGGTTCTCAAGCCTCTGGATCAGCCAGTGCTCCTCCTTCTAAGAAGACTGCAGTTGCTCCTAAAGAAAGTCCAGCCACTACTCCTTCTCAGATTTCTGCAGAATACAAACATCACATTTCTGATGGATCTCTTCACAGAGACAAAGCACCTCAAAAGGTCACTCAAGATAAAGATGATTAAGAAGATATTTATTATTCTCCAGATCCAGAAGAAGAGAGAATCTGTCAGATGGCAAGACTGAAAGAAACAATTGCAGCTGCACAGATTAACAAGGCAAAAGCAGAAGGCAGAGATTTCTCAAATATCTCAATTATGTCAGAATACAGAAGGAAAGAACTTGAAAAGTACAAACCATATAAAGCATTCAATGCTGGGGAATATATTGATATGCACCCAGAAGCATTTGTTCCTCATGTCAGAGAACAGACAATCATTGGAGCTCAAGATCTGTTTATCAGCAAAAAGCAATCAGAAGATCCTAACAGGAAGATCATATTCAAGCCATCTTCTCAGGACAAAAAGTCTTAAATCATTGCTTGTTTGTGACTGTAACGTTTCTAAACTCAGAGCATCTTACTTTTATCTTATCTGATGATCTATTTAATTCTGTCAGATATATTTCATTTTATCTTGCTCTGTTGTTTATACTCTCTGTTGTATTTATTCAATTACTTGTCAAATAGTATCTAACCCAAATAGGGGGAGATTGTTGGAACAACCCTATTACTGATTTGGGCTAGGATCACTATATGTTGATTAGAATCTTTATTGACCCCTTTGTATAGTCTTAGGGTCAATGTTTTAGGCTGTTAGATTAGTCAGAGCTTAGGAAAATTCAAGTTCTCAGCGCTCAACGAATGGCTAGCGGCGTTCGACGAATTGTCTGTCAGTGTTCGATGAATGGCATGAAGTGGTCGATGAATTCTAGGCAGTGCTCGACGAACTTCAGCCAGCGCTCAACAAATTCTTTTCTGAAGATCAGAATAATATTTTCAGTTGCATATCAGTTCTCTGAACACAAATCGACAGGATAACGGATATATTTATTTCTCCTTGGACGTATTCAGTCAGCCATGTAAGGATATCTTTCTTATTTATTATATCCTTATATTCTTTTTGTTCCAAGAAAAAGAATAGCCGTTGACATTTAATGCCAAGGCATCTTTCTCGACAAAAGGAATTGAAAGGAGCTGCAAAAATCTTTTGGTGGCTGTATAGTTCCAAGAAGGATTTAAGTCAGAAAAATATATTCCTTAAAAGCAGAAGATTTGAATTTGAATATATACAAGTTATCAGAGAAGAAAATAAGATTGAGACAGTCGATTTTCTTACAAATAACAGAGAAAAACTTCACCATCTCTCAGTCTCTCTGTTATCACAGAACAAGGAGAACAGAAGAAGTATTAGAGAAAGAAGAAGAGAACATGCTATTCTTTCCAGTTTTCTTCTTCATCAAGGCAGCATCCTCATCATTCTGAGAACAAGATTCAATTTCTTAGATCTGCTACAAGATAAAATCTTTCAAAGAGCAACAACAATCTGAAGATTAATTTCTTCCAGATAATCTGCTACAAAGACTTCTGGTTGAGAAAGCTCTGTCCACAAACTGTCACCAACTCTCATCAGACAGGGGGAGCTTTCTGCTTCAATACCATCTTGTCTTCTCTCAGATCATTGACAGAGAAGAACACTCTAAACCTCTTTATCTCATCTTGTACAGGGTTAATTCTCCCTCCAAAAGTTTACCCAGTGGTGGCAAGACACCTTATCAAAAATTCCTTGTGTGGTTTTTAAGCACCTTATGAAAAGCTTATTGGTGTGTGGACACCTTATCAAAAACCCCTTGGTTCCTGGGCACCTGATCAACCCTCCTAGTGGATTCCTACCAAGGGTGGTAGAAGAGTAGACGTACCCAGATTTATTGGGGAACTACTATAGCTCCTTGTGTCCTCTGTGCTTGCTTATTTCTGTGTGCTTGTGCTGTGTGCTTTTTACTGTTTCTGTTTTTATTCTTCACTCTCACTGATTACACATATATTTAAGAGTATTTTTAATTCAGCTATAAAAACTAAATAAAAAAGTTTTAAAACTCTATTCCGATATCAGGGGGACTAACCCCTCTTTTTGCACGCACAAAATAATTTTTGAGGATAATTCTCACAAAACTATCCAGCCTCAGCGACGACTGAACCCGAACATGCGAGACATCATTATGGGTGAAGTAATTAAACTCCTAGATGCGGGGATTATCTATCCAATATCGGATAGTATGTGGGTTAGTCCTGTACATGTCATGCCAAAAAAGGGCAGTTTAACGATAGTGGCCAATCAAAACAATGAATTAATCCCAACTAGTATTGTTACGGGTTGGCGGGTGTGCATCGACTACCGAAAGTTAAATGATGCCACCCGGAAGGACCACTTTCCGTTGTCATTTATCGATCAGATTCTGGAGCGACTTTCGGGTCATCCATATTATTGTTTTTCCCGACGGTCTTTCGGGATTTTTCCAAATTCCAATCTCCCCCAAAGACCAGGAGAAAATGACTTTCACGTACCCTCTCAGCACCTTCGCATACCGAAGGATGCCTTTCGGCCTCTGCAATGCGCCGGCTATATTCCAAAGATGTATGCTGGCGATCTTTGGAGAGCTCGTAGAGGACATAATGGAAGTCTTTATGGAAGACTTCTCCGTATTCGGAAGCTCCTTTTCCAACTGCTTATATAATCTAGATTGAGTCCTCCAACGATGTGAAGACACGAACCTTGTTTTAAACTGGGAGAAGTGTAATTTTATGGTCCGGGAAGGTTTAGTTCTCGGACACAAGATTTCCACAAGAGGGATGTAGGTAGACAAGGCTAAGGTCGAGATCATTGAAAAACTTCCCGCTCCTTCATATATAAAATCAATTAGGAGTTTTCTTGGCCACGCGGGTTTTTACAGGCAGTTTATTCAAAAAATTTCCAAAGTAACGAAACCGCTAACCTTCCTCCTGGAGAAGGAATCTCCTTTTATTTTCGATTTCGCCTGCGTAGAGGCATTTAATATTATTAAAGAAAAACTTATCAATTCTCCAATTCTGGTGGCGCCAGATTGGTCCCTTCCATTTGAGATTATGTGCGATGCGAGCGATATCACGGTGGGAGCCGTACTTGGCCAATGTGTTATAATTATTTTCATCCCATCTACTACACATCTCGAATGCTCACAGCCGCATAGGCTAATTACACTACGACGGAAAAGGAACTTCTCGCCGTCGTCTTTTCAATCGATAAGTTTAGGCCCTACGTAACACTTTCAAAAATTATCATTTTTACCGACCACTCTGCCCTAAAATATTTATTATCAAAAGTATACGCCAAACCCCGCTTACTTCGATGGATCCTCCTATTGCAGGAGTTCGATCTAGAGATCCGGGACTAGCGGGGGGCAGAAAATTTAGCGGCCGACCACCTCTCTCGTTTAGAGCGCCCAATCACGGAAGCGCTCGTCGAACCTGATATAGACGATAGATTTCCCGACGAGCGCCTCTTAGCTCTTTCTAATTTAAAAACTTCTCCCACTTCTTGGTTCGCAGACTACGCAAACTATTTGGTTGCGTGGGTCCTTCCGAAAGACTTTTCAAAACAACAAAAGAAGAAATTCTTTTCTGATTTGAAAAATTACTTTTGGGAAGACCCATCTCTCTTTCGCGTCTGCACGGACCAAGTGGTGCGGAGAGCGTTTCATGCGAGGAAGGTGCGCAAATATTGTGTCACTGCCACGAGGGCCCGGGGGGGGGGGGGGGGGGGGGGGGGGGGTCATTATCAAGCTAACTGAACCGCGCGGTAGGCGCTAGAGGCGGGCTTTTATTGGCCCACTCTTTTTAAAGATGCTCACAATTATGTGAGCACGTGCGATAGCTGTCAGCGGTCAGGTAACATCTCGCAACGTGACGAGATGCCCCAAAGATTTTATTTAGAATGCGAAATCTTCGATTTATGGGGCATAGACTTCGTAGTCCCCCTACCTCCCTCTTATACTAATCGATATATTTTTGTGGTGGTCGACTACATATCTAGATGGGCGGAAGTGCAAGCTCTCCCCACCAACGAAGCAGTCGTCAAATTTCTCAAAAAATTATTTTCTCGCTTCGGTACGCCGCACGTTATAGTAAGTGATAGGGGGACGCACTTTTTCAACGCCCAGTTTGCAAAAACATTATCTAAATATGGCGTTACGCACAAGCTCGCCACCGCCTATCACCCCCAAACTAGCGGCCAAGTAGAGTTAGTTAATCGAGAGATTAAGCGTATATTAGAAAAAACCGTTTCGACGAATAGGAAAGATTGGTCTTTAAAACTCGACGACGTGTTGTGGGTGTATTGTATGGCGTGCAAGGCCACCATTGGTTGTACGCCCTATCGATTTGTCTACGGCAAGGCGTGCCATTTGCCCGTAGAGTTAGAGCACCGCGCTTTTTGGGCTTTAAAATTTTTAAACCTCGATCCGAACTTAGCCTCCGAGTCTAGGAAATTCCAATTAAACGAGCTCGATGAATGGCGTGTGAATGCTTACGAGAGCAATAAATTTTATAAGGAGCGCTCTAAGTTCTATCACGATCGAAAAATTAAATTTTCCAAAAACATTTGCGTCGGGCGATCTTGCCCTTCTTTTTAATTCACGCCTTCGCTTTTTTTCCGGGTAAGCTAAAATCCAGGTGGTCCGGCCCCTTTGAAGTCAAAGAGGTCTGGCCATATGGCACCGTTCTTATTTCCCACCCCAAAAAAGGCGAGTTTAAAGTCAACGGTCATCGTTTAAAACTTTATTTGGCGGGCGATCCGATGGACGGTAAACTCGAATCTTTACCCCTCCCCAACATCTAAAAAATGCTAAACTAGCAAGCTACGTGATGGTAAACAAAGCGCTCGTGGGAGGCACCCCATATTTATCTAATATTTTTACCTTTTTTATCTACTTTATTTTTGCAGGGTTTCTTACATTTTCTAGTTTTTTTACAAACTACATTTTCTTTCTTCCTTCTTTTTACTTCTTCATATTTAAATTACAACATTGGGGACAATGTTAAGTTTTAAGTATGGGGGTATCATACTTTTCCGCTCTTTCCAAACATTACGATATTCCAAACAAACAAAAATCCAAAACAAAAAAATTCTAAAAACCCCAAAATCCAAAAAATACTTCATACTTTGTAAACAAATTAGAAAACCCCCCAAGAAAAAAATTTCTAAAAAACCCCAAAATCCAAAAAAATATTTCATACTTTGTAAATACTTTGAAAAAAAAAATCTAAAAAAAACCCAAAATCCAAAAAATTTTGATGAAGAAAAAATAATAATAATAATAAAAACAAAAAAAATTATATTCCAACAAAAATAAAAAAAATTCCAAAAAAATAGATCATAATAAAAAATTTAAAAAAATATATAATGATGAAAAACTTATCCAAAAAAAATCCAAAAATAGAATAAAACCTCTACTTGGCTTTTTGTAACTTTCAAGGCCAGTCGATTTATTTCTAAGCATTTTCATTATCTTTTGTTTGCTTTTAGTTCATTTTATCATAGTTCGTAAGATTTAAATTTTAAGAGATTTGGTTTTAAAAAGCACTCTATGAATTAAATTTAATTAGAGAATTTCGTTTAGCACTACTTCTCGTTAGTTTTAAACCGCTACTTGTTGTATTATGTTAGAGAAAACAACCTTAAACTCTAAATTATTCATACTTCAAACTTTTGGAAGATTTGGAAAATTGTATCTACTTTATCTCGCTCTCTAAATTTTTAATTTCAAATCTAGAAATTATTTTTAAACCCTCTTACCTCTTAGCCTTTTTCCTGGTAATCATTTAAAAGATCTAATGTCAATGGGAATAAGATTTCATTCCGTAAACATAGGCACCCAATTTTATTAAAAGAATTTATGACATGGGAATAAAAATTTCGTTCCCTAAACATATATATTGGGTTATTTCTTAAGATTGAAAATTTTCATTATGGGAATAAGATTCCATTCCCTAGCCACTCTCAAATCCAAAAAAAATTGAGTGGGTTGAAAGGATAAAATTCATCACCCCCAAATCAAAAGCATCTTCTCCTACCAAGTTTTCCCCTTACCCCTTAGCCATTATAATTGAAACCTAGAAAAAGAAATTAAATTTTTGGGAGAGCAATATTTAGTAGTTTTTATTCTTCCTTAGAAATTTCATAACAAGTTAAAGTTTTATAATTCTAGTGTAATTGTGTCACTAACGATTGCAATATTGTTTGTCATTTAGCTAACTTAAAGTGGTCTTGTTGGCTAAAATATTTTGCTCTTTTTAAGTCATTTTCATAGCTTAGGATTTACCTATTTAAATCTCTAAAATTAACTCCAAACTTTCTTTTTGATTTATTTGAAGTTTTAGTGAACTAGAAATTTTATTAATATCTTAAGAGTATTTTTCGTACTTTTGCCCTGGAATAGCAAAAGCTTAAGTATGGGGGTATTTGATGAATAGTAAATTATGCATATTTTTAGTATAGTTTTTAGCATAATTTTGGGTAATATTGTACATATTTCATATAAATTATTGAATAAATAATTTGTTTTAGCTAATTTTTATATTTATATATTTATATGTAAAAAGGAACTATTTCAGTATGTAAATATATATATATAAAGTATTTAAATATATATATGTAAATATTTATTGAATATAATTAAGTTAGTTATTGAATATGTATTAATATAAAAATTCTGTGTATATATTTATATTTATATATATATAATAATATAGTAGTTTAGTATAATAATAACATAGTAATAATAATGTATATATTATAAATATAATGAAATATATATGTATATATATGTATATATAATAAATAATAATAATATATATATATTTGCAGGCGTTCGACGAAAGGCACCCTGCGTTCGACAAACTCTCCGCGCCCTGCGTTCGACGAACTCTCTGCGCCCTGCGTTCGACGAACTCTCCCCGAGCTGCGTTCGACGAACTCTCCCCGACCTGCTTTCGACGAACTCTCCGCGCCCTGCGTTCGACGAACTCTTCGCACCATGCGTTCGACGAACTCTCCCCAAGCTACGTTCGATGAACTCTCCCCGAGCTGCGTTCGACAAACCCCGCGCTGCGTTCGACGAACCCTCCCCGAGCGGCGTTCGCCAAATCCCTCTCCACTGCATTCGACGAACTCTCCACTGCGTTCGACAAACAGTCCTGCCGCTGAGACGCGCCCGCCAGCTTCTAGCTGTTATTCGCACCCCAACCCGCCAGCTCTCCTTCCAGCAAGCTTGTCCAGCTCACTCCTTCTAGAACCTCCAGCTGCTTCCCATTAGGTCCTAAATATCTAATTTTTTTTGCTAATTGCAGCCCACCTTCTTGCCTATAAATAAGGGGGCTCCTCTCTTGTTTAAAAGGTTCATACAAATTAGAACCTAAGTAAGAGTTTGTGAGTTTTTCTTGAGTGTTCTAGTGAGTTTTATTTTGTGTGTGTTTGTGAGTTTTTTTTATGTATTTCTTTGCTCTTGTTTGAGCTCCCCAAGTTTAGACTTTCTTTAAAAAGTTGTAATATGAATATATATATAAGAAAGTTTTTTGGTTCTACTTGTTCCTTTTTTTGTTCTTGCTCTTCTTGTTCTTCTTGTTCTTCTTTTGTTCATGTTGTGTGTGTGAGTGTATGAGTGTAAATTTTATTGCTTTTGTTTTTAATTTAGTTTTTCATTTATTGTAAGTGTGTGTGTGTGTGTAGGTGGATAAATTTTGTTTTTGTTTTTGTTAACTTAGATTTTAATTTAATAGCGTAGTTTTTATTATTGTCATGCTTTTATTTCCCGTCTACCCGTTTGGGTAGAAACTGCACCGCATTTATTTCCCCTCTACCCGTTTGGGTAGAACTCGCTCACGGATTTACTTCTCCTCTACCCGTTCGGGTAGAGATTGCAATTTCTGTCCTTCAATTTTTGTCATTTCAATTCCATAGAGTGCGTGTGTTTTTAATTTAGTGTGCACCGCTTTTTCCTTATAATTGTTTCTTTGTTTTCGCTAACGCACATAGTCGCTTAATTATCATCATCATCGCTCTTTTAACTTTATAAAATTAATCACTCGTTTCCTCGATAAAATAATAGCGCGTTCTCAAAGTAAAAATAATCAACACGTTCTTGGAAAAATACGACATTGGTAATTTTCTAAAAAAAATTATCCTATACTATACGCGATAAGGTGCGCTTGTCTTCGTCGAAAGATTAGTTTGGATAAACAATTACAAAAACTTGCAAAACTCTCTCCTTTTCTATTTACATATTTAGAGAATTCGGCGTCGTAGCCGGGGCATAATCGTCGATATTCCGAAAGAAGGAAAGACCGTTACTTCTATTCATCGAAGTAGGATAACGGTTAGTTTCTCGAAGTAGGAGTACTCACAAAACTCCTCGAAAATGCCCGCCTAATTCTAATCTCATCAAGAAAGGTTTTGCAAAGCTTATAAAAAAACCATCACATATCCAGACACTATCCCTCAAGTGAGTGTGATAAGCACAAGAAGACAGAAGCCATGAGAACACTGTACAAACAACATCAACAAGAAAGAACACTGCCAGAGAATGCCCCTTCTATTACTGATATACATCCCAAAGCCATTCTCCTATTTTGAAATATAAGAGCAGAATCTTCAATGGAAGGAGAAAGATGCAGAGAAAAGAAGGAATTGTTAAAGTAGAACTGGCATATGTGATAGCTAGAAGCAAATCTTGTTGTAACTCAATTTTAAAAACATTTGACTTATCTATAAAATCGTTATGAAGTTTGTGATATACTTGTTCATGTAATTACTTCCTTATAAGAGTTGAACTTGTGCTAACATAGAATTGATAATTAACTTATTTGTCAGCTAATAATAAGTTAATACAGTTCAGATAAAAAGGCACTAAGCACCATAATTAATGTATAATCTTATGTCACTACATTAACAAAGCATCCTTAAGAAAGCATACAAGAATGATGTTGCGGCTGACACACAACACACTAATTATGCAAAAGAGTAATCCAAGACAATATCGTTTTGTCAACAAAACGATATCGTCATAATAACAGAATGTATCGTCGAAATGACTCTATGACTTCGTCTCAAAGACACGACGATACCTAACTATCTGTTCAAAAATTCAAAAGTCTAAAATAAATCGATCACAACCATTCAATCTGATATAATCAAACATTCAACATGCGGCCCTTCGCCTCCCACAACAGAAATTCTAAATAGGGTCAAATGTATTGAAATTAAAAGTACATACTACATTTGCCATAAAAAGCCATCGTGTACTCTCCATCTTGCACAAGTAAATAAGTCGATACTGCTCAAGCCTCCTTCAAAGATCTGAGAAATGGCCCCAAAGAAGGAAGGATATCTGTATGAAGGAAGTGAGATTGTGGGGAATGGATTCCTAATGGCACCAGATGAAATTCAAGGCACCGTCAGACTACTTGACTCCGTCAACTTGGAGTACATGCTATCAGAATCTACTATGTTATTGAAAAGAGAATTCCTCGAATTTTATTCGAATGCCATGGTTGGTTCTAAAGGGACGATAATCAAAAGTAAGGTCAATAAGACAAAAGTAAAAGTAACTCCAAAGAGATTGGCTAAGGTTCTTATGCTGCCCACCTTTGACAATGAAGAAGAGAATTAAGAGGTCAACCAACAGGACCTAGATGATACCCTAGCTTGGAGTGGGAACTCCAGGAAGACCTATGGGTCTCTGGAAAGGAAGAATTTCAATCAGCGGGGAAAGCTACTGGCTAATATAGTGGGAAAAGTCCTCCTTTGCAAGGTAAGGTCACATGACTGGATATCCAAACCAATGTTTGACATAATTACAAGGATTGTCCTGAGCAAGAAAATAGATTGGGCTCAAATAATCTTCAAGAGAATACAAGAAAACTTTCAAGTGCAAAATCTTGGCCGAATACTATCCATGTACCTGCAACTATCCTATCCTGAAAACTTCAACAAGAAGCTAGGAGTAAAAATCCATCACATGAGAAGGATGGATATAAAGATACTTGAAAGATGGCAAGAGGTTTTGACAAAATCCCCCAAGGGGATAAATACTGCAGTGGATGTGGAGAGTGAAGAAGAAAGCTCTTCTGCAGAGAGTGAGTCAATACACAATCCAGATCTATCAAGCTCTGAGGAGCATGTGGAGCAGAGGAATGTCTTTCTTCAGACTTCATCACTGAGCATGGGGTCCAGGACCACTACAAGAACAGATCAAGGGAATACTGAAAATGAGGGGGAGCATTACACTAAGCTCCCTGCTTATGTGGAAGATGTGATCAACAAGATCACTATGGCAGAGGATGTTGTACATTCTGGACTAGCCGTCCAAGAGGACCCAAGTGGAGCTCAACCGGAAGCAAATCAAAAAGATCCTGCTGATAAGACAAGTAGAGATCTATTAAATGTTGAAGAATCAACTATGCTTGAGGATGAAGTGAGACAATCTTCCTTCAGAAGATCTCCTTCTCCTATGTTTGATGAGGCTGAAGGAATGGATGACTACCTCTCCATAATAATGAAGAAGAAGGCTAAGGGAGAACCTGGAAATCCCAGCTCTTCTCTAGAGAAAAGGATAGAGGACTCCTCATGTTAAAATGTTAATTTGAACCGTTTAGGAGTAAGCAGGAGTTGTATCAACTGAGTTAAAGCCAAACAACCACAATACCACACAGCAACACAAGAGACTTTATTGAAACATAATCTTCATTTACATTGCGAGGCATACATGGAGAGACATGATTCATCAGAATTACGAAGACGAGAAAAACAAAAAACACATCAAAAAACAAATCTAGCGGCTAGACAAGCTGAGACCGCACAGACCGCTCGACTCCAGAAGTCGCCCGGCTTGACCTGAGATCACACGAACAGAAACCGGACAGACTGCCAGCACTGCAAGACCGCACCTCAGACCGCACGAACTAGAGCTTTATTGGAACAAAGAACTCAAGCTGTCGCCAGACCGCAACTCAGATCTCCTAACCGCTGAAGGTCGCCTGATCGCTGAGCTCGCTGCGAACAGCACAAGAACGAACATAAACCAGTTCGCAGATAGACCGCTGCCGAACTGTTTATTCAAGCCGCTGGGAATCACCAAAGAAGAAGACCGCAACCTGCTGATCGCAAACCTGCGAACACAACAAACGGTCAGCTCTCTTCCGAGACCGCCCGACCTCAAAGTGAGACCGCACGAATTAACCTAGGCTCAGTTCTTACAGTTCTCGTTTTGAATGACGGGCCCTGCACCTCTATTTATAGGCGGGTAGACGAATGTCGTCACCGCACATGAGAGATACAATCACCACCCGTCAGATCGCCAGCGATCTCATAAGGCAGACCGCGCGATCAGACCTCTTGGACGATCACCCGACCAAGACGCAGATCAGGAGACAAGGTCGCACACAGGTCGCGCAAGCACGAGACCGCGCACAAGTCGCGTGGTCACAATGGTACTCCTTCCTTAGACCACCAGGAGCAAACCAAGAACCATCTGGACGACTTCATACAAGTCGCCAGATCGCCAAGACAGACCGCCTGGATAGACGGTCATATAAGAACAACCAGCCCGGTCTTCCAACAAGGAAGACAGGCCAACCAGCAGATCAACTCGGGAATAGACCGCAGCTACAAGGAACAAACCGGCAGAACTAGCAGTCCGCCAGAACACAAGTACAGACCGCGCGGTCTCGGCGGTCACCCAAAAACAGACCGCCCGGACACCTCCACTTCACTTCAAAAAATTCAACACTCCCCCTTGAAGTGGGAAGTGGAAATTAGCCCGAGTAAACTCCGCAACCGTGTAAACGGTCCCTTCGCCAGCGGCTTTGTGAAGATGTCTGCGACATTGTTCGCACTCCGAACATGCTCGACCATAAGAGATCCTCCCAACACCTTTTCACGAATGAAATGGTGCTCAATCTCCATATGATTGGTCCTCGTGTGACAGACTGGATTATTAACCATCTTGAGAGCACTCTCATTGTCCCCGCGTAGCATAGTGGGACCTCGAACCTCCTCATGAATGTACTCCACCAACCTCTTGAGCCAAACGGCTTCTTGAGCTGTCAACGCCGAAGCCTTGTACTCCGCTTCTGTGGTAGATACGGACACCGAGTCCTGCTTTTTGTGGCACCAAGAGATAGCTGTGGGGCCCGTCATAAAGACATAACCAGACGTTGATCTCCGATCATCCACGTCTCCCCCGTAGTCAGCATCCATGTATCCATGCAACTCCAAGCTTGACCCTCTCCTAAATAGGAGACCCAAATCAGAGGTCGACTTCACATATTTCAGAATTCCTTTTGCCGCCAAAAGATGAGGCTTCCGTGGCTCTGCCATGTACCGACTAACTTTGCCAACTGCATAAGCAATATCAGGCCTCGTGATGGTCAAGTAAATCAAGCTCCCAACTAGAGCTCGGAACACCAACGGATCAGATAAAACTCTTCATTCATCCTTCCGAAGTTTATGATGTTGTTCCAGAGGTATAGAGCTGCTCCTCCCTTCTTCCATGCCAAATCGTTGAATGATCTGCTCCGCATATCCTTCCTGAGAAACGAGCACTCCGCTCTCCTGCCTCTGGACCTCGAGTCCAAGGAAATGGTGAAGCTCCCCCAGATCCTTCATCTCAAACCTGATAGCAAGCTCAGCTCTCAGCCTTGCTACCGCCTCCTTCGAGTTCCCGGTGACAATCATGTCATCCACATACAGCAGCACAATAACCCGAAGCGCCCCCTCCTTCTTGACAAACAAGCTAAAATCAGAGTCTGAAGCAAAGAACCCGCAGAATAAGAGATACTCCGCGATCTTTCCATACCACTCCCGAGGCGCTTGCTTCAACCCATATAAGGCCTTCTTCAGTTTGCAGACGTAGTCCGGACGATCCTCCGAGATGAAGCTCGGCGGCTAGATCATGAAGATATCCTTGTCAATCTCTCCGTATAAGAAAGCATTCTTAACATCAAGCTGCCAAATCTCCCATCCACAAGATGCCGCCAAGGCAATAACAAATCTGACTGAAGTCATCTTTGCCACTGGACTAAACGTCTCATCATAATCTTCACCATACTGCTGTGAGAACCCGCGAGCTACAAGGAGAGCCTTGTATCACTCCATCGTGCCGTCAGCTTTCTTCTTGAGCTTGTAGACCCATTTGCATGTCACAGGGGTAATGCCCTTAGGCCTGGGCACTAGAGACCAAGTCTCATTCTTCTTGAGAGCATCCATCTCTTCTTGCATAGCAATATCCCACTTCTTCACGCCTTTAGCTTTCTCAAAGCTCGACGGCTCCCTTTCATCCAAGGGACCAGCGAAGAAACATGAGACGAAGCTCACCATGTTTCCTCCTGTAAATCGATCTGGTGGCTTGATAGTTCTCTTTGACCTCCTAAGAGGTTGCACCTGACTAACCACCTCCTCGGCTGCTTCTTCTGTGCAAGCTCCTCTTTCAGACAAACTTGGAGAACCGCTCCCCCTGCTTCCAGAACCTGAAGCCTCCATCTCAGAACTTGACACAACTGGAGCTCCTGGTGAAACAGGCAACTCCACTTGAAGACTTCCCGCAGCTTTTCCTGCTTCATCAACCCTGCTCTCTGGTAGTTCAACTCCTGAACTCTCCTTGTAAGAAGTCACTTCATCGAACACCACATCCCGAGATACCACTGATCTCCGTGTCTCAGGATCCATGCACCTCCATCCTTTCTTCTGCTCATCATACCCGACAAAGACTAGCTTCCTTGCTTTCGCATCTAGCTTTGTCCGAAGAGCATCAGGAATATGCATATAGCAGGTTGACCCGAACACCCGAAGGTGAGCAACACTCGGCTTCTCCTTGAACATCAGTTCGTGAGGGGTCTTCATGTTGATAGGACTTAGAGGCATCGTGTTGATGACATAAGCTGCACAAGACATACCCTCCGCCCAAAAAGACTTTGGGATACTCTTGGCATGAAGCCAGCATTTGCAGGTTTCCGTCAGATGATGGATCTTTCTCTCTGCAATGCCATTTTGCTGTGGAGTATGAGCACAAGTGAGCTCTCTCCGAACACCGTGTTTCCTGCAAAAACTTGAGAACTTACCGGAGGTGAACTCCCCACCATTGTCAGTTCTCAATTTTTTCACCTGCAGGCCTAACCGACCTTCCACCAGCTCCTTGAACTCCACAAACTTCGCAAAGGCTTCTGACTTCTCTTTCAGAAAATACACCCAGACATATCTGGTGTAATCGTCAATCAACACCAACATATATCTGTTGCCTCCAAGGCTTGTGGTGGCAGTTGGTCCCATCAAATCACTGCGGATACACTCCAACGGCGCTTTGCATCTAGTTTGCGATTTATCAAATGGAAGTCGATGAGACTTACCAAACTGACATCCAGCACAAACATGACCGTCTTCATAAGAGGACAAGCTAGGCAAGCCTTTGACAAGGCCCCTTACTGCCATAGCCTTCAATTTGTCCATGCCAACATGCCCCAACCTTTCATGCCAGATAGCCGCGCTATCGTTGGTCTTCATCTTATCAACATAGGTACTTGTCGATAATACGAACAAGTCCTTCACCCTCTTTCCAACATGGATAACATCTCCCTTTATCTCCGGTTGAGTTTTAAGAAATTTCACTTCTGTTGGGCCAAACAGAACGTGATAACCGGCATCGACCGCATTTGTCACAGAGAAGAGATTCTTCTTCATACCAGGCACGTGATAAACACTCCTCAAAGTGAGTGGACCCTTATCACTGCTCAGGGAGACAACACCTTCTTGTTCGACAGCATGAACAGAATTATCAGCCGTAATGATAGCATCGTTACCTGAGTAGGGCGCCAAAGAAGAGAACTTTGATTCATCCCCGGTGAGATGATGTCCACACCCTGAATCAACAATCCAATCTTCTTCGAAGTTGATGGCAGCCAAGGCCTTAACGGGCTTCGCCGTCATATTAGCCGCAAAGGCTCCTCCCCATCCAGCTTCATCAGACTTTCGCTTCTCCTTCTCTGCTACATGTCCCGACTGAAGATTAACCCGGCAATCCTTCTTGAAGTGGCCGGTCTTATTGCACCTGAAGCACCTTGGTCCATCTCCCTTCTTCTTCCCATCAGACTTAGGAGTATAACCCCTATCCTGCTGACCTGAAGTAGAGGGTCCATCATAACCTGACTTCTTCTTCTCCCACTTCTTCTTCTTCTTCCCAGAGAACAACACATCACTATCTCCCCTAGAGATAGAAGTCCCTGCCATCTGTCTTGCCAAACTTTCTTGCGAAGCAAGTAAGTTCTCCAGCTCCAACAGAGATGGTTGATTTGCCCAACCCTGAACTGAGGTCACAAAGGCAAGATACTCCTTCAATAACCCGCGGATGATATGCCTCTTCAGTTTTGCCTCCGAGATGGGCTCATCAGGGTCCAATGCAGATATCTCTGCTGTGAGGTTCTTCATCTTGAGAAAGAAGGTAGAAATAGAAAGATCATCTTGAGAGGCCTTCACCAACTCATTTTCAAGAAACTATAGCCGAGCTACATTCTTCTTATTGAACAGCCCGTCCAAGGACGTCCAAATCTCAGCAGCAGATTTACACCCGATGATGTGATCAAACAGCTCTGGTGAGATAGCCCTCTTGAGAGTGAACTCTGCCTTAGCATTCGTCCTCCTCCAAAGTCTCACCTCTGCCATATTATCTCCTGCTAGAAATACCTCTTGTGTGTCTTCTCCTCCAAGTATCTCCCAAAGATCCTCACCAAGTAAATAGCTCTCCATACATGACCTCCATTTCTTATTGTTAGTCGATGTAAGGAGTTCAATACCAAGCCCTCTTGCGAATCCGCCTTCCATGGTAATCTAAGTGGTCTCTTCTTCACAAAGACGATGGAAACTCAAGTTGATCACTGCTTATCCACTCCAACAACCTGGCTCTGATACCATGTTAAAATTTTGATTTGAACCGTTTAGGAGTAAGCAGGAGTTGTATCAACTAAGTTAAAGCCAAACAACCACAATACCACACAGCAACACAAGAGACTTTATTGAAACATAATCTTCATTTACATTGCGAGTCATACATGGTGAGACATGATTCATAGAATCACGAAGACGAGAAGAATAAAAAACACATCAAAAAACAAATCTGGCGGCTAGACAAGCTGAGACCGCACAGACCGCTCGACTCCAGAAGTCGCCCGGCTTGACCTGAGATCGCACGAACAAAAATTGGACAGACTGCCAGCACTGCAAGACCGCACCTCAGACCGCACGAACTGGAGCTTTATTGGAACGAAGAACTGAAGTTGTCGCAAGACCGCAACTCAGATCGCCTAACCGCTGAAGGTTTCCTGATCGCTGAGCTCGCTGCGAACAGCACAAGAATGAACATAAACCAGTTCGCAGGCAGACCGCTGCTGAACTGTTTATTCAAGCCGCTGGGAATCACCAAGGAAGAAGACCGCAACCTGCTGATCGCAAATCTGCGAACACAACAAACAGTCAGCTCGCTTCCGAGAACACCCGACCTCAAAGTGAGACCGCACGTATTAACCCAGGCTCAGTTCTTACAGTTCTCATTTTGAATGATGGGCCCTGTACCTCTATTTATAGGTGGGTAGACGGATGTCATCACCGCACAGGAGAGATACAATCACCACCCGTCAGATCGCCAGCGGTCTCATAAGGCAGACCGCGCGATCAGACCTCTTGGACGATCACCCGACCAAGATGCAGATAAGCAGACAAGGTCGCATACAGGTCGCGCGAGCACTAGACCGCGCACAAGTCGCGCGGTCACAATGGTACTCCTTCCTTAGACCACCAGGAGCAAACCAAGAACCATCTGGCCGACTTCAGACAAGTCGCCAGATCGGCAAGACAGACCTCCCGGATAGACGGTCATATAAGAACAACCCGCCCGGTCTTCCAACAAGGAAGACAGGCCAACCAGCAGATCAACTCGGGAACAGACCGCAGCTACAAGGAACAAACCGGCAGAACCAGCAGTCCGCCAGAACACAAGTACAGACCGCGCGGTCTCAGCGGTCACCCAAAAATAGACCGCCCGGACACCTCCACTTCAATTCAAATAATTCAACACCTCATTGCTGCTCCAGATAAGGATGCTCTTGGAAGAGCAAAGAATAAAACTTGAAAGCTATGTTGACACTACTGTCAATGACATAAGAAGAGATCTATCAAGTGAGACTGCTAGTCTTAAAATTGATATAAAGAGTCTGCAAGAGAACACTACCACACAGCTAGAGCTCACTCACAAGGGTCTAGCTGATGTCATTAAGAATCAATTTGTAACCTCTGATAATCTGGAAAAGGCCTACATAGCTACCGCCAGGCAAATGGCTGAGTACAAAGTAATCATTCAGGAAAAGCTAGATCTTTGCACTCAGGAGCTGGACACTCATCTACTCCAAACCAATAATCATCTGGAAAAAGGAATTCACATGCTAAAAGAAAAGATTCTGAATCTTCAAGGGAGCCTACAAAGGGACATTTCAGAAGAAGGCATAAAGGGGAGAGATTTATGATAAAGGCCAATGGTGAGCATGCCATCTGGACCTCCAATACAATCAGGGAAGCAATGAATCTCCCTCCTATCTTCTATGATGTGCCTGCTGATCCACTTGCTGATACATCTTCTACTACCGCTGATCAAAGTAAAGGAAAGGAGATAACAGAGGAAGATGGGGTAAAGCTAAGAAAGAAAAGATATAGAGAAGAAATAGAGAAGAGGGATGATTATGAGAAATGGAGCCCCAAATCCAGAGAAATTATATTAAATGCATGAGAGCACATTAAAATAAACAAAGTAGAAAGATAAAAATTGTATAGCTCCCAAGAATGGACCAAATATGAAAATCAAGAAGAACTAAGAAGAAGCCAAAGAAGAGACAAGCAAGCAGGAAGAATCCCAGCAGATGCTCAAGAGACACTTCAAATATCATCCTATGCCAAATGAATACTTTACTAGGCAATTTGAAAAGAAACATGAGGTCGCTGTCAAGAAAGCAAGGAGTGAAGTAGTTATGAAGGAACCATAAACATAGATGGCTGGCTCAATTTGGGCAAATGTAGAACTGCTGAAAATTTCAGAATGTATTTCACTATTTATAAATTCTCATTGAAATGATGTTTCTTACTCTGTATCTTATACTGTGATCATCTCATATCATATAAACTAAACTGAAATAATCTCACTATATGTTGATTTTCATTTGATGTGCTTTATCATTGAATGAGTTATGACTTCTTCAAATAGGAGGAGATTATTGCGAATAGTGCACAACAATGTTCCTGATTTGAAGAAGTACTCAGGTCAATGATAAGTACAATTTGTATTTGATGAGCATTTGATGTGACCTGAGCAGGGTAGAATATCATACACAATAAGCATAATGTATAAGGATCAAGCGAAGACATCTTATCTATGATTGCAGAGTATAGACTGTATGTCCAGTACCTCTCTAATCCCTCTAAGTCCAGAATCATTGAGAAGGACTTGACTTATCGATTAAATGGTGCTTGTATCGTTGAAATAGTATAGACTGTATGTCCAGTACTTCTCTAATCTCTCTAAGTCCAAAATCGTTGAGAAGAACTGGACATATCATTGAATAAGAATGTAGATATCGTTGAGACTACTCATAGAGATCAGCAGAAGAACAAGTCATTAATCATCGTGACAAAAAGGATAACATGACGATATCGCTGTGTCAACAAAGTACACACGACGATATCATTATGAGAATAAGAAGAATCCACCAAGTTACGATATCGTTGTGTCAACAAAGTACACACTACGATATTGTTGTGAGAATAAGAAGAATCAATCAACTCACAGTATCATCGTGTTAACAAGTATCACACGACGATATCATTGTGAAGTCTGGCATGATGAAGCTCTTTAAAAGACTTGAGCAGAGTATCTGGGCAAGAAAATTTATTGTCGAGAAAGAAAGGCTGTCGTTGGAAAGACTGCCTTGCAAAAGTTCTTCAGGAATCTTAAAGTTAAGTATCCGGCTAAGTCGGTGACATCGTCGTAAAGTAGCCTTGTCGTTGAGAAGACTAAGTTAGAACTCATAGAGACAGTTTGTAGCTAAAGCATTTCTTATCCTCAGGATGATCCCGGCGATATCGACGATAGGTCAGGATGATCTCGATGATATCGACGAGAAGACCTCAAGTCGGCAATGTGTTTACAACGACATCGTTGAGATGACTTCATGTCACCGTGAGTGCAAGTGTAGTTGAGATATCTCATATTGTCAAGATATCCTTCTCAGAAGATGATTTATGAATACTTGAAGAATTGTCTAACTCCAAGATGGATCGGCGTGGCGGCAAGCTATGTCGTCAAGAAGGTGCTTATATTATCGAGACAAACCAAGATATTTCGAAATGCGCTGTCTGCATTTAATGTCGCAGCCTGATGGTCCAATAAGCGCATACCGTTAAGGAATGGGCCTCTAACACTTAAAGGACATCTGAATAGACTGTTAGACGGTCCCTTGGTCATATAAAAAGGAATACTGTCTGCAATAATTTCAACACAGAAAACAACATGAATCACTCAAATAGTAAAGACGGTTGTTTGCCCGGAAAATCCGCGACCTCTCTTTTCAGCCAGAATGGACCTTTCCAGCGGTCTCACATTTGCGAGACCGTCCAGATCGCCACCACCAGTTCAGCCAGTGATTCCTTATCAGTGGTCTCCAAGTTTCGAGACCCCCCAGATCGAGTCACCAAAGATCAAGTTTTTGGCTAAGTATCGGGCGGTCAAGCCCTAGTCAGATCGTGAGACCGGGCGATCTGCCCTTCTGTTGTTAACATCCCTTTCTTCTCTGCCCCGTCACTCCTGTATCCCGGGCAGCCCATAGTTTTCAAATCTGCCCGTTTGGGAAGCCCCCTCGTCTATAAATAGAGGGGTAGGGGTACCTGAAAATGGACTTTTTGCCTCGAGCCTCCAGCTTACATCCTGTGTAAGCGGTCTCAATTTTCTGTGATCGTTTTTTCCTACTTCTCAGCATCTTTTGTCTTCAATAACCTGCACTCAGCAGTTTTCTCCCATCCCTTTTTAGTGTGAATTTTGGAGGTACCATTTTTGGTGCCAACAGAACAAACACGCGACCTTCAGATTTGGAGTGTTCAGGTGAATTTTTAGACTTTCAAGATGCCTGAGCGTAGAGGCCGCCCAGCTCGGTCTTCCAGCGACCACCCCCAAATCGATCACAACTCCTTGCAATCTCTTGAGCGCCGTTTTGAGCTTTGCGTCGAGCAAGCTCTCAGGGAGGCAGCTCGAGCTCGGCACGAGGTCGCCTCTGCTCAGCAAGAGATCGCGCGGACTCAGCAGGAGGCCGCTCGCGAGCGTCAAGAGGTTGTCCGGACTCAGCTTGAGTCCGCCAAGCAGATCGAGGCCATGAACCAGGTTCTGGTCGCGATCTCCCAGAAGATCCTTCCTCCTCCTAGCCAGGTCGCTACCCCCGACCGCATGGCAAGCGTCCAGCCTTGCGATCGCTCAAATTTTCAGCCTGTAGCTCCTCAATAATCTCAACATGAGGAGTTCGCTGCCCGTCATAATTCTTTTAGAGCAGCCGCTCAGGGGCCTCCGGCCCAAGCTTTGAACTTTGAAGAGGATTTTTCCTATCCTCCAGCCCCTCCTGCTCCTTTCCTTGCTCCCCCAGGTGTCTCTGGAATAGGGGAGCCCTCCCCCTTTACTGATGAAATTCGTCGAGAACCTATTCCAAACGGCTTCAGGGAACCTCGTCTCCCTGTGTTTTTGGGAGAGAGTGATCCCGTGTCCCACCTCCAAGCTTTTGAATCTGTCATTGCCCTCCGAACCATCTCAGATGGTGTGAGATGTAAGTTGTTAATAACTTCTTTTGATGGATCTGTTAGGGAGTGGTTCTACAAGCTGCCCTCCCAATCCATCCCGAGCTTTGTCGTTATAAGGAAGGAGCTCCTCTTGAGGTTTGCAACCGCCAAGAAGAGGAAGAGTGGTCCTGCGACCCTCTTCAAGATCAAGCAAGGTGAAAATGAGACTGCCGCTCATTTTGTCGACCGATTCCAGAGAGAGATCCTAGGGATCAGAGATATGGATCCTGCTCTTTATATGGCAGCCTTGATTAGTGGCCTGCAGGAGGGCCCTCTCAAGTTCAAGGTTACCACTAAAGAGCCCAACTCTTATCAGGAGTTGATTAGCATTGCCAATCGTTATATAGAGGGGGAGATCAACAACCCCACTTATGTAACCAATCTGACCAATAGGGCCAGTCAGAAAGGCTCTGCAGGATTCTATCCCGCCCCGTCCTCCTCAAAGGCTCGTCAAGAGTTTCCACCTCCTGCTCCAAGAGGTAGAAACTTCCGCAATCACCGTGCCAATCAAGGGAATCAGCCCTTTCAACCCAAAGGTCCATTGCCAATCCCAATTGCTCCAGCTCCGCAAGCCACTCATGTCCATCATATTCAATATGTTCAGCCCCCTCTCCCGACTATCCAGCCATCCTATAATGATTCCCAAGAGTCTTTTACAGACCTTGGTGTATCCATGAAAGAAGTAGTTCAAGTCCTGCAGAAGCAGCCTTTTTTCAAAAGGCCGGCTCCCCTCAACTCTAACGTGAATTCCCGTAATCCAACTCTTTTCTGTGAATATCACAGGGAAAGAGGTCATCTGACAGAAAACTGCAGAGCCCTCTAAGTGGTAGTAGAGAAGCTCCTAAAAGAGGGAAAGCTCCAGGAACTTTTTCAAAAGAATGATCCCTCCAAAGCTTCAACTTCCAAGGCCAAGGAAGTAGCAGAGATCCGCTGGGAGTGCGAGGAGGTTGATGATGTTGTCCATCTTGGCAACATCGGTTTCCCCAGTGAATGCGAGGATGCTAACGATGAAGGTGCTCTAGGCAATCTCTTCTGTATTCACGGTGGAGCAGGACCAGAGTCTTCAAGGAAGGCCAGCCTGAAAAGGGTCTGTCGTTCGGAGGTTGCTACTACCTCCTCAGCCCCGGTTGGAGGAATAGTCACCTTCGGGGAGGAAGATCTTTCTTCGACCTCAAATCCTTTTGACGACGCAGTCGTCATCAAAGCATTAATAGAAAATTATACGGTGGAGAAAATCTTGGTTGATACTGGGAGTTCGGTGAACGTGCTCTTCAAGCCGGCCTTCGATGCTTTGAAGACAGGTAGGCCTCTTCTCTCTACTGAGGGACCTCTTTATGGTTTTTCAGGGGAAAAGAAGGAGGTAGAAGGACTCGTCACTCTCTCTGTAATTCTGGGAGGAATAGTAAGGCTTGTCAAATTCATTGTCGTTGATGCTCCTAGCAGCTACAACGCAATTTTTGGGAGACCTATTTTGAACGGGTACCAGGCGGTGGTTTCGACATACCACCAAGCGGTAAAATTTGACCTAAATGGCAAGCAGCATCGGATCAGGAGTGACCGGAGGAAAGCCAGGGAGTGCTATGTAAAAACTGTCAATGTAATCATGTCTTCTTCTCCCCAGGAAGCTGTGATGGCTATCTCAGCCCAAATTCCTGAACCAATCAGAATTGCTGAAGAGGCTGAAGAAGAAGATGTAAGAGATGGAGTTCGTTTCGAACCAGCCCAAGCGACTCAAGCCGTTCCCATCGGCAAGGGAGATGAGAGTATGAGCCTCTCCATAAACGTTGAATTGTCTGATGCTGACAAGAGTAGCCTAATCTCTTGCCTTCTGAAGAATCTGGATGTCTTCGCTTGGTCAGCGGACGACATGCCTGGAGTTGATCCAGATGTCGCTTGCCACCATCTCAATATTGATCCCAACTCCATCCCTATCAAGCAGAAAAAGAGAGCTGTTGCAACGACTCTTGCCCATCCCATCCGAGAAGAAGTGGAAAAGCTGCTGAAGGCTAAGTTTGTTCAAGAAATTCAATACCCTGAATGGGTATCAAATGTTGTAATGGTCAAAAAGTCTGGGGGGGAAATGGAGGATGTGTGTCGATTTCACGAAATTCAATAAAGCTTGCCCTAAAGATTGCTACCCCTTGCCTCGGATAGATTCTTTAGTAGATTTTGCAGTAGGCTATTCTTTCATGAGTTTCTTAGATGCATTTTCAGGCTATCATCAAATCAGAATGCATAAACCCGATATCCCTCATACTTCATTTATCACGAATGACGGTTGCTTCTGTTATCTCGTGATGCCTTTCGGGCTACAAAATGCTGGAGCAACATATCAAAAAATGATGGATACAGTCTTTAAAGGTCAAAAGGGAAGAAATCTAGAAGTTTATGTTGATGACCTCCTAATAAAAAGCAAATCATTCTCTTCTCATCTTAGTGACCTCTCGGAAACTTTTGCAACTCTCCAAACTTTTAACATGAGGTTGAACCCGTTGAAGTGTGTTTTGGGGGCAAGTAAAGGGAAATTTCTTGGCCATCTCCTTACTCCAGAAGGGTTAGAGCCCAACCCTGACAAAGTAAAGGCTATTCTTGAAATGCCACCCCCAGTTCTCCTAAGGAAGTTCAGCAGCTAGGAGGAAGAATGGCAGGTCTGAGTCGCTTTATCTCTCGATCCAGAGATAAAAGTGCTCCTTTCTTCAAGACCCTCCGCGGAGAGGCTAAGTTTGAGTGGACAAAAGAGTTTGATGATGCTTTTAATGAGCTTAAAAAGCAATTGACATCAACTCCTTTGCTCCAAAGCCCAGGGGAGGGAGAGGATCTTTTTCATTATTTAGGAGTTGGCTCTGATGCTATAAGTTCAGTTTTGGTGCGAGAAGAGAAGAAGAAACAATTTCCAGTTTATTATGTGAGCAAAATTCTGAAAGAAGCAGAGACACGTTACCCGATTCTTGAAAAGCTGGCCCTAATGCTTGTAACTTCAGCTACGAGATTAAGGCCCTATTTTCAAGCTCATTCGATCCAAGTGGTCACTGATCTTCCATTAAAGAATGTCTTAGAGAAGCCAGAGCATTAAGGAAGGTTGGCTAAGTGGGCAATAGAGCTCAGTGAGTTTGATATATCCTATGTTCCAAGGGTGGCAATCAAGCTCAAGTTTAGCAGATTTCATGGTTGATGCAAGTGATCTTTCACTAAAGAAGGAAGTTGGGACGCCTCTAGCTTGGACAATATTTGTTGATGGTGCTTCGAGCAGGAATTCATCTGGGGATGGAGTGGTTTTGATCAATCCAAATGGGATCAGATTGGATCAGGCTTTGAAGTTCTACTTCCCAACAACTAATAATCAAGCAGAGTATGAGGCTTTGCTAGCCGGTCTTCGATTCGCTAGGGAATTGGGAATCGAGGACTTTTCAAGTTAAAATGGACTCTCTAGTGATGGCATCTCAGGTTAACGAAACCTTTGAAACCAGGGATCAAACTTTGAAGCAATATCTAGCCTTGGTGAAAGGAAAGATTGGAAAGTTCAAAAGTTTCTCTATCAAACATATTCCAAGAGAAGAGAACGCAGAAGCGGATGAGCTGGCAAAATTTGGTATTCTCTCAGGAGGAACATCCTCGGAGATATTCCGTCCGGCAATCGAGGAAGGAGAAGTTATGGAGATAGATCAGCGTCCATCTTGGATGGATCCATTTATCCTTTATCTTTCGACCGGAAAGATCCACTCCACGGTAAAAAACAGAAAGAGATTTAGACTGAAAGCAGCCCATTATTATCTTGTTGCAGGAATCCTTTACCGGAAGACTTTTCTGTCACCTTTGGCTCAATGTGTCTCAGAAGAAGAGATCCCAATTGTTCTTCAGGAAGTTCATTCAGGAGAATGTGGAAGCCACTCTGGAGCTCGTACATTAGAGAAAAGAATCCTAAGGCAAGGATATTTCTGGCCTCAAATGAGGAAGGATGCAGAGAAATTTGCGAAGAAATGTGTCCAGTGCCAAAAGTTTGCTCCTCTTCAGAATCAACCTGCCCAACAGCTTAAATCTATAGCAACCCCATGGCCGTTTGCAGTATGGGGAATGGATTTGGTTGGGCCTTTTCCTATGGCAAGTGGGCAACGCCGATATATTATAGTCATGATTGACTACTTCAGCAAATGGATTGAGGCAAAAGCATTGGCTAAAATTACTACTCAAGCTCTGAAAAATTTTATCTGGGGAGAAATAGTCTGCAGGCATGGGGATCCCGATGGAAAGTATCACGGATAATGGTTCTCAATTCAACAATCCTCAGCTCATAAGTTTCTGTGGACAAAACGGCACTGAATTACGTTTTGCTTATGTGCATCATCCTAGAAGTAATGGGCAAGTAGAAACTGCAAATAAGCTCATAATAAATCTCTTGAAGAAAAAGGTAGAAAATCTTTGGGGAAATTGGGCAGAACAGTTACCATCAGTACTATGGACCTTGAGAATGACTCCCACCTCAGCTACGGGAGAGACTCCTTTTAAGTTATCACAAGGTTCAGAAGCTCTTATTCCTGTCAAGTTTGAAGTAAAAAGTCCAAGAGTGTTATTGGCTCAACAAAACCAGGATGATTGGATGGAAGGAAATGATGAAGATCTAAAGTGTAGCCTCGATCTCATTGAAGAGCTGAGAGATACGACGACGATCAGGCAGGAAGAAGTTAAGAGAAGGATGGCGAGACTCTTTGATAAAAACGTCAGGATCAAAGATTTCAAAGTTGGAGATCTGGTCCTAAAAAAGGTGGATATAGCAGCAAGATCTGGTTCAGTAAGGAAGCTTAACCCAAATTGGGCAGGACCATTCATAGTGAAAGAAGTACTCAAAAATGGTGCTTATCGTCTCCAGACTTATGAAGGAGAGGAGTTGCCTCACACTTGGAGCGGTGATGACCTTAAGCATTTTTTCTCTTAAATGCTAATGGCTATTTCTTTTTCCTTTTCTTATATTTTCTCTTCTTGAACATTGTGATGATATGATTCTAACCTTTTTTGATATATATATGATAAGGGAAGATATCAAAAAACAAATTGGTATTAAAGGATAGAATCCTGCCAAAAGAGACATCGATGGATCCTACTTCTTTCCCCCTCGACTTGAAGCATGAGATGTAAATCTGCCAGGACCACAGATGTTGGGGAGATTTTGCATCTGCGTAGTAGTAGCTCGCCAAGTTCGTGCGGTGGACGTTTAGGATGTCGGGTCCTTGCTGACATCTGACACACCTCTAGATCAAGGGAGTTCAGGTGAATGTTCAGCTCTGTCATACTTTTTAGGACACTGTTACATACTGAGTGATCTTACAGGGAAAGCAATGTCGGTATAGCCTCCGCGGCATAACCGTACCTGCCCTATGGATCATTTTTGTTCTATAACTTTCGAATACTCATTGGAGCGTGGTTAGCAAAAGTGGCAAGTTTGAAACAAATTTAAATGATCTCTTGAGGAAAGCAATGCCGGTGTAGCCCTCGAGGCATGACCGCACCTTCCCTTGAGATCATTTTTGAACTCTCTCTCTTTTTATTGAGATCAGGCGGTCAGAATTTATTGAGACCGCAGATTCTTATTTCTCCCTTATGAAAAGAGACCTGAGTTATTTGAGACCGCCGGCTTAATTTCCTCCACGACTTGGATGTTTGAGATTGCTGGTTGAGTTCTCCATCTCTTCAGTGGTATTCTTTTCAGCGATCTTAAATATGTTGAGACCGCCGGCTTAATTTCCTACAGGACTTGGATGTTTGAGATTGTCGGTTGAGTTCTCCATCTCTTCAGTGGTATTCTTTTCAGCGATCTCAAATATGTTGAGACCGCCGGTTTAATTTCCTCCAGACTTAGATGTTTGAGATTGTCGGTTGAGTTCACCATCTCTTCAGTGGTATTCTTTTCAGCGATCTCAAATATGTTGAGACCGCCAGCTTAATTTCCTCCAGGACTTGGATGTTTGAGATTGTCGGTTGAGTTCTCCATCTCTTCAGTGGTATTCTTTTCAGCGACCTCAAATATGTTGAGACCGCCGGCTTAATTTCCTCCAGGACTTGGATGTTTGAGATTACCGGTTGAGTTCTCCATCTCTTCAGTGGTATTCTTTTCAGCGATCTCAAATATGTTGAGACCGCCAGTTTTATCTCCTCCAGGACTTGGATGTTTGAGATTGCCGGTTGTGTTCTCCATTTCTTCAGTGGATTTTCAGCGATCTTAAATATACTGAAATCAACAATTGTCACCCCAAGAAAAGTTCTGAGGGCAGAAGTCTAAGGCATTCGAGAATATTCAGAAATCATTCCTATTCTATGCGCGATCAGAAAGAAATGAGATCGTATATTGTCCAGTTAATGATATTTTAAGTTCTAAATAGCCTGGTATAATGAAGATCGCCAGATATGACCGCTGCAAAGAAAGTGCCGCGAGATATTTTCAATTCTGAGGATTATTTATCACTCTCAGTGCTCAGGCTCTCATAAAATAGTATGAGCAATTAAAAGATCGCATCTTACGCTCATGCAAGAAATTATTCAGAAGATTCTTATAAAGATCAATAAAATCTAAGGCATTGAGATCGAATGCCAATTTCACCTTGATATGAAGAGATCGCATAGATATAGTCTGTATAGAAGAAATACAAAAAAACAAATATCTGTTCGCAAGAGGTAAGAAAGACATGGCAATACTATTCTTCATATTCATTCAAAATGTTTAGGTACATCAGACCGACCGGTCTCCAAAAAATAAAGATTACAATATTATCTATTCACTTTTCGATCTCTTGGGAGACCGCTCATCCGAAGAAGAGGACGAGTCGGTCTCATCAGATGATTCTTCCGAGCCCTTCCCTTTAACTTTAGATCCAGATCTTGAGGCCGCTCCTGAGCTCGTGTCCTGGCCATCCACATATTGGCTGCCGCTTAGCTGGCCTTCATCTTCGATCACGACATCTTCTTCCCCGTCATCGGCGGTCTCTTCAGTAGTCAAAAATTGTTCAGCAATCCTTCTTGACGCCTGAGGGAAAAGAGCAGCAAAGGCTGTATCTTTGTACTCTTCAGAAAGACCGCCTCAATTTCGGAGCTCCGTGATTACTTGCTCGGCAGTCTCCCTTACATGGTGCGCCATTGCTCTTTGAAAATCAGGATTATGAATGTCATAGGCCATCTCCTTTGCTCGCTGCAGAAAAGAAATAATCAGACCGCGCGATCTAATAAAATATAGGAGAAAACATCTGGTAAGATTATCCAACCAACAGGTCTTCATTCGCCTTCAAAACGCTTCGGAGAGATCGCCCCATATGATGTTGAAGAGTTGCATTCCGAAGGGCCGTTTGAGCGCAGATGTCTGGGAGCAGGTCGGTCTCAATATCGAAAATCTCGGCCGCATTTTTCTTTCTGTAAAAGGCCGCGGTCACCGCAGTAGCATGATGAGTCAGCTTCCCGCTCCAGAGGGGGAGATCGGTAGAGACTCTCACGGTCTTCCCCTTGGCGCCCCATTTGAGTAAAGGTTTGCCTTTTATATCTTTTTGATGACGCATGTAGCCATGAAGAGGAAATGGTTCAGCAGCGGTCTTAGATGCACTGCCAGTCTCAGCGTTCTGAAATTTATCTTCCCTCTTAAGCCTTCTTTCCCTTTGGGTAAGCACTTCTTCAGCAGGTGCTACTGGATCCTTCGTCGGAATCGCAAAGGACACTGAAAATAAGAAGTCAGAAAAGTAAAGAAAAGTTTGTAAGAAATATTGGAAGATCGCTGGAAACAACTCACTTTCCCCAGGAGTGATCTCAGCGATCTCGGGCCAGATCGCCAGGTAATGAATAAGGTCCAGGCATTTTCCCGCCAGAAATTCCAGAATCTTTAGCTCTTCTTTCGAGATCGTTTTGCTCTTCTGAAAATTTTTGTCAGGTCGCGTAGAAGGGCGACTCTTGAGACCGCCAAGATCGCCCTCAAATACAAGGAACCTTTCTGTCCAGAAGGGAACCTTGTTGGGAAGATTTAGAATTTTGATTCCTTCAGCAGAAAAATATATTAATCCTTTGAATTCCTCTTTCTTCTGACCTTCTTTCAGGACCTTAGCAGTGAAGGTCGCGCGAAAGAGCGCCATCGTGAATTTTATCCTTTCCGATCTCAGGTAGTTTATGAAAACACTAATGAGATCGATCGAGTTCGGTGGCAGCTGGGCAAACACCAGCCCATTGTAATCCATGATCTCAAGAATCTCCCAAGGGAGAGGAATTCTCAACCCATATTCAAAGTGATCAATGGGAATGATAAATTTTTTCTCCTCCCCAAAGTTGAGCCCATCAACCTCAGTTGGCGGTCTCACAACAATTTGGGTCTGAATCATGTGCTTCTTCAAAAACTCAATATATTCTTCTTTCAAAAGACGTCAACGTTTATGATCGGCGTTTAGGAAAACTGAAGCAGCGGTAGCTCGAGCGGACACCATTATCGGAGATCGCTGTGACCGGTGCTTAGGGCGCATGCGGAAAATATAAAATAGGGTTCTAAGAAGCGGCTATTTATAGTGAGCGAAGGGTGATTTTGTCATCATTACTTTTCTCGAGATCTCCCAGTAAAGTCTCTCAGACCGCCGGAACCTGCAAGAAAGTTGAAAAGGCACAGGCATCTTCTCGATCTCAATAAAGAGAGACCGCAGCATCTCAGGTCGCTTAATATAAAACAAGCGGCACAAAAGAGCAGAGATCATCCCAGCAGGGTGAAGGATCACAAGCAGCAAAAATTAAAGCACATTATACAGTAATTGTTCCATCGTATTACAAAAGCGCTCGAAAATGAAATATTAAATGTTTATTTCATTTGAGGCCGTTTCCTCCCTACGAAGGCCGCGATATCTTGCATCTCATTAATAGAGCTGAAGACTGAGGCAAGACCCTGGTTAGCAGTCATCGCGGCCCGGTGGATCTTTGACATCTCTTTATCAACTATTTCCATAGGGACAACCATGATCTCAGAACTCGGTCTCATTTCTTGACGATCGCCAGATGGTCCCGACCTCATTGACATTTTCGAGGAACCACTCCTCAGCGCAGCGACCTCAGCGGACAGAGCAGCAGCTTTTCCCTTGTAGTATTCATCATCTTTCTCAGCTCGACGAAGTGCTTGAGTGAGCTCGCCAATTTTGAGACCGCTTGCCTCCTCAGCTTTTCGATGCTCTTGAATAAGCTCGCCTGTCGGATCATAAGCCGAACGAAGCCTCTCCTCAAGACCGTGGATCTGATCATGGTAAGACCGCTCCCGAGCCAACATAGACCGAACATCCTCAAACATTGGATTGAGGATATTGGCGAGATGGTCGGAGATCGCAACCCTCTGCGCTGGAAGTTCTCCCTCTTCCATCTCAAGAACATTTTCATCTACAGACAGAAGAATAAAGATTAGTTTAGTTTTCAAAAGTTCAAAACTAACAAGGTTTGCACAGAAAGAATACTTGGAAAGGAATCAAGACCGCAGTCACGGAGTATATTTTCAGTATTAACGGTGACCGCGGGTTCTGCGGTCAGTAAGATACGGTCTGATCCCCTTAAACGCTCAAGGTTCATTCTTTCCAATTCTCTTTTTTGCGACCTTTCCCATTCTTATCTTCTTCTCTTTAACTCTGCATTACTAACAAGAATGTCATCAGTTTCAATAATGACGACCTCATGTCTTCTTTCCGGAGATTCAGGTCGGACCGTGGGAAGAGGAAGATCTTCTAGCGATTTGGTCATAATCAACGCCTTACCAGTTCGCAGAGCGGAGACCGCTCTTGCACAGTCTTTAGCTGCTCGGTTCAGTTCCTCCTCTTGAGAAGCAGAAAGGTTGGGCAAGCCGCTTGAGAGTGCAGCTTTCTCCTTGGCGATCTGCCGGCTATTTTCCTCGGCCTCTAGCTCAGAAGTCATTTTCTTTTGCTTCTCGGTGGCCAATAAGGCCTCTTCTTCTTTCTTCTTCTTCGCAGCGGTCTGAGCTGCTTTCTATTCTTCTTCTTTCTTCTTCTTCGCAGCGGTCTGAGCTGCTTTCTCTTCTTCTTCTTTCTTCTTCTTCGCAGCGGTCTGGGCTGCCTTCTCTTCTTCTTCTTTCTTCTTCTTCACAGCGGTCTGAGCTGTCTTCTCTTCTTCTTCTTTCTTCTTCTTCGCAACGGTCTGAGCTGCCTTCTCTTCTTCTTATTTCTTCTTCTTCGCAGCGGCCTAAGCTGCCTTCTCTTTTTCTACTTTCTTCTTTTTCTCCTGTTCGGCAGCAATCCGAACTGCTTCCGCTTCCTTTCTCTCCTTCTCTTCTCGATCCCTCCTTTCCTTATCTTATCTCAGCTTCGTTTTGGCGGTGGCGATCTCCTTCTCCTTTTCCAAGATCTCTTTTTCAGCGGCAGCTTCCCTGAGACTTTCCGCCTCGAAAGGGTCAAGCACCTGTAATGAAGAACAAGAAAAATTGTTAGAAGAATCTCCTTCAAGGTAGGCGATCAGTTCAGGATCTGCCCCTCTTGAAAAAGTCGAGATCGCAGAAAGAGAAAGGAGATCGGCCGCATCATTTACCTCCAAAGGAGCATTCTCAGGATTCTTGAGACCACCACTCTCGGGATGAGTGATTGCCTTAGGGACGGTCACTTCTTTGGCATCATCATTTTTTGGCTTCTTAGCACTTTGATTAGATTTAAATTTTTTTCTCTTACTCGCTTTGGAAGAATCCTGAGAGCCACCTAACCTTTGCATAATCTTTTCAGCTTCAATTTTCTTTTCCCGTAACCCAGCCAGGATAACTTCTGTGGAGGCGGTCTCGTTATGATGCACGGTGGTCAGACCGAGCGCTTCCACAGTTTTCTGATAATTGAAAGAAATGGAAAAATCAGGAAGGATCAGTTCAGGTCCTGAAGAACTAGACGATAAAACAACAACAACATAATGTGGCGAAACCTCATTTTCAGGGAGGACGGCTGGTTTTTCTGGAGAAGGTCGCGCGGTCTCTTTAGACATGCCCGCCTTCGATGAAGCCTTAACAACCTTCACCACCTTCTTCGAGGTGGCGATCTTCTTCTTCTTTTTTCCGGGGGAGTCTTCCCTTGGAGAATCCATCGCGGACAACAATGACGACATTATAGAGCTCGCTTTATCTACTTTTATGAGACCGCTTGCAAGGTAAGCTCGTTTGCTTTTTCAAGAAATTATGATTTCTCAAATCGTTGGAGAGGTATTTATAGCCTGGGGCGCATTTATGGCGATTGCGGTCTCGGCGGTCAAAGCTTACATTTTCGAAGTTCCAGCGCAACTTAAAAATGTGCGGGGATTATGTTTTCCCGGAAAATCCGCGACCTCTCTTTTCAGCCAGAATGGACTTTTCCAGCGGTCTCACATTTGCGAGACCGTCCAGATCGCCACCACCAGTTCAGCCAGTTATTCCTTATCAGCGGTCTCCAAGTTTCGAGACCGCCCGGATTGAGTCACCAAAGATCAAGTTTTCGGCTAAGTATCAGGCGGTCAAGCCCTAGTCAGATCGCGAGACCGGGCGATCTGCCCTTCTGTTGTTAACATCCTTTCTTCTCTGCCCCGTCTCTCCTGTATCCCGGGCAGCCCGTAGTTTTTAGATATGCCCTTTTGGGCAGCCCCCTCGTCTATAAATAGAGGGGTAGGGGTACCTGAAAATGGACTTTTTGCCTCGAGCCTCCAGCTTGCATCCTGCATAAGCGGTCTCGATTTTCTGTGATCGTTTTTTCCTGCTTCTCAGCATCTTTTGTCTTCAATAACCTGCACTCCGCAGTTTTCTCCCATCCCTTTTTAGTGTGAATTTTTGAGGTACCATTTTTGGTGCCAACAACGGCTGTGTGAAGAAGGAACTATCTCTCGAGAATAATATGCTTTTGATCTCTGTTCTCAAAGTCTCAGTCAAGTAACATCGAATGTAAAGTTGTGTTCCAGATTGAAGAAAAGATAGAAGAAAATATTTTGTTCATCAATAGCAGATCTTAATAGCTTTCTCTTCAAGTACAGAGGTCGTCAGGATCTGGACTCGGAAGAACTCTGCAGTATTATCTTTAATGAGTTAAGGGTTCTTCATTCTTTTAACTTTATACATTCTCTATAGGACTTTTATAAGTTTGAGTTGTAGGGTTCTCCTAGATACTGAGGTAGGATCTGAGATAGATCTGAGTTGTAGGATCTGAGATAGATCTGAATTGTAAGGACTGGTGTGCCTGAGTTGTAGTGTTCCTTGAACCTGAGATAGGATCCTAGAAGGATCTGAGTTGTAGGGCCTGAGTGCCTGAGCTATAGGGTCTGTGTGCCTGAGTTATAAGATCTGTGAAGTTGATCCAAGTTTTGGGGGAGTTTTCTGATTCTAGCATACCGCTAGATAGGAGCAGAGGGACAGTGGAGTACTCTAGACACATTGTCTAGGGGAACCACTATAAATCACTATGTTTTTTCTATGGTGTGCTTCAAGTATACATATATCCCTAAGAAAGAACAATCATTGTTTAAAAGAATACTAAAATCTTTGAAACACCTATTCACCCCCTCTAGGTGATTAGATAACATCCTAAATTAACATCGAATGCCACTGATAGGAGTTAATTCTGAGCTTGTTTTCTCAGAATGACATTTCAGCGTCATTGCGACGCACACCGTTACTTGAAATGGCCATTTTTACTAAATGACCTCAAATCGGATGGAAATGCATTCTGTTGCACTCGTATTGATTATATGAGTCTAATGCAACTGACAGAAGTAAGTTCTGAGCTCGGTTGCTCAGAATGACATTTCGGCATCGTTGCGACGCATAACGTTAGTTAAAATTGTCATTTTTACCAAATGACCTTGGATTGGAACGAAATGAATTCTAATGTGCTTGTATTGACTATATGAGTCTAATGCAACTGACAAAAGTCAATTTTAAGCTCATTTGCTCAAAATGACATTTCAGCAACGTTGCGATGCACGTCGTTACTTAAAATGGCCATTTTTACCAAATGACCTTGGATTGGAATAAAACGAGTTCTATTGCACTCGTATTGACTATATGAGTGTAATGCAATTGATAAAAGTCAATTCTGACCTCGTTTTCTTAGAATGACATTTTGACATCGTTGCGATGCACAACATTACTTAAAATGGTCATATTTACCAAATGACCTCGGATTGGAATGAAATGAGTTCCGTTGCACTCTTATTGACTATACGAGTCTAATGCAACTAACAAAAGTCAATTCTGAGCTCATTTTCTCAGAATGACATTTCAACATCGTTGCGATGCATAACGTTACTTGAAATAGTCATTTTCACCAAATGTCCTTAGATTGGGATGAAATGAGCTCTGTTGCACTTGTATTGACTATATAAGTCTAATGCAACTGAGAGAAGTCAATTCTAAGCTCGTTTTCTCATCCTCAGTGGTATTAAACATTGGGGACAAGTCACGAGTTCTAAGAAGATTTGATGGAGGAAATCCCAAAATTTGCGAAACCAATTCTATCTGTCTACAGAATATGACGACTAGACCTCTAGTCGACAAGCCAATTTTTGCATGTGTCGACTAGAGCTTGTCGACTAGACCTCTAGTCGACAAAATGATATATGTCTGTGTTGACTAGAGCTCTAGTCGACATGCAGCTTATGTCGACGAGACCTCTAGTTGACATGGTTGGTTTCCTTCAAACCGACAAATATCCTATGTCGACTAGACCTCTAGTTGACAATGACTTCATCTATCCTATTTGCGGACTTTCTTAAAGTCGATTTTGTTGATTTTCTTCAAGTCGATTTTGCTGACTTTCTTCAAGTCGATTTTGATGACTTTCTTACCATTGGGAAATGGAGTGTTATAACTCTACCTCCCTTAAAAGAATTTTGTCCCGAAAATTCAAGAATAGTAAAGTTCAAAATTTAAGTTGTACCTGAGAGAAGTAGCTTGGGGTACTCCGCAAGCATCATTTTCTCTCTTTCCTAAGAGAGCTCCTCTCTCTTGCACTTATCCCAACAGACTTTCACCATCTTAATCGCTTTACTCCACAACTGCCTGACTTTAGTGTCTTCGATGCGAATGGTCTTGACTTTTGTATTTATCCCACCATCAACAGGCACTCTATCGACAACAACTATATGAGTAGGCTCTTGGACTGCCTTCCTCAATATAGAAATGTGAAGTACGCCATGTAGACTGCTCAACTCTGTAGATAGAGCAAGCCGGTAGGCAGCTTCACCGATGCGCTCCAAGATCTCAAACGGTCTCATGTACCTCAGACTTAGCATTTTCAAGCATTGGATACTTGATAATCCTTTGGACGGTTTGATCTTCAAGTAAACCCAATCGCCGATGGAGAACTCGATGTTCGGGTGCTTGGCATTATAGTACTTAGCCTGCCTATCCTGGGCCATTAGCAACCGCTCTTGTATTGCATGAATTGACGTATTCATCTCATCTACATCTTTTTGCTTCAACAGCTTCGTGTCACCCGTTTCTGCCAAGCCAAAGGCGTATGACACTTCCTACCAAATAGGTCCTTGAAGGGAGCCATTTGAATGCTCACTTGGTAGTTACTGTTGTAATCAAATTTAAACATGTAGAGATGGTTCTCCCATCTCTTACTAAAGTCTAAGGCGCACATCCAGAGCATATCCTCCATAGTCATATTGGTCCTCTCAGACTGCCCATCCATTTGTGTGTGGAAGGCCATGCTAAATATTAGCTTGGTGCTCAATAGCCAGTGGATTATCCTTAAGTCGTTTGATGTGAACTGCCCATTATGATCGCTCATGATGCCACCGGGAATGTCATGCAATCATATGATGTTATCAACATAAAGTTTTGCTAACTTCTCTACAGAATCATCCTTTTGGTATGGAATGAAGTGCGATAACTTTGTCAAATGATTGACGATCACCCAAATGACATCGTTTCCATGTTGCGATCTCGACAATTTGTGCACAAAATCCATTGATATATCATCAAACTTCCATTCCGGAATTGGCAAGGACTTTAAAAATCCACTGGGTCTGTCATTCAGCCTTCACGAACATGCAAGTATACACTTATCCACATAGAGGGCAATATCTTTCTTCAAACCCGGCCACCAAAAGAGTTTCTTCATATCCATGTACATTTTTGTGCTCCCTGGGTTAATCGAGTACTTGGTAAGTGGGACTCATAAATCAATCCCTCCAATAATTTACCAACATTGGGGGCCCACAATCTTGCATTCTTCCATAGAATACCATCTTCAAAGGAGAATTCGGCGTTAGACCCATCCACAGTCTCCACCATATAACATTTTATACTTCCGTCAAGCTTCAAAGCACTTCGAACTCGATCCGCAAGGATGCATTGACCTTCTATTGACAGAAGAGATCTCTAGTGACTCAAAATCATGGATTAGATGCTCATTGTCCATCAAAATCCAATTTGCTTGTGAGGGAGCCTGTCCGCTCAATGCATTCGCAACAACATTGACCTTCCAAGGAGTATAATGAATATCGAAGGTGTAGTCCCCGAGGAACTACAACCATCTCCTTTGTCGCATATTCAACTCCTTTTGATTCAGCAAGTATTTCAAACTCTTGTGATCCATAAAGATGACGATCCTCACGTCATACAATGTTGACATAGCTTAAGAGCGAACTCAAGGGCTGCCAACTCCAAGTTGTGGACCGAGTAATTCCTCTCATGCACTTTCAATTGGCGCGAGCCATATGCAATCACCTTCCCAAATTGTACAAGAACACAACCCAAGATGCTCCCTGAGGCATTACTATAAATCTCGTAGCCTTACGTACCACATGGAAAAATGGGCGACGTGTTCAGATGGCTTTTTAGATCCTCAAAAGCTTGTGCATAATATGGAGACCAAACGAACTTCTGCTCTTTCATAGTCAACGTAGTGAGAGTATGTGCGATCCTTGAGAAGTTCTCCACGTAGTGCCTATAGTAGCTGAAAAGTCCCATGAAATTTTGGACTTCTGCCACATTTTTCAACACAGGCCACTCTCGGATTGCCACAATCTTTGACGGATCCACCGAGATGCCCTCTCCACTAACCACGTGACCAAGGAATGCCACGGAAGGTAGCCAAAACTCATATTTAGAGAACTTGGCATACAACTAACTCCTCGTCAGGGTACTCAAAACTGTGTGTAGATGATCTGCATGCTTCTCTTCGGACTGGAGTTCACCAATATGTCGTCGATGAAGATGATCACGAATCAGTCCAAGTACTCATGAAATGTCCTGTTGATGAAGTCCATAATTTCTGACGGCACATTCGATAGACCGAACCGCATAACCGTGAACTCATAGTGCCTGTAATAGGTACTGAATGCCATTTTGGGAAAATCACATTCCCTAATTCAAACCTTATTGTAATTAGAGCCAGTTTTGAGTACGCAGTCGACCCAATTACTTATTGAACAAGTCCTCGATCCTCAAGATCAGATATTTGTTCTTCTCGGCCAGCTTATTTAGTTCACAGTGTAATATCCCCCAAACAACTAGACCCCTAGGTTGGTTTTGTCATTACTAGGTCATGAAAAAACCCTAGGATGCACGAAGAGATCATAAGACCTTAGGCAAATGGATGAAGGCCAAAGTGGTCTGCGGATAGTAATTTCCATTTATCGAGCCTAGGGTTGGAGTTCTAGGTATCAAGTTGATCACCTAACCCTACCATGACACACCTAACCTTTTAGGGAGCCCCTTGGGTCATAAAGGACCCATTGGGGTCACCCAATTGGTCAATTTGACCAAAGTCAACCCTAGCCCCAAATAAGTCAAACCACCCTATTTAGGATCAATTAGGGTTCAATTGGACAATTTGACTTTCCCCAAGTTCCCCAAATCACTAAGGGAGGCCAATGGGTCAACATTGACCCATTGGGCCTAATTAATTTCACCAATTTGACCAAAGTCAACACTTGGTCAATATTGCCCAAATTGGGTTAATTAAGCCCAAAGCTCAATCCCTTTGGGCTAAGCCCAATTTCAATGGCCCAAATGATTAGTCACCATTGAAATTACATGAAATTCCATTCAATGTTTGGATGGGGTGACTAGGAGAGAGAAAGCCATCATTCAAGGTGAATTCATGGCATTCAAGGCAAATTGACCCTCCATTCTCTCCCAATTGACGAGGATTCATTCTCTCTATCAGTTATGAAGAGTTTTATGATGATTTCATTTCAAGGGGAGGTGAATTTGATGGGAGTTTCACATGGCCAAAATTTATAACTAATGGCAATTAATGACATTCAACTTTGTAACCCCCCTCTCCCTCAATTGAGCCCTTTATCACCTTAAGAGGTTTGAGGGAAGTGAAACCGCAATCATTCCAAGAGGATTTCATGCTCCCTAGTAGGAGGTTGTCATGGCCCCCAAAGCTCCTCAAGCAACCATGGAGGACCGACGATCGGCACGGCTAGAAGCCACAATTCAGGTCCTCTCCTCTCATCTATTTCTTAGTGGGTAGATTTCATTATTTTGGCAGCTAGATTTGGGGACAATTGGTCTTGGATCGGCATGGCTGAAATCTTGTCTTCAAGCTTTTATTTTGTTGTTCAAATTCCTGATTCCGGCCGCTTCCGGATGGCCAACAACCGTACATCGCCGGCCGCCACCTCAACGGAGGTGGTGGAGGCATTGGCCGACCAGGAGAGTATCTAGGTTGCCGGGAAATCACCTCCCAAGTTGCTATAGGATGGGTCAATCGTGGCCATTGGCTGATTGGAGAAGATGAAGGGATGCCCTTCGTTTGCTCTTTAAGATCTGTGCAAGTTTATGTAATAATATATTTGATATTTCTATTTCTGTCCCTTTACTAGCAGTAGATAAAAATAATTATTGAAAATACTTAGAGCCCTATACTGGAAAAGTGATCTATACTAAACGTGTATCCCCTGATGTCTACTTTAATTTTAAATTGATTTGAGCCGATTTTGCCCACTGGTTTGACTGCAACTCTCAAAATGGTACAACCTATGCATAGGGGACCTGAGGATTATTTGAGTGCCCCCATCAATCCAAACGTCCAAATGCTTTGAAATTTTGAGCATAGGTTAGATTTACCCTTACCCTCAACATATCCAAAAATGGGAGTTTTTGGAGAAACCTTTTCTATAGTTTTTGTAGACATTTAATAATTCATGTAATAATTAATTATAGGGTCTAATGACATCAAAACTAAGGGTTAAAAGGTCAAAAGTGCACTTGTTGGGTTGAATGGGCAAATCTCATCGAAAAGTGATGAAACCTTGGCCACAAATTTAATATCACATTAAACACCTCCTCCCAAGACTTGGGGTGATTTGGAGTAGTTGTGCCCTAGAACCCTAGTTCAAATCATAGGGTTGTACCTTGAACCTATTGAAGGAAATAGGCTCATATGTCCTTGGATTGACTTGAAATTTGGTAGAGAGGTTAATAGGGTGGTGTAGAGCCCTAGGTAATTTATTTGGAATTTTTGGAGACTTTTATTCTCTCTGATTTAATGAAGAATCATTTTGGGCTCTTTCTTACTAGAAAGAATTACATGCTCATATAGCCTAGGATGTTTATGAAACTTTGGCCGTGAGTTTGTATTGATGATATTATTCTCTGATAATTTTGTCAAGAATTTTGAAGTGTTATTTATGGTACTTAATTCATAACCCTCAATCTCTGCCCTGGTTGTATAAAAACTAATTATGGGTTTAATATTCACTGGAAATGTTTTAAAATTGGTCAGAGGACTTGTTAGGCCAAACATATGATCTAATAATTTTAGAATATTTTTTGGAGCTATTTATGTGGTTCCCTTCATAAGGTGACCTTGGTCATGTTTATTTAATTAATGGAATTATATAATCAAATGGGCGTAGAAAATTATGTAACTTCATTAGTGAACTTTTCTCACCATTTTGGACACTAGCTAATTTCCTTGTAATTGTTGAATGAGAATTTCTAGTAGCTTCTTTGTTAATCATTGATCTTGATTAATTAGTTTATATTTTAATTGGAGGTCGAAACCTTTCTAGAAAATTGTGAAATTCATGATTGACTGGTATTTTGCTGTTATCTAGTTGTACAAATTTTAGTGAAGCCACCATGTCAGAAAATCATACTTGATGTACAAAATCATAGGTTCCCTGATTTTGGAGAAATTATAATAAATACCAAATTATGTAGAAAAATTATAAACTTCTGGAGATGGTACTATAATGTCATAACTCACCCCCATTAATAATCTTGAGTCATTTTGATGATTATTTGGAGTACCTCCTCTCATGCACCTCATGTAGCTTATTTGGTCTGCGTATAGTAAAACTGTAAAACTTGAGTAGCTTGTAGACCATTAGATGGGAATGGAAGGTAGATGGTGTACTTAGTTTGGTTGAGAATATTTTAGGTCGTCAATAGGAGCATGTACGTTGAGTGTGCCCGATAAGCTAAGGGGCAAGGTTGTGCTCGGGATTGACGAAAGATTGCCTTTCCCTTGGAGTGGAATATAAAACACTTAGGGTTAACTCAAGTGAAATAGTAAGAGGGGTATGTTCAATGGTAGACATCAATAAAAATAAGTGTCTTGGAAAGGGCGGTTTGGGCTATCATCTCATCATACCTCCTAGTACCGTTGCGAGCCCCTCACAGGGTAGACCTCGAGAAGTCCATGATTAACCCTAAATGGTAGGAGTAAATTGTTATGCAAGATTAACTCAATAATACACTCACCCACACCTCGCTGCTGCAGGTGTTTCCTTGTTTGGTCGGACGAGCAGTGGGCTCGGTGGATGTGGTTGCGGATGGGTTTGTACGGCGAGCAGGTGGCTCGAAAGGTTGTTGCGACTGGCGGGTTAGCCCGGAGAGCCTATGGCTCGGAGATACACAGCAATCATATTGCATGTGCATAAAGGTGGTGGGTCTTTGGTATTGATGGTCATTCACACCGACGCCGATATGCTGACTCGGCAAGTGTGGATTTGTACTTAGCCAAGAAAGTCTGGTGGTCCAGCCAGTAAGAGTACGCAGGCGCTCTGCGGTTTTGCATTGAGGCGTACGATAGGTTTAGGTTAGGTAGTGTGAATACCAACCTAGAGGTGGGCGAGGCCCAACCCACCTCTTCTGTTTGCCACTACGGGGGTATCCTGGGAGTCTTGCTAGCTCCAAAAAGGGGGAACTAAAGGTCTGTGCACATAGAGTTGAAGTGTGTGTGTTGCACTTGTATGATCATAACATTACCCATCATAACTCTGCATGTCGTAGCATAAGCATTGCATTTCCACCCTGCCACTATCGTATAAATTGGTTATGGGACTTTTTATACGATAGGCCTTGCTAAACGACCCCTTGGTTTATAGGTTTGTATGGGCATTCCTATAAATCAATGGTAACTTTTCTATTATATACCTGTCTTTACCTGCTTACTTTTCTAGTTCTTTACATTGCTTTATTTACTACTTCATATATATAAACATCAATGTTGAGATAGATGCTCCTGTAGCTAAGACATGTCACCTACTTTGTTTTATACCCCTTGTTGTCCTCCGCTTCATCTTCCCGCTCGGTTCCTAGGGCCACTGGGGGATGGATGGGGGGGAATGAGGCTTAGTATTTTGACTAACGGTCGGTGGACCATATTATTTTTGGGGATGGAGGAGATGCAGTGTAACATCCCAACTCTAAAATAGGGTCTAGCCAGTTTAGTTGAAGCCTTGGAGGAACATAGGTCGTGTCATAGGACAACCACGACCCAACCTTCACCACCTGATGGTGGTCTTTTGGAGAAATAACTGTTTTGGGTAGCATTGTGCTTTGCCACAACGCTTAAGTAATATAGTAAACATGTGTGCTCCGAATTGACTTATGTCAGTTGCGTTAGACTCGTACGTTCGATACTAGTGCAACGGAACTCGTCCCAAGAAAATGAGTTGAAATCAAAATCGACGGGGCGTCCCATCGATCAATGGGACCTCCCATCGATCGACTGGACCGTCCCGTCGATCATCGACTTCAGCTGGGGAAGAATTTCCCCTGCGCTTTAAGTCAAAATCGATGGGTCTTCCCGTCGATCGACAGGACCGCCTGTCAATCAACGGAAGCTCCCGTTGATTTTTCCCTTTTCCTTGTTGAAGACCTTTTCTTGTCTTGTTTCTCTTCTCCCTTGTTCAAGATGTCGACTTGGAGTTGTTGGTGTTGGTGGATCCAACAACACCATAGTGGAATAGTGACCATGTGTGCTCCAAATTAATTTCCATCAATTCTGTTAGACTCGTATAACCGATACGAGTGCAATATGGTCATTTGGTGAAAGTGACCGTTTTGAGTATTGTAGCGGGTCACGACGACGCTATTTTAGTATAGTGAGCATACATTCTTTGAATTGACTTCCATCAGTTCCGTTAGACTCGTGTGGTCAAGACGGGTACAACAGAATTTGTTTCGTCCCGATCTGAGGTCATTTGGAGGAAATAACCATTTTGAGTATCGTAGTGCGTCACAACAAAGTAATTGGGGTATAGTGACCATACGCACTCCGAATTGACTTCCGTCAATTCCGTTGGACTCATATGGTCGATACGAGTGCAACGGAGCTCGTTTTGTTGCAATCTGAGGTCGTTTCGAGAAAACGACTATTTTGAGTTATATCGAGCGTCGCAACAACGCCATTTTCAAATATTTAGCTAACATGCTTCGAATTGAATTATGTCTATTGCGTTGGATTCATATGGGCGATACGAGTGCAACAGAAATCGTTTCCCTTAATTCTGACGTCGTTTAGTTAATTAAATAAAAATATTGCTTGTAAAAATATATGAAACCTCGAGATACGTGAACGCTGGATTTCAACCCCGTCACAACAAGAATGACCCAACGCTCAACGACGCAAACCTACATTGACTTTACCATGCATGGGTGACCCATTATAGGGTTGATTTGGTCAAACCCCCCTTATAAATGAATTTCAAATTGGTATAAGCTCAAAATAAGCTAAGTGCCCCCAAGCCCACCAAGTCAACTCCCCTCCCTCATGTTCTGATGTGCACACATCCCTATGCAAAGTAATATTGGGGGAAGATATTTCCAAGCCTAATCCTAAGCTAATCCACATCCAACCTCTCTCTCTCTCCCCCCTACTAGTTTATCTCAACCAAAGAAGGAGAAAAACCATCATCCGCGTGATAAACCCTCATTGGCTGGCTATGGCTATATAAGGACGGCAAGGAACTTCTCCTCTACACAGCTCATGGTAAGAACTTCTTCCCCATCTCTCCCTCCTCTCCTCCTCCTACTAAAGCTCTGTTAAATAAGGAAATGGTGGATGATGGCTTGGAGGGGGTATTTCTCTCTCTCTCCCTTTCTCTCTCTTGTTAACAGCAAATTGAGAAAGAAATTGGATGATGACTTGGAGAGGGTTTTCTCTCTCTCCCTTTCTTCCTCTTGTTCACAGCAAATTGAGAAAGAAATTTGATGATGGCTTGGAGGGGTTATTTCTCTCTCTCCCTTTCTCCCTCTTGTTCACAGCAAATTGAGAAAGAAATTGGGTGAGGCGGCAATCTAGAAAGGAAATATATATTTCTCTCCCTCTCTTAAAACTCTATCCGAACAGGGACATCGTCTTCAAATTCATTTATATTTTGATAATTTATAACTGATGCTGAGTTGGTGAGGTGTTCTGCTATGGGAAATCGGGTTAGGGATGGATAGAGGATAGGAGGTTGGATCATGTCAGCTTCTCCTCTCTAATTAAGGAGGTTTTGAATGGCCAAATCCATGAGCTGGCTTGAATATAATCTCTCTCTCTCTCGCATCTACCATGTCTTGCTAATTCTATTTGTAGAGCTGAATATTTTGGTACGTAGCAGAATCCAAGGTATAAACCCATCCTGGTTTCGATTAATGATCAATGCAGTTACATATGGTTTTAATTAATGAAAACTGTTTCAATTCCAGTAGCATTAGTTCTAATAAGGCATGAGCTTATCTTAGGTTGGATAGAGGAGGGAGCGATTTTGGCGCTGCAACCCCTCCATCCTCTTTTATGAATTATTGTCCTTCTTCTCCTATATTTATCCTATTTCTTTCCCCAACTCCAAAGAGGTTGGAGGAATGTTGATGGTGGGTTGCCTCTATTCCTCAGGTGCCAACCTGTTGACAATAATCAATCTTATTTAAGCATCTAGTTGATAGCTTGAGAGCAATATACTATGGGATTAAACTAATTATGGTTTAGTTCCTTCATGATGGCTAAACTTGGTGGAAAATATTGTTAAGCACTGAAGCCCAAAACCATTTGGTTATCGGTCTCTTGATTTCATATAAGAATGCAGTAGGATTTTGCTGAACTGGAATTGTCTTTTGAGAGTATTTCATCTCTCTCTCTCTCTCACCCCTCTCAAGCTTCAAAATTGATGCCTAGTTCCAGCGGCTAGTCGACCGGCTGCTAAATGGTTGGGTTTAAAGTCCTTCTGTTAAAACATAGCTTTATACATGCAAGTGGTATAAACTTTGTTTTAACAGAAAGGGTGGAGCCGGTTGATATATATAAGCATGAGTTAAAAGTTTCAATCATATAATGTTCAGTTTGTTATCTTTAAATTGCTCGTCCACTGGTATCTGTTTAGACTGGTAATTGCCTCGACGGATGCATTTATATGCATTACCAACTGGTATACATAAAGTATTTAATTAATATCAAAAGGGTTGTCAAATTACTGGGAAACTGCTATTGATTTGCTTATGATATAATTTTATAATTAAGAAAGACAGAACTGGGAAAGAGCCCCTATGAACGGGGATAGAACAGAACATTCCTCCTAATAACGGAGATGGAACCAAACCCTCCTATATATGGAGTGAAGGACTACTAACCCTTTTATTCTATTGCACTTTCTTTTACTCTAGTCTCATACTAGTCCAATTCATTTCTGTACTTTACTTTATTGCCTATAATTTAGAGTTCACATGGAGATTGGGCATTCCTTCAGGGTCAACCCTAAATAGTACTGAACTGGCCGCCGCTTATAGAGCAGAGTAGACAGATCGATGTTTTGGCTTTTTCTTCTTTATTGCCTATAATTTAGAGTTAACGTGAAGATTGAGCATTCCTTCAAGGTCAACCCTAAATATTACCGAACTGGCCGCCGCTTGTAGAGCAGAGCGGACAGATCGATGTTTTGTCTTTTCTTTCTTTATTCCTATAATTTAGAGTTGACGTGAAGATTGGGCATTCCTTCAGGGTCAACCCTAAATAGTATTGAACTGGCCGCCGCTTGTAGAGCAGAGTGGACAGATCGATGTTTTGGCTTTTCCTTCTTTATTGCCTATAATTTATAGTTGACGTGAAGATTGAGCATTCCTTCAGGGTCAACCCTAACTAGTACCGAACTGCCCGCCGCTTGTAGAGCAGAGCGGACAGATCGATGTTTTGGCTTTTCCTTCTTTATTGCCTATAATTTAGAGTTGACGTGAAGATTGGGCATCGCTTCAGGTTCAACCATAAATAGTACCGAACTGACCGCCGCTTGAAGAGCAGAGCGGATAGATCAATGTTTTGGCTTTTCTTTCTTTATTGCCTATAATTTAGAGTTGACGTGAAGATTGGGCATTCCTTTAGGGTCAACCCTAAATAGAACCGAACTGGCAGCCGCTTGTAGAGCAAAGAGGACACATCGATGTTTTGGCTTTTCCATCTTTATTGCCCATAATTTAGAGTTTACGTGAAGATGGAGCATTCCTTCAGAGTCAACCCTAAATAGTGTCAAATCGGCCGCCGCTGGTAGAGTAGCGCGGATGAATTAATGTTTTGAGGTGTTATTCCAGTATTGACTGTAATTTAGATTTGACAAGAATATATATTGTGCCTTCGAGAAATATTCCTACGGGAGTATATTGTGCCTTCAATATATATTCCTTCGGGAATATTTTGTGCCGAGAAATATTCCTACGGGAATATATTGTGCCTTCGATATATATTCCTTTGGGAATATATTGTGCCTTCGAGAAATATTCCTACGAAAATATATTGTGCCTTCAATACATATTCCTTCGAGAATATATTGTGCCTTCGAGAAATATTCCTACGGGAATATATTGTGCCTTCGATATATATTCCTTCGGGAATATATTGTGCCTTCGAGAAATATTCCTACGGAAATATAATGTACATTCGGAAAATGTGCATTGGGAGAATGTTGGATGGACGCTGAGTTTTACTCTAAGGCAAACCGCACGATAGACGGTCTGGGAGGGCAACTCGTGCGAAACTATAGAACTATGTGGGTCTGAGACCATATGCAGGATGATACAGATTATGTAGGCGGTGGTCGTGGGAAGACTGCCTCAGCCAAATAGGTGTCCAGATATCCCCTCCCTTATAAATGTTATATTATATCTGTTGTTAGTTGGGGTTGGATTCTGTTCATGGTTCTAATAACTTGTCTTTAGCATAGGTGATAGGTGCGGATGATAGACAACACCCATGTATCGATGAAGCCACGGAGTAGGCCACGTCAGGTACAAGTCGTTAAGCCGCATCCCCTTTTATTGTGCCCTATCTCATGATATCTCTATATTGGCAATGAATCCTTGATTGATAGGACTAAATGCGGCAGAGATATTACAATTATCCATACAGGTCTTGAGTTTGAGGTTTCTGTGATAACTAATCTTCCGCTATAATACTACGTCTACCGCTAAGTGCTATAAAGTGCACTCTTTGATGATGTCTTCCGCTAAAATACTGCTTCCCTACTCTGTTGGTGTGTAGTGACTTTCGCTTAACACCACCCTAGGCGTGACGACGGAGTGTTCAAAGAAGGGGGTTGGAGAAGATGGTACCTTCACCCTTCGGGATCGCCTCAGCGTCGTGCTAAAAGGGTGGTGTGCGATAAGATCCCCCGGTCGGACCGCCAATTTAGGAGGGAGGGGGGTCTTACACGCAGCACCACCAGAGGTCGGTGCAGATGGAGGTGGGCCAGTCTAGCATGGGAGCACCAGTTTTAAGATCCGTGAGTGTCTTCAGTAGTTTTGCTTCCGCGAGTGATTCTGTAGTGAGGAAATAATGTACCGGGCATGAGCCCTTTATATTGGTACCTTATATTTTAGTTATTATTTGTGGACATCTCTATTTTACGATATCTATATAACATGTGATTTGTGGACTTATCTTCATTTATACTTCTCTTTTCTGTGATCAATATTGCCGGCAGGATCGGCGCTTTGTAGTGGCGACCTTCCCGTGTGTTGGTGTCACCGCAAAGCGGCGGTTCTGGTCATGCAGTTTTTTGCAAAAAAGGGGTCTTATAAATGGTAATCGATGCATAGACGCAAGCTTCCTTCCTTCTTTTTCACAAAGAGGACCACTGCACCCCAAGGGGATGAACTTGGGCGTATGTTAATAACCTTTGCAATAGGTTTGCAAGCCTTATGCAAGGGAAATTTGAAATGAGCAGCATGGGAGGGCTCAAATACTTCTTGGGACTCCAAGTAAAATAGTCTGAGGAAGGAATTTTCATTTCTCAGACCAAGTACACCAAGGAGTTCATCAAGAAGTTTGGAATGGAAAATTCAACTGCCATGAAAACCCCAATGGCAGCCAACATGTCACTGGAAAAGGATGACAAGGGGAAATCTATTGATGAAACCTTGTACAGAGGCATCATTGGATCATTGCTCTACCTAACTGCTAGTAGGCCAGACATTGTGTTCTCAACATGTGTGTGTGCTAGGTACCAAGTGAACCCTAAAGAATCTCACTACACTGCTATCAAAAGAATCCTGAGATATCTGAAGGGTACTCTCAATCTTGGCCTATAGTACCCTAGGAGCAATGATTTTGAACTGACTGGCTTTTAAGATGCCGATTTTGCAGGATGCAAGGAGGACATGAAAAGCACATCAGGCACCTGTCAATTCCTTGGAAAAAGGCTAATATCTTGGAGTAGCAGGAAGCAGACTAGTGTAGCTATCTCTACAGCAGAATCTGAGTACATCTCAGCTGGAAACTGCTGTGCTCAGCTACTGTGGATTCAACATCAACTCCAAGACTATAAAATCCAGCTAAGTAAATCCCCTTTATATTGTGATTCAACTAGTGTCATTGTTATTTCTAATAATCCTGTATCACATAGTAGAACAAAGCACATAGAAATTAGATAATAATTCATTAGGGAACATGTAGAAAATGGGGATATCACAATTGAATATGTCCCCACAAACAAACAAGTGGCTGATATATTCACTAAACCCTTGGATGAAACAAAATTCAATAACTTCAAAATTAAATTAGGAATGCTAAATATGGAATGAAGTTGTCTTGAAATATACAATAATCCAAAATAAAGACTTTCATGCTAGAATAAATAACAATTTTCAAATAGTATAGAAAATGTAATAAATAAATAAAAATAATAATTGAATTAAGTCCAAAAAGGTGAGTAAAATGATAACTGGCGTCGAGCGAGGATAACTTGCGTCGAGCGGTCTCAACGCTTTTACAGAAAGAGCAAGGCTGTCTCGAGACAGGGTGAATCTGAACCATTTGATCAATCTTATCAAACAAATCTTGTGCGTGGCTTTTCAACTACCAAGAACTAGAAACTGTATATATAGGGAAGATACTTCGGCAGTACATATGCTTTCTTAAACCTAGAATTCCCAGTTCGAAATTCTCTGGCCTAGAAAATCTCATTCTCAAGACCTTCAATCAAAAAAAACCTACAACAACAATGCCTCCCAAGGACAATGATTACCTCTACGAAGGAGATGAGCTAGTTCGAAATGGTTTTCAAGCCGCACCAAACAAAATCAAGAACACTATCGAGTTAATTCATAAATCAGGGCTAGAATACCTCTTATCTGAATCGACATTAATCTGGAAACGAGAAGTCTTAGAGTTATTCTCTAATGTAGTAGTAGACACCGCCAATTCCAAGCTCAAATCTACCGTAAATGGAAAGAAGGTTAAGATCACACCTAGTAGACTTGCTAAGGCACTACAACTGCCAAGGCACAAGAATGATGAAGAAGAAGAAGAGGTAAGTTTTGAACATATCAGGTTAGCTCAAGTTTGGTGTGGGATTGAAACTTCACACGAAATATCTGGAAGCGTGTTGAGGAAAGGAATCAATTCAAGAGGAAAGCTATTATCAGACATAATTGGAAAGGGACTGTTATGTAAGACAGGCTCCCATGACAAAATCTCTAGGAAAATGTTCATCCTATTGACCAGAATCATCTATACTCTTAAAACTGACTGGGGATGGGTTGTTTTTGATAGAGTGATAGAATGTATCCAAGCACCCAACATGGGTAGGATACTGTCCCTTTACCTTGTAAAGGTGATCCCAGATACATTAAACCACAAACTTGGCTCAAAAATAAACCATATGAAGAAAATGGACATAAAGATGTTGGAACGATGGGAAAGGACTCTGTCAAATCAACCACCAGCAGAGACATCCTCCAAGCAGAAGAAAATTCAAAAGAAAAAGAAGAAGCAGGTCTCTTCCAGCCCATTAAGTTCATCATCCTCCAGAAGGAAATCAAAATCCACCCCAATCCATAATCCTGATCTCACAACATCTGAAGATGAAGAAAAGGAACAACCTAGGGTCAGTATTCCTGACACAAAAATAGGTACTGATCAAATATTGGGAGTGGCTGCTAAAATCAACAAGGAACAAGGTGAGAAAGAGCAAGAAGAAGAAGAGAGAGAAGTTCCATCTGGATTCCCTGCTATAGCTGAGGGGAAGTTTCTAATTGAGGGGGAGGCTCAGGATAATACTAAGTTAGGCAATGCAGCAATTGAGGGGGAGGCTCAGGATGAGATCCCTGTTCAAGATAATAATAAGTTAGATAATGCAGCAGTTGAGGGGGAGTCTCAGCATGAGATTCCTGCTCCAGAGAACCTTGATATTGATACTATGGATGTGGGAGAAGAATCTCAAACCAAAAAGAAAAAAACTGAGCAAATTATCAAAATAGAATCATCCTCCAGTTCATATATGAGCTATAGAAAAGATTCTTTGTTCAAAGAAGACAGCAATAGCAGTGCTAGTGAAGCAAGAGCAAATAATGTGGATCTAAGTTCTATACTACCTCAGCTGGAGGGTTTGCTTAAAAGTCAAAGAAGATCATTGGAGCAGTATATTGAGGAAAATAACACTAAAATGAAAAATGAAGTAAATTTTCAAATGAGATTAGTAAGGTTTGAAGTCAATCTTCAGATGACTGAAATGAAAGATGAAATGGTCAAGTTTTTCAAAAGAGTTGCTGCTTCTGTGGATTACACAGCTGGCCAATTAAATGACATCAAAGAGACTTCAAAGACCATTAAAGCAAAACAAGCAAGTATTGAAAAAACTGCAGATGATGTTCAACGCAATCAGGGCATTTTGAGCAACAATTTGGAAGTTTTATATAAAGAACAAGTTGCACAGATTTTAACAAGAACTGCCAAAATAGAAGCCAAGTTGCAACAACATGATACTGATTTGCTAGCTAAGATTGATGAGAGATCCTCTACATTAAGAAATCAAGTAAAAATGACTACAGATACCATTGATGACCACCTTCTCAAGGTCAAGAAAACTATTGAAGGAGGAGTCAATCATCTGGAGGGTCAGGTTAGATTTCATAAAAATGTCCTCAGAGATCATATAGTAGAAGAAGTCATAAAGGGGGAGAGGTCAATAATTAAAGCAAGCTCTGATCATGCTTTTTGGACCTCCAATTGCATCAGAGAAACCTTAGGCCATCCTCCCATAAACTATGATGATCAAGTTTCTGAATCCAAGTCTGCATCTCCTACCCAAATTCAAAAGAACATTGCTAAGATGTATAGTCCTGAAGATAAGAACAAGAGTAACAATATTATTTATGAACAAGTAGAATCCAGCAAGAGGAAATTCAGAGAAGAAATTGAAGCAAGGGATGATTATGAACCCTGGTCTCCCTCCTCATGGGAAATAATTCTAGCAGCATGGAAAGCAGTTAAAACTAACCCAGGAGAAAGAGAGAAGTGGTACTCTGAAGTTGAGTGGAGAAAATACAGGGATCAGGAGGAGCTGATTATAAAGTTCAAAGTTGACAAGCTGGCTGGGAGAGTTCAGGCAAGTGCTAAGGAGCCAATCAGATACTTCCCAAAACCATTTGACTACTTCCAGAGAAGGCAAAGAGTTGCTGAAGCTCAAACCAAGAAAGCCAAGAGAGGACCAGAAATCAAGGAACCAGAACAACAATAGGACTTGAAATTTTCTTTTAAAAAGAATCTCAGACAATATATTGTATAAATTGGACAATCTTAATGAGCTCCCAGAGCAAACTGATTTTTCTTTGATTATCATCATATATATATGCCTATGATGTGATCTTTTCACTATATCTACATGATTAATTCTGAACTGCTTGTGATGTAGATCATGTAATCTGTGATTCTGTGCTTATGTTATAACTCATGCCTGAGATGTTTTCTCTTATTAGATTGATATGGTAATCTAATTTTATGAAAAGTGTTATATTAATCATATTATGATTGCCTGTGTAGAAAATATTGATTATCTTTGTAAAAATGGGTATATCATTGAATAAGTTTATGACTTCTTCAAATAGGGGGAGATTGTTGGGACCATTGCCCACAATGTCCTAGATTTGGAGAAGTCCATTCCTAAATCAAAGATATACCTCACAATGTATTTGATATATTATCTAGAATCAATGTGCAGGAGATCAGGTCAAGCTAAATGATCAAGAAGTTCATCTAAGTCTACAAGCGTCGAGACACTACACATCGCTCGACGCCTGTGACCCAAAAGCGTCGACCTATGTTTGCTGTCTCAATGGCATGGTCACTGGCTGAAGATTTGAGACTAAGTAAAAAGAAAGCGTCAAACCAAGGAACATCACTCGACGTCGTGGAATAATAAGAGTCGACTGAGTTACACACTGATCAACGCCCTCTTTCTGAAATGCTCTAAGTAAAGGATTGTGCTACAGTACATCTACAGCAAGCTAAGCCACGTCGAGATGATGACCACGTCTCGACGCCTTGTCAATACTAAAGTAGTTGAAGACCGTTGAGGATCTGACGTCATGCTGATATGAGGAGCGTCTCAGATGGCGCGGATTGCTGGTTATAAATAGAAGGCGTGATCTGTAATTCAGAGTGAGTTCTAGCCATTATCTTCTCCATCTTTCAAGGCGCAATTTGAGGGAGTATCCAAGGAAGAATATCCAGGAAATTCATTTGGATCTACAGCTGGCATTCATTCCCTATTCTAGAGATATTGTTGTTGCAATCAAGGATACAAAAGAAAGGTTTCCATTAAAGAGAAGTACAGTTTTTATCCTGAAAATCAAAGTCTCTCGAAAGAAGAATCAGAAGAAATCTTCTCTTCCTTCAAAATCATTTTGACTTGAAGAAATCATTTCTGCAATCTGTTGCTGACATTTTCGGAAGAGAGGAGGTCAAGGAGGAAGAACTTATCTTCCTAAAGAACGATAGTCATCACAGCCTGTGCGATTTAAGAAGACGATTTTGATATTGCTGATCTGTTGAAGTATTCTGTCTGATCATTCAGATAGAATAAAAGGCTCTATACATTAAAGAACTTGAGTCTGGTGATATTGCAATCAACTTTCAATTCCTGTAGGATCTGAATTGTCAAATCTGAGCGTAGGATCTTTTGAAGATCTGATCTGTAGGATCTTTTGTGATCTGAGTTGTAGGATCAAAGGGTGGATCTGAGTGTAGTGATGTTGTTATAAAGGCTGAGGTAGGACTTTGGTAAGCCTGAGACTGAAGGATCTTTTGAGATCTGAGACTGTAAGATCTCTTGAGATATGAGACTGTAAGATCTGTTCAGATCTGAGACTGTAAGATTTGTTGAGATCTGAGACTGTAAGATCAGTTGAGATCTGAGCTGTAAGACCTTTTTGTGGTCTAAGATCTGGAGGAGATATAAGCCCTATTTGGCACACTGCTAGAGGGGAGAAGGGGGAAATTCGATTACCCTAGATAGGGGAACCACTATAAAATTCTGTGTGTTTGAGATTGTTTCTTGAAAGCTCTGATTATAACTCACATACACTTAGGATTTGATCAAGAACTTAAATAGAATTTAAAATAACCTATTCACCCCCCCCCCCCCCCTCTAGGTGGTTAGCTACCCTTAAATAAAGACTTTCACACCCCATTTCTAAACATATAAGGTCATTCAAAAGAGAATTCACTCATATGCAGGGAGGCAAATGCTCCAAAAAATTTACCAGTGGCATGTAGTGACCCATATTACAATCTACCGGAGATTTGGGTCACTTTGAGGTTGTTTAGCCATTGATATAACCTATACATGCTTAATTATATTTTTGCATAAATATAGAAAAATGTTCCCCAACATTCTAATTTCTTGATGGGAACACTATCTAGGTACCCCCCTCATGCATAAGTATCACCTCAACCACACACAACCGAGCCTTAGCTCCCCGGACTAACCAGTCCTTCTCAAACCTCACTATCCCCAAGGGATGCAAATAATTTTCATTTATATCTTCCGTAAGCAATTTAATAAAATTCCTTATGGGTTTGTGAATGATTTGAAATAGCACCTTGAGTAATCGATGTTGTTATGTACTAATGAGGACCTGATCTCTTCTTATGTTGTGCGTTAAGTAGTTATCTTCTTCATTTTACTCGAAAATTTGAGAAATTCTCAATACCTTATGCCGATTTTTTGATTTCAAAACTTGAGTGGGTAGAACTTGGCAAATGCCCAAGTGTGTGTCAAGGAGTTGTTTCAATGATCTCCTCATTTGTTATTAGTGTGGTCTTGGTTTGTTACGGAAAATGAATATTCCTCCCAAAATATTTTTTCTCTCTTAATCCTTAGTGAAAGTTAAAAGTGATCAATTTTGTTGTTAACAATCTTCATTGTTCAAAATGAGGAGAGTTTTTCCGGTTCACAGACCCTAACATTGAAGGATTATGATGAATTAAGAGTGAATGCTCGTTATGATAATGATGAGGGAGATACGTTGCGAAGAATTTATGATTCTAGAGTAACCCAAGTTAATACCAAACTGACCCAATAAATGAAGAAACAAGATTAGCTCCCCGCATATCTTGTCCTGAGTCTCTTCCATGTATGTGCATAATCCTTAAGGGTATACAATCCTCGGCTTGGAATTATACTAAATAAATTCTTGTATCCAAGTACTTGCACGATAGTCCCTGAGACTTATGGGTATGATAAGGTTATTTTCCCTCAAAACTACCATTTATCGCAACCTTTTCAGGGCTCATGTGCATGATAATATCACATGGGAAGTGACGTGGGAATATCAGAGAGTGAGCCTTGAACACTTACACATGCTTTCATTTCTTTCATTTAGTCACTTTGGGGTATCCTACTACTTTGCCAAAATATACCCGAGGTCGATGTCAGACTATGATACCTTACGAAATGTCTTGCTAAGTCAAACCAATATGGCGTACTAGTAAGGCTGCCCTAATCTCATTGTTAAGTGGACAAAATTGTGTGATTTCCCGTATAGGCACACCATTGCTTTCGCTGTTAGTTTGTCCACAAACTAAGCTGCAGCGGGGTGACCCAAGGTTTGTGGACATTTTTTTACTTTGGATCGAGAACTGTATACTTATGAAGACATAATATTATAGATTATAAAGCTTGTCTGAGTCATACACTCACCTTGTGATTGTATAACTACACATTAAACTACATCTTCCCTACACTACATATATCTTCATCAAATTGGGGAAATATTTAAGAACCCTCAAGTAGAAAACCATGATTATGAACATAATGAGGTCCAATGAAAGTGCACTTGGGAGAAAAATTGAGGGTGAAGCGATGCGAATTGGACCTAACCGTTTCCAATGTTAGTTGGGAGTCTTGTTGCACAAAAACTATTAAACCCTCCATGTATATTTTGAACACTAACCCCCGTAGCCCTAAATTAAATTTTAGGGACGAAATTGTTTCCTCATTTATTGGGATTTGTAACATCCCTATTCCTACTATGCCTACCAAGAGGATTTATTTCATGACAAGTGTCATGACATAAGGCTAGGTTTACCCAAAATGGCCTTAGAAGTCTAAGTGACAAGATCAAAACACCTTGTCCACATTTAGCAATTTCAGGTCACCTAGCTTATGGTTAACCAAATGGGACTCAATATGACAATATAACCTCACATTGACCCTCATAATCCTTCAAGTAGACTAATAGGTCACTACGGACCCATTGAGGTCAACCCAATTGGTCAAATTGACCAATGTCAACCAAACCCTAATTTGGTCAAATTTCTTTAATTTTGAGTCCCATAGACCTCTAATTACCCATTTGACCTCACCCAACTCTTCAAAATCCCTCAAGGGGCTTAAGGGGTCACAAATAACCCATTGGGTCAGGTCAAACCCTTAGTTTAGGTCAAAACCAACATTGGGCTCAGTTAGCTCAAACTGGGCCAAATAGGTCAAATGGACCCAAATTGACCTAACTTTGCCACATTTCACCCTAATTGGTGTCCATGAACCCAATAAATTCAATGTGGGTTAGCCACATTGGCTAGGTTTACCTAGGGTCAATCCTAGCCCAGTAAACCCAAGATTGGTCATTTTGGGTCAAGTTAGCCCAACCAATTTCAATTGGGTCTAACCCAAGAACTAAACCCAATATTAAGCCCACATAAATTAAATCAGGATTAATTTAAAAAATTGAAATAAGAAGAAAGATCAAGGGCTGAGATTGGATCAAAATCCAAAAGAAGAAGAGGTGGCCGACCACCACACTTGGAATACAAGGTGGAAACCAGGATTGAGTGCCAAATGGCAATCAATTTCCTCTCCCAATGCTATCTCTGAGCTTAAGGAATGATTCCCAGCAGTTCCCAGGCTGGCTAGCTGCCAAGTGGTGGTGAATTCATCTCCTATAGGTGGGAGAGGTGCCTTAATGGCAAATTTCGTTTAAACCTCCTCCACTCCATTCTGAGCACACCACTAGCTTCAAAACTTCCCAAACAGCTAAATCCCTGTGGCTTGGAGAGGAATCGGCCACTGAAAAGTTGGATCGATATAGGAGCTCAAGCACATTTTCGGCAATGGTACCCAAGAGAATCGAGACAAAACAAGTTTGAATCGAGCTTAAAATTGGCTGGTTTTCTTGCCGATTTTTCCTCCCCCAATTTCCTATTTTGGCCTCCATCGGCCGGCAAACCACCGCCAAACGGCAGCCACCACATCGGCACAGGTGGTGGCGGTGGTAGCCTGTCGGGAGAGTGCTCAGGTGGCCAAGAAATGAGCCTTGAAAGTGACCCAGGACATGACAATCCCATCCTTTGGCTAGAGCTTGAAGATGAGCCATGTACGTTAGATCTTGGTTGATTGCTATTTACAGGTCGGGCTTGATATAATGTAATGTCTATTTTAATGTTGTGTCACACTTATTTCAGTGTGTTCATGCTCTATTTTTGGCTACTTAGAGGCTATTTTTGGAAAAGTGGCCAGAGACAAAAATTGTAACCCATGGTGTCTAGTTTCTATAGGATTTTAAATCACACCATTTGGAATAGTACAACTCCCTCAGCATTCATTTTGGTGTAAGGTGTACATAAGCGACCTTAGACACTATTTTGAGTGCCACCATCAAACACCTCACCCAAATGAGCTGAAATTTCAGCCATGCATATGTTATGACCCAGTGCATCCCCCCCCCCCCCCCCCCCCCCGACCAAAAATGGTAATTTTTGGGAACAATTTTTCTATAGTTTTGTAAATTACTTAATTAAACTTGCATGCGTTAATTATGTGAGTAAATGACCTCAAACCTATCCAAATTTTTGGTGGGTGCTTGGTTAGGTCAAAATTACTGACCATTTGGTTTAGTGCATGCTGGGGAAACTTCACGTGCATGATAGTCTATGAAAGGGGTGATGTGCATATAGCACTTTCTACTTGTTTTTGTAATTCACCACGAATCCCTTAATGTATGTTTCTCAAAAAACTATACCCGTATGAGAAATAGTAATGTGTATCATCTCTAAATATTTAGAAGAATTTGAAAATGTTTTTCTAAGTATTTATATTTAAATCAAATAGTCTCACTTACACTTTAAAATGATTAGGGAAAATTACCAAACTCTGGCACATGGACACTTAAGCTATACAACCCCATTTTCGCCGAGGAGTAAAATGGCGAATCAGGCTTTAGGCAAAGCAAGTAGGGGCTAGCCGCCCCGCTGAGAGCGAGCCACGAGAACTATCCCCCTGAGAAGAGTGTTGCACAAGGGTGAAGCAAGTGTATATTCGCCACTTTGGGGTGCATTTAGCAATAGCGAGGAGAGCGAGGGCTCGTCGCCTCGTAGAGGTGGCACAGGCTGGTATTTGAATCGCCAGGGGGCGAGCGAGTGGCGCCCTCACGAGCCACTCACATAGGGAGAACTCGCGAGGCCGGCTCGCGAGAGGACTGGCGGGTGGCGCCCTCATGGCCACTCGCCCAGCCAGGGTCCATGGGTCAACTTACCAAAATACCCTTGGTGGGTTGCCAATAGTCCTTCAGAACATCAAAGTTTGGATGTTGGCAGACGAGTTTGGGGTGCAATTAGTAAAACCAAAAGGCAGAGTTATGCTATTTGCAGACCAGAAGAGAAAAACTATATATAGACCGTGTAGGGCACCTTTGGAGAGGACTCCACTTCTTTGGCTTCCTCCTCCTTAGGCAACCTTTGGATAGATCCTCAAGCTCTCCAAGGTGCCCGACTTCAGCTTTGGCTTGGGAGGGGAAGCACTCTAACATCTTTGGGGTGTGTGGTGGGACCTCCATGATGTGGCCAAGGGTCATATTTAGCTCTAAGTCTTCGGTCAGGATCCCCTGCGAGATCAGTAAGTGCTAGCTGCCCACTTTCAGGGGTCCGAACTCCTCGTTGGGCCGATTCTTGGTTCCAACATTTTTGGTGCTGTGAGCGTGGAATGCAGCTGGTATAAGAAAGTCCCAAATAGGCAGCATGGCTGGAGAGGTTGAGCGAGATGCCGGCCATGTCGGTCCGCCGCCCTCTGGCTCGCTATTGACGACGGAGATGCTATCAAACCTCCGAATAGAGGTTCTCGAGACGATCAACCTCGCCTTCACCGCAGCGCGAGGCGAGTTCACAACCCCAGCACCATAGGTAGTCCCGCCATCGGGAGTAGGCGTGAATGCCCCGTGGCAGCGAGCGGGCAAGGAGCACGTCAGCGGGCACCTGGGCGAGATCTACAGGATGGGAGCTGCTCCCCAGCCCGGCGAATGCGAGCCCAATAGGTGAGTTTGTAGGTCAGGTGGGGCAGGCGGGGATGGCGAGCACAGTAAGCTCGTTCTGCGAGCTGGTGCTTTCGGCGCCCATTCCAGAAGGTTTCATCGAGCCCTCCATGAGTTTTTACACCAGCAAGGATGACCTTGTCCAACTCCTGCAATGGTTTGAGGACACGGTCTCCATTCGACATATGTTAGATGCTTTCAAGTGCCGACTTTTTGTCATTGCCTTAAAGGAGAAGGCGCATGACTAGTTTCACCAGCTTCCTGGGGGTCGATCTACACATTCGAGGATCTGTGCTGTAGCTTCTTTCTTCGCTTATCGACCTCGAAGAAGTGGAAGAAGGATGTCGAGGCACTCTTCAAGATCAAGCAGGAACTAGGGGAATCGCTGGCCCATTACGTGGACCGATTCCAGGAGGAGGTCCTGCTCATCTAGGAGGTTCCCAGGTTCACCCTCCAGCTTGCCTTCATGGTGGGGTTGCGGTAGGGGTTCTTCAAGATGAAGCTGAAGTGGAAAACCCCCTTGTCCTTCGAGGAGCTGATGGAAAGAGCGGTGAAGGAGATCGAAGGGGAAACGGTGATAAGTCCCATTTATATACACTTTTATGGACTCATCTGGGCTTGTGTTTCCTGCTTTTGCACTTCAATTTCAGTTCTTAATTGCTTATATTTTACTTGTTCGCGCTTTCACTTTAAGTGCTCATTTAGAACCGTTGTGGTGTGCAATTGCGCACTATTTTGTTGGGGGCTAGCACAATGTGCTCCCCATTCTTTTTATGCTTTTATACTTGTGCTTGAGGTGTGTTCCCAGCGTTTCGGTGTGTTGTGCAGGTGGGCAGATCATCCATATTGCCCAGAATTCATCATGTATGAATCGCAAGGTCGTGCATTTTCTTGATGCACGGTCGGCTGCGATCGTGCGTTATGATCGGCTGGTCAATATGGTGATCTGCCCCGCTCATGCGTTTTCTTCCCGAACAGTTGGCCTCAACCGTGCGCGAACAAAACGCACGACCTCCTATTGGTTGTTGGATTTCGAGTTTTTTGAATTTACCCGTGCATTTTTACGCACGGTCGGCTTCGACTGTGCGTGAGTAAAACACACGGGCGCGTCTGCTTCGTCTTCCTGCCCTTTGTTCTCGATTAATATCTCACGGTTCACGCACGGTCGTGCGTTTGACCGCGCGTGACCAATTTCTGACTATTTTTCTATAAAAGCGCAGATTTCCGCCCTAATCAGGATCGACCTTCTTTCCCGCGCCCAAGAGCTCCAGTTCCGCCATTTTTCACCTCTCCATCACCGCCACCTTCGGGAGGAGCTCCAGCCGCCATTCTCTTGCAAATCTCAAGTCGGAGCGTCCTCTAGGCCTCCTCCATTGTTCGTGCACCTCCAAAGCTCTATTTTGAGGGATTTTCTGCTGCATATATGAAGTTCTCCTATGAGATCGTGGCCAAAGAAGATTGACGGAGAAGACGGGTATAATAGAAGAAGGTGACAGCTCTTCCGGACCCCGGACGGTAGTTGGAGCCCGAGCTCGGACAAGGATTGACAACCCTAGATTCCGGCCGTGAACCTCCGATGAGTCTCCGTGCTTTGGTTGTAATCTCAACCTCCTTTACATTATAGTGTGTTATTCTATAATTATTTGGGTGTATGAACAATGTTGGCTAAACCTTGTTTTGTCATTTAATATTTCATGTCTATGTGAAATCGTTATGTGTGGTTTATGCAAGTGAGGAGCGCCTCATTCCATCCTCCATCCCGTCGTCATGTTCGTGTACCGCACTAGCAATTGCTAGTGGCATGCTTGTGGACGAGGTGCTTGCGACCCTCATTCCGCCGGTGTGACACACTCCATCTGCAAGCCTACTTTTCCTTTCTCCTAGCGAAGCGTGGCATAGCGGCCTGTGTAATCCATTCGCCTAACGAAGCAGTGCGCTCAAGGCCTGCACAGTTCGATTCCGCTTGCCTACTCGTCCATCCTCCCTTGCGAAGTAGTGCGTTCAAGGCCTAGGTAGTTTTCCATCCCGCCTGGCGAAGCATTGCATAGCGGCATTGCATAGGAGTAGTTGTAGTATTTTCTCTTTATTTCCACCAACCAAAACCCCCGTTTCTGCAACCCATCCGACATAAAGGACTTCAATCTCAAGTCCTTCCTCAATAGTAAACTCCACCTTACTGTGTTCCTTTGAGATCGATACTCGAAGATTTGCTCCTCATTTTATATTACTTGAACGATCGTTACACTGCCGTTTCGTGCCGCAGTCTTGCTACCGCCTATAGCGGTGTGCTAGATTTGCGCATCAAGTTTTTGGCGCCGTTGCCGGGGAACACAGACGTGTGAGTTTTCTGGAGAGGGAGAGCTGTGAGATAAAAGTTCTTTTCCATTTGTGTATTGCATCCTTTATTTTATTTCAGTTCTTTTTATTCCATTTTCTTGTTTTACTTAGGTTGCTTAGTAAATTATTGTTGGGTGTAGCATTTTGTATAATAGTGTTTTTCTTTTGAATCTTGTTATCTTCACACAATGTGGGCTTCATTTAATATTCGTTGTCGTTTGTGTGGAGATATCTCTCATGCTAGTGATAGATGTCCAAACGGAGATAATAGTCCTAGCACTCAAGGCCCAGTATATGGAGCACCGACTTCATCTGGTACTCCATATGGTGCGCGTAAGTCCTATGGCTATTCTGCTGAGCCTTTACCGTCACATTTCTTTTCGTCTTCATCTCCTGCTGTGCCAAAGAAGCCCGCAAGGCAGTGCTTGTTTTGTCAGAGCACGGATCATGCTTTGAAGAATTGTGCTGCTTATCATCGCCAATTGGACGAGGATGATAAGCCGGATATCTGGATCGTCCCGACTCCTAACTCTGGCGGCATACCTTCAACATCTGGTTATGTGTCCGTGTCACCTTCACATTTTGAAGGGTATGGTGTGTCCCCAGATGTGTGGCTGATCTAGGCTCTGACACGGCTGAGCCCATCTCCCCTGTGCATATATCACCGTGTATAGATTTGATTCTTTGTGAGGAATCGGTGCTTGACTTTTATCCAAGCACTATTCCTCCCCCTAATGTGCATTTTACTACATTTGTCTCTGACGACATTATTGAGGATGTTTCGCAGGATTAGGAAGGTGATTTATGTGTTGCGCCTATTCCTATGGAGGAGGATATTTTCCAAGGTGATGAGGATTCTACCTCAGCACCGGTGGAGGAAGTCCAAATCGTGGAGGAGGTCACTGATGATCCTACTGAGCCCTCCAGCATTGTCGATGATGCCGACAATATCTTATTTCCCCAACCTCTTGGGAGTGAGACCGGGACCACTCCCCCGATTGATGTTCAATTAAGTTTTTCTTCTTTTTTATTTCCTAACCCCCCTTCTTCATCTGAGCCTGTGCAGGTTTTGAGTCTTCACAAGTACCCTAGGATGACTTGGAGCATGATGCTCAAGTCAATGATGAGAGCATCCTCTTATGTAAGGAGGTTGACCCCCCCTCCGTAGAGGAAGCTCCACTAATTGCCTTCTCCTTCTGCTGCCTCCCTGGAGATGACACCTTGCTGGGCAAGGATTTAGTTTGTGGTGAGATGAGTGAGGACTAGCTCTCCTCCTCTTCTTACTTCCTATTCCCGCTACCTGTGTTCAGCAGTTATTTTTATTTAGGTAGGGGAGTAATTGTTCTGTCGCCGTATCGGTACCCGCTACCGACACGCATATTAGAACAGTTACCTGTGCACTTTTCTTTTCATAGACCCATTAGCTAGAACTGTTTTAAATTTGAATAAGTCGTACTGGGATGACAATAACCCCAGTAGTTATCTTACATTTCCTGCATTTTTATTTTATCTAGTTTAGTGTAGTTAGTGGTATTTCATTTTCGTATGTATATTTTCTTTTGTTTTTGTGAAGCTCACCCCTGCAGGTCCTTCTGGATGGCAGACGCTGCAGCTTTGTCTTGATTCACACGCCAATCTTCTGGTATGCTCACTTGCTGAGCATTGGGTACTCTCTTCCCCTAGACTTCATTTTGAATTTCATGGTCATATCTTTTGTTGGATTATTTAGATTAAGTCTGGGGGGAGCTGCTTCTCGTTACCCACTGTGCACGCACACATTGCATTGCATACTAGAAGTAATTTTATCTTATTTATTTAGTATTGTTCATCTTTACTGCACACCACAGCACCCACTTGAGCGCATACTCATCTGTATGCATGCTCTGAGTTGAATTTAATTCTTTTGCTCATTTGGGAAAGTCTAGATGCTGGCTTAGGACTATGTAGCAGAGTAAAATGTTGACTCTAGTAGTGTTCCTAGTCACCTGCTCGGTTTCATAGAAATTTGTGTAGATTAGACTTCTTTTTATACTTATGGTTTTATATTTTTTCTATTAGTGTAAATGTTGTTTACTCTACTCAAATGGTGAACCCGGTGTGAATCAAACAGTAGCATAGGGATGTGTGTAAACGATCGCTATACTTGTATTGCTTGAGTCGGGAGAAAGGAGATTCTTTCTCGGTGGCTAGAACTTGCCCCAAGCGATTCTTGAAGCATTGGCATAGGATAGTTCTAGTGCGTGAGAATGACGTAGGCCATTATTTTGGCCCGGTTGAGCTTTTTATTTCATGCCTATCATCTACCCTTGCTAGCCCCTTTGTGCCTACCCCTTCCTCTTGATTCAGCTCCACTTTTATCTCACCAAAAGCTTAAAAGCCTAACCTAGTCGCACACCCAAATATGAGCTTTAGTTATAGTTATATTTACATTTTGGGGGGTGTTGATGTAGTAATTTTTGTAGTGGAAACTGTGGGTGTATTCATTGAAAAATTTTCTGAAAAGAAAAGAAAGAAAAAGAAGAATGAAGAAGAAAAAGAAAAAAAAAATTGTTATGAAAAAGTTAAACTGAAAATTTTGTAAGTTTTCGTATTGGGAGTGGGCGGTGCACACAGCTATGTTGAAAAGTTCAAGTCTGGGGGTGTGGTGCACTTGTTTATTATAGTCATGCGGGTAGCTCTATCTTATGCTCATGTTGGGTTAGGTGTGTTTAGCCTCCATGTTTATCTTTGTTTACCTCACCGTAACCCAAGCCCCATATCTAACCTACAGTCCTACTGACTCACGCCTTGAACCAATCAAGTGTCATGGAAAGAATGTAAACAGGAAAGCATATGGTCCCCGACACTAATGGATTTTAGTGGAGGTCATCCCGAATCCTAACCTTAGGCAATGCTCATCTCAGCGGTCCATCTATTTTCTCCTTACGCATGACTAGACGATTCACCGCAATTCCTATTTTGAGTAGAATAATAACATTGTACCCTTTTTGAAATCTATAAACTATGTAGTATAATTAGAAATCTTTGTTGCTATATTTTTACGCATGTGAGTATGTGACTTCTCATTTTACTCCGTGTTGCAATCTCCTAACCAGCTGCTTTGTTTTTCCCCTTAGCTTGAATTGGTTTGCTCGGGACGCGCAAACAGGTAAGTCTGGGGGTGTGATGAGTCCCATTTATATACACTTTTATGGACTCATCTGGGCTAGTTTTCCTGCTTTTGCACTTCAATTTCAGTTCTTAATTACTTATATTTTACTTGTTCGCGCTTTCACTTTAAGTGCTCATTTAGACCCGTTGTGGTGTGCAATTGCGCACTATTTTGTTGGGGGCATGCACAATGTGCTCCCCATTCTTTTTATGCTTTTATACTTGTACTGGAGGTGTGTTCCCAGCGTTTGGGTGTGTTGTGCAGGTGGGCAGATCGTCCATATTGCCCAGAATTCATCCTGTATGAATCGCACGGTCTTGCGTTTTCTTGACGCACGGTCGGCTGCGATCGTGCATTATGATCGGCTGGTCAATATGGTGATCTTCCCCGCTCGTGCGTTTTCTTCACGCACGGTTGGCCTCAACCGTGCGCGAACAAAATGCACGACCTCTTATTGGTTGCCGGATTTCGAGTTTTCTGAATTTACCCGTGTGTTTTTACGCACAATCAGCTTTGACCGTGCGTGAGTAAAACGCACGGGCGCAACTGCTTTGTCTTCCTATCCTTTGTTCTCGATTAATATTGCACGGTTCACGCACGGTCGTGCGTTCGACCGTGCGTGACCAATTTCTGACTATTTTTCTATAAAAGCGCAGATTTCTGCCCTAATAAGGATCGACCTTCTTTCCCGCGCCCAAGAGCTCAAGTTCCGCCATTTTTTTCCGCTCCATCACGGCCACCTTCGGGAGGAGCTCCGGCCGCTATTCTCTTGCAAATCTCAAGCTGGAGCGTCCTCTGGGCCTCCTCCATTGTTTGTGCACCTCCAAAGCTCCATTTTGAGGGATTTTCTGCTGCATATATGAAGTTCTCCGGTGAGATCGTAGCTTAAGAAGATTGACGGAGAAGACTGGTATAATAGAAGAAGGTGACAGCTCTTCCGGACCCCGGACGGCAGTTGGAGCCCGAGCTCGGACAAGGATTGACAACACTAGATTTCGGCCGTGAACCTCCGATGTGTCTCCGTGCTTTGGTTGTAATCTCAACCTCCTTTACATTGTAGTGTGTTATTCCATAATTATTTGGGTGTATGAACAATGTTTGCTAAACCTTGTTTTATCATTTAATATTTCATGTCTATGTGAAATCGTTATGTGTGGTTTATGCAAGTGAGGAGCGCCCCATTCCATCCTCCATCCCGCCATCATGTTCGTGTGCCGCACTAGCAATTTCTAGTGGCGTGCTTGTTGACGAGGTGCTTGCGACTCTCATTCCGCCGGTGTGACCCACTCCATCCGCAATCCTACTCTTCCATCCGCCTAGCGAAGCGTGGCATAGCGGACCGTGTAATCCATTCGCCTAACGAAGCAGTGCGCTCAAAGCCTGCACAGTATGATTCCGCTTGCCTACTCATCCATCCGCCCTTGCGAAGTAGTGCGTTCAAGGCCTACGTAGTTTTCCATCCCGCCTGGCGAAGCATTGCATAGCGGCATTGCATAGGAGTAGTTGTAGTATTTTCTCTTTATTTCCACCAACCAAAACCCCTGTTTCTGCAACCCATCCAACATAAAGGACTTCAATCTCAAGTCCTTCCTCAATAGTAAACTCCACCTTACTGTGTTACTTCGAGATCGATACTCGGTGATTTGCTCCTCGTTTTATATTACTTGAACGATCGGTACACTGCCGTTTTGTGTCGCAGTCTTGCTACCGCCTATAGCGGTGTGTTAGATTTGCGCATCAAGCGGCCAACCCAAAGTTTGTGAAAAGGATGGTGATAAGTAATAAAATATACGTATTTTTAGTATAATTATTAGTAAAATTTTAATTATTATTGTAAATTTTATATGTAAATTAATGAATAATTGCTTGTTTTATTATTTCTGTTACTAACTTAGCTTTATTTATTTATTTTCAGATTTTTGACAAAATTTTCCCAGGTCACGCCCTCGGTCACGCCCATGACCAAGGGCGTGTAAATTTAAAGTTCAAAATTCGTCGAATCCTGAGCTGAGGTCGACAAAAGGCGAGCTGAGTCCGATGAACGGCAAGTCACGCCCTCGATCACGCCCGTGACCAAGGGCGTGTAAATTTAAAGCTCTGTGCCTGACAAATTCCTTTCCAGCTCACTCCAGTTGACCAAGTCACGCCCGTGAATCTACAAGTCACGCCCGTAATCCAACAGAGTCACGCCCGTGAGCCTCCAACGCGTCATGACCCAAAGTCGCGCCCATGCTGCCGACATCTGCTGCCCATATTCACGCCCGTGACTCTACAAGTCACGCCCGTGACATACCAAGTCACGCCCGTGTGCAGCCATGTTTGACGGCCAGACCTTCCTGAAGGTGGCGAATACAGCCGAGCAAATGTCACGCCCTAAGTCACGGCCGTGACATCCAAGTCACGCCCGTGACCTAGGGCGTGTAAAAATAAAATTTTGCCTATAAATAGAGGGGCTCGGCTGAAGCATTTCCCCTCCAAATTTTGAGTGCTTTGTAATGTTTTTCTGAGTTCTTTGAGTGAATGCGAGTTTTCTTTATGCAATTAAGTTATGTTCGTTTGTAATTTTCGCTTTTTAGAAATAAAATGTTGTTTTTCTCATTTGGATCATCCTCTTTTTCATTTATGTTAGTGTGTGTGTGTGTGTATGAGAATAGTTTTATTGCTTTCATAACTTAGTTTATTGCTTTCATAAAAGTAGTTTATCGCTTTCTTTATCGTTTTCTTTATCGTTTTCTTTTAAACGCTTTCTTTCGATTCAGTCTTTTATTACAAGTAGAGTGCGTGAGTTTATGAGATAGTATTTTTCTTTTTTGTAACTTAGTTATATTTCAGTCTGTATATAACTGTTATATACCACCCCCATCTTGAATAAGAGGCTAATTTACTTTAGCACTTATTTAAGTCGGTTGGGACGGATATTATTTCTGCACCTTTATAAGTCTTTTCATTTCTATACCACCCCCTTCTTGAATAAGAGGCTAAGAACTTTTTAGCGCTTGTTTAAGGTGGTTGGGACGGATACTATTACTGTTTTTATATAAGTCTTTTTATTTCCTTTCTATCCGCTTATATCCGCTTTAATTATTAAACATGTATTTTCCAACCGATAATGTCGTCTCCATTCCGATGAGTGGCTAATTTCCTTTAGCGCACGATGTCGAAGAGCATTGGGACATAAAAATAGTTTTTCTAAAATAAAACATCTCTTTCTAAAATAATTAACGCTTAAAGTTTACCCGAGAATCACGTTGAGTGTAGCCACATAATCGATGTGTGGTTTTCATTTCCGTCTCCATACACTAGTTAGCCGAGAGGCTCGTGCGTACGGACTGATCGCTCACGGGTAAAGAGAAGTGCGCTCTACCCTCGAGAGAGGATGAGGTAAGTCTCCCGAATTGGAAGTAAAAACCCAATAGCGGGGTTCACAACATAAGGCGAGTATTAAGAAGATTCGATGGTCGAAAATTCATAATCTCAGGTGGGCGTACCCTCGAGAGAGGAGCGTTCATAATTATGGAACCTCCACGGCCAAGCCGTTTTAATGTTTTAAAAAGTCATCTCTTTTACTTCTAAAAAAAGACTATTTTCGTCTCAATGGTAATTCGACATCGGGCGTTATTATCATCATCGTTTAGAACTCTAGTTATTCGCTTATTATCATTTTCTTTTAAAAACCCAACTAAAAACTTATTCCGATAAAATAATAGTTCGTTCCTCAAAGTAGGTTAATCAACACGATCCGCGGAAATATACGACCTCGATATTTTCTAAAAAAAAATATCCTGTATTACTCACGATAAGGTATACTTGCCTTTATTACATGGTTAGTTCGGATTAAAAAATAAAATAAAACAAAAGCTTTTCAAACCAATTTAGTGCAAAACTCTCCTTTGCTATTTTTAAAATCAATAGAATTCGGCGTTGTAGCCGAGGTGTAATCGTCAATATTTTGAAAGCAGAAAAAGACCGTTACTTCTATCTTTCGATTGGATAACGTTTAATTTCTCAAAGTAGGAGTACTTGCGAGACTCTTTGGAAACACCCGTCGAAATCTAATCTATCAAATAAAGGTTAACCAAAATAAAGAAACAAGAAGCAATCCTGAATTAAACCATCAATGTTTTGGCGCCGTTGCCAGGGACCAATTAGTGTTGTTATTTGAAACAAGGAATTACTATTACTTTTATCATATATATTAAAAATATATAAAATATATATATATATCTACTAAAAAAACATTTTATTATAAAAAGCCAAAAAATATATATATATCATTTTTATTATTTGTATATGACCCGAGGAAACTCCTCGGACAATTCGAATATTCCTTTTGACCCCGAAATCGAGCGCACTCTTCACGAGCGCCTCCGACTTCGTGATCAAAACTTACTCGAATTTACCGAAGAGTCAGTCGGAGATACTTACACTGAACTTATGGCCGATCAAATTCCAGATGTGGCCCCACCACGGACCATGGCATATTATGCCAGGCCAAATCTGGAAGATACCGGATCGAGCATAACGCGCCCAACAGTGGCTAATAATAACTTTGAAATAAAATCTAGCATCATTCAAATGGTACAACAGTCAGTCCAATTTGACGGTTTGCCAGATGAGGATCCAAACTTACATCTATCTAACTTTTTAGAAATATGCGATACTTTCAAAATTAATGGCGTTACTGACGACGCCATTCGTTTACGTTTATTTCCATTTTCGCTGCAGACGAAAGCCAAGGCGTGGTTAACTTCTCTTCCCAGAGGATCTATAACCACGTGGGCCCAATTGACGGAACACTTTTTAACTAAATATTTCCCCCCGTCAAAAACCGCTAAGTTGAGTACGGATATCGCATCTTTCATTCAATAGGATTCTGAGTCGCTTTATGAGACTTGGGAGCGTTTTAAAGAGTTCCTGCGTAGATGTCCTCATCATGCGCTGCCGTTCTGGCTACAGGTCCAGACGTTTTATAATGGCCTAAATTTTTCCACGCGACAGATGATCGATGCAGCCGCCGGGGGAACGTTAAACAACAAAACGTCGGCGGCCGCTCAACCTCTGTTCGAGGAAATGGCCATGAATGCATATCAATGGAATGCGCCTAGATCTCGCCCAGCCAAACCGGCCGGGATTTATGAAGTGGATGTCACTGCTCACCTAGCCTCGCAAGTGGAGCAGCTAAGTAAGCAAGTGGTGGAGATGACTGCTTCCTCCTCCACTCCCGCTTGGGCTCCTAATAATAATAATAATAATAATATTTTTGTCGAAGAAACTGTAGATTACCTAGGCAACCCAGTGAGGCCCCCCTTCAACCCTAATAATAATCCATATAGTAATAATTATAATCCGGGTTGGAGGAACCACCCAAATTTTTCCTGGAGCAATCATAATAATGCTCAGAGGCCCCCAAATGTGAACCCGCAAGGATTTCCGCAAGGATTTCCAAACGGATTTCAGCCTCCACCTCCAAAACCATCACCGCTAGAGGATATTTTTGCTAAATACGTTGCATCCACCGAGTCAAATATCCGGAATATTACCCGATCAATTAAGAACTTGGAAAATTAGGTGGGACAGCTAGCAAAGATGGTCTCCGAGCGGCCATATGGAGCTCTACCAGGGAACACAGAGCCAAACCCCCGAGAAAATGCCAACGCCATAAACCTTCGCAGCGGCAAGGAGATAATATGGACATTCAGACAATATCAATGTGACACCAAAGTATACACGACGATATCGTCATAAGAATAAGAATAATTAATCAAAGTCCAGTATTGTCGTGTCAACCAGAATCACACGACGATATCGCTGTAAGGTCTAAGAAGAGTTAAGTCAAAGTATTCGGCAATGTCGACGACATCATCGTAAAGAGATCTTGTCATCGAGACGAGAAAGGAAGCTCTCTAAAGACCTAAGTAAGAATGCTCAGCAATGTCGAAGACATCGTTGTATAAGAAGCCTTGTCATCGAGAAGGCTAAGGGAGAACTCGTGAAGACATCTTATAGAAGAAAAATCGCCTATCATTAGAATGATCAAGAGGAGATCATCGATTTGACAGTATGGTTTCAACAATATTGTTGATAAGATGGTATGGTTTCAACGATATCTCCCATAAGACAGAATGGTTTCAACGACATCGTCGAGAAGACTGCAAGTTGACAACAAGATTACGACGATACCTTTAAGATGACTTCATATCATCGTAAGTGCAAGTGCATCTGTGATATCTTGTATCGTCGAGATATCATTGTCTAAAGAAGATTGAAGAAGACTTCAAGATTTGTCCAAGTCCAAGATGGATTGGCATAACTGCAAGTTTTGTCATGGAAATGTTGCAAATGTCGTCAAGACAGATCAATACATTTCAAATCGCATTTTCTGCATTTAATGCCGACGCCTGATGGTCCAATCAGTGCTTGTCATTAAGGAATGGGCCTCTGACACTTATTGGACATCCTAGGAGACCGTTAGTCGGCTCCTCAGTCTTATAAATATATAAATGTCTACCTTAATTTACACAAGTAAGAAATGCAGAGAATATGCAAGATTCAATCGAACAGTAAGCAGCTGCGAAAAGAAGGGACAAGAACCTGAGAACTGAAATTCGTCATCAAGTGTTCTCCAAGTTTCAGTCAAGCAACATCGGCTGATAAGAAGTGTTCCATATTGAATAAAGGTTTGAAGAAGAATCTGCACTGTCTAAGATATCATCAAAAGCATTCTCTTCATGTCCAAGAAGACAATTTTCATCTGGCTAAGAAATTTTTCTCATTCTTTTTATGTAGTGCTTGCGGTCCTGAGCTTGTAGGATATGTTTCAGATTTGAGTTTGTAGGGCTTAAGGGCATGAGTTTGTAGGGCATGAGGGCATGAGTTTGTAGGGCTTGAGGGCTTGAGTTTGTAGGTCTTGAGGGCCTGAGATTGTAGGGCTTGACGGCCTGATTTTGTAGGGCTTGAGGGCCTGAGATTGTAGGGCTTGACGGCCTGAGTTTTGGCGGAGTTTGCGGACCCTAGCACACTGCTAGAAAGGCGCAGATGGACAGTGGACTACTCAAGACACCATGTCTTGAGGAACCACTATACATCTGATGTTCTTGTCTGTTTTATTTTTGTGATTGGTTGTTGTGCTGTGTTAGATTAACTTAGTTCTTGTGCATAATTTCAAAAACAGTCATATCACCTATCCCCCCCCCCCCCCTTCTAGGTGATAGTTCCATAACTAACAAGTGGTATTAGAGTCAGGTTTATCAAAAAGTGACTTAACAGTCAGATCTAGATCTTGGAACTATTCATTATAGCTGGAGGTGATCAGCATAGGGAAATGAGATCCATGAAGCTCCCAATCGGCACCAAAGAGAACTTTTCCATTTGGAAAGAAAGGGTAAGACTTTTCATGGAAGCAGCTGATACCAGGGTGTATGTAGCTGTGCAAGAGGGTCCCTTCATCCCATGACTGCTTCTACCATTGATCCTACTCAAAGTGTGCCAAAGAAATATGTTGACATGAGTAAGGATGAGCTTGCACTGGTAAGCCTAGACAAGAGAGCACAGAACATTATTGTGAGTGCAATTGATGACTCAACCCTCCAAAATCTTATTCACTACAAAACTGCAAAGGAGATGTGGGACTCCCTGGTTGTTTACATGGAGGGGACTGAAGAAGTAAGGGATGACAAGAAATCCCTTCTGAATCAGGAGTATGAGGCCTTCAAGCAAGGCAAGAATGAAAATATATGTAGCTGTTATGAGAGATTTTTCAATATAGTCAATGAGCTGAAGAATTATGGAAGAGAATTCACAAATTCAGATCTAAATGATAAATTCCTTAGATCCCTCACTATGGAATGTGACATCAAAATTTGTGCAATTAGAGAAATGGGTAAACTAGGCAACATGGAGACAAAGAACCTATATGGGAAGTTGCTCTCCCATGAGCGTCAGCTTAACACTAGAAAAGCTGAAGAAGAAAGCTCAAGGGGGAGCACCAGAAAAAGATCGGTAGCTCTTAAGGCTGAGAGCATGAGGAGGTCCAGAGACAAGACTCCTGCACACCAGAATAGATCTGAAAGCATTGGAGCTTTTGATGCCAGCATAGTGGAATCTGACAACACTGACAAAAAGATGCCCCCATGTCTAAGCAGTTCAAAAAACTGATCTATAATATGAGAAGAGATAACTACAGACCATCTTCATCAAGCTCCAGAAGATCTGGTCAATATGACGATCTAAATCCTCAAGGGAGGATAGGTACAAATTAAAACCTAGTAAATTTGATTTATCTAACATTGTCTGATATTCCTGCAATAAAGTAGGTCACATGATTGCTGATTGCCCCTCCAAGTAGAGGGAATCAAAGAACTATGAAGACAGAAGAAGTTCAAGGGACAAGAAGAAACCTGAAAAAGGGTTTATGACAAAGAAGATCAGAACCCTGAGTGATTCTGATTCAAGCTCTTCAAAAACTGAAGAGGAAGCACTAATTGTCCTTATGGCCATAAATGAAGAAATCCAGGATGACAATGTCTCTCCTGTGAAGGTACTAATCAGAGCCCCCTATCTGCTTCTAATTCTGAATCAGTGGCAGATTCTTTACATGATGATGAGGGTGAGTCTGCTGCCAACAACACATCCTCAAGATCCTCCTATGAGGTTGAATCTAAACTGATGCAGCAATATGAAACTTTGTGAAAAGATTTCAAGAAAAGAAAGTCACTCCTCAAAGTTCAGACTAAGGAGTTGGATTCCTTGAGAACTACCCACTCTGATCTCTAGGAGACAGCTGAGAAGCTGGCTGCTATGAGCAAGGAAGTGGACAGATTCAAGGAAGCCACAAAGCTCAAAAATGTTGAACTGGCTCCGAAGAACAAGGTCAGCAAGGACCTTGAGGAAATGTTGTTGGCTGAAAAGAAGATTGTTGACAGCTTTTCAAAACCCAAGACTGTCCTTCCCATTATTGACAGTTTTTCTGCACCATTTAGAGCTGGTGTAGGATTCAATAGTGAGACAGTCAAGGGTAAGGCCTGTGAAGAGTAACCCTCTTTTAAGAAGGTGATGCTGGCATCAATCCACTATGACCAAAAATCTTCATATGGTCATCTGATAAATGCCTGCTCAGCAAGCGGCAGTAAGCCCTCTATTCAAAATAGAAGAGCAGGCTTTGGGCTAAGTGCTTTTAAAGCACCCCATAAGGAGGTTCAGATGAACAATTGATGAGTCCCAATTATATACACATATATGGACTCATCTGGGCCGTTTATCTAGTCATTCCACTGCACTTTAGCCTTGTTTTAGCTCATATTTGTCATTCTATGCTAGGTGCACTTCTTGGCCTAATTTGGTGTGTTTTATGTTTATTCTCTTTTGAAAGCCTTATCATATTGTTGAGTGCCACTTTCAGTGGCCTGATTAGCATTTCTGTAGGAACAGGAGTCGTGCAGGTGTTACCGGTACAATTCTGTACAGGAACACTGCGCACGATCACTGGTTCTATTGTGCACGACCTCTGGTCGTGCGCCATTGATCGTGCGCACTCAACCCCCAAAATTTGAGTTCTGTCTTGACCAAACGCACGACCATTTACGATAGTGCGCACGACCACTGGTCGTGCGCCACTGGTCGTGCGAACATTATATTTTATAAATTTCTTACATTGCAGGCTCCGCCCAGGCAGGCGCACGATCACAGGATTCTAGTGCGCACGACCACTGGTCGTGCGCCACCGATCGTGCGCACTGTTTATTCCAGCGCCTATTTAAAGACCTGCTCGCAAATTAGGTCGGGGAGTTGATTCCAGTCCGCCGTTTTCTCGCTCCAGAGCCCCGATTTCGCCCCTCCATCGCCGCCCACCATCTGGAGTTGCTCCGGGCTTGTTCTTCACGCCAATCTTGAGTCGGAGCTTCCTCTCGGCCTCCTCCTTCATCCTAGCGCTTCAAAGGAAGATCTAGCCGCCATCGCCATCAAGCAAGAGGAAGTTTGCAACCTCTACTGGATCGTGACACGAAGAAGACGGGCTCATTGGAGAGTAGTGACAGCTCTCTCTACCCCGGACGTAGTTGCGGACCGAGCTTGGACGCGGATTGACAACCCGGCAATTCCAACCGTGAATCTCCTACGAGCATTCGGATTCGGTCGATTTCTTGCCTTGTTCTTCTCTTATTGATGTGTTTGTAGCTAGATCTCTCATGTATGGATGATGAACACTATGAATCGTGCTTGTAATCTTAATTTCATGTCTATGTGAAGTTATATTTTGTTCATATGTGTACGAGGTGCGCCACATCCATCCTCCATCCCGCCGTCACGTTCGTGTGCCGCACTAGCAATTGCTAGTGGCGTGCTTGTCGACGAGGTGCTTGCGACCCTCATCCGTATGCCTACTCTTCCATCCGCCTAGCGAAGCATGGCATAGCGGCCCGTGTAATCCATTCGCCCAACGAAGCAGTGCGCTCAAGGCCTGCACAGTTCGACTCTGCATGCCTACTCGTCCATCCGCCCTTGCGACGTAGCGCGCTCAAGGCCTGCCTAGTCTCCATCCCGCCAAGCGAAGCATTGCATAGCGGCATTGCATAGGAGTAGTTGTAGTTGTTTTCTTTTATTTTCCAATAGCCAAATCAACTCTCCCGCATTCCATCTGACTCAAGGACTTCGATCTCAAGTCCTTCCTCAAACGTTAACTCCATCTTACTGTGTTCCTTTGAGATTGATACTTGGGGATTCATTCCCATTTTATATTACTTAAACGATCGGTACACTACCGTTTCGTGCCGCAGTCTAGCTACCGCCTATAGCGGTGTGCGAGATTTGCGCCATAACAATCTAGGTGTCTTTGTCTATGTACCTGGAGCCACAACACTCAAAAGCAAGGGAAACACTGCTCCTACCAAGCCTGTTCCCAAGAAGGTGAACCAAAATGCGGTGAGACCAGCTCCACTTCATACTCACACCTGTGAGGTTCACCCAATACCTGTTAGTCCAGGTCTCTTCATTCCTTCACACCAATATTGCCATCCTACTCAGATGGTGAGGCAGAAGAGAAGATACAACAGGTTTGAGTGTTGGTGTTCTGGGAAAGTGGGTCACTTTGCCCTGGACTGTTGGTTCAACCCAACATGGCCTAATGCAAAGAGAATGTAGACCACTCAGAGGTGTGGTGTCTGAAAGTGGAGTTTTAGTTCTTATTTATCTTATTAAAAGATCTTGGTAAATTTTATTTTCAAAGTAAGTGATATATCTATTTATATGAGTGAGTTTGCTGATTTCTTAGAAGGAGGAGCACTGGCTGATCCAGAGGTTTGAGAACCACTAGAACTACCAGGTCTCCCTGATGGTTGAGAGCTTTGCTTCTTAGAAGAGGATGATACACCTGCTGATCCTGCTGTACCAGCTGCTGGAGGAGGAGGAGGAGGAGGAGGATTGTGCTTGGCAGGTTTGTCAGGGAAGTAGCCAGTCTTCTTGAATTTCTTCCTCCTGTTATTCTCATTTCTAGAGAGCTTCATCCAGTGAGGAGTTTTCTCATCGAGAGGAACATTATACAAAATATAAAGAGGAATGTCATTCTTTGGATTTGGAGGCTTGGGAACAGACTTTGACTTAGTTGTTCTTTTCTTTCTTTTCCTTGATAATGTATCATCAGAATCACTGTTATCACCATCATCATCTTCAGAGTCAGAAGAAGAAATTGGCTTATTATATAAATCATCAATTCTTTTGATTGCTTCAAGAGCTTTTAATCTTTCTTCTTCAGCTTTGTCAAATTCTGCATCTGCTTCTTTCCAGATTTCATCAAAGCTTGGCATTGGTTCTTCATTCCATACAAGAATTGGAGGTGAGGAAACAATTTTTGAGACTGTTGTATCTGGTGGAGTAGAGTGATCTTCTATATCATCAAGGAATTCTGCAAGATCATCTTCATATTCTGCATAAAGATCCTTCATTTGAATGTCTTGATCAGTGATTGAAGGAATAGAGGAGATGTAACTTTGTATGATATCAGAATGAGTCTTCTGAGGAAGGCATATCAGAGCCTTTGATAAATCCTCTATGTACACCTTTGGTGATACCCTTGAAGTATATTTGACATCAAATTTTGATAATAAACTATATAGGTCACAAGATGGATGAATGACTGTGCTATTTACTTCTTCTATAACTTGTGTATCTGATACTATACAGGAATCAATCATATCTGTATCAAAAACTGTAACTTCTGTATCTTCTAGAGTAGCTTCTGTTTCTGGAGCTTCTTCATTGGACATCTCCCCCTGCCTAGCTTCGGGAGAGCCTGAATCTAGGCCCCTAGAAGAAGGGACAGTAAGAGAGGAAGGAAGAGAAGCTATCTTATCAGATAGATCAGAAATTGCCTGAAGAACTGGAGCAAATTTTGCATCCAGGAGTTGGCTTATTTTAGGAAGGATATGATCAAAAATCTGATCAGCAATAGAGGAAATTGTTGGGTCCAGCGTTCCTTCACTTGACCCGTAGCGCCTTTCCGTTGATATAAAGATCAAGTTGCGCCTTCACCAACAGTCCGGGCTTTTGGTCGAGTTGGTTGCGCTGGGTCCTCTCAATTGGTATCAAAGCAGGTTGCGGGTTCGAACCGGGGGGGGCGCTGATAATTCCTGAAATTCTCGCTACCTGTGTGGGTCCTGGCGGGTCAGGCGGCCGGAGCTATGTGTCAAGCCACCTCTGAGCCATGTGGTGCGCCACCTCTGAGCCATGTGGAGCACCTCTGAGCTTGCGGGTCATGCTGGACGCTGGGGGGGATTGTTGGGTCCAGCGTTCCTTCACTTGACCCGTAGCGCCTTTCCGTTGATATAAAGATCAAGTTGCGCCTTCACCAATAGTCCGGGCTTTTGGTCGAGTTGGTTGCGCTGGGTCCTCTCAGAAATGTTGAGAGATAGATAATCTGGTGGATGAGTAGAGGATGGTTGTGAAGTGGATCGAGATGAGATTGGAGGAATTGAGGAGATATTGCTGATGTTGGTAGTATGTGTGGGAATGTCTGGATGGATTGGACTAGGGGGATGAGTGGGTGATTGAATTCATTATGTATTGGAGATGGAGGTGTGGTAGGTAGTGGTTCTGGAGATAGAGGTGGAATATCATTGATAGGTGATATGTCAGTGGAAGGAGGTGAATATTGAGAATGTGTAGGAGACTGTTGAGCAGGTGGAGATGGGATATGAGAAGGAGAAGGAACTGAGGGAGGAACTTCTGGAAGGGTAGAGGGAGTGACTTGGTCAGTCCTTGTGTCCTCAGAAGTTTTCCTTTTCCTGGAGACATCAGCTCCTGTATTCTTCTTGGGAATTACCCCATCCCACTTAGCAAATAGTGTTGAGGTCAGCCTCTTGCTGGCATTTATTGTCACCTTTGGTGACACCAGAAGGCCTAGATGCCTTTCCTGCAGGAAAATCCCTATAACTCTTCCAAAACTTACACTATCTTTAGAATTTTTCTTTTTAATCAATTCAAAAAGAATTGATCCCCAGTTGACTTTCTTCTTCTCCATCATGGCCACCATCAACAGAAATTGGTGCTTATTGATATAGTCATGCCCAGAAGTCTTGCCCAGCAAGACTTTTCCAACAATGTCTGCTAAGAACTTGTAGTCCTGAGACAAGTTCTTTTTCAGAAGGTGGTTAGGGTTTCCAGTCAAATGACCCATTTTGACTAAAGCTTCATCAAATTCATTTGAGCTTATATCTAAGTCATCATCACCATTCTCAAAACCAAAAATCTCAGAAAGAATGGTGGGAGAGAGAGAGACTTGATGACCTGAGATTGTTGCAGACAAGCTTTCATCTACTGGTTTTGCAGTGTAAACCCATTCTTTAATCTCTGTCATAGCTATCTTTTGCCTGGTGCTTAGAAACTTCCTTAGATGTTGTTCTTCCAGCATTTGAAGAATATCTTTGAAGATTTGGTCAGACTGTGCAAAAGAGTCCATGTCAATATCGAAGCCTGCGTCAAACTTCATTGAGTGCGGAGAGGCCTGAGGAATCGCCATTGTTCCTGCAAAGAAAATGAAGATCAAGTGCAGAGGGGAACTGGAGGAAAGACGATTTCTGTAGGCGCAAACCTAGAATAAGATAAAATAAAGCTTATATAGAAGGGTCGAAGAATGAGGACGCATTCGTAAGCCGTTGTTCGTCAAAACCTAATAAAATTAGAAGTCGAAAAGACCTTATTTCTTTATCAGACCCCGTACGAAAACACTTTTTTCGTCGACCATCGTTCGACAAATGAAACTGTCTTTATTTTTCTAAGGTTAACAGGTTTTGTCGATTGTTGTTCGACAAATGGTTCAAATTCGTCGTTCTTCGTTCGACGAATTTATGGGATAAATAGAAATATTTAATTTTTATCAGATTGAGTCTCCATCTATCATTCCTAGTTGATTTATAAAGAAGATGTGCTTCTTTTCATCCAAGGGCTTGGTGAAAATATCAGCTCTTTGCAAATCAGTAGAAATGAATTGTAGGCAAATTTTGTTTTTATCCACATTATCCCTAAGGAAGTGGTGCCTAATTTCTATGTGCTTAGTCCTACTGTGGAGAACTGGATTTTGTGCTATAGATATTGCACTAGTGTTGTCACAAAATATAATTGAATTATTTAAATTGACACCATAGTCTAGGAGCTGATTTTGTATCCACAATAGCTGTGAGCAGCAACTGCCAGCAGCTATGTATTCAACTTCAGCTGTTGATGTAGACACAGATGTTTGTTTCTTACAAAACCAAGACACAAGCCTATCACCAAGAAACTGACAAGTTCCTGATGTGCTTTTCCTATCTACCCTGCATCCAGCATAATCTGAATCTGAGAATCCAGTTAATTCAAATTCAGATGTTGTTGGATACCAAAGTCCTAGATTAGGGCAACCCTTTATATATCTTACAATTCTTTTTAGAAAAGTAAGAAGAGATTCTTTAGGGTTAACTTGAAACCTAGCACAAATACATGTAGCAAACATTATATCTGGCCTACTAGCTGTTAAATAGAGTAGAGAGACAACAATTTCCCTATACACTTTTTGATCAACAGGTTTCCTTGATTCATCAGTATTAATAACAGCATTAGATGCCATGGGTGTTTTCATAGTAGAAGAATCAGACATTCCAAATCTTTTCACTAATTCCTTAGCATACTTAGATTGGGAAATGAAGATTCCTGATGGGGTTTGCTTCACTTGAAGACCAAGGAAGTATGATAATTCACCCATACTACTCATTTCAAATCTTGATTGCATTAGATTGGAGAATCTTTTGCAAAATTTCAATCAGTAGATCCAAAGATAATGTCATCTACATATATTTGAACTAGTAGAGTTTGATTTTTATGTACTTTGTAAAATAAGGTTTAGTCTACTATGCCTCTATAGAAATTGTTTTCCAATAGAAAATTAGCTAAAGTCTCATACCATGCTCTGGGAGCTTGTTTGAGACCATAAAGAGCATTATTAAGCTTAAATACATAGGAGGAATGAGTTGGAGAGATGAAACCTGGTGGTTGTTCCACATAGACTTCTTCTTTGATGTCTCCATTGAGAAAAGCACTCTTCACATCCATTTGATACACCTTGAACTTTTTGAATGCAGCAAAGGCCAAGAAAATCCTTATAGCTTCAAGCCTTGCAACAGGGGCAAATGTCTGATCATAATCTATGCCTTCTTCCTGTGAATATCCTTGAGCTACCAATCTTGCTTTGTTTCTCACAATATTGCCTTGATCATCAAGCTTGTTCCTGAAGACCCACTTGGTGCCAATAACTGAATGGCCTTTTGGTCTTGGAACCAAATCCCAAACCTTGTTTCTTTCAAACTGGTAGAGTTCCTCTTGCATTGCAAGAATCCAATTTGGATCTTGTTCTGCGTCTTTTATGGTTTGAGGTTCAACTTGTGATAGGAAACAAGTATGCATCTGATTTTGGTGTAGTTGATGCCTTATTTGAACACCTGCTGTGATATCACCAATCACTTGTTTGAACACCTCTGATACCAATTGAAAGTGGAGTTTTAGTTCTTATTTATCTTATTAAAAGATCATGGTTAATTTTATTTTCAAAGTAAGTGATATATCTTTTTATGTGAGTGAGTTTGCTGATTTCTTAATGAGTAATAAAATCAAACAGTTAAAGTGCATATAAATAAATGCAGCACATGAAGTAAAACAAAAAGATAAAAATAAGCAATCCACAGATGACACAAAATATATAGTAGTTCCCCTCAACTGGGTACATCTACTCTTCTACCCACTGGTAGGAATCCACTAGGAGGTTGTTGATAAGGTGCCCTCACACCAAAGTGTTTTTGGTAAGGTGTCCACACACCAGGTGAGCTATTGATAAGGTGCTCTAACTAAGATGCAGGTTTTTGCTAAGGTGCCATGTCACCGGGATTAACTTTTGAAGGGAGTTATAACCCTGTACATGATGGGGTAAGGAAGTAAAATGAAAACAGAAATTATATTGTTCTTCTCTGTATAAGAAGATTCTTGGAGATCCAAATGTGGTGTTGAATGGATCTGATGTTGAAGAGCTCCCCCTGTCTGATATGGTTTGATGACAGTTCTGGAGGCCTCTTCTTTCAAGCACTTCTTCCTTCTTTTGCAGTGATGATCCTGAGCAAGTAGTTGTGATTTGTGTCTCAGGATGTTTGTAATCTGCAGGAAGATGTTAGCTAATGAAGAACAATTGATTTTCTCTTTCTGTCGTGTGTTCTCCTCTATTTTTTTGCTTTCTCTGTAACTGTCTTTTTATAATCTGAGAACCTTTTCTCTTAATTTGAATTCTTCTCTTGGGAAGAAGGAAAGAGATAAAGTCTTTTTAATTTGATTCCTTGGGAAGAGGAGTTTCCGTCTTTGACTCATCTGCAAATGGCTATGAACTTTATTGCCTGCAACGACTATATCAGAAAAGTATGTATAATAATATAATAATGTTAGTCGAGTAGTATAATGATTTAATAATGTTGCTGATAACATTTTCATCGACCGTTGTTCTGAAATAGATTTGTCGACCGCTGGCTTGAGTTTGACGAGCGTCGTTCAGAGAATTCATGGCCGCTGAGGTTATTCTGACTGAATTCGTCCAGCGTTGTTCGCCATTTATCGAACGCTGTTCTGATGAAGATTTGTCAAGCGCTGGCTGGCTGGAATTTGTCGAGCGTCGTTCGACATTCGTCGAACGCAGAGAACTTGTATTATTTTCTTATGAATATTCTCCGATTCAATCGCATCATATTTTATTTATGTTTTCTTAGTTTTCTTAGATGAATTATTAACAAAAGGGATGGATCCTAACTCAAATCAAAAGCTAAGGCTCCAATAATGTCCCAGTTTATCCCCCTAATAGGAACCATGTACCCAAATAAAATTGGGTTCCTATAGGTAAGTAATCTTTCTTTTTGGTGTGTCCAAATGCCAACAAATCTCTCATTTGGTATTTAGAAAGTGGTTGCTCCAGACACATGACTGGAGTAAGGAGCTATTTAAGAAACTTCACCCCTATGGAGAATGGACCAACATTCATATTTGGAGGTTCAGAAAAAGGGGTGACCAAAGGCTATGATATCAGACTATGCATGGTGCAAAGAAGATAGAAAGAGTACTTCAGGGACTTGCCAATTCCTTGGAGGAAAACTGATCTCATGGAGCAGTAGGAAGCAGACAAGTGTAACAATCTCTACAGCAGAATCAGAATGCATATTTGCTGGGAGTTGCTGTGCTCAGTCGCTATGGATCCAACATCAGCTTGAAGATTACAATTTAAAGATGACCAAAACACTCCTATTTTGTGATTCTTCAAGTGCTATTTCCATTGTTAAGAACCCTGTCTCACACAGCAAGACTAAGCATATTGAGATCAGTTATCAATTCATTAGGGAGCATTTGGAGAATGAAGATATCACTCTTGAGTTTGTGCCCACGGACAAACAAGTGGCTGATATATTCACAAAGCCCCTAGATGAAGCTACATTTAACTTCTTCAAATTCCAATTGGGGATGTTAAACTTAGAATAATTTCAACTCACTTTAATTTTTATCTGTAATCATTTGTTGTTTAGGAGAAGTGCAGGCTAAATGGTGAAGGAGCCTCACAAGAAGAGTTGAACATTGTTTAAAGCCAAATAAGTTGTCTCGGCGACACAATCAGTTGTCTCGACGACACAATCAATTATCTCGACGACATGCAGTGCATCTCGAAGACAAATGAACTGAATTGGAAAGGAGTATAACGACGATATACCAGAGTATTGTCGAAATAGGTTACGACTACTAAACATGATACTGGATCGACAAATCAGAGCCGTCCGATGAAATATTAAGGTGCATGCCTCTTCATCTACCTACATTATAAATTGAATGAATGCTTAGGATGTAAATTAGGCTCTCATTTGCCCTAAGACATTCCTACGACAAACTTCCATTCCGTCCCCGACAATTGCTACTTCTCACGATTCTTCTGCAATGGCTCCCAAGAGAGAAGAGACATCAGTAATTTCAGGATGTGAGCTTCAGCGAGGAGGATTCAACAAATGTTCAGATAAAATTAGGTTCGTAATAGGGTTACTGGAATCAGTGGGCCTAGAATATCTGCTGAGTGAACCTTGCGTTCTTCTCAATAGAGAGCTCCTAGAATTCTGTGGGAGAGCAAGACTAAATAGTTTTGAATCATCAGTGAAGTCAATCGTGGCGGGGAAGAAAGTAAAAGTGAATTTAAAAAGTCTGGGAAAGGCATTGTGACTGCCTCGGCTGAAGGTAGATGATGCAGAAGAGGAGGTGTCCACTGAAGACATATCTGCGAGTTTTGAATGGTGTGGACACTCTGGAAAGACATATGAAGAAGGCAGGCTTCAATCAGAAGGGAAAGCTTCTCACTGACATAATTGGAAAAGTCCTGTTATGCAAACCGGGTTCTCATGACCGAATCTCCAAGGGCATGTTCAAAGTGATGTGCATGATAATTCTCTCCAAGAAGACAAACTGGAGGGAGTTTGTATTCCAGAAAGTGAAAAGAAGTCTGCAGATCCCCTTGGGGAAGTGCTCAACAGGAAGATGGGAGTCCCTCTGCATTACTCCAAGAGGTTGTACACCAAGTTGTTGGACAGATGTGATAGGTCCATATCCAAAAGACCTATAGCTACTGTTAAATTTTTGAATTGGAAGTGGAATGGTGTTGGGCGGTCTGCAGATTGGAGACAGCAGAGACTGCGCGGCCTGCGCTGGTGCTCTGTCTGGTTTTGTTTTAGACATCTGTTCTGGGCGGTCTGATCTCGGAGACCGCATTGTGTCCAAGTGGCTTGTGCAGGTTGTTCTGGTGACTTGTTCAAGTCGGCCAGATGTTCTTGCCGGTCAGTCTGTTTTTGGTGACTGTGGTGACCGGGCGGATCTAATAAAAGAGCTGTTAGCTTTGCTGAGCTCGGGCGGTCTGCTTGCGAGATTGCTCGTGATCTGATGGGCGGTTATTGTATCCCTATTTGTGCGGTGACGACATCCATTTACTCGCCTATAAATAGGGGTGCAGGGCCCGTCATTAAGTAACGAGAATTGTGAGAACCAAAGTTGGCTTGATTTTGCCGGTCTCATTCTGAGGTCGTGCGGTCTGAGATTTTGTCTGACCGGTTTGTGTGTTCGCAGGTTAGTGGCTTGCAGTTCACGATTAGCATTCTCTCTTCCTCAAGCTTTGAATAAACCAGTCCGGACAGACTGTGTTATGTGTTCTTGGACTGTGCAGCGAACTCAGTTGATCAGGCGGTCTTAAGTGGCCAGGTGATCTTGAGTTGCGGTCTGCAGCAGGAAGCAGTTTCTTTGTCAAGTGTTTGCGGGTTCTTCCGTGATCTTAAGACCGTGCGGTCTGGGCGATCTAGAAGTGCGAACAGTTTGTTTTTTTAGCAGTTGAATAAAGCAACGGGTCGGGCGGTCTGTGGTTGCGATCTGACAGGTGCGGCTTGTGCTTTGTTTGCGCGGTCTCAGGGGCTATCCGTCTGGCTTGTCTGTTCGCGCGGTCTGGCGATCTCAAGTTTGTCAAGTTGCCAGCAGCTTGTAATCCTTTGTGTTTTGTGCTTCTCTCCTCCATGATTCTAATGAATCATGTCTCGCCATGTATAACTCAAATTGTAAGGAGATAGTTATTACCAAAGCACTATTCAGTCTTCCCATTGTCACTGTGTTGTTACACTTGTGGAAAGTTTGTGAAGTGTTCCGCATTTTAACTTCATCTCCGGACCTCTAAAATTTTAACATGGTATCAGAGCCAGGTTGCTGAGCAGTAGTTGCTATTTACTTCTCTTGGATTCCTCAAGTTGGTTAGCAATCAGTGGGATAGCAATGGAAGGAGGATATTCTAGAGGTCTTGGTATTGAGCTCCTTACGCAGACTAACTTTAAGAAGTGGAAGTCTTGCATGGAGAGCTATCTTCTTGGCGAGGATTTGTGGGAGGTAGTAGGAGGAGAAGCAAGACAAGATGTTATTCCTGCTGAAGGGAATGTTGAGCTCATGAAGGCTTGGAAGAGAACGAGTGCTAAGGCGGAGTTCACTCTCAAGAGAGCTATCATTCCGGAGCTGTTTGATCACATCATCGGATGTAGATCAGATGCAGAAATCTGAACAGCCTTGGATGGCTTGTTCAATAAGAAGAATGTAGCTAGGCTACAGTTCTTGGAGAATGAGTTGGCAAAAGCAACTCAGGGAGATTTGTCTATCTCAACGTTCTTCTTGAAGATGAAGAACCTTTGCGCAGAGATATCGACATTGGACCCGAATGAGCCTATCTCAGAAGCTAAGCTGAAGAGGCATATAATCTGCGGCTTGCGGAGGGAGTATGTGGCCTTTGTTACTTCTGTTCAAGGCTGGGCCAATCAGCCTTCATTGCTGGAGCTGGAGAACTTGCTTGCTTCGCAAGAGAGTTTGGCTAAGAAAATGGCAGGGATGTCAGTCTCTAGGGGATAAGGTGTGGTTCTCTTTTCTGGCAAGAAGAAGAGATGGGACAAGAAGAAGAAGTCATCTGGATATGATGGTCCGTCTACTTCATATCAGCAGGAGAGGAGCTATGCTCCTAAGCGCGATGGAAAGAAGAAGGAAGGAACTAGATGTTTCAGGTGCAACAAGCTTGGTCACTTCAAAAGAGACTGCCAAGTTAATCTTCAGCCAGGGCAAGCTGCAGGAAATGAGGAGGTTGGTTCCAATGCAGATGGTAGTTGGGGTGGTGGAGGTGCATTCATGACTGGCACATGTGTTCGGGCTATGACTTCTATCAACTATCAGGATGATTGGATAGTTGACTCTGGGTGTGGTCATCACCTCACCGGGGATGAGTCGAAGTTCTCCTTATTGCGAGCATATACAGGTAATGATGCTATCATTACGGCTAATGATACTATACATGCAGTAGAGAAGGAGGGTGTGGTTTCATTAAATGATGATAAAGGTACTCTTACATTGAAGAGTGTCAATCATGTTCTGGGAATAAAGAAGAACCTCTTCTCGGTGACCAATGTTGTGGATGCTGGCTATCACGTTCTGTTCGGTCCAACAAAAGTGAAATTTCTCCGAAATGTTTCAGCCGTAAAAGCTGAGGTCACTCATGTAGGGAGATGGGTGAAGGACTTTTTTGTTCTTTCAACAAGTTCTTATGTTGATAAGATGGGGTCTAACGACAGTGCCGCTATCTGGCACGAAAGACTTGGGCATGTTGGGATGGATAAGTTGAAGGCTATGGAGGGAAGAGGCATGGTGAAAGGTCTGCCTAGCTTGTCATCTTTCGGGGGTGGTCACGTTTATGCAGGTTGCTAGTTTGGTAAGGCTCAACGTCTTCCATTTGACAAATCACAAAGCAGATGTAAAAGACCATTGGAATCTATACATGGTGATCTATTTGGACCTACCAACACTGCCAGTCTTGGAGGTAGCAGGTATATGCTGATTTTAGTTGATGACTTCACCAGATATACTTGGGTATATTTTTTGAAGGAGAAGTCGGAGGCGTTCGAGAGGTTTGTGGAGTTCAAGGAGCTGGTGGAAGGTCGGCTCAACCTGCGGGTCAAGAGGTTCAGAACTGACAATGAAGGGGAGTTCACCTCCAAGGCGTTCTTTAACTTCTACAGGAAGCATGGCATCCAAAGGGAGCTTTCTTGTGCTCACACTCCACAATAGAACGAAGTTGCAGAGCGGAAGATTTGTCATCTGACGGAGACCTGTAAATATTGGCTTCATGCCAAGAGTATCCCAAAGTCTTTCTAGGCAGAGGGAATGTCTTGTGCGGCCTATGCCATCAACCGGATGCCTCTCAGTCCCATCAACATGAAGAACCCTCATGAGTTGATGTTCAAGGAGAAGCCAAGCGTGGAACAATTTTGAGTGTTTGGTTCTACCTGCTACGTGCATGTTCCGGATGCCCTTCGAATGAAGCTAGATGCAAAGGCAAAGAAACTAGTCCTTGTCAGTTATGATGACCAGAAGAAAGGGTGGAGATGCATGGATCCCGAGACACAGAGATATGTGGTCTCTAGGGATGTGGTATTTGACGAGCTGACGTCATACCAAGGTAGCTCTTCTGTAGAGTTACGAGGAAGCAGGGTAGATGGTGGACTAGAGGAAGCTGCAAAGGAAGTTCTGGTGGAGTTGCATGTTTCTCCAGGTGCTCAAGGTATTTCTAGCTCTGGGTCAGATGCTTCAGGTTCTGGAAGCAGGGGGAGCGATGCTACATGTTTACCAGAAAGGAGAGCTAGTCCAGAAGCTGCAGTTGAAGAGGTGGTTCAGAGTCAAGCTCTAAGGAGGTCCAAGAGGACCATTATTCCACCGGATCGGTATACGGGCGAAAAGTTGGTGAGCTTTTTCTCATGTTTCTTCGCAGGTCCCCTGGATGAGAGAGAGCCATCTTGTTATGAAAATGTCATCGGATTCAAGGAGTGGGAAGGAGACATGGATGAAGAAATTGCTGCCCTCAGGAAGAATGAGACTTGGGACTTGGTGCCTAAAGTTGAGGGAGTTACTCCTGTGACTTGCAAGTGGGTTTTCAAACTGAAGAAGAAGGCTGGTGGAAGTATTGAGCGGTACAAGGCTCGCCTTGTATCTCGAGATTTCTCTCAGAAGTATGTGGAGGATTATGAGAAGACGTTTAGCCCAGTTGCCAAGATGACTTCGGTCCGGGTGGTGATCGCATTGGCATCCTGCCAAGGGTGGAAGATTTGGCAACTCAAGGTGAAGAATGCCTTCTTATACGACGAGATTGACAAGTATATCTTCATGGATCAGCCACCTGGTTATGTATCCGAAGAGCACCCAAGATATGTTTGCAAGCTCAAGAAGGCTCTTTACGGCTTGAAGCAAGCACCTCGGGCGTGGTACGGGAAGATCAAAGAATACCTCCAGTTCTGCGGATACTTTGCTTCTGATTCAAATTCAAGCTTATTCGTGAAGAAGACGGGGGAGCTTCAGGTCTTGGTGCTGATGTACGTTGACGATATGATCGTCACCGGGAATTCTGAAGTGGAGGTAGCTAGGCTTCGTGCTGAGCTAGCTATCAGATTTGAGATGAAGGATTTGGGTGAGCTCCACCATTTCCTTGGTCTCGAAGTGGAGAGGAAAGAGAGCGGTATGCTTGTTTCCCAAAAAGTCTATGCAGATCAAATCGTGATGAGGTTCAGCATGGAAGGGAGGAAGAGCAGCTCTACTCCACTGGAGGTTGGAGTTCATTTTCGACGAGATGATGGGGAGGTTCTTACCGATCCTTTGGTGTTCCGGGCTTTGGTTCGAAGTCTGATATACTTGACGATCACGAGGCTAGATATTGCTTATACAGTTGGCAGGGTGAGTCAGTTTATGGCAGAGCCTCGGAAACCTCATCTTGTGGCGGCTAGGAGTATCTTGAAGTATGTCAAATCCACCTCGGATTCGGGTCTCTTTTATGGGAGAGATTCAGGCTTTTGCTTGCACGGGTATATGGATGTTGATTATGGAGGAGATTCAGATGATCGGAGATCGATGTCTGGATATATCTTTATGATAGGCTCTTGATGGCGCGACCCCGCTACCACTTTCTGATGATGACCCGGTTGCCGAAGCGCAACATTACAAGGACTTGAGGCGCTGTGAAGATGCTAACGGAAACCGGAGCTACAACCTCCGCCCGCGGCGTACCAAACCCGCTTGAAAAACTTCTATTTATTTTATATCGTTTATTTCATATTTGCGGATATAAAATTATTTCATGTCTTGGAAATAATTTTATATTCATTTTGCTCTTGCTTATTTTTCATTTCCTAATTTTGAACAATGGTGTGCGTTTAGCCGTTTTGATGGTGGATTAATTAGCCATCATGATTTGATGTATTTTGTAAACTCCTATTTAAAGGAGGCTTGATGAGAGTAAAGAGGCAATTTGAAGACCAAAACCCTAATCCCCTCCTTGTGAGAATTTCGGCCAAGAAGGAGAGCCTCCTTGCCCCCCCCCCCCCCCTCTTGGTGTGACTCCAAGGCCGCCCCCTCCATCCTCTTCGGTGCGACTCTAGCGAGACTTCTGTGGTGCGACTCCAAGGAAGAAAGGGTGCTACTCCATTCGGTGCGACGCCGGTGGAACCGTGGAGAGAGAGATTCTCCCACATCTATCTTGAGTGCATACATGTTCTTGGTTGGGTAACCCCTCCCCTTTCTAGTGATTCTTCTACGTTATTTTGTGGAGGTTTTGTCGAATCGTTTTATCCGTGATCTTAATCTTCTCGCTTGCAAAATCTGAAATATTAGCGTTGTTATTGAATCTCTTGTTGTCCGGATCGGATAGATCCGTTGCGGGAGCGAAACTCGGCCTAGCCTTGGGTTGCTCTCCAAGATTGGCGCACTTGGCGTTAACAAGTGAGTTAATCCCAACTAAAGCTTTATCGCCGCTTGAATGTTCACCGCCGCTCCGAAAATTACCCCTGCGTTTGAAAACGAATCGATTGATGGAAACTTCCAAAAACGCAGCACGTAATGACCGGAAATGGACCTTGATAGCTGGCAATAATGACAGTGGCCGTAAACGAAGCTCTAGCGAGAGTTTTATGAAGAGATGGTGGTCGGAGCTTCTCTCCCAAGGTGGAGCTCAGTTGAGGGCGAAGATGGAGCCCTCTCGCTCCTCCGGACGGCTCGCCAATGAAAAGGCCGAAAAAACTGATGTTTAGGTCAGACGATCCTGCGCACTTAAATAGATGCGTTAATTTTAAGGAACGCACAATCAAAACGCACGACCGTGCATTTTGGGCCGTGCGATTCACAGAGATAAACAGCACCAGGAGCTACAGGAAGGTCGTGCATTTTTGTTCACGCATGAGCAGTGCGCTCATGCACGACCAAAAATGCACGGTGTATGATAGACCACATATTTCGATGGTGTTCAGGTAGGTCGCGTGTTTTCCTTCACGCACAATTGAATTCAATCGTGCATTAAGGAAAACGCACGATGAACATCATCACATAGAGCTCTGAGTAAATCACATGATCACATCAATCGTGCGTTAACAATAATCGCCCGGTAGTGCGATTTACCCAGACTGCAATGCTCAACTCATGGGTTTGATCCTCCTGCATTCAATCAAAATATAAGCTCCTACCACATAGGAAATCACATAGCATCCACAATACAAGCATGAACATGCATGGGGAGCCCCCAAAGGCATACCCCCAGCACAGAATGTGCAATTGCATACCCCGATAGGCGAAAAGAGTGCACTACATGTAAAATGATAACTAAAGTAAATATGAGCGTTTTAACGCTGAAAGGGTAGTAAACGAGTGAGAAAACCAGCCTAGATGAGTCCGAAAAACCCTATATAATTGGGACTCATCACACCCCTAGACTTAACCGTTCGCGCATCCCGAGCAAACCATTCTATGCAGATGGGGAAAACAGCTAGCTAGCACAGAAATTGTGACACGGAATACCATGTGAAGTCGCACGCTCACGTGCACAGAAATACAGTAGAATTTATTTCTAATTATACAAGATAGTTTATATATTTCTACTATAGTAAATGTCTATTACTACTACTCACAATGTGAATCACGGTGAATAGTTCGGTCATGCATAGGAAGAAAATGGACTAATTACTAAGATGCGCATTGCCAAGGATCGGGGTTCGGAACATTCTCCACTGAAATCCATCAGTGTCGGTGACCATAAGCTCACCCATTCGCACTCTCTCCGCGGCACTAGATCGGTTCACTGCGCGAGTTAGTAGGACTTTAGGTAAGATACGGGGCTTGGCCTACGGTACGGTATAAAATGATAAATGAGAAGGCTAACAACTAACCCAAATGAGCATATACAGAAAGCTACCCACGCAGTACAAGACTTGCGAGTGCACCACACCCCCAGAATTGGAATTCACAACATGGTGTGCACACCGCCTACTCCCAACTTAAATAAGTTCGGAATTTTTCAATTTAACTTTTTCATATAAAAATTTTCTTTTCCTTTGTTTTCTTTTTCATTCTTCTTTTTAGTTTTTTCTTTATCTTTTTCAGCAAATTTCCAATAAACAAAACCACAATTTCCATTATGAAAATCGCCACAACAACACCCCAATAATGAAAATAAAACAAGTCGAAAGCTCATATTTGGGTATGCGACAAGGATTGGCTTCTAGGCTTTGGTGAGATAAAGGTGGAGCTGAATCAATAGGAAGGGGTAGGCACAAAGGGGCTAGCGAGGATAGGACTAACGGCAGGGTACACAAGTTCAACCGGGCCAAAATGATGGCCTACATCACGCTCGCGCATTAGAATCATCCTATGCCAATGTTTCAAGAGCCGATTGGGGCAAGTTCTTAGCCACCGAGAAAGGCAATCCTTCCTCCCGACTCGAGCAATACGAATCTAGCAATCGTCTACACTCATCCCTATGCTACCTTTTGATTCACAACAAATTCACCAAATTGAGTAGAGTAAATAACATTTACACCAAACTAAAAGCATAAAGAGAAATATACTCTTCACGGATTTCAATGCAAACCATGAGCATTCGAATACGAGCACTACATGAGTCAACATTTTATTCCACCTCACAATCCTAAGCCAGCACAGAGATTTTCCCAATTACACAAAAGAAACTAGTTGAACTCGTAATGCGCCTACGGCTAAGTGCGCGCTCAAGTGGGTGTTGTGGTGTGCGATGAAGATGAACAATACTAAATTAATGAAATAAATATACTTCTAGCATGCATTGACATTGAGTGTGTGCAGTGGGTAATAAATACTGCAGCTCTCCCACGGACTTAATCTAAACATTCCAATACAAGATATATAATAAAGACTAAAATAACAGCTAGGGGAAGAGAAGTTACCCAATGCTCAGAAGTGAGCATACCAAAAGATTAGCGTGTAAACCAAAACATAGCCGCATCATCCGCCAAACAAGATAATCGTCGCGCACCTGCAGGAAAGAGAGACTCCAAGAAAAACATATATAATACTCAACTAATAACATATCAGCACAATAAAACAAAAAGATTAAGGTTGTCTCCTAGCAGCGCTTTTGTTTAACGTCCTTAAGCTGGACTCAATACCTTTATTAAGCAGTAGTAACAAGTGTTTTTAACCAAAACAAGACATCACAGTAAGAAAAACAGCACATAAACCAAACCGAACAACACAAAATAACAAAACTAACAACAGAGAAACAGAAGTGCGACAAAGGGCCCGCCACACCTCAGCTATATGCTGATTTATGATGATCCTCCCCCTCTACATGAGAAAGAGAAGAGGTGAAAGATTTTGGGCCCAAGGGAGAGTTGTCTCCCCGTTTGCGCATCCCGAGCAAACCATTCTATGCAGATGGGGAAAACAACTAGCTAGCACAAAAATTGTGACACGGAATACTATGTTAAGTCGCACGCTCACTTGCACAGAAATACAGTAGAATAGATTTCTAATTATACAAGATAGTTTATACATTTCTACTATAGTAAATGTTTATTACTACTACTCAAAATGTGAATCACGGTGAATCGTTCGGTCATGCATAGGAAGAAAATAGACTGATTACTAAGATGCGCATTGCCAAGGATCGGGGTTAGGAACAGCCTCCACCGAAATCCATCAGTGTCGGTGACCATAAGCTCACCCATTCGCACTCTCTCCACGACACTAGATCGGTTCACTGCGCGAGTCAGTAGGACTTTAGGTATGATACGGGTCTTGGGCTACAGTATTGTATAAAATGATAAACGAGAAGGCTAGCGCCTAAGCCAAATGAGCATATACAGAAAGCTACCCATGCACTACAAGACTAGCGAGTGCACCACACCCCCAGACTTGGAATTCACAACATGGTGTGTACACCGCCTACTCCCAACATAAATATGTTTGGAATTTTTCAATATAACTTTTTCATAAAAAAAATTTCATTTCCTTTGTTTTCTTTTTCATTCTTCTTTTTATTTTTTTCTTTTATTTTTCAGCAAATTTCCAATAAACAAAACCACAATTTCTGTTGGAACATGGTTTTCCGCATCCCTTTGGTTTGAGAATAATAAATCCTACTTGTATTTGATCTTATTTGTCATTGTGTTGTTAGCATGCAGTTTTGGACAGATATGACACTAGGTGCTACAACAATGGTCTGGCACTAACCACAAGCTTAAGGATTGAAAGCTGTTTAACGCCAAGCGTTAAGCTTAACGCTGGGCGTTAAGCTTAATGTTGGGCGTTGGCGCTAGACGAAAATGGCATTCGATGAAATTATGTTCGACGAAAGAAGAAGCCTGTTCGACAAAATGCGTTCGACGAAAATTGGCGTTCGACGAAATGAGTGGCGTTCGACGAAATGAAACTATTGTTCGACGAAATGGCGTGCTAGCTGATTAAAGAAAGAAAGTCAATGCCAGGCGTTAATCTTAACACTGGGCGCTATCCGGTCGACGAATTTGGCAAGGATAAAGCAGCCGTGATTGCAGGAGGAACTTTAGGAATGATTTGCCCATCGCCCCGCGTTAGCCTTAACGCCGGCGTTGATATTGCTTAAAATAAAACAATTCCTAAAGTGCAGAATCTCCTTCCTCTTCTGAAGATCCAAGCCATCAATATGTTGTTATACATGGTCAACGCCCGGCGTTAGCACTTAACGCCGGTGTTAGCTCAAAGTCTATAAATTGGATGATTTCGATGTCTCCGTCAACTGATTGCCAAGAGCCCTATTCCAGCACTTCAGAAACTTTGTGAGGGCCGTATTTCCAGACAAACACATCTCCCGCTCATATTTCAGAAGAAGGAATCAAAGGAGGCTTGGATCAACACGCTAACATAACGCGAAGAACGCACGCTTGGACTTCAACGATCTTTAGCGATTCTTCGGCGTCTCCTTCAGATTACCTCATAGGGAGTTTCATATTTATATTTTGTATTTTTCTTTTATTTTATCATTGTAATCGGTTCGTTAATTCGCCTCGTGTTGGCGACTAGGTCTAGTTAGGACTTAGGGAGTAATTTGTCTCGTGCTGGCGATTAGGTCTAGGGAGTAGATCTAGGGGTGCTCGAGGCCTTTCTGTTGATAGATTGGCTAGAGCGGCTTGAGGCCGTATCTGGGAGAGATCGGCTAAAGCCAACCGGGTCGTGGGGATACGAGTCGGTATAGAAAACAAAAAGAGTCTTTCATTATTCGCTTTGATTTCTAGCATCATTGAAGTCAAATTTTGTAATCAAGTTTATTAATGATAATCAGGCCTTTTCATGTTGAATAAAATTGATTTCATTATTCCAATCTCTTTACTCTTGATTTAACTTACTTCAACATAAAATATCAAAAGTTCTCTATTAAAGTTTAAAGTTTTTAAAACCCTTATTCACCCCCCCCCCCCCTCTAAGGGTGCCTCAAGATCCAACAAGTGGTATCAGAGGGAGGTTATTCCAAATCGGCTTAACAACCGGGAATAATGGGGTCTCTTGATCATGATCTCGCTTCTACTAGTGGGGAAAATTTTAATATAAATGAAAAAGGATTATCACCACCTTTATTTATGGGCAAAAATTATAAAGGGTGGAAAATATTAATGAAAAATTTTCTTAAGGCCTTAGATGAAAAAGTTTGGAATATTACTATTGAAAAGCCACCTAGCGTACTAACTAGAAATGAAATTGTATTAAATTTAAAATCTATGAATTGTATATTTTGTGCGTTAGACCAAAATATTTTCAAACTTATTTATACTTTACCTACCGCACATGAGATTTGGAATTTTCTTGAAAGAACTTATGATTCTCCTTCTACAGGTATGGAAAAATTGCAAGAACCGGAGAATATGCAAGCTTGCACAAGTCTTCAAGAATGCTCCTCTCATGACGGATCAATGGAGCACACATCAAATGGAAGAGAAGAAGAAGTACTATCTTCGAAAGAGGAGTGCCAAAAAGATGTAAAAGAAACTATATGTTCAAATCGTGCCTCTCCCGAAAGCAATGTAAGGAAATCAAATCCCTTTTTTTGTACTTTTATTTCTACATTACAATTGCTTCAAACTACAAAGCGCAAAATTAAGAAATTAAAAAATGCTAATAAACATTTGCGCTTAGAAAATAAAAATTTAAAGGCAAAAATTAATGAAGAATCAAATTCTAATTTATCTAGTTCTACCCAAGGCTCCTTAGTTGAAAACATTACACCTTGTATAGAATTTAATGATCTAAAAGAAAAATGCAAGGAACTTGAAAAGGAACTTCTTTTTATAAAAGAACAAAATGAAAGATTATGTTTAGAAAATTCATCTTTGGAAAATGATTATGCTAAGTGTAACGACTATAAAATTGAAATTAAAGAGATGGATGAAACATTTGATGAATATAGAAATAACTATCAAAATCATATTGAGTCAATTGTTTCCATTCTTAAAAATAGCACAATCGCTTATAATAAAGCTAGACATAATTTAAAGATTAAGAATAATGAATTAAAAACAAAAATCAACTTGCTTATAAAAATGGTAATTACAAATTCATAATATCAAACTATATCTAAAAACAAGTTGAATATGAATATGAACATTTTAACTAAGTTTAATAATGGGAGTAAGGAACATAAAGGATTTGTAAATCAAAATCAAAATCACCATTATTTACAAAATTATGTTTCTCCCAACCTAAAATTAAATGCAAACAAATTTACTTCAAATTATAAATTCAAAAATCATTTTGAGCCAAATATTCAAGTAAATGATTATGGAAATTTGAAAACTAAAAATAATGTTTGTCTAAGGTTTGAATGGAGGCCCAAAGTTAAAGATGAAACACTAACTCCACTCAAAAGGGCCCATTCATCACTATCTCCCCAAAAGCAAACACGATATATTTGGGTACCCAAAGGAACCGCCATACCCGGTCCTCTTTGGATACCTAAATCTCCCATTCAATAGTATCCTATCATCTGCATGAAGTAGAAATCAATTAAAAATGAAATATCAATTCTCTACTTCATGATGTGCTTTATTTTCTTTTTGTTTTTTGCTTTTATTTCTTTGAGCCATCATGATAAGATCACTTTATATAACATGTGATATGACTTTCACATATTAAACCAAAATTCATAAATAAATCAAATTGAATAAAGTTGAATAAAAAGTCATATCATTTTTCAAGTGATCTACTTATCCTTTTTATTTTTACCCTTCTAAATCCATTTCCTAAAAGTCTTATAAAATTTGAAAAACTAAATTTGTCATATGGTATTATTAAGACTAAATGAAATAAGTGTCAAAATGGATTCAAAAGGTGTTTTTAGGGGTATTAGGCTAGATTTATAAAATGCGCAAGTTTTGCTTAGTTATGTAATATATTTGCGTCATTTTTTATTACCCCTAGTATGTTTAATCATAATCATGTCAAACCGGAATTGAAAAATTGCATGAATATTATTTCACTTATTTATGATCATTTCACTTATGCATATGTTGTGCAAAACTCAAGAATTAAGGTTTAATGAATATGGAGCTTTAATGAATATGAAACCCATGTACTAAAATTTTAACTTCGGCAACTTTTTGCGATTTCTTCTCGTCTCCTCACTTCTTTAGACAGGCCTTACATTGCACAAACATAATTAAGCAAAATCAGAAGCCAAATTGAAGAAAATATTGGCTATATGATTAAAATAAGCACTCTCTGTGAGCTAACGCAGCCGCTAGGACCTAACATCGGCGCTAGCTCAAGTATCCGATTTTCTGTAATTTTAAAATTCTGAAAAATCACTGAAAATATATGTTTTTGTTTAATATTCAAAAACCAAAGAGAAAATTTATAAAACCTTTCAAAAATAACCAAAAAAATAGTTTCTCATTGTATTCATCATTCACCTTGCAATCTTTCTCTTTAATATTTTGAAAAGGTTGAATATGAATTCTTTTATATATTTCACTTACAATAATTAATTATGAGTATCAAAATCTCTATGTGATAAAATTAATGATCATAGTTATATTATGTAATATCAAAAGATCTTTTAATTCAAACATTACACATAACTACAAAATATCATTTTGGTTCTTTCATAAAATTGGTGATCATGATAATTATATGAATAAATTATGTATTGTGATTGCATGTACCTTACTATATCTAGACCTTAGAATCACCTTGATATCAATAACATCAGATCATATCATCGCTTAATTCTAGGCCTTCAAATTGAATTTCTATCGATATAAAAGACATGCAATATTCTTATGGCATAATATGAACTCATCATACTAGCATTATCAACTAAAAAATATTATCATTCATGCTAGTTATCAATAATGCCATAATGAATCCATCTTAAAGTAGAAAAATTGAAAGATAAAATAATTATGTGACTTTAAAATTGTTTCTGTAGTACAAAATGCTTAGGATGTCCATGATCGTTCACCCACATTATGTGTCTCACAATAGCGAGGGCGTAGGATTGTATGCATTAGATGACCTAACCTCTATGTCATGTCTTGTCCTTAACTGGGGAGTGTTCCAGTGGGGCCTTACGAGGCACTGGGGGGAAATAGTGCTAGGTTGAGCGTTCTCTGGTGTGTGCATATGGGATTAACACCCCATCCTACGGCATGTGTGCAGCTCCTCATGCCCATCTGTCATTTAGTATGGGGCTAGTGTGTAGGCATACAGTTAGGGTATTATAATCTAGGACATTCCTATTTCATATATTTTGCATGCACTCTTTATGATTATATTATTCATGCATTCTTGCTTTTGATCGAACATGCTTATTTTGTGTTTTGCATATTTTATCATTTTTGAGCTCTAATGATCTTATAAAACACAAATATATGAAAACCAGATAAAAATATAAAAACCATTTTTTGAACAAATAAAACATACTTGAATAGCCTTCTTACCATTTCCAACTTCTCTGAAATTTCTACCCTAAGAAGGTCTATATATATTATCTATGCCAAAAGAAAAATTTTCAAAAAATCTCAAAAATTGAGTACTGTTTCAGCGTTAACTACTTAACGCCAGGCATTAGCCTTTTTCTCCAGAGGAAAATTCTGCTTTCACTAGTATCTTTCTGGTATTTTTCCAATGATTTTTCTCAGTTTATTGTGTCTGATTTCAAATTATTTTGTTATTAATTTTGTTGTTTTCCTCCAAAATACAAAAAAAGAAATTCAAATAATTCAAGATGCTCAAAAATATGTTTTGTTATTTGTTTTGCTTTAACTCTTTACAAAATTATGGTTTGACTATAAAACTTCACAAAAGCAAACATCTTAGTTATTTTTGTTTCAAAAGGTCAAAATTGTTTTTGGCATACACTTAAAGATTGCCTTCAATGTCTAATTTTAATTTCAAATTTCCTAAACATTGTTTTATCTTCATGCCTTGACCTTAATCTGATTATGTGCAATGAAATAGTCTATAGATAATTGTGTATGATTGCGTAGCATGCCTCTATGTATGAGTAATGCTTTATGTTAATCAATGAATTATACACTCACTATTTTGGTAATCTACATGTGCTCATAATCTTAGTCTTGCATGATTGTGTAGTGTAATTGTTTTAATATATTAAGTTGTATGTCTAAATTACCTACATCGTCTTTCAAAAATAAATTCCATGCACAATTTAGAAGTGTTATTTCAATAATATAAATGTCTGCAACAACAAGTGAATTCGGAGACCTTTGGCCCAAAATAAAAATTTGAAATAAAAAGCCAAAGATAACTCCACCAAGCACTACTCACCCTCCTGATAAGTCTTAATGAGCATTGTGAGGTTGAGCACCTTGGAAAGAATTGTAAAGTGTCTTGTGCAAACACACTCATCTTTTATCACTTCTATTTGTACACTGGATCACTAAAAATAAAAAACAATAAAATTGATTATGTGATCCCCCAAGCAATACTTCGCTCCCTGATAAGTCTTAGTGAGCATTGTATGGGCGAAGCACCTTGGTTGTTGTACTCATTATCTGTGCCTTGAAACTTTATTCTAAATTTGATGTGTGAAAGTAATTATAAGATTGCATCCTTAATATTGTTGTCACTATTTCATTATATATGTCATGTGTTTTGATTATTTCACTTGTATACTTTTATCAAAACACCTAATGTACACATCATTGATTTTCATAGAGTTTCTACTCATGAGAATTGGATCCTAATGCAAACATTACATAATTCTCTAAAAACTCAAGTAAAAGCACTAGATTGCAATGCATGATTTCTACAATGTTTTCTTTACTTGAAATACGAATTGGTTACATTGTAGTTATTATCTTTTTGAATATATTAATTCATGCTTGCCTATTTGTTATGAAAAATTTCAAAGTTAAAATGCTCAAACGTGAAAAGTCTAGACATATTGTTAGAATGGTCAAACTATAACAAAAATACTACTCTTATTTGTTTTGTTTTTGTTTTCCGCATTTCTCTATCTAATCATGTATCCTTATATCATGTGTTCTCATGCTTATTTCTACATTTTGTTTTCACTTCTGCTTTTTCAAATAAACTTGCATCTATCTTAACAAGTAGACTCACTATTATTAAATTTAAAAAGCAAGTTATTACATTCCTTTGGTATAATCTTTGAATCATGTTCTTTCACGCTTATCATATAAATTTTCCGATGTGCTACTCTCTCCCTTAGCTCGATCATGACTTACTTTATGTTTACACAAAACTCTTATTCCTCTCTTAGTTATGTCCCAACTTTTGTCGTCTTTATTCTAGTTTTGTTTCACTCCACCCTCTTTTGCTAAAAACAAAGGGGGAGAATAAAATGCTAAACCATATTGATTAAGGGAGTAGGATTCACTAGATTAAGGGGGAGCATGTATCTAGTTTATGGGAGTATACACTAAGGGGGAGCATCTTTGTAGGGGGGCACAATGTTCAATGAACCATAATTCCTATCATTATCTTATAATTGCTGAGTGTCATATATCTTTATAAAAACACAAATTCTTTATCTATAAATCTGATTTATCTCTAATTGGATTTTTTATTATCAAAAGGGGGAGATTGTTGGAACATGGTTTTCCGTATCCATTTGGTTTGAGAATAACAAATCGTACTTGTATTTGATCTTGTTTGCCATTGTGTTTTTAGCATGCAGTTTTGGACAGATATGACACCAGGTGCTACAACAATGGTCTGGCACTAACCACAAGCTGGAGGATTGAAAGATGTTTAACACCAGGCATTAAGCTTAACGATGGGCGTTAGCGCTAGACGAAAACGGCGTTCGAAGAAATTGTGCTTGACGAAAGAAGAAGCCCGTTCGACGAAATGCGTTCGACAAAAATTGGCGTTCGACGAAATGAGTGGCGTTCGACGAAATGAAATTGATGTTCGACGAAATGGCGTGCCAACTGATTAAAGAAAGAAAGTCAACGCCAGGCATTAGTCTTAACGCTGGGCGCTATCCGATCGACGAATTTGGCAAGGAGAAAGCAGCCGTGATTACAGGAGGAACTTTAGGAATGATTTGCCCAACGCCCCGCGTTAGCCTTAACGCCGGCGTTGATATTGCCTAAAATAAAACAATTCCTAAAGTGCAGAATCTCCTTCCTCTTCTGAAGATCCGAGCCATCAATATGTTGTTATACATGGTCAACGCCCTGCATTAGCACTTAACGCCGGCTTTAGCTCAAAGTCTATAAATTGGATGATTTCGATGTCTCCGTCAACTGATTGCCAAGAGCCCTATTCCAGCACTTCAGAATCTTTGTGAGAGCTGTATTTCCAGACAAACACATCTCCCGCTCATATTTCAGAAGGAGGAATCAAAGGAGGCTTAGATCAACATGCTAACACAACACGAAGAATGCACGCTTGGACTTTAACGATCTTTAGCGATTCTTCGGCGTCTCCTTCAGATTACCTCATAGGGAGTTTCATATTTATATTTTGTATTTGTCTTTTATTTTATCGTTGTAATCGGTTCGTGAATTCGCCTCGTGTTGGCGACTAGGTCTGGTAGGACTTAGGGAGTAATTCGCCTCATGTCGGCGACTAGGTCTAGGGAGTAGATCAAGGGGGTGCTCGAGGCCTTTCTGCTGATAGATTGGCTAGAGCGGCTTGAGGCCGTATCTGGGGAGAGATCGGCTAAAGCCCACCGGTTCGTGGGTATACGAGTCGGTATAGAAAATGAAAAGAGTCTTTCATTATTCGCTTTGATTTCTAGCGTCATTGAAGTCAAATTTTGTAATCAAGTTTATTAATGATAATCATGCCTTTTCATGTTGAATAAAATTGATTTCATTATTCCAATCTCTTCAGTCTTGATTTAACTTACTTCGACATAAAATATCAAAAGTTCTCTATTAAAGTTTAATGTTTTTAAAACCCTTATTCACCCCCCCTCCCTCTAAGGGTGTCTCAAGATCCAACAATTTCCACTATGATAATCACCACAGCAACACCCCAATAATGAAAATAAAACAAGACGAAAGCTCATATTTGGGTGTGCCACTAGGATTGGCTTTTAGGCTTTGGTGAGATAAAGGTGGAGCTGAATCAATAGGAAGGGGTAGGCACAAAGGAGCTAGCAAGGATAGGACTAACGGTAGGGTACACAAGTTCAACCGGGCCAAAATGATGCCCAACATGACGCTCGCGCATTAGAATCATCCTATGCCAATGCTTCAAGAGTCGCTTGGGGCAAGTTCATAGCCACCGAGAAAGGCAATTCTTCCTCCTGACTCGAGCAATACGAATCTAGCAATCATCTACACTCATCCATATGCTACCTTTTTATTCACAACAAATTCACCAAATTGAGTAGAGTAAACAACATTTACACCAATAGAAAAATGTAAACTAAAACCATAAAGAGAAATCTACTCTTCATGGATTTCTATGCAAACCATGAGCACTTGACTAGGAGCACTACATGAGTCAACATTTTATTCCACCTCACAATCCTAAGCTAGCACAGAGATTTTCCCAATAACACACAAGAAACGAGTTGAACTCGTAACGCGCCTACGGCTATGTGCGCGCTCAAGTGGGTGTTGTGGTGTGCGATGAAGATGAAAATTACTAAATAAATGAAATAAATATACTTTTGGCATGCATTGACATTGAGTGCGTGCAATGGTTAACAAATACAGCAGCTCTCCCCCAGACTTAATCTAAACATTCCAATACAAGATATATAATAAAGACTAAAATAACAGGTAGGGGAAGAGAAGTTACCCAATGCTCAGAAGTGAGCATACCAGAAGATTGGCGTGTAAACCCAAACAAAGCCGCAGCATCCGCCAAACAAGATAATTGTCGCGCACCTGCAGGAAAGAGAGACTCCAAGCAAAACATATATAATACTCAACTAATAGCATATTAACACAATAAAACAAAAAGATTTTGGTTATCTCCAAGCATCGCTTTTGTTTACCGTCCTTAAGCTGCACTCAATATGAAAGTATCTAGTTGCTACCTAAATTACCTAGAGGGGGGTGAATAGGTGGTTTCTATGGCTTTTTGCGGAATTAAAAACTATAGAAATTAAAACACATAGAAAACCAAAGAGCACAGCACAACACAAGGAATTATTGTGGTTCCTCGATCTTGGGTAGTCCACTTTCCACCTCACTTATCTAGCACCCCCGGCTAGACTAGGCTACTTCACTGATCTCAGATTATGAATAATCCTACAACTTGGAGTCAAACTCCTACAAGCTTGGAGAACAAACTCTCCTAAAACTCGGAGACAAAGCTCCTACAAACTCAGAAGATAAACTTCCTACTAGCTCGGAGACAACGCTCCTACAACTCGGAGTAAAACTCCTACACTCAGAAGAAAAACTTCCTACAACTCGGAGACAATGCTCCTACAACTCAGAGTAAAACTCCTACACTCGGAAGCAAGCTTCCTACAACTAGATTGAATCGGAAATCTGGATCTAGAAAGAAGGAAGAAGAAATCTTGCCTTGAGAGAACTTGATCTGAACACTTAGGAGACAACTAGATCTGAAAGGAACTTGATGAGATCTGAAATCAGAGATCTAGTTGACTCTTTTCTTCAGGAAGAACCGATCAAAAACTTTGTCGGCGGCAGCTAGGGCTTTGCAAGAACGAACAGAGCCGACGGCATTTTTGCGATCTTTTCCACTGTATGATTTCGAAATCACGATTCTTCTTTCTTCAGCGGATAATATCTTAGCTATTTATAAGCCTTCTAATAACGGCTAGAAGCGTTACTTAAGGAACGGCGGCCACGTGGAAGGATGCCCTAAATAAACAGACGGATGACATGAACGCGTTCTGTCCGCATTCGTCGAGTGGCTTCAAAGATTCGACGAATTCGTTGATGCAAAGTATTTGATCTGACGAATTCTTCGAAGTAGCTAAATTCATTCGACGAATTTACTTGGCTTAAAACTTGTAAGGGCTGAGAAGAACTTCTTCAAGAGGTTGGCTCATTCTTCAATGAGTTCGTCGAACGAGTTATCTTATTCGACGAACAAACTTGGGTTTTGCTTGGAGACAGAAAGAAGAGAAGAATATATATATATATCGTCGACGAGAATGAATGTTCTTGACGAATTCGTCGACTTAAGGATTGCTCGACGAATTCGTCGAATGGAACTTCTTTAATATTTAGAATAACAGCGGTCGACGAAAACATATCAGTTCGTCGAACGGAGTTCGATGAACGCTGAACTTAGAACTTAACTTGAACTGATCATTGAATGGCTCTCGACGAAATCCCTTGTGTTCGTCGAACGGAGCTCGATGAACTCACAGATTTTTGTCGAATGAAAAGAGACGTAGGAAAAATTACATCTTCTTCTTGATCATCAGCTGCACCTCCTTCCATGAGCTTCATTAGTCTTGACAAAGAAGTGTATCCCAATAGAGAGATCACACAGGAGTCAACACCATGTTCCACACAATGAGGAATTATATTGTGTGAAGCTGTGCTTATTGACCCACTGTGACCTGACATTGGTCTACACTTTAGTAATATGAACCTGCAAGACCACATCTAAAATGTATGATCAAATACACTACAATTCATCTTAGTTTGAAGAGGACTTCTTCAAATCAAGGACATTGTGACTACAATACCCAACAATCTCCCCCTATTTGATGAAGTCAGAACCCTATCTACTAAGATGAATTGCACAGAGAATTATAAGTTATAAAAACACAGTGAAATAAGGAGAGTTAAAACCTTAGCTTTTCGACATACTCTCCCTTTCAACTTTCTCTGCCTTTCAACTTATCTCCCCCTTTCTGACTACTTCAGATAGGGAAGAAAAAACATGATATATCAACAGAGTTCTCCCCCTCAGCAACTGCATAGGAGTCCTCATTTGGGAGTATACTTTGAATCTCCCCCTCAATCTCTTCTCCCCCTTAGAATGTCAGTGCCTGGACTGATTTCCTAAGCTTTTTAGCAATCTTGCTATATACTTCTTATTCGGGTCATGTACCACGAACATCCTCTGTCCAAATGCCTGATTAGAGTTATGGTTGGCCTTTGGACATACCTGCAATCACAGATTAATTTCCCTTAGGAACCCAACCAGAGTTGGGTCCTAGGTTCCTGGTTAGACGGCTTCCACTTGGATTGTTAACCTTGTGAGTGGTCGACCTTGCATTGTTAACTAGTGGAGTCTTAAAATTTCTAGGATTAAACCAGCAATCTATGGCGAAGTGGCCAACTTTGCCACAACACCAACAATCAAATCGATTGTATCGTCTCTTGTTTTCCTGCTTCACCTTTTGAACGGGAGGTCTAGTAGGAGCAACATTCTTAGAAGTAGAAGCCTCGTGGTTGCAACACACGCATGACTCCTTCTTCTCTTCAAGAGATTTGGCAACAATAGATTGGATCTTTGGTGCTTTCTTAGCAACTGATACATGTACAAATGAACCATGATCCTTGAGGATTACTTCTTCATAAGGTGCCTTGAAAGCAGTTGTTTCGAGGCTTCGGGGACGGCTCCATCCTTGGTTCCCCTTACTTGACTCGACATGAGTTGGTCTTGTAAAGTGACCATACATGGACTCAAAATCATAAGTTTTTGTAGGGAACACTACCTTCTTGAATGGGGTTTGATTTTGGTCAACCTTGCCCTTACCTTGAACAGCTCTTTTCTTAGCGGCCTTACTACTTTCAGCCTCATGACCAAGGCCACTACCTTTCGCAGGAGCAGAAAATCTATCAATGATTGGAAGAATAGTTTTTGGTTTGGAGAAGCTTTCAACTATCTTCCTTTCCACCACTAACTTTTCTTCTAATTCATTTATGAATTTCTCCTTAAGATTTAATAACTCAGCGGAGCTTTTAAGTTCATCTTTCAAGAGTTGGATTTCATCTTTTAGAGGAGTTAATTTTGCAATTTCCTCCCTCAAATCTGATTCCACCGTCTTGAGAGATTCAATCTCTTTTGCTTGAGATTTAACTACCTTGCGGCATTTGTTAAATCCTTCCAAAACGGCTTTATACTGAGTCATTAGTTCTGAATTCTCCTCTGAAAAATAGCCTTCATTTGCACTGGATCCAGTTTCAGAATCAGAAAGAGGAGTGTGCGAGTTTACCTTCCCTTCATAAGGCATGCCGTAGTTATCCGGATCTGAATTTGCCATAAGCCCAAGGTAGGCTTCATCATTCGAGCTTGACTCGCCTGAGTCGCTGTCGCTAAGAGTCTTGGTCTTCTTTGCCAAGAAGCTCTTTTCTTCTTTCTTCTTTCTTCTTTCCTTTGAGGGATTTCTTCTCTTTCTTCTTTTTGTATGGACATTCCGTACTTAAATGTCCTGGCTTATTACAACAATAACAAATAATATCAGTTGAAATCTGTTTATTCGGTTTAGTTTTATACCTGTCGTTGTTGTGTTCCTTCTTGTGATGATCATCATCACGTCTTGATCTTCTATGATCTGAAGAGGACTGACTTTTCCTTTGGCTTCTTTTTCTGTGCAACCTCTTGAATTTCTTGGAGAGTGAAGAGAACTCTCCATCATACATATCAGAGCATGAGGGGCAAGCATCTGATTCATCATCTTCATCTGAGGATTGTCTCCGGACAGATGATGTGGCTTTATTTCTTCTTGACACTTTAGCCTTCAATGCTACAGACTTCTCTCATCCAGAAGTCGAGCATCCTTCTTGTTCTGCTTTTCTGATGCTGGGCTTTAGTTCATGGGAAAGAAGTTTCCCAAACAGTATCTGTGGCTCCATGGTAGCCAACTTTCTGAATTCACGGATGGCAATAGCCTTGGTATCCCATTCTTTCGTCAGGGATCTCAAGAACTTGACATTCAGTTCTCCGACGGTGAAATCTCGATCATAATTCCTAAGACCATTTACTATCTTAAAGAACTTCTCATAAGTATCAGAAATGGAGTCTCTTGGATCTTGCTTGAATGCTTCATATTCTTGGTTTAGCAACGATCGTCGATCATCCCTCACTTCTTATGTACCTTCCATAAGAACAACTATGGAATCCCACATCTCCTTGGCAGACTTGCAGTGTATAAGATTTTGCAACATCGAATCGTCCACTACACCAGCAATGATGTTCTTTGCCTTCTTGTCCAAGGCGACGAGAGCAATCTCATCTTTGTCTAGTTCCAACATCTTCTTGGGAATCATAATAGCTGAATTTATTGAAGATGGCTTCATAGGAACATGGGGACCTTCCTCAACTATCTGAAAAATTCTCGGGTCGGTGGCTTCCATGTAGAACTTCATTCTTTCCTTCCACATGGGGAAGTTCTCTTTAGAGCAGACCGACAATTTGATGGAATCCTTGGATCTGTCCATTCCAGACATGCTTGCTATTGCAACTAGATTTAAAGATCTTGTTCAAGGTGTTAACCTTTATCGAACAACCTCCCTCTGATACCAATTGAAAGTATCTAGTTGCTACCTAAATCACCTAGAGGCGGGGGGGATAGGTGGTTTCTATGGCTTTTTGCGGAATTAAAAACTATAGAAATTAAAACACATAGAAAACCAAAGAGCACAGCACAATACAAGGAATTATAGTGGTTCCCCGATCTTGGGTAGTCCACTTTCCACCTCACCTATCTAGCACGCCCGGCTAGACTAGGCTACTTCACTGATCTCGGATTATGAATAATCCTACAACTCGGAGTCAAACTCCTACAAGCTCGGAGAACAAACTCTCCTACAACTCGTAGACAAAGCTCCTACAAACTCGGAAGATAAACTTCCTACTAGCTCGGAGACAACGCTCCTACAACTCGGAGTAAAACTCCTACACTCGGAAGAAAAACTTCCTACAACTCGGAGACAACGCTCCTACAACTCAGAGTAAAACTCCTACACTCATAAGCAAGCGTCCTAAAACTCGGAGACAAATCTCCTACAAAAATATTGTAAAGAAATTTTACAAAACTTTAGATTGAGGAACAATCTTCTTCAAATCTTCTTGAGACTTAACTTGATCAGATCGGAAAATAAAAGATCTTCTTCTTCCTTGATTGAATCGGAAATCTGGATCTAGAAAGAAGGAAGAAGAAATCTTGTCTTGAGAGAACTTGATCTGAACACTTAGGAGACAACTAGATCTGAAAGGAACTTGGTGAGATCTGAAATCAGAGATCTAGTTGACTCTTTTCTTCAGGAAGAACCGATCAAAAACTTTGTCGGCAGCAGCTAGGGATTTGCAAGAACGAACAGAGCCGACAGCGTTTTTGCGATCTTTTCCACTGTATGATTTCGAAATCACAATTCTTCTTTCTTCAGCGGATAATCTCTTAGCTATTTATAAGCCTTCCAATAACGCCTAGAAGCGTTACTTAAGGAACGGCGACCACGTGGAAGAATGCCCTAAATAAAAAGATGGACGGCATGAACACGTTCTGTCCGCATTCGTCGAGTGGCTTCAAAGATTCGACGAATTCGTTGATGCAAAGTATTTGATCTGACAAATTCTTCGAAGTAGCTAAATTCATTCGACGAATTTACTTGGCTTAAAACTTGTAAGGGCTGAGAAGAACTTCTCCAAGAGGTTGCCTCATTCTTCAATGAGTTCGTCGAACGAGTTATCTTATTCGACGAACAAACTTGGGTTTTGCTTGGAGACAGAAAGAAGAGAAGAAAATATATATATATATCGTCGACGAGAATGAATGTTCTTGACGAATTCGTCGACTTAAGGATTGCTCGACGAATTCGTCGAACGGAACTTCTTTAATCTTTAGAATAACAGCGGTCGCGAAAACATATCAGTTCGTCGAACGGAGTTCGACGAACGCTGAACTTATAACTTAACTTGAACTGATCATTAAATGGCTCTCGACGAAATCCCTTCTGTTCGTCGAACGGAGCTGGACGAACTCACAGATTTTCGTCGAACGAAAAGAGACGTAGGAAAAATTACTTCTTCTTCTTGATCATCAGTTGCACCTCCTTCCATGAGCTTCATTAGTCTTGACAAAGAAGTGTATCCCAATAGAGAGATCACACATGAGTCAACACCATGCTCCACACAATGAGGAATTACATTGTGTGAAGTTGTGCTTATTGACCCACTGTGACCTGACATTGGTCTACACTTTAGCAATATGAACCTGCAAGACCACATCTAAAATGTATGATCAAATACACTACAATTTATCTTAGTTTGAAGAGGACTTCTTCAAATCAAGGACATTGTGGCTACAATACCCAACACAATACATGTATTAAGTAGTAGTAACAAGTGTTTTTAACCAAAACAAGACATCACGGTAAGAAAAATAGCACATAAATTAAACCAAACAGCACAAAACAACAAAACTAACAGTAGAGAAACAGAAGGGCGGCAAAGGGTCCGCCACACCTCAGCTATATGATAATTTATGATGATCCTCCCCCGCTATATGAGAAAGAGAAGAGGTGAAAGATTTTTGGCCAAAGGGAGATTTGTCTTCCCTGCCCCACGCCTCTTACTTCGCACGCTGGAGGGCAAACCTGCGAGCATGGTTCTCCAATATTTCCCGCTTTAATTTCTCCACAGAAGGCGATCGTCAACGAGCACCAGACGCTTGCTCAGAAAAAGTTTCAGTGCCATCATTCTCAAATTGGGGCTTCATTTCCTCACCCCCTGTGGATGAAAGATCGGCCCATCGCACCTGCTTTATAGTTTTACCGTCATTGCTCAAAATTAAAGATGTTTCTAATATTTCATCACTCGCCCTACAGGCAGTAGCAGCAGCAACAATATCATTTTTCCACTCCCGCGAACTTTCGCATCTCTCCACAACAGTTTCTACTTCAGTTTCTTCCATGATTTCATCAAAGTCCTTTTTCCTTTTGATACACTCTTCCTTGTACTCAATGATACTTGAACTATCATCAGATTTCAATAAACATGTATCACGGAATAAATTAGGCTCATCATTGGCCATAGTGCGCATTGGAAGGGATAGAGGGTGTTCAACCTTAATTGATAAGGGTGCATGCCTCACCGAGAAATGCGGAGTTGCCCCACTCTCTTTCAGAAAGGGAGTACCCAAGATAGGGATAGAGTCATTCTCTATGGGTCCAAATACTTGTAAGTTGGTGATGACATCCGTCCCATCCACACTAACGTGCATATTTTTACCTCACCTTCGGTCTCAATTACAACACCATTCGCCAGCACTAGCGATGCCCGCTCGTCTTTGTTCATGTTCAAGTTCAATTTACCACATCTTGCAGAGCAAGAACATTTTGAGATGATCCCGAGTCGCATAGTGCGGACATCTCAATATCATTAATTTTGCAGCCGACTACACATGTGTCCTTATGGCTACCATCCGCATCCGAGATGCTTTTTCCATGCTCCGGTGGATTTTTTTTAGTGTTCCTCGAGAGAGCGCCCAAGGTGCGCTCGTAGATCTCTTGGGCCAATTGGCCTAACTGTGTCTCCCAGTTCCTCATGGAAGAAATTTGATTGGCCATATTAGTTTGGGCCAGATCAACGAACTTCTCCATCCTTTCTTCCAAAGCACTCTTTCTTTGGGGCGGTGCAGGTTACGTATAACTCGGGTGTGGTGTCCGCGGCTGGCTACCGGAGGCTTGAGCATCATATTGATGCTAGACCCCTTGCCATCATTGGCCAGGAGCCTTTTGATTCCATGAAAAGTTCGGGTGATTTCTCACACCCAGGTTATAAGCATTATTAAACGGCACCGCCCGATTTTGACTATTCAGAAAATTCACACTTTCATCATAAGAAAGGTTAGTAGATTTCTCACCTGCGGGGCACTCATACGCATGGTGCCCGCAGTTTCCACAACCTTGGCATGAAATTGCCATCACTTGGGCCTGCTGAGTAATCTCTCTGGGTGGTGCGGTTGCATTCACCTCGAAAAGATTCCTAGCACCTCTCGGTGCATTCCTTCCCGCAGTCCAATAGGTGCTATGCGAAGCCATGCCACAGATGATCCTCAGCGCCTCGTCTGGAGTTAGATTCATAATCATTCCACCCGCAGCAGCGTCGATCATTGCCCTGTAGTTAGGTTCAATAGCAAAATATAAGATTTCCACTATATTCCAGGGCTCACAACCGTGTTGCGGGCATCTGCGCAGCAGTTCCGCAAACCTCTCCCATGCTTCAAATAAAGACTCCTGATCCAGCTATCTGAAAGTAGCAATCTCTCACCAGGCATTCACAATCTTGTCCACAGGGTCGAACTTTGAAAAGAACTTTGAAGAGAGGGCCTCCCAAGTGGCAACGGTCCCAGAGGGGATAGTATGCATCCATGCCTTAGTTTTATCCCTTAAAGAAAAAGGGAACAGCTTGAGCTTGACCACCTCATCAGTGATCCCAACATAATGGAAAGTACCGCAGATATCCGAGAACTCTGCAAGGTGAAGATTGGGGTCTTCACTCGGCAGCCTAGAGAACTGTGTGTTATTCCGAATCATGTTCAGTATGGCCGGCTTGATCTCGAAGTGACTGTTGACGATATTTGGGCCAAACCCCGGATAGACACTCCCCATAGTAGGAGTAGTGAAATCACGCATCGTTCGCACACGAGGGTGGACCACTTCCTCGTCATCAGGAATTCTTTCACTTCGGACCATTACCAGCTTGGCCCACACCCTCAACTCTTTCTCTCGCAGCCATCTCACATATACAAGCTCTTCTAGCCCGTTCCATTTACAGATCAACACCAGCAGGTTCACCTGGATTCTCTCCTTTCATAACACAAAAGACATAAAACAATCAAAAGAAAACAGCATGCTTACAACTATTCTCCTGGTAGAGAGAACACATGACAGTTGCACTCCCCGGCAACGGCGCCAAAATCTTGATGCGCGTTCGTTAAGTGCACCGGTCGCACGAGAAATAAAATGGGAGCAAGTCCCCGAGTATCGATCTCTCGAGGAGTGCAAGTAGGTTGTGTGGATTTCATAATCAGGAAAATAACTGCAAGTTTGATTTCGAACCAAACGGGGGGTTTTGATTTGGGATCCTAAGTTATCAACAAGAAATAAAATGAGGGTCGCAATCACCTCTTCTCCAGGCACGCTCCTAGCTATTGCTAGGACGGTACTATCACAGCACACTGCAACACAAGATCTTAGAACAAGGAATTCCACTTATATAAAAAACACCAAAATAATCACACAAACATGATTATCATCTAGAGAAAAGTTAGGGTTTTTATACATCATGACAACATCTCAAAACACATTATCAATACTACAATAAGGAAAGGGGGAGAAATACAACCGAGCATACGAAGGCATGCCGGGACTCACGGTAGGACTCAAGGGTTGTCAGTCCTTGTCTGAGCTCGATCCACGGTTGAATCCAGGGTACGGAAGGGTTTTCAACTCCTTCAATTGAGCCCGCCTTCTTTGCTGATCTATGCTGGCAGCAATCTTGTCGGAAACTTCCCAAAACGCAGTACGTAATGACCGGAAATGGAGCTTGAGAGCTGGCAATAATGGCAGTGGCCGGAGACGAAGCTATAGCGAGAGTTTTACGAAGAGATGGTGGTCGGAGCTTCTCTCCCAAGGTGGAACTCAGTTGAGGGCGAAGATGGAGCCCTCCCGCTCATCCGTACGGCTCGCCAATGAAAAGGCCGAAAAAACGGATGTTTAGGTCGGACGATCCTGCGCACTTAAATAGAGGCGTTAATTTTAAGGAACGCACTATCAAAATGCACGACTGTGCATTTTGGCCGTGCGATTTACAGAGATAAACAGCGCCAGGAGCTATAGGAAGGCCGTTCGTTTTTGTTCAGGCACGAGCAGTGCGCTCGTGTGCGACCAAAAACACACTGGTTATGACAGACCACATATTTCGATGGTATTCAGGTAGGTCGTGCATTTTCCTTCACGCACGATTGAATTCAATCGTGCATTAAGGAAAATGCACGATGAACATCATCACATAAAGCTCTGAGTAAATCGCACGATCACATCAATCATGCGTTGACAATAATCGCATGGTCGTGCAATTTACCCAGACTGCAATGCTCAGCTCATGGGTTTGATCCACCTGCATTCAATCAAAATATAAGCTCCTACCACATAGGAAATCACAAAGCATCCACAATACAAGCATGAACAGGCATGGGGAGCCCCCAAAGGCATACCCCCAACATAGAATGTGCAATTGCCCACCCCAATAGGCGAAAAGAGTGCACTATGTGTAAAATGATAACTAAAATAAAAATGAGCATTTTAACGCTGAAATGGTAGTGCACGAGTGAGAAAACAAGACTAGATGAGTCTGAAAAACCCTATATAATTGGGACTCATCAGGGGGCGCGGCGCGTTGCTGGCGAACCAGACAATGGCAGAGAGCAAGCTTTCAGGACTCTGATGGCCCAGGAGGCCAAACCCCGGTGTGGGGATGGTCATTTTTGGTGTGTCCAGCGAGCCCGACGGAGTGACGTGCCTCCCAGGAGTCGCGAGAGGAGTCTCTGCAAGGGGCAATTGTATCAGGTCAAATCAAAAAACTCACCGAGGAGTTCAGGAAACTCACCGAGTCGCGACGAGGGGACATGCATGTTGGCAACATCCAGGTCCATGGCCGCCGAGCCGGTCTCCACAGGGGAGGGGAGTGTCCACCAGGGCCTCGCTCGCGATGGCCCCATCCAGAAGTGCGATTTGCAAAAAAAAGTAGTGTTAGCCTGAATAGGTGGGAGACCAACCTATCAACCAGAGTACATGTGCGGCGAGCTTGGTGTCAGGCGACGGATTCGGGTGGGAGGACCCATCCTCCCCTGGATGTCGTCAGACCGTCTTCGCCTTCCTAATCTTGGGGAAGGTCGGGGGAAACCCGTCAGGCGAGCCAAGGGGCGAGTTAGACGGTGATCGAATGCTCATTCGCACGGGATGCGTTAAGGCGAGCCTTGGATTCTTCCGAACGAGGGATTTTGATGGCTACTTTAGCGGGTGGCGAGAGAAGATGAAAGATAATAGAGTTACCCTTCGCCCAGGATTGGTGGTATTTATAGCAATGTGGATGGGGCCCACCAGAAGAATCCTGCCAGGTCAGCAGTGACCAGCGAACCCCTGGGGTTGAACGTTTCTTTACGAGCTTAGGATAATCTCGCAAAGAGCGGTGATTGTGTACTGTCGCAACCCGCACATTCTGAATAATTAATAAATATTATCAGAGCAAGGGGAAAATGCGCATCATGATGCCACGTCATGCAGGGGGCAACTATAGACACTCAGGCAGCCACTCAAGAAAATTTATAAAAGGAATAAATGTGCTTGAGTTTAAATATAGAATTTACATTTTTAGGTTGAGTCCGTGTACCTCGGCCCAGTGGATCAACTTGCCAACAAGTAGAAAACTAAACGTATGCAACGGAAAAATAGGTTCATTTTATCCTATATGAGCATAAAGATCAAACAATCCAGCAATGATGTGCACATTTCTAAATTTAGTATAAGTAAGGAAGGATTTTCTACGATCTACAAAGTAGGTGACATTACTTAAAATCATGTTATGCAAGAATGCCTTTTTTGTACATAAAATAACTCATGCATACTATCATAAAATTACCCAGAGAGCAAGTATATAACTTAACCAGTAAGTAACAGTAGAAATGCTTGCCAGTAATCTAACACCAAAAAAATAAAGCTATGGCGTCAACAACAGACACGAACCCATAGAAAACAAGCCACAAGTCTAAGCTAAGACAAGAGAAACAACTACCTCACAACCATGAGGGGAAATCAAACAAGTGCAGCATCCCGCAGCTCCGAAAAACACCAACTCAACTACCCAGACTGCTACTGCTCTGTGCCTGAGACATTCATAAAAAAGAATGCCTCAGCAAGAAAGTACAATTGGCAGGAAGAATAAAACCAAGGTTTTCAATATACAAGGATTAACAGTAAATCAGAAATAAAACATCGCAGGAATAGAGAAATTAATAGTTCAGCAATGATTAGATTAAAACAACCCGAGCTGACTCAATCGAGTGCACTCAATAAGTGGAATTCCTGCACCAAAAGTAATGGCCATATATATTATAACAATAATAATATATATATATTTGTATATATTTCAATCACTTGAGACTGATCAACTCAAAAAAGGGCATCATTTAACGCCGGGCAAATCATGACACTGAGGCGGAGGCACATAGTCCAACACGAACCATCAGTCCAAAATACAAGCCTCGGGTGTATGATCCACAAATAAAAAGCACTACGGCGGTGGTACATTCCACTAACGCTCACATCCCTACAATCCGACAGGGGTGTTGTGGCGGTGACTCCAGTCCAGACAAACCAACAACCCAACAGAGGCACTGTGGCGGTGACTCTTAGCTCACACAACCAATAGACTCCAACAGGGGTGATGTGGCGGTGACTCTAGTCTACACAAACCAACAGCCTAAACATAGGCGTCGTGGTGGTGACTCTTAGCTCACACAACCAACAGACTCCAACAGAGAAAACATAGCTCACACAACCAACAGACTCCAACAGAGCACACATAGCTCACACAACCAACATCCCAAACAAAAGAGTGTCAGACAGGAAAATAGGAGTACAGATAGATCTAATTGCAACTTAAGATGAGAGGAGCAGTAAGCACATGATTCATCATTTACTACTTAGGTGAACATTCAACTTATAAAAAGGTTAAAGATTTCAGCATGCCGACACTACACAAGACTCAGCGTCGGGACACGGCAATGATGCCGACGATAACCGAAAAAATCAAACAGTCGACAAAGTACTTAAATTGAGCGGAGAAGAAGGGTCTGGAACATGCTGTCGATAAAGGACAAGCAATTGAAGTCTTGTTGTCAACAAACCTTACACAAGCAATCACCACAACACTGACCATGCAGGATCATCATGCAGTCAACACAAAAGAAGTTGACTTTATGCATACAGTCAACAATGAACTTATGCAAATTGAACAATGCAGTCGCAAATAGATTATGCATTGAATGAAATTGACAAAGATGGCAATTGACTTAGATTTGAGCAATTAGATGAAATAACTTACTATGCAAGAGAAATGGGGACTATAGGTCATGCAGATGACACAAAGTCTCAAAATTATGCAAATGATAAACTCATGCGGTCTCTAGAGCGAAAGCGCGCAGTCACTAGGTAGAATGCATGCAGCAAAACACTCAAACCAAGCAAAAGCTATCATGCAGTTGATAAGAAGACTTGGGCAAAATTATGAAACATGCTCGCATAAAATCTTAGGATTTACGAAACACCCCAAAGGAAACAAAAGAAAAGACAAATAGCAGCTCCTACCTTAATCAGGAAACCAATCCAAGGCAAACAAAGCATAAATCATGCTACTTGCATTAAAGGAAGAGAAACAAGAAAAGAAACACTGCTACATGCATACCCTTGAAGAAGGTTTTTGCTTATTCATCAACCAGATAAATTTGGGCAAGCTTTTCGACGAACTAAGAGAGAACACTCGATGAAAGTTACATAACTCACTTGACAACATTATCGAAAGCATCCGGCGATTGACATGAAACTTACTCGACGAATTGAACTTAACCTCACGAGTTCACTCGACGAATCTAACTTCACTCAACGAATTTAACTTAGCCTCTCAAGTTCACTCGACGAATCTAACTTCACTCGACGAATTTAAATTAGCCTCTCGAGTTCGCTCGACGAATTAGACTTAACCTCACGAGTTCACTCGAGAAATTTTTATCACTCGACGAATTTAACTTTGCCTCTCAAATTCACTCAACGAATTAGACTTAACCTCACGAGTTCACTCGACGAATCTAACTTCACTCGACGAATTTAACTTAGCCTCTCGAGTTCATTCGACGAATCCCACTTCACTCGACGAATTTAACTTAGCCTCTCTAGTTCGCTCGACGAATTGGATTTAACCTCACGAGTTCACTAAATGAATTTAGTTTACTCAACGAATTTAAATTAGCCTCTCGAGTTCACTCGATGAATTGGGCTTAACCTCACGAGTTCACTAAACGAATTTAGATCACTCGATGAATTTAACTTAGCCTCTCGAGTTCACTCGACAAATTGGACATAACCTCATGAGTTCACTCGACGAATTTAGATCACTCGACGAATTTAACTTAGCCTCTCGAGTTCAATCGACGAATTGGACTTAACCTCACGAGTTCACTCAGCGAATTTAGATCACTCGACGAATTTAACTTAGCCTCTCGAGTTCACTAGACGAATTAGACTTAGCATCATGAGTTCACTCGACGAATTTAGATCACTCGCCGAATTTACTTATACTCAGCGGAATACACGAATTCACTCAACGAATTCGTCGAAGTCTTTCGACAAATTCTGCTATAGACAGCCAAAAAAACTTCCTAATGGGTCTACCCTTTGATTTCCTTATCTAAACAGAACGAAGAAGAGGAAAAGAATAGAAAAGCAACAGGCAAGGGGAGAAGAAAGCAAACTGCCACTTCCTTAACCTCAAGTCACCAAAATATGGCCTTACAAACCCTCCATGCCAAGGATCGTCTCATACACGAACTAGGCACGAGGAATCTACGAAGATTTGGACAAAAACGAAATTAGGGCCGCTAACTCTAGCGCTTAAAAATCTACGAAACGGACAAAACTTACCATGCATGTGAAGAGCACGACGAGAGCTTTCCAAATCTATCCTCTGGTGAAGATTTCGTGCGCCGAAGCTCCGGGGGTGGCGGTCGGAAGCTCCACGGAAGCTCGCTCTCTCTCTCTCTCTCAAAAACTTTGGCTTGACAATTTAGGGAGGAAGAAGATGATGAAGAACGTAATATATATATATAATAGTATGAATAGTAATATTAATAATAATAATAATAAGATGAATAAGAAGGGCCGAACTAAATGTCGACGATTCCAACAAAATTCGCACTGAAGACAAAAGTCGGTGCTATGAATCCAACGAAGAAGTCAAAATCAAAATCCGACCAGCCGTTCTCGAAATATAAATTTCCAAAGTTTACGGCGAAAGTTAATTCTACAAATCTTTGAAAAAACAACGGGGCTCTAAAATCGCTCTGATCGCAACGAAACTTCAACGAGCCTTTCTAAAATTAATTAATTTTATTTTCTAACGCAAAATTTTCCAAACCCGGTACACTCCAAAATTTGGTCGACTTGACCGAACGGACGTGAAAATGCACAAACAACGATGCACTGATAACTGCACACTCGTGTAACGCCCTTACATCATTATGACGTCATAGAAGGATTAAAATAATTCCTGAAAAATCAAGGGCGTTATAGTCACCCCACCAAAAAGGAAGTTTCTACCCGAAACTTAGAACGGAAACGAATAACAAAGGGCAAAGGGAGGGATAAGCTAACACTCACTGGATAGAGACGCTAACCGAAGAGAACTAGGAGAACAAATGCGGATAAGATTTCTTCTCATTACTCAAAAATAGATTACCCATTCCTTGATAAAAATTCATGACAAAGACTCCTAAATCCCACACCTCCCAATTAACCTAAGCGAGGGAATCACCTAAAAGGAAAAGGACATCCCTGAATGCTCTGACTCTTCATCACCGAAACTCTAGGCAAAATATAGGACTAAGTGGATCCGTTAATCGATCGACAACATAACGATGACCATCTACGAAACTCTCTAGCCATAAAAGATCGAGTAGAACTTGACTCGAAAAGAACGCACGCTCATTATCCTCTACCTTAAACTCACCTGTAAAAATCACACATATTGTCGTTATAACGAAAATCCAAATCCACAACCGCAAGCCAAAAGAATTTGGTCAAAACCTAACCTGAAATCACCTGAGAAAAAAATAGGGATTCTTCCTTGGTCAGCACATCTAGCTCTTCCTCTTCCTTGCACAGTTGATGCGGCTGCAATAGTAGAGTTTGCAAGGGAACCGCCTACAGCGCGGGCTGGGACTATGGGCAATCAGCCTTCCTAATCCCTATCTGACCGCACCGGAAGCAAGCTCTAGCCTTTCTGAAGCAATGGGCCACATCGTGCCCCTTCTTTTGGCAGTGGGTGCAAACAATGGCCACCTGAAGCTTCTTCTGAGAACCCAATCTCTTAAAACACTTCTCAATAGAATGTCATTGTTGACCACAGAAACTACACACTTCTTTTCTTCCTTTCTTCGAAGCAGGGTTAGATACCCGAGAGCTTCCACCATCCTCAACTTTACTCCTTTCCTTCCTTGACATCGCAGTTGGACCAACAACAGGGTTACGCACCCAAGGCTGCTACCCAAGAGTAGCAGCCATCAAAATCTGAATCTTCTCCTGCATCATGGCCATTTTCCTCAACAACGGCTCGCTACCCCGATGCAACTCCTCCATCACTGCCTTATTGCGCATACCTGAGGATTCATCCTCTAACCGGAGAGTCGACTTTGACGTACTACGCTCTGGAGTCATTTACTGTAATTACGAATGAACACCTCATATACACCTAGTTCAAGACACAACAACTAACAACTAGAATCCTAACTTGACACAGATCATGAAAGTGTAGATACTTGCTCTTGCTGTTACCTTGCTCTGGGAATTCATGAAATGATGTTATGCTTTCAACTTAGGATGATATATCATCATCCTATTGACTCTTGTGCATAAAATACAAATGCATGAATGCTTAACATCTTCCTTTTAAATCATGCGTGTACATATGTCATCACGTAGATCTTTAACTTGGCACGTGTGTTGATGTTATGTTATGATGTATATGCCATGCTATGCATTCTAATAAAGGACTTAATGCATGTTATGAGTGGCGTACACATGAAATATTATGCATCTCATACTACATAATATCGCATGTAACAAAAAAATCTAATGGGCATCCATGTAATGATTGTTATGCATCCCACACTACATAACAGTCACATGTTTCCTCCTATGAGGATCCATCATGACATACTGATGACACATCAGTGTGTGTATAAAAAGACACGAATAGAATTTTGCTTAAGGGAAGTGGTCATCCGGCTTACTTGCCAACCCAACCAACCCTCTTGCAAAACCTCCCTCTGATACCAACTGTCACGACCCGCACTTTCCCAATAATTAATAAATATTATCAGAGCGAGGGGAAAATATGTGTCATGATGTCACGTCATGCAGGGGATAACTACATACGCTCAGACAGCCACTCCTTAAGAAAATTTATAAAAGGTATAAATATGCTTGAGTTTAAATATAGAATTTACATTTTTAGCATGAGGTCATGTCCCTCGGTCTAGTGGATCAACTAGTACACGAGTAGAAACTATGAGTACGCAACGAAAAAAATAGGTTCATTTTATCCTATATGAGCATGAAGATAAAACATTCCAGAAATGATATGCACATCTCTAAATTTAGTATAAGTAAGGAAGGATTTTCTACGATCTACAAAATAGGTGACATTACTTAAAATCATGCTATACAAGAATGCCTTTTTCTGTACATAAAATAACTTATGCATCCTAACATAAAACTTCCCAGAGAGCAAGTATGTAACTTAACCAGTAAGTAACAGCAGAAAAGCTAGCAAGTAATCTAACACCAAAAAACTAAGGCTATGGGCATCAACAACAGACACAAACCCATAGAAAACAAGCCGCAAGTCTAAGCTAAGGCAAGAGAAACCACTACCTCACAACTGTGAGGGGAAAACAAACAACTGCAGCAACTGCAGCTCCAAAAAATACCAACTCAACTACCTAGACTGCTACTTCTCTGAGCCTAAGACATTCATAAGAAAAGAATGCCTCAGCAAGAAAGTACAAGTGGCAGCAAGAATAAAACCAAGGTTTTCAATATACAAGGATTAACAGTAAATCAGAAATAAAACATCGCGGGAATAGAGAAATTAACTGTTCATCAATGATTAGCTTAAAACAACTCGAGCCAGCTCGATCGAGTGCACTCGGTAAGAGGAATGCCCGCACCAAAAGTAATGGCCATTTATATTATAATAATACATATATATATATGTATATATTTTAAGCACTTAAGACTGACCAGCTCAAAGAAGGGCATCATTTAACGTCGGGCAAATCACGGCACTAAGGCGGAGGCACGTCGTCCAACACGAACCATCAGTCCAAAACACAAGCCCCGGGTGTATGATCCACCAATAAAAGGCACTGCGACGGTGGTACATTCCACTAACGCTCACAACCCTACAATCCAAAAGGGGTACTATGGCAGTGACTCCAGTCCACACAAACAAACAACCCAAATAGAGGCGCTGTTATGGTGACTCTTAGCTCACACAACCAACAGACTCCAACAGGGGTGTTGTGGCGGTGGCTCCAGTCCACACAAACCAACATCCCAAATAGAGGCGTTGTGGCGGTGACTCTTAGCTCACACAACCAACAGACTCCAACAGGAAAACATAGCTCATACAACCAACAGACTCCAACAGAGCACACATAGCTCACACAACCAACAACCCGAATAAAAGAGTGTCAGGCAGGAAAACAGGAGTACAGATAGAACTAATTAAAACTTAAGATGATAGGAGCAGTAAGCACATAATACATCATTTACTACTTAGGTACGTCAACATTCAACTTATAAAAAGGTTAAAGATTTTAGCATGTCGACACTACACAAGACTCGGCGTCGGGACACGACAATGATAATATTAACATGAAAACCAAACACAAGCAATACTCTAGCATTGATTTACCCAAAAAGGAAGATCTGAGCGAAGTAGTCAATAACAGAAAGGACCAAGCAGTTGACAAGGAAACAAGGATGCCAGCGATAACCGACAGAACCAAATAGTCGACAAAGTACTTAGATTGAGAGGAGAAGAAGGGTCTAGACCATGCTGTCGATAAAGAACAAGCAAATTGAAGTCTTGTAGTCAATAAACCTTACACAAGAAATCACCACAACACTGACCAAGCAGACTCATCATGCAGTCAACACAGAATAAGTCGACTTTATGCATACAGTCAACAAAGAAATTATACAAATTGAATTATGCAGTCGCAAATAGATTATGCATTGAATGAAACCGGCAAAGACGACAATTGATATAGATTTGAGCAGACGGCTGAAATAACTTACTATGCAAGAGAAAGGGGGATTATAGGTCATGCAAATGATACAGAGTCTCAAAATTATGCAAATGATAAATTCAAAAGGTCGATAGACAGAAAGCACGCAGTCACTAGGTAGAATGCATGCAGCAAAACACTTTGAAAGTGGAGTTCAGATCTTAAATTACTCTAGAGGGGGGGTGAATAGAGTATTAAAATTTTTAATACGTTTTATAGCGGAAATTAAACTACTGTTTAGGTATATGTGTATTTATTGTGAGTTATTGAAAACTACAGAATTAATAAAAAGGACACAAAGCACAAGCACAAAGAAATAATCAAGCACAGAAGACACAAGGAGCTATAGTAGTTCCCCAATAAATCTGGGTACGTCTACTCTTCTACCACTTTTGGTAGGAATCAACTAGGAGGGTTGATAAGGTGCCCAGGCACCAAGGGATTTGTGATAAGATGTCCACACACCAATAAGCTTTTGATAAGGTGCTTAAAAACCACATTAGGATTTTTTGATAAGGTGTCTTGCCACCACTGGGTAAACTTTTGAAGGGAGTATTAACCCTGTACAGAATGAGATAAAAGGTATAGAGTGTTCTTCTCTGTCAATGATCTGAGAGAAGGCAAAAGATGTTGAAGTAGAAAGCTCCCCCTGTCTGATGAGAGTTAATGACAGATTTTTGGACAGAGCTTTCTCAAATAGAAGTCTTTGTAGCAGATGATCTCGATGAAGAAAGATGAGAAAGAATAGTGTATTTGCTTCTTCTTCTTCTTCTTCTTCTGAAAGACTTCTTCTATCCTCCTTGTTATATGATCAGAGTGAAGAAAGTGATAGTCAAGTCTTTCTTTTTGTTTTTCACAGAAGACGACTATCTCAGTTCCTTTTTTTTTGCTGTTCTCTATATCTTTTTCTTCTAATAACTATATGTATGTATCTTTTCAAATTCAAATCTTTTTGTCTCTTTAAGGAATGTCTTTTTCTGACTTAAATCCTTCTTGGAACCAGGCAGCCACCCAAAACGATTTTGGCAGGTCCTTTTAATTCCTTTTGTCGAGAAAGATGCCTTTGGCATTAAATGTCAACGGCTAACTTCTTCTTGGAATAGAGGGAATATAAGGATATAATAAATGAGAAAGATATCCTTACTTGGCTGTCTGAATACGTCCAAGGAGAAATAAATATATCCGTTATGTTGCTGATTTGAGTTCAGAGAACTGACATCCACTTAGAATATAAATTTGAACGACAGAAGTCAATTTGTCGAGCGCTGGCTAGAATTCGTCGACCACTATTTGTCGAGCGCTGGCATAGAATTCGTCGACCACTGCTAGTCATTTGTCGAGCGCTGGCATAGAATTCGTCGACCACTATTTGTCGAGCGCTGGCATAGAATTCGTCGACCACTGCTAGTCATTTGTCGAGCGCTGGCATAGAATTCATCGACCACTGGAACTGTGAATTTCTTCAGACTGCTGGAAGCAATTTGTCGAACGAATCTGGTCATTTGTCGAACACAACTTGCCATGTGTTGATCTTGAATTTTCTAAGTTCTGCCAATCTAATCAGCCTAAAATTTGACCCTAAGACTATACATTGGGGTCAAAACAAATCCAAATCAACATATAGTGATCCTAGCCCAAATTAGTAATAGGGTTGTTTCAACAATCTCCCCCTATTTGGGTTAGGATACTATTTGACAAATAATCAAATAAGTACAACAGAAAGTATAAATAACAGAGCAACAATGAAATGAAATATATCTGATAGATAAAAAATAGATAAGATGGAAAATAAATGCTCTGAGTTTAGAAACTTTACATTCATAATCAAGCAATTTATTTAAGACTTTTTATCCTGAGAAGGTGGCTTGAATATGATTTTCCTGTTGGGGTCTTCTGATTTCTTTTTGCTGATATATAAATCTTGAGCTCCAATGATTTTCTGCTCTTTTACATGAGGGATAAATGCTTCTGGGTGCATATCACTGTATTCCTCAGCATTGAATGTTTTAACAGATTTGTATTTTTCAAGTTCTTTTCTTCTGTATTCTGACATGGTTGAGAAACCTGAGAAATCTTTGCCTTCTGCTTTAGCCTTTTTAATCTGTGCATATGCAATTGTTTCTTTCAGCCTTGCCATCTGATAGATTTTCTCTTCTTCTGGATCTGGACAGTAATATGTATCTTCTGAATCATTTTTGTCTTGAGTGACCTTTTGAGGTACTCTATCTCTGTGAAGAGATCCATCAGATATGTGAAGTTTGTATTCTGAAGATATTTTAGGAGAGGAAAAGATTTGACTTTCTTGATGGATAGGTGCTGATCTCTTAGAGAAAGGAGCACTGGCTGATCCAGAGGCTTGAGAACTACTAGAACTACCAGATCTCCTAGAGTGTTGAGAGCTTGGCTTCTGAGAGAGAGATGAAACACCTGAAAATCCTGTTGCACCAGTTGCTGGAGGAGTAGGAGGATGATTGTGCTTGACTGGTTTGTCAGGGATGTAGCCAGTCTTTTTGAGTTTCTTCCTCCTATTGTTCTCATTTCTGGAGAGCTTCATCCAGTGAGGAGTTTTCTCATCAAGAGGAACATTATATAAAATGTACAGAGGAATGTCATTATTTGGATTTGGGGGCTTGGGAGCAGCTTTTGACTTAGCTGTTCTTTTCTTTCTTTTCTTTGAAAGTGTATCATCAGAATCACTGTTGTCATCATTATCATCAGAGTCAGAAGATGAGATTGGCTTATTGTATAAGTCATCAATTCTCTTGATTACTTCACGAGCCTTTAATCTTTCTTCTTCAGCTTTGTCAAACTCAGCATCTGCTTCTTTCCAAATTTCATCAAAGCTTGGCATTGGTTCTTCATTCCATACAGGATTTGGAGGTGAAGAAGTAATTTGTGAGGCTGTTGTATCATCAAGAAATTCTACAAAATCATCTTCATATTCTGCAGAGTGATCTTTTATTTGAATGTCTTGATCAGTGAATGAAGGAATGGAAGAGATATAATTTTTATGAAATCAGAATGGGTCTTCTGAGGAAGGCATATCAGAGCCTTTGATAGGTCCTCTATGTATACCTTTGGTGATACCCTTGAAGTATATGTGACATCAAATTTTGATAATAAGCTATATAGATCACAGGATGGATGAATGCATATATTATTTATTTCTTCTATAACTTGTGTAGCTGAATCAACTATATCTGTATCAAAAATTATAACTTCTGCATCTTCTTCTGGAGGTTCTTCTGTTCCTGGAACTTCTTCATAGGACATCTCCCCCTGCCTAGCTTCAGGGCAGCCTGAATCTAGGCCCCTTGAAGAAGGGACAGCAATGGAGAATGAAAGAGAAGTTATTTTAGCAGATAAAGTAGAAAGAGCCTGAAGAACTGGAGCAAGTTTTGCATCCAGGAGCTGGCTTATTTTAGGATGGATAAGATCAAAAACTTGATCAGCAATAGAGGAGAGGTTGAGGGATGAATAATCTGGTGGATTACTAGAGGATGGTTGTGAAGTGGATGGAAATGATATTGGAGGAATGATATTGCTGATGATAGAGGTATGTGTGGGAATTTCTAGATGGATTGGACTAGGAGAATGAATAGGTGAATGATATTCATTGTGTATTGGGGAGGGAGGTGTGGTTGGTAGTGGTTCTGAAGATAGAGGAGGAGGTGCAGCATCACTGATATGGGCAGGGATATCATTGATGAGTGTTATTTCAGTTGAAGGAGGGGATGAAGAATGAGAATGTGTAGGAGAGGGTTGAGCAGGTGGAGATAGAATATGAGAGGAAGGATCTTATAGAAGGGTAGAGGGAGTGACTTGATCAGTCCTTGTGTCCTCAGAAGCTTTCCTTTTTCTTGATGCCTCAGCTCCTGTATTCTTCTTGGGAGTTACTCTATCCCATTTAGCAAAGAGAGATGAGGTCAGCTTCTTGCTGGCATTTATTGTTACTTTTGGTGACACCAGAAGCTCTGGATGCCTTTTCTGCAGAAAAATCCCTAAGATTCTTCCAAAGCATACATTGTCTTTAGAGTTTTTCTTCTTAATCAATTCAAAAAGAATTGATCCCCAGTTGACTTTCTTCTTCTCCATTAAGGCCACCATTAACAGAAATTGGTGGCTACTGATATAGTCATGCCCAGAAGTCTTGCTCAGCAAGACCTTTCCAACAATATCTGCTAGGAACTTGTAGTCCTGAGACAGATTCTTTTTCAGAAGGTGGCTAGGGTTTCCAGTCAGATGCCCCATTTTGACTAAAGCTTCATCAAATTCATTTGAGCTTATGTCTAAATCATCTTCACCATTTTCAAAGCCAAAGATTTCAGAAAGGATGGTGGGAGAGAGAGAGACATGATGACCTGAGATTGTTCCCGACAAGCTTTCATCGACTGGTTTTGCAGTATAAACCCATTCCTTTATCTCTGCAACATCTATCTTCTGCCTGGTGCTTAGAAGCTTCCGTAGATGTTGTTCATCCAGCGTTTGAAGAATGTCCTTGAAGATTTGGTCTGACTGTGCAAACGAGTCCATGTCAATGTCGAAACCTGCGTCAAACTTCATGAGGTGCAGAGAGGCCTGAGGAGTCGCCATTGTTCCTGCAAAGAAAGTTGAAGATCAAGTGCAGAGGGGAACTGGAGGGAAAGACGATTTCTGTAGGCGCAAAGCTTAGAATAAGATAAAATAAAGCTTATATAGAAGGGTCGAAGAATGAGGGTGCATTCGTAAACCACTGTTCGACAAAACCTAATAAAATTAGAAGTCGAAAAGGCTTTATTTCTGTGTCAGAAAGCGTTCGACGAGAGCATCTTTTTCGTCAACCGTCGTTCGACAAAAGATATTGCCTTAACTCACTCTGCCTTTAAGAGGTTTCAGAGGCCACCGTTCGACAAATGATTCAAATTTGTCGTTCTTCGTTCGACAAATTTTTAAAAAAATAGTAATACTTAATTTTTAGCAGATTGAATCTCCATCTATCATTCCTAGTTGATTTATAAAGAAGATGTGCTTCTTTTCATCCAAGGGCTTGGTGAAAATGTCAGCTCTTTGCAAATCAGTAGAAATGAACTGTAGGGAAATTTTATTTTTATCCTCATTGTCCCTGAGGAAGTGGTGCCTAATTTCTATGTGTTTAGTCCTACTATGGAGAACTGGATTTTGTGTTATAGATATTGCACTAGTGTTGTCACAAAATATAACTGAATTATTTAAGTTGACACCATAGTCTAGGAGCTGATTTTGTATCCACAAGATCTGTGAGCAGCAGCTGCCAGCAGCTAAGTATTCAGCTTCAGCTGTTGATGTAGACACAGATGTTTGTTTCTACAAAACCAAGATACAAGTCTATCACCAAGAAACTGACAAGTTCCTGATGTTCTTTTCCTATCTACTCTGCATCCAGCATAATCTGAGTCTGAGAATCCAGTTAATTCAAATTTAGATGGTGTTGGATACCAAAGTCCCAGATTAGGGCAACCCTTTATATATCTTAAAATTCTTTTTACAAAAGTAAGATGAGATTCTTTAGGATCAACTTGAAACCTAGCACAAATGCATGTACCAAACATTATGTCTGGCCTACTGGCTGTTAAATAGAGTAGAGAGCCAATAATTGCCCTGTACAGTTTCTGATCAACAGGTTTCCCTGATTCATCAGTATTAATAACAGCATTAGAGGCCATGGGTGTTTTCATAGTAGAGGAGTCAGACATCCCAAATCTTTTCACTAATTTCTTAGCATACTTAGATTGAGAGATGAAGATTCCTGATGGGGTTTGCTTCACTTGAATACCAAGAAAGTAGGATAATTCACTCATACTACTCATTTCAAATCTTGATTGCATTAGATTGGAAAATCTTTTGCACAAATTTGAATCAGTAGATCCAAAGATAATGTCATCTACATATATTTGAACTAGTAGAGTTTGATTTTTATGTACTTTATAAAATAATGTTTTGTCTACCATGCCTCTACAGAAATTATTTTCTAAGAGAAAGTTAGCTAAGGTCTCATACCATGCTCTGGGAGCTTGTTTGAGACCATAGAGAGCTTTATTAAGTTTGAATACAAAGGAGGAATGAGTTGGAGAGATGAAACCTGGTGGTTGTTGTAACACCCCAAAGCTGGTAGTTCCGCGAAGTAGGCGGAGTGGTAGTGCGGCACGTGAAGCAGGCTAGAATTTTCCCTCTCTGCTCTTAGCGCACGATCAGTGGCCTCATCGCGCACGACCAGTGATCGTGTGCCAGCGATCGTGCGTTAATTCAGAAGAGAATCGAGTTCTGTCTCGGACAGCGCGCACGACCATTTCCCTCTTCGCGCACGACCAGTGATCGTGCGCCAGCGATCGTGCGCTTATTCGCAAGAATTCAGAGTTCTGTCCCGGATAGTGCGCACGACCATTGCCTTCGTCGCGCACGACCACTGACCGTGCGCCTGTGATCGTGCGCCCTGTTTATTCTGTTCCGCGATTTTGAGCGGAGAAGAAGATCCGACCGATCAAATTTCTTGGAAATAGATCCAACGGCTGGGATTTGTTGCTGGGGGGTCTTAGGGCTTTGGAGAGGGATTAAACCCTCATTATTTCATAGTGTTTCTCTCTCCTAGGCTAGAGGAAGAGGAAGGAGGCAAGGAAGAAGAAGAGGAGATTTCGCCATTGACGGAGCTCCGGAGCTCCGTTTCGCGAGCCGTTTCCAGATCCGGAGAGTGCGGCCCGGTGCGGTTCTTTCCCTCCGCGTAGAATCTCGGATCCATGGCGAAGAAGAACGCGCCTAGGGTAACGATTCTTCCTCCCGAACTTTGGACTTGTATTTGTCCATTCATTCCTCTTTCTTTGCTTGCATGAGGCATCTCTTTCACCAAATGGGTGAAGTGTAGGATTTCCTCAAGTCCTTCGGGACTCCGGGTAGATTGTGTCCGTCCCCGGCATATTGCATGTAGAAAATCCGGTAGTCGTGCGGATTTAGGCATTTTGTGTGAAGCCTATTCGTGGCCGTGAGCCCGAATCGGTGATGCTTGATTTGCGACGTTGCATTTAGGTTAGGCCTAGAATGCGTGCCGGAGAATGACTCCGTGAACTCACCTATAGTATTGCGGAAGTTAAGTGTAGGCGTCTTGTGAAGATCCCTACGAAAGCCCCATGCTTTGAGTTTTGGATGAAGGCAAACCTTCACCACGATATTGATGCGGAGCGTATGTACCTCCCTTGTTGAGAATTCGTGAAGCCTAGATCCTTGTAAAGGGCTTAGGTGCGTAGCGTATATTTAGTGTAGCACTTGAAAATGCTAAACCCTTACGGGCCGAGGTGAAGCCGTACCCGCGTCGTGCGATAGATCGCGACGATTAGAGCACGGGCAAAGCTAAACCGAACCCGTTTCCATGCAGATCGGCGAGAGGTCCCTTCCTCATGAAAGCCGTGTGATCATGGGAGAGGTCGTGGAAGGTGTCATACCTAGACCGACCAAAAGCTCTTGTTTCCCACCTAAGGTTGTGACCCTTAGGGTGGAGTGTTGTGAATTTGATGTTATGTTTAACCTCATGCGATTGCTTAGGCGGTTGTGGGAAACCTCCGGGTGAACCCAACCAACATCATGTGCATACCTAGGTTCCCTTCTTTTTGATGCTCAACCTAGAAGATTGATTGTGCTTGAAACCTCACCTTGTGTAGTTGTACCTTCTGTATACTAGTTTTTGTGCTAGTATAGCTTGCTTGCAGGGTAGAAGCTCCGCCACCCCGGAAAAGGGGTGGGGTCGTTATAATTTGGTCAGCTGTGCTGACCATTACTTTGTTTGCCACCGCTTGGTGGAATGTTCTTATGCAGGTGCAGGTGAGCCTAGCGGGAAGTAGCGGGCGTTGGCCCTTTTGCTGTGTTGGCCCTCGAAGGCCAGCCTCTATTCCTGTTTTCTCATGTATTGCCGGCCTACGTGCCGATGTATGTTTTATGGAGTTTTGTACATTGGTTTGATGTAAGGCCTTAAGGCCGTAACTCTTATTCTGGATACATTCCTATGATAGTGGACATGTCTATCTGAATGGTTTAATTAATGCTTCCGCTTACGTTTTTGTACTCTCGTTTTGTTATTACTTTTCTGGTTATCACCTTTTAACTCCTAGCTAGTGTGGTTTGTATGGCGTGGGGTCCCGGCCGGACCTGCTGTTATACTTTTAGTACTGGCAGGGTGTTACAATTTGGTATCGGACTTAAGGCGTCGATCCGTAGTTTAGCGAATTCGGGACGAATTCCTTTTAAGGGGTGGTGCGCACGGGCTGTGCATTCACCTAAAATGACAAAAACTAATAAGAATGTCCACTTAGGAATGAAAAAAAACATACTTGTTTGCGGAACCTGAGCGTTCCATGATTGATGTTTGATATGTTTAGGGTCACTAAGTTGTGCCTTGCATGATTATAGGTGACTAGAAGTGCTGCGGGGCGGTCTCAACCCCGTAACACCGCTGAAAGTAGTGGGTCGGCTGAGGTGCCAGCGACCACTCCTTCAGCTGAGATGATCAGAATGGTCGCAGAAGCAGTCTTCGCGATGATCAATGCTCAACCGCAAAGGCTTGCACAGCTTGCTACGCCTACTACAGATGCAGCCCCAGTAGTTGAACCTGCAGTGGAACCTGCGGTAGCACCGAGGGTTGATGCCCTTGTGCCAGTAGCTGCAGTGGAACCGGCGTTAGCACCGAGGGTGGAGCGTCAAGTTGCGCAAGTAGTTGCGGGGCGAGCGCGTGACCAACAATTAAAGCACTTCTTGAGCTTTAATCCTCCTACCTTCTCGGGATCTGAGTCCCCAACGGTGGCAGAAGACTAGTTGTCAAGAGTTAGAAGAACTCTGAGGGCGACGGCGACGGACGAAGCCATGATGGTCACCTTAGCCACTTTCCTTCTTGACGGAGAGGCTGTGTTGTGGTGGGAAGAGCAGGAACTGCACAAGTTCGGCGATAGAGACATTACTGAAATAACAATGGCTGAGTTTTCAAAGTTGTTCCTCCAGCGGTTTATCCCCTCTGCCCAACGCATTGCGTTACAAAACCAGTTCCTGAGGTTAACTCAAGGTGATCGCTCCGTTGATGATTACTTACATGAGTTTACCAGACTGAGTCGCTATGCGGGGGCATTGGTGGAGGATGAGGAGACGAAGACGAACAAGTTCTATGAAGGGCTTCGGGACGAGTTGAGGCTGCTCCTTGCAGGCCCTATGACGTTTGGCTTCCAAGTGATGGTGCAAACCGCCAGATCTTTAGAGTTGGACATGAAGAGGGTACAAGCAAAGAGTGTTGTAAAGAAACCCGAGTTTCATGCGCCGGCCTCTCAGTCCAAGCCGGACTTCAGAAGGAACAAGCGGAAGTTCAAACAGGCGGAACCAGCTTCTTCGAATGTTTCGGGAGCCACGACCGCGCGGACTCCTATTACGTGTTTCACCTGCGGGAAGGTGGGACACAAAGCTGCGGTGTGTCGAAGTGGTCCCCCAAAGGCGGCAAATCGAGCGGTGGATTATGCTCGGGCTGCGGAAAAGGGCAAAGCGGCAGAGTCTTCGGCCTCCCAACACATTCTGACTCAGCCGAGAGTCTATTCGCTTGGCCAACAAGAAGCTATACGACAAACCGATGTCGTCACAGGTACGAATTAGAAGTTAGCTTTTACAGCTATGTATATGATTCTTACTGTTGTACGACTATATGTGTTATTTGTGTACAATTAGGTTTCGTCCTAATTTTCAACTATCCGGCAAGAGCTCTATTCGATACGGGTGCATCGCACTCTTTTCTGTCCGAGGACTTCGTGGTGCGAATCGGAGTGCCGTCTACCTTTGTAGAGGATAGATTGGAAGTAGTGCTACCCAATGGATCTCGAATGAGTGCGGATAGGAAGATCCGTGTGAAGGTGCGGATCGGAAGCCAAGATTTCGACTTGGAAGCGTCGTTACTACCGTTAGCTGAATTCGATGTGATCTTCGGCATGGACTGGCTCTCGGAGCAGCGAGCATGCATAGATTGCAATACAAAGGAGATCACTCTGAGAACGAACACCGACGATGAAACCACATTCGCCGGTATGCGAGGAGCGAGCAAGACGCTGATGTCTGCTCTCCAAGTGGTTAAGGCGGTGAGAAAAGGCGCCGAGTTGTTCTTCACCTTGTTGGAGGCTTCGGAGCCAAAGCCCAGGTTGTGTGATGTCCCAGTTGTAGCGGAATACGCCGACGTGTTTCCTAATGAACTCCCTGGGGCTCCGCCTCATCGGGAGATTGATTTCTGTATCGAGTTGGTGCCAGGTGCCAAACCTGTGGCCCGCTCACCATACCGAATAGCGCCAAAGGAATTGGCAGAGTTGAAGGTCCAATTGCAAGAGCTGCTAGAGCAAGGCTACGTACGTCCAAGTTCTTCGCCTTGGAGTGCACCGGTCCTCTTTGTGAAAAAGAAGGATGGGAGCTTGCGTCTATGTATTGATTATAGAGAGCTAAACAAGTTGACCGAGAAAAACCGATATCCGATTCCTAGAATCGATGATCTATTCGACCAACTGATGGGGTCGACGGTTTACTCCAAGCTAGACCTAAGGTCCGGCTACTATCAACTGCGAATAAGGGAATGTGACATTCCAAAGACAGCGTTCAGTACCCGCTTTGGGGACTACGAGTTCACGGTAATGCCGTTCGGTCTATCCAACGCACCGTCGGTATTCATGGACTTGATGAATAGGACATTCCGAGAGTATTTAGATCAATTTGTGATCGTCTTCATCGACGACATTTTGGTATACTCTCAGTCGGAAGAGGAGCATGTAGGGCATCTGCACGCAGTCCTGAGCACCTTGAGGAGGAGTCAGCTATATGCCAAATTCTCCAAGTGCGAGTTTTGGCTACCGTCAGTGGCATTCCTTGGTCATGTTGTTAGTGGCGAAGGAATTGCAGTTGATCCGTCGAAGATAGAAGCGATCCAAGCGTGGCCTTTGTTGAAAAACGTAGCGGAAGTCCGAAGTTTCTTAGGACTTGCCGGCTATTATAGGCGCTTTGTGGAAAACTTCTCGAGGATCGCACTTCCTCTCACAAAACTGACTAGGAAGGATCATAAGTTCGTTTGGTCGCCCGAGTGCGCACGAGCTTTTGAAGAGCTAAAGAGCCGTCTGGCCACGGCGCCCATTCTATGCTCGCCACAAGGTACGGAAGGCTACGAAATATATAGCGACGCCTCAGGAAGTGGTTTGGGTTGTGTCCTAGTGCAGTTCGGGAAGGTAATTGCCTACGGCTCCCGGCAACTGAAGGTTCACGAGAGGAATTACCCGGTCCATGATTTGGAGCTAGCGGCCGTGGTTTTTGCCCTCAAACTTTGGAGGCACTATCTATATGGCGTGAAGATCGATATCTTTACCGACCATAAGAGCCTCAAGTACTTGCTAGATCAAAGGGAGTTGAACATGCGCCAAAGGAGGTGGATGGAGTTCCTTGGGGACTACACCTTCGATATCAAATATACTCCCGGTAAAGGAAACGTAGTTGCAGACGCGTTGAGTCGTCGGGCTCCCGCACAAGCAAATTGGATTTTGATGCACGATGAGCGTCTAATCCGTGAGCTAGAAGAAATGGAGATCATATGCATTGATAGGAGAACGTCTACTTCAGCATGCTTGAACTGGACGGAAGTTCACTACGACCTTGCCGACCGAGTTCGACAAGCATTGGAGTTGGACGAGAGCTTGAAACGATACAAAACGGAAACCGTTGAAGGGTTAAACGCTGATTTCTCCTTCGAAGACGACCTTATGTGGAAGCAGGAAAGGTTATGCATCCCAAACGTTGGTACTCTACGGGCGGAGTTGATGTACGAGGCTCATCATACCAAGTACTCGATCCACCCGGGGAGCACTAAAATGTTTATGGATATGAAGAAACTGTTCTGGTGGCCGGGCATGAAGAAAGACATTGCCCTTTACGTGGCCAAGTGTCATACTTGCGCGTTGGTGAAAGCGGAATGTCAACGTCCCGGTGGGTTTCTGAAGTCCTTGCCAATTCCGGAGTGGAAGTTTGATGATATTTCGATGGATTTCGTGCACGGATTGCCGAGATCGCAACATGGAAACGACGCCATATGGGTGATCGTGGACCGTTTGACAAAGGTATCACACTTCATTCCGAACCGGAAGGATGATTCCGTAGAGAAGCTAGCAAAGCTCTATGTGGATAGTATCGTGAGACTGCACGGTGTCCCTCGTAGCATCGTCAGCGATCGTGACGGGCGTTTCACATCGAAAGATTGGAGGCTTATCCATGAACTGTTGGGCACAAAATTGAAGTTCAGCACGGCCTTCCACCCGCAAACGGATGGACAGACCGAGAGAACCAACAGGACTATGGAGGATATGCTCCGAATGTGCGCTCTAGACTTTGGAAAGAGGTGGGAGGATCACCTCTTTATGATCGAATTCGCCTACAATAATAGCTACCAAGCCAGCATAAAGATGGCTCCTTTCGAGGCCCTCTATGGTAAGAAGTGTCGTACGCCGTTGTCTTGGGCGTAAACGGGCGATACTAAGCTATTGAAGCGAAAGGATGTTGAAGAAGCAACTTCGACGATCCGGTCTCTACGCGAAAGGCTATTGGTTGCCCAGGATAGGCAAGCAAAGTATTTCAACGCCAAGCATAGGAACTTAGAGTTTGCCATCGGTGACCGGGTTTACTTGAAGATCAAACCGTTTAAAGGGGTATCAAGGATTCGACGCTTGAAAAAGCTCAGTCCGAGGTACTTAGGACCGTTCGAGATCGTGGAGCGTGTTGGTGATGCGGCTTATCGGCTTGCACTATCTGCAGAGCTGAGCGGTCTGCACGACGTGTTCCACATTTCAGTGTTGAGGAAGGCAGTGCAAGAGCCTACTCATATCGTTGCGGTCGGCAAAGTTCCGGTTGATAGTGGGTTGTCGACGAAAGTCAAGCCTTTACGCATCGAAGATACCGAAGTAAAGCAGCTGCGGAACAAGTCCATCCGGATGGTAAAAGTCCGGTGGGATAACTGCGGCCGAGAGGAGCTCTCTTGGGAGAGAGAGCAAACGATGCTTGCGGAGTATCCCGAGCTTTTTCCCTCAGGTAAAGTATAACTGTAATTTATACTATTACTGTTTCCTGGATTTCGGGACGAAATTCTTTTAAGGAGGGTGGAGTTGTAACACCCCAAAGCTGGTAGTTCCGCGAAGTAGGCGGAGTGGTAGTGCGGCACGTGAAGCATGCTAGAATTTTCCCTGTCTGCTCTTAGCGCACGATCAGTGGCCTCATCGCGCACGACCAGTGATCGTGTGCCAGCGATCGTGCGTTAATTCAGAAGAGAATCGAGTTCTGTCTCGGACAGCGCGCACGACCATTTCCCTCTTCGCGCACGACCAGTGATCGTGCACCAGCGATCGTGCGCTTATTCGCAAGAATTCAGAGTTCTATCCCGGATAGTGCGCACGACCATTGCCCTCGTCGCGCACGACCACTGACCGTGCGCCTGTGATCGTGCGCCCTGTTTATTCTGTTCCGCGATTTTGAGCGGAGAAGAAGATCCGACCGATCAAATTTCTTGGAAATAGATCCAACGGCTGGGATTTGTTGCTGGGGGGTCTTAGGGCTTTGGAGAGGGATTAAACCCTCATTATTTCATAGTGTTTCTCTCTCCTAGGCTAGAGGAAGAGGAAGGAGGCAAGGAAGAAGAAGAGGAGATTTCGCCATTGACGGAGCTCCGGAGCTCCGTTTCGCGAGCCGTTTCCAGATCCGGAGAGTGCGGCCCGGTGCGGTTCTTTCCCTCCGCGTAGAATCTCGGATCCATGGCGAAGAAGAACGCGCCTAGGGTAACGATTCTTCCTCCCGAACTTTGGACTTGTATTTGTCCATTCATTCCTCTTTCTTTGCTTGCATGAGGCATCTCTTTCACCAAATGGGTGAAGTGTAGGATTTCCTCAAGTCCTTCGGGACTCCGGGTAGATTGTGTCCGTCCCCGGCATATTGCATGTAGAAAATCCGGTAGTCGTGCGGATTTAGGCATTTTGTGTGAAGCCTATTCGTGGCCGTGAGCCCGAATCGGTGATGCTTGATTTGCGACGTTGCATTTAGGTTAGGCCTAGAATGCGTGCCGGAGAATGACTCCGTGAACTCACCTATAGTATTGCGGAAGTTAAGTGTAGGCGTCTTGTGAAGATCCCTACGAAAGCCCCATGCTTTGAGTTTTGGATGAAGGCAAACCTTCACCACGATATTGATGCGGAGCGTATGTACCTCCCTTGTTGAGAATTCGTGAAGCCTAGATCCTTGTAAAGGGCTTAGGTGCGTAGCGTATATTTAGTGTAGCACTTGAAAGTGCTAAACCCTTACGGGCCGAGGTGAAGCCGTACCCGCGTCGTGCGATAGATCGCGACGATTAGAGCACGGGCAAAGCTAAACCGAACCCGTTTCCATGCAGATCGGCGAGAGGTCCCTTCCTCATGAAAGCCGTGTGATCATGGGAGAGGTCGTGGAAGGTGTCATACCTAGACCGACCAAAAGCTCTTGTTTCCCACCTAAGGTTGTGACCCTTAGGGTGGAGTGTTGTGAATTTGATGTTATGTTTAACCTCATGCGATTGCTTAGGCGGTTGTGGGAAACCTCCGGGTGAACCCAACCAACATCATGTGCATACCTAGGTTCCCTTCTATTTGATGCTCAACCTAGAAGATTGATTGTGCTTGAAACCTCACCTTGTGTAGTTGTACCTTCTGTATACTAGTTTTTGTGCTAGTATAGCTTGCTTGCAGGGTAGAAGCTCCGCCACCCCGGAAAAGGGGTGGGGTCGTTATAATTTGGTCAGCTGTGCTGACCGTTACTTTGTTTGCCACCGCTTGGTGGAATGTTCTTATGCAGGTGCAGGTGAGCCTAGCGGGAAGTAGCGGGCGTTGGCCCTTTTGCTGTGTTGGCCCTCGAAGGCCAGCCTCTTTTCCTGTTTTCTCATGTATTGCCGGCCTACGTGCCGATGTATGTTTTATGGAGTTTTGTACATTGGTTTGATGTAAGGCCTTAAGGCCGTAACTCTTATTCTGGATACATTCCTATGATAGTGGACATGTCTATCTGAATGGTTTAATTAATGCTTCCGCTTACGTTTTTGTACTCTCGTTTTGTTATTACTTTTCTGGTTATCACCTTTTAACTCCTAGCTAGTGTGGTTTGTATGGCGTGGGGTCCCGGCCGGACCTGCTGTTATACTTTTCGTACTGGCAGGGTGTTACAGTTGTTCTACATAGACTTCTTCTTTGATGTCTCCATTGAGAAAAACACTTTTCACATCCATTTGATATACCTTAAACTTCTTAAATGCAGCAAAGGCCAAGAAAATCCTTATAGCTTCAAGCCTTGCAACAGGGGCAAATGTCTGATCATAATCTATGCCTTCTTCCTGTGAATATCCTTGAGCTACCAATCTTGCTTTATTTCTCACAATATTTCCTTGATCATCAAGCTTGTTCCTGAAGACCCACTTGGTGCCAATTACTGGATGGCCTCTTGGTCTTGGAACCAAATCCCAAACTTTGTTTCTTTCAAACTGGTTGATTTCCTCTTGCATTGCAAGAATCCAATTTGGATCTTGTTCTGCATCTTTTATGGTTTGAGGTTCAACTTGCGATAGAAAGCAAGTATGTATCTTATTTTGGTGTAGTTGATGCCTTGTTTGAACACCTGCTGTGATATCACCAATCACTTGTGAAATTGGATGATCTCTGACTGTGATGTGGTCAGCAGTTGGAGTTGGTTCAGCAGCAGTGTCTTCATTGGGAATATGTTCAGCTATTGCATCCTGTGGAGGATGTTCTGTTGTTGCTTGATTCAGGTAATCAACAAGATCTGGATGATCTTCTTCTTCACTATCTTCAAGAGTTTGAGGTAATGGATGCAGTGAATCTCCCGTCTGTAGATTTAGTCCTTTAAGCACTTCACATAGAGCTGGTACCTACAAAGTGTTCTTGGTAGAAGAGTTCTTCTCCTTGTAAAACATGTTAGTTTCATCAAAGGAAACATGCATAGCCTCTTCAATTTTAAGAGAGGATTTATTAAATACCCTATATGCTTTACTAACTATTGAATATCCTAAGAAGATTCCTTCTTCAGATTTTGGTTTAAATTTCTTAAGATATTTCTTATCATTGTTATGAACAAAACATCTACATCCCAAAGTTCTAAAATAATCAACTTTGGGTTTCTTCCCTTTAAGCAATTCATAGGGAGTTTTACCCTTAAGTTTGTGTATCAAACTTCTATTCAGAACATAATTTGCTGTGCTGACAGCCTCAGCCCAAAAGGATAGGGGCAAGTTAGCATCTGCAAGCAATGTTCTTGCTGATTCAATTAGAGTTCTATTCTTCCTTTCAACCACCCCATTTTGTTGAGGAGTTCTAGGAGCTGAGAAGCAATGCCTGATACCTTCCATCTCACAGAATTCTTGCATGAGAAGAGACTCAAACTCAGTGCCATGATCACTTCTGATCAATGCAACTACAGTAGAGTACTCAATCTGTATGCTCTTAAGAAAGTCTGTAAGAACTTTAAAGTTATCTGACTTTTCTCTCAAAAAGAACACCCAAGTGAATCTAGAGAAGTCATCCACAATAACTAGAGTGTAAGACTTCCCCCCTAAGCTCTTTATTGCAATAGGTCCAAAAAGGTCCATATGTAGCAAGTATAAGATTCTAGGTGAATCACTTTTAGATAATGATTTAAAGCTGTTTTTGGTTTGCTTACCTAATTGACATGCCCTACAAAGACCTTCTTTCTTATATGGTCCTGATGGTAAGCCTCTAACAAGATTATCTTTAGCTAGTTTAGCAATGGTCCTAAGGTTTACATGTCCTAATCTTTTATGCCATAATTCACTAGATTTGCTTAACTCATTAAATAAACAGATTTCTGATTTAGATGAGTTGAAGTTTACTAAATATATATTTCCTTGTCTAATTCTTGATAGAACAGTAACATTATCAGATGATTTAATGATGCATTCTGATTTATTAAATGTTACCTGATAACCTTCATCACATAACTGACTTATGTTGATGAGGTTGTGCTTTAAACCCTTGACATAGGTTACTTCCTTGAATGTCACTTTTCCAATTTTAATTTGACCATAACCTTTGGTTTGTCCACAGTTGGAATCTCCAAAGATCACCTTGGGTCCAAGTTGTGCCTTGTAGTTGTTCAGGTTGGCCTTGTTCCCTGTCATATGCTTTGAGCATCCACTGTCCAAGTACCATTTTTGATTTAGTCTTGGATGGCTGTGTACCTGCAAAGACAAAAACATAAACTAGTTGTTTTTGACCCAGACTACCTTGGGTCCTTTTATGTTACCACAAAATTCAGAAATAAATGTCATTTCAGGCTGATCCTTGTAGCCTTGTGGATGATATCTCCTTGGAGGTATAGTCCACTCAGTAAAAGGATTTTTGGTATATTTAGGATTAGAATTCTTAGAGTTTTCTGTATAGTGCTTGTTCGAAGAATTTGAATAAATTCGTCGATCATTATTCATTTTATAACTATACTGAAAGTCTATTTTCAGTTTTCGTCGAGCCTCGTTCGACAAATTTGAATCCTTTTGTCGAATGTCGTTCGACGAATTCTTCTGAATTCTTTTATCCTTAACAAACTTCTTTGAAATGTCTTTATTTCTTTCTGCAGCTTCTTTGCTTTTAGCAGAAATGAATTTTATGGGTGTGGAGAGGATGTTTTTCTTAATCAGAGATGGCTCTCTTGATGAGGTACCCAAGCCTAGTTTGCTATTATTAAATCTAGCATTGACAGTGCTTGTGATGTCCATCATCCTGATTCTTCTCCCATTGAGGGATTCTTCAAGCTTTTTGGCTTCAGATAACTTACTCTCAAGAGTAGTAATGTGTTCTCTGGAGGCAGCCAAATCTTTCTTAAGATTTTCATTCTCTTCACTTATATTGTTCATTTCAACTAACTTAGTTCTGAGAGAGATTATTTCTTTCTCAGATTTTATTAAGTCTTGGCAAAGAGTTTTGAAATCATCTTTGAATTCAATAGAAGTGAAATCAAAGTCAGATAATACCTGATCAATGTCATCTTCTGCTTCTGATTCTGATTTCTCTTCATCAGAATTGTTAGTTGAGGCATTGATTGCCATCATGCAAAAACTTTTTTCTTCTTCATCATCACTGGAACTGGATGATGATGCTGATTGTGACTCATTGTCTGAGTCATAAATAGCCATTAAGCATTGGCTATCTTCTTTTGTTTCTTCTTCATCAGAGGAGGAAGATGAAGAATCTGATTTAGATTTTGTTTCACTCCAGGATGTTGCTACAAATCCTCTTCCCTTCTTCGTGTGAGAGTGGGAGGAAGATTTGCTGGAGCCCTTCTTTTCTTCCTTTTCTTTTCTTCTTTCCTTCTTGTCCTTTTTGTGTTGAATCTCTGGACATTCAGGAGCAATGTGTCCTGGTTTCCTGTAGCCAAAGCATATGATTTCATTAGAATGTTTTTTGTCATACCTTGGCTTGTCATGACTTCTGGATAGTTGTTTTCTGAAGTCTTTCTTGGCCATCTTTTAGAATCTTTTGGTAATCAGACTCATAAACTCCTCTTTGTCAAGAGCTTTTCCTTTATCTTCTGCAGCCTTGAAGGCTAAGCTTCTTTCCTTCTTGGGTGCTGGGGATGAAGTGGATTCTTCAGTTTCCCTGGTTTTGATGAGCTGCTCATAAGATTTGAGCTTGCCCAACAGGGCTTCAGTGGTGATCTCATTTAGACTTCTGGCTTCTTTGATTGGCCAGATTCTAGAGTCCCATGTGCTAGGAAAGCACATAAGAATTTTGTCATTGATCTCTGTGAGTGAGATCACTTTGTCCAGAGACTTCAACTCATTTATTATGAGGTTGAGCCTGTTGTACATGTCAGCTACATTTTCTGATTCTCCCTTCTTGAAGTTCTCATATTGAGAGATCAGGTGAGATCTTCTATCTTTTCTTTCATTTGCTGAGTCTGCCACCATGTTGTTGAGAGATTCCCATATTTCTTTTGCTGAGGTGCGCTCAACTACTTTCTGGAATATGTCATCAGACATAGTTAGGGCCAGAATGTTCATGGCCTTTGCATCTGCATTTCTCTGCTTCTTCTGAGCCTCAGTCCACTCAGGAGGTGGAACAGCAGTGTTGTCTGTTGTTGCAGCAACACTAGCTGATGTTGTAGGTGCTGAAGGTCCTGTAAGGATGACATTAAAAATCTCCTCATCAATGGAGTTCATATAAAGCCTAATCCTTGCTTTCCATAGTGCAAACTTATTGAGATTGCACATAGGAGGTCTTGTGCTGGAATACTCCTTGTTTTGTGCCATGAGTTTTTAAATAAGATAAGATTTTAGAGAAGGAAACTCTTAAAAAAATTAAGATCTGGTTGATCTTTGTGATTCAGGTGTTAGGCTGTAAAGAATCAACCTCCCTCTGATACCAATTGAAAGTGGAGGTCAGATCTTAAATTACTCTAGAGGGGGGGTGAATAGAGTATTAAAATTTTTAATACGTTTTATAGCGGAAATTAAACTACTGTTTAGGTATATGTGTATTTAGTGTGAGTTATTGAAAACTACAGAATTAATAAAAAGGACACACAGCACAAGCACAAAGAAATAATCAAGCACAGAAGACACAAGGAGCTATAGTAGTTCCCCAATAAATCTGGGTACGTCTACTCTTCTACCACTTTTGGTAGGAATCAACTAGGAGGGTTGATAAGGTGCCCAGGCACCAAGGGATTTTTGATAAGGTGTCCACACACCAATAAGCTTTTGATAAGGTGCTTAAAAACAACACTAGGATTTTTTGATAAGGTGTCTTGCCACCACTGGGTAAACTTTTGAAGGGAGTATTAACCCTGTACAGAATGAGATAAAAGGTATAGAGTGTTCTTCTCTATCAATGATCTAAGAGAAGGCAAAAGATGTTGAAGCAGAAAGCTCCCCCTGTCTGATAAGAGTTAATGACAGATTTTTGGACAGAGCTTTCTCAAATAGAAGTCTTTGTAGCAGATGATCTCGATGAAGAAAGCTGAGAAAGAATAGTGTATTTGCTTCTTCTTCTTCTTCTGAAAGACTTCTTCTATCCTCCTTGTTATATGATCAGAGTGAAGAAAGTGATAGTCAAGTCTTTCTTTTTGTTTTTCACAGAAGACGACTATCTCAGTTCCTTTTTTTGCTGTTCTCTATATCTTTTTCTTCTAATAACTGTATGTATATATCCTTTCAAATTCAAATCTTTTTGTCTCTTTAAGGAATGTCTTTTTCTGACTTAAATCCTTCTTGGAACCAGGCAGCCACCCAAAACGATTTTGGCAGGTCCTTTTAATTCCTTTTGTCGAGAAAGATGTCTTTGGCATTAAATGTCAACGGCTATACTTCTTCTTGGAATAGAGGGAATATAAGGATATAATAAATGAGAAAGATATCCTTACTTGGCTGTCTGAATACGTCCAAGGAGAAATAAATATATCCATTATGTTGCTGATTTGAGTTCAGAGAACTGACATCCACTTAGAATATAAATTTGAACGACAGAAGTCAATTTGTCGAGCGCTGGCTAGAATTCGTCGACCACTATTTGTCGAGCGCTGGCATAGAATTCGTCGACCACTGCTAGTCATTTGTCGAGCGCTGGCATAGAATTCGTTGACCACTATTTGTCGAGCGCTGGCATAGAATTCGTCGACCACTGCTAGTCATTTGTCGAGCGCTGGCATAGAATTCGTCGACCACTGGAACTGTGAATTTCTTCAGACTGCTGGAAGCAATTTGTCGAACGATTCTGGTCATTTGTCGAACACAACTTGCCATGTGTTGATCTTGAATTTTCCAAGTTCTGTCAATCTAATCAGCCTAAAATTTGACCCTAAGACTATACATTGGGGTCAAAACAAATCATAATCAACATATAGTGATCCTAGCCCAAATTAGTAATAGGGTTGTTCCAACACACTTAAGCCAAGCCAAAGTGATCATGCAGTTGATAAGGAGACTAGGACAGAATTAAGAAACATGCTGACACAAAATCTTAGGATTGATGAAACACCCAAAGGAAACAAAATAAAAGACAAATAGTTGCTCCTACCTTAATCAGGAAACCAACCCAAGGAAAACAAAGCATAAATAATGCTACTTGCATTAAAGGAAGAGAAACAAGAATAGAAATACTGCTACATGCATACCCTTGAAGAAGGTTTTTGCTTATACTTCAACGAGATGAAATTAGGAAAACTTTTCGACGAACTAAGCGAGAACACTCGATGAAATTTACATAACTCACTAGACAACATTATCGAAAGCATCCGGCGATTGACACGAAACTTACTAGAAGAAATAAGCTTTACTTGACGAATTGAACTTAAGCTCACGAGTTCACTCAATGAATCTAACTTCACTCGATGAATTTAACTTAGCCTCTCGAGTTCACTTGATGAATCTAACTTGACTCGACGAATTTAACATAGCCTCTCGAGTTCGCTCGACGAATTGGACTTAACCTCATGAGTTCACTCGATGAATTTATATCCCTCATCGAATTTATCTTAGCCTCTCGAGTTCACTCGACGAATTGGACTTAACCTCACGAGTTCACTCGACGAATCTAACTTCACTCGACAAATTTAACTTAGCCTCTCGAGTTCACTCGACGAATCTAACTTCACTTGACAAATTTAACATAGCCTTTCGAGTTCGCTCGACGAATTGGACTTAACCTCACGAGTTCACTCGACCAATTTAGATCACTCGACGAATTTAACTTAGTCTCTCAAGTTCACTCGATGAATTGGACTTAACCTCACTAGTTCACTCGACGAATTTAGATCACTCGATGAATTTAATTTAGCCTCTCGAGTTCACTCGACGAATTGGACTTAACCTCACGAGTTTACTCGAAAAATTTAGATCACTCGACGAAATTAACTTAGCCTCTCGAGTTCACTCGATGAATTGGACATAACCTCACGAGTTCACTAGACGAATTTATATCACTCGCCGAATTTAACTTAGACTTTTGAGTTCATTCGACGAATTGGACTTAGCCTCACGAGTGGACACGACGAATTTAGATCACTCGACAAATTTACTTATACTTAGCGGATTACACGAATTCACTAGACGAATTCACTAGACGAATTCGCCGAAGTCATTCGACGAATTCTGCTAGAGACAACCAAAAAAACTTCCTAACGGATCTACCCTTTGATTTCCTTACCTAAACAGTACGAAGAAGAGGAAAATAATAGAAAAAGCAACATGCAAGGGGAGAAGAGAGCAAATCGCCACTTGCCTTAACCACAAGCCACCAAAATTCGGCCTTACAAGCCCTCCATGCCAAGGATCAGCTCATACACAAACTAGGCACGAAGAATCTACAAAGATTTGGACAAAAATGATATTATGGCCACTAACCCTATCACTTAAAAATCTACGAAACGGACAAAACTTACCACGCACGCGAAGTGCGCGATGAGAGCTTTCCAAATCTATTCTCCAACGAATATTTCGTGCACCGGAGCTCCGGGGGTGGCGGTCGGAAGCTCCACGGAAGCTCGCTCTCTTTCTCTCTCGAAAACTCTGGCTCGGCGATTTAGGGAGGAAGAAGATGAAGAAGAACGTTATATATATATATATATATATATATATATATATATATATCTTTATTATATAAGTAAATATACATATCTTGCCAAGCACACCATAATTTTAATTTTAGACACACGATCAAAATGCTACAAATATTTGCCACCGTCAGATTGGTAAGGACAAGCAAAAACCCTCTTTATTATATAAGTAAATACCAAGCACACAATACTTTTAATTTTAGCCACACGATCAAAATGCTACAAATATTTGCCACCGTCAGATTGGTAAGGACAAGGAAAAACCTTGCACTGCACCTCCCTGCACGGCAAATATTAATTCGGCGCCTGCCAGCATATCCCGCGCCCCCACACTCCTTGAATCTATTCGGCGCCTGCATATCTCCTCCCGCACGCCAATGTCCTCCCACGTCTCCTCTTCCTCGACTGCCACCCCCGAAAGCTGACTTACCTCCCGTCGACAGAGCCCCCGCCGAAAGCAACAACTATACCTCCTCGACAGCGCCTCTTCGATGTCTCCTCCTCCACAGCTGGTTCCTCGAGCTCCTCCTCCACCTTTCCTACGATTCCGAAGCCACCTGCTGCTGCTGTGCAGCTCGAATCGAAGGGAATCCACTCCTCCATCGTTGAACTTTAGGCCATTTCTTCAACGCAGCTCTTCAACTTTTCGCCCGGCCAGGTAAGATTACATTTTCCTTCTCCTCTCCATTTTGTATCTCCTCTTTCGACTCTTACCGTTCCTTTTCGATTCTCTTTTTCTGTTCTACCTTCGATTTCTAGGTCGCGCAACTCGCCTTCTCTGGTTGCTCGCCGTCCGTATTCGCGTGCTCGGTATCCGTTCCTGCCGTCTGCTCTCCGGATCGCCTTCTTCATCTCCATTCTTGGCTATAGGCATTTTGGATTTCCGATCCATCCTCTACTGCTCCAGGTTGAACGCTGCTTCCATTGCATACTTCGCCTCTAATTTCAGAATTTTTTTATATACATTTCCTCAACTCCTCTCATTCCAGCCATTCCGTTATCTTTTTTGGGTTCCTCTGATTCTGATTCCTCATACTATATGTGTAGATTTTCTCACTTATTACTCCAGCAAGTATCACAATGGAATATCTCCTTACATGTATATCTCCTTAAGATCATATTTTTTATGTGCGTTCTTCCACTTAAGATTTTGTCCCTTGCAATCAGATGACAATGGCTATGCAATCAGAATTTTTTCTGCTTATAATTTAATGTGCTGCTATTTTATTTTTCGTTGTGTTTTCTCACTTCATATTTTTTATAACTACTTAGCTCTCAATCAGGCATTTCCATTTTATGACAATGACAATACAATGGCTATTTAGGGTGAAATTGCTCTGCTTATAATTTAATGTCCTATTTTCTTTTTCATTGTCTTTTCTCACTTCATTTTTTTTATAACTCTTAGCTCTCACTCATGCATTTCCATTTAATGAACAAACATAGCAGTGGAATAGCTTGAGCATCAAAGCTATTATTCCACCAAAACTCTTCAATTTCTTATTCTGATTCCTCTACAAGCAATTTTACTTTGAGAGTTCATGAAGAAGATGAGAGGATTAAGCGGCCACGTCATCGATTTATCTCCTCCATTCAAATGGGAAACATGGGGATCCATAATTATTGCAATATATCCATTTTACTTATTTTATTTTGGATTTCATATATATTATATCAATTTCACTCTTCCAGATAAATAAATTAGCTTCACGGTGGGATTTGTGTTGAAATAAGTGATGAAACATGCAGAGCTAAGAACGCCAGCATGAAGTTATTAGTCTTATAAGAAAATACTCACCGAAGATGTTCAAAAAAGAGATGATTTTACTTATGCCTTTCGATGATAATATAATTTGTGAGACACTTCCTACATTAAGTGATGTTTTTGTACAATACTGATAATGTTCAGAAGATCTACACCTATCATAGCCCTTTCCATGCTCCCAGAAGTTGCTGTTCTCTGCTTTTCATGCTCCCAGAAAGATTAAAACCTTCATATGGGCCCTCTTCAAATGGCTTCAAAATCACATAATAAGAACGGAACAAAAAATGAATAATTACTTTACATAAGATTAAGTTCTATTCCCTGCTCTAAAGCCAAAATAAATAACACAATAGAACTCTTGAAATGTTTTAAATATAAACATAAATAAAATCTTCAGTTATATTATCTTCATGTCGATATTTCTGTTGATTGAAAGTGCCATTTCTGTTAACGCAAGTTCATTAAATCTTCGTTTATTTCCCCAAAGTATGTCTACCTCTAATTTCATTTAATTAAAACACTCCATCGCAGGCCGGGTACGATCGGGGCTTTGCTGTAGGGGCTCTACGGAGTCCCGTGTACCGTCACGAAATAGTAACCTAAAAAAAAAATCAAGTTCGTTATGGATTGAAAACTAGGGGCTTAGAATCAGCAATTTGGCTATCCATAGTTCTCCTCTTAGATGTTTAGGTTCTGTTTTCGGATTATTGTTTATGTATATGTTTAGGTGTATGTATATGTTTAGGTGTATGTGCAGTTCTGTGTGTGTTATCGTATATGTTTATGTGTGTGTATATGTGTGTGTTGTTGTATGTGCTACTGTGTATGCTTATAATTTGAGTTATCTTTTATTGTTTGCAAAACTCACATTACATGTTCAACTTCCAAGGCCGGGTACGGTCGGGCTTGGCTATAGGGGCTCTACGGATCTCCGTGTACCGTCAGGAAATAATAACATCAACGAAAACATCAGTTAATGACGTTGTGAATGTTCCATTTCGACATTTTCAAATTATGAATGTTCGGTTTCAAATGAATGCCCTCCCTATTTGTTTTATAGGATTTTCTTCTTATACAAAGACCGGTATTTGATCGTTCTAAAATCCCTCTTAGACAATCAAAGAGAAATTAACGTCATCAACAATGGAAGACACAGTAAGTCAAGGTTTACTTCAAAATTTACTGACTCCAGGTACTATGTGCCCAAATTTATAAACACCTTTCAACAAAATACAATATATCGTGCCAAACCAACACATAAAAACTCACATACAACTACCAGATAGCCGTACACGCTTGCTGCACCGCGATTCTACCCGCGTACGAAGACGTAATATGACCGATCAACAACGTGCTGACGAAAATAGCAGAAGAAGAGAACAACGCCATTGTCATGAAGCACGTGAAAAAACAACGCCCAACGCTGTGACCATGGATTCAACTTCTCAAATAGGAGAGAGTTCAACGCCAACAACAACTCAAACAATTACAAGCCAAGAGCTGCTTCAGAATCTACTTACTCCAGGTACTACCTACCCTGATTTATAAACACCCTTCAACAAAATAGAATATATCGTGTCAACCCAGCACATTAAAACTCACATACAACTACCCAGCACATTTCGCTTATATATTCCAAACCCATAATATATATCTATATATATATACAACTACCCAGCATATTTCGCTTATATATTCCAAACCCATAATATATAAGTGAAATATGTATATACACTTAAGGTGTATATAAGAATATAGGCGCATTTTTTAAAAACACCCTTAAACAAAAAGGGGATCATTATTGTCTGAATGCAGCACATTAATAACACACATACAACTTCAGACAGTCGTACACGCTTACTGCACCGCAGTTCTACCAGTCTACGAAGAAGTAATATGATTGTTCAACAACGTGCTGCCCAAAATACAAGAAGACGAGACCAACGCCATTTTCGTGAAGCGCAACAAAGAAGAATCTCCAATGTTGTGGGCATGCATTCAACTTTTGAAATAGGTGAGAGCTCAACAGCAACGACAACTCCAATAATTACCAGCCAAGAACTACTTCAAAATCTCCTAACTCCAGGTACTACTTACCCAAATTTAGCATGATTCTTCGACACAAGGGAATGTATATGTGAACGTAACACTTTGTTAACACACATACATCTACCAAAAAGTCGTACTCGCTTACTACACCGCAATTCTACCCGCATACGAAGAAGTAATATGACTGTTTCGTGATGTTACTGATGTAGATAAGCCATTTGGGGGAAAAATTGTCATTATGGGAGGAGATTTTCGCCAGGTACTACCAGTTGTTGTCAATGGAACGAGAGCACAAATAATTAACGCAAGCATCGTTCAATCATATTTATGGAGTCATGTCAAGATATTAACTCTAACAGAAAATATGCGAGCCAAAAATGATAGCAGCTTCTCTGAATATCTCCTCAGAGTTGGAAATGGGTTGGAAATGACCATAAAAGATGATATGATTAGAATCCCAGATCCAATGTGGATGTCATGGGAGGGTGAGAAATCTATTAATGATTTAATAAATGTTACATTTCCAATTTTAGGATTGCACGTTGGCGATAACAACTATATTCGAGACAGAGCTTTATTAACCCCACTAAATGAGCATGTGAATATGTTGAACAACACCACTCTTCTAAAATTCCCAGGGGAAGAAGTTATATACTACTCATATGATTCAGTCGCTGATGACAGGAGAAGTTTATATCAACCTGAATTTCTAAATTCATTGACACCGGGTAACTTACCACCTCATAAGTTAAAGTTAAAAATCGGAGCTCCTATCATGTTACTCAGAAATATTGACCCAAAGTTAGGTCTCTGTAATGGAACGAGACTTATTTGTCGCCGGTTTGCAAAAATGTAATAGAAGCAGAGATTTTAACAGGTCACTTTCAAGGAAACTTGACATTCTTGCCACGAATACCATTGAAGACAACTGAAGATATTAGACTGCCATTTCAATTAACACGCAAACAATTTCCTTTGAGACTAAGCTTCGCACTGACGATTAATAAATCTCAAGGCCAAACAATTGAAAATGTTGGAATATATCTGCCTAATAATGTGTTCAGTCATGGTCAGTTGTACGTGGCTTTATCGCGAGGTGTGTCCCGTGAAAAAACAAAAATTCTGATAAAGAATGGCAGAATAGATGGTCATGAAGGCTGTTATACAATAAACGTTGTTTACAAAGAAATTTTTGCACAACTGAGACAGCAACATACAACGTATCTCCAAGGTAGATCGTTTGATCATTTTTTTCACAACACTACAACTATTTCAATAAATCGCTAATTGAATTTTTTTTGGCAGAATAGAAGACAATGACCGGTGTTGGTTGTGAATGGCGCCGCTCCCGCCGATTGTGCAGGAAGTTTTATTTGGTATCACTGTATGAAAGTAATCATTCCAATTAGTGTCTAATTTTATTAATTAATTTCTTCTGGATTGTGCATAGAATGTCCAGTCCAAACAGGGGTTGATAATGAAATGTTTGTTGTGTTGGAATGATGAGATGTTACTGTATATGAAATAGTGAGATGTTTCGTCCAATTGTGCTTTATAAATTTCAATTGGTGCTCTATAAATTTCATGATTATAATGGAATGAAATGATGATATGTGTTGATAATGAAATGTTCATTGTGTTGGAATGATGAGATATTACTGATAATGAAATAATGAGATGTGTTTTTGCCCAATTGTATCCACCATGTCATGGTTGCCCAGTTGTACTTGGGAATCATACATCAAATAATTTCAAAATCAAAAAGAAGAAATGCAAAATGACTTGGTTTATTTGGTTAATTTTCTGTATATGATTCAGATTGCTCTTAACTGCTACGATCTAATTTAAGCTTGGGTTTTTTGTATGCATAAAGAATGTGGTCGCCCTCACGACGAATGTCGCCCGCACGATAAATGACGCCCCCACGACGAATGTCGCCCCCACGACGAATGTCGCACCCACGACCAATATCACCCTCCACGACCAATGACACCGCCCACGACAGGTGCGGGCGCAGCCCGCCTGAATGCGGGCGCAACCCGCTTGAATGCCAAGCGGGCGAAGCCCGCTTGGTTACGGGCGAAGCCCGCAGCGACGCATCGAGAACGGGCGTAGCCCGTTCGAAGATGCTAGTATATATATATATATATATATATATATATATATATATATATATATATACACGAGCAGTCATGCACGGGAGACCCCGTGCAAGGGAGTGGGGAGCGACATTGGTTGGGGCAGCGATATTGGTCGGGGTGACGACATTGATTGTGGTCGGCGACATTGGTCATGAGCGGCGGCATTAGTCGTCGGGGCGGCATTGGTCGTGGGCGGCGACATTGGTCATCGCGGCGACATTGTTCATCGGGGTGACATTGGTCGTTGAGGGCGACATTGGTCGTAGGGGGCGACATTGGTTATCGCGGCGACATAGGTCATCGGGGCGACATTGGTAGTGGGGGCGACATTGGTCGTGATGGGAGACATTAGTCAGAGTGACAACATTGGTCGAGGGCCGCGACATTGGTCGGGGCGGCGACATTGGTCGTGGGCGGCGACCTGGGTCGTGGGCGGGTACATTAGTCATCGGGCCACATTGGTCATGGAGGCGACATTTGTTGTGGCATCGACATTGGTCGGGGAGACGACAATGGTCGTGGGCGGCGACATTGGTCGGGGCGAAGACATTGGCCGTGGATGGCTCACCTGGGTTTTGTTGTCATTTCCATCAAATTTCAAACTTCTGCTCTCCAAATGCTAAATTTTTGTGCTGATTAGTTTTAGAAATCATAAAAATCTAAAGTAATCATAAATTAGGCACCATACCACTTGAAGGTTCAAATGCAACAAATAACAAAACTGATTTCAAAATGGCGGGAGCATCCCTAATGTAACAAATATTTGTGTAATCCAATTTAACTTCAAAGTGTGGAATATGGCGGGAGCTTAAAGTGTAGAATATCAGATAGAAATAATAAACATCAAAGAATTTTGTGTTAGGTTTTAGAAATCCTAAAAATGTAAAGTAAACATAAATTAGTCACCATTCTTTTTGACTGAATTTATAAAAAGTGTTGGCGTTACCAAATGCGGAGAACTGTGCTTCCATCAAAACCATCAACGAAGTTTTTGATCTACGATTTTTTTTTATTTTAAATATGACAGTAGCACTAAAATCATCGCTCTTTACATATTTAACATCTAAAAATCGTATTTAAAAGAATAACTATTATCATATAGGAAGATGACTCAATAAAATCTAATAGTAGACCAAAAAATGTATAAACGAATTCAATCATTGAGAACACATAAAAAAATGAATAGATAAATCTACTGCCACATAATATGAAGGATACTTACAGTTCCTAAGTAGTGTTCACTTCTAATCATTGCGATCTAAAAAAGGAGGAAGTTTCGATAACAACGATGCAAAGTTTTTAAGAGTGCGTCGACTGGCAACGACGAACGACAACAACTTTTGCCTGCAATAAATTCATCCAAGATGGGCCTCACTTTGCTTCTCAATATATATACGGAACTCTGATAAAATCTCTGAAACAAACACTCTGAATTCCTGCAATCCACATTATCTTCAATTCACATCCTCAAAATCCTAAATTCTGGATTCTAAACTGAAAAATGAGACATTTTTTCCAACAGAAAATAACACAACGATGCTTCAGAGTTCAACATTTAATTTGAAGCATTAAAATTTCAATCACTGATTTATCACATATAACCATGTCTACCATCATAAGCATAGATCCCTTGGGCCTGAAATGACATCTCAGCGCTTTAATTTGCTTCAATCCTTCAAAAAAGGTATTCATACAGGGATCCAATAACTTCAACGCTTTCTCATTAAACTCTGTGTGCTCATCTGATAGAAAAGAAGCAACTGTAGCCTGTCCACATGGAAACATTGTAAATTAGCATTTTTTTTTCCATATAAATATAATCAATCAAAACTAAAAAGGGTCCTAAAAATCTAGACTGAGTGTTGCATGTTGATCTCCATACAAAAATTTGTTGTCGATGCCATAGATGATCGTTGTGGTCGAGCGTCGAGGGGGATCTGGAGAGGTAGAGCGAGAGCAAAGGCATGGGTCGAGGGGGACGAGAAGTGGAAATCAATAATGCGGAGAGGCGAGAACAGCAATGAGGAGCGGGAGATCAGAAATAAATTTGTAGGGCTTTCACAAATTACGTAAATGCACATAAATTTTTATAAAAATTTGAATTTTGAAGTGAAAATAATGAGGGCAAAAGAAATTTTTTGACTTCGCTCATAATATAGGTCTGATAGGATTTAGAAATGGCAAAATGTTAGTTTCAGTGTGATGCGTTCAAGGCGCGGGAAGGATTACAAACCGAGAAACTCCTGGATCTGTAACAGGAATTTGAGAGGAATACCAAGAGATAGATATGCTTACTAGAAAACACCCAACAAGAAGATAACTACAGCACTGATTCCACCTAAGGGACTGTCCCTGAACAGAGGAATACTCAGCACCAGTGAGAGAGCAGGCAGCCGGCTCTTCTACACCCACAAAATCCAACAATATTCAGCATACATAAAACCCTACTCTCATAACCTTATATACTTGATTATGAGATTACAAAATTACCCCCCTATCCAAAGTAAATAACCCCAAAATATTAAACAGGAAATCAGCGAAACATTAGGCACGCAACAATGCCTCCCCCATCTCGAGTTCCTTGTCCTCAAGGAACAAAATTTGGGAACCGTTGTTGTAAGGACCATAGATCTTCCCAAGTTGCCTCTTCCCGACTCCCGTTCACCCAATGGATCAACAGTTGGGTGACGACCCTGCCATTCCGGGGTACAATTCTCCGTTCCAAGACAGCGAATGGCTCCACCAACACATTTCCTTCAGCATTTACAGTTTCCGGAATCTGAATACTCTCTCTAGGGAGCTCCCCGGTGTGTTCTTTAAGTTGCGAGATATGAAACGTGGGGTGTATTTTTGCCTCCGGTGGAAGTTGTAACCTGTACGCCACTTCTCCAATCTTCTCCACTACCTCGAAGGGTCCAAAGAACTTTGGGGATAACTTGTGAGCTCCATGAGCACGTAGGCTCGTTTGCTTGTATGGTTGGAGCCTTACATACGCCCATGCCCCTACCTCCAAGCTCCTTTCTTGCCTCTTCTTGTCCGCCAAAACCTTCATCCGATTCTGTGCTTGTGCCAAGTTTTGCTTAAGTATTGATATTACCTCCTCTCGGGCCGCAAGGGAACGATCCACCCCTTGGACTGATGCTGCCCCTTGAATGTACGGCATGTGCAATACGGGCTCTTGTCCGAAGACCACTTCATAGGGAGTCATACGGGTAGCACTTTGAAAGGTCGTGTTGTACCACCATTCCGCCAACGGTAACCACTCCGCCCACCGCCGCGGCCGCTCAAAACACATGCAGCGCAAGTACCCTTCGATGCACCTGTTAACTACCTCCGTTTGCCCATCGGTTTGGGGGTGGTAAGCGGTTGATAACTTCAGCTGTACTTGCAAAATCCGAAACAGTTCGCGCCAAAACTGGCTTACAAAAACAGCATCCCTATCACTCACGATGGAGGCCGGGAGACCATGTAGACGGAACACCTCATCAAGAAACGTTTGGGCCACACTTTCCGCCGTATACGGGTGAGTAATGGCTATGAAATGTGCTTGTTTACTCAACCTATCCACCACCACAAAGATCGTTGACTTCCCCTTACTCTTTGGTAGGCCGTCGATAAAATCCATTGATATGTCTTGCCACACTCTTTCCGGAATCGGTAAGGGCTGCAACAACCCCGCCGGCCGATGGTTATCCGCCTTGCACCTTTGGCATACTTGACAGCGTTGGATGTATGCATAGATCTCCGGCTTCATTCTCTTCCAGTAAAACATTCTTTTCATTCTTTGGTAAGTGGCCGTTACTCCGGAATGTCCCCCAACCGCCCCGTCATGATAAATATGAAGTAGCCGTTGTTTCAATTCTTCATCCTTCCCAATGACTAGCTGTCCCCCAACCGCCCCGTCATGATAAATATGAAGTAGCCGTTGTTTCAATTCTTCATCCTTCCCAATGACTAGCCGCCCCTTCCTCTTAAGCAGGCCATGTTCCCATGTATAGTTGGGCTTCACCAACGGATCCGCTTCCTTGGCTTCGATGAGTTTGCTAATGTCTGCATCCTTCTTCCATACCTCCTTGATTTGTTGAATAATGTCTGATGTCACCGTGACAAGTACCCATAGCTCCATGGTGTTTGCTTCGAACTTGCGAGAGAGAGCATCCGCACAAACATTATCCTTCCCTTGCTTGTATTGGATGACATAATCATACCCCATTAATTTGTGGAGGTACCTCTGTTGGGCGGGTGTCGCTATTTTTTGATCCACCAAAAATCTCAAGCTTTGATGATCCGTTTTGATGATGAATTGACTCCCCACTAGATAGTGCCGCCAATGTTGTACCGCTGCTACAATGGCCAACAACTCCTTCTCGTAGACGGATAGACACGTGTTTCTTTTTTCCCAAGGCTTTACAAAAAAATGCGAGCGGACGGAAATCCTGTAGCAAAACAGCCCCAATTCCCGTCTCGGAAGCGTCCGTTTCCACGACAAACGGTCTTTGGAAATCCGGTAGCCCGAGCACCGGCGGTGAGGAGACCGCCCTCTTGAGTTGTTCGAATGCCCGGTTGGCCTCTTCACTCCACGAGAAGGTCGGTTTCTTCATGATAGTGGTGAGTGGCTTCGCTATCACTCCGTAGCCTTGAATAAATCTTCGGTAGTACCCGGTCAGCCCCAAAAACCCTCTCAGTTTTTTTAAGGACGTCGGAGTCGGCCAATCTATCATTGCTTGAATCTTTGAGGGGTCAGTGGCCACCCCTTGGTTGGAGATCACATGCCCCAGGTATTGCACTTCTTGTAACCCAAAGGCACACTTGTTCTTCTTCAAGAAAAGATGGTGTTGACGTAGGACGCTCAAGGTGAATGTTAGATGCCGCAAGTGCTCTTGCCATGAAGGGCTGAATATCAATATATCGTCGAAGAACACTAGGATGGACTTGCGGAGTTGTTGTTGAAAGAGTTTGTTCATCAAACTTTGAAATGTGGAGGGTGCATTGGTCAACCCGAAGGGCATGACCAAGAATTCAAAGTGTCCATGGTGCGTCCAGAAGGCGGTCTTTTGGATGTCCTCGTCCGCCATCCGCACTTGGTGATACCCGGCTCGGAGGTCCAATTTGGAAAAGAAAACAGCCCCATGTAATTCGTCTATCAACTCCTCGATTAGAGGTATCGGAAACTTATCTTTTATGGTATTTTGATTAAGCTTGCGATAGTCAACACATAACCTCCAGCTTCCATCCGCCTTCTTTACCAACACCACGGGTGAAGCATACGGACTGCAACTCGGCCGGATCACGCCTGTTTCTGCCATTTCTTTGATTAGCCCTTCGATCTCCGTCTTTTGCAATGGTGTATATATATACGGCCGCAAATTTATGTCGACTCTTTCCTCCTTTAGATGAATGTGGTGCTCATGTCCCCGACATGGTGGAAGCCCCTTCGGTTCAGCAAACACATCCTGAAATGAGTGTAAAAGTTCCCGCAATTGCTGTGCTTCATGTGTGTCGAGTCCCGCTACAGCCCGCTCCCCACTGAGTTCCGGTTCCTGCTCTTGTTGTGCTTCCTGGACACCGCAAACAGCCATCATGCTGAATTGTCCCCCTTTGGCTATCAATTTTTGCATTCTCTGTTGTCGCATCCACGGGCCCGCCACCTTCTTCGATCCCCTCAACGATATCTTCTTACCTTGACTTGTGAACTCCATTTGCAAGTTGTTGAAATCCCAATGAACTACCCCCAAGGTAATGAGCCATTGGACGCCGAGCACAACTTCACATCCTCCCAGAGGTAATATTAGCATGTCTGACTCAAAGTATACTCCTTGCATGCGCCATCGAAAATCCGTAACCTTGTGGGCACTCGTTATGGTCCTGCCATTTGCAATTGCGACATTAAAAATAGGAATGGGGGTGAGCTTACATTGCAATCGAGCCGCCGCCTCCGCATCGAGGAAGTTGTGAGTACTTCCGGAATCGATCAAAATGTTGATGGGCTGCTCTTGGTAGGAGGCCGTCACGCGCATCGTGTGGAAGTGAGTCAAGCCTGTCAAGGCATGGGACGACACTTGCGGATTCGTCGCCTCCTCCTCCGCATCCTCCTCCACATTCAACTCCCCGTCCCCCATGTGAGCTTGTACATAGTCCCCCGAGTCCCCCGGATGGATGTTGTCGTCCTCTTCATCTGGAATAAGCTCCAATGTGTAAGATTGTCGCCTGTCCGCACATCTGTGCCCCGCCACATACTTACTGTCACACCAAAAGCATAGACCTTTGCTCCGCTTTTCATCCATTTCCTTCGAAGTGAGGCTATGGTGCCCCCTTCTTCCTGTTGCTGCGCCGAGGTTGCTGTTTTGCTGCGTTTTATTTGTCGGCCATGCTGCTGCACTTGTGTTATGGTGCTGCTGCGGTCGGGATGTCGGCCAGGTGAGCGGTGGTGCCCATTTCCCCTTTCCCCCTCCGTCCGAGTGCGAACTTGTTTGCGGTTTGCGGCCAATGACTGCTTGTTTATGCTCCTCCAACCGGGCAAGAGAGAAAACATCTTGGAGTGACTTTGGTTGAAACATTCGCACGGCGAACCCGATCTCGTCTTTCAGCCCAGCCACACAAAAACTGATGGCGTACTCCTCCGAAATGTGCATGTTCGATTCAAAAGTGCGCTCACGAAGAAAATTGAAGGCTGCGGACTATCGGTTACTATTTAGCTAGAGAATTCAGACCGCTAGCTTGCCGAGCAAAGAGGTGGCCGCCACTTCTGAAAAAGTTGTTTCAGACAGCCCTTCGAAGAAGGTCGGCGAAACCGCCTCGTTTGGAGTGGAAATCACCCCATCCGGGAACCCTCACCTGCTTGTCAGGGATCTAGAGGAAGAGGCGGTTAACTCCCCCAGGACGGGCGAACCGAATACTCCTCTGTCCGTGGACGATTATCCCAGCCCCCTAAAAGAAGTTGACCCAGCTCTGGGTAAGAGAGAGAGGAAAAGGAAGAAGACCGGGTCCGTGACCGAGCGGATAACAAAGAAGGTCAAGAGGTTAGCCGCTAAGGAAAGGGCGGCTCTTAAAAAACCGACCGACTCCCTCCTCCAGACCAATTCGCGACTAAAGGAGGAGCTAGGCCTCGCGACTCCTCCATCAAACAAGTCAAATGAATCACCGGCTACCCCTGATACGAAACCGGGCGAACTGCCTCCGGACTCGGCGAGCAGCTTATCTTTCAATGGGATCTTCAGGGGTATGGACGAGTTGGTGAAGCGAGATCAGCTTCTTGACAGCCCGATTGTTCCCAGGCAAAATCCCTCTGCCACTGATAATACAGTCCGGCCTGAAGAGACCGCTCGGACGGAGACCGAAGAAAGAGAAGCCGCCACCCGGACTGCCTTGGAGGTCAAAGAGAGAACGAGGGAGCTTGAAGAAATGCTGAAAGCGCAGGAGGAAGTTCCCCCAGCGATGACCGGGGAGGAGATAATGACGGTGAAGAAGGAGAGGGCGGAACGGGCCTTGAACAAGCCGTCGCGGCCTGATCCCCTTGCGGCAGGTAAGGATTCTACGGCCTGGCTCCCTTTCATTAGGCCAAGTACGGAGAGACTCTGGCGTGAGCAATGTCAGAGGATGAACTCGGGACGGTCTAAATGGCCTGCCCGCCCAGGCACTGCTCTCGTATTTATGTTCATTTTTACTTATATATAGCGTTGCATGCTTTTATTTTTCATAACCGAATGGCTTCTTTCAGATAGCGCGGACCAGATTATGAAACCGGGCGACCTTGAGGCCAGCCTGCCTCCGCTAGCTCCCCTGATTTCAACCTGTGCGACGACCTTGCCGGAAGGGCCGCAGCTGTTTGATCGCCTTGAGGCAGATCTGATCAACCTGAGAGCCTGCTTGAAGGAGGCAGAAAACCAGGAGGCCGCCACTCGGACCGCTCTGGCACAATCAGAGATTGACAGGAGATCCAGCACAGAGAGGGTGAAAGTCCTGGAGACTCAGCTTGAGGCCGCGCGGGCAGCAGTGGTGGCTACGCGGGCTGCTCTGACCGTCCAACTGGAGAAAGAGAAGAGAGCCTCTGCCAAATTTGAGAGCGACTCGAAATATTACCAGGATAAATTCCTGCGCTTAACCAGAGAAGTCGCCGCTGGTCGGCGAAATATGAACGATGGGGTGGTAGCTGTTAGCCGCCCGACTATTGGAGCGGGCTCGAATCCTCCCCCAGTCCGGGCGGCTGATCCAATGATTGACGAGGCCGCCGCAACCCCCCGTATGATTGCCGCTTCGCGGGTCGAAAGGGATGCCGGGCGGCTTCATAGTACAATCAACCACCTCCACTTTCATACTAGCCAGATTTATTCTCTTTTGAACACCACCAGCGACCAGGTCGCACGACTTCATAGAGAGGATGCCTCCCCAGAACGCCGTCAGCCGTGACCAACTTCTGAGAACTTGTATTATGAATGTGGCTCATCGATTTGAACAATGTTTTTTCTCTCTTATTCTGAATAACTCGTGCGGTCTTCTTTTTAACCGCTATATTTGGTGCCTTGTTTAGATCTTATGTTTTATTCGAACTGACTTCTGGTCGGGCGAACTGTGATGTATGCTTGTTTCTGTTTTTTCTGGATGCCTTTGCTTCTTTTATTTCTCTGGTGAATCTAACCATATAGGCCATTGACCGTGCGGTTAGAATGTATAGCCGCGATATGATTTTACTATTCACAGATCATAGAAATCTATAAGTAGGGAATTTTCCGAAGTCATTCTCACGATTTACAGATGGCGCGGTCCAAGAACAAGTCGCGGCGACCTGTCAAAGTTAAAGCCGTCCGAGCTGACGCGGCCTTGGCATTCCATTCGGCGGACCATCCGGAATGCCGCCTCACTCAGAACGAACTGGACGATTTCATTGCCAGTCACATGGTAGGGAGTAATCTGCTCGCGCGACTTCCTTTGCGTGACGAGCGGATTAACTCTTCCAATCCGCACCAGATCGCCGTCCCAGTTGACCACTTCGAATATGGCTTCAAGTTTCCACTGCCGCTTGAAGTCATTGCCATCTTCGACCATTACGGGGTCGTACCCGGTCAACTTCCACCGAACTCCATCGCCTCCATATATAGTTTCATCTCGTACCTGCGGTTCGAGCGGATCAGGTTCTCCCTCGACCTATTCAGAAAGTTCTTCTCGGTGCGGGCTGCCTCCGACTCGGGGTCTTCAACTTACAGGGGGCACCTCTACTTCGGCTGCCATGGATTGAAGATCGTCAATTTGGCGAACAAAGTTTCCGACTGGTCGGAGCGGTTCGTAATGCTCGAAGGCAACTTCGGACTGTTGCAGACCAACCCGCAAGTCCGAGGGGAAGAAGTTTTCCAGATTCCTCAGGTCGGAAAGATTGAGGCGGACACCTTCGCGTTCCTTGAGAACGAGCGGTTGGATATCCACCACTACATCCCGCTGTTCTCGGAGCTGGAGGATATCCTCCCTGAGCATAGTAAGTTCTTTTAGACCGCCTGTATGTAGCCGCGCGGACTTCGTTATTTACACTTTTTGTTTTCTCTTTACAGCTGCCCACGCCGTTCCTGCGAACAAGCCGGTCACGCCAGTCGTCCCGGTTTTGACTCAAAGGGAGAAGAGGCTGAAGCGAAATAGATCGCTATCGTCCGAGGAAGAAGGCCCGGCTTCTCCTGATGACTACGAGCTCCTTCGCTCTTGTGGGAACCCGCCCGATCTGCAGGGCAATCCGACCGTCCTTTGGCATAGGGACGGAAGCCGGATCCGGGTATCCACCGCTCTTCCTCCATGGGGGAGCGACAAAATTGAACGCCATGCCCTAGCCGCTGGGGCCGCCTTGTATGGTCGAAAGACCTTAAGGAAGCTGATGAGAACCCCTGAAGAAGAGCTCCCCCGGCTAGCGGCTCAAGCCGGCGCCTGGGGGTTTTCGGCCAACCACTTCATGGCCCTGGCGTATAAGCGGCTAGTTTCTGTTCAGAAACACCTGGAGAAGAAGTACGAGGAGCAGGCCGCGGAGAATACGCGGCTTCGAGAGGAGAACGCGCGGCTTCAGGAAGTCGTGGCGGTGAGTTTTTCAAAAAGACAATGCGGTCCCCTTTGATCAGCCCGGGCGACCTAATTCATTTTGCCTTTCTTTTGCAGAGACAATACGAGATGACCAACCCGGCCTTCCAGGACGAGGTGCTACCCCATGTGGCCCAAGGGATCAACAAGGCCTTGGGTCTCATGGGAGACCGGGGCGGTCTGTCCGAAGGATTCGGCGGAACCACCTTCTCCGACCTTTTCCCCGCCTTGGAGGTCCAGCTTGACGAAATCAGCCAACGGAAAAAAGGAAAATCCAAGGTGGGCGAGGAGGCCGAAACCGACGCGGGCAGGGAGATCGTGCTCCATCAAGGAGGCGATGGAAGTGATGAAGCCGCTGAAGAGGCCGACGCGGATGGAGATGCTGATGACTATGACGATGAGGACAGCTTGTCCTCTGGATCCACCGGCTCTGCAAGCAAGACCGGGCGGTCTAGCGACAGCAGTTCGTCGGATTCCTCTTCGTTCAGTGAAGGCTATTCGCCGGATGTTGACATCGACTCAATTTCTCCTGTCAAGAAGAAGAAAAAATCGGCAGACTAGTGCCCTTTGTTTTTTTTTTTAATTTAATTTTTGTAACCGCCGGTCTCTTTTTGTTGGCCGGGCGATCAATATTCTGTAAACACTTTTTTGGGAAATGAAATAGAAATTTTACCTGTCTGATTGTCCTTCTATTATTACTTACTTGTGATACCTTGTCTTTTTTCTTTACTCTCCATGATCCAATCGTGCGGACATCTTGGTCTGAGCATAAGTGATGATTGATTGTCTTCGAAGATCCTTTATCCAGCCCGCGCGATTATTCATTTGGATCTCAGGATATTCGATTTCTAATAACAGATAGATGCATGCGGCTATAATTCGGATCGCGCGGCTTCTCTTCATTTGTAGATATTAAATACTTGCTGCTGATTGGTTAGAACACAATCCGAGCGACCACATATTCAAATCCAGGAATATCCAATTCTGATTATTCATTCAGGGATGGATAATGCCCGGCCGGTTTAAAATTCAACCCGGATTATATAGCCCGATCCATAAGTATTAACTTGATGGAGTAGAGAGATAGATATATCCGATCGGTCAAAGTGTAACCCGAGCGATCACATAATTAGCTCCAGAAGTATCCAATTTTATAAAGGATGAATAATCCCGCCCGATTTGAATACAACCCGGGCAATCAGATAATTAAAAGACGGGCATATCCGCCCGGTTAGAATGCAAACCGGGTAATCAGATTAGTCAGTCCCGGAAACATCCAACTTAGTTTAAAGATGTATAGATTCGCTCGGCTAGAATACAATCCGGACAACCATATGATCCGAATGTAGAAATACCCAACTCATTAACGGATGGACAGATAGATAAATTCAACCGGTCAGAATGAAATCTGAGCAACTATATATCATTTCCGGAAATATCAATCTTTATAGAAGATGAATGGACTCGCCCGGTTTGAATGTCACCCGGGTAATAGATGATCATCTTCGGAGATTTCTAACTTATAAAACATTGATAAGACCGCCCGGTTATATAACAACCTGGGTAACAGATAATCGGCTCCAGAGATATCCAATTAAAAAATTTGATAAGATCGCCCGGTTAAATAACAACCCTGGTAATCATATACTTGTCCGAGAATATCCCAACTTATATTCAATCAGACCGTTCGGTTTGGATGTTCAGACCGCTCGGTCTCATAACCCTTTATTAGGGTAGACGAACACCTGTACCTGTCTTAACCATATCTTCCTCGAATGGTTTTATACAAGAAACCATAAGAGGCAAATGCCTTCCTGTAGAGAAAGAATAAGAAAAAGGTATGTACAGACTCAAATGACCAAGTGGGCAGGTGGGCCTCGGCGGCGAACATTGCTTTCCTCAAGTGGTCATAAGAGCTGTAAGCGACTCATCCGCTCTCTTGCCTAGGGTTACAAGCTGAGTTGATCAATTGGGCAGGTGGGCCTCGGCGGCGAACATTGCTTTCCTCAGAGAGATCAACTCAGTTGTGGGCCCAACTAGGCACCGTTTCGAGAGTACCTAAGAGTATTCGATGGTCACAGACTATGATGATCAGTTGGGCAGGTGGGCCTCGGCGGCGAACATTGCTTTCCTCAGAAAGATCATCAAAGCTGTAACTATATCCCTTCGGGGCATGATAGAGCTGACAATCACCTAGACCTCCCTTGATGCAGGGGTGTGTCAGATATCGGCCGGGATCCAAAATTCTGAAGACCACCGCAGCGGAATTGGCAAGCTACCACTACATGTGTGCGAAAACTCCCCGCATCACATGGTCTTGGTGGGTTTTACGCTACGACTACAATCCGAGGGGGTTCGAGCAGAATTTGGCGATATCTCAGAGGTTTAGGGAATGAGTTATGTATATTGAAATTCACAATGCAGAGAACCATCAGACAAGAAGAGGTGTCAGTATAGGGCTTTTCATTTAATATCAAAAGAAATGTAGAGAATAACAGAGATAATTCAAGGATAGAATCGTTTAAGATCGTCACCGCTCCAAGTACGCGGGATGTCTTCCCCTTCACTGGTGTGGAGACGGTAGGCCCCATTCTTTAATACTTCTTTGATGATAAAAGGTCCTGCCCAATTAGGATCCAGCTTTCCAATATTACCAGACCTGGCCGCAGCATCTACCTTCTTTAATACCAAATCACCGCTTGCGAACTGCTTTACCCTGACATTCTTGTCAAAATATTTTGCCATCCTCCTTTTAACTTCCTCCTGTCTGATAGTTGCCTCGTCTTGAAGCTCCTCGATCAGATCCAGACTATACCTCATAGCCTCATCATTTTCATCCATCCATGATTCTCCTCCCTCTTTTGCATATATAACCCTTGGAGTGACCACTTCAAATTCTACGGGAACAACGGCCTCTGAGCCATGAGATAGTTTGAACGGCGTCTCCCCTGTAGCTGAAGATGGCGTAGTACGAAGAGTCCAAAGGATGGAAGGAAGCTGGTCCGCCCAATTCCCTTTTTGATTTAAGACCCTTTTCATCAAGAGCTGCCAGATTTGCCTGTTAGCTGCTTCCACTTGACCATTGGTCCTAGGATGATGAACTGAGGCAAACCGAAGATCAACCCCGATCTGATCACAAAAGCTTATCATCTCCGGATTATTAAATTGTGGGCCATTATCGGTAACAATTGCTAACGGAATTCCATGCCGGCAGATTATTTCCCCCCAGATGAAGTTTCTGACGATCTGAGTTGTTGTTTTTGCTAGCGCTTTTGCCTCAATCCACTTACTGAAATAGTCGATCATTACAAGGATGAAACGGCGTTGACCGCTGGCCATCGGAAAAGGTCCCATAAGATCCATTCCCCATACTGCAAAAGGCCACGGCGCGGTTATCGACCTGAGTGACTGAGCAGGCAAATGCTGAAGAGGAGCGAACTTTTGGCACTGGACACATCGCCTGGCAAATGCTTCAGCATCTTTCCTCATGGTCGGCCAAAAATATCCCTGCCGCAAGATCCTTTTCTCCAAAGTCTTCGCTCCTGAATGACTACCGCACTCTCCCGAATGAATTTCCTGAAGTATAGCCGGGACCTCCTCTTCTGAAACGCACCGTGCTGAGGGAGAAATCAGAGTTTTCCTATACAAGACTCCTGCCATCAAGTAGTAGTAGGCTGCCTTTCTTCTGAATCTACTTCTGTCCTTGATTGACGAATGAAACTCCCCTTTTGACAGAAATAGTTCATAAGGATCTTTCCAGGAAGGATTTTGATCGATCTGCATGAGCTCCTCTTCTTCCGTTCCATCTGTTGCCGGATGAAAAAGTTCTGAGGTCACCCCTCCGGATGGAAGACCAAACTTTGATAATTCGTCTGCCTCTTCATTCTGTGTTCTCGGAATGTGTTCGATGATGAAGGATTTGAATCTCCCAATTTCTTTCTTCGCTAGGAATAGATATTTTCTCAACATCGGTTCTCTTGTTTCATAATTCCCCAGAACCTGCGAGGCCATCACAAGAGAATCAGTTTTCACATGAACATGTTCTATCCCAAGCTCCTTCGCGAGTCTCAAGCCAGCCAAGAATGCTTCGTATTCGGCCTGGTTATTTGTAACTGAAAAGAAGAATTTGATGGCCTGCTCCAGCCTGACGCCATTTGGACTGATCAGAACCACTCCGGCTCCCACGGAGTTTCTGCCAGAAGCCCCATCCACATAAATGATCCAAGCCAAGGGAGATTGTACTCTCTGTTCTGGATTAGACTCCGTCGTGTCCACCAAGAAATCTGCCAATACTTGTGCCTTTATTGCCGTTCTGGGAACGTATGATATTTCGAACTCGCTTAGCTCAATTGCCCATTTAGCCAACCTTCCTGAATGATCCGGCTTTTCTAAGATACTTTTTAGTGGATGATCCGAGACCACCTGAATGGGATGAGCCTGAAAATAGGGACGGAGCCTTCGTGATGACATGACCAAAGCAAAGGCTAATTTCTCCAAGATTGAATATCTAGTTTCCGTATCTTTGAGGATGTGGCTGACATAATATATCGGAAACTGCTTCTTTTTCTCTTCCCGCACCAGGACAGAGCTTATCGCATCTGGGCCCACTCCCAAGTATAAGAATAGTGTTTCCCCTTCGCGAGGGCTTTGAAGAAGAGGGGTTGAGGTTAACTGCTTTTTCAACTGTTCAAAAGCATTGTCGCACTCCTTACTCCATTCGAACTTAGATCCCCCCCTAAGTGTTTTGAAAAATGGAGCGCTTTTGTCCCCCGACTTAGAAATGAATCGGCTCAATCCTGCAAGCCTCCCCCCAAGTTGTTGCACCTCTTTCGGGTTACGGGGAGGGTTCATATCCAGGATGGCTTTTATTTTATCGGGATTTGGTGCGAGGCCATCGGGAGTGAGAAGATGTCCCAGAAATTTTCCTTTGTTGGCCCCAAACACACATTTCAAAGGATTTAGTTTTAATTTGAACCTCCGCAGAGTAGCGAACGTCTCTACGAGGTCTTTCAGATGGATTGAAAAAGTTTTACTTTTTAGAAGAAGATCGTCTACATATACTTCAAGATTTCTCCCTTTTTGTTTTTTGAATACCGTGTCCATCATCCTCTGATATGTCGCCCCCGCATTTTTGAGCCCGAAGGGCATGACAAGATAACAATAACATCCATCATTGGTAATGAAGGATGTATGCGGGATATCAGGTTTATGCATCTTAATCTGGTGATAACCAGAAAATGCATCTAGAAAGCTCATGAAATTATATCCTACCGCGGAATCTACTAAAACATCTATCCGAGGCAAGGGATAGCAATCTTTGGGGCACGCTTTATTGAGCTTTGTGAAGTCCACGCACATGCGCCACTTCCCACCAGATTTTGGAACCATTACAATGTTTGACATCCACGTTGGATATTGAATTTCAGAAATAAAACCCGCTTTTAGGAGCTTGGAAACCTCCTCTCTGATGGGCAATGCCAGCTTTGTTGCCACCTCCCTCTTCTTTTGTTGGATCGGCTTGAATTCAGGAGAGACGTTGAGGTGATGGCATGCTACGTCTGGATCTACCCCAGGCATGTCCTCCGCTGACCAGGCGAAGATGTCCAAGTTCTCCAACAGGCAGGAGATTAATTGAGCTTTTTCCTCTTCCGATAGCTCGGCGTTGATGATCAGCTTCTTCTCTTCCCCTTCAGCAATGGGGACTTCTTGGATCTCCTGGGCAGGTTCCAGGTAAACTCCTTTCCGCTCTGTGCTTTCTTTGATTTCCTCAGGGAGCTTGGACACCTCATAGATGTCATTCTGAGCCTTGTGAAGTGGTGCCTCGGTGATCACATTAACTGTCTTTACATAGCATTCGCGAGCAACCCTTGGATCACTCCGGATCCGATATTGACGCCCCTCAGCGGCGAATTTCAAGGCCAAATGGAAAGTAGATACTACCGCTCTGTAAGCGTTCAGAATTGGCCTTCCGAAAATTGCACAGTAGCTGCTTGGGGCTTCCACCACCACGAAGTTTATCAGCTTTGTTATACCCCCCAGCGATACCAAAAGCTTTACGCACCCCTCTGCTTCCTTCTTCTCTCCCGAGAAGCCATAGAGGGGCCCTTCCGTGGAGAGTAAAGACTTTCCAGTTTTAAGGGCTTCGAATGTTTCACGGAAAATGAGATTAACTGAACTGCCGGTATCAATTAGAATTTTGTGCACGGTGTAGTTTTCAATAACTGCCTTTATCACCACTGCATCATCAAAAGGATTTGCATTTAGGGAAAGATCTTCCTGGCCGAAGGTAACGACCGCCCTTTCTGGAGTAGAAGTGGAGGCGACTGCCACTTCTTGCTTCGTAACTCTCCCGATGCTAGATTTCCGAGAAGATTCTACTCCTGCCCCACCATGAATGCAATAGACGTTGCCAAGAGGGCCAACGTCATTCACCTCTATACACTCGGTTGTGGGATGTATATCCCCATAGCAACCTGCCTCTTCCATATCAGCACATTCCCAGGTCACTTCGACCACTTCCTTCTTCTTCTCGGTTCGCGGCTCAACCGGGGTTTCTTGTCGAATCAACCCTCGGAGCTTCCCTTCTTTCAAGAGCTTCTCTATCAACCACCGGAGGGCCCGGCAATCCTCAGTCTGATGCCCTTCCTCTTTATGATATTCACAATAAAAGTTAGGGTTCCGGTTGCGAATTTCTGATTTCAAGGGAGGAGGCCTCTTGAAGTCAGGCCTCTTTTGGAGAATCTGCACGACCTCGTTCATGGTGACGTTGAGAGGGGTGAACGACTCCTGAGATTCATCATATCGGATGGATGGAATAGTTGGGGATGGTTGTGCGATGTACTGCGGCAGATATACAGGCATTATTTGCGGAGCTCCCATGGGTTGAGTGGGTGCGATGGCCAACGGCGGTTTCTGATCTTGAAACCGTTGATGGCCGAGGAATGGTTGTTTAGGCTTAAGATTCCTCCCCCTTTGAGCCCGGGGTTCGAAATCAGGCCGAGATGGATGATTGTAACGTTGCTGATGAGTTGATGCGGGACTAAACTGATCGTTATTGCTGAGCAACTTGGCAACATAACCAGGATTGGTCTTTTCTCCCCTGATAAATTTGTTAGCCAGACTAATCATCTCCTGGTATGTTTTTGGCTCCCTGATTTGAGCTTCAAATTTCAGCGGCCCCTCCCTAAGGCCATGCATCAGAGCGACCCTATATAACTCTGGATCGACGTTTTGCACCTCCATTATCTCCCTTTGGAAACGGTCAACGAAGCGGGCCCACGTTTCGTTTTCCTGCTGCCGTATCTCAAATAGGGCTGCCGGACCGTTCTTCCTCTTTTTCGAGGTAGAGAATCGAAGCAGAAATTCTCTACGCAGTTCTGCAAAACATCTAATGGATCGAGGATGCAATCCTTAGAACCATTCTCTGGCTTGTCCATCGAAGGATGTCACCAGGAGCTTACACTTAGTTGCATCAGTGATGGTCCTCAGAGCAACAGCCGATTCAAACGCTTGAAGATGAATTGCCGGATCGGACTCTCCACCATATGTTGATAAGCGTGGTTCTCGAAAGTTATTCGGAGCCGGCTCTCCCCGGATCTCATCCGTGAAGGGAGAACTCTCCTCGGCATCCTCGTATAGAGAAAAAGCAGGGTGGTAGGGGATCTCTGCTGCGGTCATTTGCGGACAGGCCGCCTGATAGGAGCGGGCAGGTGCTCCGGCCGGGTAGGACTGGTAGGCGGCGACCTCAGGCGGATAGGAAAAGCGAGCAGCCTGAGAAGCCGCCCCCTGGAAGTCAAGGACTCGAGCCGGCATACACCGCGCGGCCTCTTGGTAGAAATTCTGCCGATCCGCAGAACCTTCTGGTGGCGGTTGGGAGTGAGCGACCTGCGCAAATGGGTATGGAGGTGGAGGAGGTAGAACAGGGGTCATGGCCGGGTTAACCGCGGCCTGTTGGGGGGCTAACCGCTTGGTTAGCAGAGCTAGAGCCTGACTGATCTCGTCCAGACGCTGATCAGTTGCTTTCTGAGCCTGGTCGGCTTCTCTCTTAGTTTGCTCCAGAGCCTCCCACAGGGAGTCATCGCTATGATCGGACCGGTCTCTTGGAGGGAACTGGCGGTCTGACATTCTGAACCAAAGATTTCGCTGATAGTCCGCGATCTGAAGGCCGCGTGTTTCTGTTCGATTCAAAAGTGCGCTCACGAAGAAAATTGAAGGCTGCGGACTATCGGTTACTATTTAGCTAGAGAATTCAGACCGCTAGCAGCGGTCGAGGCCAGACTTCGCCCGTCGCGGCAAATGCCACTCCTGCGACGGGCTTTCCTTTGATTGAAAAGTAGCGGTTACAAATGCGAGAAAGCAGAAGCCGGCCGGTCAACAGTTCGCGAGACCAGAAACTCGAGATCGGAGCTCAGACAAGCGAGCTCTTGGATTCGAGTGTGCGTGTCTTGTGAACAGTGCCGCCCCCTATTTATAGGCTTGGGGGCCTGCCCGAATGGGCAGGGATAAAATAACCTCCTGCCCGGGTACAGGAGAAACGGGCGGGCGGTGACGGGATGCACAAGGAAGAAAAAAGAAAGAAGCCGCGCGGCTTGGCGGCTTGCCCTTCCGACCTGTCTTGCTTGCGGCTGAGGACACCGGGACCAAGTCAATAATGCAGACCGCGCGGTTTGGAGATTGAGGCCGCGGTCTGCCTTCTGGTCATGACTTAGCCGATCTTCACGAGGTAACTTGGATAGCCTTCGATCTGGAGCCCCGGCCTGTTCTTCGGGGCTGGAACTTCGAGTTTCTATGGGACAACCCGCGCGGCCTTCTAGCTGAGACTGCGGATGAACTTTTTGCCTTAGCTTTTGACGATCTTCTCCCTTTGGGGGCGATCCGGAAATGACACCAGGCCGCCCGGCCTGGCCCTTTTTGAACTGGGAACCACTGATCCCGGGACCCAGCGGCTTGGCCCAGGAGTCCGCGCGGTCTGATAATAGCCCAACCCGAGAAGCGGTTTTCCGGGCAAACAGTGCACGCGATGCCGGAGTATGTCAAACTCGTCCAGGTAGGCTTGCACCGAGCCTTTTTGCCTCAGATTTTTCAAGTCTCCCATGGGGTCGTCAAAGAGCAATGACCCAAACCGACTTGCTAACGCTCGACAATATTCCTCCCACGAGGGCCATTGGCGAGTCACCCTGGCCTTCATATAGGCTTGATGCCAATACATCGCCTTCCCTTCCATGTGCACCGAGGCGACCTTTACCTTCATATCTTCCATTGTCCCGTCAATGTCGAAAAATTGCTCGCATTTGTACACCCAATCAGTCACATCTTCCCCAAAGAACCGCGGAAACTCCAAGTGGGAGAACCGCGTCGGCATTTGGGCGGACGGGAAGGACGCCGCCGGCGGTGTTGAAGTCGACCATGGTCCGCCCACATTTGGTGCGGGTGGGGGAGAAGCCGCCGGTGGATTGGAAGTAGACCCGGTGCCGCCCGTGTTTGGTGTCTCGTTGAGCCCTTTATCCGCCGCGAGGCTCATGAACATCCTTCGCATCTCTTCCATGGACTTCGCTTGTTGCTCGTTCAGATCTTGTAGGGACTGCGCCATCATTTCTTGGTTCTGTTTCAGGATCTCCATTTCGTTCACCAGGTCCTTCGAACGGGTACTCTCCGGAGCCGGCATTGGAAGGGGCTGGTGTCTAGCTCTGATACCCTTGATGCGTTCAAGGCGCGGGAAGGATTACAAACCGAGAAACTCCTGGATCTGTAACAGGAATTTGAGAGGAATACCAAGAGATAGATATGCTTACTAGAAAACACCCAACAAGAAGATAACTACAGCACTGATTCCACCTAAGGGACTGTCCCTGAACAGAGGAATACTCAGCACCAGTGAGAGAGCAGGCAGCCGGCTCTTCTACACCCACAAAATCCAACAATATTCAGCATACATAAAACCCTACTCTCATAACCTTATATACTTGATTATGAGATTACAAAATTACCCCCCTATCCAAAGTAAATAACCCCAAAATATTAAACAGAAAATCAGCGAAACATTAGGCACGCAACACAGTGCTCAACCTTTAGGTACTTTATGACCTCAGTCCCTAACATTATTATTTTTTTTTTAGTCCTCAACTTTTTCCTACTTTAAATTTTAGTCCTATAACTAACAGATTTTACTTTCGGTCAATCCGCTGCCTCACCTAGAGCCTATAGGACAGATCTTTGCATGCCGATGACGGCGGACATAGACTCGAAGCCACATGCGACACCACCCTTTGCTTCTGCGGCAAACATCTCCATGAACTAAGCATGCTTTCTTGTTGGACGACTTTTAAGCTCTCAAATGCCGGCGAAACGGAGGAGTTGATAAGCCCACCGGCGCCACCAGCGCCCTCGAGTGCGATTGTCGTAATGTCTCTTATGCCGATTGGGGACTGAAAAATATGGATTGGAAAATTATATTACAGCAAACCTTCTTAGTTTTTAATGACGATAATGATGGTGACAGAAGATCCACACAATGGAAATGTACTTATGGACTGAAATCAACATTTTACCATTAGAAATCTCGCAGTACTTCGTGAAACATGCGATTAAAAATGCAAAATTCAGCATTTGAAAAACCCAGTAAAAGATTGCATCTGACTAACATGTGTTATCTTTAACTCTGTTGTAGAAGGACAGGATTTTGGGGAGACTGATCCAGGAGAATAAAAAAACAGCATGAATGAGGAAATAAAAAAGAAAGATCAATCCACGGCCGACGTCCTCTTATGCAACTCCCTGTTTAAAAAGCAAATAGGGAAAGATGTAAGTTGAAATAAATCTAAAACCTGAGCTTTTCTCATTTCTGAATCGATAACCAAAGTAAAAGAAATCGAATCGAAATCAGAAAATATTTCACATGCTTTGCCGGCGTCGAACATCAGGAAGTACGCCGAGCATCGGAGATGTTTGCCGGCGATGACGAAGCTTGTCGGGATCTCTACGAGTCAAACTGTTGTCACATACTTTTGCCGGCGTCGAACTTCAGGAAGTACGCCGAGCGTCGGAGATGTTTGCCGGCGACGCCGATTCTTGCCGGGATCTCTTGGAGTCAAACTGCACAGCAGCTGAAGGTTGCTTTGGAATCTTATCAACGGTGGAGGAGGAGCTCTTGAGGAACCGGCTGAGGAGGATAGTTGCAGGAGGCCCTCTCGAGTAGGTATAGTTGCTGCCTCCTCGAAGGTAGAGGAGGCGTGAGAAAAGGTGAGAGGGGAGGCGTGACAGAGGAGCGGCGGGTAGCAGTCGAGGAGATGCTGCCTTCGCGTGTAGCAGTAATTTTCTGCTTCTCGTGTGGCAGTTTGACAGAGGTACTATTTGTCTTTTATGTAGAGGAGCAGCCGGCGGCAGGAAATCATGGGGGGAACCAAATGACTAAAAAGATCAAGCTTTTCAGAACCGGACCGAACATTGAACCGGTCTTGGGAGAGGTTCAAGGTTTAACCGGTTTGACCGGCTGAACCGGAGTTGAACCGTGATTGAACCGTTTTGACATTAGTGACTAGAATATACAAATTAAACATATAATATATAAATTGTTGAACACTAACATAAGTAACAAATATTAAAATGTGATATATGAGGTTTTTAACCTTGACCTAAACTCATACAAATTATAAGTCTTACAAAACATATCAATTTAAAACATGTTGTCAAGTTGACTTGTTAATACTTCATAGATTTTAAAAAGTCATCAACCATAAAGTTTGCAAAGTGAAATCATTATATATCAATATATTATATATCATCAAAATCATATCCAGTAAAAGCATCCCCTCCAAAGGCTTCAAGGTCTGCATCATCAAGAGTATTCTGAGCACACTACTCATCTACAAAAAATAATAATTGCATCATAGTATATTAGTATCATACATATTAATTTGTAATTATTAACACAAATTAGTAACATACATACAAACTTACCATTTATTTGTTCATTTTGATGAGAACTTGGTTGAGCTTCTCCATCAACAGGTATAGCATATTCCTCATATATTTCATTTTCTAATTCATTGTAATTAAGTTCCGGGGATGGCTCTTCCTCAACTACCCAGAAATCCATTGAATCAATACTGGTATAATCAAGAGTATCATTTTTTTCTTGAAGTACACCCTAAATGAAAATGAGTAATGCATTAATCAAGTCATCAAATAAAATATTAGGAAGTACAACAAAATGTTAAAATTGAACTTTGTCAAGTAATGATTAAATATTCATACCGATCCCTCATATTTAGATTGTAACGAACATAAACCAGATCATTGAATCTTTGATGCTCTAGTTGATTCCTTCGGTTTGTATGAATTTGCTCAAAGACGCTCCAGTTTCTTTCACAGCCAGATGATGATGAAGTTTGACTAAGAATGCGAATAGCTAATTTTTGTAGTTGAGGTGCACTTGAACCAAACATTCTCCACCATTCATCTTGGAGATGAAAAAAAAGTTAAAACTTATGACTTATAAATTGAAACTTAAAATGCATATTAACTTTGTACTTATACTCAACAGGTTGCATTTCTTTTGTCATTTTGATTGTGAGGGGCTTTCCAAAGCTTTCTAATTGGTCCCGATATACCCTTACTTCATTCATCGCAATTGATGATTTACTGCAAATTTCTTTGTTTTCAATAAGCTCAATTAAGCCTTGCACAACTTCAGGCTTATGACAATAATTAACTTGTTCATATTGGAATGTCGGGTTCAAAAAGTACGCTGCAGAATGAAGTCTTTGACGAAGTTGGCGATCCCACCTATATTTGATAATAATTGTATATGGCTTATACAATCTTTTGACATTTTTGAATATGTATTTAATTGCTTTTCAGGCTCGATACATGCCATCATAGACATAGCCAAGTGATGGTTTCTCATCAGAATCAACAATTCGTAATAATCTTATTAGTGGGCCTGCGACCTTTGTCATTACCAAACACATATTCCAGAATTGATTATCTAAAATGATATTCACAGCCTCTTTTCCTTTGCTTGATTTTGCAATCTTTGAATCAGTATAATACTTGCTAGTTACTAAAGCTTGCAAATCATGTTTGTGTTCATATATACTCTTCAAAGTAATAAATGTAGTAGCAAACCGTGTCATTCCAGGACGAACAATTTCCTTCCAGCCTTCCCTTTTCCTCAACCAAGATAAGACAAAGATATGATTATAAACAAAAATTGTTACTTTTGAAGTCTTTTTGGTAATTTCACTAACATGACTCAAGTTCCCAAGATCCTTTAAAACTAAATTTAAACAATGGGCTGCACATGGAGACCAATAAATGTTGCCATATTTTTCATGCAGTAACTCTCCTGCCTTCTTGTAGTTCGCGACGTTATCAGTAACAATTTGCACAACACTTGATGGACTTATCCATTCAACTACTTCTAAAAATAACATGCAAAGAGTTATAGCATCTTTTGTATCATCAGATGCATCCACTGACGTGTAAAATGAGACACCGCGTGGTGAATAAACTAAGAAATTAATCAAAGTTCTGCTCCTTTTATCCGTCCAACCATCTGCCATTAATGTACATCCGGTTCCTTTCCAACTCTCTCTATAAGAGTCTATAAGAAGCCGACATTCCTCCTTGCAATCTCTCAATAGATTAGTTCTTATCATATGATATGAAGGAAGCTTATAACCAGAACCAATTGCAGCTATTGCAGCTATTGCATCAATTGCTTTTTGTGCAAAACGGAATTTAATGCAATAAAATTTATACAACTATCATAGAACCATCTAGCTATAGTCATGTCAGAACGGTGTACCATCTCTTTTGAGGCCAAGACACTCTTTATAGATGGTTGTGAGCCTACAGATGTTCTAGGAGCGAAGAAATTATCAACTTGATCAAGCTTTCTTTTTCCTTTTTCTTGTGTTCCAGAATGTTGTGACTTAGGGAAAGAAGATGTTCGATCATCGCTCACATGATCACCATATGGATTTACACTATCTAGTGATTCTTCTGCTACTTGCTTCTTGGTACTAATCTCTTTTAGGTTCTCTTGCACTTGATTTCTAATGTCATGAGAAATCTTCTTACAAGCAACAATATTTCTCTTCACTCCAGTTAGATGTTGTTTCATACTATTAATTCCTCCTCCCGTATAAACCATGCCGCAATGTAAACATCTATAGTGCTTCACTTTTTTTCCATCGGAGCTCTGGATGAGAGTAAAATGATTCCAAGCAGGATCATTTTTCTCACGATCAGCTTGTAAAGAGACATTAGAATCAGATGGCTCGGAAGGAGCTTACATTTTCTGATATAAAATAAATATGAAATATAAGTGCGAAGTTCTTTGAAATAGACATTCTGAAAATAAAGAGGAAAGGGAGACAAATAGAAGTCATTCACTTTTCCCATCTAGGGTTTGTGTTCCCCTTCCGAGATGTCATCTATAACACAGTAAATTTTGGAGCAAAACTTGAAAAAACTTGGGAATTGACAACCATATAAAGTCATAACTTTGTGCAAGGCATAATGAGATCAACAAAGTAGAGCCTAGGATTTCCTAAATCAGCAAGCATGCTGGATTTGGACACCATATGAAGTCCCCAAAGACACCAAAAATCCACCAAACTAAAGCCAACATATAAGGCCCAATTTATCATATATTAATATTATAGCCATTATGGGCAGCCATATCTAGTCATAATTGGAGCCAAATCAAAACCAAATAATCCAAGGACAACAGCCCCTATAAACCGCGAAATTTTTGGGTCCGGAGCCCGTTTCCAAATTTTAGGTTCGGGATTTAAGAAAAGAGAAGGTCTGACGTATATTTTTTGATCTCTGGACATAAAAATAGATTTTAGGATATCAAAAAAACCTAAAAGATCCTTTGGAGATCAAATTTGATCTCCTGGAGATCATATTCTGATCTAAAAACATATGATCTTCAGAGGAGAACAAATATGATCTTCGAGGAGATCAAATATGATCTTCAGAGGAGATCAAATATGATCTTCAGAGGAGATCAAATATGATCTATTCTGGAGATCAAATTTGATCTCCAGGAGATCAAATTTTGATCTCCTGGAGATCAAATTTGATCTCCTGGAGATTACCCGGAGTCCGAACTCCGGACCCAAAAATCTACCGCGAAATTTTTGGGTCCGGAGCCGGTTTCCAAATTTTAGGTCCGAGATTTAAGAAATGAGAAGGTCTGCGTATATTTTTTGATCTTTGGATATAAAAATAGATTTTAGGATATCAAAAAAGCCTAAAAGATCCTATGGAGATCAAATTTGATCTCCTGGAGATCATATTATGATCTCAAAAATATGATCTCCAGGAGATCAAATATGATCTCCAGGAGATCAAATATGATCTCCAGAGGAGATCAAATATGATCTCCTCTGGAGATCAAATTTGATCTCCTGGAGATTACCCGGAGTCCGGACATTGGACCCAAAAATCTGCCCTTGAAATAAATTTTTTGGGCAGCAGCAGCTCCCATAAAACAGCCCAAAAAATTTATTTCAAGAAAGTAGGTTAGTGAGCTCATCACAACATCCACAAACAACAAAATAAGCCAAGCCTGCAAGCATGCTTAAGAAAGTAGAAACAGTATGCCTGCTATGTGAGGAAGAATACCTGCTCGAGGATGAGAATGTATAGCCGTCTCCGTCGCAAGGAAGAGGAACAGAATGCCTGCTAGTCCTGCTCGCCGTCCCGCGAGGATGCACCGTCGCCGTCGTCGTGATAATAGCGCCGTCGCCGTGAGGATAGGGCTCGTCGTTTCCGTCGCAAGCAACAGACGGCCTGCGGTTCCAGTGGCAGTTTGGGGGAAGATGAGTTACAGCCGCATGTAACTTACGATTAGGTTAAAATGCCAAAGAAAAAGAATCTCTAGTATGCCTGCACCGTCCGATCATGGATCAAAGGTTGATTTTTAAACTGCACGGTTATTCAATAACCGCCCGGTTCGCCGGTTCACCGGTCAAACCGCCCGGTTCGACGGTTCCTACCCGGTTCTCGGCGGAGCCGGTTTTAACACCCTGCCCGGACCGCCCGGGGGACCGGTCGGCGGTCCGACCTGTCCGGTCCGGTTCTGAAAAGCTTGAAAAAGACTACAATTTTTGAAATAAAGCTTTAATTTTGAAGGGTATTTTTGGGAGATGAATGTTACACCATGCCTCATTTGCTCTTTGCATATATAATAAACGAGCAGTCGCGCACGGGGGACCCCGTGCGGGGGGGGGGGGGGGGCAACATTAGTCGTGGGGACGATATTGGTCGTGAGGGCGACATTGGTCGCAGGGGCGACATTGGTCATGGGGGCGACATTGGTCGTCGGGGAGACATTGGTCGTCGGGGCGACATTGGTCGCGGGGGCGACATTGGTCGTCGGGGCGACATTGGTCGTGGGGGCGACATTGGTCGTGGGGGCGACATTGGTCGTAGGGCGACATTGATCGTCGGGGCGACATTGATCATCTGGGAGACATTGGTCGTGAGGGAGACAAAATCAAAATCTCTAAATGGGATGACGGAGAGGAGGAATTGTAGCCAAATCAAGTGAACATGAAATTATTACATCCACAAAAAATGCATAAATAACCCATACACTGACATTATTGACAGCATATGCATGTTTCTTTGTTATTTTTTTATATCCGGATGAAAAAAACAATGCAGAACATAAATAACAAATGAACTTAAAAAATAAAAAAGTTGCTTTAAACTCCAAGCATAAGTATTGAAAATATGAGTCAGGAAGCAACTTTTACGGACATAAAAACTAAAACAGTTGGTTTAAAATCCAATAAAACTAAAAGATAAATGTAAAAGAAGCGTACAAACAACAATTGTCATTCCATCAACCGTTCGATGTTAGAGGCCGAAGTAATGGCGGTAGGATCGATCTACCACTTATAAGAAAAAGACAAAAGCTGATAAAGAGAATATAAAGACATGCAGCGGGGGCGGCGACATGCGGTGTGGGTAGCCATAAGCAGTAGAGCACACGTAAAAGAAATATATAAACTTCATTATTATTATTGTACCGAGTAGCAAATTTTCAAGGGGATATTGATGCAGGACGGGCATCACCACCCGCCTGCCACCCTGGATACCTGGCATCACCACCACAGCCCAGGGGTCCCACCGGGAATCCACCCGATGAGCCTTATCAGGTTCCGCGGACCGTACACCCCAACCCATCCCCGGCCCCACAACAGGGCCGATAGGTTGTTGAGGCCAGGGCTCGATCCCCCGACCTCCTTGATAAAGAGTCCTCATGCGGACTCTCATCACCAACTGAGCCGCGGCTCAGTTGGTGATGAGAGTCCGCATGAGGACTCTTTATCAAGGAGGTCGGGGGATCGAGCCCTGGCCTCAACAACCTATCGGCCCTGTTGTGGGGCCGGGGATGGGTTGGGGTGTACGGTCCGCGGAACCTGATAAGGCTCATCGGGTGGATTCCCGGTGGGACCCCTGGGCTGTGGTGGTGATGCCAGGTATCCAGGGTGGCAGGCGGGTGGTGATGCCCGTCCTGCATCAGATATGCAAACAGTAATAATAGCACAACAATATAAAAAAGTATTGTGAATCAGTATAAAAATCATTCGAAGAGTATTTTAATGAAGTTAAGATATGTGATTACAAATTTTATCAATGCAGGAACCGAGTGCAGCAAATTAAATTTGTACCAAGAGCGTAATTTTAAACTTTAATGGTCAAAAAAGCTGTAATATTAAGGGTGCGTTTGGTTGGGCGTTTGGGCTCCGGTGCGACAGGATAAAAACGGAGGTTGCTGGATAAGCAGCGTTTGGGTGAGCTGATCCAGCAACCTCCGTTTTTAAGTAAACGGAGGTTCCTTTATACGCGCAGACGCGGCTTCGAGCTCCAGTCCAGACGCACAGGCAGCTCCCTCTCCGCGCGTCGTTCTCATCCCGATTCCGCGCAGATCGTCTTCGTCCGTCCCGATCCCGCCCGTCCGGTGCTCCCTCCTCCTCCGGCGAGGTGCCGCAAGCCCTCTCCATCGTTCACGATCTCCTCCGCGCCATCATTACCAATCTCCTCCGCGCCATCGTTCCCGGACGGCCCACGCCAGCCATAGAGAAAGGGGAGTTTCTTAACATTTCTTAACATTTTAGAGAGCATTTGTTCATCAATTACTTGTCTTTTTTTTTCCAAAATGAAACTATTAGTTTATGAGTATAGATCAGGGAATAAAATTAGGTCAGGAGCTTATGATATCAGAAGTGGAAGACCAATGTTCAAAATATGATGGCATTAAGCATTAGTTCTAGGATTTGGCCATTTAAATTTTAGGTTATCAACCCCCTTACTGAGTGTTTATTATGTGTGTTTGTTTGGATGTGTGTTGTGTGGTTATATGTGATATTGGTATATGTTTGTGTGTGTGTGTTGTGTGGTTATATGTGTGTGTTTATGTTTATGTATGTGTGTGTTTATGTTTATGTATGTTTATGTATGTGTGTGTTTATGTGTGTATTTATATGTGTGTGTGTGTGTGTGTGTGTGCGTTTATGTGTGTGTGTGTTTATTATGTGTGTGTGTGTTTATGTGTATGTATGTGTGTGTGTATATGTGTGTATTTATATGTGTGTGTGTGTGTGTATGTATGTGTGTGTGTGTTTATGTGTATGTGTGTGTGTGTGTTTATGTGTATGTGTGTGTGTGTGTGTGTTTATGTTTATGTTTATGTGTGTTTGTGTGTGTGTGTGGTATATGTTTGTGTGTGTGTGTGTTTATGTGTGTGTGTATGTATGTGTGTGTGTTTTATGTGTATGTGTGTGTGTGTGTATGTATGTGTGTGTGTGTGTGTTTATGTGTATGTGTGTGTGTGTGTGTGTGTGTGTGTGTGTGTTTATGTTTATGTTTATGTGTGTTTGTGTGTGTGTGGTATATGTTTGTGTGTGTGTGTGTGATATATGTTTGTGTGTGCGTGTTTATGTGTGTGTGTATGTATGTGTGTGTGTGTTTATGTGTGTGTGTGTGTTTATGTTTATGTTTATGTGATTAGGGGGTGAGCACATAAGAGCATCAAGTAGTTTGTCCTGATACAGTAGGCGGGGTAGATGAGATGATCACGTTGCGTGAAAATATAGCACTGAAAACTCCATTTGACCCAAACAAAATTTATAAAACTCCATTTCAATAAGCACTGAAAACTCCATTTCACCCAAACAGTTTTCTAACGAAACTCCATTTCTCAGAAACAGCTCTTTTTCAAAACTCCATTTCTGATCAGCAACTTTTCATCAGCAACAACCCAACCAAACGCACCCTAAAGCAAGCAGTGGGGTCTGACCTTCAGCCAAAGGTCATGGAGAAGTTCAACGTTCACCTCAACCTCTCACTCCTCTCGATTCCCACAAATAAAACTCAAAGGAGTAAGGTAATGCTAGTGTGTCCACAATCAGCCAAAGGTCATCCAAATTAGAAAACATGGAGACATGGATTATTTATGATGAACAGAGAGACAAAAAAGGAAACTGTAACCTCAACTTCAGCGTGGGCGCCTTTGGCGAAATTTTTGGGACCGCAGCCCGTTTCCAAATTTTAGGTCCGGGATTTAAGAAAAGAGAAGGTCTGACGTATATTTTTTTATCTCTGGATATAGAAATGGATTTTAGGATATTAAAAAGCCTAAAAGATCCTCTGGAGATCAAATTTGATCTCCTGAAGATCATATTCTGATCTCAAAAATATGATCTCCAGGAGATCAAATATGATCTCTAGAGGAGATCAAATATGATCTCCAGGAGTCCGGACTCCGGACCCAAAAATTTGTCGCGCCTTTGACGCCTTTCGTTCCAGGCACCCGTGTAATGCCTCCTCTAAAATTAAAGAAGATGAAATTATACAGAGAATTAGATAATAGAAAATAAAACGAGAGTGGGAAAGCTGAGAAAGAGGAAGCAGAAGGGAGAGTGCGGACCTGCAATGAATGTGAGGGAGAGTCGGGGCTCTAATACAAATTAAAGCAAAAATGATAAGGTATGATGCCTAGAAATTAAATTGAAACAGAAATAGTACAATGAAGCAAATGTTCAAACCTTCGACGGTGAGCGACAGAGAAAGCAAGGTTGCAGGGATGCTATCAGACTTCGGCAGTCAGTGGCAGAGAAAATGGACTCGAAGGAAATGTCGGCGACAGTGCCGAGGAGATTTCTGTTGTTAGGAACTAAGAGAGGAAATCTGCAAATCTTCAACGACGTTCGTCTGAAGAAAGAGTGAACCGTGGCGGTGCTGGGTGGCGAGAAAAGGATGAGAAGCGCGAAGTTTAAACCCTAATGTGAGAATCGGCGGCACAATCCGACGCAAGTAAGTAGAGCTGCGCTATGTTTGGAGGAAGAAGAAATCCAGCCGAGCGGAGTCAGTGAACGATATCCATGGAGAACCACCAAAATTTCCTAGCGCACTGAGGACGGAGTGACGAAAAACCAAATCAGCAAAAACAAAATTAGGAAAAATGGAAGTAGGAAATAGGAACACGGGATTACGAATCAGGAGAAACGAAATGGCAGGCACAAAAAAAATGAAATATCAAGCAGAATGGAATCAGGAAAAACAAAGTAGAAATCACAGCGCAGAAAAACGAAATGAAGAATAACGTTGGTAAAAATAAGAAATGAAAAGCAAGCTTACCGAAGATGCGAAGTAGACATAGGGGCGGCGCACGAAGAGAAGAGGGAGCCGCCATAAATTAGAGGCCAAAAGCTCTTCGCGATCTGGAGGAAGATGAACAGCTATGGCACACGCGGAGTAAATGAAAAACAAAGAGGCGGGCGCGATTTGAAGAGTCGGGTTTCACGGATAGTGCGACAGACGCTCGGCATTGTAGTAGCATTGACACTGCGGGGGCTCTCTCGAGGGCGGTAGATGCTGCTTTCGGCGGGTAGCTGTCGAGGAAGATAGGAAGGCCTGCTGCTTTCGGCTGGAACAGAGAGGAGGCGTGGGAGAAGACTTTGCCGTGTAGAACTGTATAAGGGAACTTGGCAGGGTTAAACCAAAAATGTCAGGCATGCCATGTGGGAGGAGAGGTGCTTCAACAGGAACTTAGAAGGAAGGAAAACGCCAAAATATATAAAACCCAATAATGTTTAAAATTGAAATGACTCAAAAACCAATAAAAAGCTTCAAGCATTATGATATTTTTGAGGGTAAATCGGTCCAATGAAAGTTACACCAAACCTACTTTCCTCTTCCCTTATACAATAACGAGCAGTCGTGCACGGGGGACCCCGTGCGTGGGGGCGGCATTTGTCGTGGGGGCGACATTGGTCGTGGGGGCGACATTGGTCGTGGTCGCGACATTGGTCGTGGTGGCGACATTGTTCGTGGGGGCGACATTGGTCGTGGGGGCGACATTGGTCGTCGGGGGGAAATATTGATTTTCGGGGAGACATTGGTCGGGGGGGGGGGGGGGGGGGGGCGATATTGGTCTTCTGGGAGACATTGGTCGGGGGGCAACAATGGTCGTGCTGACGACAATGGTCAGGGCGACGACATCTACATGTAACAGTCGTGCACGAGGGAACCCGTGCGGGGGGGGGGGGGGGGGGGGGGCGACATTGGTCGAGGGAGCGACATTGGTCGGGGGCTTCATTGGTCGGGGGGGCGACATTGGTCGTGGGGGCGACATTGGTCTTCGGGGCGACATTGGTCTTCGGGGTGTGACATTGGTTGTGGGTGCGACATTGGTCGCGGGGGTGACATTAGTCATGGGTGCGACATTGGTCGCATGAGCGATATTGGTCGTGGGTACGACATTGATCGTGGGTGCGACAATGGTCGTGAGAGCAAATTAAGGGATCCAGCTTCAGTCAGTCGCCGCCTTGAAGATCCAACTTCAGCATGCAACCTCAATGCAGCTTCCCTTTTTTCTGGGTTAAATTGATGGAATAATATTCATCATTGATTTTTCTAACTTATTTGCTTAATCATATATCATCATTCCATTTGTTCATGCATCATTCAATTGATTATGCGTGCTTAGTTATTTCCAATGTGCTTTAATAAATCGTTCCATTCTGTGTATTTTCAATGTTGCAGCACTGGGTTACATATTTTTTAGTTCTATTTTTGTGTTTTATTTTGTGAATCTCATCTTTTTTGTGTCAGAGGTCATTGCAGAGAAGTTCTTTCATGTATTCATACAAATAAGCACTTCCAACAACAACAATAAAATTAACTAAACCCAAGCCAGATCAAGTTCCCAATCAAAATACATGGAACTTGATTCAATAGAAATAAATGCAAGAAAAAGTATTGGTTGTATATAGATCTAAAATAATTCATTGCATTTAATATTTTTGTGCTTGCGCATTCATCTATTGTTCCTCTTAAGCCGAAAGGAAGAAAGTTGGTGAGCAAACCTCAGCTCTAAAAGCTTGTCCACCGAAACTGTAATTGGAAAAAAAACAAACAAAATATGGTTCCAAATAAGCGAACAATTAGACATCATAAATTTTGATTCAATGATAAATCTGAATTAAAATATAAAAACAATAACTTCGGATAGAAGCGCCTGAAAATATTTTCTGAGATTGTCTGAAAGAAATTCTGAGATGCTTCGCCATTGCAAGCTTCGCATAGAAGTGCATGAATACATCAAGATGACCTCTAAAACTATAAATATCATGCAAGCAGCAAACCTAAACTATAAAATTATGAGCTCCTGTACAAATTACCTAAAACTCATTCAACTACTTTTATACAAATAGATCTTCTATTCTTCCAAATTCCCTCTGCACCACATATTTGGAGTACCTATACAGATCACACACACACAAACCTTGTCAAAATAGATAAAAATGATCTCCTTCACTTGGTGCAATGCCATAACATTTTTTGAAAACCTAAAAAGATATAATATGCAAGAATACATATCGCCATGACCATAATAGCTAACAGTTTGATTTCTTGTAAAAGAAACTATTGCATAGAAATTTTTAGAACTTCAATTAACATGTCATTTAAAAATTTTGGAAGAAAAATCTTTCCCTAATGAGAAGAAAGATGATTAGAAGGCATTGGTTTAAGTTCCTGCAAGACATGTGAATAAAAGTTCCGGAAAAGATTGATTAATCGGTTGTCAAGCAGGCATGCAAGCATGTGTTTTACATACCAAACAAACTCTATTGGGTAGGCAAGCAAGTCAATACCATGAGTTTTACATACAAAAAACCTTTATTGGGTAGGCAAGCCTCCATGAGTTTTACATACCAAAAACATCTATTGGGTAGGCAAGCAGTCAGGCACGCTTGAGTTTTAATGGTAGGCAAGCAGGCAAGCACACATGAGTTTTATGGGTAATCAAGTATGTGGGCAAGCCTGTAATGGCTCTGGGTCAACTTTGAGTTTCAATAAGATGCTTAATGGGTAACAAATTGATAGAAAAATGTTATTCATATATATGAGAGAGAGAGAGAGAGTTAAGGTGTGAGATGGACCACCTCTTTTGTTGAAATAGGAGAGGGGAAATCATTAATAATAATGTCAATTTCTCCTATTTGGCGGGGCTGACATAAAATCAGCGGCCCACCACTCTAAAACATGGAGCCAAACAGAATAAAACGCTCCGTTACATGCGACATCTTTGCTCCGATGAGTTAAAAGCCACCGTTATAGAATGTATTTTTGACATGACAATGGTTATGACCGTCACCCAAAAAAACTATTCTTGAACATTACAATGGATGAAGTTTCTTAGGTATGGTCAGGAGGTCACGAACGACGGTCATACTCACCGCGGACACGACCGCCTAAGTTTAGTTGAGGGCCTTGATTTAATTATTTTGCTTATAAGTTTAAAGTATGACAAAATTAAGTTACCTTTAAAATTTGGGTGGAAATCAACTCTATTAAACCTAACTATCAAACTTTGCAAAGTAAAATAAATAGCCTTGCCGATTGATTGAAAAATTTAATAGTTTTTCCTGCTTCTTCACATAAGGTGTAATACATTTAACAGAAGTGCTCCATAAATATGGAATCTGAAGCAAGCTTGCACAAAGAAAATCTGAAATCTAATAAAATCGCACAATAAACCTATAATAGCTATTGAAAATTACACCAGCTTCCTGAGGAGAGTAACCAGCTCTTAAAATATCACAATATGAAATCACATAACTATAAATTATTGAATAATATTGATCTTGAGGAGAGTAAGAAGGACACCTGGACGGATAACCCAGAATATGCTGGAATCAGAGCACACGTTGAGGGAGGTTGCCGGAATGCTCTATTGCAGAAACCTGAAGGAAGGTCTTGAGTAGGAGGAGCTCTTGAGGATGAGGAGGGCCTGAAACAGGGACCTGATAAAAGTTGTAGAAATAGGCGTCGGGGAGAGAAGAAATGTCAGGAAGCTTGCCGGAATGCAGCGGTAGAGAGAAGGCGTCGGGGGTCTTCGCTGGAGGGTGGGCGGCGAGAAAGAGCAAAGATGCCGCTCACGGGAGGATTTGCCCTAGCTGTGCACGAAGAAAGGAGCGAGAGCAGGAGTGGCTGTAACGGCCCAGGCCCATCTAGTCCTGGAGCCGTTAAGCGCCGGCCCGACAAGTCCGAGCGCCCGGGCTGCAGCCCGCTTAGAACACCCCAACCCTTCTCTGAGCCTGTTTCTCAGCTACAGCGGGGTGTTGGTAGCGGGGATCGAAGACCCGACCTACCCTTGATGAGCCTCTTCAAGGGTAGGTCGGGTCTTCGATCCCCGCTACCAACACCCCGCTGTAGTTGAGAAACAGGCTCAGAGGGGGGTTGGGGTGTGCTAAGCGGGCTGCAGCCCGGGCGCTCGGACTTGTCGGGCCGGCGCTTAACGGCTCCAGGACTAGATGGGCCTGGGCCGTTACAAAAAAGTGCACTTTTTTGTAACGGCCCAGGCCCATCTAGTCCTGGAGCCGTTAAGCGCCGGCCCGACAAGTCCGAGCGCCCGGGCTGCAGCCCGCTTAGCACATGCAGCTCAGTTGGTGATGAGTCCTGTTTGAAGAGGCTCATCAAGGGTAGGTCGGGTCTTCGATCCCCGCTACCAACACCCCGCTGTAGCTGAGAAACAGGCTCAGAGAAGGGTTGGGATGTTCTAAGCGGGCTGCAGCCCGGGCGCTCGGACTTGTCGGGCCGGCGCTTAACAGTCCAGGACTAGATGGGCCTGGGCTGTTACAGTGGCCCTCACGGGAGGAGTCGCCCTTTTATTTCCCTACTTTCGGCAAAAGTTTATGGTGGTGGCAGTCGAGGAACATCGCAGGTTTGGCTTTCGGCGGGTGGTGGCAGTCGAGGACATCGCCGATTTGGCTTTCGGCGGGTGGTGGCAGTCGAGGCATCGCTTGGAGTTGTCGTGAAGTGAGTTCAGCGCAGTGTTGTCGCGGGCTGTGGCACGCCGAATGGGAAGCGGTAATATAAAATTGGGGGATCTTGAAATTACGAAAAAATCTTAATAGATGTTGTTTCATTCTATTAATTCCTCCTCCCTTATAAACCATGCCGCAATGTAAACGTCTATAGTGCTTCACTTTTTTTCCATCGGAACTCTGGATGAGAGTAAAATGATTCCAAGCAGGATCATTTTTCTCACGAACAGCTTGTAAAGAGACATTAGAATCAGATGGCTCGGAAGGAGCTTCCATTTTCTGATATAAAATAATTATGAAATATAAGTGCGAAGTTCTTTGAAATAGACATTCTGAAAATAAAGAGGAAAGGGAGACAAATAGAAGTCATTCACTTTTCCCATCTAGGGTTTGTGTTCCCCTTCCGAGATGTCATCTATAACACAGTAAAATTTGGAGCAAAACTTGAAAAAACTTGGGAATTGACAACCATATAAAGTCATAACTTTGTGCAAGGCATACTGAGATCAACAAAGTAGAGCCTAGGATTTCCTAAATCAGCAAGCATGCTGGATTTGGACACCATATGAAGTCCCCAAAGACACCAAAAATCCACCAAACTAAAGCCAACATATAAGGCCCAATTTATCATATATTAATATTATAGCCATTACGGGCAGCCATATCTAGTCATAATTGGAGCCAAATCAAAACCAAATAATCCAAGGACAACAACCCCCTATAAACCGCGAAATTTTTGGGTCCGGAGCCCGTTTCCAAATTTTAGGTTCGGGATTTAAGAAAAGAGAAGGTCTGACGTATATTTTTTGATCTCTGGACATAAAAATAGATTTTAGGATATCAAAAAAACCGAAAAGATCCTTTGGAGATCAAATTTGATCTCCTGGAGATCATATTCTGATCTAAAAACATATGATCTCCAGGAGATCAAATATGATCTTCAGAGGAGAACAAATATGATCTTCGAGGAGATCAAATATGATCTTTAGAGGAGATCAAATATGATCTTCAGAGGAGATCAAATATGATCTCCTCTGGAGATCAAATTTGATCTCCAGGAGATCAAATTTGATCTCCTGGAGATCAAATTTGATCTCCTGGAGATTACCCGGAGTCCAAACTCCGGACCCAAAAATCTACCGCGAAATTTTTGGGTCCGGAGCCCGTTTCCAAATTTTAGGTCCGAGATTTAAGAAAAGAGATGGTCTGACGTATATTTTTTGATCTTTGGACATAAAAATAGATTTTAGGATATCAAAAAAGCCTAAAAGATCCTATGGAGATCAAATTTGATCTCCTGGAGATCATATTCTGATCTCAAAAATATGATCTCCAGGAGATCAAATATGATCTCCAGGAGATCAAATATGATCTCCTATGGAGATCAAATTTGATCTCCTGGAGATTACCCGGAGTCCGGACACCGGACCCAAAAATCTGCCCTTGAAATAAATTTTTTGGGCAGCAGCAGCTCCCATAAAACAGCCCAAAAAATTTATTTCAAGAAAGTAGGTTAGTGAGCTCATCACAACATCCACGAACAACAAAAGAAGCCAAGCCTGCAAGCATGCTTAAGAAAGTAGAAACAGTATGCCTGCTATGTGAGGAAGAATACCTGCTCGAGGATGAGAATGTATAGCTGTCTCCGTCGCAAGGAAGAGGAACAGAATGACTGCTAGTCCTGCTCGCCGTCGCGCGAGGATGCACCGTCGCCGTCGTCGTGAGATAGTGCCGTCGCCGTGAGGATAGGGCTCGCCGTTGCCGTCGCAAGCAACAGACGGCCTGCGGTTCCAGTGGCAGTTTGGGGGAAGATGAGTTACAGCCGCATGTAACTTACGATTAGGTTAAAATGCCAAAGAAAAAGAATCTCTAGTATGCCTACACCGTCCGATCATGGATCAAAGGTTGATTTTTAAACTGCCCGGTTATTCAATAACCGCCCGGTTCGCCGGTTCACCGGTCAAACCGCCCGGTTCGCCGGTTCCTACCCGGTTCTCGGCGGAGCCGGTTTTAACACACTGCCCAGACCGCAGGGTGGACCGGTCGGCTGTCCGACCTGTCCGGTCCGGTTCTGAAAAGCTTGAAAAAGACTACAATTTTTGAAATAAAGCTTTAATTTTGAAGGGTATTTTTGGGAGATGAATGTTACACCATGCCTCATTTGCTCTTTGCTTATATAATAAACGAGCAGTCGCGCACGGGGGACCCCGTGCGGGTGGGGGGGGCAACATTAGTCGTGGGGGCGATATTGGTCGGGAGTGCGACATTGGTCGCGGGGGCGACATTGGTCATGGGGGCGACATTGGTCGTCGGGGCGACATTGGTCGCGGGGGCGACATTGGTCGCGGGGGCGACATTGGTCGTCGGTGCGGCATTGGTCGTGGGGGCGACATTGGTCGTGGGGGCGACATTAGTCGTGGGGCGACATTGATCGTCGGGGCGACATTGATCGTCTGGAAGACATTGGTCGTGAGGGAGACAAAATCAAAATCTCTAAATGGGATGACGGAGAGGAGGAATTGTAGCCAAATCAAGTGAACATGGAATTATTACATCCACACAAAATGCATAAATAACCCATACACTGACATTATTGACAGCATGTGCATGTTTCTTTGTTATTTTTTATATCCGGATGAAAAAAACAATGCATAACATAAATAACAAATGAACTTAAAAAATAAAAAAGTTGCTTTAAACTCCAAGCATAAGTATTGAAAATGTGAGTCAGGAAGCAACTTTTATGAACATAAAAACTAAAACAGTTGGTTTAAAATCCAATAAAACTAAAAGATAAATGTAAAAGAAGCGTACAAACAACAATTGTCATTCCATCAACCGTTCGATGTTAGAGGCCGAAGTAATGGCGGTAGGATCGATCAACCACCTATAAGAAAAAGACAAAAACTGATAAAGAGAATATAAAGACATGCAGCGGGGGCGGCGACATGCGGTGCGGGTAGCCATATGCAGTAGAGCACACGTAAAAGAAATATATAAACTTCATTATTATTATTGTACCGAGTAGAAAATTTTCAAGGGGATATTGATGCAGGACGGGCATCACCACCCGCCTGCCACCCTGGATACCTGACATCACCACCACAGCCCAGGGGTCCCACCGGGAATCCACCCGATGAGCCTTATCAGGTTCCGCGGACCGTACACCCCAACCCATCCCCGGCCCCACAACAGGGCCGATAGGTTGTTGAGGCCAGGGCTCGATCCCCCGACCTCCTTGATAAAGAGTCCTCATGCGGACTCTCATCACCAACTGAGCCGCGCATGAGGACTCTTTATCAAGGAGGTCGGGGGATCGAGCTCTGGCCTCAACAACCTATCGGCCCTGTTGTGGGGCCGGGGATGGGTTGGGGTGTACGGTCCGCGGAACCTGATAAGGCTCATCGGGTAATATTAAGGGTGCGTTTGGTTGGGCGTTTGGGCTCCGGTGCGACAGGATAAAAACGGAGGTTGCTGGATAAGCAGCGTTTGGGTGAGCTGATCCAGCAACCTCCGTTTTTAAGTAAACGGAGGTTCCTTTATACGCGCAGACGCGGCTTCGAGCTCTAGTCCAGACGCACAGGCAGCTCCCTCTCCGCGCGTCGTTCTCATCCCGATTCCGCGCAGATCGTCTTCGTCCGTCCCGATCCCGCCCGTCCGGTTCTCCCTCCTCCTCCGGCGATGTGCCACAAGCCCTCTCCGCTCCCGCTTCCCCTCTCCGCTCCCCTTTCCGCTCCCTATCTCCTCCGCGCCATTATTCCCGATCTCCTCCGCGCCATCGTTCCCGATCTCCTCCGCGCCATCATTCCCAATCTCCTCTGCGCCATCGTTCCCGGACGGCCCACGCCAGTCATAGAGAAAGGGGAGTTTCTTAACATTTCTTAACATTTTAGAGAGCATTTGTTCATCAATTACTTGTCTTTTTTTTTTCCAAAATGAAACTATTAGTTTATGAGTATAGATCAGGGAATAAAATTAGGTCAGGAGCTTATGATATCAGAAGTGGAAGACCAATGTTCAAAATATGATGACATTAAGCATTAGTTCTAGGATTTGGCCATTTAAATTTTAGGTTATCAACCCCCTTACTGAGTGTTTATTATGTGTGTTTGTTTGGATGTGTGTTGTGTGGTTATATGTGATATTGGTATATGTTTGTGTGTGTGTTGTGTGGTTTTATGTGATATTGGTATATGTTTGTGTGTGTGTTGTGTAGTTATATGTGTGTGTTTATGTTTATGTATGTGTGTGTTTATGTTTATGTATGTGTGTGTTTATGTGTGTATTTATATGTGTGTGTGTGTGTGTGTGTGTTTATGTGTGTGTGTGTGTGCGTTTATGTGTGTGTGTGTGTGCGTTTATGTGTGTGTGTGTGTTTATTATGTGTGTGTGTGTATATGTGTATGTATGTGTGTGTGTATATGTGTGTATTTATATGTGTGTGTGTATGTATGTGTGTGTATGTATGTGTGTGTGTTTATGTGTATGTGTGTGTGTGTGTTTATGTTTATGTTTATGTGTGTTTGTGTGTGTGTGTGTGGTATATGTTTGTGTGTGTGTGTGTGTTTATGTGTGTGCGTGTATGTATGTGTGTGTGCTTTATGTGTATGTGTGTGTGTGTATGTATGTGTGTGTGCGTTTATGTGTATGTGTGTGTGTGTTTATGTTTATGTTTATGTGTGTTTGGGTGTGTGTGGTATATGTTTGTGTGTGTGTGTGTGATATATGTTTGTGTGTGTGTGTGTTTATGTGTGTGTGTATGTATGTGTGTGTGTGTTTATGTGTGTGTGTGTTTATGTTTATGTTTATGTTTATGTGATTAGGGGGTGAGCACATAAGAGCATCAAGTAGTATGTCCTGATATAGCAGGCGGGGTAGATGAGATGATCACGTTGCATGAAAATATAGCACTGAAAACTCCATTTGACCCCAACAAAATTTATAAAACTCCATTTCAATAAGCACTGAAAACTCCATTTCACCCAAACAGTTTTCTAACGAAACTCCATTTCTCAGAAACAACTCTTTTTCAAAACTCCATTTCTGATCAGCAGCTTTTCATCAGCAACAACCCAACCAAACGCACCCTAAAGCAAGCAGTGGGGTCTGACCTTCAGCCAAAGGTCATGGAGAAGTTCAACGTTCACCTCAACCTCTCACTCCTCTCGATTCCCACAAATAAAAACTCAAAGGAGTAAGGTAATGCTAGTGTGTCCACAATCAGCCAAAGGTCATCCAAATTAGAAAACATGGAGACATGGATTATTTATGATGAACAGAGAGACAAAAAAGGAAACCGTAACCTCAACTTCAGCGTGGGCGCCTTTGGCGAATTTTTTGGGACCGCAGCCCGTTTCCAAATTTTAGGTCCGGGATTTAAGAAAAGAGAATGTCTGACGTATATTTTTTTATCTCTGGATATAGAAATGGATTTTAGGATATCAAAAAGCCTAAAAGATCCTCTGGAGATCAAATTTGATCTCCTGAAGATCATATTCTGATCTCAAAAATATGATCTCCAGGAGATCAAATATGATCTCTAGAGGAGATCAAATATGATCAAATATGATCTCCAGGAGTCCGGACTCCGGACCCAAAAATCTGCCGCGCCTTTGACGCCTTTCGTTCCAGGCACCCGTGTAATGCCTCCTCTAAAATTAAAGAAGATGAAATTATACAGAGAATTAGATAATAGAAAATAAAATGAGAGTGGGAAAGCTGAGAAAGAGGAAGCAGAAGGGAGAGTGCGGACCTGCAATGAATGTGAGGGAGAGTCGGGGCTCTAATACAAATTAAAGCAAAAATGATAAGGTATGATGCCTAGAAATTAAATTGAAACTGAAATAGTACAATGAAGCAAATGTTCAAACCTTCGACGGTGAGCGACAGAGAAAGCAAGGTTGCGGGGATGCTATCAGACTTTGGCAGTCAGTGGCAGAGAAAATGGACTCGAAGGAAATGTCGGCGACAGAGCCGAGGAGATTTCTGTTGTTAGAAACTAAGAGAGGAAATCTGCAAATCTTCAACGGCGTTCGTCTGAAGAAAGAGTGAACCGTGGCGGTGCTGGGTGGCGGGAAAAGGATGAGAAGCGCGGAGTTTAAACCCTAATGTGAGAATCGGCGGCACAATCCGACGCAAGTAAGCAGAGCTGCGCTATGTTTGGAGGAAGAAGAAATCCAGCCGAGCGGAGTCAGTGAACGATATCCATGGAGAACCACCAAAATTTCCTAGCGCACTGAGGATCGAGTGACGAAAAACCAAATCAGCAAAAACAAAATTAGGAAAAGTGGAAGTAGGAAATAGGAACACGACATTACGAATCAGGATAAACGAAATAGCAGGCACAAAAAAATGAAATAGCAAGCAGAATGGAATCAGGAAAAACAAAGTAGAAATCACAGCGCAGAAAAACGAAATGAAGAATAACGTTGGTAAAAATAAGAAATGAAAAGCAAGCTTACCGGAGATGCGAAGCAGACATAGGGGCGGCGCACGAAGAGAAGAGGGAGCCGCCGGAAATTATAGGCCAAAAGCTCTTCGCGATCTGGAGGAAGATGAACAGCTATGGCACACGCGGAGTAAATGAAAAACAAAGAGGCGGGTGCGATTTGAAGAGTCGGGTTTCACGGATAGTGTGACAGACGCTCGGCATTGTAGCAGCGTTGACACTGCGGGGGATCTCTCGAGGGCGGTAGACGCTGCTTTCGGCGGGTAGCTGTCGAGGAAGATAGGAAGGCCTGCTGCTTTCGGCTGGAACAGAGAGGAGGTGTGGGAGAAGACTTTGCCGTGTAGAACTGTATAAGGGATATTGGCAGGGTTAAACCAAAAATGTCAGGCATGCCATGTGGGAGCAGAGGTGCTTCAACAGGAACGTAGAAGGAAGGAAAACGCCAAAATATATAAAACCCAATAATGTTTAAAATTGAAATGACTCAAAAACCAATAAAAAGCTTCAAGCATTATGATATTTTTGAGGGTAAATCGGTCCAATGAAAGTTACACCAAACCTACTTTCCTCTTCCCTTATACAATAACGAGCAGTCGTGCACGGGGGACCCCGTGCGTGGGGGCGACATTTGTCGTGGGGGCGACATTGGTCGTGGGGGCGACATTGGTCGTGGGGGCGACATTGGTCGTCGGGGCGACATTGGTCGTCGGGGCGACATTGGTCGTCGGGGCGACATTGGTCGTCAGGGCGACATTGGTCGTGGTCGCGACATTGGTCGTGGTGGCGACATTGTTCGTGGGGGCGACATTGGTCGTGGGGGCGACATTGGTCGTCGGGGGGAATATTGATTTTCGGGGAGACATTGGTCAGGGGGGCGATATTGGTCTTCTGGGAGACATTGGTCGGGGGGCAACAATGGTCGTGCTGACGATAATGGTCAGGGCGACGACATCTACATGTAACTGTCGTGCACGGGGGAACCCGTGTGGGTGGGGGGGGGGGGGCGACATTGGTCGAGGGAGCGACATTGGTCGGGGGATTCATTGGTCGGGGGGGGGGGGCGACATTGGTCGTGGGGGCGACATTGGTCTTCGGGGCGACATTGGTCTTCGGGGTGTGACATTGGTTGTGGGTGCGACATTGGTCGCGGGGGTGACATTAGTCATGGGTGCGACATTGGTCGCATGAGCGATATTGGTCGTAGGTGCGACATTGATCTTGGGTGCGACAATGGTCGTGAGAGCAAATTAAGGGATCCAGCTTCAGTCAGTCGCCGCCTTGAAGATCCAACTTCAGCATGCAACCTCAATGCAGCTTCTCTTTTTTCTGGGTTAAATTGATGGAATAATATTCATCATTGATTTTTCTAACTTATTTGCTTAATCATATATCATCATTTCATTTGTTCATGCATCGTTCAATTGATTATGCGTGCTTAGTTATTTCCATTGTGCTTTAATAAATCGTTCCATTCCGTGTATTTTCAATGTTGCAGCACTGGGTTACATATTTTTTAGTTCTATTTTTGTGTTTTATTTTGTGAATCTCATCTTTTTTGTGTCAGAGGTCATTGCAGAGAAGTTCTTTCATGTATTCATACAGATAAGCACTTCCAACAACAACAATAAAATTAACTAAACCCAAGCCAGATCAAGTTCCCAATCAAAATACATGGAACTTGATTCAACAGAAATAAATGCAAGAAAAAGTATTGGTTGTATATAGATCTAAAATAATTCATTGCATTTAATATTTTTGTGCTTGCGCATTCATCTATTGTTCCTCTTAAGCCGAAAGGAAGAAAGTTGGTGAGCAAACCTCAGCTCTAAAAGCTTGTCCACCGAAACTGTAATTGGAAAAGAAAAACAAACAAAATATGGTTCCAAATAAGCGAACAATTAAACATCATAAATTTTGATTCAATGATAAATCTGAATTAAAATATAAAAACAATAACTTCGGATAGAAGCGCCTGAAAATATTTTCTGAGATTGTCTGAAAGAAATTCTGAGATGCTTCGCCATTGCAAGCTTCGCATAGAAGTGCATGAATACATCAAGATGGCCTCTAAAACTATAAATATCATGCAAGCAGCAAACCTAAACTATAAAATTATGAGCTCCTGTACAAATTACCTAAAACTCATTCAACTACTTTTATACAAATAGATCTTCTATTCTTCCAAATTCCCTCTGCACCACATATTTGGAGTACCTATACAGATCACACACACACACAAACCTTGTCAAAATAGATAAAAATGATCTCCTTCACTTGGTGCAATGCCATAACATTTTTTGAAAACCTAAAAAGATATAATATGCAAGAATACATATCGCCATGACCATAATAGCTAACAGTTTGATTTCTTGTAAAAGAAACTATTGCATAGAAATTTTTAGAACTTCAATTAACATGTCATTTGAAAATTTTGGAAGAAAAATCTTTCCCTAATGAGAAGAAAGATGATTAGAAGGCATTGGTTTAAGTTCCTGCAAGACATGTGAATAAAAGTTCCGGAAAAGATTGATTAATCGGTTGTCAAGCAGGCATGCAACTATGCAAGCATGTGTTTTACATACCAAACAAACTCTATTGGGTGGGCAAGCAAGTCAATACCATGAGTTTTACATACAAAAAACCTTTATTGGGTAGGCAAGCCTCCATGAGTTTTACATACCAAAAACATCTATTGGGTAGGCAAGCAGTCAGGCACGCTTGAGTTTTAATGGGTAGGCAAGCAGGCAAGCACACATGAGTTTTATGGGTAATCAAGTAGGTGGGCAAGCCTGTAATGGCTCTGGGTCAAATTTGAGTTTCAATAAGATGCTTAATGGGTAACAAATTGATAGAAAAATGTTATTCATATATATGAGAGAGAGAGAGAGAGTTAAGGTGTGAGATGGACCACCTCTTTTGTTGAAATAGGAGAGGGGAAATCATTAATAATAATGTCAATTTCTCCTATTTGGCGGGGCTGACCTAAAATCAGCGGCCCACCACTCTAAAACATGGAGCCAAACAGAATAAAACGCTTCGTTACATGCGACATCTTTGCTCCGATGAGTTTGGGCAAAAAAGCCACCGTTATAGAATGTATTTTTGACATGACAATGGTTATGACCGTCACCCAAAAAAACTATTCTTGAACATTACAATGGATGAAGTTTCTTAGGTATGGTCAGGCGGCCACGAACGACGGTCATACTCACCGCGGACACGACCGCCTAAGTTTAGTTGAGGGCCTTGATTTAATTATTTTGCTTATAAGTTTAAAGTATGACAAAATTAAGTTACCTTTAAAATTTGGGTGGAAATCAACTCTATTAAACCTAACTATCAAACTTTGCAAAGTAAAATAAATAGCCTTGCCGATTGATTGAAAAATTTAATAGTTTTTCCTGCTTCTTCACATATGGTGTAATACATTTAACAGAAGTGCTCCATAAATATGGAATCTGAAGCAAGCTTGCACAAAGAAAATTTGAAATCTAATAAAATCGCACAATAATCCTATAATAGCTATTGAAAATTACACCAGCTTCCTGAGGAGAGTAACCGGCTCTTAAAATATCACAATATGAAATCACATAACTATAAATTATTGAATAATATTGATCTTGAGGAGAGTAAGAAGGACACCTGGATGGATAACCCAGAATATGCTGGAATCAGAGCACACGTTGAGGGAGGTTGCCGGAATGCTCTATTGCAGAAACCTGAACGAAGGTCTTGAGTAGGAGGAGCTCTTGAGGATGAGGAGGGCCTGAAACAGGGACCTGATAAAAGTTGTAGAAATAGGCGTCGGGGAGAGAAGAAATGTCAGGAAGCTTGCCGGAATGCAGCGGTAGAGAGAAGGCGTCGGGGGTCTTCGCTGGAGGGTGGGCGGCGGGAAAGAGCAAAGATGCCGCTCACGGGAGGATTTGCCCTAGTTGTGCACGAAGAAAGGAGCGAGAGAAGGAGTGGCCCTCACGGGAGGAGTCGCCCTTTTATTTCCCTACTTTCGGCAAGAGTTTATGGTGGTGGCAGTCGAGGAACATCGCAGGTTTGGCTTTCGGCGGGTGGTGGCAGTCGAGGACATCGCCGATTTGGCTTTCGACGGGTGGTGGCAGTCGAGGCATCGCTTGGAGTTGTCGTGAAATGAGTTCAGCGCAGTGTTGTCGCGGGCTGTGGCACGCCGAATGGGAAGCGGTAATATAAAATTGGGGGATCTTGAAATTACGAAAAAATCTTAATTGAATGGTATATGAGAGTATTGAATGGGGGTAATTTGGGAATAAAATGTTTCACCATCCCCTCCTTTCCTCTTCCCTTATATAATAAAGATAAAGATATATATATATATATAAATATAATAGTATGAATAGTAATATTAATAGTAATAATAATAAGAATAAGAAGGGCCGAACTAATGGTCGCCGATTCCAACGAAATTCGTACCGAAGACAAAAGCCGGTGCTACGAATCCAATGGAGAAGTCGAAATCAAAATCCGACGGGTCGTTCTCGAGATATAAATTTCCGAAGTTTACGGCGAAAGAAAAATTCTACAAATCTTTGAAAAATCTGGCTCTTAAATCGCTCGGATCGCAATGAAACTTCGACGAGCCTTTCTAAACTTAATAAATTTATTTTTCTAACGCAGAATTTTCCAAATCCGCTACACTTCAAAATTTGGTCGACTTGACCGAATGGACGCGAAAACGCACAAACAAGACGCGCCGATAACTCCGCACTAATCTAATGTTCTACGTCATTATGACATCATAGAAGGATTAAAATAATTCCTAAAAATTCAGAGGTGTTGTTGATGCCAAAATTGCACCTCCACGATCGACGCTAAGAAAGCGAGAAAAGAGGAGGTTGCAGGTTATCGGTTAATATTGACTTAGAGAAATTAGACTGCTGCCAGCGGTCGAGACCGGACGTCGCCCGTCACGGTGAATGCCACTCTTGTGATGAGCTTTCCCTTGATTTAAGAAGTGTTTTACAGCGGGTCACAAGGCTAAGCAGGAAAGAAGCCAGCCGGGCAGCAAACCACAGGACAATGAACTCGAGACCGCAACTCTAACAAGCGAGCTCCTGGATTCGAGTGTGCGTGTCTAGGGAATGTCACCCCCCTATTTATAGGCTTGGGGACTGTGTAAGACCGCAGTTTTCAAGTGCACTGAATTCAAAAAGGTTTTTAAGTCTTGGAGCTAGCACAAGGCACTAGTGCTAGCGCCGGCGGTTGCTCTGATCGGCGAAGTTAGTAGCATATCGATGAAGGGACTTTTGTATATCAACGAAAGAATCAAGAGGATTCGTCGATAATTGCTAGCGCCACCGGTAGCGCTTGCGCTAGCGGTATCTTTTTCGATGATTGTGTCCCGACGATTATATTTCGACGAACCGTGTTGAACGCAAGAGTATTCGTCGATAAATGATAGCATCGGCGGTAGAGCTAGCGCTAGCGGTAGTGTCCTAAAGTGGTACCAACTCTAGGCTAGCGCCATCGGTAGCGGAAAAGTATAAAAGGCTGGTTTTCAGCTTTCCTTCTCACCTGGATGATAGTTATCTGTATTTTCCACGACAAAGGAAGCTGAGAGCTTTGGAAGGAGACAGGTTGGGGCAAATCCGCGAAGGAGATATTGCGTGCTTGTGCCATCGTCGACTCCGTGGATAGGAAGCTAGTTCCCTCCGGATCAACCTCAGATCTATGGCACCGAAATGAGCACCGAGGGTAACGATTCTCCTCCCTACATCTTTGGACATGTGCGTCCTTTGATTTGCATAATTTGGAAGACTTCTACTAATTAGTAGATGGGTTCTTCCCGTGGGTTGATGCTATCCCCACAGGAATTTACATATAGAGTCCGAAATCAAAGTACGGTTATAGGCATGCGGTGTGAAGACCAAATGGACAGGTTGGTCTGGATTGGTGATGTTGCTTATTGCATGCCGGAGAAGACTCCGTGATATATGCTGTGTTTTTTCGGGTTCTGAGTACTGAGACGTGCTGCAAGGGGTTCTGAAGGGGTTTCCCAGACAATACCCAGAAAAAGTTAGCAGAATTGGGTTCTGTTACTAGCGTCGGGCGCTAGCGTTAACGCCGGCGCTAGCATTAGTGATCCTTGAGATCGCGCGGTTTGATGGCCAGTGGCCCTGGGGGAGGGGGCGATGACCCTGTGAGGTCGTCTATGTGATCGGGCCGTGGTGAAATCTTACCCGCATCGTGCAGAGTTGATCGCGATGATTGAGCACGTGCCTAGCTGATCCGAACCCTTCCATAGTGGTGGTGAAGAGGTTGCCCCTCGGTGCACCGTACTATGGAAGAATGACGGAAAACGTTGGTGTGTACGGCTTAGCTCAACTGATCATCCAAGTTCAAAAAGGACTTGTAGATGGAGTGTGCTTTGAGAGCACAATACGTGCGGTCGAGAGTCAACGTATATGGTAATTGTTTCTATGCGGTGCTTAGACGCACCTGTGAAATATAAGCTGATATTGCTTGCTTGCAGGGAAGGAGTACCACCGCCCTGGGCATGGGGTGGGGTCGTTATATCTGGGTCAGCTAAACCTGACCGGTTGCCTATTTTCCCCACTCTTTTGGTGGATTTGTTTGTACAGGTCCGGGCGAGACTAGCGGGAAATAACGGGCTGAAGCCCCTGTTACTGTGCTGTTCTGGTTCTCGAAGGCCAAGTTGATATGTTTACTATTTTTCATGTGAGGCCGACCTGCGTGCCAATGTTTGTAAGCCACCTAGTTGTTGTAAACATGTTTATAAACAAACCTTGTTGTATTTTCATTCCCTGTAACTAAGTGGACAAGTTGTGAACTGGTTTTATCTTAATAAAATAAATGCTTTCGTTGTACGACTCTGTGTGCTGAGATGGTTATGTGCTTAACTATTTAAAACTAATTCAGTAACGCGCTCTTCTGTTCGTTTAATATGGCGTGGGATCCTGGTCAGACCTACTGCTATATTCTATGCAACAGGGAGGGTGTTACAAATTGGTATCAGCTACGGGTCTCGTTCCCTTTCCGTGTGAATTCGTGGTCGAATTCTTTTAAGGGGTAGTGAGCACGTGTGTGCGTCGCCGTTAAGACATGTAAATAACTAGTAACTGTCCACTTTAGGAATTAATTACATGTATGATTGTAGCATTATGATGGAACTTGTGTGTTCCTTTGTTGATCCATGCTATCTCTTAGTCGCTAATTATGTTTTGTGCATATGTATAGGTGACTGGGAGTGGAGCGGGGCCGTCTCGACCCCCGCGTTCGACTGCGATCAGTGCACCAGCTGAGGTGCCTACTCCTCCTTCTGCTGAGACGGTGAGGATGGTAGCTGAAGCAGTGTTCGCTATGTTCACTGCACAACCTGCAGGGCATGTACCGGGACATCCTCCTACCCTCGGGGTGGCTCCAGTGCCAGTTGTGGCAGTTGAACCTGTGGTTGAACGACAAGTGCCGGGGAGGACACGACGAAATCTGGAACAACAGCTGCAGTACTTTCTGAGTTTCCACCCTCCGACGTTCACGGGAGAAGGAACCCCGACGCAAGTTGAGGATTGGCTATCGAGAGTGAGAAAAACCTCGAAGGCCACTGATACGGAGGAAGGTCAGAAGGTTTCATTGGCAACCTTCCTTCTTGATGGGGAGGCGCAACTGCGGTGGGACGAGTTGGAGTTGCATCTGCTAGCATGAAGGCAGCTGACAGAAATCTCTTTTGAAGAGTTTTCGAGATTGTTCTTGGCGCGGTATCTCCTACCTGCTCAACAGATTGAGATGGAGAACCAGTTCAACCGTCTAACTTAAGGAGATAGTATGATTGATGACTACCTGCACGAGTTTGCCCGGTAGGGGAGGTACGCATGCACGAATTTTGCAGATGAAGCTCGTAAGACCAATCAGTTTTATTAAGGTCTGCGAGAAGAATTGCGGTTACTTCTGTTGGGGCCAATGACGCAAGGGTTTATGACCCTGGTCAATTCGGCCCGTTCCTTGGAGAAGGACATGAAGAGGTCCCAAAGCAGGAAGGATTTAGCTGTGTTAAAGCCAGAGTTCAAAGTACCGAGCTCTGAGAGGTCTAGGCAAGGCAGCTGGAGGAAAAGAGTGAGACCTTCTGGGTTAGCTCAATTTGCTGCATCTGGTCTGATGACTGGGCGAGGCCCACTCATCTGTTATAACTGTGGCAAGCCGGGGCATTATGCTCATGACTGTCGCAGCGACAAGAAGACAGTTGCGGCATATGCAGTAGAGAGAGGAAATGCGGTGAAGTCAACCGCATCCCATGCTGCTCCAGCCCAGCCTAGGGTGTACAACCTTGGCCAGCAGGACGTCATAAAGTAAAGTGATGTGGTGACAGGTATGTGTTAGTATACAACTTTTGTTGCTTTTTATACTTCATACCTTGTGCATTGCTTGTTAACCTTGTGTGAATTAAGCTTTGTCCTAATATTTAACTTTCCGGCGAGAGCACTGTTTGAACGGGAGCTTCGCATTCCTTTCTCTCGGAGGCCTTCATACGACATTTTGGAGTGCCTTTGTAACATCCCCCAAACAACTAGACCCCAAAGTTGGTTTTGTCATGACTAGGTCATGACAAAACCATAGGAAGAGCTTATGACCATTGGGACTTAGGTAAGAAGGAGAAAACTCAAGTGGTCTGCAAATAGTAATTTCTGAATACCAAGCCTAGGGTTGGACTTTAGGTCCTCACCTTGATCCTTTGACCCCACCATAACATCCCTAGCCCATTAGGGGTTCCCTTAGAGCAGCAGGGACCCATTAGGGTCAACTAAAGAGGCCAAATTGACCAAAGTCAACCCTAACCCTAAACTGGTCAAAGTAGTTTAATTAGGGCCAATTGGCCTCCACCATGCCAAATTTACCTTATCCCTACCCTTATAAGGATACTAGGGTCCCAATGGACCAAAAAGCCCCATCATGGGGCCTCCAATTTGGCCAATTTTACCAAAGTCAACCCTAGCCCTAATTTGGTCAAAAGTGCCCTATTAAGGGGCAATTCACCCTCCCCTTGCCAAATTAACCCTACCTAGACCTTCCTAACCATTAAGGGAGTCCAATGGGTGACTAGCCACCCATTGGGGTCAACCTAAATGGTCAAATTGACCAAAGTCAACCTTAACCTAAATTTAGGTCAAAATGACCTATGTTGACAAAATCAAGCCCAATCCTCTTGTGCTAGACACAATTGAGGTGGTACACCACCTAATGGGGTTGAGTGCTACTGAATAGGCCATTCAATTTCAGTAAAATCGGACAGGAGAGAGAAAGCCTAAATTGAAAGAGAGAGAGAATGGATGGAGTTAGTGGGAAGGAAGAAGAAACCTCCCATCTTCTCCATTAATGACACAATTCATCTCCTCTTGGGGAGAGGAGAAGTTTCCAGCCTTCTCCCGCCCACATTGGTGCCCAATTCATTCCCCCCATATGAAACTGAAAATCACCATTAATGGTGTTAATGGCAATTGATGACATGGCTCCTCCCCTCCCCCAATTGAACTCTTTAACATCTTCAGAGGTCGGAAAGGAATGAACCCCCCCTCTTCCCTGAGGAAATCGAGCTCTCCAAGTGCAAATCGACATGGCACCAAATGCACCACCTCCGGTAATGGCAACTCACTGGAATACGCGACCTCAGGCCACCACACAGGTCCGATTCGCTTCCTCTCCTTCAGTGCTAGATCTTCATCTGATTTGGGGCTTTATTCGAGCCAAATTGGGCTCGAATCAAGCTCCTGAAAGGGCTCGTTTTGAGCCCTATTTACCACGCTAGAACACCTTGTTCCGGCCACCTCCGGCCGGCCAACCACCGCTAATTGCCGGCCACCACCTCAACGGAGGTGGTGGTGGCATTGGCTGGCCGGGGCAGCGCTCAGGTGGCCGGTAAAATGAGGTGCAAGGCAGCCTAGGACGGGGCCATCCCAGCCGTTGGCTGGAGGAAGAAGATGAGTAGGAGCCGCTCATCTTGCGCCAAGATTCGTGCAGAATCATTTCATATGATTAAATAATTTATTTCATTTCCGTCACACTATTTGCAGAGTTTTATTTTAATTATTAAAAATACTTAGGCCCCTCTGATGGAAAAGTGTACAACATCAAAGTTATAGCCCTTGATGTGAACTTTATTTTAAAATTTGTTTCAGCCCAATAGGGGCAAAATAGCTCCCTGTAGAGCCATTTTGGTAGGACTGATTTGGTTGGGTAATTTGCTAACCCAAGTTTGGTCAAACTAGGTCAAACTAGGTTAAAAGTGCACATGATGGAATTAGGTGGTCAAATCTCATCCAATGGTGTGAAACTTTGGCCACTGGTTTAGGATCGCATTATACACCCCCATGAGTAATTTGGGGTGATATGTGGTGGATATGCCCTAGGACACTAGTTTTTACCTTAGGGTTGCATTTTAAGCCTTGTGAAAGACATAGGGGCATATTTCCTTGGATGGTCATGAAACTTGGTAGATAAGTTCATGGGGTTTAAATATTCCCTAGGAAATTTTAAGAGAATTTTAGGACTACTTATCTCCTCTGATTTAGGTTATAACCATTTTTGGGAACCTCCTTATAAGAGAAATTTACAAGCTCAAATGATCTCGGATGTTGATGAAAGTTTGGTGGTGCCCTTATAATCATGTAATATATCTCTGGTATTTTTTGTTTAATTATTGAATCAATTCAATTAGCACTTCTTTCACAAGTCATCTATTTGGTCTTGAGAATATAATAAATGATTAAGGGCCAAATACCCTTTGGAAAATTCTGAAACTTGGTGGTAGGACATTTTAGGTATATATAAAGCTCTTTGAATTTTTTGTACATTTTTTGGAATTATTTGTCAGTAGGTTCCTTCATAATTTTCCCTAGTATGTGTTTACTTGGAATATTTATTTATGTGATTAATTAGTCTTAATAAATTCTGAAATTTGTCCAGTAGACTTTTCTGATTAGTATGAAGGTCTTGTAATTTTCCCTTAATTTTTAAACAAGTATTTTTGGTGGTTCCTTCTTTAAATTCTAATTTGGGGTAATTGTTCATTATTATAATTAGAGGCCAACCCCTTACTGCAAAATTTTGATATTATTTAGTTACTGTTATTTTGACTTCATAGATTTTCCATAATTTTGTGGAGGCCATATCATAAGAAGATTTTATACTTCATGTTCAATTTCATACTGGGTCAATGTTGAGGAAAATTATAATAAATGCCAATTAAATAAGGAAAAATATGATCCTCTGGATTTAGGCTTAGAATATCATGATAGACACCCAGTAATAATCTTGAGGCAGTTGGATGAATATTTAGGGTACCTCCCCTTATGTAACTCATATGACTCATTTGGTCCGCGTATAGTAAAACTGTAAAACTTGAGTATTTTCTGGACCATTAGGTGAGAATGAAAGGTAGATAGTGTACCTAGTCTATTAGATAGGATGTGAGGTCGCCATTAGGGATCTATATGTTGGGTGTACCCGATAAGCTAAGAGGTAAGGTTGTGTCCGGGACCGACGAAAGATCGTCTTTCCCCTTAGAAGGTCATCAAATACGTAGGGTAATCCAATTGTAATGATAAGAAGAGTATGCTTGTGGGTAGTCACTAATAACATTAAGTGCCTTGGAAAGGGAGCTTTGGGGGTGTCATCCCATTATAGCTCCTAGCACCGTAGCGAGCCCCTTACAGGGTAGTCCTCGGGAAGTCCATGGTTAACCCTAAAGTGTAGGAATAAATGGCGGTGTAAGATTAACTTAATAATGCACACACCCACACCCAGTGGTTACATGAGGTTAGTTTGTTTGGTTTTATAAGCGGTAGGCTCGGTGGTTGTAGCAGTGGACTAGCTAGTCCGGTGAGCTTGTGACTCAGTAGTGCTTGTTGGCACGGACGGGTTGGTCCGGCGAGCTGTTGGCTCGGAAGGTTATGATGATGGGCAGGTTAGCGCGAGGAACTTGTGGCTCGTGATATAGTAGGACATATTGTATGTGCATAAAGGTGGTGGGTCATTAGTGTTGACGGTCATCGCACCGACGTCGATACTTTGGCTCGGTAAGTGTGGTTAACACTTTACCAAGAAAAGTCTGGCGGACTAGTAAGAGTATGCAGGAGCTCCATTGTTGTGTTCTTAGCGTTGAGGATTATGATAGGTCTAGGTGGGGTAGTGCAGATACCAACCTAGAGGTGGGTGAGAGCCAACCCACCGCTTCCGTTTGCCACTACGGGAGTATCCTGAGAGTTTTGCTAGCTCTAAAAAGGGGAACTAAAGGTCTGTGCGCATAGAGTCATAGTGTGTGAGTTGCACTTGTGTGAACATAACATTTAACTGCATTCCTTCCATGACATGGCATAAACATTGCATTTCAACCACTACCCATATCGTATAAATTGGTTATGAGACTTTTTATACGATAGGCCCTGCTAAACGACCCCTTGGTCTATAGGTTTGTGTGGGCATTCCTATAAATTAAGGTTTCTTTTCTTTACTACTGCTTTACCTATTACTATTGCTTGTTTGCTACTGTTTTACTTCCTACTCCTTACTCATTGTATTATATACATTGCTTACCAATAGACCCTTCGGTAGTTAGATTCACTGTCACCTGCTTATGATTATACCCCTTGATGTCCTCTGCTTCATCCTTCCCGCACGGTGCCTACGAGTAACCGAGGGAGGGGTGGGGGATTGGCTTAGTATTTTGACTAACAGTCGGCGGTGTTGGATCGGTAGGCGCCCTTAGGGGGGGGGGGGGGGAGGGGGGTGAATAAGGGTTTTAAAAAAACTTATATTATATTTTGGAATACTTGAAATAATAAGAGATCAAAATAGTGATTTTGAATAAAGATCAAAATTGTTTTATAATGAAAGAGAGGATAATAAACAATTTAGAGAAATGAAGATCAAATAAATTTTATTACACAAAGAGAGACATGATTATTATTAATAAAATTGATTACAAAATTCGATTTCAATGACGCTAGAAATCAAGGCGAAATATGAAAGACTCTTTTTGTTTTCTATACCGACTCGTATCCCACGAACCAGTTGGCTTTAGCTGATCCTTCCCCGGATACGACCTCAAGACGCTCTAGCCAACCCTTCCCCAGATATGGATTCGAGCACCCCCTAGACCTACACCATAGACCTAGTCGCCAACACGAGGTGAATTTACTACACGATTTAAAAGAGATGGATAAATGAAATAACAACAACAATATAAAAACTCCCTATATGGATCTCTTGGAGAAGTAGATGAAGACCCACAGAGTATGATCGTAGTCGATGCAGTATTTTGTCACGACGATAATGTGTGTTGAAATCTTCTCCACGGATCTCCTTAAGCCTTCATGGATTTGAGGGAGTATCTCTCTGAACCTTCCACTATATGCTGTGGCACGAAGCTCTGGATTTTAGGATCTCAAGAGGATGAAGAAGACGGATCCAAGGGGTCCTTTTTATAGCCTCAGCGCTAGCGCCCGCTCTACCGCTGCCGCCGGTGCTATCCCATATTAGGACATATTCTGAACGGGAGAATCTTCAATCCGAGGAAACATTTCCGCCTTGCCTTCTGTGCTCTACGCTATCCGCTACCGCCAGGCGCTAGCTCCTTCTAAATGGTCTCCCGAATTGCACTAATCATCGCTAGCGCCGGGCGCTAGGTGCTACCGTCGGCGCTAGTGGGCATGTTGGATTTGTTGGCTCAACTTTCGGGGCAACCTTCTTATGTCATCCTTGAGTCATATGGACTTTGATTCCTGCACACTTAAACACACAAGATCAAATACACATAAGATTTGTTATTCTCAAACCTAGGAGATGCGGAAGACTATGTTCCAACAAACTCCCCCTTTTGATAATAACAAATCCATTAATGAAAAATCAGAGCATTAATATATAAGCATGATGAAACCTACTTGTGTGTGTGTGAGAGTGATGACTTAGGATAATTATCGATTTTATTATATAGAATTGCTCCCCATAAATACATGCTCTCCCTAAGTGAATGCTCCCCTAATAGGTAAGCTATCATCTTAATTAGTCATGTTAGTTTTTATTTTGATAGCGGATTTTATTTATCATGTTATTTCTCCCACTTTTGTTATTAGCAAAAGTGGGTAAGGAAGCAAAACACAAATTTTTTTATTAATATGATAAATGCATGATCGATCTTTTAGAGAGAAGGAAATGATTAAGGAGTTTTAGAATAATTTTTATAGAAATAGATTAGAGTTTTTAGCTTAAAGATGAACAATATAACATTTGCCAAGTAGTATTATCATGTTAGTTCTTCCCCTTAATATAAGAGTTTTAAGCATTAAAAGATAATGACTTCCAAGTAACCAATCTACCCAGACAATATGTCTACACCCTAGCCCCGTACTAAGTGACGGATGGGCATGAGGAGATGCATACATGTCGTTGGTTGGGGTGTTAGTCCCATATTCAAACACTAGAAAAACTCAACCCAACACTCTTTCCCCCCAGTGTCTCGCAAGGCCCCACTAGAACCCTCCCCGGTTAAGGACAAGACATGACTTAGTGGTTAGGTTATCTAATGTCTACAACCCTACGCCCCCGCTATGGTGAGATATGTAATCATGGATAATAATTATTGGAAACATTTAGCGTGTGAGTGTAATGATGAGTTCATAGCCTATGGGTTTATATTTTTATTTGAATTTTAAAGAACAGCTCACATAGCTAATCCATTAATAAATCAGAGTTTTAGCATAAGTATGTTTATAGAAATAAATTAGAGTTTTTAGCTTTACATAATATAACATTTAACATGTAAGTCTACCATTTAGAAAACAATTTTCAGTTGGAAAGACTTGAGATAAGCATGAAAAGAACACAAGGTAAACGTAAAGTTGCGAAAGACTTATAGAAATACAACAAAGCATCTTTTTGTAATCATGATGATTCAAAAGAAGAAAATAGGAGATAAATTCAAAAAGTGAAGATGTTTTTGTAAATCATTTTTCTTTTAAGAACTTTAAGGTTTATAACATAATTTTTGAGAAATTTGAAGTGAGAAGGCTATACAAAATGTTTATCCAAAGACACATATATTTGGAAGTTCAAATATCATAATTGTAATAAGAGATGTTATTTGGATAAATTTAATCTTATATAAATATCCAAGTTAAAGATAATATTTTGAAGGAAATTTTTTGTAAGCAAGTAAGATTTTCATGACAATAGTCAAGGAGTTCTATTAAACAAATACTAAGGCAAGCATGATTGCACATATTCCAGAAGATAGTGACTATAATGTTATTAATTTGCATTTCAAGTTAGGAAAATACATTGTAGAGATCATGCATTGCAATCAAGTGCTTTTACTAAAGCTTTCTAGAAAATTTATGTAAAGAAGCATTAGAGTCCAATTTTCATGAGTAGAAGCTTTATGTGAGATAATGATGTGTATAAAAAAGCGTTTTGATAAAAGTATACAAGTGATATAATTCAAAACGCATGACTTATATAGTGAAGTAGAAACATTATTAAGCATGTAATCTTCTTAACTACTTCTACACATCAGTTCTAGATTTGATACAAAGCACAAATAGTACAACTAAGGTGCTTTGCCCACACAATGCTCATTAAGACTTATCAGGGAGCGAAGTAGTGCTTGGGCGATCAAATATTTTATTTTCAATAAGAGTTCTTTTCTTGTGATCCGGTGTACATAATAGAAGTGTATTAAAGTAGTTTGCAGAAGACACTTTACAATTCTTTCCAAGGTGCTCAACCTCACAATGCTTTTGAAGACTAATCAGGAGATTCAAGTAGTGCTTGGTGGAGATATCTTTGTCATCTTATTATTGAATTTTTGAGCAAGACAAAGTTCTCTGAATTCACTTGTTTTTGCAAACACTTATAATTTTGTAATTTCACTTCTATATGTGCAACAAAGTTTTGAATAATGTGTAGGTAATAGAGATAGACATCTTTATATTGTAAGCTACTACACTACACAATCATGTAGGGTTAAGAATTATGGGGACATGTAGTCTACCAAAAAGTTTGAGTGTAAAGAGATCATTATCAACCATAACACATTACTCATACTTAAAGGCATACAAACACAATCCTACATAATTCACTATAGACTTTTTCATTGCTCATAACAAGATTAATTTCGAAGCATGACAAGCTAAAACAATGTTTAGAAAACTTGAGATTTTAAATTAAATATTTTTAGCCAACTCTAAAAAAACATGCTTGTCATTTTTGCCAAAGGAATGAAACATAGAAATCTTTATTATTTTAATAAAACCTTAAAGAAATAAGCAAAGACATATTTTTTGTATTTCTGTATATTGGAATTTTGTATTTGATTTTTCAAAAATCACACAATGGCATAATGATAAAATAGGTAGCACATATAAAATAACATATTTCTAGTAATTTTTTAAAATTTAAAAAACACCAAAAATATGACACTCAAGCTAGCGCCGGCGCTAGCGCTAGCGCGGCAAACAGTACACTGATTTTCAAAATTTTGGAAATTTTGATTATGGATCTTGATTAAGAGTCCCAAGAGTAGTTTCATGCAGAAATTTCAGAATTTTTGGAGAAGTCTAGATAGTGCAAATTGCATGAAACATTCGCGATTATATATATGACTTTACCAAATAAACATTGCATGAGATATATTTTATTATATCTTCATTTTAATTTTTCTAAGGCTTAAATTTGTCAATTATGGTGTAAGTTGAAAATGATAGGAGATGCAAGCACAAGATATCATGTTCGAATAGGCCAAAAAAGCATAATTTAAATGATTAGTATGATGTTTATGCAAAGAATATCATGGATAAGCCCTTAGATAATAATACCCAGCCTGTATATCTTGGTAAACATGTAAAGCCTATCATAGACACAAATATTTTTTAGGTGACAATGTTAGTATGATAAGTTTGAGATTAATGTTATGCCAAAGTTTGACAGTGTTTCAACTTATAGACCTAGAATGAAGTGAAGATTCAATTTGATTTGATCTTATTGATATCAAGATGATTCTATGGTCTAAACTTGAAATAAATCACAATACACACTTAATACACCAACCATGGTAAACAATTAAAATACCAATTGTCATTATATAATTCATATACATGTGATAGAGATAGTTGTTTTAGATGATTTTTGATATGAATTATGATATATGATTTTTAGAGAATTTATCAAAGGACATCAATAGATCATGGTGGTGCGCGTGGCATCAGTATTTAAGACAATTAATCTTTTAATATGTCTTTTGTGATTTTCTTTATAATTTAGATAAATATCTCATAACAAATTTAGAGTTTGATTCATATGGATAATATAAGATATTTATAAGCAATGAATATAAGAATAATAGATAGGTCATCAAAATAAAATATGATTTTGATCAATTTGATTTATAAACTCATTAAGTCTTAAGAGACAAGATCATATTTCCTATAATATATAAGATGACCATAACATGATAGCTTAAGAAATAAGAAAACAAAAAGAAAAATAGAAAGACATTAAAGCATATCATAAAGTAAAAAATTTGTATTTTTCATTTTTGAAAATATTCTACTTCATGCATTTGGTGATACCTAATGAATAAGTGATTTAGGTATCCAAAGGGGACCAAGTGTGGTGGTTCCTTTGGGTACCCAAATATAACGAGATTACTTTTGGGGAGACAAGGATGGATGGACCCTTTCTTTTGACATTAGTGCGTCATTCTTAAGTATGGGTCTCCATTCATACCTTGGACAAACATTATTTTTAGTTTTCAAATTTCCATAGTCATTTACTTGAATATTGGGATAAAAATGATTTTTGAATTAATAATTTGAAGGAATTTTTTTTGCATTTAATTTTAGGTTGGGAGAATAATTATGTTGTAAATGATGATAAGGTTTTGGAATTTCATTTCGAAGCTTTTTTTGCTTTTCATTTCTTATGTTTTTCTTGGATAAATTATGAAAAATCATATTTAACTTGCCTTTGGATTTTGCTTGATAATTTGAATTTATGTGTTGAGAATTTTTCCTTATAATTTCCTTAAGCAAGTTAATTTTATTTTCTAATTCGTAGTTTTTAACTTTGAGATTGTGTCTAGCTTTATTATAAGCAATTGTGTTATTCTTTAGAGTGGAAACAATAGAGTCAATATGATTTTGATAGTTATTTCTAAATTCTTAAAATGTTTCATCCATCTCTTTAATTTCAATTTTATAACTTGTACACATAGCACAATCATTTTTCAAAGTTGAATTTTCTAAAGACAAATTTTCATTGTGTTCTGTTACAATAAAAAGTTCCTTTTCAAGTCCCTTGTATTTTTCTTTTAAATTATTAAATTATAAACAAGGTGTAATAGTTTCTTTCAAAGAGACATCGATAAAACTAGATGAATTAGCATTTGATTCTACTTTAACTTTTGCTTTTAAACTTTATTTTCTAAGCGCAATTTACAATTTGCATTTTTCAATTTCTTAATTTTGCGCTTTGTAATTTTTAGCAATTATAAAGTAGAAATAGAATTACAAACAATAAGAGGATTTGATTTCCTTACAGTGCTTTTGGATGCTATGAGATTTGAGCACAGATTTTCTTTGTTATCTTCATCTATTTGGTATTCCTCCTCCATAGATGGGATTTCTTCTTTTCCACTTGATGTGCTCTCCATTGATTCGTCAAGAGAGGAGCTTTCTTGAACATTTGTGCAGACTTGTATGTTCTCCACTTCTTGCGTTTGTTCCATACCTGTAGATGAAGATTTATACATTTCTTCAAGAAATTTCCATACTTTGTATGCACTAGAAAAGCAATATATTAATTTAAAAATTTCTTGAGATAGAGCACAAAAGATACTATTCAAATCCTTTGCATTTAGGTGACGTTCCTTCTTATTTGTTTCATCTGCTGGTCTTACTATTGCTATATTCCATGCTTCAATATCTAAATTTTTAATAAACTTTTCCATTACAAATTTCCACCATTTATAATTTCTTCCTTCAAATAAAGGTGGTGCTAGTGATTTTCCTTCTTCATAAAAATTTCCCCCACTAATAGAAGCGAGATCATGAGACGTCATTATTCCTGGTTGTTAAGCCGATTTGGAATAACCTAGCTCTGATACCACTTATTGGATCGGTAGGCGCCATTAGAGGGGGGGGGGGGGGGGGGTGAATAAGGGTTTTAAAAAAACTTATATTATATTTTGGAATACTTGAAATAATAAGAGATCAAAATAGTGATTTTGAATAAAGATCTAAATTATTTTATAATGAAAGAGAGGATAGTAAATAATTTAGAGAAATGAAGATCAAATCAATTTTATTACACAAAGAGAGACATGATTATTATTAATAAAATTGATTACAAAATTTGATTTCAATGACGCTAGAAATCAAGGAGAATAATGAAAGACTCTTTTTGTTTCTTATACTGACTCGTATCCCCACAAACCGGTTGGCTTTAGCCGATCCTTCCCCGGATACGACCTCAAGCCGCTCTATCCAACCCTTCCCTGGATATGGCCTCGAGCACCCCCTAGACCTACAACCTAGACCTAGTCACCAACAGGAGGCAAATTTCTTCCCTAAGTCCTACCCAGACCTAGTCGCCAACACGATGCGAATTTACTACACGATTTAAAAGAGATGGATAAATGAAATAACAACAATATAAGAACTCCCTATATGGATCTCTTGGAGAAGTAGACGAAGACCCGCAGAGTATGATCGTAGTCGATGCGGTCTTTCGTCACGACGATGATGGGTGTTGAAATCTTCTCCACGGATCTCCTTAAGCCTTCATGGATTTGTAGGAGTATCTCTCTGAACCTTCCTCTCTATGCTATTGCACGAAGCTCTGGAATTTAGGATCTCAAGAGGATGAAGAAGACGGATCCAAGGGGTCCTTTTTATAGCCTCAGTGCTAGCGCCTGCGCTACCGCTACTGCCAACACTATCCCATATTAGGACATATTTTGCGCGGGAGAATCTTCAATCAGAGGAAACATTTCTGCCTTGCCTTCTGTGCTCCGCGCTACTGCTTGCACTATTCGCTACCGCCAGGCGCTAGCTCCTTCTAAATGTGCTCCCAGATTGCGCTAATCATCGCTAGCGCCGGGTGTTAGTGCTACCGCCGGCGCTAGTGGGCATGTTGGATTTGTTGGCTCAATTTTGGGGGCAACTTTCTTATGTCATCCTTGAGTCATATGGACTTTGTTTCATGCACACTTAAACATGCAAGATCAAATACACATAGTATTTGTTATTCTCAAACCTAGGAGATGTGGAAGACAATGTTCCAACAGGTGGACCTTATCATTTTAGGGGACCGAGGAGACGCTGCAGCACCAGAGGCTAGTGCAGATGGAGGCGGGACAATCTAGAATGGGAGCACCGATGACAGGATCCGTGAGTGTCATTTAGCTTTAGTAGTTTATGCTTCCGCGAGTGAAATTGTAGTGAGTAATTGATGTACAGGGCATGAGCCCTTTATTATTTCTGTTATATTTTATTCAGTTATTTATGTGGACATGTCTTTTGATGGTTTCACATTCATGCGATGTGGACTTAATTTCTAATTAATCAATTGTATTCTTTCTTCTCTTATGATCGATATGGCCGGCAGGATCGACATTTTGTAGTGGCGACCTTCCCGAGCGAGGGTGTCACCGCAAAGCGGCGGTTCTGGGCATAAGACCCGGGTTTTTGAAAGAAAAAAGGTGTCTTATAAACTGGTATCAGAGCAAACTTCAATCTGAAGAAAAGAAAAGTCCACAATCCCTGGGCCACCCCACGCGAGTTTAGTTTGAGGACAAACTAAACAACGGAAGCAATGGTGTGCCCATATGGGGAATCACATGAAAAGTCCACTTTTAACAAAATTTTTAGGCAAACCCTCTTACGAGTGTTAATTTTCTTTTGTAGCCCTCAACGAACCCTACCCCACAGCATGGAGTGCCTTCGACTCCCAACGTTGTCCCATCACCACTGGATCCTACTCTGTTTCAGCAAACGGAGATGGGGCAGACATTGACCGCCATACTGGAGGCATTCAGGGCACAGCAGGCACCAACTCCTCAGCCAAACCCCCGGGCCAACTGGATAAGTACCTTCTGAGGTCTTTCCCCTCCATCATACCTCAGGACGGAGACAGTTGTGCAGATTGAGGAGTGGGTGGACATCATGTACGATATGTTGGTAGGGAGACAGTGCCCGACAGACATGGCAGTACCCCTGGTGGTTTCGTGCCTGGAATCTCAAGAAAAGAGGTGGTGGAAGTCACTACTAGACACCACCTATGCTGGATTGGAGGCGGCTGACATCTCATGGGATGAGTTCAAGACGACGCTACTGGAGCACTATGTACCACAATCAGTAAGGGATGAGCTGGAAGACAAGTTCCTGTAATTGAGGCAGGGTAGCAGGACAGTGGTGGAGTATCACCGGGAGTTCACACACCTAGCCCGGTTTGCGGACTCCTATCAGCTAGATGATGCAGGCTACGCAAAGAGATTCTACAAGGGCCTCTGTGATGAGCTGAGGCAGGCCCTCCTCTTTGTCTCTGACGGCAACATGGCAAAGATCTTGGAGATGGCCATGAAGCTGGAAGCAGACCAGCACCTTGTTCAAGGTAGGAAGAGGCGGATAGAGGACCAGGGAAGGAGTGGAAGGAGAGACCAGCAAAAGGGTTGTTACTTTGGAGAGAGAAGAGCGGGGGACTGACCCCGCCAGGAGGAGAAGCAGGAGTAGGTAGTGTTGGCTCCGCAGCCTCTACAGATGCGGGAGATGCTAAGGATAGGAGGAGGTGGTCCACCTCCCCCACAGGAGTGCTATCACTGCCATCAGCCGAGCCACATCCGGAGGAACTGCCCTCAGAGGAATGCACCACCGACACTACAAGTTGCCCCACCAACCCAGAATTTTGGGGTCCGAGGATGTGGTCGAGGCCGTGGATTTTAGGGCAGAGAATGGAGACAGAACAGGGACCAGATGTACGCCCTGGACCTAGCTCAGCCCCGGGACCCTGCAAGGGTCATTGCAGGTACTTTTATTGCTTCTGCTTTATGTTCATTAGTACTTAGTAAACCTTAGCTTTACCCTAGCATTGAACCAAACAAACAAAAACCACCCAGGTATAGTACTCATCTACAGCAAACGCACATATACTTTATTCGATTCGGGTGCCTCACACTCGTTCGTCTCATAAGAATTAGTAGATGATCTGTGCCAAGTTCAGCACTTCGAAGGCATCCATAGAAAGGTGCGACTTCCAGATGGGTTAGAGATAGTAACAAATGCCAAGTACAACATGAACGTGGAGATTGGAGGGAAACTGTTCGAAGCACCGACGCCACGCTTGAAGATGAAGGACTTTTATTTGATCCTAGGCATGAATTGGCTATATTGGAACCATGCAAGGATTGACTGCCCGACAAGGAGGATTGTTCTAAAGAACGAGGACACAAAAGTAGTAGTCAAGGTATCATACCCCCTCCTATCTCTTATTATCATCTATTTAGGCCGTCAAGGCCCAACTACAGGGAGACGAGGTATACCAGGTGCTGTTCGAGGCGATCGAGGCGATCGAGGCGAAGGATTATGTGGCTAGTATCCCAGTTGTACAGGATTTTGCCGACGTATTCCCGGAGAAGTTGCCAGGGCTGCCACCGCACCGCGAGAAGGATTTTCAAATCCAGCTGGTGTCGGGGGCTAAGTCGGTATCTAGAGCTCCTTATCGGATGGCCCCGAAGGAGCTAGTGGAGTTTTGGAGCCAGCTGTAGGAGCTGGTAGAAGCAGGGTTTGTTAGACCAAGTTCCTCACCTTGGGGAGCTCCGGTGCTATTCGTGAAGAAGAAGGATGGGACACTCTGATTGTGCATTGATTACAGAGCACTGAACCGGCTGACGGTTCGGAATACGTATCCGCTACCAAGGATCGACGAGCTATTTGACAAGCTAGAGGTAGCCTACTGCTGCTCGAAGCTGGATTTGAGGTCAAGGTATTATCAGCTGCGGATTCAGGAGGAGGACATCCCAAAGACGGCGTTCAGCAGCCAATACGGACTATATGAGTTCATTGTGATGTCGTTCGGGTTCACGAATGCACCATCTGCATTTATGAGACTGATTGTTGGGAATCTTGCCCTCATGATTTCAGATTTGGAGAAGTCACAAATTCAAGAGAACTTCACTATGTATTTGATTATCCTCTTAGCTTCATCATTTCAGTAAAAGATAAGAAGAGATGTCTAGTACTTCAATAACCTGCCTAAGTATAATATCATCAAAAAAGGATGGTCATATCGTCGACAAGTATAGACACATCGTTGAAATGATCGGCAAAGCAAAGAAGGATGATTTTGTCGATGTCGTCGAAAAAGATCAATCATATCGTCAACAATATGTAGAGCAAGAAGACGCGACGTCGAGAATGCTGAAGATGCAGCTGTGAAGGCGGGCAGTTGCTAAAGAACAATCTGTCGACATGATATCGATCATGTCATCGAGAAGACAAAGTGATCACAACGATATCAAGCCATCGTAAAGATTACGCTGACATCTATTAGATAACTCCATGTCGTCTTAAGTACAAATGCAGAAGGGATGTTCCGTGTCGTAGAGACATTGTTGGATCGGTAAGCGCCCTTGGAGGGGGGTGAATAAGGGTTTTAAAAACTTATATTTTATTTTGAAATACTTGCTTATGATAAGAGATCAAAATAGTGATTTTGAATAAAGATCTAAATTGTTTTATAATGAAGGAGAGGATAGTAAACAATTTAGAGAAATGAAGATCAAATCAATTTTATTACACAAAGATAGACATGATTATTATTAATAAAATTGATTACAAAATTAGATTTCAATGACGCTAGAGATCAAAGCGAAATATGAAAGACTCTTTTTATTTTCTATACGGACTCGTATCCCCACGAACCGGTTGGCTTTAGCCGTTCCTTCCCCGGATACGACCTCAAGCCGCTCGAGCCAACCCTTCCCCGGATATGGCCTCGAGCACCCCCTATACCTAACCTAGATCTAGTCGCCAACATGAGGTGAATTTCTGCTCTAAGTCCTACCCAGACCTAGTCGCCAACACGAGGCGAATTCTCTTACGGTTACAAAAGATATGAAATAAAATAACAACAACAATATTAAAAACTCCCTCTAAAAAACTTCTGAAGTCGGAGATGAACGATTGCTGTAGAATAAGCGAGGTTGAAGCGATCCCTCTTCGGATGTAGCGTGACGAAAACCTCCTTCAGAAACTCTCTAAGCATTTTATGGGAGATCAACTCTCAGCCATATAAGGCTTTGGAACTCTGGCACAAGACCTCTCTGAGGAATCAACAAACAAAATGAGAAGAGAAGGGTCAATTTTATATCCTTAGCACTAGCGCTACCGCCGGCGCTATCCCATATTAGGACATATTCTGCGCGGCAGAATATTCAATCCGAGGAAACATTTCTCTCTTACCTTCTGTGCTCCGCGCTATCGGCTATCGCCACGCGCTAGCTCCTTCTATATGTGCTCCCGGAATTGTGCTAATCATCGCTAGCGCCGGGCGCTAGGTGCTATCGCCAGTGCTAGTGGGAATGTTGGATTTGATGTCTCAAATTTGGGGGCAACCTTCTTATGTCATCCTTGAGTCATATGGACTTTATTTCCTGCACACTTTAAACACACAAGATCAAATACGAATAGGTTTTGTTATTCTCAAACCCAGGAGATGCGGAAGACCTTGTTCCAACAAACTCCCCCTTTTGATAATAACAAAAACATTAATGATAAATCAGAGCATTAATATATATAAGCATGATGAACTACTTGTGTGTGTGTGTGAGTGATGACTTAGGATAATTATCGATTTTAGTATTTAAAATTGCTCCCCCTAAATACATGCTCCCCCTGAGTGAATGCTCCCCTAATATGTAAGCTATCATCTTTAATTAATCAAGTTAGTTTTTCATTTTGATAGCAGATTTTATTTATCATGGAAGATCTCCCCCTTTTGTTATTAGCAAAAGTGGGTAAGGAAGCAAAACACAGAAAAGTTTTGATAATAAGATAAAGGCATGATCGAGCTTTTAGAGATAATGAAATAATAAGGAGTTTTAGAATAATTTTTATAGAGATAGATCAGAGTTTTTAGCTTAAAGATGAACAATATAACATTTGCCAAGTAATCAATATTATAATGTTAGTTTTCCCCTTTATATAAGAGTTTTAAGCATAAAAGGTAATGATTTCCAAATAACCAATCTACCTAGACAATATTTCTACACTCTAGCCCCGTACTAAGTGACGGATGGGCATGAGAAGCTTCATACATGCCGTAGGTTGGGGTGTTAGTCACATATGCAAACATTAGAAAAAAACTCAACCCAGCACTCTTTCCCCCCAGTGCCTCGCAAGGCCCCACTGGAACCCTCCCCGGTTAAGGACAAGACATGACATAGAGGTCAGGTTATCTAATGTCTACAACCCTACGCCCCCGCTATGGTGAGATATGTAATCATGGATAATAGTTATTGGAAACATTAATCATTTAATTCTTATGATACGTTCATAGCCTATGGGTTTATATTTTTATTTGAATTTTTTAAAGAGAAAGTCACAGAGCTAATTTGAAATCCATTAATAAATCAGAGTTTTAGTATTACAATATTTTCATAGAAATAAATCAGTGTTTTTAGCATAAAAAATATTATTGTTTAAAGCAACCAATATAAAGTTTACCAAGCAAGTCTACCACTTGTTGAAAGAAAGGAATGTTAAGATTCAAGTGAGGATGCACACAAAATAAAAGACTTTAAATAAGTATGAAAGTGCAAGGTAAAACAATTAAATGGTTATGATGCGGAAGACTTATCGAAATACAAGAAACATCTTATTGTAATCAATGATGATCCATAAAAAGATATATGAGTTAAATTTCATAAAGAGGATGTTTTTGTAAATCATTGTTCAATTAAAATCTTTAAGTTTAGCAATAAAGTAACCAAGCATGAAATAATGTTATCAAAAAGATATTACTACAATGTTATTTTAATTCACAATTTCAAAACATACCAAACATTGTAGAAAGCATGCTAGGTTATCTAGTGCATTTATATAGAAAGAGTATTATAGAATTTTAACATTAGGATCCAATACTCATGAGAAGAAGTGTTATGGAAGATAATGATGTGCACATAAGTGTATTTTGAAGAGAGTTAACAAATGATTTAATCAAAAATACAAGACATGTGTAAAGTAAAGTGCACAATAAAACACAAATAATTTTACTTCCACACACTTTTATGCACAAAGAAATATATACAACTACCAAGGTGCTTTGCACACACAATGCTCATTAAGACTTATCAGGGTGCAAAGTAGTGCTTGGGGGATCACACAATTTTATTCTTCAATATTGATTTTTTTGTTGTGATCCGGTGTACTTAAGAATAAGTGGTTTTATTTTAAAAATGAAAAGTTTGCACAAGTCACTTTACTATTCTTTCCAAGGTGCTCAACCTCACAACGCTTAGTAAGACTTATCAGGAGGTTCAAGTAGTGCTTGGTGGTGATAACTTTGTCAAATTATTTCATGGGTGTTGTTTTGTACAAAGTTCTCCGATTACACTTGTTTTGCAAACTATTTAAATTATGAAATTACAACCACTTTTCTTAATATTTAATAGTGCAAATAAGTGTAGTGTAGGTAAGATACTTGTGTAACTTTAATTTATTGTACAATTACAATACACTAGCAAGCATCTGTAGATTAAAAGCATATGTACACTTTGCCAAAATAAGTGAGTGAATGAGTATCATTATCAACCACAACACATCTACTTATACTTAGAGGCATGCTAAGCTTAGTTCTACACAACTTTTACAGTACAATTTATGCACAATTGAGTAGATATATCAAAGCATGATAAAAACAATGTTCAACGTAGTTTGAAAAGATGAATTGTAACATTGTAGAAGGTCTAAATGATGGGTTAAATCATGCTTGATTTTCAATGAAGTCTATACAGTATTTTTGATATTTTGAAGAATAATTTTGATTTAAAGTTCGAACTCATAAGATTGATCTTGGACTTCCTAAGGACTACCCTGTGAGGGGTTCGCCCGGGTACTAGGAGATGTGACGGGATGATAGCCCAAATCTCCCTTTCGCAAGATACATGAAAATAGAAAATGTAAGTTCAAAAAAATACTTGTTCATACTTGTTTTTGTTTTGTATTTTTTTTATTTGATTTTTGCATATAGAATAGAAATCAAACAAACAACCAAAGAAAGGAAGTAAGAAAAAATATTTTTTGTAATTTTGTATTTTAATTTTTCAAAAATCAATTATAGGCATAGATGCAAAAATGAGCAGTACATATAAAATAATATATTTTTAGTGATTTTTCAGAATTTTAAAATTACAGAAAATCGGATAATTGAGCTAGCACCGACGTTATGTACTAGCGCCCGCGGTAGCTCACAGAGAGTGTTTATTTTAATCATATAGCCTAGATTTTCTTCGATTTTGCTTCCGATTTTGCTTAATTATGTTTGCGCAATGTAAGGTCTGTCTAATGAAGTGAAGAGACGAGAAAAAATCGCAAAAAGTTGCGGATGTTAAAATTTTAGAACATGGGTTTCATATTCAATAAAGCCCCATATTCATTGAGCCTTAATTCTTGAGTTTTGGACAACCATTTAAGCTTAATATTATAGGATATACAAACAAAGAAGACATGATTGAACAAAACATATATGCATGATTTGAATGATTAGTAAGAGATGATGTTTTTGGAGAAAATATCATGGATAAGCCCTAGATAAAAGTACACAGCCTATATATCTTGGTAAACATATAAAGCCTAACATAGACACAAATATTCTTTAGGTGACAATGTTAGTATGATAAATTTGAGATTAATGTTATGCCAACGTTTGATAGTGTTTCAACTTATAGACCTAGAATAAAGTGAAGATTCTATTTGATTTGATCTTGTTGATATCAAGATGATTCTAAAGTCTAAACTTGACATATATCACAATACATACATAAAACACCAACCATGATATGTAATCATATAATTCAAGCAAAAACATATTGATAATTGCACTTTCTTTTAGATCTTGATCTTTCTTTTTGATCATGTTATTTATCTAACTTGGTTGATGTGGGCTATAGAGCTTAGTAGCCTAATCTTGATTAACATATCTTATAGCAAATTTATAGTTCAATTTTATATGAATACTATATGATATATATAGGTAATGAGTATAAGAATAATAGATAGGATCAAAATAAAATATGATTTTGAATTTTGATCAATTTGACTTATATACTCATTAAGTTTTAAGAGATAAGATCATATTTCCTATAATATATAAGATGACCATAACATGATAGCTTAAAAATAAGAAAAGAAAAATAGAAAGACATTAACGCATATCATGAAGTAGAAAATTGTATATTTCATTTTGAAAATATTCTACTTCATGCATTTGTGATACTTAATGAATAAGAGATTTAGGCATCCAAAGGGGACCAAGTGTGGTGGTTCCTTTGGGTACCCAAATATAACGTGTATGTTTGTGGGTAGTTAGTGATGAATGGGTCCTTTCATGTGAAGTTAATGTTTCATATTTAATTTTGGGCCTCCATTCAAACATTGGTTTAATGTTATTCTTATATGTCAAATTTCCATTGTGATAATCCTTATATTGATGATTATGATTGAAATGATTATTAAAAGTATTGTTCATAGGAAATTTGTGCAGTTTTAATTTTGAGTTTGGAGAAACATGATTTTGTAAATGACGATTTTGATTTTGATTTACAAATCCTTTGTGTTCCTTACTCCCATTATTAAACTTTATTAAGATGTTTATATTCAACTTGTTTTTAGATATAGTTTGATATTGTGAATTTGTATTTAAAATTTTCATAAGCAAGTTGATTTTTTATTTTAATTCATCATTCTTGATCTTTAAATTATGTCTAGCTTTATTATAAGCGATTGTGCTATTTTTAAGAGTGGAAACAATTGAATTAATATGATTTTGGTAGTTATTTCAATATTCATCAAATGTTTCATCCATCTCTTTAATTTCAATTTTATAGTCTTTGCACTTAGCACAATCATTTTTCAAAGATGAATTTTCTAAACATAATCTTTCATTTTGTTCTTGTACAAAAGTAAACTCCTTTTCAAGTTTCTTGTGTTTTTCTTTTAATTCATTATATTCTACACAAGGTGTAATGTTTTCAATTAAGGAGCCATGGATAGAACTAGATAAATTAGAATTTGATTCTTCATTAATTTTTTCCTTTAAATTTTTATTTTCTAAGCGCAAATGTTTATTAGCATTTTTTAATGTCTTAATTTTGCGCTTTATAGTTTGAAGCAATTGTAATGTAGAAATAGAAGTACAGAAAATGGGATTTGATTTCCTTACATTGCTTTCGGGAGAGGCACGATTTGAACATATAGTTTCTTTTACATCTTTTTGGCACTCCTCTTCCGAAGACAGTACTTCTTCTTCTCTTCCATTTGATGTGTGCTCCATTGATCCATCATGAGAGGAGCATTCTTGAAGACTTGTGCAAGCTTGCATATTCTCCGGTTCTTGCGATTGTTCCATACCTGTAGAAGGAGAATACATTTCTTCAAGAAATTTCCATACTTTATATGCACTAGAAAAACAATATATTAATTTGAAAACTTCATTTGATAGACCACAAAATAAATAGTGTTTGGCTTTTGCATATAGATGACGTTCCTTTTTATTTGATTCATTCGCTGGTCTTACTATTGCTAGATTCCATGATTCGATATCTAAAGTTTTAATAAACCCTTCCATTAGAATCTTCCACCCTTTTATAATATGTCCCTTTAAATAAAGGTGGTGCTAGTGATTTTTCTTCACTTGCGTCTGGTCGATCGTGCGCGTTCATTTGCGGCCCAAAACAACATTTTGAATTTGGTCGTGCGTTTTTACGCACGGTCGTGCGTTTGGTCGCGCATGAACAAATTCTGCAATCTGTTCTATTTAAACTGCGATTTTTAGGTTTTTCAGGGCCGAACAGTTCCGCGATTTCTTCCGCCGTAAGGGGCGACTGCTCCGTTTCTTCCCTTCTTCCTCCACCTTTTGCCCAAGGCCACCTCACATCATCCAAGCGCTTCAAGGAGAGGATTCTACACTTATCTTCATCGCCAAGCTAGGAGTTCTTCGCAGCGGACGTGGCCGGATTGTAGTTTACCGGAGAAGACGGGTCCATTGGGAGGAAGTGACAGCCCTCCTCTACCCCGGACGATAGCTGGGACCGAGATGCGGATTGACAACCTGATGATTCCTACCGAGAATCTACAGCAAGCCTCCGAATTTGGTCGTATCTCTTGCATTTTTCTCTTCTTAGGTTATTGTTGCTTACAGTGTAATCTTCTATTTTATGATGATGTTTGTACTCTGCACTTGATTTGATTTTTATTTCATTGTTATGCAATGATATTATTTGTGTATGAGTGCTTGAGGTGAGCTCTTGTGGTGATTATGGTGTGAGCAATTTGGGTTTGCTACACTAGCTATTGCTAGGTGTGAGCTTTGTGACGAGGTGCTTGCGACCCTCATTCCGCCTGTGCGACCCACTCCATTCCGCTAGCCTACTCGTCCATCCACCCTTTCAAAGTAGTGCGTTCAAGGACTACGTAGTTTCCATCCCGCCTAGCGAAGCAGTGCGCTCAAGGCCTGCATAGGAGTAGTTGAGTAGTGTTTTCTTTTATTTTCCACAACCAAATCAACCCCCTCCGCATTCCATCCGACCTAAGGACTTCGATCTCAAGTCCTTCCTCGAACGTTAACTCCACCTTACTGTGTTCCTTGAGAGATTCGATACTTGGGGATTTACTTCCTCATATTATTACTTGACAACGACCGGTTCACTGCCGTTTCATGCCGTAGTCTTGCTACCGCCTATAGTAGTGTGCTAAGATTTGCGCATCAAGTTTTTGGCGCCGTTGCCGGGGAACACAGTCGTGTGAGTTTTCTGGAGAGGGAGAATCTGAGAGAGAAGCCCTTCCATTTGTAAATTGCATCCATTCTTTATTTTATTTCTTGTTATTCCTTTTTCCTGTTTTATATTAGGTTCCTTAGTAAATTATTGTTGGGTGTAGCATTTTGCACAATAGTGTTTTTATTTTGAATCTTTTCATCTTCACACACTGTGGGCTTCGTTTAATATTCGTTGCCGCTTTTGTGGAGATATATCGCATGCTAGTGATAGATGTCCAAAGGGAGATAGTAACCCTAGCACTCAACGCCCAGTACATGGAGCACCGAATTCGTCTGGTACTCCAAATGGTGTGCGTAAGTCCTATGACTACTCTTCCGCTCCGCACATGCCCTTTTTGCATTCATCTCCGGTCCAATTTGAGCCGAAGAAAAATGCAAAATAGTGCTTGTTTTGTCGAAGCATGGATCATGCCTTGAAGGATTGTGCTGTATTCCATCGCCAAATGGACGAGGATGACGAGCCGGATATCCGGATCGTCCCGACTCCTACTTCTGGCAGCACACCTTCAACATCTGGTTATGTGCCCATTTCACCTTCAAGCTTTGAAGGGTATGATGTGGACACAGTCACCAGATGTGTGGCTGATCTAGGCTCTGACATGGCTGAGCCCATCTCCACTGTGCATATATCACCATGTGTTGATTCAATGTTTTGTGAGGAATCGGTGCTTGACATTTATCCAAGCACTATTCCTCCCCCTGTTGTGCATACTACATTCGTCTCTGACGACATTGTTGAGGATGTGTCTCAGGATGAGGCTGGCGATCTATGTGTTATGCCTGCTCCTATGGAGGAGGACAACCTTCTAAGTGAGGAGGAGCTTTCCTCAGCACCGGTGGAGGAAGTCCAAATCTTGGGCATGGCTACGGTTGATCCCGCCGAACCTTGTAGCATTGATGACAATGCAAACATTATTTTACTTCCCCAACCTGATGGGAATGAGACGGGGACCACTCCCCCGATTGATATTTATTTAAGTTTTTCTTCTCTTTTATTCCCTAAACCCCCTTCTTTATCCGAGCCTATGCAGGTTGAGCCTCCACAGGTACTTCAGGAGGACTTTGATCATTATGCTCAAGTCGATGATGAGTGCATCTTCTCTTGTGAGGAGGTTGATTCCCCCTCCATAGAGGAAGCCTCATTCACTGCCTTCTCCTCCTGCCACCTCCCTGAAGACGACACCTTGCTGGGCAAGGATTTATTTTGTGGCGAGACGAGTGAGGACCAGCCTTCCTCCTCTTCTTACTTCCTATTTCCTCTACCTGTGTTAAGCAGGTATTATTATTTAGGTAGGGGAGTAACTGTTCTGTCGCCGTATCGATACCCGCTACCGACACGGGAATTAGAACAGTTGCCTGTCCACTTCTCTTTCCATACTCCCATTAGCTAAGACCCTCGCCTTCCTGAATAAGTCGTGCTGGGATGACAATAACCCCAGTAGTTATCTTACTTTTTCTTGTCTTTTATTTTATCGCCTAATCTAACTAGTTAGTTAGATTTTATGTCAGTTTGTTTTTGCGGAGACAACCACTTGCAGGTATTTTCTATTTGTGAAGGCGGTGGTTGTGATTCTTCGTAGAGCTTCACTCCAGGCTTCCGACATGCTTACTTGCTGAGCATTGGGTACCCTCTTCCCTTAACTTTGTTTTAGAATATCTTAATGCATAGTTTAAGTCTGGGGGAGACCTGTTTGTGTACCCAATCACGTGCACATTTATTTAGCATGCTAGAAGTTCTTATCTAGATTGTTTTGTTTATTTTGTCTGCACACAATGCACCCAATTGAGCGCGTACTTAACCTTTAGTGCGTCACGAGTATAACTCATTTCTTTTTGTAGTCTGGAAAATGATTGTGCTAGCTTTTAAAATTATGTGGTGGAATAAAATGTTGACTCCGGTGTTTCTAGTCAAATACTCATGTGAGTATAGGGATTCATGTAGATTAGATTTCTCTTTTATACTATTAGCTTTATGCATTTCTGTTAGCATAAATATTGTTTACTCTACTCAAATGGTGAATCCGGTGTGAATCAAATGGTAGCATAGGGATGTGTGTAAATGATTGTTAGATTCGTATTGCTCGAGTCAGGAGGAAAGATAATCTTTCTTGGTGGCTAAGAACTTGCCCCAAGCGATTCTCGAAGCATTGACATAGGATAGCTCTAGTGCGTGAGAATGACGTAGGCCATCATTTTGGCCCGGTTGAGCTTTTGTGCCCATTCCTATCGCTCTATCCTCGTTAGCCCATTTGTGCCTACCTGTTTCTTGATTCGGCTCCACTTTTATCTCACCAAAGCCTAAAGCCAATCCTAGTCGCACACCCGAATTTGAGCTTTAGTTGTTTATTATTTTCATGATTGGGGTGTTGATGTGGTATTTTTGTTTTGTGAAAATGTGTCTGTGCTTTCTTGCCAAATTTTGCTGAAAATAAAGAAAAGAAAAGAAAAATGAGAAAAAAAAGAAAAGAGAAAAGAAAAAGAAAAAGAAGAAGATGAGCTTATTTGAAAATCTGTGTAAATTTATGAATAAGAGTAGGCGGTGCACATACCCATGTTGCAAAAATCTAAGTCTGGGGGTGTGGTGCACTTGCATTCGATGTTGGTGTGCGAGGAGTTGTTTTAAAAGCTCATTTGGGTTTAGTGTTTGAGCCGTCGTTTCTATCTTTGTTTATCTCACCATAACCCAAGCCCCATTTTAAAAAAAACCTAAAGTCCTACCGACTCGCGCTATGAGCCAATCTAGTGTCGTGGAGAGAATGCGAACGGGTGAGCTTATGGTCTCCGACGCCAATGGATTTCGGTGGAGTTTGTCCAGAATCCCAGCTTTGGCTATGCTTGTCTCAGCGATTCTTTTACTTTCTCCATATGTGTGACCAGATGATTCACCGTGATTCCCATTTTGAGCAGAAGTAATATTTATTTACTCTTTTAGAAATTTATAAACTATGTGTATAAATTAGAAATCTTCTTCTGTATTTTTCTATGCACATGGGCATGCGACTTCGCATGGTATTTCACTTTGTAATTTTGAGTCAGCTATTTCTTGTTCCTGCCTGCTTAGGATTTGTTTGCTCGGGATGTGCAAATAGGTAAGTCTGGGGGTGTGATGAGTCCAATTTATATACTGTTTTTCGGACTCATCCGGGCTGTTTTTCCTGCTTTTGTTCTTCAGTTTTTGTTCGTATTTGTTTACTTTCACCTTGTTCATACTTGTGCTTGAAGTGCCCGTTGTAGTGTGCAATTGCACACTACGTTGCTGGGGGTAAGCACACTCTGCTCCCCATCATGTTATTTCTATTTTTATGCTGGTGCTGGATGTGTATTCCCAGCTGGGCAGCGATGCTCGCAGGTGGCTGATCCATCCCCTTTTGCCCAGAAATCATGACTGTGCACAACGCACGGTCGTGCGTTTTTATTAACGCACGGATAGACGTGGTCGTGCGCCTTCATCTGGGTAGAAAACGATGATCTGATTTTGATCGTGCGTCTTTTACGCACGGGCAGTTGCCCGTGCGAGAAGGAATCGCACGATCAGCCTGTTTAGCCTTGATTTTAGCTTTTCTGAATTTACCTATGCATTTTGACGCACGGGCGTATTTGCCCGTGCGGGAGTAAATCGCACGGGCGCTCCAGGTCGTCTTCCTGCGCTGTTCTCTATTATTAATAACGCACGGTCTAAGCACGGTCGTGCGTTCGACCGTGCGTGACCTATTTTCTGATCTTTCTCTATAAAAGATGCAGCTTTCGACCTAAAGCGGGGATCGTACATCTATTCCTCCTTTTTCGCCGCAAAAGGAGTTCCAGCTCCGTACACCTCCACCTTTCCATGAGGGCTTGGCCCTATGCCTCCTCCATCATCCTCAAGCTCCAAGGAGAAGGATATAGCTCTTCATCCACCAATATCCAAGGAGAAGGAAGCTTGGTTGTGCAGTTGAATCGTGACACGAAGAAGACAGGCCATTGGGTGGTAGTGACAGCCTACTCTACCCCGGACGCGGTTGAGGACCGAGCTTGGACGCGGATTGACAACCCAGCGATTCCAACCATGAACCCTCAGCAAGACTTTGGATTCGGTCGTATCTCTTGCATTTTTCTCTTCTTAGGTTATTGTTGCTTGCAGTGTAATCTTCTATTTTATGATGATGTTTGTACTCTGCGCTTGATTTGATTTTTATTTCATTGTTATGCAATGATATTATTTGTGTATGAGTGCTTGAGGTGAGCTCTTATGGTGATTATGGTGTGAGCGATTTGGGTTTGCTACACTAGCAATTGCTAGGTGTAAGCTTTGTAACGAGGTGCTTGCGACCCTCATTCCGCCAGTGCGACCCACTCCATTCCGCTAGACTACTTGTCCATCCGCCCTTTCGAAGTAGTGCGTTCAAGGCCTACATAGTTTCCATCCCGCCCAGCGAAGCAGTGCGCTCAAGGCCTGCATAGGAGTAGTTGAGTAGTGTTTTCTTTTATTTTCCACAACCAAATCAACCCCCTCTGCATTCCATCCGACCAAAGGACTTTGATCTTGATAAGTAGTATTTTTATAACTTTTTAATAGAAAATCTTGTAAATATTTAATATGAATTCTCTATTTTATGTCAAATTTAGGTTATAAGTAGTTCTTTTTGTAATTTTGATTCTTACTTAGCTTAATTCGATATTTGCAGATTTTTGGGACAAATCGGGAAAATTGGCATGTCACGCCCTCGGTCACGCCCGTGACCAAGGGCGTGTAAGCTGAAGATTAGTCCAGAATCGATGCCACACTGTTTGAACCAGTCCACACCAAGTCACGCCCCAGGTCACGCCCGTGACCCAAAGTCACGCCCGTGACCGGGGGCGTGTAATCTTAGAATCGTCCACGTGGAGCCGCCGTCGAGACGAGGAGATGCTGTCGAGAAGTCAACCTAAGTCACGCCCGTGCCCACATGTCACGCCCGTGACTTTCCAGCGTGATCCCTGCTCTACCGCCGCGCCGAATTCCAGCCCACGCCGCATTTAATGCACACGTCCAAAGTCACGCCCGTGACCATGTTACACGGGCGTGTAATGTCCAACTTTTCTGCCGCCGACACGCCAAGCCCACGCCGCTGCCAGATCCAATGTTACAGTGATTACACGCCCTTGGACACGCCCGTGACCGAGGGCGTGTAACTTGAAAATTTTGCCTATAAATTCAGAGGCTCTCCTTGAGTCCAGGGTTCAGAAATTTGGAGATGGGGAGGTGCTGTTAGAGCTGAGAGTGAGTTTTTCAAGTTAATGTTCATGTTTCTTAAGGCTTTCATGTTCTCCTCCTTCCCTTTTCATGCAATGTTGTAGTGTAACTTTCGTGTACTAGTTTTCTTAAGCTTGCAACTTTCATTTTCCTTAGTCTTGCACTCTTAATTTAAGGCTTGTAATAGTTCTTTGATTTTCAATAAAATTAGTTTTCTCTTTCATGTTCTTTTTCTCCTTAAGAGTAATTTCTTCCTTTTCATGCAATGTTAAATTTTTCTCTCCTTAGTAATGTTTTTTTTATGCAATGTCAATTTCTCTTTCTTTTCATGCAATGTTCAAGCTTTTCATTTAGTTTGAATTTAGTTTTAATTTTAGTTAAGCGAAAACAAACCACCTCAAATTTTCATCGATAAAATAATAGTGATTTTCCTCGAAGTAGAAGTAATCAACGCGCCCCGTGGAATACGACCTTGATATTCCTAAATATCCTATACTATAGACGATAAGGTACACTTGCCTTTATCGGATATAGTTTTGGAGAAAATCTCAACCTTTCACTAAAAATCTAAAATCCGCGCATGCAACTTTCATATCAAGTTTTTGGCGCCGTTGCCGGGGACTTTGCGTAGATATTTTGAAAAGAGGATAGCTATTAATTTTATCATGCTTCTTTCTATTTTAGTTTGCTTTTTCTAACTTTCAAAAAGAAAAAAAAATATTTTTAGTTTTTCTTCTTCCTTTCTTCTCTTTTTAGTGTATGACCCGAGGTAGCACTTCGATTCTTCCTTTTGATCCGGAGATCGAGCGAACCTTTTTTAGGCACCACCGTTCTCGTGATCAGGGAAATCAAATAGAATCCGAAGAGTCGATCGGGGACACTAACGCAGCAAATATGGATCATAATCTTAATCCTCCTAATCTTAACGAGCCAAATCCTAATGAGGACGCGCAACGGACCATGTCCTATTATGCGCGGCCGAATTTGGAAGGCACACAATCGAGTATTGTTCGCCCCACGGTGGCGAACAATAATTTTGAGATCAAGTCCAACATCATACAAATGGTGCAACAATCGGTGACCTTTGATGGTCAACCGGACGAGGATCCAAATTCACATATCTCTTAATTTCTTGAAATTTGCGACACTTTTAAGATCAATGGCATCACCGATGACGCCATTCGATTACGTCTTTTTCCTTTTTCTTTGCGGTCTAAGGCCAAGCAGTGGCTGGGCTCCCTACCTAGGGGATCCATCACTACATGGGCCGAAATGGCGGAAAAATTTCTTAATAAATATTTCCCTCCTTCAAAGACCGCTAAATTGCGCACAGATATTGCATCGTTCATGCAAATCGACTCGGAGACTCTCTATGACACATGGGAGCGCTTCAAGGAGCTTTTGCGTCGATGCCCTCACCATGCACTTGCCACTTGGCAACAAGTGCAAGTTTTTTATAATGGCTTAAATCTCCAAACGAGGCAAATGATTGATGCGGCCGCCGGGGGGACATTAAATAATAAAACCCCAATCGCCGCTCAAGAGCTTTTCGAAGAGATGGCCACAAATGCATATCAATGGAACATGCCCCTAGCGCGGCCTAATAAGCCGGTCGGAATTTTTGAAATAGACGCAAACGCAAATTTGGCTTTACAAGTTGAGCGCTTAACAAAGCAAGTGGCGGAGATGTCTGCTTCCTCCACCACTCCTCCTTGGGCCAATAACGTTTTAATTGAAGAACATATTGACTACATGGGAAATCCACCTCGGCCTTCCTATAACCCGAACACCGCTCCGTATAATAACACCTACAATGCGGGTTATAGGAATCATCCGAATTTCTCATGGAGCAACCAAGGAAATGCTCAGCGTCCTATGAATTTAAATCAACCTCCCCCTAATCAACTTCTTAACTTAACTCCGCCTCAAAATTTGATTTCTCAAAATTATAATCCACCCGGTTTTCCACCGCAACAACAAAAACTCTCTCCGATTGAAGAGGTTTTTGCAAAATATGTTGCTACAAATGAAACGAACATCCGGAACCTTACCGGATCAATCAAAAATTTAGAGAATCAAGTGGGCCAACTCGCAAAGATGATTTCTGAGCGTCAACAAGGAGCACTACCGGGGAACACCGAGCAAAATCCAAAGGAGAGCGCGCACGCGATTACACTCCGAAGCGGGAAGGAGGTGGTTCAAAAACAGGACGAACCCAAGGTAATTTCCTCTCCTCCTCCTCCTACTTTTAATTCATCTTCGAATTTGCCCGCTACGATAGCTCCGCACTCTTTTATTTTAAATCAGCGCGCTCCTACTTCTAATATTCCGTATCCATCGAAATTTAAAAATGAAAGCGCCGAAAAAAATTATAAAAAGTTTTTAGATGTTTTAAAACAAATCCATATTAATGTTCCTTTCTGCGAGGCTATCTCACAAATGCCTAAATATGCGAAATATCTTAAGGAGTTGCTCTCCAATAAAAAAAAGTTAGAAGATATTTCGCATATTTCTTTAAACGCAGAATGCTCCGCGGTTGTACTCAACAAATTGCCAAAAAAAGCAAATGACCCGGGACGGTTTTCCATCCCATGTCTTTTTGCCAATTCGTTAGTAAAACACGCCTTAGCGGATCTTGGAGCAAGCATCAACCTTATGCCGTTTTCTTTGTTCAAAAAGTTAGGTCTAGGAAATGCAAGGCCCACTCGAATGAGTATCCAATTAGCGGATCGTTCTTTAAAATATCCGATAGGAATAGTGGAGGACGTGCTCGTCAAGGTTGACAAATTCATCTTCCCGGTGGATTTTGTCATTCTTGACATCGAAGAGGATGCCGAAGTACCCCTCATACTCGGCCGCCCCTTCCTTGCCACCTCCCGCGCTATTATCGACGTAAGTAATGGAAAGTTCCTATTACGGGTTGGAGACGATGAAGTTACTTTCGGCATAAATTCCTCGATGCGGAACACGCTAGAAAATGACGATTCATGTTTTTACTTAGAAGAGTGTTGTGAGTTCGATTCATCCCTCGAGTTAGTTTCATCGGCGAATAGTGATTCCGAGCCCGTAGAGCTCTTTTGCGATGAAGAAGAAGTCTCTCACCCCACACCACCCGAACCATTATTTTTAGAAAAATTAAAAATCAAGACTTCTTATGAAGAACCACCCGAGTTAGAGTTGAAACAACTCCCCCCTCACCTTAAATACTTGTTTTTGGAAAAAGAGTCTAAGCTACCCGTCATCATTTCATCCGATCTTAGCAACTCAGAAATTTCTGAGTTGACTATAGTCTTAAGAAAGCACCGCCACGCAATTGCGTGGCAATTATCGGACATTAAGGGTATAAACCCATCTTTCTGCACTCATAAAATATTTCTCGAAGATAATTCCCGAAATTCAGTCCAGTCTCAATGACGGCTAAACCTAACATGAAAGAAGTCGTTAAGGCCGAAGTTATAAAACTTCTGGATGCGGGAATCATCTACCCGATATCGGACAGTACTTGGGCTAGCCCAGTACAAGTCGTGCCAAAGAAAGGTGGTGTTACGGTAGTTGCGAACGAAAATAACGAATTGATCCCAACCCGTACTGTTACGGGTTGGCGGATGTGCATCGACTATCGGAAATTAAATGATGCCACCCGTAAGGATCATTTCCCTCTACCATTTATCGACCAAATTTTAGAACGCCTTTCGGGTCACTCCTACTACTGTTTTCTCGATGGTTTGTCGGGATACTTCCAAATTCCGATTTCGCCCGACGACCAAGAGAAAACCACTTTCACTTGTCCCTTTGGCACCTTCGCTTATCGAAGGATGCCATTCGGTCTTTGTAACGCGCCAGCTACATTCCAAAGATGTATGCTGGCAATTTTTGACGAGTTAGTGGAGGAGGTGATGGAAGTATTTATGGACGATTTTTCTGTGTACGGGAGTTCTTTTGAAAATTGTTTAAAAAATCTTGAGCGCGTGTTGCAGCGATGTAAGGAAACAAATTTAGCGCTTAATTGGGAAAAATGCCATTTTATGGTCAAGGAAGAACTAGTCCTTGGCCATAAAATTTCAGGCAAGGGGATCGAGGTCGATAGGGCCAAGATTGAAGTAATTGAAAAACTCCCCCCTCCCACAAACGTAAAAGCTATTAGGAGTTTCCTAGGCCACGCGGGGTTCTAACGGCGCTTTATACAAAATTTTTCAAAAATTACAAAGCCGTTAACCCATCTTCTCGAGAAAGATTCTTCTTTTCTTTTTAGCGATGAATGTCATTTAGCTTTTCAACTTATCAAAGAAAAACTTATAAACTCCCCGATTTTAGTCGCGCCGGATTGGTCGCTCCCTTTTGAAATCATGTGCGACGCGAGTGACATTGCGGTTGGTGCCGTTTTAGGCCAACGGGTGAGTAAGTATTTCCACCCTATCTATTATGCGAGCAAAACACTCACGTTGGCACAAGCAAATTACACCACGACCGAGAAGGAACTTCTAGCAATCATTTTCGCCTTCGATAAGTTTAGGTCGTATATCACCCTCTCGAAAGTCATCGTCTTCACGGATCACTCCGCACTTAGATATCTTTTAAGCAAATCGGACGCCAAACCTCGTCTTTTGCGATGGATCCTCCTCTTGCAGGAGTTTGACTTAGAGATCCGGGACAAAAGGGGAGCCGAAAACTTGGCGGCCGATCATCTCTCCCGTTTAGAAAACCCCGCCTCGGACGTATTAATAGAATCTGACATTAATGATAAATTTCTCGAAGAGCGCCTCCTTGCTCTCGAAAATATTAATTCATCGTCTACCCCCTGGTTTGCAGATCTGGCTAACTATTTAGTAGCCCGGGTCCTGCCAAAAGAAGTCTCGAGTCAGCAAAAGAAGAAATTCTTTTCTGATTTAAAGAATTACTTTTGGGAGGACCCCTTTTTATTCCGTGTATGCGCAGACCAGGTAGTAAGATGATGCGTCTCGAGTGAGGAAGGCCTTAAAATTTTACGTCATTGTCATGAGGGACCCACCGAAGGTCATTATCATTCAAATCGAACCGCGAGGAAGGCGCTGGAGGCGGGTTTTTATTGGCCCTCGCTCTTCAAAGATGCTCACAACCTTGTGAGTACTTGCGACAGCTGTCAGCGGTCGGGGAACATCTCTCGCCGGGATGAGATGCCCCAAAACATTTTCTTAGAATGCGAAATTTTCGATCTTTGGGGCATTGATTTCGTTGGTCCTCTCCCTCCTTCATTTTCAAATAAGTATATTCTAGTAGCGGTCGACTACGTGTCAAGGTGGGCGGAAGCGCAAGCTCTCCCCACTAACGATGCGCGAGTCGTCGTTAACTTTTTTAAAAAATTATTCTCTCGATTTGGCACTCCGCGCGCTATTGTGAGTGATCGGGGCACCCATTTTTGCAATACTCAATTCACAAAAATCTTAGCAAAATATGGTGTTACGCACAAATTATCCACTGCATATCACCCACAAACGAGCGGCCAAGTTGAAGTTGTTAATCGAGAATTAAAACGGATCTTAGAAAAAACGGTTTCTATTAATCGGAAGGATTGGGCAATAAAGCTCGATGACGCGCTATGGGCCTATCGAATGGCGTACAAGACCGCTATCGGTTGTACACCGTATCGAATGGTTTATGGCAAGGCTTGCCACCTTCCGGTCGAATTAGAACATCGCGCATTTTGGGCGCTTAAATTTTTAAACCTCGATTCCACTCTAGCGGGAGAACAAAGAAAATTTCAAATGAACGAATTAGATGAGCGGCGAGCGAACGCATATGAGAGCAATAAATTATATAAGGAGCGAACAAAGTTTTATCACGATAAGCATATAAAATTTCCAAAAACTTTTTCGCCGGGCGATCTCGTCCTCCTTTATAATTCCCGCCTTCGCCTTTTTCCGGGAAAACTAAAATCCCGATGGACCGGACCCTTTATTGTTAAAGAAGTTTGGTCCTATGGGACAATTTTAATTTCCCACCCGGAAAAAGGTACCTTCAAAGTTAACGGGCACCGCCTTAAATTATATCTTCCGGGAGAGTTACCAAATGAAAAGAGTGATTCAATTCTTTTTCAACCTTTAATATGACCGGCAAGTGGGTCAAGCTACGCGACCTTAAACAAAGCGCTTTTGGGAGGCACCCCAAAGTTATCTTTTTATTGTCTTCTCTTGTTCTTTTATATATTTTGTAGGTAATCGTCGCTTCCCCGCGCAAACTTCAAAAATCAGGGAAGCCCCTTCTCTTTCTTCCTTCTCCTTTATCATGCATTTCCTTTTTATTTTGTTTTGCACTTTTTTTTTCTTCCTTTACTTCATACTTAGTTTTAAACATTGGGGGACAATGTTTAACTTTAAGTATGGGGGTGTAAATAGCTTTTTTGTAAATAGTTGTTAAATCAGAAAATTTTCAAAACAAAAAAAAATATATATTTTCTTATGTTTTCTTCTATTTTAGCACTTGTGAAACCCAAAAAAAAAAAATATAGAAAACAGAAAAATTTAAATCTTGGAAAGGGACGTTTGAGATTTTATCCCATCACACCTCCTAGTACCTTGCGAACCCTTCACCGGGTAGCCCTTGAGAAGTACAAGACTTGCAAATTTTTTTTTTTTTAAGTTTTAAAGCTAGTTCCCTTTCTTTGTAAATAGTTTTTAATGAGAAAAATTCAAAAAAAAAAGATAATATCAAAAATTCCAAAAAATTCTTATTTCCCTCCTTGTTGTTTTTGTGATTTCTTAGAAATCTAGTTGAGAATGTTTATAAGCATGTTTAAGTTTTTAATTGGCTGAAATTTTGCTTATCATAGTTTGTTAATTTTAAATTTGAGGTAATTTTGATTTAAGAATCATCTTATGATTTTAAATTGATTAGAGAATTTTGTTAGCATGACTTCTCTTTTTATTTTTAAATGGCTTCATTTTGTAGTAAATTTCCTAAACCTCTTTAGATTTTAATTATATTTTCTTCTAACTTCTTAGATCTTAGGAATTTTTAATTTTACTAGAATTTGCTCTCAATATGATTTAAAGCTAGCTAGATTTTGATGGCATAAAAAAAATGTATTAAAAGATCATATATCATGGGAATAAGAGGATAAAATTCATTATTCCCTAAAACATATGCACCCAAAATATTTGAAAAGATTATATGGCATGGAGTAAGAGGATAAAATTCATTACTCCTAAACCATATACATTTTGGGTTTTTATTAGAAGAGAAAAAAAAAGAGTAAGAAAAAAAAAGAGAAGGAAATTTCATGATAAATTCCATTTCCTCCATTCAAAAATTTCTCTTCTTATGCCAAATTTTATGAAATCCCCCTTAGCCAATTATCATTGTTCTAGTTTTAGTTGAAAATTATGGAGAGAGCAATATTTAGTAATTTACTTTTCCTTAAGATTCTTTTAAGATAGAGTTCTTATAATTTTAATTTAATTTAGTTTTATAATTTCTATAATTTTGTCAAACTACTTAATTTTCTTGAGAAGTTATTGCCTAAACATTTTTCCCTCTTTTCAAATCATCATCATAATTTAGGACTTAACTCCCCCTTGAATTTACTCTTAACTTAACTTTTGGTTAAATGAAATTTTTGTTTTAAATTAAAATTTTTTTAGGGATGTCTTATAAATAATGTCTCACACTTTTGCTCTGGAATAGCAAAACCTCAAGTATGGGGGTATTTGATAAGTAGTATTTTTATAACTTTTTAATAGAAAATCTTGTAAATATTTAATATGAATTCTCTATTTTATGTCAAATTTAGGTTATAAGTAGTTCTTTTTGTAATTTTGATTCTAACTTAGCTTAATTTCGATATTTGCAGATTTTTGGGACAAATCGGGAAAAATGGCATGTCACGCCCTCGGTCACGCCCGTGACCAAGGGCGTGTAAGCTGAAGAACAGTCCAGAATCGATGTCGCACTGTTTGAACCAGTCCACACCAAGTCACGCTCCAGGTCACGCCCGTGACCCAAAGTCACGCCCGTGACCGGGGGCGTGTAACCTTAGAATCGTCCACGTGGAGCCGCCGTCGAGACGAGGAGATGCTGTCGAGAAGTCAACCTAAGTCACGCCCGTGACCCACATGTCACACCCGTGACTTTCCAGCGTGATCCCTGCTCTACCGCCGCGCCGAATTCTAGCCCACGCCGCATTTAATGCACACGTCCAAAGTCACGCCCGTGACCATGTTACACGGGCGTGTAATGTCCAACTTTTCTGCCGCCGACATGCCAAGCCCACGCCGCTGCCAGATCCAATGTTACAGTGATTACACGCCCTTGGACACGCCCGTGACCGAGGGCGTGTAACTTGAAAATTTTGCCTATAAATTCAGAGGCTCTCCTTGAGTCCAGGGTTCAGAAATTTGGAGATGGGGAGGTGCTGTTAGAGCTGTGAGTGAGTTTTTCAAGTTAATGTTCATGTTTCTTAAGGCTTTCATGTTCTCCTCCTTCCCTTTTCATGCAATGTTGTAGTGTAACTTTCGTGTACTATTTTTCTTAAGCTTGCAACTTTCATTTTCCTTAGTCTTGCACTCTTAATTTAAGGCTTGTAATAGTTCTTTGATTTTCAATAAAATTAGTTTTCTCTTTCATGTTCTTTTTCTCCTTAAGTAATTTCTTCCTTTTCATGCAATGTTAAATTTTTCTCTCCTTAGTAATGTTCTTTTTTTTATGCAATGTCAATTTCTCTTTCTTTTCATGCAATGTTCAAGCTTTTCATTTAGTTTGAATTTAGTTTTAATTTTAGTTAAGCGAAAACAAACCACCTCAAATTTTTGTCGATAAAATAATAGTGATTTTCCTCGAAGTAGAAGTAATCAACGCGCCCCGTGGAATACGACCTTGATATTCCTAAATATCCTATACTATAGACGATAAGGTACACTTGCCTTTATCGGATATAGTTTTGGAGAAAATCTCAACCTTTCACTAAAAATCTAAAATCCGCGCATGCAACTTTCATATCAGATCTCAAGTCCTTCCTCAAACGTTAACTCCACCTTACTGTGTTCCTTGAGAGATTCGATACTTGGGGATTTACTTCCTCATATTATTACTTGACAATGACCGGTTCACTGCCGTTTCGTGCCGCAGTCTTGCTACCGCCTATAGCGGTGTGCTAAGATTTGCGCATCAGTTGTTAAGCCGATTGGAATAAAACCTGCACTGATACCACTTGTTGGATCGGTAGGCGCCCTTAGATGGGGGTGAATAAGGGTTTTAAAAACTTATATTATATTTTGAAATACTTGCTTATGATAAGAGATCAAAATAGTGATTTTGAATAAAGATCTAAATTGTTTTATAGTGAAGGAGAGGATAGTAAACAATTTAGAGAAATGAAGATCAAATCAATTTTATTACACAAAGATAGACATGATTTTTATCAATAAAATTGATTACAAAATTAGATTTCAATGACGCTAGAAATCAAAGCGAAATGTGAAAGACTCTTTTTGTTTTCTATACCGACTCGTATCCCTATGAACCGGTTGGCTTTAGCCGTTCTTTGCCCGGATACGGCCTCAAGCCGCTCTAGCCAACCCTTCCCCGGATATGACCTCGAGTACACCCTAGACCTAACCTAGAGCTAGTCGCCAACACGAGGTGAATTTCTGCCCTAAGTCCTACCCAGACCTAGTCGCCAACACGAGGCAAATTCTCTAACGGTTACAAAAGATATGAAATAAAATAACAACAACAATATTAAAAACTCCCTCTAAGAAACTTCTGAAGTCGGAGATGAACGAACGCTGTAGAATAAGCGAGGTTGAAGCGATCCCTCTTCGGATGTAGCATGACGAAGTCCTCCTTCAGAAACTCTCTAAGCGTTTTGTGGGAGATCAACTCTCGGCCATATAAGGCTTTCAAACTCTTGCACAAGACCTCTCTAAGGAATCAACAAACAAAACAAGAAGAGAAGGGTCCATTTTATAGCCTTAGCGCTAGCGCCTGCGCTAGCGCTACCGCCGACGCTATCCCATATTAGGACATATTCTGCGCGGCAGAATCAGAGGAAACATTTCTCTCTTGTCTTCTGTGCTCCGCACTACCGCCTGCGCTATCCGCTACCGCCAGGCGCTAGCTCCTTCTATATGTGCTCCCAAAATTGCGCTAATCATCGCTAGCGTCGGGCGTTAGGTGCTACCGCCAGCGCTAGTGGGAATGTTGGATTTGATGGGTCAAATTTGGGGGAAACCTTCTTATATCATCCTTGAGTCATATGGACTTTGTTTCCCACACACTTTAAACACACAAGATCAAATACAAATAGGTTTTGTTATTCTAAAACTTAGGAGATGCGGAAGACCTTGTTCCAACAGACATCTCTATCTGAAGAAGAAGGAAGCAGACTTGAAGATATGTCCAAGTCCAAGACAACGACAAGTCCTGTCGTCGAGATATTGTCCTTGTCGTCATAACAATGGAAATATCGTCAAGACAATTTGAAATATCGTTAGACGCCGTGTCAGCAATTAATGTCGCCGCCTGATTGTCCAATCAGCGTGCGCTCTTTAGGCATGGGCGTTTGTCATAATAGGAGACCATTAAGCAGCATCTCAGTCCTATAAAAGGGAACAGAGGATGCCCTAAAAACACACTCGAAAAAAGGGGAATGAAAAAAGAATCCCGCTGAGCATTGTGATAAGTTGCGGTGAAGAAGAATGAAAAAGGGGAAGAACAAAATGATCATTCTGTGTTCTTCAAGTTGCAGTCAAGCTTCATCGTCTGCAAAGAATCGTTCAAGAAAGGAAGCCAGTCAACATCAGCTAAAGCAAGAAAACTTGAAGAAGATTTGTGTCGTGCAGATTCAAAATCAGGTTCATCTTCTTCAAGAAAAGAAGCCGATCTCCATCAGGAAGATTCAATATTGTAAATCTATCTTTGTAAGGCTTGCGGGCCAAAATCTGTAAGATCTGTGCTCAGATCTGTGTGTCAAGCTTAAGGGCTTGAGATCTGCGAGGCTTGAGGGCCAGGGAAGAGGGACTTGCAGGCCCAAACGTGTCGAGCTTGCAGGCTTGGGTGCAGTGAAGGGGCTTGATGGCCTCGGTTGCAAGGGCTTGAGGACCTGAGTGTCAAGCTTGCGGGCTTGGGTGCAGTGAAGTGGCTTGCGGGTCTAGGCTGCAGGGACTTGCGGGTCCGAGTTGTAAGGCTTGCGGGCCGGAGACATTGGCGGAGTTTGCCGAGCCTAACACACTGCTAGGTAGGCACAGAGGGAAAGAGGACAACTCAAGACACCCTATCTTGAGGAACCTCTATAAGTCTTTGTGTTTTTTTCTGTGCTGTGCTCTCTTAAACGTTAAATCTATTATCCAGGAAACAAGAACACCTAAAAGGGATAAAATAATTTAAAAAACATATTCACCCCCCCTCTAGGTGATAAGTCGACACCCAATAACTTACACTGATGAACCGGGTGTTCGAGCCATATCTCAACATCTTTGTCATCGTGTTCACCAACGACATCCTCATCTATTCGAGGACGGAGGAGGAACATGCACGTCATTTGGCACTAATGTTGGAGAATCTTCGTGAGCACCACCTGTATGCGAAGTTCAGCAAGTGTCAGTTTTGGCTGAAGGAGGTGGCCTTCCTGGGTCATATTATCAGTGGAGGGGTCTAGCAGTGGATCCATCAAAGATCTAGGCAGTACGGGATTGGCCACCGCTGAAGATAGCCATCGATGTGCGGAGTTTCCTAGGACTTGCCGTCTATTACCGGAAGTTTGTACAGGGGTTTTCCCAGATAGCTCTCCCGCTCACATCCCTGACGAAGAAGGATACTACATTCGTTTGGCCGCCGCAGTGCGAGGCGGCCTTCCAGGAGCTAAAGGATCAGCTTACTACGGCCCCCATCCTTGCCCTTCCATCGCGAAAGGAAGGATTCCAGGTGTACACAGATGCGTCATACCAGGGGATGGGTGCCGTTCTGATGCAGAAAGGGCACGTGATAGCATACGCTTCCCGCCAGTTGAAGAACCATGAGCGGAATTACCCGGTGCACGACTTGGATATGGGAGCGGTCGTATTCCCTCTGAAGATCTGGCAGCACTATCTCTATGGCGTCCACTGCGACATATTTTCAGATCACAAGAATCTGAAGTACGTGGATACGCAGAAGGAGCTGAACATCCGACAGAGACGATGGGTGGAGTTCTTATCGGACTATCAGTATACCATGCACTACCACCCGGGAAAGGCGTATGTGGTGGCGGACGATCTGAGCAGGAGAGCTACCACGTCAGGAGCAGAGCCCCAGCTGATGTCCATGCAGCTAGTATGAATGTTCGAGGACATGCATATCTCCTTAGTATTCGAGAATGATCTGAAGCTTTATGAGGGGTACCTGGCGGCGATGAGTACCATATATGACATCCGAGACCGCATCAGGGATGGGCAGAGGCAGGATGCTAAGCTAGAGCCGATATTCAGAGCCTTGGAGGCAGGCTCAGCCGGAGACTATTCGCTGAAAGATAGCCTTTTGAGTTTTAGAGGCCGAGTGTATGTACCGGCAGGAGGCCGGATTCGGGAAGACATCATGACAGAGGCTCACTGCAGTAGGTACTCGGTGCACCTGGGTATCACCAAGATGACGACAGACTAGAGGAGGACCATGTATTGGCCGGGCATGAAGAGGGACATCACTTATTTCGTTACCCACTGCGAGTCTTGCCATCTCGTGAAGGCGGAATGCAAGAACCCACCAGGATTATTGCAGCCACTCCCGGTGCCGGAGTGGAAGTTTGACGACATCCCGATGGATTTTATACACGGCTTTCCCCGATCACATGCGGGGAATGACTCGATATGGGTGATTGTCGACAAATTGACGAAGGTGGCCCGATTCATTCCAGTCAGAAAGGACACATCGGTCGGTGAGTTGGTGCGAAGGTTCGTGGAGCAATTTGTTCGGTACCATGGCGTGCCTAGGACGATTGTGTCAGATCGGGATGGACAATTTACATCGAGAGAGTGGAGAGCGGTGCAGGCTTACCTGGGCACACGAATGACATTCAACACTGCATTCCACCCCCAGATAGATGGGCAGATGGAGCGTACCAACCGAACATTGGAGGATCTTCTACGTCTATGCATTCTAGACCGCGGGGAACCGTGGGAGAGACTGTTGCCGCTGGTCGAGTTCTCGTACAACAATAGCCACCAGGCTAGCATAGGCATGGCACCCTATGAGGCATTATTCGGACGAAGGTGCAGGACCCTATTATCTTGGATCCAGGACGAGGATCCAAAGGCGCTTGGCTCAGAGTTCGTGGAGGACACGAAAGCTCAGGTGAGGCTGATTCGAGACAGGATGCTAGAGGCCCAGAGCAGGCAGGCCAAGTATTACGATGCGCGACATCGTATGGTAGAGTTCCAGGTGGGAGATTGGGTATTCTTGAAGATGCGTCCGATGCATGGATTCTCGCGGGTACGCGGGCGGAAGAAGCTCAGTCCGAGATATATGGGGCCCTATAGGATCCTGGAGCGGATCGGCCCCTTGGCTTTCAGACTTGAGCTACCGCCAGAGTTAGCGGGATTGCACGACGTCTTCCACGTCTCCTCACTCAGGAGGGCCCTACCATGGCCAGAGCAGTAGATATCTACTACAGAGGGGCCGTTAGCTACTGATCGGTCAGTTAACCTGGAGCCGGTCTGGATAGTTGACACGGAGATGCGAGTTCTGCGGTGCAAGAAGGTTCCGTTGGTCAAAGTCTTATGGAGGAATCATGGACAGGAGGAGCACACCTGGGAGCCACTGGACTTGATGTAGCAAAAGTATCTGGAGCTCTTCACGACAGGTATAACATATTCTTTTTGGGGATGTAACATTTAATCACTTGTTGTCGGAACCCCACAGGCCTAACCTGAATTTCGGGGACGATTTTTTTTTCATGTATTGGGATTTGTAACATCCCCTAAACAACTAGACCCCAAAGTTGGTTTTGTCATGACTAGGTCATGACAAAACCATAGGAAGAGCTTATGACCATTGGAACTTAGGTAAGAAGGAGAAAACTCAAGTGGTCTGCAAATAGTAATTTCCGAATACCAAGCCTAGGGTTGGACTTTAGGGCCTAACCTTGATCCTTTCACCCCACCATAACATCCCTAGCCCATTAGGGGTTCCCTTAGAGCACCAGGGACCCATTGGGGTCAACCAAAGAGGCCAAATTGACCAAAGTCAACCCTAACCCTAAATTGGTCAAAATAGCTTAATTAGGGCCAATTGGCCTTCCCCATGCCAATTTTGACCTTACCCCTACCCTTATAAGGATACTAGAGACCCAATTGACCAAAAAGCCCCATCACGGGGCCTCCAATTTGGCTAATTTTCCAAAGTCAACTCTAGCCCTAATTTGGTCAAAAGTGCCCTATTAAGGGGCAATTCACCCTCACCTTGCTAAATTGACCCTACCTAGATCTTCCTAACCCTTAAGGGAGGCCAATGGGTGACTAGCCACCCATTGGGGTCAACCCAAAAGGTCAAATTGACCAAAGTCAACCTTAACCTAAATTTAGGTCAAAATGACATATGTTGACCAAATCAAGCCCAATCCTCTTGGGCTAGACACAACTGAGGTGGTCCATAACCTAATGGGGTCGAGTGCTACTGAATAGGCCATTCAATTTTAGGGAAATCGTCCAGGAGAGAGAAAACCTAAATTGAAAGAGAGAGAGAATGGATGGAGTTAGCGGGAAGGAAGAAGAAACCTCCCATCTTCTCCATTAATGACACAATTCATCTCAGAGCTCAGAAAGGACTGAAACCCCACTCTTCCCTGAAGAAATCAAGCTCTCCATGTGTAAATCGACATGGCACCAAAAGAACCACCTCCGGCAATGGCAACTCACCGGAATACGCGACCTCAGGCCACCACACAGGTCCGATCCGCTTCCTCTCCTTCAGTGCTAGATCTTCATCTGATTTGGGGCTTGATTCGAGCCAAATCGGGCTCGAATCAAGATCCCGAAAGGGCTCGTTTCGAGCCCTGTTTACCCCACTAGAACACCTTGTTCCGGCTACCTCCGACCGGCGAACCACCGCTAATCGCCGGCCACCACCTCAACGGAGGTGGTGGTGGCATTGGCCGGCCGGGGCGGCGCTCAGGTGGCCGTGAAAACGAGGTGCAAGGCAGCCTAGGACGGGGCCATCCTAGTCGTTGGCTGGAGGAAGAAGATGAGCAGGAGCCGCTCGTCTTACGCCAAGATTCGTGCAGAATCATTTCATATGATTAAATAATTTATTTCCTTTCTATCACACTATTTGCAGAGTTTTGTTTTAATTATTAAAAATACTTAGGACCCTATGATGGAAAAGTGGCCAACATCAAAGTTGTAGCCCTTGATGTGAACTTTATTTTAAAATTTGTTTCAGCCCAATCGGAGCTCAAGCCGCCAGGCCGCGCGACTTCTCTCCTTTTTTTTCTTGTATCCCGTCACCTCCTACCCGATTCTCCTGTATCCGGGCAGGCGGTTATTTTATCCCTGCCCATTTGGACAGGCCCCCGAGCCTATAAAGGGGGTGGGAGGGGGGGGGGGGGGGTGGGGGGGGGGGGGGGGGGGGGGGGGCGATGTTCCCAAGACACGCACACTCGAATCCAGGAGCTCGCTTGTTAGAGCTGCGGTCTCGAGTTCACTGTCTTGCGGGGTTGCTGCCCACCCGACTTCTTTCCTGCTTAGCCTTGTAACCCGCTGTAAAACACTTCTTAAATCAAGGGAAAACCCGTCACAAGAGTGGCATTTGCCGTGACGGGCGAAGTCTGGTCTCGACCGCTGCTAGCGGTCTAATTTCTCTAAGTCAATAGTAACCGACAACCCGCAACCTCCTCTTTTCTCGCTTTCTTAGCGTCGACCGTGGAGGTGCAATTTCGGCATCAACAGGTGTTACAATGTTCAACCCCATGTTTACCGAGGAGTAAAATGACGAATCAGGCTATAGGCAAAGCATGTTGGGCCTCGCCACCCCGCGACAAGCGAGCCGCGAGGACTATCCCCCTGTGAAGTGCATTGCGCGAGGGCGAAGCAAGTGTATATTCACCGCTTTGGGGTGCATTTAGCAATAGGGAGGCAAGCGAGGGCTTGCCACTTCGTAGAGGCGGCCCAGGCTGGTATTTGTATTGCTAGGGGGCGAGCGATTGGCGCCCTCACGGGCCGCTCGCATAGGGAGACCTCGCGATGCCGGCTCGCGAGAGGACTGATGAGTGGCGCCCTCATGGGCCACTCGCCCAGCCAGTGTCCAGGGGTCAACTTACAAAAATACCCTTGGTGGGCTGTCAATAGCCCTTCAGAACATTGGAGTTTGGCTGTTGGCAGACCAGTTTGGGGTGCGATTAGTAAAACCAAAAAGGCAGAGTTACGCTATTTATAGACCAGATGAGAAAAACTATATATAGACCCTGAAGGGCACCTTTGGAGAGGACTCCACTTCTTTGGCTTTCTCCTTCTTAGGCTACCTTTGGTCAGCTCCTCAGGCTCTCCAAGGTGCCCAGCTTCAACTATATGACTTGGGAGGGGAAGTGCTCTAAGATATTCCGGGTGTGTGGTGGGACCTCCACGTTGCGGTCACGAGTCATATTTAGCTCTAAGTCTTTGGTCAGGTTCTCCTACGGGATCAGAAATTGCTAGCTGCCCCCCTTTAGGGGTCTGAACTCCTCGTTGTGCCGATTCTCGGTTCCAACTTATGTCAATTTACAATCCAGGAATTTTGTTTTGGAATTTTTGGAGTTCAAACTATTCCCCTAAATGTCAATAATTTAATTTGTCACTATGGGTTACAAATAAAATATGTGTGACAAAATGACTTGTGAAAAATATGAAAAATTGTCAATATACTTCTTAGATCAAAATGAACATTTGGGATTTTTATTTCAATTTTTGGATAATCGAAATCAGTAGCTCCTTCATTATGTGGAATATTCATGACTTTAATAACTAATTATTACTAGTGGAAATAAATGTTGGAAAAATATGAACCTCTGTTAGAATACACACATGACCATTTATAACCACAGGAGAATTTTTGGGTATTTATTTGATGTCTGGAATATTTTATATTAAGGATAATATGTTTATGGCTACATTTAGCACAATTTGATTATGTGATTATTTCTGTCTGGAAAATTATGAAATTCAATAGGAGTTCATTTTGGATCATTTAAGAGCCCTGGAAATTTTCCAGTAATTTTTAGTTGATTAAAGTTGGTGATCCTTAGTAAATATTATTTAGGCCCCAATTTTCGTATGATTCATTATTGGCAGTAGATAAATTAAAAAAATTACCAAATTCTAGAAATGTTTATATTTGACCTAAGTGAACCTCTGGAAAATTTTGTAGTTTAGATAACCACCAGAAAACAATACCAGTTTGTAAAACCCCCTTTTTGCATTGTTTTCCGGGTCTTACCGCCCATAACCGCCGCCTTGCGGTGACACCAACCTACGGGATGGTCGCCACTACAAGATGTCGATCCTACTGGCTAGTTGATACTAGTTTGTAAGACCCCCTTTTTTTGCTTTGTGCACACCATTTCCAAACATATAAGGTTCATTTAAAAGGGAATTCACCAAATTAAGGTTCTTGAACACCAATTAGTGTGAAATGAGGCTAGGTTAGGTCAATTTGGGTCCATTTGAGCTCTTTGGCCCAATTTGAGCTATGTGACCCCCAATGTTGATTTTGACCTAAACCAAGGGTTTGACCCGACCCAATGGGTTATTTGTGAACCCTTAATCTCCTTAAGGGATTAGGAAGAGTTGGGTGAGGTCAATTGGGTCATTAGATGGCTATGGGACTCTAAATTAAGGAGATATGACCAAATTAGGGTTTGGTTGACTTTGGTCAATTTGACCAATTGGGTTGACCCCAATGGGTCCATAGTTACCTATTGGTCTCCTTGAAGGATTATGAGGGTCAGGGTGAGGTTATATTGTCATATTGAAGCTCATTTCGTTAACCCTAGGCTAGGTGACCTGAAATTACTAAATGCAGGCCAAGGTGTTTTGATCTTGTCACTTAGACATCTAAGGCCATTTTGGGTAATCCTAGACTTATTTTATGACACTTGTCATGACAAAATTCTCTTGGGGGGCCTAGTAGGAATGGGGATGTTACATTACGTAGCCTCGCTCTAGCAGTTCCTGCAACTAAACCTTTACTCAAGACACTTCCTTTAGCACTATACGGTACCGTGAGCATGACACATGCTTGGACCCCGACACTAGCTCAATGCAAAAATCAATCTCCCGCTGAGGCGGAGCCCCAGAGAGTTCGTTTCGAAACACGTCCGCATACTCTGCTACTATTGGAACATCACTTAAATTGGGATTGGGTTTTGAAGCCTCTAACAAAGTGAAGAACAATTACATGCCCTTCCACACTGCCTTGACCACTTGGAGAGCAGACGTTATCATTGTAACTGTACAACCCCGATATTAGCCAGGTGAAGAGGCTCGGTTTGAGAAAGCAACAGGATGAAAGAAGTAATAAGAGGTTTCAGGCCTTAGGGCCAAAGACCTCGCGAGGGAGACCTTGGAGAAGTCTCTCTCGAAGGGCTCGCAGAGAGGCGAGCGAGAAGGGTCGGCGAGACAAACGCTCGCAGGCAGTTTGAGGAAGTTTTCTGAGTCCGACGAAAGGAGTACTGCGTTCGACGAACTCTCCTGTGTTCGTCGAGCTCACCTGACTTCGTCAGGCCCGCCCCTGTTCGGCAAAATCATCAGAAGTCAACAAAGTGTTTTATGCTCATTAAAGCCAAAGGGACGGCCTCACAAGAGGAGTCGCGAGATCCAGACCTCGACAAATATCTTCAAGAGACTGGACCAAGCGAGGGCTGACAAACCAATACCTCGCAGGCCGCTGGCAGAAGAGACCTTTGTTAGTAAAGAGGTGTTCAGCGAAGCGTGTTCAGTGCGCGACAAAGTTATTAGGCAATCTCGCAGGAGGGCTCGCGAATTTAGAAGCCTCAACGTCCAGCGAGCTCAATTCTGCATTCGACAAATGTCGAACAGAGCTCGGCATTCGTCGGACGGCGCCCGACGAACAAAATATGTTCTATAGCGGCGGTCGACGAACTGCCCGTCTCAGCGATCAGCGAATAACTTAACGTTCTGTATTTTGTCGAGCTCGTTTGTGATCGGAGAAGCGCCCTGCGTTCGACGAAAGGTGTGTTGAGCTCAATGAAGTCAGGAGACGGTCTTGTAGGAAGGCTCGCGAGACCGGACCTCGGCAGATACTGCCAGAATGGGCCAGCGAGGTCCTCGCAGGGCGATCGCCTAGGAGAGGCATCGCGAGTGGGACTCGCGAGAAGGCCTGCGAGAGCTTCAGCTATAATGTTGTCGCAGTTCCATACCCATAAGTTGATTGGGCCAAATTACCCTTTTACCCTCGGTGGTCTGCCTTTAGACTCTCCGAACAGCGGAGTTTGGCTGTTAGCAGACCCATTTGGGGGTGCGGATAGTAAAATCAAAAGGCGGAATCCTGCTATTTGTAGGCCAGACCAGAAAACCTATAAATAGGACCTCAAGGGCACCTTTGGAGAGAGATTCACTTCAGCTTCTCTCTCCTTAGGCTTTCTTTGGTTAGCATTTCCAGAGCTCTCCAAGGTGCCTGAGTCTCAGCTTTGGCTTGGGAGGGGAAGCGCTCAACGATCTCCCAGGTTAGTGGAGGGACCTCCTCACTGTGACTAAGGTCTTAGTCTTTTTTCTAGTCTTCAGTCTACCTTCTCCGAGGGATCAGTAAGGGCTATCTGCCCCTCATTTTGGTGAGGGCCCCGAGCTCCACCAGAGGCCGAGAAATCGGTTTCAACATTTTGGTGCAGTGAGCGTGGAGCGTGGCTGATCCAAGAAAGTTTCAAGGAGCAGATATGACAGGAGGCGAGGATCAAGGCGAGGAGTTCAGCGAGTCACCACAGGTGGTGACACCGAGGATGTTCGCGGATTTCAGGAGGGAGGTGCTTGACAATTTCGGGCTCACAGTCGCGGCGCTGCGGAGTGAGTTCGTGACCCCAGCACCTCAGGCGACCCATCACCCAGCAGCGGTTGGCGAGAACGCCCCGGGGGGGGGGGGGGGGGGGGGGAGGGCCGGAAAGGAAATCGCCGGAAGTTCAGTTCAAGACTTGGAGGGGCGAGTGCTGTTCTCCAGCCCGACAAGCTCCGTGCCGGCGAGCTCTGTGCCGGCGAGCTCTGTGCCAGCGAGCTCTGTGTAACACCCCAAAAATCGTAGTTCAGCGAGGTAGGCGGAGTGGTAGTGCTGTGTTAGGGATAGGCTAAAATTCCATAGCTGTTCTCTGCGCATGACCAGTGTCCTCTTTGCGCACGACCAGTAACCGTGCGCATGTGATCGTGCGTTAATTCGCAAGGATTCGGAGTTCTGTCTCGAACAGTGCGCACGACCAGTGTCCTCTTTGTGCACGACCAGTGACCGTGCGCATGTGATCGTGCGTTAATTCGCAAGGATTCGGAGTTCTGTCTCGAACAGTGCGCACGACCAGTGTCCTCTTCGCGCACGACCAGTGCCCGTGCGCATGTGATCGTGCGCCCTGTTTATTCTGCTCCGCGATTTTGAGCGGAGAAGGAGATCGGTCCGTCCAAATCTATTGGAATTTGATCCAACAGCTGCGATGGTTGGCTGGGGGGTTTTAGGGCTTGGTAGAGGAGTTAAACCCTCATTATTTCCAAGGCTTTCTCTCTCTTAGGTTGGAGAAAGGAGGAGGAGGCAAGGAGGAAGAAGAAGGGGAATCCGCCATTGCCGGAGCTTCGGAGCTCCATTCGCCGATCCGAGACCGGCAGTGCGTAGAGGGCATCAAGGCGCTTCTTCTCCACCGTGTGGTTGCAAGCTTCTCATGGCTAGGAGGAGATCTCAAAAGGTAACGACATTTCTCCTCCCGGTCTTTAGGATGCGTGTTTGGCATCCCTTCTTTTTCTGCATTTTGGCACCGGATCCGTCGAGTGAGAGGGATCCGGGTCGCCTTGGTTCAAGATAAACCACCGGGTTGATTGTGTCCGTCCCCGACATGTTTTGCACTAGAGATCCGCTCCGTTAGCGGATTAGGCATTGTGGGTGAAGGCAGATTTGTGGCCGTTGGTCCGATCCGGTGATGTTGATTTACGCGCATTTTAGGGGTTTTGTTAGAAATCCGATTACGGCGAACTCGTCGTTGTGATGCCTTTGTAGCTTCGTGTGGTAATGAATGTTGGGTTTAGGGCGGAGAAATAATGTGCGGATTTTGGGGCTTGTGATGCCTAGTGTTGTGCGAAGGCGCGATTGGTCTTTGTGGTCGGCTGGCTATCCCGTGAAGACTGAGATTCACGTGTGGAGAGTGTCCCGGCAAGATTAGTCCCTTCGATTGTTGACTGACGAGAATGTCTGTGCTACGGTTGAGTCCGTTGACGGTCGCCAGGCGAGGCAATCGGTGGACGTTGTCCCGAAAGTAAGCCCAGGGCCTTGGGACGTTTTGGTTGGCCAGAATTCTTAGAATCGGTCTTGGTGCGTTGTTGGCGGCCCGAGCGTGTGAGCTGTCAGACAAGCCCGATGGCATGGTGGGCCAGGCGAGGTGGGTCTCAGCGAGAGCGCTTGGCCTTGGGTTTTGATGCCCTTGTGGGGAAGTAATGAGTACCCTTGTGTTGGTGATGTATGATGATGTGTTAGATTCATACGCTTTAGGGCGCCTTGGGTGAAACCCGGGCTTGCACTCATTTTGCATTGTTAGGCCCCTTTTATTACCTGCTCAACATAGAAACGTGGATGATGCTTGTGACACTCATGCCAGTATTTATGTTGCTTTCCTTTATGTACTTTTGCATACGAAGTGCTGACTTGCAGGGTGAAGTAGTTCCCCGGGGTCCGCTAGGATGGCCGGGAGGAGGGATGTTGTTACACCGCTTGTGGTCAGCCATAGCTGACCCTCGTTTACCGCTCTTTGTGACTTGGTTGCAGGGCGAGAATCGCAGGCTGGACCCAGCGCGCCGGCCAAAAAGGCCTAAAGCTTCACGAAGTGCTTAGTTGATTTCCTGCATTACTTTCTTCGTACTTTGTTATATCCGGCTTGCATGCCGAGGTAGTATAGGGAAAAACTATCCTTCCCCTTTTGTTGGGATGTCTTTTATTATGGAATGTTTGATGTTTTGGACATTGTTTTGTAAGGCCTTAAGGCCAGTTGGACTCCTTTGTAGTATGGACAATCTCTGTGGCTTAGTTTGTTTCCGCTGTGTTGTCTGAGTTATGAGATTGGGTAGTTAATATCATCTTTTAATACTAAAGCTGTGGCGGTTATATGCTGTGGGGTCCCGGCCGGACCCATATTATATGGTCATTACAGGGGAGGTGTTACAATTTGGTATCAGAGGGAGGTTCGTTCTAGTATTCTTGCGAGGTCTAGTGTTTTTGGATCGCATAAGAGATTGTTCACATAGGAGTATTGTGCGGGATCATGAGTATCCCTGCGTTCGGGTCTTGCGTTTAGATCCTGATGAGCGTTTATTTGTTTCCTTGCTTATGAAAGGATGTTGGCGACGATGCGGGGACATCGAGGAGGCAAGAGGAGCCTTCGGGGAGTAGTGCTACTGCTCCAGGCCTCATGAATGTGGGCATGTCCCCGACTGATTTCTGTCGCATGCTAGCGGAGGCAATGGTAGCGGCTCAAGCTGGAGCGATGCCACGGGTTCCTACGCCGGTGGTGCAAGTTGCGACCCCTGTCACTCCGGCGGCTACGCCGGATACACCGGATGTCGAAGTAAGGCAAGCAGAGCCTCTAGCGGAGAGAGCTATTCCGATGGGTGATCGATTCATGAAGTATTTCTTGAGTTTCCACCCTCCGACATTCAAGGGAGTGGGCACTCCAACGGATGCCGAGGATTGGCTTTCGAGGATCCAGGAGCTTTTGAAGGCAGCTGAGACCCCAGCTGAGAGGCAGTATCACTTTGCGAGCTTCATGTTAGAGGGCGATGCGAAGTTGTGGTGTGTGAACCATAACGGCCGACTTTTTGTTGGGCGTGTTTCGTCCATGGAGGAGTTCGGAAATGCTTTCCTAAAGCGTTAAATTCCGGCTTCAACAAGGTTAGCACTGCAGCGACAGTTTCTGCATTTGGTGCAGCGGGAGAAGACGGTGGATGAATATCTGCAAGAGTTCACTCAGTTGGGTCGGTATGCGGGCACGATAATGGCAGATGATGAAGAGAGAGATAACCTCTTTTATCAAGGGTTGAGGGAAAATTTAAGGCAACCACTCATAGCCTTGAAGAATGCGGGATTCAATGAGTTGGTCGAAGCCGCTCGCACGCTGGAGAGCGACTTGAAGCGAACTCAACGGCGAAAGGGTGTTGCGGCAAGGCAGGGAGAAGGAAAGCCTTCTAAGTCTCAGTCCCAGTGGAAGTCCGAGGGCAGCCGATGGAAGAAGAAGCCCCGTCCTAATAGGCCTGGGGAGAGAAGTGGCGCACCTTCGGGAGATTTCCGTTCCAAAGGTCCGGTTACTTGTTACCAGTGTGGCAAGGTGGGTCACATTAGTCGTTTTTGTACCGAGGGCGGAGCTGGGCCAGAGCCGAGACAAGAACAATCGGTGCGTTCGGGTCCCAGTGTTGCAGAGAAGGGGAAAGCGGCGGAGTCGAGTGCTTCGCGGTTCCCTCCAGTGCAGCCTAGGGCCTATAATCTTGGGCAACAGGAAGCGATACGTCAACCCGATGTGGTGACAGGTACGAAAGGTTTAAGTTTCGTTTGTTACTATACTGTAGTTTGCGGCCTTTCATGTTTGTTTTGCACGCGGTTAGGTTTCGTGCTAGTTTCGGGCTACCCCTCTCGAGTGTTGTTCGACACGGGGGCGTCACACTCTTTTCTTGCGAAAAGTTTTATCCGGAAGATTGGTGCTGAGCCCGTAGTGGCAGGAGTGGAGCTGAGTGTGCGTATGCCGAATGGGTCTTTCATGACTACCATGAGGAAGGGACGCATTGTGATGCAAATTGGCGATTGTGATTTCGTGTTGGTAGCAGCGATTCTGCCACTAGCCGAATTCGATGTTATCTTGGGAATGGACTAGCTTGCGGAGCAGCGAGCTAGTATCGACTGCCAGTTGAAGGTGGTAACCCTGAGAGCTGAAGGTAGAGCAGAGGTCAAGTTTGAAGGCCTAAGCGGAGTGGCTTGCTCCCTGATTTCCGCTATGCAAATGAGGCGTGCGGTGAATCAAGGAGGCGAGGCATTTTTAGCTTTGTTGGAGGCTCACTCCACAAAGTTGGCTATTAGAGAAGTTCCGGTGGTGGAAGAATTTGACGATGTATTCCCCGAGGAGCTTCCGGGAGCACCTCCTCAGCGTGAAATCGATTTCTCGATAGAGTTGGTACCGGGTGCGAGGCCGGTGTCGCGTCCTCCGTTTAGGATGGCACCGAAGGAACTGGCCGAGCTAAAGGTTCAGTTGCAAGAGTTGTTAGAGCAAGGGTACATTAGGCCCAGCTCTTCGCCGTGGAGCGCACCGGTTTTGTTTGTGAAGAAAAAGGACGGAAGTATGAGGTTGTGCATTGATTACCGTGAGCTAAATAAGTTGACCGTCAAGAATAAATATCCGATTCCCCGAATCGATGATTTGTTCGACCAGTTAGTGGGGTCGGTGGTGTACTCCAAGTTGGATTTGAAATCGGGGTACTACCAGTTGAAGATTCGAGAAGAGGACGTTGCCAAGACAGCGTTTGGGACTCGTTATGGACACTACGAGTTTTCGGTGATGCCGTTCGGACTGACGAACGCGCCATCTGTGTTCATGGATTTGATGAATAGGGTTTTTCGCCCGTTCTTAGATTCGTTCGTGGTGGTGTTTATTGATGATATTTTGGTGTATTCAAAATCGGAGGCAGTGCATGAGTCTCACTTGAGGCAAGTATTGCAGACTCTAAGGGAGAATCAGCTTTATGCTAAGTTCTCAAAATGTGAGTTTTGGATCGAGAAGGTGGCTTTCTTGGGGCACATAATTAGTGGAGATGGGGTGGCGGTAGATCCAGCGAAGATTGAAGCCATTAAGGGTTGGCCTGTATTGAGAACCGTGGCGGAAGTCCGGAGCTTCCTTGGACTAGCCGGTTATTACAGAAGATTCGTGGAGAACTTTTCGCGGATGGCGTTGCCCCTCACCACACTCACTCGCAAGGACCAGAGGTTTGTTTGGACACCGGAGTGTGCCCGGGCATTCGAGAATTTGAAGGAAAGATTGATGTCTGCCCCAATCCTTAGTCTTCCTAGTGGGACGGAAGGATTTCAGATCTTTAGCGACGCGTCAGGTTGCGGGTTGGGTTGCGTGCTGGTGCAGCACGGCAAGGTGATAGCGTATGGGTCAAGGCAGTTAAAGACTCATGAGAGGAATTATCCCGTCCATGATCTGGAGTTGGCGGCGGTAATCTTTGCGCTAAAACTGTGGAGACACTATGTTTAAGGTGCGAAGGTGGAGATCTTCACGGATCACAAAAGCCTGAGGTATCTCCTAGACCAAAAGGATCTGAATATGCGGCAGCGTAGGTGGGTCGAGTTCCTTGGGGACTACGACGTGGAGATTCAGTATACGCCGGGTAAAGCCAACGTGGCGGCGGATGCTTTGAGTAGGAAGTACTCCGGGCAAGGTAATTGGTTGGAGGCGCATAGCGAGCGTTTGATTCGAGACTTGGAGTCTCTTGACATTTCTTGTGTGGCTAGAGGTGAGTCTAGCATAGCTCGTTTGAACTGGATTGAAATGCAGTGTGATATAACGGATCGAATCCGAGAGGCGACCAGTGCGGACGAGGAGTGCCAACAGTTGGTGTTGGAGGCTCAGCAAAGCGAAGGCACTGCCTTGGAGATGGTTGGTGGAATTTTGAGGAGAGACGGGAGGATCTGTGTTCCGCGCTTCGGCAAGCTTCGCGAGGAGTTGATGTTTGAAGCTCACTTTACGAAGTACTCCGTTCATCCAGGAAGTACAAAGATGTACGCGGATTTGAAGAAATCTTTTTGGTGGCCTGGGATGAAGCGGGATGTAGCCGAGTACGTGAGCCGATGTCAGACTTGTGCCTTGGTGAAGGCTGAGTGCCAAAGGCCCGACGGGTTCTTGAAGCCTCTTCCCATCCCCGAATGGAAATTTGATGACATCTCTATGGATTTTGTGCATGGTTTGCCTCGATCGCAGCAGGGTAACGATGCGATTTGGGTGATAGTGGATCGCCTGACGAAGGTGGCCCACTTCATTCCGAATCAGAAAAGCGATGGCGTGGAGAAGCTCGTGGAGCTTTATGTTCGAAACATTGTGCGGTTGCACGGGATTCCGAAGAGCATCGTTAGTGATCGCGATGGGCGATTCACATCGAAGGACTGGAGATTAGTGCAGAAAAGTCTAGGCACGAGGCTCAAGTTTAGCACCGCGTTCCATCCATAGACCGATGGTCAGACGGAGCGAACGAACCGTACGTTGGAAGACATGTTGAGGATGTGTGCTCTCGACTTTGGCAAAGGTTGGGAGGACCACCTTTTCATGGTGGAGTTCGCCTATAATAATAGCTTCCAGGCGAGTATCAAGATGGCGCCATACGAAGCTTTGTATGGAAGGAAGTGTCGAACGCCGATGTCTTGGGCAGAGGTGGGAGACACTAAGCTTTTGGGAAAGCAAGTGGTGGAAGATGCTTGCGAGATTGTGCGGACGATTCAGGAGCGCATGAAGGTTGCTCAGGATCGACAAGCGAAGTATTTTAATGCGCGCCACAGAAATGTGGAGTTTGCAGTGGGCGACATGGTCTACTTGAAGATCAAGCCGTTCAAGGGTTTTTCGCGGGTGCGGCGACTCAAGAAGTTGAGTTCGAGATATTTGGGTCCGTTCGAGGTTACGGAGCGTATAGGAGAAGCAGCCTATCGTTTGGCGTTGTCCGCAGAGCTGAGTGGATTACATGACGTTTTTCATGTCTCCGTACTGAGGAAAGCTTTGGTGGAGCCGAGCGTCGTGGTCGAAGCGGCGGCGGTGCCGGTGATGGAGAACTTGGGGGCGAGGGTTCGCCCGGTGTGCGTGGAGGATTCAGAAGTCCGGCAGTTGCGTAACAAGCAAGTCAAACTTGTAAAGGTGCGATGGGACAACTGCGGGCGAGACGAATTCTCTTGGGAGCGTGAGCAAGCGATGCGGGAGGATTTCCCGGAACTTTTCGCTACAGGTATGCGTTATGAATTCCCTGTTTAAATTCTGAAATTTCGGGACGAAATTCGTTTAAGGGGGGTGGAGTTGTAACACCCCAAAAATCGTAGTTCAGCGAGGTAGGCGGAGTGGTAGTGCTGTGTTCGGGATAGGCTAAAATTCCATAGCTGTTCTCTGCGCACGACCAGTGTCCTCTTTGCGCACGACCAGTGACCGTGCGCATGTGATCGTGCGTTAATTCGCAAGGATTCGGAGTTCTGTCTCGAACAGTGCGCACGACCAGTGTCCTCTTTGCGCACGACCAGTGACCGTGCACATGTGATCGTGCGTTAATTCGCAAGGATTCGGAGTTCTGTCTCGAACAGTGCGCACGACCAGTGTCCTCTTCGCGCACGACCAGTGCCCGTGCGCATGTGATCGTGCGCCCTGTTTATTCTGCTCCGCGATTTTGAGCGGAGAAGGAGATCGGTCCGTCCAAATCTATTGGAATTTGATCCAACGGCTGCGATGGTTGGCTGGGGGGTTTTAGGGCTTGGTAGAGGAGTTAAACCCTCATTATTTCCATGGCTTTCTCTCTCTTAGGTTGGAGAAAGGAGGAGGAGGCAAGGAGGAAGAAGAAGGGGAATCCGCCATTGCCGGAGCTTCGGAGCTCCGTTCGCCGATCCGAGACCGGCAGTGCGTAGAGGGCATCAAGGCGCTTCTTCTCCACCGTGTGGTTGCAAGCTTCTCATGGCTAGGAGGAGATCTCAAAAGGTAACGACATTTCTCCTCCCGGTCTTTAGGATGCGTGTTTGGCATCCCTTCTTTTTCTGCATTTTGGCACCGGATCCGTCGAGTGAGAGGGATTCGGGTCGCCTTGGTTCAAGATAAACCACCGGGTTGATTGTGTCTGTCCCCGACATGTTTTGCACTAGAGATCCGCTCCGTTAGCGGATTAGGCATTGTGGGTGAAGCCGGATTTGTGGCCGTTGGTCCGATCCGGTGATGTTGATTTACGCGCATTTTAGGGGTTTTGTTAGAAATCCGATTACGACGAACTCGTCGTTGTGATGCCTTTGTAGCTTCGTGTGGTAACGAATGTTGGGTTTAGGGCGGAGAAATAATGTGCGGATTTTGGGGCTTGTGATGCCTAGTGTTGTGCGAAGGCGCGATTGGTCTTTGTGGTCGGCTGGCTATCCCGTGAAGACTGAGATTCACGTGTGGAGAGTGTCCCGGCAAGATTAGTCCCTTCGATTGTTGACTGACGAGAATGTCTGTGCTACGGTTGAGTCCGTTAACGGTCGCCAGGCGAGACAATCGGTGGACGTTGTCCCGAAAGTAAGCCCAGGGCCTTGGGACGTTTTGGTTGGCCAGAATTCTTAGAATCGGTCTTGGTGCGTTGTTGGCGGCCCGAGCGTGTGAGTTGTCAGACAAGCCCGATGGCATGGTGGGCCAGGCGAGGTGGGTCTCAGTGAGAGCGCTTGGCCTTGGGTTTTGATGCCCTTGTGGGGAAGTAATGAGTACCCTTGTGTTGGTGATGTATGATGATGTGTTAGATTCATACGCTTTAGGGCGCCTTGGGTGAAACCCGGGCTTGCACTCATTTTGAATTGTTAGGCCCCGTTTATTACCTGCTCAACATAGAAACGTGGATGATGCTTGTGACACTCATGCCAGTATTTATGTTGCTTTCCTTTATGTACTTTTGCATACGAAGTGCTGACTTGCAGGGTGAAGTAGTTCCCCGGGGTCCGCTAGGACGGCTGGGAGGAGGGATGTTGTTACACCGCTTGTGGTCAGCCATAGCTGACCCTCGTTTACCGCTCTTTGTGACTTGGTTGCAGGGCGAGAATCGCAGGCTGGACCCAGCGCGCCGGCCAAAAAGGCCTAAAGCTTCACGAAGTGCTTAGTTGATTTCCTGCATTACTTTCTTCGTACTTTGTTATATCCGGCTTGCATGCCGAGGTAGTATAGGGAAAAACTATCCTTCCCATTTTGTTGGGATGTCTTTTATTATGGAATGTTTGATGTTTTGGACATTGTTTTGTAAGGCCTTAAGGCCAGTTGGACTCCTTTGTAGTATGGACAATCTCTGTGGCTTAGTTTGTTTCTGCTGTGTTGTCTGAGTTATGAGATTGGGTAGTTAATATCATCTTTTAATACTAAAGCTATGGCGGTTATATGCTGTGGGGTCCCGGCCGGACCCATATTATATGGTCATTACAGGGGAGGTGTTACACTCTGTGCCGACGAGCGTGGCGCAGGGGAGCGCGTGCCCGGAGTATGTAGCGACTGTGGATGTGGTCCAGGCGAATACCGTTCTCGCGAGCGCAGTCCCCGCGAGCCCGAGTCTGGCGAGAGAGCTCGGGGGACGTGTGGAGTGAGAAAGGGTGGCAGAAGGGGGAAGTCCCTTATGCGAGTTGGTACTTTCTGCACCTGTCCCGGCATGGTTCGGAGAGTGGGACAGGGTATACTACAACCGCAGGGATGACCCTATCCAACATCTCCAGTCTTTTGAGGACTCGGTCTCTATCAGGCCGATGTCAGATGATTTCAAGTGTCGGCTCTTCGCCGTCACTCTTAAAGAAAAAGCTAGGGACTGGTTCCACCAGCTCCCTACAGGGTCGATCTACGTCTTTGAAGATTTGCGCTGAAGTTTTCTGTTGCGGTTCTCAACTTCAAAGAAAAGGCAGAAGGACGCCGAGTCTCTCTTCAAAGTGAAGCAGGAACCGAAGGAGTCGTTGGCTCGCTATGCGGACCGGTTCTAGGAGGAAGTGCTGAGGGAAAGTTTCTTCAAGATGGCTCTAAAAAGGAAGGCCCCCGTCTTCTACGAGGAGTTAATGGAGAGGGTGGCGGAGGAAATCGAGAGTGAAGAGGCCAACCTGGAACTCACCAAGAGGCTAGCAAAGCTTAGTGAGCCGGAGGTCAGGCAGCAAGAGGTGAGGAGAAGGGAAGAGCCCAGGGTCCCGGAGGGGGAGTGGAGGCATCATGGCGGAGGAATGCAAGGCCAGGGAAGGGGTTACGCCCCGGGGAGGGGTAACTTCAATGGGGGTCAAGGAAGACCCCATCAGTTGGGATGGAGGCAGGGTCCGAGGCCGATGCCTCCTCCACCACAGCAAGTCATGGTGATCAGGCGGGGAAGAGGAGGAAGAGGAAGGAGAGAAGAGGCGAGAGAAGAAGCGGGAGCAGGAAGAAGAAGAAGGAATAGGATGGCGGAGGGCGAGGCGGGAGAGGTGACGTTGTCGTATTGTGACTTCCATGATGAGGAAGGTCACGCGACGGCCACCTGCCCAGAGTTCCTGGAGACAAAAAGGGCCCGAGTGCCCATGCCGCGACAACAGCAACTGGTAAGGATTGAGGAGGTTGGGCCTCAAGAGGAGGAGGAAAGGTGTGAGGACCGAGCCGATTTGGGGTCCCGATGGGGGATCAGAGTGATCCATGGGGGGGGGGGGGGGGGGGGGGGGGGGGGTAGGGATTGAGGCAACCCAGAAGGCGAGCCTCCATACTATCTACCGTCGTAGCGTGGCTTCGATATCCCTAGCCCCGCTCCCGACAGAGAAGATTTCCTTCACCCAGAAGGACATGCCAAGTTATGAGGACCCATTTTGCGATGCGCTGGTCATTCAGACAGCGATCGAGAATTTCACCGTTTCCAGAATCCTGGTGGACAACGGGAGTTCGGTCAATGTCATTTTCTAAAAGGCGTTCGATGGGATGGAGGTGGAGCCGCGAAGGGTGTTGTCCTCGGATGGTCCGTTGTTCGGATTCTCCGGGGAGAGAAAAGAAGTAGAAGGGGGAGTGGGACTCCACGTGGTCTTGGGGGGGGGGGGGGGGGTGGGGCAGTCCAGGAACTGCCGCTTTGTCATAGTGGATGCTCCCAGCAACTATAGCGCCATCTTCGGAAGGCTGCTCATCAGCGCGTTCCGCTGTGTCCCCTCCACATTCCACCAGTTCCTTAAGTTCAATGACGGAGGAGTCCAAGTCCGAATCAGAGGAGACCCGAAGGTAGCAAGGCAATGCTACGTGACGACAGTCAACACTATATCTTGGATGGGAGAGGCAAAAAAATGGGACCAGGAGGTGGGTGAGCCGGCAGGGCTTGGAGGAGAGGGCCAGAAGGAGGAGATGGAGCAGAGGTCCAGAGAGATGATGGAGGAAGGGGAGGTAGAGGGTCAGGCCTCAGGGTGTGGGGGGGGGGGGGGGCAATTTGAAAGGAGGGTGATGTCGGAGCACTCGCTAGTGGCGAAGAGAAGGAGGGAGATTGGGGAGAACAGTCCCGGTTGAAGGCCGTTGAGGAGGTCGTGGAGCTCGAGGTCACCACCCGAGCCGGTGTAGTGGAGAAGGTCAGGGTCAGCGGGGAGCTCGCCCTGGAGGAGAAAAAGCAGATCCTAGCCTGCGTTCAGGAGAATGTAGATGTCTTTGCTTGGAGCGCCGCGGAGATGCCAGGGATCGATGCGGATGTGGCTTGCCACCGCCTCAATCTCGACCCCGGCACCCATCCCATCCGTCAGAAGAGGAGGGCCATAGTAAACAAGCTGGAAGGACCCATCCGAGAGGAGGTGGGTAAGCTCATTCAGGCAGGGTTTGTATCAGAGATCCAGTATCCAGGCCGGGTCTCTAATGTGGTCATGGTGAAGAAGGGGGGAGGTAAGTGGAGAATGTGTATCGACTTTTCCTTACTTAATAAATCATGCCCCAAGGATTGCTACCCTCTGCCTAGAATCGACGCGCTGGTTGACTCAGCCGTTGGTTTCCCTATAATGTCTTTTCTAGATGCTTTTTCAAGTTATCATCAGATTTGCATGTGATGGGCAAAACTATGCTTGCAAACGATAACGGCAAGTGTACCGTATCGAATGTAGTATAGGTTATTAAAACAAGGTCGTATTAGACTAGGGGCGGTTGAATACTCTTACTTCGGAAAATCTCTATTATTTTATCGAATAGAATTTGTGGTTGGTTGGTTGCGAAAAATGAGAAATAGTTTATTTAAATTAATGAATTAAAAGTTAGTACTCAACCTTGAATCACCTTGGAAAAATAAATAAATAAAGAAATAGAACTTCTAATCCTCTTTAAAAGAAATGCTTGACCGTGGAGGTTCCTGATTTATGAACGTACCTCTCTCGAGGATACGCCAAACTGAGTTTAGGTTGATCAATCGAACTCTCGTTCTAGAATTGAAACCCCTAAAGCTCGCTTTATCGAAGTGAACCCCTCTATTGGATATAACTCCAATCCGGGAGATTTATGTCGTCCTCTCTCGAGGAGTGCATTCAAATCTCTTTATCCTTAAAGTGATCGATTCGAACTCAAAACCTCTCGATTATTTGACTACGAAAACAAGAATGAGATTAAATATCGATAATATAATCTCAATCAATATAAGTTCAAGGATAAATCTTAAGCGATCTAAATAAGAGAAAAAGAATTTCTAAACTGAATTATGGATTATATTTTCCTTGGATCATCTCGGCCGAGTACAAATGAAATTTAGCTACTCATGGAGATGGAGGAATTGATGAAATACAAGAGGTGCATAATGAAGATTGAGAGCAGAATAAGAGTAAAAGTGCTATTTTATTAATCGAAAGGGAAAATTACAACTAGGAAACAAGAGATTACAAACCTGAAATGAAAGTGCAAGCTAAGGAAGAAGATTACAAGCTTAAGAATAATGAAAGCAGTGCAAGAAAATAACTTAGAACTCCCAAAATTCGTCCATGAACATCTGGAAAAGCTCCCTTTAAATAGCTGAATTTTTGGTGTTACACGCCCTTGGTCACGCCCGTGACCTGGGGCGTGTAAGGGGCGTGATCGAAGCGGCAGCGGAGAGGGCGCCTTCTTGAGTAATTGCGAGCGTTTTGGCCGTGTCACGCCCTAGGTCACGCCCGTGACCTGGGGCGTGTAATCCTGAAATCTGGCTGCTGGCGGGAAACTCTGGCGGGAAGAAGCGCGGGCCGAGTCACGCCCGTGACCTGATGTCACGCCCTCGGTCACGCCCGTGACCGAGGGCGTGTAATTTTAATTGATGGGCAGCGTGCTCCGGATGCTTGTGGCGGGTCGTGGCCGTGACATTGGGTCACGCCCTTGGTCACGCCCGTGACCTGGGGCGTGTACTTGGTGAAATCTTCACGGAGCGTCCCCGGAGCGGCAGAAGCAGGTCCGGAGTATTTCGTAGGTTACACGCCCATGGTCACGCCCGTGACCTGGGGCGTGTAATTTTAACTTTTTGCTCGAAACAGCCCAGAAAACCTGTAAACACAAAATAACCTTAAGTTAGCTTATGAAATAACAATGGAAGGATTTATATGAAATAATTCCTAAAAATAACATAATTTTATATAGAAAACATAATAAACCTAAACTAAAAGATGAGTAAATAAATTACTCATCAAATACCCACATACTTGCTCATTGCTCGTCCCGAGCAGTCCATTTTTCACAAGGGTGAGAAAAATTAATGCAAGATAGAATTATGAAGACTAGAGAGTAAAATGCGAAGTAATATGCTAACATGTGTAGATATTTTAGTAAAAAGATGTTCTTGGCATAAATGCTAATTTATGAAATACTTAAAAAAAATGCGTTATAATTATTTATCATTACTTTAAAAATGAGTCAACGGTCAATCAAAAAGTTATGTGAAGGGAGAAAATAGCGTGATTGCTGAGATTTAAATTACTAGATGTAGACGTTCGGGGTGGCCTCCAAAGAAATCCATCAATGTCGACGGCCATAGGCTTGCCCGTTTGCACTTTCTCCACTACACTTCGAACTAATTCGACTCTATGGATCTTTAGGACTTAAATAGGGTGCATTTTAAGGCTTGAGTTTAAGGGTGAGGTAACAATGATAAACATGAAGGCGCATTCCACTTAAACAAAATTTTTGAGCTAAAAGAAAATGATTGCCACCACAAAATAATGAAGCTTTACCCTCATACTCGTTTTTTTTTTCAAAGGGAAAAACACTCTCATACACTTTTATTTAAATCATGAATCTTCATAATTGGGATCATTCCAAGTATGCATGTACATACCTGGGCCGCATATCATTATGAGATTATTGCTTTTTGAGATCTAAACACTTTTTTTTTGAATTGATACCCATAATTTTTTTTCATAGAATCGTACCCAAATTTTTTTTTTTCAATTTAGCTCAAAATTTCAAAGTGTTCATTTGGGTTTAGGGCTTTTTAGCTTTGGTGCCGAAATGATGATGGTGGATCAAATAAAGGTGTAAGGCTCAAAATTGTGTGAACAATGGTGGTAAATCTAGGTTGGGTGCAAAGGCTCAAACTATCCAAAGAAAGGCGTAAATCATTTCCGTAAAGTTAATTTGTCTAAAGCGCACATGTTTCGAAAATAGCTTGGGGCAAGTTCTAGACATCGAGAAAGGATACCCTTTTGTTCAATTCGAGTAATAGCTTTCTAACAATCTTCTACACACTCACCTAAACTACTTTTGGATAAGACCGGATTCAAATTTAAAAGTAAAATAAATTATTACTACGCAAGTTAATAAAACATAATTTTAGATCTATGCCAAGAATTTAATTTTACACAAAAACTACTCAAAGACAAGCATATGACTAGGAGCACTACATGAGTCAACAATTTTACTCTAAAGTTTCAAAAACTATTCTAGCACAAAATTATTTTAGTCCATATGAAAAACAGTCTACTTGGAACTTATAATTTAGCAAGTGGGAGTTTTGATGAATAAAAAGAACATTTTCTAATAGATTTTTTTTTTGTTCTTGGACTTCCCAAGATCTGCCCGGTGAAGGGTTTGCAAGGTACTAGAGGCTATGATGGGAATTAAAGCCCAAAGCGTCCTTTCCGAGAAATTTAATTGCATTTTTTTATTATTATATTTTTTTATTTTTCAAGAAAAACTACAAAGAAAGCTATGCTACACCCCCATACTTAAAATTAAACATTGTCCCCAATGTTTAAAACTAAGTATGAAAGATAAAACAAAAAAAAATGTCAAGAAAAATCAAGAGAAATTACTAAAGTGTAAAGAGGGCTTCCCTGAATGATAGTCGGGGTTGCCGGTCGAACACCTGCAGAGTTAAATTAGAAAAAAAAAGCAAACAAGAAAAGAAAAATAAAGAGGTTAACATTGGGTTGCCTCCCAGGAGCGCTTTGTTTACCGTCGCGTAGCTTGACTAAGTGGTAATTTTAAAGATTTTGCAAGTGAATGGTTTCGATGTTTCCGGGCGCTGGGTCGCCCGGGTGATATAATTTTAAGCGTTGTCCGTTGACTTTGAAAGAGCCTTTTTCCGGGTGCTCTATTAGCACCGTTCCGTATGGCCAAACTTCTTTAACTATGAAGGGACCGGACCATCGTGATTTTAATTTACCCGGAAAAAGCCTAAGTCTTGAATTAAATAATAGGACTAAGTCTCCTGGTGAAAAAGTTTTTGGATTTTTGATTTTTTTATCATGATAAAATTTTGTGCGCTCCTTATAAATCTTATTATTTTCGTAAGCGTTTGCGCGCCACTCGTCTAATTCATTTAATTGTAGTTTTCTGTGCTCGGAGGCTAAGTTTAAATCCAAATTTAAAAATTTTAGCGCCAAAAGGCGCGATGTTCTAATTCCACCGGTAGATGACAAGCTTTTCCGTAGACTAATCGGTACGGTGTACATCCGATGGCAGTTTTGTACGCTGTCCGATATGCCCATAGAGCGTTGTCTAATTTTAGCGACCAATCCTTCCTATTAACGGACACAGTTTTTTCTAAAATTTTTTTAAGTTCACGGTTCACCACCTCCACTTGGCCATTTGCTTGTGGGTGGTAGGCGGTAGATAGCTTGTGGGTAACTCCATACTTTTGCTAAAATTTTAGCAAGTTGGTTGTTACAAAAATGTGTGCCCCGATCACTAATTAGTGCTCGGGGTGTGCCAAATCGTGAAAATAATTTTTTTAAAAATTTAACGACGACTCTCGCGTCGTTAGTGGGAAAACCTTGTGCTTCCGCCCACCTTGACACGTAATCGACCGCAACAAGGATATATTTATTATTAAAAGAGGAGGGTAAAGGACCTATGAAATCTATTCCCCAAAGATCAAAAATTTCGCATTCTAAAAAAATATTTTGGGGCATTTCGTCCCGGTTAGAAATGTTACCTGACCGTTGGCACCGATCACAATTACTCACGAAATTGTGAGCATCTTTGAATAAGGTGGGCCAATAGAAGCCCGACTCTAGCGCCTTTCTTGCGGTCCGGTTCGCTTGATAATGGCCACCGGTTGGCCCTTCGTGGCAGTGCCGCAGAATTTGGGCGCCTTCCTCGCCCGAAATACACCTTCTTACCACTTGGTCCGCGCAGACACGAAATAAAAAGGGGTCCTCCCAAAAATAATTTTTCAAATCTGAAAAGAATTTCTTCTTTTGTTGACTTGAAAAATCTTTTGGTAGGACCCGGGCCACTAAATAGTTGGCCAAATCCGCGTACCAAGGGGTGGAAGAAGTCGTTACCTTTTCGATAGCAAGGAGACGCTCTTCAGGGAATTTGTCGTCAATTGCGGATTCCACTAGTGCTCCTGCAGCCGGATTCTCCAACCGTGAGAGGTGGTCGGCCGCAACATTCTCCGCTCCCCTTTTGTCTTGGATCTCCAAATCGAATTCTTGTAGTAGGAGGATCCACCTTAGCAGTCGAGGCTTTGCATCTCCTTTTTGTAGTAAATACCGGAGAGCGGAGTGATCTGTAAAAACAATAACTTTTGAAAGCGTTAAATATGATCGAAATTTGTCAAACGCAAAAATTATTGCCAAAAATTCTTTTTCCGTTGTTGTATAATTTGCTTGTGCGGATGTTAGCGTTTTGCTTGCGTAATAGATTGGGTGAAAATGTTTATTCACCCGTTGGCCTAAAACTGCGCCTACAGCAAAATCGCTCGCATCGCACATGATTTCAAACGGAAGAGACCAGTTTGGCGCGATTAAAATAGGGGAATTTATTAGTTCATTTTTGATTTTGTTAAACGCTTTTAAACACTCGTCATCAAAATTAAACGCGGATTCTTTTTCCAAAAGATGAGTTAGCGGTTTCGACTTTTTTGAGAAATCTTTTATAAACCGTCTATAAAAACCCGCATGTCCTAGAAAACTTCTAATAGATTTTATATTGGTAGGAGGGGGAAGTTTTTCTATGACCTCGATCTTGGCCCTATCGACCTCGATCCCCTTATTAGAAATTTTATGCCCAAGGACTAATCCCTCTTGGACCATAAAGTGGCACTTCTCCCAGTTGAGTGCCAAATTCGTGTCTTCGCAGCGTTGAAGAACACGATCAAGATTATTTAAACAATTTTTAAATGAATCGCCAAAAACAGAAAAATCGTCCATGAAAATTTCCATGACGTCTTCTACAAGTTCATTAAAAATTGCCAGCATACATCGTTGAAATGTAGCCGGCGCGTTGCAAAGACCAAACGACATTCTTCGATATGCAAAAGTGCCGAACGGATAGGTGAATGTGGTTTTCTCTTGGTCTTCGGGCGCAATTGGGATTTGAAAATATCCCGAAAGACTATCGAGAAAACAGTAGTGTGAGTGACCGGATAAGCGTTCTAAAATTTGGTCAATAAAGGGTAACAGAAAGTGATCTTTGCGGGTAGCATCATTTAATTTTCTATAATCGATGCATACCCGCCAACCCGTAACAGTACGGGTCGGGATCAACTCATTATTTTCATTTGTGATTACCGTTATTCCACCCTTTTTGGGCACGACTTGCACTGGGCTAACCCAAGTGCTATCAGAGATTGGGTAAATAATTCCCGCATCTAATAATTTTATTATTTCGGCCTTAACGACGTCCTTCATATTTGGATTAAGCCGTCGTTGAGGCTGAATAGTACTGCGAGAATTATTTTCTAAATTAATTTTGTGCGTGCAAAAAGAGGGGTTAATCCCCTTGATATCAGAAATTTTCCATGCAATTGCATGGCAGTGATTATTTAATATTTTTATTAATTCGGAAATTTCCGAATCGTTAAGCGCGGAAGATATAATCACAGGCAATTTTGAATCTTTTTCTAAAAAAACATATCTTAAATGTTCCGGCAGTTGTTTCAATTCCAAACTCGGTGGCTCCTTGTAAGATGTTTTTGTTTTAGAAATATTTAATTTTACTTCTTCAAATTTGAGCGGCCGAGTTATTTCTTTTAGACAAAATAAATTTTCAATTTCCGGATTTTCAAATAAGGGTAAAATTAATTCAGAAATTGACATTATTTCTTCTTCAAAATTTGATTCTAACGTGAAGCAAGAGTCGTCATTAGACAACGAATTTCTCATAGAGTTGTTAATGCTAAAAGTTACTTTTTCATCCCCAACTCGTAGGAGAAGTTTGCCATTACTAACATCAATGATTGCCCGAGAGGTGGCGAGAAAAGGACGTCCGAGTATAATTGGGACTTCGGCGTCTTCCTCAATGTCTAGGATGACAAAATCTACCGGGAAGATAAATTTGTCAACCTTGACAAACACGTCCTCAATCACCCCTATCGGGTATTTAATAGATCTGTCCGCTAGTTGGATGCTAATATTGGTTGGGCTTGGGGTGCCCAAACCAAGCTTTTTAAATAATGAAAATGGCATCAAATTTATACTAGCGCCCAAGTCTGCCAAGGCGTGTTTTATTAAGAAATTACCAAACAAGCACGGGATGGAAAACCGTCCCGGATCATTTAGTTTTTGCGGTAATTTATTTAATAAAATTGCGGAGCATTCAACATTTAAAGATATACGCGAAAAATTTTCAAGTTTATTTTTATTGGAAAGTAGATCTTTTAGATACTTTGCGTATTTGGGCGATTGCTTCGAAAAATGGCACGTTTATTTGAACTTGTTTAAAAATTTCAGTAAATTTTCTATATTGCTCCTCATTGCGTTCATTTTTAAATTGCGAAGGATAAGGAATAGAAGGATTTGTAAGAATACGCGGAGCTAAAGCAGAAGAAGGTAGAGTAGGAGAAGAAATAACTTGCGGAGATGAAGTTGAAACGTTTACCTCTGGCTCGACCAATTTTGAAGAAGTTACCTCCTTTCCGCTACGGAGGGTAACTGCGTTGGCGCTCTCCCGAGGGTTGGGCTCAGTATTGCCCGGTAGAGCTCCCTGCTTGCGTTCGGAGAACATCTTGGCGAGCTGTCCAATTTGATTTTCTAGACTTTTGATAGATCCGGAAAGGTTCCGGATATTGGAGTCAGTAGTGGCAACGTATTTGGTGAAGACCTCTTCAAGCGAAGGGGACTTTGGTGGTTGTGGTTGAGCGAATCCGGGAGGATTCACTAGTGGGGGGCGTTGAGCATTATTGGGGTTGCTCCATGAAAAATTTGGGTGGTTCCTTAAACCCGGATTATAACTATTAGGAATATTATTTGGGTTATAAGGAGGACGATAAGAGTTTCCCATATAGTCTACTTGTTCTTGATTATAATAATTATTATAATTGTTATTATTATTAGCCCCGTTAATGGCGGAGGAAGCAGACATCTCCGCCAATTGCTTAGTAAGCCATTCTACTTGATGTGCTAAATTCGGTGTGGCCTCGACTTCAAAGAGTCCGGTCGGTTTGTTAGGACGCGACTGTGGCGCATTCCACTGATAAGCATTCATGGCCATCTCCTCAAAAAGCTCTTGAGCGGCATCTGGGGTTTTATTATTTAGAGTTCCCCCAGCTGCTGCGTCAATCATCTGCCTCGTTTGGAGATTCAAACCATTGTAGAATGTTTAAACTTGTTGCCATAAGGGAAGGGCGTGGTGAGGACATCTCCACAATAATTCCTTGAAGCGCTCCCATGTGTCATAGAGAGACTCCGAGTCTATTTGCGTAAACGAGAGAATGTCCGTACGTAATTTAGCGGACTTCGCCGGAGGAAAATATTTAGTCAAAAATTTCTCCGTCATCTCGGCCCATGTAGTGATGGAACCTCTAGGAAGAGATCCCAACCATTGCTTGGCCTTAGTCCGCAAAGAAAATGGAAATAATCGCAAGCGAATGGCGTCATCGGTGACGCCATTAATTTTAAATGTATCGCAAATTTCCAAAAAATTCAATAAATGTAAATTTGGATCTTCATCTGGTAACCCGTCAAAGATGACGGTTTGTTGTACCATTTGAATGATACTCGTTTTGATTTCAAAATTATTATTTGCCACTGCTGGGCGAATAATACTTGATTGTGTTCCCTCCCAATTTGGCCTAGCATAATAGGACATAGTCCGTAGCGGAGCCTCATTATGGTCGGGGTCACCCATTATATCTTCGTTAGTCTCTCCGACTGACTCTTCGCGAATTATTGGTAGATCACTAAATCGGAGACGTCGCCGCAGGGTGCGCTCGATTTCCGGATCAAAACCAAATTCAAAATCAATTGAAGAGTTTCCTCGGGTCATAAACCAAAAAGAAAAGAGAGAAAGCGGAAAAAGTAAAAGGGAAAAATAAGATTGTTAGATAAAAAAGTTAATTTTTATTTTATTAAAATTTTTTTTGATTGATTTTTATTTTATTTTATTAGGTGATTTAAAATTAGTCCTGGACTTCCCAAGATCTACCCGGTGAAGGGTTTGCAAGGTACTAGAGGCTATGATGGGAATTCAAACCCAAAGCGTCCTTTCCAGGAATTTAATTGCGCCTTAAAATTAAGAAAAGGGAAAAAGATAAAATTAATAGATATTTCGGTTTTCAAAATATCAACCGTTTCCCCGGCAACGGCGCCAAAAACTTGATGGGCAAAACTATGCTTGCAAACGATAACGGCAAGTGTACCGTATCGAATGTAGTATAGGTTATTAAAACAAGGTCGTATTAGACTCGGGGCGGTTGAATACTCTTACTTCGGAAAATCTCTATTAATTTATCGAATAGAATTTGTGGTTGGTTGGTTGCGAAAAATGAGAAATAGTTTATTTAAATTAATGAATTAAAAGTTAGTACTCAACCTTGAATCACCTTGGAAAAATAAATAAATAAAGAAATAGAACTTCTAATCCTCTTTAAAAGAAATGCTTGACCGTGGAGGTTCCTGATTTATGAACGTACCTCTCTCGAGGATACGCCAAACTGAGTTTAGGTTGATCAATCGAACTCTCGTTCTAGAATTGAAACCCCTAAAGCTCGCTTTATCGAAGTGAACCCCTCTATTGGATATAACTCCAATCCGGGAGATTTATGTCGTCCTCTCTCGAGGAGTGCATTCAAATCTCTTTATCCTTAAAGTGATCGATTCGAACTCAAAACCTCTCGATTATTTGACTACGAAAACAAGAATGAGATTAAATATCGATAATATAATCTCAATCAATATAAGTTAAAGGATAAATCTTAAGCGATCTAAATAAGAGAAAAAGAATTTCTAAACTGAATTATGGATTATATTTTCCTTGGATCATCTCGGCCGAGTACTAATGAAATTTAGCTACTCATGGAGATGGAGGAATTGATGAAATACAAGAGGTGCATAATGAAGATTGAGAGCAGAATAAGAGTAAAAGTGCTATTTTATTAATCGAAAGGGAAAATTACAACTAGGAAACAAGAGATTACAAACCTGAAATGAAAGTGCAAGCTAAGGAAGAAGATTACAAGCTTAAGAATAATGAAAGCAGTGCAAGAAAATAACTTAGAACTCCCAAAATTCGTCCATGAACATCTGGAAAAGCTCCCTTTAAATAGCTGAATTTTTGGTGTTACACGCCCTTGGTCACGCCCGTGACCTGGGGCGTGTAAGGGGCGAAGCGGCAGCGGAGAGGGCGCCTTCTTGAGTAATTGCGAGCGTTTCGGCCGTGTCACGCCCTAGGTCACGCCCGTGACCTGGGGCGTGTAATCCTGAAATCTGGCTGCTGGCGGGAAACTCTGGCGGGAAGAAGCGCGGGCCAAGTCACGCCCGTGACCTGATGTCACGCCCTCGGTCACGCCCGTGACCGAGGGCGTGTAATTTTAATTGACGTGGCAGCGTGCTCCGGATGCTTGTGGCGGGTCGTGGCCGTGACATTGGGTCACGCCCTTGGTCACGCCCGTGACCTGGGGTGTGTACTTGGTGAAATCTTCACGGAGCGTCCCCGGAGCGGCAGAAGCAGGTCCGGAGTATTTCGTAGGTTACACGCCCATGGTCACGCCCGTGACCTGGGGCGTGTAATTTTAACTTTTTGCTCGAAACAGCCCAGAAAACCTGTAAACACAAAATAACCTTAAGTTAGCTTATGAAATAACAATGGAAGGATTTATATGAAATAATTCCTAAAAATAACATAATTTTATATAGAAAACATAATAAACCTAAACTAAAAGATGAGTAAATAAATTACTCATCAGCATGCATCCCCCGAACATCAAGGATGTCTCCTTTATCACCGGGGATGGGTGTTATTGTTATAAGATGATGCCCTTCGGGCTCAATAATGTAGGTGCCACATACTAGAGAATGATGGACAGGGTCTTCCGAGAACAAAAGGCGAGAAACTTGGAGGTCTACATCGATGACCTCATGGTAAAGAGTCAGGACCTTGGATCCCACCTCCGAGATCTTGAAGAGACCTTTAAGACTTTTGGAAGTATAAGATGAAACTCAACCCCTTGAAGTGTGTCTTCGGGGCTGGCCGAGGAAAATTCCTAGGTCACCTGCTCACCCCGGCGGGGGTGGAGCCAAACCCGGACAAAGTTAAAGCAATAATGGAGTTGGAATCGCCCAGGAACTCGAAGGATGTTCAGAACCTTACTGGAAAGCTGGCCGGACTCAGTAGGTTCCTCTCCAAGGTGGGAGATTAATGTGCCCCCTAGTTCAAGGTGTTGAGGGGAAACAAAAAATTTGAATGGACCTCGGAGTGTGAGGAGGCTTTCCAGGCCTTGAAAGAACAACTCACTCAAACTCCTCTACTCCAAGGGCCGAGACCGGGAGAGGACCTATCCCTGTACCTGGGGGTAGGGTCCGAGGCAGTAAGATCGGTACTGATCCGGGAAGAAGGGAGAAAACAGTTCCCCATATACTACGTCAGCCGAGTGCTGAGGAAGGCAGAGCTCCGGTACCTGATTCTAGAAAAGTTGGCCTTCGCATTGGTGGTGGCGGACTGGAGGCTCTGACCTTACTTTCAAGCACATTCGATCAAGGTAGTGACCGATCACCCACTTCGTAAAGTCATGGAAGGGGTGGAGCACTCGGGAAGATTGGCAAAATGGTCCGTGGAGCTGAGTGAGTTCAATGTTACGTTTGTGCCCAGGGCGTCGATCAAAGCCCAAGCAGTGGCAGACTTCATGGCTGATTACACAACCGAAGTAGGGCATGAATCTCCCCCCTCAGTGGCATGGAAGCTGTTGGTGGATGGCGCGTCAGGAAAGCACTCCTATGGAGGGGGAATCATCTTGGTGAGCCCCCAGGGGACTAAGATCGAGCAAGCTTTAAACATCCACTTCCCGATTACCAACAACCAAGCAGAGTATGAGGCGGTGATTGCGGGCCTGTGGCTAGCTCGGGAACTGGGAGTGCAAGATGTGGAGGTCTCTACGGACTCCATGGTGGTAGCATGCCAAGTCAGGGGAGAGTTTGAGGCAAAGGACCCGACCCTGCTGCGGTACTTGGAGAAGGTCAAGGGGGTCATCGGGCATTTCCGCACTTTCTCCGTCAAGCACGTGCCAAGAGAAGAGAGCACCCCCGCAGACCTCTTGGCCAAGTTCGGTCCCCGAGAAGGGGGAACAGTTTCTGAACTCTTCCAACCCACCATCGAGGAAGGAGAATTGATGGAGGTGGATCAGCGGGTCTCGTGGATGGATCCCTTCATCACTTTCCTATCATCAGGGAAGTTCCCTGAAGGAGACATAGACAGACGACGCTTCAGGTATAAGTCAACTTATTATTCCTTGCATGCAGGAGGGCGTCATGTCCTCTGAGGGCAGTGGGCCGGTAGGTGGTCTCGCCGTGCTGGACTGGCGAGACCAAGATATTGCCGAAGTTCCCCTTGACTAAGAGGAACTTCTGGGCCTAGACTTGGGCCTTGTTGACGGTCTCGTCGACCTTAGGACCCGAGCCCACGAAGTAGGTGGTCTCGTCCTTGTAGGCGCGGAAGGAGAACAACTTCTGAAAGGCCGGAAGGCTGAACTCAATGCGCTCCTCGCGTAGGTAGCAGGCAAAGGCTGTGATCACCGCCATGGCGTTAGGGGTAAGCTGGCCCGGAACAACGCCGTAATGCTTGAGCACCTGGCGAGCAGCAAGAAGACCAGGATTAGTTCATATAATGAGCGAGACTTGACCTGCAGAGAATAAGAAGCGAGCGAAAGCGATTGTTACCTGGCGAACTTCCGGCCACAAGGGGAGACGCAAGCCAACCGCGAAATGAGTGGTGGGGATGGACAACTCGTCGACAAGCAGCGCGTTGATCGCGTCATTTTCGCTAGGATGGCGCACCTCGAAGGGAGGGGTGACGTAGTCGGCGACCGCGGTAAAGTACTCTTGGTCTGTCAGATTGCAGTGGAAGAAGCTATGCTCGGCGAAAGCCTTAACAATCTTTCGCCGACCCTCCGACTTGTTAGCATCGCCGCCCATTTCGAAAAACCTGCGAGAAAGGAAGTAGAGCGAGAACGGGAAGGAGCGAGAGATCTGAAGCAGAGGAGGAAGAAGGGTGACAGTAAATGTGGTGGTTGACTCATCTAGGATAGCCTATTTATAGCAAAAGTAAAAGGGCGGGAAGAAGCCCAAGCGCCGGTGAGCGCGGTTAGCCAAAAACATCACATCACGACCGTGGGCGAGAAAAGCCTGCGAGGTTAGTACAAGCAATATCTTTGCGAGAACAGTGCAAGCAAACATAATAGCGTAAAAGGGGGGGGGGAGCCGCCACGAGATACATTCAGCGAGAACGAAGACCCCCGCGAACACAGCATAGCATGAAAATGAAACGGATATATTAGCAGCGAGCGAGAGCTAATAAAAAGCTAGTAGTAATTATTATCAGACGAGATAAAACTAGTATATGAGTTGCAAACCATTGCGAGATTGTCCAGAATAGCGGCACTCAATAACAAGTAATAAGAGTTCGCGACAACGTATAAGAGTTCGCAGCCATTTCCACCTGCCCCCACCTCGCGACCCGGACCACGGCGGTACCCTCGAATTATAATAATCCTCAGCCGCGCGGCCCTCCCGGTCCATGAGGAAGGAATAATCCCTCATCCTCGCTATATGCACCTCCGGCGTCGTAACGTTCTCATCGTGATCGCGTTGTCTCACGGCACGGAGCCTCGGGCACTCTTCCATCAAGACAGCATGCCTGTCCTCGGCGGCTTCTCTGTCCCGCCTCGCCTGCATGTTGAGGTCCATCAACATCCGACCATGTTTTCTCAACAACTCTGCGGCTCGTTGTTTAATCATCTCAGGATCTCGCGGATCCCCTAAGAAGTCTTCCACCTGGTCAGGAAGGGGGGACATCTCGTCGTCGCCCAACTCAGAATTGGTAGGCGGATTTTCAGGATTCTCTGCGAAATATTACGAAAAGGTTAGATAGCGCACTTGAGTTCGCGCAGGGCAGGGGGGTCGTCGGAATGCTTACCCAGAGGGGGGCGAGAAGTCGCAGGGCGGCCCTGGAAGACATTGCCATAATGGGGATAGAGAGATTTACCCAGACCGGGAGGGTAGGCAGCGCTGTTGATCGGAGGGATCTTTGGCGGCACAGAGCCGCTGGTCTCCTCGCTCGTCAGGAGTTGGAACCCTGGTTTATCCATAGTTCTGTCGGGAGGAGGCGGAGATGGAGGGCGCAACGCCGGGCGAGTCCGGGGACTTCAGGGGCGAGACTGTAAGAAGCAGGGAATGAAGGTCAGTTGTCAAAAGGGGGACTGGCATGCGAGCTTAAGGGCGTACCCGCGACACTTTTCCCAGCAAGATTCGTGTCCGCCGGCGGACTTTTGCGAGACCCACCAGCAGGTTCTCCAGCGTCCTCGTTCGGCAAGGCATCCTGCGAGTAGGTATGAATCACAGACAATCTTATTGACTTAAGCTAGAGGGGTAGCTCATACCTTCTCGTGGAGACGGCTATCCGGGGAGGAGTCCAGCAGCACGGAGCCATCCTCGGTTCGGCAAGCCGCCTTCACCTTCTTAGTTTTTGGCGACTGAGAGGGAGGCGGCTGATTCATCCAAGCGGGGACCTAGGTCGTGGAGGGTAGCCCGCCGTCTCTCACAGCCCTCAAGCGAGCCTCAGCTTCATCGGAAAGAGGCATCTCCTGGCAGCTATAGTACGGAGCAAAAGGAAAGAAAAGGAAGTGGCGGCGCACGCCACTAAGGACTCGGGACGATATTTGTAGCCCTTAGGGTGGGGCCTACCAAAGATTCCTGACAGATCATCAAGGGGCTGGCGAATACCAGGGTTTGGATGTTTCTTCGCGAGCATAAATATCCTCGCGAAGAATGGGATTGAGTCCAACCCCGATATTCGCCAGGCGAAGAGGCTCGGTTTAAGAAAGCAACAGGATGAAAGAAGTAATAAGAGGTTTCAGGCCTTAGGGCCAAAGACCTCATGAGGGAGACCTTGGAGAAGTCTCTCTCGAAGGGCTCGCAGAGAGGCGAGCGAGAAGGGTCGGCGAGACAAATGCTCGCAGGCAGTTTGATGAAGTTTTCTGAGTTCGACGAAAGGAGTACTGCGTTCGACGAACTCTCCTGTGTTCGTCGAGCTCACCTAACTTCGTCGGTCCCGCCCCTGTTCGGCGAAATCATCAGAAGTCAACAAAGTGTTCTATGCTCATTAAAGCCAAAGGGACGGCCTCGCAAGAGGAGTCGCGAGATCCAGACCTCGACAAATATCTTCAAGAGACTGGACCAAGTGACGGCTGACAAACCAATACCTCGCGGGCCGCTGGCAGAAGAGACCTTTGTTCAGTAAAGAGGTGTTCAGCGAAGCGTGTTCAGTGCGCGACAAAGTTAGTAGGCGATCTCGCAGGAGGGCTCACGAATTTAGAAGCCTCAACGTCCAGCGAGCTCAATTTTGCGTTCGACAAATGTCGAACGGAGGTCGGCATTCGTCAGACGGCGCCCGACGAACAAAATATGTTCTATAGCAGCGGTCGACGAACTGCCCGTCTTAGCGGTCAGCGAATAACTTGACGTTCTGTATTTCGTCGAGCTCGTCTGTGATCGGCGAAGCGCCCTGCGTCGATGAAAGGTGTGTTGAGCTCAATGAAGTCAGGAGACGGTCTCGCAGGAAGGCTCGCGAGACCGGACCTCGGTAGATACCGCCAGAATGGGCCAGCGAGGTCCTCGCAGGGCGATCGCCTAGGAGAGGCATCACGAGCGGGACACGCGAGAAGGCCTGCGAGAGCTTCGGCAGTAATGTTCTCGCAGTTCCATACCCATAGGTTGATAGGGCTAAATTACCCTTTTACCCTCGGTGGTCTGCCTTTAGCCTCTCCGAACAGCGGAGTTTGGCTGTTAGCAGACCCATTTGGGGTGCGGATAGTAAAATCAAAAGGCGGAATCCTGCTATTCGCAGGCCAGACTAGAAAACCTATAAATAGGACCTCAAGGGCACCTTTGGAGAGAGGTTCACTTCAGCTTCTCTCTCCTTAGGCTTTCTTTGGTTAGCATTTCCAGAGCTCTCCAAGGTGCCTGAGTCTCAACTTTGGCTTGGGAGGGGAAGCACTCAACGATCTTCCGGGTTAGTGGAGGGACCTCCTCGCTGTGATTAAGGTCTTAGTCTTTTTTCTAGTCTTCAGTCTACCTTCTCCGAGGGATCAGTAAGGGCTAGCTTCCCCTCATTTCGGTGAGGGCCCCGAGCTCCACTAGAGGCCGAGAAATCGGTTTCAACAGTAACACCCTGATTGTAACAAACAATATAATAGTAGGTCTGGCCGGGACTTCATGCCATATCGAGCGCATAGACAAAGAGTTACTTAATAATTAACAGCCATAATCTATTTATTAATCATAGAGATAAACACTAGCAGAAGCATTTTAATTATTAACAAGAATATCCGCTAAAACACTGGGAATGTACACACAACTATTGTCTTGTCCTTAAGGTCTTACATGCTTTTCATCAAAAGTGTATGTACGCTACATGGTTTACATACTTCGGCACGCAGGCTGGCAATACATGAAAGCTATAAAAACACTCTGGCCTTCATGGGCCATCCCAGCTTTGGGCTCCTTGCCCGCTATTTCCTGCTCGGCTCATCGGTACCTGAACCTTCCACAAAGAAGCATTAAACGAGGGTCAGCTTTTGGCTGACCACAAATGGTGTAACGACCCCACACCCCGACCATCTAGCTGACTGCGGGGCGGCGATATCATTATCCCACAAGCAAGTCATACAAGCAGTACATATATATAAATATATATATATATAGCAAATGAAAGTGCAACTACACTAATCAGAGTGAAGTTCCAAGCACAATCAATTCGTATAGGTTGAGCATCATAATAAGTGAACCTAGATATGTATATGATGTTGGTTGATCTACTCGAAGGTTCCTTCAACTACCTAAGCATGAGGCTAATAAACATCAATCACAACGTTGGTAGCACGACCTCAAGTTTACATGCTCTTACGACATTGTTTAAGTGAACTCCTGCACGTGCAGTTCCACCGATCCAAGTCTCACCAACTCGGATCCCAATTGAACATTTTAATAATCAAGCAGTTCTGTATTGACTCTTTCCCATGCTAACATCGATGCTCTCCTCAAGATCTCAAGCAGAACAACATGGTGCTGGTTTGGTTCAGCAATTGCCCGTTGTTCAAATCACAGTGTCTAGACAGACACAATGAGGGAACAACTTTACCTCAGCCCATTCATCAACAAACATGTTACGCACCTAATCCACTTGAAAGGGCATAAGCTTCACGATCGCAACCATCGTAGTGAACTCCACTATGGAATACGTGGATAAGGTTTGCATTCTCCCACCTCCACAATGGGTTTTCTACAAAGTGCTTCAAGTGCTCCCTTAGTCTTGTTAAATTTTTTGATTTGAATCGTTTATGAGTAAGCAGGAGTTGCATCAACTGAGTTATAGCCAAACAACCACAATGCCACACAGCAACACAAGAGACTTTATTGAATCACAAACTTCATTTATAGTGCGAGACAAACATGGCGAGACATGATTCATAAGAATCACGAAGGAGAGAAGAACAAAACATCAAAAAGCAAAACTGGCGGCTTGACAAAGCAGGGACCGCTCAGACAGCTCAAACTCCAGAGATCGCCCGGCTTGTCCTGAGACCGCGCGAACAAAAATCGGACAAACCGCCAGCACTGCAAGACCGCACCTCAGACCGCACAAACTGGAGCTTTATTGAACGAAGAACTGAAGCTGTCGCCAGACCGCAACTCAGATCGCCTAACCGCTAAAGGTTGCCTGATCGCTGAGCTCGCTGCGAACAGCACAAGAACAAACATAAACTAGTTCGCAGACAGTCCGCTGCCGAAGTGTTATTCAAGCCGCTGGGAATCACCAAGGAAGGAGACCGCAATCTGCTGACCGCAAACCTGCGAACACAACAAACAGTCAACTCGCTTTCGAGACTGCCCGACCTCAAAGTTGAGACCGCACGAATTAACCCAGGCTCAGTTCTTACAGTTCTCGTTATAAATGACGGGCCATGCACCCCTATTTATAGGCAGGTAGACGGATGTCATCACCGCACAAACCGGGATACATTCACCACCCGTCAGATCGCCAGCGGTCTCACAAGGCAGACCGCGCGATTAGACCACTTGGACAACCTTCCGTCCAAGACCGTAGAACAGCAGGCAGATCGCGCACAAGTCACGCGAACACGAAACCGCGCACCAGCCGCGCAGATACAAGAACGCTCCTTCCTTAGATCACCAGGAGCAAACTAAGAACCATCTGGTCGACTTAGAACAAGTCGCCAGATCGCCAAGCACAAACCGCCCGGTCACATCGGTTACAAGAAAACAGACCGCTCGGTCTTCTGCAAAGGAGATAAACAAACCAAGCAGAACAACCTGGAACGAGACCGCAACAACCAGGAACAAACCGACAGGAGCAGCAGTCCGCCAGAACAGACCGGCAGAGCCAGACCAGCAGAGCACAAGCGCAGACCGCGCGGTCTCTGCGGTCACTTAAAAATAGACCGCCCGGTCACCTCCACTTCACTTCAATAATTTCAACACTCCCCCTTGAAGTGGGAAGTGGAGACTAGCCCGAGTAAACTCCGCAACCGTGTAAACGGTCCCTTCGCCAGCGGCTTTGTGAACATGTCTGCGACATTGTCCGTACTCCTAACATGCTCGACCATAAGAGATCCTCCCAACACCTTTTCACGAATGAAATGGTGCTCAATCTTAATATGCTTGGTCCTCGCGTGACAGACTGGATTATTAACAAGCTTGAGAGCACTCTCATTGTCCCCGCGTAGAATAGTGGGACCTCGAACCTCCTCATGAACGTCCTCCACCAACCTCCTCAGCCAAACAACTTCCTGAGCTGCCAAGGCCGAAGCCTTGTATTCCACTTTTGTGGTAGATACGGACACCGAGTCCTGCTTTTTGCTGCACCAAGAGATAGCTGTGGGGCCCGTCATAAAGACATAACCAGACGTTGATCTCCGATCATCCACGTCTCCCCCGTAGTCAGCATCCATATATCCATGCAACTCCAAGCTTGACCCTCTCCTAAATAGGAGACCCAAATCAGAGGTCGACTTCACATATTTCAGAATACCTTTTGCCGCCAGAAGATGAGGCTTTCGTGGCTCCGCCATGTACCGACTCACTTTGCCAACTGCATAAGCAATATCAGGCCTCGTGATGGTCAAGTAGATCAAGCTCCCAGCCAGAGCTCGGAACACTAATGGATCAGATAGAACTCTTCCCTCATCCTTCCAAAGTTTATGATGCTGCTCCAGAGGTATAGAGCTGCTCTTCCCTTCTTCCATGCCGAATCATTGAACGATCCGCTCCGCAAATCCAGCCTGAGAAACGAGCACTCCGCTCTCCCGCCTCTGGACCTGGAGTCCAAGGAAATGGTGAAGCTCACCCAGATCCTTCATCTCAAACCTGATAGCAAGCTCAGTTCTCAGCCTTGCTACCGCCTCCTTTGAGTTCCCGGTGATAATCATGTCATCCACATACAGCAGGACAATAACCCGAAGCGCCCCCTCCTTCTTTACGAATAAGATAGAATCAGAGTCTGAATCAAAGAACCCACAGAATAGAAGATACTCCGCGATTTTCTCATACCACGCCCGAGGCGCTTGCTTCAACCCATATAGGGCCTTCTTCAGTTTGCAGACGTAGTCCGGACGATCCTCCGAGATGAACCCCGACGGCTGTCTCATGAAGATATCCTTGTCAATCTCTCCGTATAAGAAAGCATTCTTCACGTCGAGCTTCCAAATCTCCCATCCATAAGATGCCGCTAAAGCAATAACAAATTGGACCGAAGTCATCTTTGCCAGTGGACTAAACGTCTCATAATAATCTTCACCATACTGCTGTGAGAACCCGCGAGCTACAAGGCGAGCCTTGTATCGCTCGATCGTGCCGTCAGCTTTCTTCTTGAGCTTATAAACCCATTTGCATGTCACAGGGGTAATGCCCTTGGGCCTAGGCACTAGAGACCAAGTCTCATTCTTCTTGAGAGCATCTATCTCCTCGTGCATAGCAATACCCCACTGCTTCACGCCTTTGGCTTTCTCAAAGCTCGACGGCTCCCTTTCATCCAAGGTGTTGGAACATGGTCTTCCGCATCTCCTAGGTTTGAGAATAACAAATCCTATGTGTATTTGATCTTGTGTGTTCAAGTGTGCAGGTTAGCATAGTCCACATGACTCAAGGAGTACTCATGATGTCTGCCCCCAAAATTGAGGCCAAAATTCGAAGAGGCTCACTAGCGCCGCCGGTAGCGATAGCGCCTGGCGCTAGCGTTGATCTGCGCGATTCCGGCATCGTTTTTAGAAGGAGCTAGCGCCCGGCATTAGCTACTAGCACTGGCGGTAGCATGGCGCACAAGAGGCATGGAGCAATATGTTGCCGCGGATTGAAGATTCTGCCGCGCAAAACGTTTCCTAATCCGGGCTAGCGCCGGCGGTAACGCTAGCGCCGACGGTAGCGCTTGGGCTATAAAAGGACCCCCTCTCCTCTTGTTTTCGTACACCAATTACATATACCTCAGAGAGAGAGTACTAGAATTCCAGAGGCCTATCTTGGCCGAAATTTGAGGTCCCGGCGAAGCTCTGCCAACTTCTGAAGGAGGATTCCATCACGACGAAGCCAAACGAAGTCTGCTTCGACAAACGCTGATTCTACAGCGGATCTTCGCCTCCATATTCAGAAGTTCATCTTAAGGGAAGTTTTTATTATTTTATTTATCTTTCTTTGTAAACGGTAGTGAAATCGCCTCGTGTTGGCGACTAGGTCTAGGGTAGGACTTAGGGCTGAAAATCGCCTCATGTTGGCGACTTGATCTAGGTTAGGTCTAGGGGGTGCTTGAGGCCACATCCGGGGAAGGATTGGCTTGAGCGGCTTGAGGCCGAATCCGGGAAGGAGGAGGCTAGGGCCACCGGTTCGTGGGGAAGCAAGTCGGGATAGAAAACGAAAAGAGCTTTTATTATTCGCATCCGATCTCTAGCTACATTGAGATCAAGTTTTGTAAAACTTATTTAGTATCAATAAAGCTTGTCTCTCTTTTTGTTTTACTTGTCTTCTTGTTTTAATATTGCAATATTCCGAAGTTTTTCTAAATAAAATCTAAAGTTTTTGAAAACCCTTATTCACCCCCCCTCTAATGGCGCCGACCGATCCAACAAGTGGTATCAGAGGGGTTTTATTCCAATCGGCTTAACAACCGGGAATAATGGCGTCTCATGATCTCGCTTCTTTTAGTGGGGGAAATTTTTGTGAAGAAGAAGAATCACCTAAACCACCCTTGTTTGAAGGAACAAATTATAATGGATGGAAAATTTTAATGGAAAAATTTATTAAAACTTTAGACATCGAAGTATGGAACTTAGCAATTATAAGACGTGCAGATGAATCGAATAAAAAAGAACGTCAGCTAAATGCCAAAGCCAAACACTATTTATTTTGTGCACTATCTAATGAAATTTTCAAATTCATATATTGCTTTTCTAGTGCATACAAAATATGGCGCTTTCTTGAAGAAATGTATGATCTTCCTCTCGCAGGTATGGAACAAACACAGGAGGAAAAGAATGAACAAGCATCCATTATCGTTCAAGAAGATCTCTCTCGGAGCGAAGCCATGGAGAATATTGAAATAGTAAAGGAGAACAATGCACCAAGAGAAAAAGAAGATGAAAATTCATCCATGATGAAGGAAGGGCCAAAAGATAACGAAGGAACTCTATGCATACATTTTGCCTCCACAAAAAGCGCTGTAAGAAAGTCAAAATCTTCTTCTTGTGTGATAACTTTCATTTCTAGTTTCAATATATTAAAAACAGCTAAACGTAAGATCAAAAAATTGAAAATTACTAATAAAAATTTATGTTTAGAAAATAAGAGACTAAAAGCTAATGTTAACTCAAATTCAAATTGTGATGTGCCTACCCCATCTTGTCTTTTACTTAAAAATATAAAACCTTGTTTTGATTGTAATAATAGTAAGGAAAAATTCAAAGAACTTGAAAAAGAATTGATGTGTATAAAAGAACATAATGAAAAATTATGCTTAGAAAATTCATCGTTAAAGAGTGATTGTGCTAAGTGTAAGGACTACGAAATAGAAATTAAAGAGATGGACGAAACATTTGATGAATATAGGGATAAATATGAAAAACATATTGAATCAATTGTTACTACTCTTAAAAATAGTACAATCGCTTATAATAAAGCTAGACATAATTTAAAAACTAAGAATGATGAATTAAATGCCAAAATCCACTTGCTTAAGGAAATCATAAAGAAAAATTCACAAAACATATATCCACAATTTCAGAATATATCTAAAAGCAAGATGAATATAATTTCTCAAAAGGTTAAATCAAACAATGGAAATAAAAGACATCAACAAATTAAAAATGAACTTCCAAAGTACAATCATTATTATCATATACAACATCAAACTTCTCCAAACATAAAATTTCACAAATTTCTTATAAAAATGCTTTCTATGATCACTGAAATTATAAAGATTATCACAATAGAGATTTGACTCATAATAATAATATTAAACCACAGTTTGAATGGAGGCCCAAAACCAAAGATGAAACACAAACACCACAAAAAAGGGCCCATTCATTTCAATCTCCCCAAAAGCAAATACGTTGTATTTGGGTACCCAAAGGAACCATCACACCCGGTCCTCTTTGGATACCTAAAACTCTCTTTCATTAGGTACCACCAAATGCATGAAGTAGAATATTTTTAAGAGGAAAATAGACAATTTTTCTACTTCATGATGTGCTTTAATGTCTTTCAATTTTCTTTGTTTTCTTATTTCTTTATTATCATACTATGGTCATCTTCTATAGGAAACATGATCAAAAATTTAATGAGCCTATAAAATTAATTAAAATTCAAAATCCTTTTTAAGATGACCTACTTATTATTCATATATTCATTATACAACAAATGAATTCAGAATCGTCTATGTGGTAGTAAAATAGTTGATCATAGGATTTCAAAAAGGTGTACCACATAAATTTTTTTTTCACTTCATAAATATCAAACTATAAATAAAACATTCTAGTCAAACATCCAAAAGATAACAAAATCAAGCATAATTCAAAAAACAACAACATCCAAGACATAAGGTTCAAATTCCTGAATTATTACATAACAAAAAACTGTTCCTCTCACATCTACTCCTCCTCATCTATATCCTCCACACTTGGAGTTGGAGAGCGTCTTCTACGAGTTCTTCGGATCGAGTGGCAGGGCAGATCCGTAACTGGGCTCTCCCACTCCCTCCGCTCTGGAGTAGATGGCTTCAAATTTAATGCCTTCATCATGAACTTCATCATTTTCTTGATTCCTGAGACATCCTTCTCCATCCGTGTCATCCGATCGCCCATCTCCTCTCGAAAGGACCCATATGGAGCATCTCAAGCCCCTCGAGATGGCGCACCTCGCCGGAGTGGAGGTTGAGCTGATGTCGATGGCTCATCCGGGTTGATTGATGCTCGCAAATGTGAAGTACTATAGATAGGAGGGTAGCAATCTATCAAGTAGAAACCCAATTCAATAGAAGGATACATCATCTGAATCACCCGCTGTATGATGCCGCCCAGGGGCAAGTTGTTGTATCTCTGTCGGGTGGGTTGCCTCAACTTGTAGGAGTAGCGAATCAGGGAAAGTAGTAAGTCCGCCACGTCGAACTTCTCCTCCTCCAAAATAAAATAAGTGACATAACTGAGCTGGGCTGTGACCTTTGCTGTGTCACCCAACTTCAGCATAATTGTGTGGCGTAATACATCTTGAACAACTAGGGCATCCACGGTGAGTGTCGACACCGACGAGATCAGACTTCTGCATTCCTTACTATGTAGCACCTGGTTCACAAAAGTCCAATCTCTGCCCACCCTGAAACTCTCCACAATCTCCAACCGATGTGAATGCTGAGACAATCCAAACACACGCCTCAGTTGCTCATGAGTAATAGTCACCTCCTGCCCTTGCACCTGTGACCGCACTCCTCCATCCAACCTGGTCTATGATGGGTCTTCCAAATGCGTATAGAACTCTCGCACTAACTCGGAAGAAAATCCATCAGAAATAAATAAATTTAGCACCTCGGAGGCAGCGAATAACTGCATAATGTGATAGTGTCGTGGCAAGTCAAACTCCACAATGTATGGAATGCCCACTACTGCTGCCTCTACTGCTAACTCTGTACTCTTCTTTCCTTTAGGGGCCATCTGCCACATTATAGAAACTTATTAAAAAACAAGAATGACAAAATTTCCATCTAGTAAAAAATGTTTTCACACATACTCTAAAAATCAAAATCAAGGTAGATCTAAGAATTTAACATCAAAAATCAAGTTAATCAAAATAAAAAACAATTACTAGATCCAAATCAAAATCAAAATCCAAATCAAAATCCACATGATATTTTCAAAACCACAAAATGAAAATCAAAATCCAAATTCAAGTTAGATCTACAAATCCACTAGTTATTTTCATATTTTCAATAATTTCTAAACAACAACTACTAGATCCAAGAAATCCGAGAAACGCTTTCATAAAAAAAATTAATTTAAGAATCTCCTTAAAAATTAAAATACATTCATATCCTAACATTAAAATCAAAAATTTCACATATTCAAAAACAAAAACCTCATCAAAACCACAAATCTTGGAGAAAACCTAACCGTGTAGATCTAATTTCTAAATCTACCTAAAAATTTCATATTTCTTCATCTCTAACATCACAATGAAGCTTTAAAACAAAAATCATAAGCAACAGTGAAGAAATACCTCAGATCTGGGCGTAGAACAGCTTGTCTTCGAGGGTTTTTCGGGAGAAAATGGCAGCAAACTACAGATCTGAAAAGATTAGGGGGATTTAACAAAAGCCTCGATAGCGCCAGCGCTAGCTCTAGCACCGACGGTATCGGGCCCCTCTGATTTTTCAATAAATCAAAATTCCATTAAATACCTCTATTTATTCTCTACAATATGTACTAGTTGGTGAGGCAAGATTTCGTTTATTTTGACTTGTATTAGGTGTCCTAGATTCTTCAAATTAAAACATGCTTACTAATGCAATTTTCTTCATTTTTAACCATCAAAAACATTTCCAAAAATTATGCAAATTCAGCATGAAACTACTAATGGGACACCTAATCAAGTTCAAGTATCAAAATTTTCAAAACCCTAAAAAATCACTTACTGTTTCCCATGCTAGCGCTAGCGTCGAGGTTCGAATTTCTGTGTTTTTAAAATTTCTAAAAATTCCTAAAAATATTTTGATCTATATGTCCTATCTAGTTTTTGCACATCTGTTTTTCTTTTTTTTTTGAAAAATCAAATACAAAAATAGAAAACCAAATTACAAAAAAAAACAATGTTATTCATTTTGTTTTTGTGTGTCATTTTTTCTGCAAAAATCAAATACAAAACTACAAAAACAAAACAAATTACAAAAAAAAAATATGTTTTTCCTTTGTTTGCTTTTGTTGTTTCCTTTGTTTAAAGTTCATCTTTTTACAAAAATCAAAAAATTACAAAAATCTGCTTTTATTTGCTAAAATGAAATACAAAAATATAAAACTTTAAAACTATATAAAAAAAACTCTATGATTTTTTCTTGTAAAATCAAGCATGATTTAATCTACTATTTAGAAATTCTACAATGTTACAATTTTTCTCTTCAAACTACTTTGGACATTGTCTTTCTTCATGCTTTGATATATCTATTCAAATGTGCATCAATTATAGTTTAAAAGTTGTGTAGGATCAAGCTTAGCATGCCTCTAAGTATGAGAAATGCTTTATGGTTGATAATGATATTTATTCACTCACCTTTTTTTGGCATTGTTTACATATGCATTTAATCTAAGAATGCTTGTGTATGTTTTGTATTAGTACAAATAAATTAAAATTGCACAAGTATCTTACCTACACTCCTTTTGCACTCTTAAAAATTAAGAAAAGTGGTTATATTTTTTTCTCATAAAATCTATTGATTTGCAAAACAAGTGTATTCGGAGAACTTTGTACAAAACAAAATTATAAAATAAATGACAAAGATAACTCCACCAAGCACTACTTGAACCTCCTGATAAGTCTTAATGAGCATTGTAAGGTTGAGCACCTTGGAAAGAATAATAAAGTGTCTTGTGCAAATCAACTCTTTCTTTCAAAAATAAGAAAAACCACTTTCTCTTAAGTACACCGGATCACAAGTCTCAAAATTCAAAATAAAATATGTGATCCCCCAAGCACTACTTTGCACCCTGATAAGTCTTGATGAGCATTGTGTGTGGAAAGCACCTTGGTCGTTGTACATTTTTTTGTGCATTAAAGTGTGTGGAAGTAATCTTATTTGTGTTTTATTGTGCTTCTTACTTTACATATTACTTGTATTTTTGATTGAAACATTTGTTTACTCTCCTCAAATTTATACTTATGTGCACATCATTATCTTCCATAACACTTCTTCTCATGAGTATTGGATCCTAATGCTAATTCTATATTACTTTTTATTTATGAAATGCACTAGATAACCTAGCATGCTTTCTACAATGTTTGGTATGTTTTGAAATTGTGAATTAAAGTAACATTGTAGTAATCTCTTTTTGATAAGATTATTTCATGCTTGGTTACTGTATTGTCAAAACAAAAATTTTAAATGCAAAATGATTTACAAAAACATCTTCTTTTTGAAATTGAACTCATATATCTTTTTATGAACCATCATTGATTACCATAAGATGTTTTTTTGTACTTCTATATGTCTTCCGCATCATAACCATATAATTGTTTTACCTTGCAATTTAATACTTATTTAAAATCTTTCATCTTGTGTGCATCATCACTTGAATCTTCAAATTCCTTTCTTGCAACAAGTGGTAGACTTGCTTGGTAAACTTTATATTGGTTGAATTTTTTTGCTTATAACTCTGATCTATTTCTATTCTAAACACTCCTCCAACAAGTGAAATATTGCTTATAAAACATCTCTTTGTTAACAAGTGAAATATTTGATGTTTCTTTTTCGAAATCTTCCGCAATACTCAAACTCTGATTCATTCATGAATTTCAATATAGCTATGTGAGTTTTATTTCAAAAAATTCAAATAAAAATATAAACCCATATGCTATGATATTTCCCATTAGATTTAAATGCTTAATGTTTCCAATAATTGTTATCCATGACTTCATTTCTCACCATAGCGGGGGCGTAGGGTTGTAGACATTAGATAACCTTATCTCTAGTCATGTCTTGTCCTTAACCGGGGAGGGTTTCAGTGGGGCCTTGCGAGGCACTGGGGGGAAAGAGTGCTAGGTTAAGTTTTCGTCTAGTGTTTGCATATGGGATTAACACCCCAACCTACGGCATGTTTGCAGCTCCTCATGCCCATCCGTCACTTAGTACGGGGCTAGGGTGTTGACATATTGTCTGGGTAGATTGGTTACTTGGAAATCATGATTTTTTTTAGGCTTAAAACTCTTATTTAAAGGGGAAATCATTATTTTTTTCTAAACTCTGATTTATAAAAGGGGGAGAACTACAAACAAAAGGGATAAAATAAGTCATAACTCTGATCATTTTTGATAAGTAATAAAATATATGTATTTTTAGTATAATTATTAGTATAGTTTTAATTAATATTGTGAATTTTCTATGTAAATTAATGAATAAATTGCTTCTTTATTATTTCTGGTTTCTAACTTAGTTTTATTTTTGTTTTTGCATTTTTTTGCAAAATTTTCCCAGGTCACGCCCTCAGTCACGCCCGTGACCAATGGCGTGTAATTTTTAAAGATCAAATATCAACGGGACGGCTCGATTCAGATCAAATCCCGACAAATCGCTCAAGTCACGCCCTCGGTCACGCCCGTGACCAAGGGCGTGTAAATTTAAAGCTCTGCGCCCGACGAATTTCTCTTCAGCTCACTCCAGTTGACTAAGTCACGCCCGTGACTCTACAAGTCACGCCCGTGTTCCAGCAAAGTCACGCCCGTGAGCCGTCAGCGCGTCACGTCTCGAAGCCGCGCCCATGCTACCGACATCAGCCACCGATAGTCACGCCCGTGACTCACAAAGTCACGCCCGTGACATACCAAGTCACGCCCGTGTGCAGCCATGTTTGACGGCCGGACCTTCCAGAAGACGGCGAATACAGCCGAGCAAATGTCACGCCCTAAGTCACGGCCGTGACATTCAAGTCACGCCCGTGACCTAGGGTGTGTAAAACTCAAATTTTCCCTATAAATAGAGGGGCTCGGCTGAAGTATTTTTCATCCAAATTTTGAGTGCTTTGTAATGTTTTTCTGAGTTCTTTGAGTGAATGCGAGTTTTCTTTATGCAATTAAGTTATGTTCGTTTGTAATTTTCGCCTTTTAGAAATAAAATGATGTTTTTCTCATTTGGATCATCTTCCTTTTTATTAATGTTAGCGTGTGTGCGTGTATGAGTTTAGCTTTATTGCTTTCATAATTTAGTTTTATTGCTTTTATAGTTAGGTTTATTGCTTTCATAATCTAGGTTTACTGTTTTCATAGCTTAGATTTACAAGCTTTCATAAAATAGTTTTATCGTTTTCTTTTTCGCTTTATTTTATCGCTTTCATTTTAAACGCTTTCTTTTCAGTTTTTTTTAGAGTGTGTGCGTGTATGAGATTATATTTTTCTTTTTTTGTAACTTAGTTTTATTTCAGCCTTCATATAACTTCTATATACCACCCCCATCTTGAATAAGAGGCTAATTAACTTTAGCATTTATTTAAGTCGGTTGGGACGGATATTATTTCTGCACCTTTATAAGTCTTTTCATTTCTATACCACCCCCTTCTTGAATAAGAGGCTAAGAACTTTTTAGCGCTTGTTTAAGGTGGTTGGGACAGATACTATTACTGTTTTTTATATAAGTCTTTTCATTTCCTTTTTATCCGCTTATATCTGCTTTAATCATTAAAAATGTATTTTTCAACTGACAGTGCCGTCTCCATTCCGATGAGTGGCTAATTTCCTTTAGCACACGACGTCGAAGAGCATTGGGACACAAAAATAGTTTTTCTATAAAATTAAAACATCTCTTTCTAAAATAATTAACGCTTAAAGTTTACCCGAGAATCACGTTGAGTGGAGCCACATAATCGATGTGTGGTTTTCATTTCTGTTTTCGTACCTAGTTAGCCGAGAGGCTCGTGCGTACGGATTGATCGCTCACGGGTAAAGAGAAGTGCGCTCTACCCTCGAGAGAGGACGAGGTAATTCTCCCGAATTGGAAATAAAAACCCAATAGCGGGGTTCACAACATAAAGCGAGTATTAAGAACATTCGATTGTAGAACGAGAGTTCGGTCGAATATTCATAATCTCAGGTGGGCGTACCCTCGAGAGAGGAACGTTCATAATTATGGAACCTCCACGGTCAAGTCATCTTAATATTTTGAAAAGTCATCACTTTTAATTCTACGAAAAAAATTTATTTTCGTCTCAAGGTAATTCGACGTCGCGCGCTATCTTTCTCACTGCTTAGAACTCTAGTTAATCGCTTATTATCGTCTTTCGCATTTTATCACTTAGAATTTTTGTTAAACCAACTAAAAATATTATTCCGATAAAATAATAGTTCGTTCCTCGAAGTAGCATAATCAACACGACCCGCGGAAATATACGATCCCGATATTTTCAAAAAAATATCCTGTATTACTTGCGATAAGGTATACTTGCCTTTATCAAATGATTAATTTGGACTAAGAATTCAAATACAGCTTTCCAAACTCATTTAGTGCAAAACTCTCCTTTTCTACTTTTCAATTCAATAGAAATCAGCGTTGTAGCCGAGGCGTAATTGTCAATATTCCGAAAGAAGAAAAAGACCGTTACTTCTATCCTTCAATAGGATAACGGTTAATTTCTCAAAGTAGGAGTACTTGCAAGACTCTTCGAAAACATCCGCCAATTCTAAACTCTTAATACAAAGGTTATCTTTTATTTATAAAACAAAAGAAGAAGTCCAACCGAAATCATCAAGTTTCAATGAAAGACAAGTCTAAAACTCCTTATCATTTACTTAAAAAGCTCGATCATGCCTTCTCTTTTATTTACACATTTTTTAGTGCTTTGTTTCCCTACCCACTTTTGCTAATAACAAAGGGGGAGAACTAACATGATAAAATGCAAAAGGGGGAGAACTAACAATGATAAATGTAACCCGCTATCATAAACCCAACATGACAAATTCAGTTGATAGCATACATATTAAGGGAGCATTCACATAGGGGGAGCATATATTTAGGGGGAGCAATTCTAAATGCTAAAATCAATAATCATTCTAAAATCATCACTCTCTCACACACACAAGTATAGTCTCATCATGCTTATTTATTAATGCTTTGATTTATCATTAATGGATTTGTTATTATCAAAAGGGGGAGTTTGTTGGAACATGGTCTTCCGCATCTCCTAGGTTTGAGAATAACAAATCCTATGTGTATTTGATCTTGTGTGTTCAAGTGTGCAGGTTAGCATAGTCCACATGACTCAAGGAGTACTCATGATGTCTGCCCCCAAAATTGAGGCCAAAATTCGAAGAGGCTCACAAGCACCGGCGGTAGCGATAGCGCCTGACGCTAGCGTTGATCTGCGCGATTCCGGCATCATTTTTAGAAGGAGCTAGCGCCCGGCGTTAGCTACTAGCGCTGGAGGTAGCATGGCGCACAAGAGGCATGGAGCAATATGTTGCCGCGGATTGAAGATCCTGCTGCGCAAAATGTTTCCTAATCCGGGCTAGCGCCGGCGGTAGCGCTAGCGCCGGCGGTAGCGTTTGGGCTATAAAAGGACCCCCTCTCCTCTTATTTTCGTACACCAATTGCATACACCTCAGAGAGAGAGTACTAGAATTCCAGAGGCCTATCTTGGCCGAAATTTGAGGTCCAGGCGAAGCTCTGCCAACTTCTGAAGGAGGATTCCATCACGACGAAGCCAAACGAAGTCCGCTTCGACAAATGCTGATTCTACAGCGGATCTTCGCCTCCATATTCAGAAGTTCATCTTAAGGGAAGTTTTTATTATTTTATTTATCTTTCTTTGTAAACGGTAGTGAAATTGCCTCGTGTTGGCGACTACGTCTGGGGTAGGACTTAGGGCTGAAAATCGCCTCGTGTTGGCAACTAGATCTAGGTTAGGTCTAGGGGGTGCTTGAGGCCACATCCAGGGAAGGATTGGCTAGAGCGGCTTGAGGCCGAATCCGGAAAGGAGGAGGCTAGGGCCACCGGTTTGTGGGGAAGCGAGTCGGGATAGAAAACGAAAAGAGCTTTTATTATTCGCCTCCGATCTCTAGCGACATTGAGATCAAGTTTTGTAAAACTTATTTAATATCAATAAAGCTTGTCTCTCTTTTTGTTTTACTTGTCTTCTTGTTTTAATATTGCAATATTCCGAAGTTTTTCTAAATAAAATCTAAAGTTTTTGAAAACCCTTATTCACCCCCCCTCTAAGGGCGCCGACCGATCCAACACAAGGGACCAGCGAAGAAACATGAGACGAATCTCACCATTTTTCCTCCTGTATATCGATCTGGTGGCTTGATAGTCCTCTTCGACCTCCTAAGAGGTTGCTCCTGACTAACCACCTCCTCAACTGCTTCTTCTGTGCAAGCTCCTCTTCCAGATGAACTTGGAGCATCGCTCCCCCTGCTTCCAGAACCTGAAGCCTCCATCTCAGAGCTAGACACAGCTGGAGCACCTGGTGAAACAGACAACTCCACTTGAAGACTTCCCGCAGCTTTCCCTGCTTCATCAACACTGCTCTTCGGTAGTTCAACTCCTGAACTCCCCTTGTAGGAAGTCATTTCATCGAACACCACATCCTGAGATACCACTGATCTCCGTGTCTCAGGATCCATGCATCTCCATCCTTTCTTCCGCTCATCATACCCAACAAAGACTAGCTTCCTTGCTTTCACATCTAGCTTTGTTCGAAGAGCATTAGGAATATGCACATAGCAGGTTGACCCGAACACCTGAAGGTGTGCAACACTCGGCTTCTCCTTGAACATCAGTTCGTGAGGGTTCTTCATGTTGATAGGACTTAGCGGCATCCTGTTGATGACATAAGCCGCACAAGACATTCCCTCCGCCCAAAAGGACTTTAGGATACTCTTGGCATGAAGCCAGCATTTGTAGGTTTCCGTCAGATGACGGATCTTTCTCTCTGCAACGCCATTTTGCTGTGGAGTATGGGCACAAGTGAGCTCTCTCCGGACGCCATGTTTCCTGCAAAAACTTGAGAACTCACCAGAGGTGAACTCCCCACCATTGCCAGTTCTCAATTTTTTCACCCGCAGGCCTAACCGACCTTCCACCAGCTTCTTGAACTCCACAAACTTCGCAAAGGCTTCCGACTTCTCTTTCAGAAAATACACCCAGGTGTAATCGTCAATCAACACCAACATATATCTGTTGCCTCCAAGGCTTGGGGTGGTAGTCAGTCCCATCAAATCACCGTGAATGCACTCCAACGGTGCTTTGCATCTTGTTTGCGATTTATCAAATGGAAGTCGATGAGACTTACCAAACTCACATCCATCACAAACAGGACCGTCTCCATAAGAGGACAAGCTAGGTAAGCCCTTGATAAGGCCCCTTACTGCCATAACCTTCAATTTGTCCATGCCAACATGCCCCAACCTTTCATGCCAGATAGCCGCGCTATCGTTGGTCTTCATCTTATCAACATAGGTACTTGTCGATAAAACAAACAAGTCCTTCACCCACTTTCCAACGTGGATAACATCTCCCTTTATTTTCGGTTGAGTTTTAAGAAACTTCACTTCTCTTGGGCCAAACAGAACGTGATAACCTGCATCGACCGCATTGGTCACAAAGAAGAGATTCTTCTTCATACCAGACACGTGATAAACACTCCTCAATGTGAGTGGACCCTTATCACTACTCAGGGAGATAACACCTTCTTGTTCGACAACATGAACAAAATTATCAGCCGTAATGATAGCATCGTTACCTGAGTAAGGCGCCAAAGAAGAGAACTTTGATTCATCCCCAGTGAGATGATGTCCACACCCTGAATCAACAATCCAATCCTCTTCGAAGTTGATGGCAACCAAGGCCTTAACGGGCATCGCCGTCATATTAGCCGCAAAGGATCCTCCCCTTCCAGTTTCATTAGACTTTGGCTTCTCCTTCTCCGCTACATGTCCCGACTGAAGATTAACCCGGAAATCCTTCTTGAAGTGGCCGGTCTTATTACACCTGAAGCACCTTGGTCCCTCTCCATTCTTCTTCCCATCAGACTTAGAAGCATAACCTCTATCCTGCTGACCTAAAGTAGAGGGTCCATCCTGACCTGGCTTCTTCTTCTCCCACTTCTTCTTCTTCTTCCCAGAGAACAACACATCACTATCTCCCCCAGAGATAGAAGTCCCCGCCATCTGTCTTGCCAAACTTTCTTGCGAAGCAAGTAAGTTCTCCAGCTCCAACAGAGATGGTTGATTTGCCCAACCCTGAACTGACGTCACAAAGGCAAGATACTCCTTCCGCAACCCGCGGATGATAAGCCTCTTCAGTTTTGCCTCCGAGATGGGCTCATCAGGGTCCAATGCAGAAATCTCTGCTGTGAGGTTCTTCATCTTGAGAAAGAAGGTAGAAATAGAAAGATCACCTTGAGAGGCTTTTGCCAACTCATTTTCAAGAAACAGTAGCCGAGCTACATTCTTCTTATTAAACAACCCGTCCAAAGACGTCAAAATCTCAGAAACAGATTTACATCCAATGATGTGATCAAATAGCTCCGGTGAGATAGCCCTCTTCAGTGTGAACTCTTCCTTAGCATTAGTCCTCCTCCAAAGTCTCACCTCTGCCATATTATCTCATGCTAGAAATACCTCTTGTGTGACTTCTCCTCCAACTATCTCCCATAGATCCTCGCCAAGTAAGTAGCTCTCCAAACATGACCTCCATTTCTTATAGTTAGTCGATGTTAGGAGTTCAATACCAAGCCCTCTTGCGTATCCACCTTCCATGGCAATCTATGTGGTCTATTCTTCACAAAGACGATGGCAACTCAAGTTGAACACTATTTATCCACTCCAACAACCTACCTCTGATACCATGTTAAAATTTTTGATTTGAATCGTTTAGGAGTAAGCAGGAGTTGCATCAACTGAGTTATAGCCAAACAACCACAATGCCACACAACAACACAAGAGACTTTATTGAATCACAAACTTCATTTACAGTGCGAGACATACATGACGAGGCATGATTCATAAGTATCACGAAGGAGAGAAGAACAAAACACCAAAAAGCAAAACTGGCGGCTTGACAAAGCAGGGACCGCTCAGACCGCTCGAACTCCAGAGATCGCCCGGCTTGTCCTGAGACCGCACGAACAAAAACTGGACAAACCACCAGCACTACAAGGTCGCACCTCAGACCGCACGAACTGGAGCTTTATTGAATGAAGAACTGAAGCTGTCGCCAGACCGCAACTCAGATCGCCTAACCACTGAAGGTCGCCTGATCGCTGAGCTCGATGCAGAAAGGGCACGTGATAGCATACGCTTCCCGCCAGTTGAAGAACCATGAGCGGAATTACCCGGTGCAAGACTTGGATATGGGAGCGGTCGTATTCCCTCTGAAGATCTGGCAGCACAATCTCTATGGCGTCCACTGCGACATATTTTCAGATCACAAGAATCTGAAGTACGTGGATACGCAGAAGGAGCTGAACATCCGACAGAGATAATGGGTGGAGTTCTTATCGGACTATCAGTATGCCATGCACTACCACCCAGGAAAGGCGTATGTGGTGGCGGACGATCTGTGCAAGAGAGCTACCACGTCAGGAGCAGAGCCCCAGCTGATGTCCATGCAGCTAGTACGGATGTTCGAGGACATGCATATCTCCTTAGTATTCGAGAATGATCTGAAGCTTTATGAGGGGTACCTGGCGGCGATGAGTACCATATATGACATCCGAGACCACATCAGGGATGGGCAGAGGCAGGATGCTAAGCTAGAGCCGATATTCAGAGCCTTGGAGGCAGGCTCAATTGGAGACTATTCGCTGAAGGACGGCCTGTTAAGTTTTAGAGGCCGAGTGTATGTATCGGCAGGAGGCCGGATTCGGGAAGACATCATGACAGAGGCTCACTACAGTAGGTACTCGGTGCACCTGAGTATCACCAAGATGACGACAGACTGGAAGAGGACCATGTATTGACCGGGCATGAAGAGGGACATCACTTATTTCGTTACCCACTGCGAGTCTTGCCATCTCGTGAAGGCGGAATGCAAGAACCCACCCGCATTATTGCAGCCACTCCCGGTGCCGGAGTGGAAGTTTGACGACATCGCGATGGATTTTATACACGGCCTTCCCCGATCACATGCGGGGAATGACTCGATATGGATTATTGTTGATAGATTGACGAAGGTGGCCCGATTCATTCCAGTCAGAAAGGACACATCGGTCGGTGAGTTGGTGCGAAGGTTCATGGAACAATTTGTTCGGTACCGTGGCATGCCTAGGACGATTGTGTCAGATCGGGATGGACAATTTACATCGAGAGAGTGGAGAGCGGTGCAGGCTTACCTGGGCACACGACTGACATTCAACACTGCATTCCACCCCCAGATAGATCGGCAGATGATGTGTGTCGGCAAGTGCACCGGTCGCTGTCAAGTAATAATTGTGGAGAATGGAATCCCCGGATGTCGGTCTCTTGAGGAATGCAGGTTGGGTGAACGAATCGCGCAGTGACTATTGTTACACAAGCGTTTCATAAACACAAAGAGGGGGTTTTTGGTTGGTTTTCCTAGTCTTAACAACAGCAAAAGAAATGCGGGTCGAAAGCACCGCTTCGCAAGGTGAGATGGATGCAACGACCGCGATGCCGTGCTTCGAGAGGTGGAAGGAGCGTGCTCAAGTGTGAGAAGGTGAGGGTCGCAAACACCTCTTCACAACCGCCGTTAGCTCTTGCTAACGCGGAACAAACACCTTGCGTGCGTGCGTGAGTGAGTGAGTGGAAAACGGAGTGAATCACAAGCAAACCATGAAGAACAACAAGGAAACATTCATTTCAACAAACAACATCACAATATTCAAGTTTACACGGCTCAACGAGTACAATGAAGGAAAGAGGAAAGAAATAACCGATGGTGAAGACTAGCGGCCGTTCACGGCCGGAATGGTAGGTTGTCGGGCTACCTCCGGACTCGGGCGGACTATGCTTCCGGCGTAAAGAGTTGTCACAATCTCCCTACGTAGCTCCATCGTCTTCGACTTCAGGTTTCTTCTTCTTCTCACCGGGCGAAATGAGAGAATGGCTGCTTGGAGGCTTGCGGATGGTGAAGAACACTCACGGACAATGGAGGAAGTCTTGGAATGGATGGAGGAGGCTTCCCCTTGCGTAGGAGATGAAGTGGAGGCGTCCCAAGGTGGTGGTCGGCGGCGTACGGAACAGGAACTCCGTTCCCGGAAGTGGATGTTGCCCTAAAATCGGAACAGGCGTTTAAATAGGCGCTGGAATAAATACTGCGCACGATCATTGGCGCACGACCAGTGGTCGTGCGCACAGGAATTCTGCGATCGTGCGCACTGCCTGGGTGGAACCTGCAAGACACGAAATTTATAAAATAAAATGTTCGCACGACCAGTGGCGCACGACCAGTGGTCGTGCGCACTATCGTCGGTGGTCGTGCACATTAGACGAAACAGAACTCAGAAATTTAATGATAAGTGCGCACGAACAGTGGTGCACGACCGGTGGTCGTGCGCACTGGCGTTGATGGTCGTGCGCACTACACCAAACAGAACTCATGAAAAAAGGGTTAAGTGCACACGATCAGTGGCGCACGACCAGTGGTCGTGCGCAATAGAACAAGTGATCGTGCGCAGTGTTCCTGTGCAGAATTGCACCGGAAACACCTACACGACTCCTATTCCGGCACAACCACAAATCCAGCCACTGAAGGTGGCACTTAACAGCGCATGAAAACTACTAATGACGATAAGCACGAAATCACACCAAAGTGGCCCCAGAAGTGCACCTAGCATGGATTATCGTCAATTTCATTCAAATTCACCACTTGAGTATAATAAATCTAAATTTACGCAGAAATACTAAACATAAATTAGATGCATAAAGAAAATCTAGTTCTACTCAAATTCTACCATAACATGCGAAGTGACTAGAACACTACATGAGTCAACATCGCACTCCAAATAATAATTCCTATGTTAACAACCTATTTCACATTCCAACCACAATAGTCTAAACGGAACAACAACAAAAAGATAAGCGCGCACTCAAGTGGGTGAAGTGGTGTGTGAAGAATGCAACAATGATAATGATAAGGATAAATAAAAAGCAACCTTCTAGTATGCAGTGCAACTCGTGCACAGTGGATAACGACAACCGCTCCCCCAGACTTAAGCTAAACAATATATCTAGATATTTGAAGCTAAAAGAGGGGAGAAAGTGTTACCCAATGCTCAGAATTGAGCATACCAGACGATTGGCGTTTATGATCAAGAACAGTCCGCAACATCCGCACCATCGAACACAAAACCTGCAAGCACAAAACTCAAAACAACAAAAGCATATGCAAAAGCTGAACTAAAAGAAGTTAGATAAAAAGAAATACGAAATCAAGAAATCTGGGTTGTCTCCCAGTAGAGCTTTCATTTAACGTCCTTAAGCTGGACCAAATACCTGTATTAGCATTGTTTATAAAGTGCAGGAATTAAAAAGAGATACTCAGAAACGGTTCACCACATCAAATAAAACACAAATCAGCTGAAAGCGCTCTTATGGTGCGCGTCTCCCGTAGCACGTAGGCGGGAGGTGAAGGCTTTAGGGCCAGCACTGGTATTACCCAATGCTCCCCTAACCTCCGCCACCTTGCCACGGAGAGCGGCAGCACGAGCGTCGCGCAGAAGTTTTTCCTTCTTAAGTTTGGTGACAGTCGGAGACTGCCACCGTTGAGAGTTCTCAGATTTTTCCACCTTAGCGGTGGGTGGCGTCACTTCCGGTGTCACGGTGACCACCGGATCGGCCCAGGAGATGAAGCGCTTAGATAGTTTATTACATGAATCAAAATAAGAGGGTAATGAGACATTGTCCCGAACCAAATTCACGTCAGAGTTTTTTGAATTGCAGTCTTCTTCCGTCTCGGAACCAAACTCTCGCCGAAGATCAACTTCTTCTTCTTCACTAGACAGGTACTCCTCCTTTTTCCCTTCACTTGATTCTTTGACTTCTTCATGCCCTGCACAGCTCAATGATTCATCAAAATTAAAAGGAGGGGGCAGAGTGAATGTTTCAGCTGTGACTTCGGAGCAAGTGGGCTGCTGCATCTTATTGGTTAGGACAATGCATCCCGTAGCAAAATCAAGGGTGGCACCGTTCTCTTTCAAGAACCGCACGCCCAAGATAGGAATAGAATGATTTTCCTGCGGGCCCAAAACCTGAAAATCAGCAACAACAATTGTCCCCTCAACTGTCACCTCCACATTCTTCACTTCCCCCTCGGATTGAATAACAGTCCCATTGGCAAGCACAAGGGATTTCCTTTCCTCCGTGTTCATTTCCAGTTGTAATTTAGCTACATGTTGCAACGCAATGACGTTGTGAGATGAACCAGAATCACACAAAGCTTTCGTTTCAAAATTGTTGATGGAACAAGAAATTACCAGCTCACTCGGATCAGCCTCTACCACATCCCCAAGACTCTTCCCTTGATCAATTGGGTTCTTTTCCGTGTTGCTGGGAAGGGTCCCCTGCGATCGCTCGGTTAGCACTTGGGCCAATTGGCCCAACTGCGTCTCCAAGTTTCGCATGGATGCAATTTGATTTACCATATTCGAATTAGCTACTTGCATGAATTTCTCCATTATCTCTTCTAGATTACTCTTTTTTTGGGTGGGGGGTGCTTGGTTATAATCCGGGTGTGGTGGCCTCGGTTGGCTCCCGGAGGCGTAAGCATCGTTTTGATGCTGCCCCGGTGCCCATCGTTGGCCAGGTGTGTTTGGATTCCACGAGAAGTTCGGGTGACTTCTCGCTCCCGGATTATAAGCATTATTGAAAGGCGCCCCCCTAGGCTGATTTCCTACATAATTAACAGATTCGTTCAAGTTCAAGTGTGCGAAGTCACCTGCCACGTGGTTCCCCGAACATTCATACGCGTGGTGGCCTCCGCCTTCACATCCCTCGCAGGTAATGACAGCAGCAGGCGCGGATGGAGAGGGGAGTGAGTCGACCATGAAGAGACCTCGGCCGCTTCTTGGAGCATTTCTCCCTGCAGTCCAGAATGTACTGTGGGAGGCAGTGTCGCGCAGAATTTGAAGGGCTTCCTCAGGAGTGTGGTTCATCAAGGTACCACCCGCCGCAGCATCGATCATTGCCCTGTAGTTGGGCTCGATCGCAAAGTAGAACAATTCGACCACATTCCATGGTTAGAGCTCGTGGCCAGGACAACGGCGAAGGAGATCGTTGAGGCGCTCCCATGCTTCAGCAAGGGTCTCTTGGTCAAATTGGCGAAATGTGGCGATCTCCCGCCGCAAGCTCACGATCTTATCCATAGGATGGAATTTAGCAAGGAACTTGGACGCGAGAGCATCCCAAGTTGCAGCAGTCCCTGGCGGAATGGAATGGAGCCACACCTTTGCTTTGTCGCGGAGTGAAAAGGGAAACAGTCTAAGCTTGACCGTGTCGTCAGCAATCCCTGCGTAGCGGAAGGTTCCGCAAATATCAGAAAACTCCGCCAGATGCCGATGCGGATCTTCGCTGGCCAACCCCGAGAACTGAGCGTTGTTCCGGATGATGTTTAAGATCGCTGGCTTGATCTCAAACTGATTATTCATAATATTGGGTCCGAACCCCGGGTACACACTCCCAGCAGTTGGAGTGGTGTAGTCCCTCATCGTGCAGGGCCGAGGCCTAGCCGCCTCCTGCTCATCTCCAGGCTAATGTTGCCCCACGTCGGGCATTCTCGGATCAACATCATTTGGGTCTACCTGATCACCCATTGCCGCCTGTGCGGCTACAGCGCGCCTTCTTGCGCGAACGGTCCGTTCAATCTCAGGATCGAAGGGTACGAGTTCCCCTGCGGCTTGTCTCTGCATGCACTGTCACAAACAAAAAGAAAAACAAAGAAAATCAAAAACAACTGCTCGTATAACGAAAGTCACAACACGGGACGTTACACGCCTGCATTCCCCGACAACGGCGCCAAAAACTTGATGCGTGTCAGCAAGTGCACCGGTCGCTGTCAAGTAATAATTGTGGAGAATGGAATCCCCGGATGTCGGTCTCTTGAGGAATGCAGGTTGGGTGAACGAATCGCGCAGTGACTATTGTTACACAAGCGTTTCACAAACACAAAGAGGGGGTTTTTGGTTGGTTTTCCTAGTCTTAACAACAGCAAAAGAAATGCGGGTCGAAAGCACCGCTTCGCAAGGTGAGATGGATGCAACGGCCGCGATGCCGTGCTTCGAGAGGTGGATGGAGCGTGCTCAAGTGCGAGAAGGTGAGGGTCGCAAACACCTCTTCACAACCGCCGTTAGCTCTTGCTAACGTGGAACAAACACCTTGCGTGCGTGCGTGAGTGAGTGAGTGGAAAACGGAGTGAATCACAAGCAAACCATGAAGAACAACAAGGAAACATTCATTTCAACAAACAACATCACAATATTCAAGTTTACACGGCTCAACGAGTACAATGAAGGAAAGAGGAAAGAAATAACCGATGGTGAAGACTAGCGGCCGTTCACGGCCGGAATGGTAGGTTGTCGGGCTACCTCCGGACTCGGGCGGACTATGCTTCCGGCGTAAAGAGTTGTCACAATCTCCCTATGTAGCTCCGTCGTCTTCGACTTCAGGTTTCTTCTTCTTCTCACCGGGCGAAATGAGAGAATGGCTGCTTGGAGGCTTGCGGATGGTGAAGAACACTCACAGACAATGGAGGAAGTCTTGGAATGGATGGAGGAGGCTTCCCCTTGCGTAGGAGATGAAGTGGAGGCGTCCCAAGGTGGTGGTCGGCGGCGTACGGAACAGGAACTCCGTTCCCGAAAGTGGATGTTGCCCTAAAATCGGAATAGGCGTTTAAATAGGCGCTGGAATAAATACTGCGCACGATCATTGGCGCACGACCAGTGGTCGTGCGCACAGGAATTCTGCGATCGTGCGCACTGCCTGGGTGGAACCTGCAAGACACGAAATTTATAAAATAAAATGTTCGCACGACCAGTGGCGCACGACCAGTGGTCGTGCGCACTATCGTCGGTGGTCGTGCGCATTAGATGAAACAGAACTCAGAAATTTAATGATAAGTGCGCACGAACAGTGGCGCACGACCGGTGGTCGTGCGCACTGGCGTTGATGGTCGTGCGCACTACACCAAACAGAACTCATGAAAAAAGGGTTAAGTGCACACGATCAGTGGCGCACGACCAGTGGTCGTGCGCAATAGAACAAGTGATCGTGCGCAGTGTTCCTGTGCAGAATTGCACCGGAAACACCTACACGACTCCTATTCCGGCACAACCACAAATCCAGCCACTGAAGGTGGCACTTAACAGCGCATGAAAACTACTAATGACGATAAGCACGAAATCACACCAAAGTGGCCCCAGAAGTGCACCTAGCATGGATTATCAAATATAACCTATAACAGGACTAAAGTGCGGTGAAATGACTGAATAGCGGCCCGGATGAGTCCATAAATGTGTATATGATCAGGACTCATCAGCAGATGGAGCGTACCAACTGGACATTGGAGGATCTTCTACGTCTATGCATTCTAGACCGCGGGGAACTGTGGGAGAGACTGTTTCCGCTGGTCGAGTTCTCGTACAACAATAGCCACCAGGCTAGCATAGGCATGGCACCCTATGAGGCATTATTCGAACGAAGGTGCAGGACCCTATTATCTTGGATCCAGGATGAGGATCCGAAGGCGCTTGGCTCAGAGTTCGTGGAGGACACGAAAGCTCAGGTGAGGCTGATTCGAGACAGGATGCTAGAGGGCCAGAGCAGGCAGGCCAAGTATTACGATGCGCGGCATAGTATGGTAGAGTTCCAGGTGGGAGATCGAGTATTCTTGAAGATGCGTCCGATGCATGGAGTCTCGCGGGTACGCGGGCGGAAGAAGCTCAGTCCGAGATATATGGGGCCCTATAGGATCCTGGAGCGGATCGGCCCCTTGGCTTACAGACTAGAGCTACCGCCGGAGTTAGAGGGATTGCACGACGTCTTCCACGTCTCCTCACTCAGGAGGGCCCTACTATGTCCAGAGCAGTAGATATCTACTACAGAGGGGCCAGTAGCTACTGATCGGTCAGTTAACCTGGAGCCGGTCTGGATAGTTGACACGGAGATGCGAGTTCTGCGGCGCAAGAAGGTTCCGTTGGTCAAGTCCTATGGAGGAATCATGGACAGGAGGAGCACACCTGGGAGCCATTGGACTTGATGTAGCAAAATTATCTGGAGCTCTTCACGACAGGTATAACTTATTCTTTTTGGGGACGTAACATTTAATCACTTGTTGTCGGAACCCCACAGGCCTAACCTGAATTTCGGGGACGATTTTTTTTATGTATTGAGATTTGTAACATCCCCCAAACAACTAGACCCCAAAGTTGGTTTTGTCACGACTAGGTCATGACAAAACCATAGGAAGAGCTTATGACCATTGGAACTTAGGTAAGAAGGAGAAAACTCAAGTGGTCTGCAAATAGTAATTTCCGAATACCAAGCCTAGGGTTGGACTTTAGGGCCTCACCTTGATCCTTTCACACCACCATAACATCCCTAGCCCATTAGGGGTTCCCTTAGAGCACCAGGGACCCATTGGGGTCAACCAAAGAGGCCAAATTGACCAAAGTCAACCATAACCCTAAATTGGTCAAAATAGCTTAATTAGGGCCAATTGGCCTTCCCATGCCAATTTTGACCTTACCACTACCCTTATAAGGATACTAGAGACCCAATGGACCAAAAAGACCCATCATGGGGCCTCCAATTTGGCCAATTTTCCAAAGTCAACCCTAGCCCTAATTTGGTCAAAAGTGCCCTATTAAGCGGCAATTCACCCTCACCTTGCCAAATTGACCCTACCTAGACCTTCCTAACCCTTAAGGGAGGCCAATGGGTGAATAGCCACCCATTGGGGTCAACCCAAATGGTCAAATTGACCAAAGTCAACCTTAACCTAAATTTAGGTCAAAATGACCTATGTTGACCAAATCAAGCCCAATCCTCTTGGGCTAGACACAATTGAGGTGGTCCACAACCTAATGGGGTTGAGTGCTACTGAATAGTCCATTCAATTTTAGGGAAATCATCCAGGAGAGAGAAAACTTAAATTGAAAGAGAGAGAGAATGGATGGAGTTAGCGGGAAGGAAGAAGAAACCTCCCATCTTCTCCATTAATGGCACAGTTCATCTCCTCTTGGGGAGAGGAGAAGTTTCCAGCCTTCTCCTGGCCACATTGGTGCCCAATTCATTCCCCCCGTATGAAACCAAAAATCACCATTAATGGTGTTAATGGCAATTGATGCCATGGCTCCTCCCCTCACCTAATTGAACTCTTTAACATCTTCAGAGGTCAGAAAGGAATGAAACCCCACTCTTCCCTGAAGAAATCGAGCTCTCCATGTGCAAATCGACATGGCACCAAAAGAACCACCTCCGGCAATGGAAACTCACCGGAATACGCGACCTCAGGCCACCACACATGTCCGATCCGCTTCCTCTCCTTCAGTGCTAGATCTTCATCTGATTTGCGGCTTGATTCGAGCCAAATCGGGCTCGAATCAAGCTCCCGAAAGGGCTCATTTCAAGCCCTCTTTAGCCCACTAGAACACCTTATTCCAGCCACCTCCGGCCGGCGAAACACCGCTAATCGCCGGCCACCACCTCAACGGAGGTGGTGGTGGCATTGGCTGGCCGGGGCGGCGCTCAGGTGGCCGGGAAAATGAGGTGCAAGGCAGCCCAGGATGGGGCCATCCTAGCCGTTGGCTGGAGGAAGAAGATGAGTCGGAGCCGCTCGTCTTACGCCAAGATTCGTGCAGAATCATTTCATATGATTAAATAATTTATTTCCTTTCTATCACACTATTTGCAGAGTTTTGTTTTTATTATTAAAAATACTTAGGCCCCTCTGATGGAAAAGTGGCCAACTTCAAAGTTGTAGCCCTTGATGTGAAGTTTATTTTAAAATTTGTTTCAGCCCAATCGGAGCTCAAGCCGCCAGGCCGCGTGACTTCTCTCCTTTTTTTTCTTGTATCCCGTCACCTCCTACCCGATTCTCCTGTATCCGGGCAGGCGGTTATTTTATCCCTGCCCATTTGGACAGGCCCCCGAGCCTATAAGGGGGGGGGGGGGGGGGGGGGGGGGGGGGGGCGATGTTCCTAAGACACGCACACTCGAATCCAGAAGCTCGCTTGTTAGAGCTGCGGTCTCGAGTTCACTGTCTTGCGGTTTGCTGCCCACCCTACTTCTTTCCTGCTTAGCCTTGTAACCCGCTGTAAACACTTCTTAAATCAAGGGAAAACCCATCACAAGAGTGGCATTTGCTGTGACGGATGAAGTCTGATCTCGACCGCTGCTAGCGGTCTAGTTTCTCTAAGTTAATAGTAACCGACAACCCGCAACCTCCTCTTTTCTCGCTTTCTTAGCGTCGACCGTGGAGGTGCAATTTCGGCATCAACAGGTGTTACAGTGTTCAACCCCGTGTTTGCCGAGGAGTAAAATGACGAATCAGGCTATAGGCAAAGCATGTTGGGCCTCACCACCCTGCGACAAGCGAGCCGCGAGGACTATCCCCCTGTGAAGTGCATTGCGCGAGGGCGATGCAAGTGTATATTCACCGCTTTGGGGTGCATTTGTATTGCTAGGGGGCGAGCGATTGGCGCCCTCACGGGCCGCTCGCATAGGGAGACCTCGCGAGGCCGGCTCGCGAGAGGACTGGCGAGTGGCGCCCTCATGGGCCACTCGCCCAGCCAGTGTCCAGGGGTCAACTTACAAAAATACCCTTGGTGGGCTGCCAATAGCCCTTCAGAACATCGGAGTTTGGATGTTTGCAGACCAGTTTGGCATGCGATTAGTAAAACCAAAAAGGCAGAGTTACGCTATTTGTAGACTAGATGAGAAAAACTATATATAGACCCTAAAGGGCACCTTTGGAGAGGACTCCACTTCTTTGGCTTTCTCCTTCTTAGGATACCTTTGGTCAGCTCCTCAGGCTCTCCAAGGTGCCCAACTTTAGCTATATGACTTGGGAGGGGAAGTGCTCTAAGATATTTCGGGTGTGTGGTGGGACCTCCATGTTGCCGTCACGGGTCATATTTAGCTCTAAGTCTTCGGTCAGGTTCTCCTACGGGATCAGAAAGTGCTAGCTGCCCCCTTTCAGGGGTCTGAACTCCTCGTTGTGCCGATTCTCGGTTCCAACTTATGTCATATTACAATCCAGGAATTTTGTTTTGGAATTTTTGGAGTTCAAACTATTCCCCTAATGTCAATAATTTAATTTGTCACTATGGGTTACAAATAAAATAAGTGTGACAAAATGACTTGTGAAAAATATGAAAAATTGTCAATATACTTTTTAGATCAAAATGAACATTTGGGATTTTTATTTCAATTTTTGGATAATCGAAATCAGTAGCTCCTTCATTATGTGGAATATTCATGACTTTTAATAACTATTTATTACTAGTGGAAATAAATGTTGGAAAAATATGAACCTCTGTTAGAATACACACATGACCATTTATAACCACCGGAGAATTTTTGGGTATTTATTTGATGTCTGGAATATTTTATATTAATGATAATATGTTTATGGCTACATTTAGCACAATTTGATTATGTGATTATTTCTGTCTGGAAAATTATGAAATTCAATAGGAGTTCATTTTGGATCATTTAAGAGCCCTGGAAATTTTCCAGTAATTTTTAGTTGATTAAAGTTGGTGATCCTTAGTAAATATTGTTTATGCCCCAATTTTCGTATGATTCATTATTGGCAGTAGATAAATTAAAAAAATTACCAAATTCTAGAAATGTTTATATTTAACCTAAGTGAACCTCTGGAAAATTTTGTAGTTTAGATAACCACCAGGAAACAATACCTGTGTGTAAGACCCCCTTTTTGCATTGTTTTCCGGGTCTTATCGCCCATAACCGCTGCCTTGCGGTGACACCAACCTATGGGATGGTCGCCACTACAAGATGTCGATCCTACTGGCTAGTTGATACTAGTTTGTAAGACCCCTTTTTTTTTGCTTTGTGCACACCATTTCCAAACATATAAGGTTCATTCAAAAGGGAATTCACCAAATTAAGGTTCTTGGACACCAATTAGTGTGAAATGAGGCTAGGTTAGGTCAATTTGGGTCCATTTGAGCTCTTTGGCCCAATTTGAGCTATGTGACCCCCAATGTTGGTTTTGACCTAAACCAAGGGTTTGACCTGACCCAATGGGTTATTTGTGAACCCTTAATCTCCTTAAGGGATTAGGAAGAGTTGGGTGAGGTCAATTGGGTCATTAGATGGCCACGGGACTCTAAATTAAGGAGATATAACCAAATTAGGGTTTGGTTGACTTTTGACAATTTGACCAATTGGGTTGACCCCAATGGGTCCATAGTTACCTATTGGTCTCCTTGAAGGATTATGAGGGTCAGGGTGAGGTTATATTGTCATATTGAAGCTCATTTCGTTAACCCTAGGCTAGGTGACCTGAAATTACTAAATGCAGGCCAAGGTGTTTTGATCTTGTCACATAGACATCTAAGGCCATTTTGGGTAAACCTAGACTTATGTCATGAAACTTGTCATGACAAAATTCTCTTGGGGGGCCTAGTAGGAATGGGGATGTTACATTACGTAGCCTCGCTCTAACAGTTCCTGCAACTAAACCTTTACTCAAGACACTTCCTTTAGCACTATACGGTACCGTGAGCATGACACATGCTTGGACCCCGACACTAGCTCAATACAAAAATCAATCTCCCGCTGAGGCGGAGCCCCAGAGAGTTCGTTTGGAAACACGTCCGCGTACTCTTCTACTATTGGAACATCACTTAAATTGGGATTGGGTTTCGAAGCCTCTAACAAAGTGAAGAACAATTACATTCCCTTCCACACTGCCTTGACCACTTGGAGAGCAGACGTTATCATTGTAACTGTACAACCCCGATATTCGCCAGGCGAAGAGGCTCGGTTTGAGAAAGCAATAGGATAAAAGAAGTAATAAGAGGTTTCATGCCTTAGGGCCAAAGAACTCGCGAGGCAGACCTTGGAGAAGTCTCTCTCGAAGTGATCGCAGAGAGGCGAGCGAGAAGGGTCGGCGAGACAAACGCTCGCAGGCAGTTTGAGGAAGTTTTCTGAGTTCGACAAAAGGAGTACTGCATTCGATGAACTCTCCTGTATTTGTCGAGCTCACCTGACTTCGTCGGGCCCGCCCCTGTTCGGCGAAATCATCAGAAGTTAATAAAGTGTTCTATGCTCATTAAAGCCAAAGGGACGGCCTCGCAAGAGGAGTCGCGAGATCCGGACCTCGGCAAATATCTTCAAGAGACTGGACCATGCGAGGGCTGACAAACCAATATCTCCCGGGCCGCTGGCAGAAGAGACCTTTGTTCAGTAAAGAGGTGTTCAGCGAAGCGTGTTCAGTGCGCGACAAAGTTAGCTCGCGAATTTAGAAGCCTCAACGTCCAGCGAGCTCAATTCTGCGTTCGACAAATGTCGAACAGAGCTCGGCATTCATCGGACGGCGCCCGACGAACAAAATATGTTCTATAGCGGCGGTCGACAAACTGCCCGTCTCAGCGGTCAGCGAATAACTTGACGTTCTGTATTTCGTCGAGCTCGTCTGTGATCGGCGAAGCGCCCTGTGTTCGACAAAAGGTGTGTTGAGCTCAATGAAATAAGGAGACGGTTGATAAGAAGGATTTATGCTTATTTTAATTATAGTATTTAGGTTAAGTTTAATATAATTTTGTAAATATTATTTATATTTTAGTTAAAAATCACTTCTTTTATAATTTTAGTTCTAAATATAATTGTATTTTTGTTTTGCAGATTTTTTGGAGATTTTGGTCAAATTTCATAGTACACGCCCTAGGTCACGCCCGTGACCAAGGGCGTGTAACATTAAGATCAGTCCAGGAGTTGTTGCCGCGCATTTGAGCTAGTCCACAGCAAGTCACGCCCTCGGTCACGCCCGTGACCCATAGTCACGCCCGTGACCAAGGGCGTGTAAATTTAAAGATCACTTCAAGCTTTCCACGTGGACCTGTCAGCCACCGAATCCAATGTTGACCCAAGTCAGCCCCGTGACCCAAAGTCACGCCCGTGACCCAAAGTCACGCCCGTGATTTCCCGCGTGATCCCTGCTCCCTGCTGCGCCGAATTCAAGCCCATGCCGCATTGATGGAGTTGACCCCAGTCACGCCCGTGACCCATGAGTCCCGCCCGTGACTTTTTCGCGCGTGATCGCATTTCGCTGCAGCGCCGCACTCAAGCCCACGCCACATTGATGAAGCCGCCCAAGTACACGCCCAGGTACACGCCCGTGACCAAAGTTACACGGGCGTGTAATGTCCTTTTTCGCGACACAGCCACGCAAGACCCACGCCGATGTCGCAGCCGTGCAGAACAAGTATTACACGCCCTAGGTCACGCCCGTGACCGAGGGCGTGTAACCTGGAATTTTTTCCTATAAATTCAGAGGCTCCCCTCCAGCATTCCAGCCCCTTCCCCCTGCCCATTTGGGCTGTTCTTGTATAGTTTTCCTTATTTTTCATGTTTTAGGTTTAGATTTAATTTCATGTAATTCTCTTATTTCCTTTTTAATGTTTTGTTTTCTCTTCCATGCAAGGTAGCTTAGCTTTAATTTCATGCAATGTAATGTAACTTTCAATTTATGTAATCTTTTTTTTTATGAAATGAAATTTTGTTATCTCTTTCTTTTATGCAAACTCTCTTTCTTCCTCTTTCTCTCTTTTTCTTGTTTTAATTTTTCCTTTAGCTAGTAAATAGTTATTCTTGATTCTAGCAAGTTTTGAATCGAAATTATCTCTACACCTTATTATCGCATCTTCTCTCCTTCGATTTATTCTCGAAATATAACGATATCGAGTTCATATTCCGGTTATGAATTTCGGTATTTGTTTTCGTATTCTAGCTAGCCGAGAGGACGTGCGTATGAATCGATCACTCGAGAATAAAAAGAGTTGCACGCACCCCTCGAGAGAGGATGACGTAAATCTTCTGGATAGGAGTCAAATCCTATAGTGGGATTCACAGCGTAAAGCAAGTCTTAGGTAATCAATTATAGGACGAGAGTCCGGTTGATTTTTCCTAAGCTTAGTTGGGCATTAACCTCGAGAGAGGCATGTTCGAGCTTCGGGAATCCCCACGGTCAAGGCTTAGAGTTGAATGATAGTATTTATCTTTTAATTTCATTTCAAAGCGAGTTTTAATCAAGTTTTATTTTCTTTATTTATTTTCGTTCTCTTTTATTTAGTAGTAATTTAGTTCTCTTTTCCGCTCTCTCTCCGATAAAATAATAGTCCGCTTTCTCGAAGTAGAAGTACTCGACAAACCCGAGTTTAATACGACTTTGGTATTTTTATAAAATATCATATATTATATACGATAAGGTACACTTGCCTTCATCGAATATAGTTTTGGAAAATATCATCAATCTTCTTCGCATTTTTATAAATCATAAACCCTAAGAAGAAGAAGTTTAATTTTTCTTATCAAGTTTTTGGCGCCGTTGCCGGGGAATATTTTTTCGATATTTTGAAAAGAGAAAGCACTATTACTTTTATCAAAAAATAATAATAATAATAATAATAAGTAACTTTTATGTTTTAATTCTTTTGATTTTGTGTTTTGTCTTATGGTTTTGAAAGAAAATTTTTGCAGGTAATCGTGATGGTCGTCCGTCTCCATCAGGGACGTACTTCTTTTCCTCTCCTTATTCTTTTTCTTTCATAATCATGCTCTTGTATTTTCTATTTTATTATTCTCCATACTTAGCTTTCAACATTGGGGACAATGTTGAACTTTAAGTATGGGGGTGTATTTCCCTTTCTTTTAAATTATAAAATCGTAGAAAATTTCCAAAAAAAATTTTGAAAATCACAAAATTCCAAAAATATTTGTGTACATAGTTTTGTAAATAGCTTATTTCCTTTTTATTGTCTTTTACAAAAGAAAAATTAGCTTTTTCAAAAAAAAAAAAAAATTTAGTAAACCCAAAAAAATTCAAAAAAAATTAGATAATCGAAAATTTAAATTCTCGGAAAGGACGCCTTGGGCTTGAATTCCCATCACAGCCTCTAGTACCTTGCGAGCCCTTCACCGGGGCGACCTCGGGAAGTCTAAGAATTAACAAAAAAAAATTAGGTTTTTTTTAGTTTATGTTTAGCATTTTTAGTATTTATTTCTTATCCTAAAAAATTCCAAAAAAAAAAAGATAATATTAAAAATTCCAAAAAAAGATAATATCAAAAAAATTCCAAAAAAAATTATTACATAAAACTTATAAAAAATCCAAAAAATATAATAAGCCCTTACTTTGGTTTTTGTCATTTCCAAAATCATTTTGAGTTTATTTATAAGCATTTATACTTTTTTATTTGCTAATCATTTATTCTATCATGGTTTGCTAAATCTAATTTCTGTTTAAGTGATTTAGTGTTAAGAAATATTTTATGATTTTAATTTGATTAGAGGTATTTCTTTAGCACTTCTTCTCTTTTATTTTAAATAGTTATAAATTTTTAGTAATCTTGCTTAAACACCTTTAGATTTTAATTATTTCTACCTCAAGCTTTTAAAATCTTAGGAAAGTTTAAAGTACTAAAATTTGCTCTCAAAATAATTTAATTTATAAGCTAGAAGTCTTTTCTCTACCCTACCCCTTTGATGGCATAAAAAAAAGTATTTTAAAAGATCATATGTCATGGGAATAAGAGGATAAAATTCATTAGTCCCTAAAACATATGCACTCAAAATATTTGAAAAGATTATATGGCATGGAGTAAGAGGATAAAATTCATTACTCCTAAACCATATACATTTTGGGTTGTTGTTAGAAGAGAAAAAAAATATTTACTTAAAAAAAAACCACTTTGGTGAAATGGAAAATCCATCACCTTCATTCAAAGATCTCTTCTTATGCCAAAATTTATGAAACCCCCTCCTAACCCAATATCTTTGATCTAGATTTAAATTATGTTATGGAGAGAGCAATACTTAGTAAGTTACATTTTTCCTTTAGATTTTTCAAAGTTATGGTTTTTATAAATTTTAAATCTAATTTTGTTTACTTATTACTCAATTTTGTTAACTAGTTAATATTTTTGAGAACTCTTAGCTAAATATTTTTCTCTGATTATTTTAATTTCATAATTTAGGACTTAATTCGTCGATCCTTAAATTTTCTTTTTAGGTTACTTGTGATTCAATAAATTTTTACTCTTAATTAAAAATTTTATTAAATGTCTTATAAATATTTCTCATACTTTTGCTCTGGAATAGCAAAAGCTTAAGTATGAGGGTATTTGATAAGAAGGATTTATGCTTATTTTAATTATAGTATTTAGGTTAAGTTTAATATAATTTTGTAAATATTATTTATATTTTAGTTAAAAATCACTTCTTTTATAATTTTAGTTCTAAATATAATTGTATTTTTGTTTTGCAGATTTTTTGGAGATTTTGGTCAAATTTCATAGTACACGCCCTAGGTCACGCCCGTGACCAAGGGCGTGTAACATTAAGATCAGTCCAGGAGTTGTTGCCGCGCATTTGAGCTAGTCCACAACAAGTCACACCCTCGGTCACGCCCGTGACCCATAGTCACGCCCGTGACCAAGGGCGTGTAAATTTAAAGATCACTTCAAGCTTTCCACGTGGACCTGTCAGCCACCGAATCCAATGTTGACCCAAGTCACGCCCGTGACCCAAAGTCACGCCCGTGACCCAAAGTCACGCCCGTGACCCAAAGTCACGCCCGTGATTTCCCGCGTGATCCCTGCTCCCTGCTGCGCCGAATTCAAGCCCATGCCGCATTGATGGAGTTGACCCCAGTCACGCCCGTGACCCATGAGTCCCGCCCGTAACTTTTTCGCGCGTGATCGCATTTCGCTGCAGCGCCGCACTCAAGCCCACGCCGCATTGATGAAGCCGCCCAAGTACACGCCCAGGTACACGCCCGTGACCAAAGTTACACGGGCGTGTAATGTCCTTTTTCGCGACACAGCCATGCAAGACACACGCCGATGTCGCAGCCGTGCAGAACAAGTATTACACGCCCTAGGTCACGCCCGTGACCGAGGGCGTGTAACCTGGAATTTTTTCCTATAAATTCAGAGGCTCCCCTCCAGCATTCCAGCCCCTTCCCCCTGCCCATTTGGGCTGTTCTTGTATAGTTTTCCTTATTTTTCATGTTTTAGGTTTAGATTTAATTTCATGTAATTCTCTTATTTCCTTTTTAATGTCTTGTTTTCTCTTCCATGCAAGGTAGCTTAGCTTTAATTTCATGCAATGTAATGTAACTTTCAATTTATGTAATCTTTTTTTTATGAAATGAAATTTTGTTATCTCTTTCTTTTATGCAAACTCTCTTTCTTCCTCTTTCTCTCTTTTTCTTGTTTTAATTTTTCCTTTAGCTAGTAATTAGTTATTCTTGATTCTAGCAAGTTTTGAATCGAAATTATCTCTACACCTTATTATCGCATCTTCTCTCCTTCGATTTATTCTCGAAATATAACGATATCGAGTTCATATTCCGGTTATGAATTTCGGTATTTGTTTTCGTATTCTAGCTAGCCGAGAGGACGTGCGCACGAATCGATCACTCGAGAATAAAAAGAGTTGCACGCACCCCTCGAGAGAGGATGACGTAAATCTTCCGGATAGGAGTCAAATCCTATAGTGGGATTCACAGCGTAAAGCAAGTCTTAGGTAATCAATTATAGGACGAGAGTCCGGTTGATTTTTCCTAAGCTTAGTTGGGCATTAACCTCGAGAGAGGCATGTTCGAGCTTCGGGAATCCCCACGGTCAAGACTTAGAGTTGAATGATAGTATTTATCTTTTAATTTCATTTCAAAGCGAGTTTTAATCAAGTTTTATTTTCTTTCTTTATTTTCGTTCTCTTTTATTTAGTAGTAATTTAGTTCTCTTTTCCGCTCTCTCTCCGATAAAATAATAGTCCGCTTTCTCGAAGTAGAAGTACTCGACAAACCCGAGTTTAATACGACCTTGGTATTTTTATAAAATATCATATATTATATACGATAAGGTACACTTGCCTTCATCGAATATAGTTTTGGAAAGTATCATCAACCTTCTTCGCATTTTTATAAATCATAAACCCTAAGAAGAAGAAGTTTAATTTTTCTTATCAACGGTCTCGCAGGAAGGCTCGCGAGACCAGACCTCGGCAGATACTGCCAGAATGGGCCAGCGAGGTCCTCGCAGAGCGATCGCCTAGGAGAAGCATCGCGAGTGGGACTCGCGAGAAGGCCTGCGAGAGCTTCAGCAGTAATGTTCTCGCAGTTCCATACCCATAGGTTGATTGGGCCAAATCACCCTTTTACCCTCGGTGGTCTGCCTTTAGACTCTCCGAACAGCGGAGTTTGGCGGTTAGCAAACCCATTTGGGGTGCGGATAGTAAAATCAAAAGGCGGAATCCTGCTATTTGTAGGCCAGACCAGAAAACCTATAAATAGGACCTCAAGGGCACCTTTGGAGAGAGGTTCACTTCAGCTTCTCTCTCCTTAGGATTTCCTTGGTTAGCATTTCCAGAGCTCTCCAAGGTGCCTGAGTCTCAGCTTTGGCTTGGTAGGGGAAGCGTTCAACGATCTTCCGGGTTAGTGGAGGGACCTCCTCACTGTGACTAAGGTCTTAGTCTTTTTTCTAGTCTTCAGTCTACCTTCTCTGAGGGATCAGTAAGGGCTATCTGCCCCTCATTTTGGTGAGGGCCCGGAGCTCCACTAGAGGTCGAGCAATTGGTTTCAACATTTTGGTGCGGTGAGCGTGGAGCGTGGCTGATCCAATAAAGTTTCAAGGAGCAGATATGACAGGAGGCGAGGATCAAGGCGAGGAGTTCAGCGAGTCACCACAGGTGGTGACACCGAGGATGTTCGCGGATTTCAGGAGGGAGGTGCTTGACACTTTCAGGATCACGGTCGCGGCACTGCAGAGTGAGTTCGTGACCCTAGCACCTCAGGCAACCCATCACCCAGCAGCGATTGGAGAGAACGCCCCGGGGGGGGGGGGGGGGGGGGGGGGGGGGAGGGCCGGAAAGGAAATCTCCGGAAGTTCCGTTCAAGACTTGGAGGGGCGAGTGCTGTTCGCCAGCCCGACAAGCTCTGTACCGGCTAGCTCTGTGCCGGCGAGCTCTATGCCAGCGAGCACTGTGCCGGCGAGCGTGGCGCAGGGCAGCGCGCGCCCGGAGTATGTGGTGACTGTGGAAGTGGTCCAGGCGAATACCGTTCTCGCGAGCGCAGTCCCCGCGAGCCCGAGTCTGGCGAGAGAGCTTGGGGGTCGTGTGGAGCGAGAAAGGGTGGCAGAAGGGGGAAGTCCCTTCTGCGAGTTGGTACTTTCTGCACCTGTCCCAGCAGGGTTCGGAGAGTTGGACAGGGTATACTACAACGGCAGGGATGACCCTATCCAACATCTCCAGTCTTTTGAGAACTCGGTCTCTATCAGGCCGATGTCAGATGCTTTCAAGTGTCGGCTCTTCGCCGTCACTCTTAAAGAAAAAGCTAGGGACTGGTTCCACCAGCTCCCTACAGGGTCGATCTACGCCTTTGAAGATTTGCGCTGAAGCTTTCTGTTGCGGTTCTCAACTTCAAAGAAAAGGAAGAAGGACGCCGAGTCTCTCTTCAAAGTGAAGCAGGAACCGAAGGAGTCGTTGGCTCGCTATGTGGACTGGTTCTAGGAGGAAGTGCTGAGGGAAAGTTTCTTCAAGATGGCTCTAAAGTGGAAGGCCCCTGTCTCCTACGAGGAGTTAATGGAGAGGGTGGCGGAGGAAATCGAGAATGAAAAGGCCAACCCGGAACTCACCAAGAGGCTAGCAAAGCTCAGTGAGCCGGAGGTCAGGCAATAAGAGGTGAGGAGAAGGGAAGAGCCCAGGGTCCCGGAGGGGGAGTGGAGGCATCATGGCGGAGGAATGCAAGGCCAGGGAAGGGGTTACGCCCCAGGGAGGGGTAACTTCAATGGGGGTCAAGGAAGACCCCATCAGTTGGGATGGAGGCAGGGTCCGAGGCTGATGCCTCCTCCACCACAGCAAGCCATGGCGATCAGGCGGGGAAGAGGAGGAAGAGGAAGGAGAGAAGAGGCGAGAGAAGAAGCGGGAGCAGGAAGAAGAAGAAGGAATAGGATGGCAGAGGGCGAGGAGGGAGTGGTGACATTGCCGTATTGTGACTTCCATGATGAGGAAGGTCACGCGACGGCCACCTGCCCAGAGTTCCTAGAGACAAAAGGGCCCGAGTGCCCATGCCGCGACAACAACAACCGGTAAGGATTGAGGAGGTTGGGCCTCAAGAGGAGGAGGAAAGGTGTGAGGACCGAGCTGATTTGGGGTCCCGAGGGGGGATCAGAGTGATCCATGGGGGGGGGGGGGGGGGGTAGGGATTGAGGCAACCCGGAAGGTGAGCCTCCATACTATCTACCGTCATAGCGTGGCTTCGACATCCTTAGCCCCGCCCCCGACAGAGAAGATTTCCTTCACCCAGAAGGACATGCCAAGTTATGAGGATCCATTCTGCGATGTGCTGGTCATTCAGATAGCGATCGAGAATTTCACCATTTCCAGAATCCTGGTGGACAACGGGAGTTCGGTCAATGTCATTTTCAAAAAGGCGTTCAATGGGATGGAGGTGGAGCCGCGAAGGGGGTTGGCCTCGGATGGTCCGTTGTTCGGATTCTCCGGGGAGAGAAAAGAAGTAGAAGGGGGAGTGGGACTCCACGTGGTCTTGGGGGGGGGGGGGGGGGGGGGCAGTCCGGGAACTGCCGCTTTGTCATAGTGGATGCTCCCAGCAGCTATAGCGCCATCTTTGGAAGGCCGCTCATCAGCGCGTTCCGCTGTGTCCCCTCCACATTCCACCAGTGCCTTAAGTTCAATGACGGAGGAGTCCAAGTCTGAATCAGAGGAGACCCGAAGGTAGCAAGGCAATACTACGTGACGGCAGTCAACACTATCTCTTGGATGGGAGAGGCAGAAAAATGGGACCAGGAGGTGGGTGAGCCGGCAGGGCTTGGAGGAGAGGGCCAGAAGGAGGAGATGGAGCAGAGGTCCGGAGAGCTGATGGAGGAAGGGGAGGTAGAGGGACAGGCCTCGGTAGGGGGGGGGGGGGGGTAGAAGAATTGATGGTGGTCGGGCAAGAAGGAAAGGAGGGTGATGTCGAAGCACTCGCTAGTGGCGAAGAGAAGGAGGGAGATTGGGGAGAACAGTCCCTGTTGAAGTCCATGGAGGAGGTCGTGGAGCTCGAGGTCACCACCCGAGCCGGTGTAGTGGAGAAGGTTAGGGTCAGCGGGGAGCTCGGCCTGGAGGAGCAGAAGCAGATCCTAGTCTGCATTCAGGAGAATGTAGATGTCTTCGCTTGGAGCGCCGCGGAGATGCCCGGGATCGATGCGGATGTGGCTTGCCACCGCCTCAATCTTGACCCCGGCACCCATCCCATCCGTCAGAAGAGGAGGGCCATAGCAAACAAGCTGGAAGGACCCATCCGAGAGGAGGTGGGTAAGCTCATTCAGGAAGGGTTTGTATCAGAGATCCAGTATCCAGGCCGGGTCTCTAACGTGGTCATGGTGAAGAAGGGGGGAGGTAAGTGGAGAATGTGTATCGACTTTTCCTTGCTTAATAAATCATGCCCCAAGGATTACTACCCTCTGCTTAGAATCGACGCGCTGTTTGACTCAGCCGTCGGTTTCCCTATAATGTCTTTTCTAGATGCTTTTTCAGGTTATCATCAGATTCGCATGCATCCCCCGAACATCAAGGATGTCTCCTTCATCACGGGGGATGGGTGTTATTGTTATAAGATTGAAAGTGGAGGTTTAGTTCTTATTTATCTTATTAAAAGATCTTGTTTAAGTTTTTCTTTAAATTAATGATATATGTATATATGTATGCTGAGTGAGGAATAAAATCAAGCACTAACAGTGCATAAGAAAAATCACAGCACAGCAGTAATAAAAGTAAAGTAAAAACAAGCAAAGTCAGATGACACAAAATATATAGTAGTTCCCCTCAACTGGGTACATCTACTCTTCTACCCACTAGTAGGAATCCACTAGGAGGTTGTTGATAAGGTGCCCTCACACCAGGTGAGCTGTTGATAAGGTGCTCTAACCAAACTGCAGGTTTTTGCTAAGGTGCCCTATCACCGAGATTAACTTTTGAAGGGAGTTATAACCCTGTAGAGGATGGGGTAAGGAAGAAAAAATGAAAAACAGAAGTTATATTGTTCTTCTCTGTATAAGAAGACTCTTGAAATCCTGATTTGAAGTTGAATGGATATGAATATGATGTTGAAGAAGGCTCCCCCTGTCTGATTAGAGTTGATGACAGCTTGTGGATAGAGCTTCTTCTTTTAACCACTTCTTCCTTCTTTTGCAGTGATGATCCTGAGCAAGTAGTTGTGATTTGTGTCTTAGGATGTTTGTAATCTGCAGGAAGATGTTAGCAATGAAGAACAATTGATTTTCTCTTTATTTCTGTCGTGTGTGCTCTGTTTTACTTTCTCTGTAACTGTCCTTTTATAATCTGAGAACCTTTACTCTTATTTTGAATTCTTCTCTTGGGAAGAAGGAAAGAGCTGAGGTCTCCATCAATGCTTTGACTCCTTGAGAAGATAACCCGCTGTTTCTTTAAACCTATTTTGCAACGGCTAATAGTATTGATTGATCTGCAACGGCTAAGAGGAATAGTCAAAAGACAGTTAAAAAGATATTAAAATAATTCAGAAAGAAATTCATCGATCCTAGCTTTGACATTTGTCGGGCTGAGCTCGCCGTCTGATGTACTGAGCGATTGTCTCTATCTTGGAATTCGTAGACCGCTGAAAAGGCTGGATTGAGTTTGTCGAGCGCCGTTCAGAGAATGCCTGGCCGCTGACTGAATTCGTCGAGCGCAGTTCGCCATTTGTCGAACGCTGTTCTGATGAAGATTTGTCGAGCGCTGTATGGCTATTTGTCGAGCGCCGTTCTTCATTCGTCGAACGCAGAGAGCTTATATTAATTGCTTAAGTATATTCTCCGATTCGATCGCATCATATTTAATTTATGTTTTCTTAGATTTCTAAGTTATTTAGATGACTTATTGATAAGAGAATGGATCCTAACTCAAATCAAAAGCTAAGGTTCCAACAATCTCCCCCTTTTTGAGTTGGGATCAAGATTTAAGTTAAAACCTAGTGGTCTGGAAATCTTCTTTTAGTCCAAACAGCTTTTGATTGAAAATTCTCAAGTGCAACAGCTTATTTCTTGAATTAAAATTTTCAATTGCAGCAACCTATGTAATTAGGATGCTAGCAGTTATAATTTTTATTTTCTCCTTTTCTCTCTCACTTGGGCTTTAATAATTTTTGTACTTAAATTATTTGAGCAACTCTGCTTTCCTAGATTAAGGATTTAAAATTTTCAATTGCAGCAACCTTTAATGAATTTTTAAGGAAACTTTGTCTGATACCTTCTTTCTTAAGAATCCTCCCTATCAGAAGAGACTCACACTCAGTGCTTCTGATTATTTCTAATCAATGCAACTACAGTATAATGCTCAACATAATTTGGAGAAAGTCTATAAGAATATTGAAGTTATCTGACATTAATATTCAAATGAGTTTTATACTTGCTTATTAGGAATGAAGTTTAATGGTGAGAAATTTTTTTTTTTTAATATCATTTGAAGGTTCTTTTAGAAATATATGCTTTAAGAACTTTAAAGTCTGATTTTTGATACTAATTGAAAGTTTTCTTTTGTAGTCGTTAAAATATATGTTTGAAGTTATTTTAAAGTTATTTTGACAATTTTTAAGCAATTCATCCTTAATTGATTTATTTTGTGCTTTTGATTTTTCTTCAGTTTTATTATTCTCAGAAGTTAAATATTTAATTCTTATTAACTTCTTGTTGATTTCCTTGTCTATTGTTATTGAATCTTTGAGTATTAGTTTAAAAATAGTTTTAGAGGTGAAGTTATGATTTGATTTTACCTCATTTACCTTTCCTAACTCTGCTTCTGCATTTGGGATTTGATGTGAGCCATATATGGCCATCATGCAGAAAGCTCTAGCTCTAAGTTCTTCTTCTTCTTCACTTAGGTTTGTTGATGGTTCTGCATCATAAATACAGTTAGTTAAAGAAGTAGAAGAGGGTTCATTTACCATCCTAGAGAGGGAGTTCCAGATTCCTCTTGCAGAAGTGCAGTCTTCAACTCTTTGATGAATGTCTTTTGACATTGACTGAGTTAAGATCTGCATAGATTTTGTATCTGCATCTGTTGAGTGGTCTGATGATGGGGAAGGTCCTTTATGTTTACCAGTCTGCCCATCATCAGCACCAGCTTTGAATTTGTCTGGCTTCATTTTGCAAACACGGGCAGTGGCGTCAGTTTCTCTGTTGGTAGTCTTCTTTGAAGAAGATATATCAGCACCAACATAAACATGCCCTTTCATTGCTCTCGAAGGGGACATGAGACTCGAGGAACTAGGTAATGCAGGTGTAGCTGCCTTTGATGATATGAGGGAAGGTCCTGTCAAAATAGACTTGTAAATTTCTTCATCTATAGCATTCATATATAATTTAATTCTAACTTGCCATAATGAGATATTATCTAAATTAAATATGGGTGGATCTGGAAACAGAAAGGTTTCTTGTGCCATTTTGAAAACCCTAAGAACTAAAAGTGTTAGCCTGTGTGAAAAATCAACACCCTCTGATACCAATTGAAAGTGGAGGTTTAGTTCTTATTTATCTTATTAAAAGATCTTGTTTAAGTTTTTCTTTAATTTAATGATATATATATATGCTGAGTGAGGAATAAAATCAAGCACTAACAGTGCATAAGAAAAATCACAGCACAGCAGTAATAAAAGTAAAGTAAAAACAAGCAAAGTCAGATGACACAAAATATATAGTAGTTCCCCTCAACTGGGTACATCTACTCTTCTACCCACTGGTAGGAATCCACTAGGAGGTTGTTGATAAGGTGCCCTCACACCAGGTGAGCTGTTGATAAGGTGCTCTAACCAAACTGCAGGTTTTTGCTAAGGTGCCCTGTCACCGGGATTAACTTTTGAAGGGAGTTATAACCCTGTACAGGATGGGGTAAGGAAGAAAAAATGAAAAATAGAAGTTATATTGTTCTTCTCTGTATAAGAAGACTCTTGAAGATCCTGATTTGAAGTTGAATGGGTCTGAATGTGATGTTGAAGAAGGCTCCCCCTGTCTGATTAGAGTTGATGACAGCTTGTGGATAGAGCTTCTTCTTTTAACCACTTCTTCCTTCTTTTGCAGTGATGATCCTGAGCAAGTAGTTGTGATTTGTGTCTCAGGATGTTTGTAATCTGTAGGAAGATGTTAGCAATGAAGAACAATTGATTTTCTCTTTATTTCTGTCGTGTGTGCTCTGTTTTACTTTCTCTGTAACTGTCCTTTTATAATCTGAGAACCTTTACTCTTATTTTGAATTCTTCTCTTGGGAAGAAGGAAAGAGCTGAGGTCTCCATCAATGCTTTGACTCCTTGAGAAGATAACCCGCCATTTCTTTAAAGCTATTTTGCAACGGCTAATAGTATTGATTGATCTGCAATTGCTAAGAGGAATAGTCAAAAGACAGTTAAAAAGATATTAAAATAATTCAGAAAGAAATTCGTCGATCCTAGCTTTGACATTTGTCGGGCTGAGCTCGCCGTCTGATGTACTGAGCGATTGTCTCTATCTTGGAATTCGTAGACCACTGAAAAGGCTGGATTGAGTTTGTCGAGCGCCGTTCAGAGAATGCCTGGCTGCTGACTGAATTCGTCGAGCGCAGTTCGCCATTTGTCGAACGCTGTTCTGATGAAGATTTTTCGAGCGCTGTCTGGCTATTTGTCGAGCGTCGTTCTTCATTCGTCGAACGCAGAGAGCTTATATTAATTGCTTAAGTATATTCTCCGATTCGATCGCATCATATTTAATTTATGTTTTCTTAGATTTCTAAGTTATTTAGATGACTTATTGATAAGAGAATGGATCCTAACTCAAATCAAAAGCTAAGGTTCCAACAAAGATGATGCCCTTCGGGCTGAAGAATGCAGGTGCCACATACTAGAGAATGATGGACAGGGCCTTCCGAGAACAAAAGGGGAGAAACTTGGAGGTCTACGTCGATGACCTCATGGTAAAGAGTCGGGACCTTGGATCCCACCTCCGAGATCTTGAAGAGACCTTTAAGACTTTGCGTAAGTATAAGATGAAACTCAACCCCTTGAAGTGTGTCTTCGGGGCTGGCCGAGGGAAATTCCTAGGTCACCTGCTCACCCCGGCGGGGGTGGAGCCAAACCCGGACAAAGTTAAAGCAATAATGGAGTTGGGATCGCCCAGGAACTCGAAGGAGGTTCCGAGCCTTACTGGAAAGCTGGCCGGACTCAGTAGGTTCCTCTCCAAGGCGGGAGACAAATGTGCCCCCTTTTTCAAGGTGTTGAGGGGAAACAAAAAATTAGAATGGACCTCGGAGTGTGAGGAGGCTTTCCAGGCCTTGAAAGAACAACTCACTCAAACTCCTCTACTCCAAGGGCCGAGACCGGGAGAGGACCTATCCCTGTACATGGGGGTAGGGTCCGAGGCAGTAAGCTCGGTACTGATCCGGGAAGAAGGGAGAAAATAGTTCCCCATCTACTACGTCAGCCGAGTGCTGAGGAAGGCAGAGCTCCGGTACCCGATTCTAGAAAAGTTGGCCTTCACATTGGTGGTGGCGTCCCGGAGTCTCCGACCTTACTTTCAAGCACATTCGATCAAGGTAGTGACCGATCACCCACTTCGCAAAGTCATGGAAGGGGTGGAGCACTCGGGAAGATTGGCAAAATGGTCCGTGGAGTTGAGTGAGTTCAATGTTACATTTGTGCCCAGGGCTTCGATCAAAGCCCAAGCGGTGGCAGACTTCATGGCTGATTACACAACCGAAGTATGGGAGCATGAATCTCCCCCCTCAGTGGCATGGAAGCTGTTGGTGGATGGCGCGTCAGGAAAACACTCCTATGGAGGGGGAATCATCTTGGTGAGCCCCCAGGGGACCAAGATCGAGCAAGCTTTAAACATCCACTTCCCGATTACCAACAACCAAGCAGAGTACGAGGCGGTGATAGCGGGCCTGTGGCTAGCTCGGGAAATGGGAGTGCAAGATGTGGAAGTCTCGACGGACTCCATGGTGGTAGCATGCCAAGTCAGGGGAGAGTTTGAGGCAAAGGACCCGACCCTCCTGCGGTACTTGGAGAAGGTCAAGGGGGTCATCGGGCATTTCCGCACTTTCTCCGTCAAGCACGTGCCAAGAGAAGAGAGCACCCCCGCAGACCTCTTGGCCAAGTTCGGTCCCCAAGCAGGGGGAACAGTTTCGGAACTCTTCCAACCCACCATAGAGGAAGGAGAATTGATGGAGGTGGATCAGCGGGTCTCGTGGATGGATCCCTTCGTCACTTTCCTATCATCAGGGAAGTTCCCTGAAGGAGACATAGACAGACGACGCTTCAGGTATAAGTCAGCTTATTATTCCTTGCATGCAGGAGGGCGTCATGTCCTTCGAGGGCAGTGGGCCGGTAGGTGGTCTCGCCTTGCTGGACTGGCGAGACCAAGATATTGCCGAAGTTCCCCTTGACGAAGAGGAACTTATGGGCCTAGAAATGGGCCTTGTTGATGGTCTCGTCGACCTTAGGACCCGAGCCCATGAAGTAGGTGGTCCCGTCCTTGTAGGCGCGGAAGGAGAACAGCTTCTGAAAGGCCGGAAGACTGAACTCAATGCGCTCCTCGCGTAGGTAGCATGCAAAGGCTGTGATCACCGCCATGCCGTTAGGGGTAAGCTGGCCCGGAACAACACCGTAATGCTTGAGCACCTGGCGAGCAGCAAGAAGACCAGGATTAGTTCATATAATGAGCGAGACATGACCTGCAGAGAATAAGAAGCGAGCGAAAGCGATTGTTACCTGGCGAACTTCCGGCCACAAGGGCCCAACCGCGAAATGAGTGGTGGGGATGGCCAGCTCGTCGACAAGCAGCGCGTTGATCGCGTAGTTCTCGCTAGGATGATGCATCTCGAAGGGAGGGGTGACGTAGTCGGCGACTGAGGTGAAGTACTCTTCGTCTGTCAGATTGCAGTGGAAGAAGCTATGCTCGGTGAAAGCCTTAGCAATCTTTCGCTGACCCTCCGACTCGTTAGCATCGCCGCCCATTTCGAAAAACCTGCGAGAAAGGAAGTAGAGCGAGAACGGGAAGGAGCGAGAGCTCTGAAGCAGAGGAGGAAGAAGGGTGACAGTAAATGCGGTGGTTGACTCATCTAGGACAACCTATTTATAGCAAAAGTAAAAGGGCGGGAAGAAGCCCAAGCGTCGGTGAGCGCGGTTAGCCAAAAACATCACATCACGACCGTGGGCGAGAAAAGCCTGCGAGGTTAGTACAAGCAATATCTTTGCGAGAACAGCGCAAGCAAACATAATAGCATAGAAAAGGGGGGGGGGGAGCCGCCACGAGATACATTTAGCGAGAACGGAGACCCCCGCGAACACAGCATATCATGAAAATGAAACAGATATATTAGCAGCGAGCGAGAGCTAATAAAAAGCTAGTAGTAATTATTATCAGACGAGATAAAACTAGTATATGAGTTGCAAACCATTGCGAGATTTTCCAGAATAGCGGCACTCAATAACAAGTAATAAGAGTTCTCGACAACGTAAAAGTTAGCGAGAATCATGGGGCAGCCATTTCCACCTGCCCCCACCTCGCGACCCGGACCACGGCGGTACCCTTGAACTACAATAATCCTCAGCCGCGCGGCCCTCCCAGTCCATGAGGAAGGCATAATCCCTCATCCTCGATATATGCACCTCCGACGTCGTAACGTTCTCATCGTGATCTCGTTGTCTCACGGCCCAGATCCTCGCTCACTCTTCCATCAAGACAGCATGCCTGTCCTCGGCGGCTTCTCTGTCCCGCCTCGCCTGCATGCTGAGGTCCATCAGCATCCGACCATGTTTTCTCAACAACTCTGCGGATCCCCTAAGAAGTCTTCCACCTGGTCAGGAAGGGGGGACATCTCGTCGTCGCCCAACTCAGAATCGGTAGGCGGATTTCAGGATTCTCTGCGAAATATTACGAAAAGGTTAGATAGCGCACTTAAGTTCGCGCAGGGCAGGGGGGTCGTCGGAATGCTTACCCAGAGGGGGGCGAGAAGTCGCTGGGCGGCCCTGGAAGACATTGCCATAATGGGGATAGAGAGATTTACCCAGACCGGGAGGGTAGGCAGCGCTGTTGATCGGAGGGATCTTTGGCGGCACAGAGCCGCCGGTCTCCTCGCTCATCAGGAGTTGGAACCCTGGCCTATCCATAGTTCTGTCGGGAGGAGGCAGAGACGGAGGGCGCAACGCCGGGCGAGTCCGGGGACTTCAGGGGCGAGACTGTGAGAAGCTGGGAATGAAGGTCAGTTGTCAAATGGGGGACTGGCATGCGAGCTTAATGGCGTACCCGCGACACTTTTCCCAGCAAGATTCGTGTCCGCCGGCAGACTTTTGCGAGACCCACCAGCAGGTTTGCCAGCGTCCTCGTTCGGCAAGGCATCCTGCGAGTAGGCATGAATTGCAGACAAACTTATTGACTTAAGCTAGAGGGGTAGCTCATACCTTCTCGTGGAGACGGCTATCCGGGGAGGAGTCCAGCAGCACGGAGCCATCCCCGGTTCGGCAAGCCGCCTTCGCCTTCTTAGTTTTTGGCGACTGAGCGGGAGGCGGCCGATTCATCCAAGCGGGGACCTTGGTCGTGGAGGGTAGCCCGCCATCTCTCACAGCCCTCAGGCGAGCCTCAGCTTCTTCGGAAAGAGGCATCTCCTGGCAGCTACAGTGCGGAGCAAAAGGAAAGAAAAGGAAGTGGCGGCGCACGCCACTAAGGACTCGGGACGATATTTATAGCCCTCAGGGTGGGGCCTACCAAAGATTCCTGACAGATCATCAAGGGGCTGGCGAATACCAGGGGTTGGATGTTTCTTCGCGAGCATAAATATCCTCGCGAAGAGCGGGGATTGAGTACAACCCCGATATTCACCAGGCGAAGAGGCTCGGTTTGAGAAAGCAACAGGATGAAAGAAGTAATAAGAGGTTTCAGGCCTTAGGGCCAAAGAACTCATGAGGGAGACCTTGGATAAGTCTCTCTCGAAGGGCTCGCAGAGAGGCGAGCGAGAAGGGTTGGCGAGACAAATGCTCGCAGGCAGTTTGATGAAGTTTTCTGAGTTCAACGAAAGGAGTACTTCGTTCGACGAACTCTCCTGTGTTCGTCGAGCTCACCTAACTTCGTCGGTCCCGCCCCTGTTCAGCGAAATCATCAGAAGTCAACAAAGTGTTCTATGCTCATTAAAGCCAAAGGGACGGCCTCGCAAGAGGAGTCGCGAGATCCAGACCTCGGCAAATTTCTTCAAGAGACTGGACCAAGCGAGGGCTGAGAAACCAATACCTCGCGGGCCGCTGACAGAAGAGACCTTTGTTCAGTAAAGAGGTGTTCAGCGAAGCATGTTCAGTGCGTGACAAAGTTAGTAGGCGATCTCGCAGGAGGGCTCACGAATTTAGAAGCCTCAACGTCCAGCGAGCTCAATTCTGCGTTCGACAAATGTCGAACGGAGCTCGGCAATCGTCGGACGGCGCCCGACGAACAAAATATGTTCTATAGCAGCGGTCGACGAACTGCCAATTCAGCGGTCAGCGAATAACTTGACGTTCTGTATTTCGTCGAGCTCGTCTGTGATCGGCGAAGCGCCCTGCGTTCGACGAAAGGTGTGTTGAGCTCAATGAAGTCAGGAGACGGTCTCGCAGGAAGGCTCGCGAGACCGGACCTCGGTAGATACTGCCAGAATGGGCCAGCGAGGTCCTCGCAGGGCGATCGCCTAGGAGAGGCATCGCGAGCGGGACACGCGAGAAGGCCTGCGAGAGCTTCGACAGTAATGTTCTCGCAGTTCCATACCCATAGGTTGATAGGGCCAAATTACCCTTTTACCCTCGGTGGTCTGCCTTTAGCCTCTCCGAACAGCGGAGTTTGGCTGTTAGCAGACCCATTTGGGGTGCGGATAGTAAAGTCAAAAGGCGGAATCCTGCTATTTGCAGGCCAGACCAGAAAACCTATAAATAGGTCCTCAAGGGCACCTTTGGAGAGAGGTTCACTTCAGCTTCTCTCTCCTTAGGCTTTCTTTGGTTAGCATTTCCAGAGCTCTCCAAGGTGCCTGAGTCTCAACTTTGGCTTGGGAGGGGAAGCGCTCAACGATCTTCCGGGTTAGTGGAGGGACCTCCTCGCCATGACTAAGGTCTTAGTCTTTTTTCTAGTCTTCAGTCTACCTTCTCCGAGGGATCAGTAAGGGCTAGCTGCCCCTCATTTCGGTGAGGGCCCCGAGCTCCACTAGAGGCCGAAAAATCGGTTTCAACAGTAACACCCTGATTGTAACAAACAATATAATAGTAGGTATGGCCGGGACTTCATGCCATATCGAGCGCATAGACAAAGAGTTACTTAATAATTAACAGCCATAATCTATTTATTAATCATAGAGATAAACACTAGCAGAAGCATTTTAATTCATTAACAAGAATATCCGCTAAAACACTAGGAATGTACACACAACTATTGTTTTGTCCTTAAGGTCTTACATGCTTTTCATCAAATGTGTATGTACGCTACATGGTTTACATACTTCGGCACGCAGGCTGGCAATACATGAAAGCTATAAAAACACTCTGGCCTTCATGGGCCATCCCAGCTTTGGGCTCCTTGCCCGCTATTTCCTGCTCGGCTCATCGGTACCTGAACCTTCCACAAAGAAGCATTAAACGATGGTCAGCTTTTGGCTGACCACAAATGGTGTAACGACCCCACACCCCGACCATCTAGCTGACTGCGGGGCGGCGATATCATTATCCCACAAGCAAGTCATACAAGCAGTACATATATATAAATATATATATATATATAGCAAATGAAAGTGCAACTACACTAATCAGAGTGAAGTTCCAAGCACAATCAATTCGTATAGGTTGAGCATCATAATAAGTGAACCTAGATATGTATATGATGTTGGTTGATCTACTCAAAGGTTCCTTCAACTACCTAAGCATGAGGCTAACAAACATCAATCACAACGTTGGTAGCACGACCTCAAGTTTACATGCTCTCACGACATTGTTTAGGTGAACTCCTGCACGTGCAGTTCCACCGATCCAAGTCTCACCAACTCGGATCCCAATTGAACATTTTAATAATCAAGCAGTTCTGTATTGACTCTTTCCCATGCTAACATCGATGCTCTCCTCAAGATCTCAAGCAGACAATTGGATGCTTTACACAACATGCCTAAATCTGCAAACCAATTGGATTTCTATATGCAAATATATGCCGGGGACAAACACAATTGACCCGGTGGAGGTCATGCACTTTACTAATTAGCAAATGAGACTCTTTTTATGCAAATATATCAACATAAAATAGGACAAGCACGTCCTAAGGCTGGATAGAAGGATCATTACCCTTGACGATCATTTCGGCGCCATGTAGAAGAAATCCAATCGAATGGAAAGAACCACACTGGGCTGCACTCCATGGATCAGAAAATGGATTGCGAAATAGAGCTTCGGAGCTCCAACAATGGCAGCACTAGCTCTCCTTCTTCTTCTTTCTCTTCCACTCCAACTCTAATCAAAAGCTCTCAAATGATAAGATAAGGAGGAAGACTTGTTATCAGTCCTTTTAGTATTAATGGACGGATTGATCTGGAACGTTTGATCACTTTTCATAAAGGATCAGACGACCACAATGCAGATTTTATGAATATATTTTTGTCAGCTACTGTCGGCATTATCGCTAACGCCCAACATTAGTTCTTAAGCGGTGTTCTGACGGTATCCAGAATAATCGGTGTATCGATGTGAATGCAAGTCAATATTTTGAGTGATAGCGACGGTATGACTTACCACCGACATTATCACTAGCGCCCGACGTTAGCGTCTTGTCGATGTTTTGCCGTCGAGACCTCTCGATGACACACTGGAGTGTTATGTCGACCAACTAGAGGGTGTATTCGAATAGCTACCACCAGCGGTAGTATTACCGCTCGGCGTTAGCCAACTAGTCGACAAGCCATCTCGTCGACAAGCCATCTCGCCGACAAGCCATCTAGTTGATACACTAATGCTGACGTTAACACTAACGCCTGACGTTAGATCTCTACCACCAAATTTGCTCTCTTTCTGACCATTGATCATTGGAGTGTTGCAATTCCCCACCCCTTGATAGAATTTTATCCCCAAAATTCCAGAAACCAGAAAGTTATAGAAAGATAGAAAGACTATAAAATGTATCTTAACAGAACAACACGGGGAACTCCTCAAGCATGGTATACTCTCGCTCCCATGAAATCTACTCATGACCGCAATTGTCCCAACAGACTTTGACCATCCTGATTACTTTGTTTCGCAACTGCTTGACTTTAGTGTCTTTAATGCGAATAGGCTTGACTTTTTTCCTTAGACCACTATCAACCGACACTTTAACGTCAACAACTATATGAGAAGGCTCTTGCACTTCCTTCCTCAATACCGATATGCGAAATACATCATGTAAACCGCGTAACTCTGTCGAAACAACAAGTCGGTAGGGAGCTTCACCAATACGCTCTGAAATCTCAAACGGTCCAAGGTATCTCAGACTTAGCTTTTTCAAGCGTCGAATCCTCGATACACCCTTGAATGGTTTGATCTTCAAGTAAACCTAGTCGCCAACTCTAAACTCTGTATTTCAGTGCTTGGTGTTGTAATATTTTTTATGACTATCCTGAGCAATCAACAATTGCTACCAAATCATTTGAATCGTCGAGTTTGTATCATCGACGTCTTTTTTCTTGAACAACTTCATGTCACCTATTTTCGCACCAGCCAAAGGAGTATGACATTTTCTACCATATAGGCCCTCGAAGGGAATCATTTGTATACTCACTTGGTAGCTATTATTGTAGGCAAACTCGATCATATAGGGATGGTCCTCCCACCTCTTTCTGAAATCCAAGGCTCACATTCAGAGCATATCCTCTTTGGTTCTATTAGTCCTTTCGGTCTGCCCATCCATTTGCGGATGGAAGGCCGTTCTAAACTTCATCTTGGTACCCAATAGTTGGAGAATTAACCTCCAATCATTTGATGTAAATCGCCCATCTTGGTCAATTACGATACTACGGAGCACGTCATGTAATCGTACTATGTTATCGATATAAAGTTTTGCCAACTTGTCCATAGAATCGTCCTTCTGGTTCGGAATAAAGTGAGATACATTAGTCAAACGATCTACGATCACCCAGATGGTGTCATTCCCATGCTGTGATCTCAGCAATCCATGCATGAAATCTATCGATATATCATCGAACTTCCATTCCAAAATCGACAAAGACTTCAGAAATCCAGGAGGTCTTTGACATTCGGCCTTCATAAGTGCACAAGTATGACACTTTGCCACGTAGAGGGCTATGTATTTCTTCAAACTTGGCCACAAGAAAAGTTTCTTCATATCCATATTCATCTTTGTGCTCCCTGGGTGGATTGAGTAATTGGTAAAATGAGCCTCGTGCATCAACTCCTCCCGTAACTTCTCGAAATTCGGGATGCACAACCGACTAATTTTCCATAAAAGACCATCTTCGAAAGAGAAATCAGCATTTGACCCATCTACGGTCTCTATCATTCTCCAAGGACTGAGGAATTCAATCCGCATAGTCACACTATACCTCAATCCAGCTCAAGCATGCACTAACAGTTTTTCTCCTATCGACACACGTAATCGAAAGGGACTCCAAGTCCCTGATTAGATACTCATCATATATTTGAATCCAGTTTGCTTACGCAGAAGCCCTTCGACTTAACGCATCTGCAACAACATTTCCCTTCCCATGAGTGTAATGAATATCGAAGGTGTAGTCCCCAATGAACTCCATCCACCTCCTCTGTCGCATATTTATCTCCTTCTGATTTAACAGATACATTAAGCTCTTATGGTACGTAAAGATCTAAATCTTCACGCCAAATAAATAATGATGCCATAGATTAAGAGTGAATATCACGACCGCCAACTTCAAGTCGTGGACCGGATAATTCCTCTCATGCACTTTCAATTGGAGAGATCCATAAACAATAACCTTTCCAAACTGAAGAAGAACGCAACCCAAGCTATCTCTAAGGCGTCATTGTAGACTTCATAGCCTTCCGTACCACATGACAAACACAAAATTGGTGTCGTGGTCAGACGACTCTTTAACTCCTCAAAAGCTCGTGCTCATATCAGTGACCAAACAAACTTCTGATCCTTCCTATTCAATGTCTGGAGAGGTAAGGCTATCCTCGAGAAGTTCTATACAAAGCGCCCATAGTTGCGAGAACCTCCTAAGAAACTTCAGACTTCCGCCATATTTGTCATCACAGGCCACTCCCGTATAGAAACTATCTTCGCCGACTCCACTGCAATACCCTCTCCACTGACCACATGACCTAGGAAAGCCACTAAAGGTTGCCAAAACTCATAATTAGGGAACATGGCATACAACTGACTCCTCCTCATGGTACTCAACAGTGTTCGCAGATGATCTGCTTGCTCCTCTACAAACTGAGAGTAAACCAATATATCGTCGATGAAAACAATCATAAACTATTCCTAATACTCTCTGAACATTCTATTCATCATGTCCATGAATACTGATGGCACATTTGTTTGGCCGAACCACATCACCATGAACTCGTAGCATCCGTAATGGGTACTAAACGCCATTTTGGGAATATAACATTCCTTGATTCTCAACTGATACTAACCAGACTTAAGATCCAATTTCGAATACACAGTTGATCCAACAAGCTGATCAAACAAATCATAGATTCTCATAATCAGTTATTTATTATTGTCCGTCAGCTTATTCAACTCGGGATAGTGGATACATAGACGCAATCTTCCCTCCTTTTTCACAAAGAGGACCGATGCACTCCAAGGAGATGAACTCGTATGTATATAGCCTTGCTCCAGCAATTCTTGCAACTGAACTTTCAGTTCTGCCATCTCTTTTGGTGTTATTCGATATGGTAAGCGTGATAAAGGTTTTGCACCTGGCACTAGATCAAAATTGAAGTCAATATCTCTTTGAGGCGATACTTCAGGGAGATCTTATGGAAAGACATATGCATACTCTGATATGATAGGAATGTCATTCAAACTGTGCATGTGCATCGAAGTCTCCAACAATGTGAAAAACAACTCCGCGCCTTTCCGAACCGCCTTGACCACTTGGAGATCTGACATCAACATCTTGCTTGAGCCTCACATAAAAGAAAATATAGTCCAGCCTTCAGTGTTTTGCCCTAGTGCGACTTCCTTCAGATTACAATTGATGCATGCACGCTGCTTCGAGAGCCAATCTTTGCCAAATATCACATCAAACTTTGATAACGTCAGTATTGATGCTTCCAAGTCAAAACCATGACTTCATATTCGCACCTTCACATAACACTTCCTATCCACACTCATCTTACACCCATTTGGAAGCACTACATCTAATCCATCTTTCGATACAAAAGAAGGCACTCTAATGCGCAATACGTAGTCCTCTGATTGAAAGGAGTGAGTTGATCTAGTGTCAAAGAAAGCTCTCACCAGATAGTTATGTATTAAGACGAAGCCTAATTAACATAAGTTAAACACGTAATCATACACATGGTAGACAGTACAAGAAGAAATGCAAGTTAAATACTAAGTCATACCTATCATGACATCACTATGACATATGGCTTCTTGCTGACCAAGAGAGAAAACTCTCAGTTGATTTGGAGTATACTGGGATGCAGACGACTCCATTGCTGTCCCTTTCTTTTTATAAGAAGCACCCGCCTTTTTGTCCACATTCGGAAGACCACTTCGTCAATCTTGAGCAAAGTGTCCCACCTTGCCGCATGTGTAGCAAGTGAACGAACCTTGCCTAGTTGTCGCTCTCGACGCAACAGAGGCAGTTGGTTCCAAAAACCTAGACTTCTTTTTGTAACTTCAGTACCCAGACTTTGTCAATCTTGGCTCCTTGAACTCTGGTTTCCTCACAGATAGGTCCTTCTTGCGTTGGACCTTTTTCATGTCCAGCTCCAGAGTTCTGGCAGTACTCACCAAGGTAAGAAAACCAAATGTCATCCGGCTTGCTAGAAGCAGCCTCATGTCAACTCGTAGACCTTCATAGAACTTATTTGTTTTCTTCTCCTCGTCCTCCAGCATCTCTCCAACATAATGGCTCAGCCTAGTAAACTCATGGAAGTAATCATCTACCGAGCGATCGCCTTGTGTTAGACTCAAGAATTGGTCTAACAACATGATGCACTGGGCAGTAGGGACGTACAACTATAGGAAAATCATAGCGAATTATCTCCATGAGAGATCAGTAATGTCCTTTCCCGCAAATGTATTCAATTCCACCTCTTCCCACCAAAGCCTTGCTTCCCCGTTTAGAAGGAAAGTTGATAAGGTAATTTTCTTTGCTTCTTCCATCTCTGTAGCTATCAGGGTTCTCTTCATCCTAGAGAGACACTCTTCAACTTCAGTTGTGGATTTTGTCCCCATGAATGATGGAGGATGGAAGCCCAGAAAGTGCTTCAATTGTTGGCATGCCGCACATTTTGCCGCTATCAGTTCTTCAAATTCTCGTGTCACAGCAACTGGCTCAACTACACTAATCGGCTCTAGGGCCACCCCATTGGTAGGAGGATGCACATGCCTTCCTAGTTGTGCATTGATCACAATAAACACGGCTTCAACAACACACTCTATCGAATCAGCAGAAGGAAGGGTTGTAGGCATCTTAGCAGATGCCCTACTCTCTGTAGAGTGATAGGGTTTAGATTTCCCCACACCACTCTTACTCAACTATAATAATGGCACACACAGTTTAGTGACTAAAATCATATCAAAATAGCGAACAAGGAACTCTTAGGTTCCGCAATCAACAAATAACATGTTTTGCTTTTTGTAGTTTCATTCCTAAGTGGACATTCGTTGTAAGTTATTATTTTAAGGCGATGCCCAACATGTGCTCTCCACCCAATAGAAGAAGTCAACCACGAATTCAGAAGACAACAGACCGACCCGTAAGCTGATTCAAAATTTGTAACACCTTAAATGTAACAAACAATATAACAGTAGGTCCAACTGGGACCCCACGCCATATCGAGCGCACAAACAGAGAGTTACGTAATGAAAATCAGCCATTCAATAACTACTCACAACAGAGTTCAAAAGCTAGCGGAAGAATTTTAATTCATTAACAAGAATGTCCACTGCAACACTAAGAATGCACTCACAACCATTGTCTTGGACTTAAGGCCTTACATGCTTTTCATCAAAAGTGTATATACGCTACATGGTTTACATACCTCGGCATGCAGGTCGACAATACATGAAAGCTATAAAAACACATAAGCCTTCATGGGCCATCGCAACTTTAGGATCCTTGCCCGCTATATCCTGCTCGGCTCACCGGTACCTGATCCATCCTCAAAGATGTTGTAAATGAGGGTCATCTTTAGGCTGACCACATATGGTGTAACAACCCCACACCCAACCATCTAGCTGGCTGCGGGACGGTGGTACCGCTATCCTATAAGCAAACCATTCAAGAAGTACATATATTATAAGTGCAACTACACTAAGCAGAGTGAAGTTCCAAGCATAATTAATTCATCTAGGTAGAACATCATAATAAGTGGACCTAGATATGCACATGATGTTGGTTGGTCTACCAGAAGGTTCCTTCAACCACCTAAGCATGAGGCTAAAAACATCAATTACAATGTTGGCACACATGACCACACGTTTACATGCTCTCACGACATCTTTAGGTGAACTCTTGCACGAGCAGTTTCACCAATCCAAGTCTCGCCAACTCGGATCCCAATTGAACATTTTACTAGTCAAGCGATTCTGCATTGAATTTTTCCCATGCTAACAGTGATGCTCTCTACAAGCTATTGAGCTGAACAAAATGGTGCGGGTTCAGTTCAGCAATTATCCGTTGTTTGAATCACTGTGTCTAGGCAAACACAAAGAGGGAACAACTTTACCTCGGCCCGTTCGTCAACAAACACGTTACGTACCTAATCCACTTGAAAGAGAATAGGATTCATGATCTCAACCATCGTAGTGCACTCTACTACGGAATAGGTGGAGAAGGTTTGCATTCTCCCACCTCCACAATGGGGTTTCTACTAAGTGGTTCAAAATTTCCCTTAGTATAGCTTCTCGCTATACAACAACGCATTTCTCAGAGTCTTCTCTGGCACTCAAATAAAGCATCACCAATCCAGACCACCAGTCGCAGATAGGATTCACACAACATGCCTTAATCCGCAAACCAATCGGATTTCTATATGCAAATATATGTCGGGAACAGACACAATCGACCCGGTGGAGGTCATGCACTTTGCTAATTAACAAAGGAGAATCTTCTTATGCAACTATTTCAACATAAAATAGGACAAGCGCCTCCTAAGAATAGAGAGAAGGATCGTTACTATTGATGATCATTTCGGCGCCATGAAAAAGAAATCCAATCAGATGGAAAGAACCGCACCGGGCTGCACTCCGTGGATCTGAAAACAACTTGCAAAACGGTGCTTCAGAGCTCCAACAATGGCAGAATTAGCTCTCCTTCTTATTTCTCGTCCACTCCAAATCTAATCAAAAGCTCTCAAATTATAAGATAAGGAGGAAGACTTGTTGTTAGTCCTTTTATTATTAAAGGATAGACTGATTTGGAATGTTTGATCAGTTTTCATAAAGGATCGGACGACCACAATGTAGATTTTATGAATTAGTTTCAGTCAGCTACTGCCGACGTTATTGCTAACGCCCAGTGTTAGCTCTTAAGTGGTGGTCTGAACTTATCAAGAATAGTTGACATATCGACGTGAACTTTAGCTGATATTTTGAGTGATATCGACTATAAGACATACTGTCGGCGTGATCACTAGTGTCAGAGTTAGCATCTAGTCAAAGTTTTGTCATAGAGAATTCTCGACGACACAGTGGAGCGTCACGTCGAGAAACTAGAGCTTCTATTCTAATAGCTACTTCCAGCGGCTATACTACCGCTCGACATTAGCCATCTAGTCAACAAGCCGTCTCGTCGACAATCCATCTCGTCGACAAGCCGTCTTGTCGACAAGCCGTCTAGTCGATACACTACTGCCAACATTAACACTAACGCCCGACGTTATCTCTCTACTACCAACCTTGCTTTTTTCTGACCATTGAGAATTGGGGTGTTACAAGCGTCTTGCTCGCTCCTCGCATACCAATAAATGTGGTCTCGCCTTCGATGTTCTTTCCCAGTATTATTTCCTTTAGATCATTTTTCTATCTGCGCTCATTCGAGACCCATTGAGCATCACTACCTCTAATTTATCCTTTATAGGGTATAGAAGGCACTCTGATACGCACCATCATAACCTCAGACAAAAAGTAGTGCGATGCTCCCATATGAAATAGAGATCTTGCCAGATAGAATATAAGGATGAAGCCTAACCATACATACAAACGAAACATATAATTACACATGAAGTATAAATCACATTAAGATATAAAATCTAACTGATAATTCATGCTTGAGATGACATCACTGTTGAAACCAATACTTGGTCTCTTGTGGAGTTCGGGGTCCACAAAAGAGGGGGTGACCTCACACTTACTTCTCTCAAGGGAGAGCGCTAGGCCGAAGACTTAGAAAACTAGGAACAAGACCAAGGGCTCAGAGAGGAGGTCCCACCACACACCCAGAAGATCTTAGAGCGCATCCCCTCCCAATCCAATGCTGAGCTTGGGGCACCTTTGGAGGCTCTCTTCCCCCACCAATGAGACCTAGGGGGAGTAGCCAAGAGAGAGAGTTAGATCTGCCTTCAAAGGTGCCCCCTTGGTACTATTTATAGAATTCCTTGCTTGGTCTGCCAATAGCCACAATCTGGCCTATGAGATTCCGAAAATGCCCTCAAGATTGGCCTGCCAATAGCCAAATCCCGCCATTCCAAGGCGTTAAACGCAGACCTTCCCCTCTCTCTGGGGTTGAGCGAGAGGAGCTCGCCCCCCTTGCTGGGAGCGGGGTGAGAGGAGCTCGCCCCCTCCTTGGGAGCGGGGGCGAGAGGAGCTCGCCCCCCTTGCTGGGAGCGGGGCGAGAGGAGCTCGCCCCCCACCCCCCCACCCCCAATTGGGATCTAGCCCCCCCTTGCTGGAGGCGGGGGAGGGGGGGGGGGTCTAGAGGAGCTCGCACCCCTGCTGGTGGCGGGGGCTAGAGGAGCTCGCCCCCCACCTGGGATCTCGCCCCCCCCTGCTGGGGGCAGGGGGTGAGAGGAGCTCGCCCCTGCTGGGGGCGGGGCAAAGAGGAGCTCGCCCCCCCCCCCCCCCCCCCCCCCCCCCCCCCACCTGGGATCTCGCCCCCCTTGCTGGGGGCAGGGGTAGAGAGGAGCTCGCCCCCCTGCTGGGGGCGGGGGCGAGAGGAGCTCGCCCCCCCCCCCCCACCTGTGATCTCGCCCCCCCTTGCTGGGAGCGAGGCGAGAGGAGCTCGCCCCCTCCTCTCTTCCTGTCCTGGAACTTGCTAGAAAATGGTGTCAATAATACTTCATGGGTGTCGGTGACCCACTCGGCGAATACATGGTTGTACACAATCCCCGCTCTTTTCGAGCGAGGTACATGCTCAGAAAGAAAAGTCCAACCCTGCACATTCGGCGAGTGGCGCTGAGAGAAATTGAGAAGACTCCACTTCGTCCCGGTGAAAATTTTCTAAGGCTTTCCGGAGGGGTCTACCCCACCCTGCCGGCTAGTGAGAACCCAGTCAGCGGAACCGTCCGAGGGGATGAGTACCTAGCCTCCCTGGGAGGTCAACCTGCCCTGCCCGGCTAGTGAGAGCTGATGCGCAAATCTCGCACACCGCTATAGGCGGTAGCTAGACTGCAGCACGAAACGGCAGTGTACCGATCGTTCAAGTAATCTAAAACGAGGAGTAATCCCAAGTATCGAATCTCTCAAGGAACACAGTAAGGTGGAGCTAACTATTGAGGAAGGACTTGAGATCGAAGTCCTTTGGTCGGATGGAATGCGGGAGAGTTGGGTTGGCTTTTGGAAAATAAAAGAAAACAACTATTACTACTCATATTGAATGCCGCAATGCATTGCTTTGCTTGGCGGGATGGAGACTAGGCAGGCCTTGAGCGCACTGCGTCGCAAGGGCGGATGGACGAGTAGGCAAGCAGAATCGAACTGTGCAGGCCTTGAGCGCGCTGCTTCGTTAGGCGAATGGATTACACGGGCCGCTATGCCATGCTTCGCTAGGCGGATGGAAGAGTAGGCATACAGATGAGGGTCGCAAGCACCTCGTCAACAAGCACGCCACTAGCAATTGCTAGTGCGGCACACGAACGTGACGGCGGGATGGAGGATGGAATGGGGCGCTCCTCAAATCACATAAACCACAAACATATGGAAAATTACACTAATAATATTTAGGGTTTATGGACATCATTCATATAAAAACATACAAACACACACATCAAATAGAATCAGCAAAAATAACAAGGAGGAGGTAAGATTACAACCGAAGCACGAAGGCTCGTCGGAGATTCACGGCCGGAATCTAGGGTTGTCAATCCTCGTCCGGGCTCGGTCTTCAACTGCCTTCCGGGGTAGAAGAGGGCTGTCACTACCTCCCAATGGACCCGTCTTCTTTGTCAATAGCCTTCAGCCACGATCTTGCCGGAGAACTCCAACGATATAGTGCAAAATCCGTTGAAATGGAGCTTGGAAGCTTCTGAATGATGGAGGAGGCCGAGAGGATGCTCCGGCTCGAGATTGGCGTGAAGAATATGCCCGGAGCTCCTCCCGAAGGTGGGCGGCGATGGACGGCTAAAAGGGCGCGGAACTGGAGCTCTGGGAGCGGGAAAAAAAGATCGATCTAGAATAGGGCGAGACCTGCGGCTTAAATAGAAATTCTGTCAGAAAATGGTCACGCACGGTCGAACGCATGACCGTGTACAGACCGTGCATTATTAAATGATAAAATGTGACCTGGGGAAGACGCTGCACCGCCCGTGCGTTTTGCTTACGCACAATCAACACCGCTCGTGCGTTCAAACGCACGGGTAAAATCCGACGCTCAGAAATCAAGAATACACAGGTCGACCGTGCGTTTTACTCACGCACGGGCGAATCCGCCCGTGCGTTCAAACGCACGAGTAAACTCCGACGCTCCATTTTCAGCCCAGACACAAACGCGCGACCGCAACCGACCGTGCGTCAAGGAAACGCACGACCGGGTGATATGCACAGACATGAATTCTGGGAAAAACGGGACGATCAGGTCACCTGCAAACAAGATATACCAGCTGGGAATACACGTCCAGCATAGAAAAACATTGAAGAAGGGAAGGGGAGCACCATGTGCTTACCCCCAACAACAAGGAGCGCAATTGCACACCGGAATGGGCTTAAAGGTGCACCTAGCATGGAATAGTACATATGAATGAAAACGTGCCTAAAATGTGGTGCATAGACTAGAAATACGGCCCAGATGAGTCCATAAAAGTGTATATAATTGGGACTCATCACACCCCCAGACTTACCTGTTTGCGCGTCCCGAGCAAACAAATCCGGCGGAGTATGAAAATGGTAGTTAGTGAAGGGAATTGCAAAATAGGAGTACGGTGCGAAGTATCATACGCATGCAAATAGAAATTCAATAAAAGGAGATTCTAACTATGCTAACTAATGTACAAAAGTATAAATGCGTAAATAGAGATTTATTTGTACTCAGATGGTGAATCATGAAGAATTTGTGCGGTCGTGCCCGGTGTGAAATAAACAAGCTACTCAGGAGGGTGTTGCTAAAGACCGGAATTCGGGGATAACTCCGCTGAAATCCATCAACGTCGAGAACCATAAGCTTGCCCGGTTACACTCTCTCCACGGCGCTAGCAAACTCAAAAGTTAAATCAATAGGACTTTCAGGTTATAATGGGGCTTAGGTTACAGTATGATATTCAACGATAAACGAGATGGCTACGCAACCCAATTGAGTCAAAAGATAACGTTGTACCAAAACAAGACCAAAAACCATGCTAGTGTGACACACCCCCAGACTTGGCTTGAAAACTGGGTGTGCACACAGCCTACTCCAACAAATACCAACTGAATTTTCTATTACGCTCAAAGGGATTTCTTTTCATTCCAATTTTCTTTTAACTTCATTTTTTTTTCTTTTTCTTTTATCCCCCGGTTGGTTTACAACAATGTTTTCAGCACACAATACATTTTTCTTTCGCATCACAAAGGTTCCAAACATCACACCAAATCAAGAAATATGATATCAGTTAACTCGCTACTTGGTTGCGATAATAGGATAAGTTTCAGGCTTTGGTGATTGAATGAAGAGCTGAAACAAAGGAGGGGTAGGCACAAATTGGCTTGCAAGGGTAAGCGAATGGGTCATGGAAATCAAAGCTCAAACTAGCCAACTAGATGGCCTACATCACGTTTAATAAAATGAGATGCTCTCGCCCATGCTTCAAGAGTCGCTTGGGGCAAGTTCTTAGCCCACGAGAAAGGTAAACCTTCCTTCCGACTCGAGCAACACACAACTAGCGCTTGCTTACACACAACACCGTGCTACCACCAATTTCATTCACATTCACCAATTGAGTATAATAAATTCAAAACTATGCAAAAACACTAATCGTAAATTAAATGCATAGAAATAATCTAATTTTACTTAAATTTCTACTAGAGCATGCGGATGCGACTAGAGCACTGCAAGAGTCAACATCGCACTCCGATTTGCAATTCCTAAGCTAACATCCTATTTCACATTCCAAACCAAGATAAGCGTGAACGGAAACACACACACAAGTAAGTGCGCGCTCAAGTGGGTGGAGTGGTGTGCGATGAAGATGAACAAATAAAATGACTGAAATAGAATACTTCTAGCATGCACTGAGATGTGCACGTGCAGTGGGTACAATAAATATCTCTCCCCCAGACTTAAACTAAACAATCCAACACAAGATAGAACCATGAAATTCAAAATGAAGTCTCGGGAAAGAGAGTACCCAATGCTCAGCAGGTGAGCATACCAGAAGACGCGTGTAAACCAAGACAAAGCTGCAGCATCCGCCAGAAGAATGACCTGCAGGAGTGAGCTCCGCAAAAACAAAAGAAAATGTACACAAATAAAATAAAATACAGCTAACTAAACTAAACAAGATGAAATAAGAAATGCAGGAAAAAGTAAGATAACTACTGGGGTTATTGTCCTCCCAGCACGACTTATTCAAATTTAAAGCAGTTCTAGCTAATGGGTCTATGAAAAAGGAAATGCACAGGTAACTGTTCTAATATGCGTGTCGGTAGCGAGTACCGATACGGCGACAGAACAGTCACGCCTCTACCCGAATATAAATAATACATGCTCGTCACAGGTAGAGGGAATAAAAAGTAAGAAGAGGAGGAATCCTCACTCAACTCACCAAAACTATCCTTGCCCAGCAAGGTATCATCTCCAGGGAGGCAGTAGGAGGAGAAGGCAATGAGTGGGGCTTCCTCTACGGAGGGGGGATCAACCTCCTCACATGATAGGATACACTCATCATTGACTTGAGCAGAATGCTCCAAGTCCTCCTGAAGTACCTGTGAAGACTCAACCTGCACAGGCTTAGATAGAGAAAGGGGATTAAGAAATAGAAAAGAAGAAGAACATGAATAAAAATCAATCTGGGGAGTGATCCCGGTCTCACTCCCAGCAGGATCCAAGAACAGATCACTGTCAGTATCATATGAGTCGTAACGAGGGGAACCCAGGAGCTCGGGGTCCTCGGTGGTGAGCTGGATGTCCAAATCCAAGAAGTAAGTAAATACCTCCTCCTCGGAAAGAGAATCCTCCTCATCCCACCGCGGTGCATCATCGTGTTCAAAGGTATCACACTCCCCATCAGAGAGAATGAAATCCTCATCCCACTTTGGCGCAACCTCAGGCGCCGAATAAACAACCCGCACGACATTATCAGCGGACTCACTAAAGATAGGAGTAGATGAATTTTGCAAGGAATGCGGAGGAACCAGACTGCTCTCATGATCAGAAAATAAATGAGCAGTCGCCTCCGCGAAAATATCCACAGACGCTTCCCCGCAGGAAGAACTAGAATCTGCACACCATACTGGTGCATCCATGAGTTCCCAATCCTCTCCCTGTTGACCATCGAATGAGTGCACATCGTCACTCAAGGGAAGCTCATAAAAGGGGATTGAGGGACCCATGTAAGAGCTGTACGCGGCGAAAGATTCCTCGGTAATCTCCAAGGGCAAAGATCGAGCAAGATGTGCGATGTCAGTGTAGGGGCCAGGCAACACTCTGGTGGGCCTGTCCGCAGTAGTCTCCCGTAAATGTGGGGATGCTGCGTACACGTCCTCAGAGGGGGAAGGATCGCACAGACGAGGGCAATCCTTCACCATATGGCCTAAACGTTGACATAGCAAGCACCTAATACAATGCTCAGCATTTAAAGCAGTCATGGCGTCGATGTATCACGCAAAGTGTCATAGAGGCGACACTCGGCTTCAGAATACATCACAGAAATATGTGGATAAAACAAAAATCAACAATTCCTTGCAAAATAAAACTACACGCAACCAGAATTAAATGAACACATGCTACAGAAAAGCCGAAACTAGATAAAGGAAGAAATGAAATAGAAATATCAAATTTTAACACTAAAATAAACAAAAGAAATGGTATAAACAAAGGGAAAAGGTCTTCTATCTTACAGCTCTCCCTCTCCAGAAAACTCACACGTCTGTGTTCCCCGGCAATGGCGCCAAAAACTTGATGTGCAAATCTCGCACACCGCTATAGGCGGTAGCTAAACTGCGGCACGAAACGGCAGTGTACCGATCATTCAAGTAATATAAAATGAGGAGTAATCCCCGAGTATCGAATCTCTCAAGGAACACAGTACGGTGGAGCTAACTATTGAGGAAGGACTTGAGATCGAAGTCCTTTGGTCGGATGGAATGCGGGAGAGTTGGGTTGGCTTTTGGAAAATAAAAGAAAACAACTATAACTACTCCTATGCAATGCCGCTATGCATTGCTTCGCTTGGCGGGATGGAGACTAGGCAGGCCTTGAGCGCACTGCGTCGCAAGGGCGGATGGACGAGTAGGCAAGCGGAATCGAACTGTGCAGGCCTTAAGCGCGCTGCTTCATTAGGCGAATGGATTACACGAGCCACTATGCCATGCTTCGCTAGGCGGATGGAAGAGTAGGCATACGGATGAGGGTCACAAGCACCTCGTCGACAAGCACGCCACTAGCAATTGCTAGTGCGGCACACGAACGTGACGGCGGGATGGAGGATGGAATGGGGCGCTCCTCAAATCACATAAACCACAAACATATGGAAAATTACACTAATAATATTTAGGGTTTATGGACATCGTTCATATAAAAACATACAAACACACACATCAAATAGAATCAGCAAAAATAACAAGGAGGAGGTAAGATTACAACCGAAGCACGAAGACTCGTCGGAGATTCACGACCAGAATCTAGGGTTGTCAATCCTCGTCCGGGCTTGGTCTTCAACTGCCGTCCGGGGTAGAAGAGGGCTGTCACAACCTCCCAATGGACCCGTCTTCTTCGTTAATAGCCTTCAGCCACGATCTTGCCGGAGAACTCCAAGGATATAGTGCAAAATCCATTGAAATGGAGCTTGGAAGCTTCTGAATGATGGAGGAGTCCGAGAGGATGCTCCGGCTCGAGATTGGCATGAAGAATATGCCCGGAGCTCCTCCCAAAGGTGGGCGGCGATGGACGGCGAAAAGGGCGCGGAACTGGAGCTCTGGGAGCTGGAAAAAAAGATCGATCTAGAATTGGGCGAGACCTGCGGCTTAAATAGAAATTCTGTCAAAAAATGGTCACGCACGGTCGAACGCACGACCGTGTGCAGACCGTGCGTTATTAAATGATAAAACATGACTTAGGGAAGACGCTGCGCCGCCTGTGCATTTTGCTCACGCACGATGAACACCGCTCGTGCGTTCAAACGCACGGGTAAAATCCGACGCTCAGAAATCAAGAATACACAGGTCGACCGTGCGTTTTACTCACGCACGGGCGAATCTGCCCGTGCGTTCAAACGCACGAGTAAACTCCGATGCTCCATTTTCACCACAGACACAAACGCACGACCGCAACCGACCGTGCATCAAGGAAACGCATGACCGTGCGATATGCACAGACATGAATTCTGGGGAAAACGGGACGATCAGGTCACCTGCAAACAAGATATACCAACTGGGAATACACGTCCAGCACAGAAAAACATAGAAGAAGGGAAGGGGAGCACCATGTGCTTACCCCCAACAACAAGGAGCGCAATTGCATACCAGAATGGGCTTAAAGGTGCACCTAGCATGGAATAGTACATATGAATGAAAACGTGCCTAAAATGTGGTGCATAGACTAGAAATACGGCCCAGATGAGTCCATAAAAGTGTATATAATTGGGACTCATCAAGAACCTGGTCAGCGGAACCATCAGAGGGGAAAATACTTTGCCTCCCTAGGAGGTTAACCTGCCCTGCCAGCTAATGAGAGCCCTGTCAGCGAAATTGTCCGAGGGGATGAGTACCTAGCCTCCCTGGGAGGTCAACATGCCCTGCCGGCTAGTGAGAGCCCGGTCAGCGGAACTGATGAGTCCTGATCATATACACATTTATGGACTCATTCGGGTCGTTATTTAGTCAATTCTCCGCACTTTAGCCTTGTTATAGTTTATATTTGATAATCCACGCTAGGTGCACATCTAGGCCCACTTTGGTGTGATTTTTGTGCTTATTGTCATTAGTAGTATTCATGTGCTGTTAAGTGCCACTTTCAGTGGCTAGATCTGTGGTTGTGCGGGAATAGGAGTCGTGCAAGTGTTCCCGGTGCAATTCTGCACAGGAACACTGCGCACGATCGCCGGTTCTATTGCGCACGACCACTGGTCGTGCGCCACTGATCGTGTGCACTTAACCCTTTTTCACGAGTTCTGTTTGGTGCAGTGCGCACGACCACCAACGCCAGTGCGCACGACCACCGGTCGTGCGCCACTGCTCGTGCGCACTTATCATTAAAATTCTGAGTTCTGTTTGCTGTATTGCGCACGACCATCAACGCTAGTGCGCACGACCACCGGTCGTGCGCCACTGGTCGTGCGAACATTTTATTTTATAATTTCATGTCTTGCAGGTTCCACCCAGGCAGTGCGCACGATCGCAGAATTCCAGTGCGCATGACCACTGGTCGTGCGCCAATGACCGTGCGCAGTATTTATTCCAGCGCCTATTTAAACGCCTGTTGCGATTTTTAGGGCATTATCACTTGCGGGAGCGGAGTTCCTGTTCCGTACGCCGTCGACCTCCACCGTGGGACGCCTCCACTTCATCTCCTACGCAAGGGGAAGCCTCCTCCATCCATTCCAAGACTTCCTCCATTGTCCGTGAGTGTTCTCCATCGTCCGTAAGCCTCCAAGCAACCATTCTCTCATTTCGCCCGGTGAGAAGAAGAAGGAACCTGAAGTCGAAGACGACGGAGCTACGTAGGGGGATCATGACATCTCTCTACGCCGGAAGCATAGTCCGCCCGAGTCCGGAGGTAGCCCGACAACCTACCATTCCGGCCGTGAACAGTCGCTAGTCTTCACCATCGGTTATTTCTTTCCTCTTTCCTCCATTGTACTCGTTGAACTGTGTAAACTCGAATATTATGATGATGTTTGTTGAAATGAATGTTTCCTTGTTGTTCTTCATGGTTTGCTTGTGATTCACTCCGTTCTCACTCACTCACTCGCACACGCACGCAAGGTGTTTGTTCCGTGTTAGCAAGAGCTAACGACGGTTGTGAAGAGGTGTTTACGACCCTCACCCTTTTGCGCTAGAACACACTCCATTCCGCCTCACGAAGCACGGCATCGCGGCCGTTGCATCCATCCCACCTTGCGAAGCGGTGTTTTCGACCCGCATCTCTTGTTGTTGTTGTTAAGATTAGGAAACCCAACCAAGAACCCCCCTTTTTCATGTGTGTTTTGCTTGTGTAACAAGAGTCACGCTACGCGTTTCGTTCACCCAACCTGCATTCCTCAAGAGACCGACATTCGGGGAGTCCACTCTCCACATTTATTACTTGACAGCGACCGGTGCACTTGCCGACACGCATCAAGTTTTTGGCGCCGTTGCCGGGGAATGCAGGCGTGTTTCGTCTTGTGTTGTGACTTTCGTTATACGAGCAGTTGTTTTTGATTTTCTTTGTTTTTCTTTTTGTTTGTGACAGTGCATGCAGAGACAAGCCGCAGGGGAGCTAGTACCCTTCGATCCTGAGATTGAACGGACCGCTCGCGCACAAAGGCGCGCGGCTGCCGTACAAGCGGCAATGGGTGATCAGGTAGACCCAAATGATGGTGACGCAAGAGCGCCCGGCGTGGGGCAACATCTGCTTGGAGATGAGCAGGAGGTGGCGAGGCCTCGACCTCGCACGATGAGAGATTACACCACTCCAACTGCTGGGAGTGTGTATCCGGGGTTTGGGCCCAATATTATGAATAATCAGTTTGAGATCAAGCCAGCGATCTTAAACATCATCCGGAACAACGCTCAGTTCTCGGGGTTGGCCAGCGAAGATCCGCATCTGCATCTGGCGGAGTTTTCTGATATTTGCGGAACCTTCCGCTACGCGGGGATTGCTGACGATACGTTCAAGCTTAGACTGTTTCCATTTTCACTCCGCGACAAAGCAAAGGTGTGGCTCCACTCCATTTCGCCCGGGACTGCTGCAACTTGGGATGCCCTCGCATCCAAGTTCCTTGCTAAATTCCATCCTGTGGATAAGATTGTAAGCTTGCGGCGGGAGATCGCCACATTTCGCCAACTTGACCAAGAGACCCTTGCTGAAGCTTGGGAGCGCCTCAACGATCTCCTTCGCCGTTGCCCTGGCCACGAGCTCCAACCATGGAATGTGGTTGAATTGTTCTACTTCGCGATCGAGCCCAACTACAGGGCAATGATCGATGCTGCGGCGGGTGGCACCTTGATGAACCACACCCCTGAGGAAGCCCTTCGAATTCTGCGCGACACTGCCTCCCACAGTACATTCTGGACTGCAGGGAGAAATGCTCCAAGAAGTGGCCGAGGTCTTTTCATGGTCGACTCTCTCCCCTCTCCATCCGCGACTGCTGCTGTCATTACCTGCGAGGGATGTGGAGGCGGAGGCCACCACGCGTATGAGTGTTCGGGGAACAACGTGGCAGGTGACTTCGCACACTTGAACTTGAACGAATCTGTTAATTATGTAGGAAATCAGCCTAGGGGGGCGCCTTTCAATAATGCTTATAATCCGGGAGCGAGAAGTCACCCGAACTTCTCGTGGAATCCAAACACACCTGGCCAACGATGGGCACCGGGGCAGCATCAAAACGATGCTTACGCCTCCGGGAGCCAACCGAGGCCACCACACCCGGATTATAACCAAGGTCCCCCAATCCAAAAAAAGAGTAATTTGGAGGAAATGATGGAGAAGTTCATGCAAGCGGCCAACTCTAATATGGTGAATCAAACTGCATCCATGCGTAACTTGGAAACGCAGTTGGGCCAATTGGCCCAAGTGCTAACCGAGCGATCGCAGGGGACCCTTCCCAGCAACACTGAAAAGAACCCAATAGATCAAGGGAAGAGTCTAGGCGATGTGGTTGAGACTGATCCAAGTGAGTTGGTAATTTCTTGTTCCATCAATAAGGTTGAAACAAAAGCTTTATGCGATTCCGGTTCCTCCCGCAACATCATTGCACTGCAAGATGTTGCGAGATTACAACTTGAGATGAACACGGAGGAAAGGAAATCGCTTGTTCTCGCTAATGGCACTATTATCCAATCTGAGGGGGAAGTGAGAAATGTGGAAGTAATAGTTGAGGGGACGACTGTGGTCGCGAACTTTCAGGTGTTGGGCCCCCAGGAAAATCAATCCATTCCTATCTTGGGCGTGCCGTTCTTGAAAGAGAGCGGCGCCACCCTTGACTTCGCTACGAGGTGTGTTCTCCTACCTAACAAGGCGCTGCAGCCCACTCGCCTCGAAGCTACAGCTGACACATCCACTCCTCCCCCTCTCGTTATTTCTGATGAATTTCTAAGCTGTGCAGGAAAGATACAGGATCAAGAAACAAGTGAAGGAGGAAAGGAGGAGCTCCAATCAGATGAGGAAGAAGAGGTTGACTTCCAGAAAGAGTTCGACTCCGAGAAGAAGGAAGACTGCAGTTCGGGAAACGTTGACTTGGATCTAGTTAGGGATGCTGATTATTTATCTTCTTGTGGTGAATCTTGTAATAAACTATCTAAGCGTTCCATCTCCTGGGCCGATCCGGTAGTCACCACGATGCCGGAAGTGACGCCACCCGCCACTAAGGCGGAAAATTCTGAAAACTTTCAACGGTGGCAGTCTCCGACTGTCACCAAACTTAAAAAGGAAAAACTTCTGCGCGATGCTCGTGCTGCCGCTCTCCGTGGCAAGATGGCGGAGGTTAGGGGAGCATTGGGTAACACCAGTGCTGGCCCTAAAGCCTTCACCTCTCGCCTACGTGCTACGGGAGACGCGCATCATAAGAGAGCTTTTAGTTGATTTGTGTTTCTTCTGATGTGGTGAACTGCTTCTGAATATTTCTCTTTTAATTCCTGCACTTTATAAACAATGCTAATACAGGTATTTGGTCCAGCTTAAGGACGTTAAATGAAAGCGCTACTGGGAGACAACCCAGATTTCCTGATTTCGTATTTCTCCTTTTCTAACTTCTTTTAGTTCAGCTTTTGCATTTGCTTTTGTTGCTTTGAGTTTGTACTTGCAGGTTTTGTGTTTGATGGTACGGATGCTGCAGACTATTCTTGATCATAAACGCCGATCGTCTGGTATGCTCAATTCTGAGCATTGGGTAACACTTCCTCCCCTCTTTTTGCTTCAAATTTCTAGATATATTGTTTAGCTTAAGTCTGGGGGAGCATATGTTGTCACCCACTGTGCACGAGTTGCACTGCATACTAGAAGGTTGTTTCTTATTTATTCCAGTCATTTTCATTGTTTTCATGCTTCACACACCACTTCACCCACTTGAGTGCGTGCTTATCTTTTTGTCGTTGTTCCGTTTAAACTATTTTGGTCGGAATGTGAAATAGATTGTTAACGTAGGAATTATTATTTGGAGTGCGATGTTGACTCATGTAGTGTTCTAGTCACTTCGCATGCTATGGTAGAATTTGAGTAGAACTAGATTTTCTTTATGCATCTAATTTATGTTTAGTATTTCTGCGTAAATTTAGATTTAATATACTCAAGTGGTGAATTTGTATGGAATTGACGATAACCCGGTGTTGTGTGTGTGCGATTACTAGTCGTGTGTTGCTCGAGTCGGGAGGAAGGTTTACCTTTCTCGTGGGCTAAGAACTTGCCCCAAGCGACTCTCGAAGCATGGGTGAGAGCGACTCGTCGAGTTAAACATGATGTAGGCCACCCTTTGGCTAGTTTGAGCTTTGTTATTCCATGTCCATTTCGTTCACCGTTGCAAGCCAAATTTGTGCCTACCAATCCTTTGTTCAGCTCCTCTTCATCCACCAAAGCCTGAAGCCTATCCTACCCCCGCAACCAAATTGTTTTAAACTACGCTCATATTTCTCAACTTGTGTGGTGTGTGGAATCTTTGTGGTTTGAAGAGAAAATAAAGTCTATCTGCTGATTTTGAACCAACCGGAGGATACATAAAAGAAGTAAAATCTGTTAAAAGAAAAAAAAAAGAGAGTATTATGAAAAAAAAATCCTTCCGAGCTAAAAAAAGACAATCTGTTGGTATTTGTGAAGTAGGCCGTGTGCACACCTGGTTTTCATGATGAGTCTGGGGGTGTGTCACACAAGCATTGTTTGTTGGTCTTGAGTGGTGCAGCGTTCTTTAGCTCACTTGGGTTGCGTAGCCATCGTGTTTAACTTTGAATATCATACCGTAACCTAAGCCCCGTCTTATTCCTAAAAGCCCTACTGATTTGACTTGCGAGAGTGCTAGCGCCGTGGAAAGAGTGTGACCGGGCAAGCGTATGGTTCACGACATTGATGGATTTCAGCGGAGTTACTCCTAAGCCCTGATCTTTTGCAACACCCGCCTCAGTGTCTCGTGACTTTCATACCGGGCATGATCGTCAAATTCTTCATAACTCACCAACTGAGTACGTCTAAATCTTTAATTACGCTTTAATACTCTTGTAAATTAGTTAGCATAGTTAGAATCTCCTTCTACTAAATTCTCTACTTGCATGCGTATGTTACTTCGCACCGTACTCCTTTGTGTAATTCTCTATGTTAATTATCGTTTTCACGCTCCGCCGGATTCGTTTGCTCGGGACGCGCAAACAGTTAAGTCTGGGGGTGTGATGAGTCCTGATCATATACACATTTATGGACTCATTCGGGCCGTTATTTAGTCAATTCTCCGCACTTTAGCCTTGTTATAGTTTATATTTGATAATCCACGCTAGGTGCACATCTAGGCCCACTTTGGTGTGATTTTCGTGCTTATTGTCATTAGTAGTATTCATGTGCTGTTAAGTACCACTTTCAGTGGCTAGATCTGTGGTTGTGCGGGAATAGGAGTCGTGCAAGTGTTCCCGGTGCAATTCTGCACAGGAACACTGCGCATGATCGCCGGTTCTATTGCGCACGACCACTAGTCGTGCGCCACTGATCGTGTGCACTTAACCCTTTTTCACGAGTTCTGTTTGGTGCAGTGCGCACGACCACCAACGCCAGTGCGCACGACCACCGGTCGTGCGCCACTGCTCGTGCGCACTTATCATTAAAATTCTGAGTTCTGTTTGCTGTATTGCGCACGACCATCAACGCTAGTGCGCACGACCACCGGTCGTGCGCCACTGGTCGTGCGAACATTTTATTTTATAATTTCGTGTCTTGCAGGTTCCACCCAGGCAGTGCGCACGATCGCAGAATTCCAGTGCGCACGACCACTGGTCGTGCGCCAATGACCGTGCGCAGTATTTATTCCAGCGCCTATTTAAACGCCTGTTGCGATTTTTAGGGCATTATCACTTGCGGGAGCGGAGTTCCTGTTCCGTACGCCGTCGACCTCCACCGTGGGATGCCTCCACTTCATCTCCTACGCAAGGGGAAGCCTCCTCCATCCATTCCAAGACTTCCTACATTGTCTGTGAGTGTTCTCCATCGTCCGCAAGCCTCCAAGCAACCATTCTCTCATTTCGCCCGGTGAGAAGAAGAAGGAACCTGAAGTCGAAGAAGACGGAGCTACGTAGGGAGATTGTGATAGCTCTCTACGCCGGAAGCATAGTCCGCCCGAGTCCGGAGGTAGCCCGACAACCTACCATTTCGGCCGTGAACGGCCGCTAGTCTTCACCATCGGTTATTTCTTTCCTCTTTCCTCCATTGTACTCGTTGAACCGTGTAAACTCGAATATTATGATGATGTTTGTTGAAATGAATGTTTCCTTGTTGTTCTTCATGGTTTGCTTGTGATTCGCTCCGTTCTCACTCACTCACTCGCACACGCACGCAAGGTGTTTGTTCCGTGTTAGCAAGAGCTAACGACGGTTGTGAAGAGGGGTTTACGACCCTCACCCTTTCGCACTAGAACACACTCCATTCCGCCTCACGAAGCACGACATCGCGGCCGTTGCATCCATCTCACCTTGCGAAGCGGTGTTTTCGACCCGCATCTCTTGTTGTTGTTGTTAAGATTAGGAAACCCAACCAAGAACCCCCGTTTTTCATGTGTGTTTTGCTTATGTAACAAGAGTCATGCTACGCGTTTCGTTCACCCAACCTGCATTCCTCAAGAGACCGACATTCGGGGAGTCCACTCTCCACATTTATTACTTGACAACGACCGGTGCACTTGCCGACACGCATCAAGTTTTTGGCGCCGTTGCCGGGGAATGCAGGCGTGTTTCGTCTTGTGTTGTGACTTTCGTTATACGAGCAGTTGTTTTTGATTTTCTTTGTTTTTCTTTTTGTTTGTGACAGTGCATGCAGAGACAAGCCGCAGGGGAGCTAGTACCCTTCGATCTTGAGATTGAACGGACCGCTCGCGCACGAAGGTGCGCGGCTGCCGTACAAGCGGCAATGGGTGATCAGTTAGACCCAAATGATGGTGCGATATGCACAGACATGAATTCTGGGGAAAATGGGACGATCAGGTCACCTGCAAACAAGATATACCAGCTGGGAATACACGTCCAACACAGAAAAACATAGAAGAAGGGAAGGGGAGCACCATGTGCTTACCCCCAACAACAAGGAGCGCAATTGCACACCAGAATGGGCTTAAAGGTGCACCTAGAATGGAATTGTACATATGAATGAAAACGTGCCTAAAATGTGGTGCATAGACTAGAAATACGGCCCAGATGAGTCCATAAAAGTGTATATAATTGGGACTCATCAAGAGCCTGGTCAGCGGAACCATCAGAGGGGAAAATACTTTGCCTCCCTAGGAGGTTAACCTGCCCTGCCAGCTAATGAGAGCCCAGTCAGCAAAATTGTCCGAGGGGATGAGTACCTAGCCTCCCTGGGAGGTCAACATGCCCTGCCGGCTAGTGAGAGCCCGGTCAGCGGAACCATCCGAGGGGAAGAATAATTTGCCTCCCTAGGTGGTCAACCTGCCCTGCCTGCTAGTGAGAGCCCGGTCAGCAGAACCATCTGAGGGGAAAAGTACTTTGCCTACCTGAGAGTTCAACATTCCCTGTCGGCTAAGGAGAGGCCAGTCCGCGGAACCGTTCGAGGGGATGAGTACCTAGCCTCCTTGGGAGGTCAACCTGCCCTGCTGGCTAGTGAGAGCCCGGTCAGTGGAACCATCCGAGGGGGAGAATAATTTGCCTCCCTGGGAGGTCAACCTGCCCTGCCGGCTAGTGAGAGCCCGGTCAGCAGAACCATTCAAGGGGAAAAATACTTTGCCTCCCTAGGAGGTCAACCTGCCCTGCCGGCTAGTGATAGCCCGGTCAGCGAAACCGTCTGAGGGGGTGAGTACCTAGCCTTCCTGGGAGGTCAACCTGTCTTACCATCTAGTGAGAGCCCGGTCAGCGAAACCATCCGAGGGGAAGAATACTTTGCCTCCCTGGGAGGTCAACCTGCCCTGCCGGCTAGTGAGAGCCCGGTCAGCAGAACCATCTGAGGGGAAAAGTAATTTGCCTCCCTGGGAGGTCAACCTGCCTTACCGGCTAGTGAGAGCCTGGTCAGCGGAACCGTCTGAGGGGGTGAGTACCTAGCCTCCCTGGGAGGTCAACCTGCCCTGCCGGCTAGTGAGAGCCCGGTCAGCGGAACCGTCCGAGGGGAAAAGTACTTTGCCTCCCTGGGAGGTCAACCTGCTCTGCCGGCTAGTGAGAGCCCGGTCAGCGGAACCATCCGAGGGGGTGAGTACCTAGCCTCCCCGGGAGGTCAACCTGCCCTGCCGGCTAGTGATAGCCCGGTCAGCGGAACCGTCCGAGGGGAAGAATACTTTGCCTCCCTGGGAGGTCAACCTGCCCTGCCGGCTAGTGAGAGCCCAGTCAGCGGAACCGTCTGAGGGGGTGAGTACTTAGACTCCCTAGGAGGTCAACCTGCCCTGCCGGCTAGTGAGAGCCCGGTCAGCGGAACTGATGATTAAATTCGTGGATTGTTCTTTTTCTTTGATTTGGTTAACCTTTATTTGACGAGATTAGATTTCGACGGGTGTTTCCAAAGAGTATCGCAAGTACTCCTACTTTGAGAAATTAAACGTTATCCTATCGAAAGATTGAAGTAACAGTCTTTTTCTGCTTTCGAAATATTGACGATTACGCCTCGGCTACAATGCCGAATTCTATTGATTTTTAAAATAAAAAAGGAGAGTTTTGCACTAATTTGATTTGAACAGTTTTTGTTTAAATTTTAATCCGAACTAATCATATAATAAAGGCAAGTATACCTTATCGTGAGTAATACAGGATATTTTGTTTTAGAAAATATCGAGGTCGTATATTTCCGCGGATCGTGTTGATTAAGCTACTTTGAGGAACAAACTATTATTTTATCGGAATAAGTTTTTAGTTGGGTTTTTAAAAAGAAAACGATAATAAGCGTATAGCTAGAGTTCTAAACGATGATAATAATAGCGCTCGATGTCGAATTACCTTGAGACGATAATAGTCTTTTTTAGAAGTAAAAGAGATGACTTTTTAAAACATTAAAACGGCTTGGCCGTGGAGGTTCCATAATTATGAACGCTCCTCTCTCGAGGGTACGCCCACCTGAGATTATTAATTTTCGACCAACGAATCTTCTTAATACTCGCTTTATGTTGTGAACCCCGCTATTGGGTTTTTACTTCCAATTCGGGAGACTTAACTCATCCTCTCTCGAGGGTAGAACGCACTTCTCTTTACCCGTGAGCGATCAGTTCGTACGCACGAGCCTCTTGGCTAACTAGTGTACGGAGACGGAAATGAAAACCACACATCGATTATGTGGCTCCACTCAACGTTATTCTTGGGTAAACTTTAAGCATTAATTATTTTTAGAAAGAGATGTTTTATTGTTTTAGAAAAACTATATTTGTGTCCCAATGCTCTTCGACATCGTGCGCTAAAGGAAATTAGGCACTCATCGGAATGGAGATGACATTAATAGGAAAATACATGTTTAATTATTTAAGCGGATATAAGCGGATAAAAAGAGAAATGAAAAGACTTATGTAAAAGCAGTAATAGCATCCGTCCCAACCGTCTTAAACAAGCGCTAAAGGAAATTAGCCTCTTATTCAAGATGTGGGTGGTATAGAAATAAAAGACATATAAAAGTGCTGAAATAATATCCGTCCCAACCGACTTAAATAAGTGATAAAGGAAATTAGCCTCTTATTCAAGATGGGGGTGGTATATAGCAGTTATATAAAGACTGAAATAAAGCTAAGTTACAAAAAAGAAAAACACTATCTCATAAACGCACGCACTCTACTTGTAATAAAAAGACTGAATCGAAAGAAAGCGTTTAAATGAAAGTGAAAGTGGAGGTTAGATCTTAAGTTACTCTAGAGGGGGGGGTGGGGGGGTGGTGAATAGAGTGTTAAAAACTTTCCCTTAGTTTTATAGTGTAATTAAAATAGTGTTATATATATGTGTAAGCAGAGTGAGAATTATATAAACAGAATAACTGAATAAATAAGAGCACACAGCACACCACAAAGAAATAAACACGACCAGAAGACACAAGGAATTTATAGTGGTTCCCCAATAAATCTGGGTAGTCCACACTTCTACCACCCTTTGGTAGGAGTCCACTAGGAGGGTTGATCAGGTGCCCTAACACTAAGGTGATTTTGATCAGGTGTCCACACACCAGAGAGCTTTTGATCAGGTGCTCAAAACCAACAGGATTTTTTGTTCAGGTGTCTTGCCACCAGGGGGTTACACTTTTGAAGGGAGTATTAACCCTGTAAAAGAGAGGTGATAAAGAGTTATAGTGTTCTTCTCTGTCAAGATGCTGAGAGAAGACTCTAGTGGACTTTTTGTAAAGCTCCCCATGTCTGATTGAAGTATTTGACAGATGTTGGAGAAGCTTTCTCTTGAAGACACAAATCTTCTGTAGCAGATAGATCTGGAAGAACAGGTTCTTCAGATTCCTTGTTGCTCTTGTAGAAGACTTGAACTTGCAGCAGAATATATGAGAGATGGATCTTGAAGATGATGTTCTCAGAGTAAAGATGGGTGCTTCTTGAAGAAGAAGAAGAAGAAGACTGAGAATAGTAGACTGAATGTTCTTCTTCTTTCTTTCTCTATCCTTGTTGTTTTTCTGTATTCTGCAAGAATGCTAATTTGAATTCTGTTGAGAGTGATAAGACAAGAATGTCTGTCTTTGATATATTCTATTTTTGGAATAGAATAATCTGTCTTAAATTCTTTCTTGGAATAACAACAAAGACAAAATGATTTTTTGTCAGGTCCTTTAATTCCTTAGCCGTGAAAAACTCCTTAGCATTAAATGTCAACGACTATCCTTGTCTTGGAACCAAGGAAATAAGGAATATATTTGAGTAATATAATATCCTTACTTGCCTGCCTTGAATACGTCCAAATGTATTGAATATATCCGTTGGAGTCGTCGATCTGAGTTCAGAGTATTGACAAACAACTGATATAAATAATCTGGACTTGAATTTGTCGAACTGAGCTTTAATACAGAATTTGTCGAGCTCTGGCTGGAATTCGTCGAACGTTGCTCGCCATTTATCGAACGCTGCTCAGAGAATGTTGAGCGCTGGAACTGGCCATAATACTTCAGTCTGCTGAGATGAATTCGTCGAACGATGCTAGACATTCGTCGAATGCCACTCGACATTTGTCGAACACTGGGAACTTAAATTTTCCTTAAGTTCTAGCAACTCTAACAGTCTAAAAACTTGACCCTTAAACTATACAATGGGGTCAACTTGATCCTTAGTTAAAACATAGTGATCCTAGCCCAAATCAGTAATAGGGTTGTTCCAACAATCTCTTCCTATTTGGGTTAGGATACTATTTGATAATTAATCAAATAAATACAATAGAAAAACAAACAGCAGAGCATAAAAGATATATCTGACAGAATGAAAATTCATTTCATCAGATAGAATAAAAAATAGTGCTCTGAGTTCATTACAGCCAAAATATTTAAACAAGAACAGAATAAATAAGTCTGAACCTTTTTCACTTCTTTGCTGGTTTGAAGATGATTATCCTGTTAGGATCTTCAGATTTCTTCTTGCTTATGTAGAGATCTTGAGCACCAATAACAGTCTGAGATTTAGCTTGAACAACAAATGCTTGTGGGTACTGCATTAGGAATTCTTCAGCATTGAAAAAGTTCTTTGACTTATACTTTTCAAACTCTTTTCTTCTGAACTCTGACATGGTTGAGAACTGAGAATGGTCCTTTCCTTCAGCTTTTGCCTTATTAATCTGAGCTGAGGCAATTGTCTCTTTGAATCTAGCCTTTTGTGCTATTTCATCAATTTCTGTATTCACTGGGGACAAAGGTCTATCATCAGAATCAATAGCCTGCAATGAAGGTTTTTCAAAAGGAATGTTTAATTTCCTGTGCAAGTGTAACACCCCAAGTCTGGTAGTTCCGCGAAGTAGGCGGAGTGGTAGTGCGGCACGTGAAGCAGGCTAGAATTTTCCCTGTCTGCTCTTAGCGCACGATCAGTGGCCTCATCGCGCACGACCAGTGATCGTGTGCCAGCGATCGTGCGTTAATTCAGAAGAGAATCGAGTTCTGTCTCGGACAGTGCGCACGACCATTTCCCTCTTCGCGCACGACCAGTGATCGTGCGCCAGCGATCGTGCGCTTATTCGCAAGAATTCAGAGTTCTATCCCGGATAGTGCGCACGACCATTGCCCTCGTCGCGCACGACCACTGACCGTGCGCCTGTGATCGTGCGCCCTGTTTATTCTGTTCCGCGATTTTGAGCGGAGAAGAGGATCCGACCGATCAAATTTCTTGGAATTCGATCCAACGGCTGGGATTTGATGCTGGGGGGTCTTAGGGCTTTGGAGAGGGATTAAACCCTCATTATTTCATAGTGTTTCTCTCTCCTAGGCTAGAGGAAGAAGAAGGGGGCAAGGAAGAAGAAGAGGAGATTTCGCCATTGACGGAGCTCCGGAGCTCCGTTTCGCGAGCCGTTTCCAGATCCGGAGAGTGCAGCCCGGTGCGGTTCTTTCCCTCCGCGTAGAATCTCGGATCCATGGCGAAGAGGAACACGTCTAGGGTAACGATTCTTCCTCCCGAACTTTGGACTTGTATTTGTCCATTTATTCCTCTTTCTTTGCTTGCATGAGGTATCTCTTTCACCAAATGGGTGAAGTGTAGGATTTCCTCAAGTCCTTCGGGACTCCGGGTAGATTGTGTCCGTCCCCGGCATATTGCATGTAGAAAATCCGGTAGTCGTGCGGATTTAGGCATTTTGTGTGAAGCCTATTCGTGGCCGTGAGCCCGAATCGGTGATGCTTGATTTGCGACGTTGCATTTAGGTTAGACCTAGAATGCGTGCCGGAGAATGACTCCGTGAACTCACCTATAGTATTGCGGGAGTTAAGTGTAGGCGTCTTGTGAAGATCTCTACGAAAGCCCCATGCTTTGAGTTTTGGATGAAGGCAAACCTTCACCACGTTATTGATGCGGAGCGTATGTACCTCCCTTGTTGAGAATTCGCGAAGCCTAGATCCTTGTGAAGGGGTTAGGTGCGTAGCGTATATTTTTGTGTAGCACTTGAAAGTGCTAAACCCTTACGGGCCGAGGTGAAGCCGTACCCGCGTCGTGCGATAGATCGCGACGATTAGAGCACGGGCAAAGCTGAACCGAACCCGTTTCCATGCAGATCGGCGAGAGGTCCCTTCCTCATGAAGGCCGTGTGATCATGGGAGAGGTCGTGGAAGGTGTCATACCTAGACCGACCAAAAGCTCTTGTTTCCCACCTAAGGTGGTGACCCTTAGGGTGGAGTGTTGTGAATTTGATGTTATGTTTAGCCTCATGCGATTTGCTTAGGCGGTTGTGGGAAACCTTCGGGTGAACCCAACCAACATCATGTGCATACCTAGGTTCCCTTCTTTTTGATGCTCAACCTAGAAGATTGATTGTGCTTGAAACCTCACCTTGTGTAGTTGCACTCTCTTTAGATTAGTACTTGTGCTAGTATGGCTTACTTGCAGGGTAGAATCTCCGCCACCCCGGGAAAGGGGTGGGGTCGTTATAATTTGGTCAGCTGTGCTGACCGTTGCTTTGTTTACCACCGCTTGGTGGAATGTTCTTATGCAGGTGCAGGTGAGCCTAGCGGGAAATAGCGGGCGTTGGTCCTTTTGCTGTCCTTTTGCTGAGTTGGCCCTCGAAGGCCAGCCTTTTTCCTGTTTTCTCATGTATTGCCGGCCTGCGTGCCGATGTATGCTTTTTGGAGTTTTGTACATTGATTTGATGTAAGGCCCTAAGGCCGTAACTCTTATTTCTGGATTCATTCCTATGATAGTGGACATGTCTATTTGAATGGTTTAATTAATGCTTCCGCTTACGTTTTGTACTCTCGTTAGTTGTTACTTTTCTGGTTATCACCTTTTAACTCCTAGCTAGTGTGGTTTGTATGGCGTGGGGTCCCGGCCGGACCTGCTGTTATACTTTTTGTACTGGCAGGGTGTTACACGAAGAACTTGGACGTACGTAGCCTTGCTCTAGCAGCTCTTGCAATTGGACCTTCAACTCTGCCAATTCCTTTGGCGCTATTCGGTATGGTGAGTGGGCCACAGGTTTGGCACCTGGCACCAACTCGATACAGAAATCAATCTCCCGATGAGGCGGAGCCCCAGGGAGTTCGTTAGGAAACACGTCGGCGTATTCCGCTACAACTGGGACATCACACAACCTGGGCTTTGGCTCCGAAGCCTCCAACAAGGTGAAGAACAACTCGGCGCCTTTTCTCACCGCCTTAACCACCTGGAGAGCAGACATCAGCGTCTTGCTCGCTCCTCGCATACCGGCGAATGTGGTTTCATCGTCGGTGTTCGTTCCCAGAGTGATCTCCTTTGTATTGCAATCTATGCATGCTCGCTGCTCCGAGAGCCAGTCCATGCCGAAGATCACATCGAATTCAGCTAACGGTAGTAACGACGCTTCCAAGTCGAAATCTTGACTTCCGATCCGCACCTTCACACGGCTCTTCCTATCCGCACTCATTCGAGATCCATTGGGTAGCACTACTTCCAATCTATCCTCTACAAAGGTAGACGGCACTCCGATTCGCACCACGAAGTCCTCGGACAGAAAAGAGTGCGATGCACCCGTATCGAATAGAGCTCTCGCCGGATAGTTGAAAATTAGGACGAAACCTAATTGTACACAAATAACACATATAGTCGTACAACAGTAAGAATCATATACATAGCTGTAAAAGCTAACTTTTAATTCGTACCTGTGACTACATCGGTTTGTCGTATAGCTTCTTGTTGGCCAAGCGAATAGACTCTCGGCTGAGTCGGAATGTGTTGGGAGGCCGAAGACTCTGCCGCTTTGCCCTTTTCCGCAGCCCGAGCATAATCCACCGCTCGATTTGCCGCCTTTGGGGGACCACTTCGACACACCGCAGCTTTGTGTCCCACCTTCCCGCAGGTGAAACACGTAATAGGAGTCCGCGCGGTCGTGGCTCCCGAAACATTCGAAGAAGCTGGTTCCGCCTGCTTGAACTTCCGCTTGTTCCTTCTGAAGTCCGGCTTGGACTGAGAGGCCGGCGCATGAAACTCGGGTTTCTTTACAACACTCTTTGCTTGTACCCTCTTCATGTCCAACTCCAAAGATCTGGCGGTTTGCACCATCACTTGGAAGCCAAACGTCATAGGGCCTGCAAGGAGCAGCCTCAACTCGTCCCGAAGCCCTTCATAGAATTTATTCGTCTTCGTCTCCTCATCCTCCACCAATGCCCCCGCATAGCGACTCAGTCTGGTAAACTCATGTAAGTAATCGTCAACGGAGCGATCACCTTGAGTTAACCTCAGGAACTGGTTTTGTAACGCAATGCGTTGGGCAGAGGGGATAAACCGCTGGAGGAACGACTTTGAAAACTCAGCCATTGTTATTTCAGTAATGTCTCTATCGCCGAACTTGTGCAGTTCCTGCTCTTCCCACCACAACACAGCCTCTCCGTCAAGAAGGAAAGTGGCTAAGGTGACCATCATGGCTTCGTCCGTCGCCGTCGCCCTCAGAGTTCTTCTAACTCTTGACAACCAGTCTTCTGCCACCGTTGGGGACTCAGATCCCGAGAAGGTAGGAGGATTAAAGCTCAAGAAGTGCTTTAATTGTTGGTCACGCGCTCGCCCCGCAACTACTTGCGCAACTTGACGCTCCACCCTCGGTGCTAACGCCGGTTCCACTGCAGCTACTGGCACAGGGGCATCAACCCTTGGTGCTACCGCAGGTTCCACTGCAGGTTCAATTACCGGGGCCGCATCAGTAGTAGGCGTAGCAGGCTGTGCAAGCCTTTGCGGTTGAGCATTGATCATCGCGAAGACTGCTTCTGCGACCATTCTGATCATCTCAGCTGAAGGAGTGGTCGCTGGCACCTCAGCCGACCCACTACTTTCAGCGGTGTTACGGGGTTGAGACCGCCCCGCAGCACTTCTAGTTACCTATAATCATGCAAGTCACAATTTAGTGACCCTAAACGTATCAAACATCAATCATGGAACGCTCAGGTTCCGCAAACAAGTATGTTTTTTCATTCCTAAGTGGACATTCTTATTAGTTTTTGTCGTTCTAGGTGAATGCACAGCCCGTGCGCACCACCCCTTAAAAGGAATTCGTCCCGAATTCGCTAAACTACGGATCGACGCCTTAAGTCCGATACCAAATTGTAACACCCTGCCAGTACGAAAAGTATAACAGCAGGTCCGGCCGGGACCCCACGCCATACAAACCACACTAGCTAGGAGTTAAAAGGTGATAACCAGAAAAGTAACTACAAAACGAGAGTACAAAAACGTAAGCGGAAGCATTAATTAAACCATTCAAAAAGACATGTCCACTATCATAGGAATGAGTCCAGAAGTAAGAGTTACGGCCTTAGGGCCTTACATCAAATCAATGTACAAAACTCCAAAAAGGCATACATCGGCACGCAGGCCGGCAATACATGAGAAAACAGGAAAAAGGCTGGCCTTCGAGGGCCAACACAGCAAAGGGGCCAACGCCCGCTACTTCCCGCTAGGCTCACCTGCACCTGCATAAGAACATTCCACCAAGCGGTGGCAAACAAAGTAACGGTCAGCACAGCTGACCAAATTATAACGACCCCACCCCTTTCCCGGGGTGGCGGAGCTTCTACCCTGCAAGCAAGCTATACTAGCACAAATACTAGTATACAGAAGGTGCAACTACACAAGGTGAGGTTTCAAGCACAAACAATCTTCTAGGTTGAGCATCAAAAAGAAGGGAACCTAGGTATGCACATAATGTTGGTTGGGTTCACCCGAAGGTTTCCCACAACCGCCTAAGCAATCGCATGAGGCTAAACATAACATCAAATTCACAACACTCCACCCTAAGGGTCACAACCTTAGGTGGGAAACAAGAGCTTTTGGTCGGTCTAGGTATGACACCTTCCACGACCTCTCCCATGATCACACGGCTTTCATGAGGAAGGGACCTCTCGCCGATCTGCATGGAAACGGGTTCGGTTCAGCTTTGCCCGTGCTCTAATCGTCGCGATCTATCGCACGACGCGGGTACGGCTTCACCTCGGCCCGTAAGGGTTTAGCACTTTCAAGTGCTACACTAAAAATATACGCTACGCACCTAACCCCTTCACAAGGATCTAGGCTTCGCGAATTCTCAACAAGGGAGCTACATACGCTCCGCATCAATTTCGTGGTGAAGGTTTGCCTTCATCCAAACCTCAAAGCATGGGGCTTTCGTTAGGATCTTCACAAGACGCCTACACTTAACTCCCGCAATACTATAGGTGAGTTCACGGAGTCATTCTCCGGCACGCATCCTAGGCCTAACCTAAATGCAACGTCGCAAATCAAGCATCACCGATTCGGGCTCACGGCCACGAATAGGTTTCACACACAATGCCTAAATCCGCACGACTACCGGATTTTCTACATGCAATATGCCGGGGACGGACACAATCTACCCGGAGTCCCGAAGGACTTGAGGAAATCCTACACTTCACCCATTTGGTGAAAGAGATACCTCATGCAAGCAAAGAAAGAGGAATAAATGGACAAATACAAGTCCAAAGTTCGGGAGGAAGAATTGTTACCCTAGACGTGTTCTTCTTCGCCATGGATCCGAGATTCTACGCGGAGGGAAAGAACCGCACCGGGCTGCACTCTCCGGATCTGGAAACGGCTCGCGAAACGGAGCTCCGGAGCTCCGTCAATGGCGAAATCTCCTCTTCTTCTTCCTTGCCCCCTTCTTCTTCCTCTAGACTAGGAGAGAGAAACACTATGAAATAATGAGGGTTTAATCCCTCTCCAAAGCCCTAAGACCCCCCAGCATTAAATCCCAGCCGTTGGATCGAATTCCAAGAAATTTGATCGGTCGGATCCTCTTCTCCGCTCAAAATCGCGGAACAGAATAAACAGGGCGCACGATCACAGGCGCACGGTCAGTGGTCGTGCGCGACGAGGGCAATGGTCGTGCGCACTATCCGGGACAGAACTCTGAATTCTTGCGAATAAGCGCACGATCGCTGGCACACGATCACTGGTCGTGCGCGAAGAGGGAAATGGTCGTGCGCACTGTCCGAGACAGAACTCGATTCTCTTCTGAATTAACGCACGATCGCTGGCACACGATCACTGGTCGTGCGCGATGAGGCCACTGATCGTGCGCTAAGAGCAGACAGGGAAAATTCTAGCCTGCTTCACGTGCCGCACTACCACTCCGCCTACTTCGCGGAACTACCAGTTTTGGGGTGTTACATCAACCTCCTCGCATAAAAGGACACACTCATCATTGACTTGAGCACAAAGCTCCAAGTCCTCCTGAAGTACCTGTGAAGATTCAACCTGCACAGGCTCGGGTGAAGAAGGGGGGTCAAGAAATAAAAGAGAAGAAGGACAAAAATAATCAAAAATCGGGGGAGTGGTCCCGGTCTCACTCCCATCAGGTTGGGGAAGTAAAATAATGTTTGCATTGTCCTCAATGCTACAAGGTTCGGCGGGATCAACAGTGGTCATGCCCAAGATTTGGACTTCCTCCACCGGTGTTGAGGAAAGCTCCTCTTCACCTAGAAGGTTGTCCTCCTCCATAGGAGCAGGCATAACACATAAATCGCCAGCCTCATCCCGCGACACATCCTCAACAATGTCGTCAGAGACGAAAGTAGTATGCACAACAGGAGGAGGAGTAGTGCTCGGATAAAAGTCGAGCACCGATTCCTCACAAAGAATCGAATCCACTAGGGGTGGTGGATGCACTGGGAGAATAGGCTCAACAATGTCGGTGCATAGATCAGCCGCACATCCGGTGACCATATCCATGCCATTCCCTTCAAGATGTGAAGGTGACAAAGACACATAACCGGATGTTGAAGGTGTGCCGCCAGAGTTAGGAGTTGAGACGATCCGGATATCCGGCTCGTCATCCTCATCCAATTGGCGAAGATACTCGGCACAGTCCTTCAAGACATGATCAGTGCTCCGACAAAACCGGCACTGCCTAGCGGGCTTCTTTGGCATAGCGGGTGCTGAAGCCGAAAAGAAGTAAGACGGTAAAGGCTCAGCAGAGTAGCCATAAGACTTACGCGCACCATATGGAGTATCAGATGAAGTCGGTGCTCCATATGCTGGGCTATAAGAATTATGCCTACTATTCTCCGTAGGGCATTCATCACTAGAGTGGGAGGTAGCTCCACGCCAACGGCAACGGAAATTAAGATGTGCCCACATAGTGCGAAGATAAAACGATTCAAAAATAAAAATACTATTGTGCAAAATACTACACCTAACAAAAATTACTAAAGCAACCTAATTAAAATAGGAAAATGGAATAAAAAGAAATAAAACAAAGAAATGTAATTACAAATGGAAGGGTTTCTCTCTCAGGTTCTCCCTCTCCAGAAAACTCACACGACTGTGTTCCCCGGCAACGGCGCCAAAAACTTGATGGCGCAAATCTTAGCATACCGCTATAGGCGGTAGTAAGACTGCGACACGAAACGGCAGTGTACCGATCGTTCAAGTAATATAAAACGAGGAGTAATCCCCGAGTATCGAATCTCAAAGGAACACAGTAAGGTGGAGTTGACTATTGAGGAAGGACTTGAGATCGAAGTCCTATAGTCGGATGGAGTGCGGAAACGGGGATTTTGGATTGTGGAAAATAAAGAGAAAATACTATAACTACTCCTATGCAATGCCGCTATGCAAAGCTTCGCTCGGCGGGATGGAAGACTACGTAGGCCTTGAACGCGCTACTTCGTAAGGGCGGATGGACGAGTAGGCAAACGGATCGAACTATGTAGGCCTTGAGCGCGCTGCTTCGTTAGGCGGGATGGAATACACGGGCCGCTATGCCACGCTTCGGTAGGCGGATGGACGAGTAGGCTAACGGAATGAGGGTCGCAAGCACCTCTTCGACAAGCACGCCACTAGCAATTGCTAGTGCGGCACCGAACGTGACGGCGGGATGGAGGATGGAATGGGGCGCACCTCAAGCAACTCAAACAACAAACATTTCACATAGACATGAAATATATAAAAATACAAACTAGTTTAAGTGCAACTTCATCTTAATACAAAGATCTAACTACATACACACATCAATAAGAGAAGAATAAGGCAAGAAATCAACCGAATCCGAAGGATCGTTGTAGATTCACGGTAGGAAGCACCGGGTTGTCAATCCGCATCCTAGCTCGGTCCGCAACTACGTCCGGGGTAGAGAGAGCTGTCACTACTCTCCAATGAGCCCGTCTTCTTCGTGTCACGATCCGGTAGAGGTTGCAAACTTCCTCTTGCTTGATGATGATGGCGGCTAGGTCTTCCCTTGGAGCGCTAGGATGAAGGAGGAGGCCGAGAGGAAGCTCCGGCTCAAGATTGGCGTGAAGAACAAGCCCGGAGCACCTCCATATGGTGGGCGGCGATGGAGGGGCGCGAAAGGGGCAAAAACGGCGAGGTCGGGCGGAAAAATGGCGAGGATCCGACCTAAATCGCGAGCAGGGCAATTTATAGGCGCTGGAATGAACAGCGTGCACGGTCATTGGCGCACGACCAGTGGTCGTGCGCACTAGCATCCTGTGATCGTGCGCCTGCTTGGACGGAGCCTGAAAGGAAAGAAAATTATAAAATATAATGTTCGCACGACCAACGGCGCACGACCAGTGGTCGTGCGCGTTATCGTAGGTGGTCGTGCGATAAGGGGAGACAGAACTCAGAATTCAGGGGGTAAGTGACACGATCAGTGGCGCACGACCAGTGGTCGTGCGCAATAAAACCAGTGATCGTGCGCAGTGTTCCTGTACAGATTTGTACCGGGAACACCTGCACGACTCCTGCTTCAGCATACAACACTAATCAAACCACTGAAAGTGACACTTAACCATGCATGAAAACTAAAAATGCAGATAAACAAGAAATAACACCAAAATGGGCCTAGAAGTGCACATAGCATGGAATATCAAATGTAAGTGAAAACATGTCTAAATTGAAGTGCATAGACTAGAAAATCGGCCCAGATGAGTCCATAAATGTGTATATAATTGGGACTCATCACCTGCCTGGCCAAATAAAGGTCGGGTTTCTTCGCATCCAGAAAGAGTACGCAGGAGCTCGTGAGTACCGGGTACTGGTATCACAGCGTACGTTTGGGCCTAGGTCCGGTAGTGTGACTTACCCACCTAGGTGAGGAGACGCCCGCTCCTCTGCCACCGTTTGGCCACGACGGGAGGTGCCCGAGAGGTTAGCTACCTCTGAAAAGTGGGAACTAAAGGTATGTACGTACAGATTCGTGTGCGTGAGTTGCACCATTGCATTGCATTGCATATCACAGCATAGCATTCTTGCATAAAACAGAGACCTCATCGTATAAACTAGTATGGGCTCCTTTATACGAGGAGTTTACCTTACTACCAGATCCCTTAGCTTTTGTGCTTTTATGTGTGCATATAAGTTGAGGTTACATTTGTAGCTGCTCTTATTTATTATACCTGCTCATTTACTTATACTGCTCTTTATTTACTCCTGCTAGAGTAGAGATGTTTTCGTTACTTGTTTAGTATCTATATACTTGATAGTCTCGCCGCTGTCACCTGCTTTTGATTTACCCTTTGATGCCCTCCGCTTCCTCCTCCCGCACGGTGCCTAGGAGTCGCGGGTGGAGGTGGTGAGGAATATGCTGAGTCTTATAGACTGAAGGTCGGTGGACCTCATCATTTTAGGGATGATGTGTCGGAACAACAGGACCCCGTTCAGGAGACCGGACAGGAAGACGGGATGAATCAGAGCAACCACTACATGTCGTCGCAGCAGCGGCTACAGATGCATGAAGACATAGTTTGGTAGCTTCCGCATAGATGTGAGAATGTTGTTGCACTATAATTGAACATGTACCGGGCATAAGCCCTCATTCGTTTAGTTCTTTCTCATCGTGGACAATGTAATCTTGTAATATGATAATTATATGTTGTGATTTTGTGGACTTTTTTCATTTAATGCTCCTATTACTGCGAATATGGTTGGCCTGGATGATGAAGTGTAGCCGGCAGGATCGGCGTATTGTGGCGATGACCATTGGGTGTAATTATAACACCCCAAAGATCGTGGTTCAGCGAGGTAGGCGGAATGGTAGTGTTGCGCTCGGGATAGGCTCAAGATTCCAGATCAGGTCAATGCGCACGACCATTGTCCTCTTCGCGCACGACCAGTGATCGTGCGCCAATGATCGTGCGTAACCCACAAAGAATCGGAGTTCTGTCTCGGCTTATGCGCACGACCATTGTCCTCTTCGCGCACGACCAGTGATCGTGCGCCAGCGATCGTGCGTTAATTCAGAAGAAAGTCGAGTTCTGTCTCGGACAGTGCGCACGACCATTTCCCTCTTCGCGCACGACCACTGACCGTGCGCCTGTGATCGTGCGCCCTGTTTATTCTGTTCCGCGATTTTGAGCGGAGAAGAAGATCGGACCGTCCAAATCTTTTGGAAATTGATCAAACGGCTAGGTTTAGTTGTGGGAGACTATTAGGGCTAATGAGAGGGGGTTAAACCTCATATTCTCTAAGCCATTCTCTCTCCAAACCCTAGAGAAAGAAGGAGGAGCCAAGGAAGAAGAAGGGAGATTCCGCCATAGACGGAGCTCCGGAGCTCCGTTTCGCGAGCCGTTTCCAGATTTGGAGAGTGCAGCCCGGTGCGGTCGTTTCTCTCCGTGTAGAATCTCGGATCTATGGTGAAAAAGAACGCTCCTAGGGTAACGATTTCTTCTCCCGTTGTTTGGACTTTTCTTTTGTCCTCTCCTTCATTTCTCTATGCTTGCATGAGGAATCCCTTTCACCAAATGGGTGAAGTGTAGGATTTCCTCAAGTTCTTCGGAACTCCGGGTCGATTGTGTCCGTCCCCGGCATATTGCATGTAGAAAATCCGGTAGTCGTGCGGATTTAGGCATTGTGTGTGAAGCCTATTCGTGGCCGTGAGCCCGAATCGGTGATGCTTGATTTGCGACGTTGCATTTAGGTTAAGCCTAGAATGCGTGCCGGAGAATGACTCTGTGATACATGCGATAGTATTGCGGGATTTAAGTGTAGGCATCTTGTGAAGATCCTAACGGAAGCCCCATGCTTTGCGAGTGGTTGGATGCAAACCTTCACCACTAGAATTGTTGAGGAGTGGTCTTGTACCTCCTTTTTGGTTACGTATAAAGCCCTAACGATCCCTCATGCCCTCCGGCCGAAAGGCGGAGTCGGGTCTTGAGTCGTTACAAAGTAAACTTTTAAGGCTTGGGTGTTGTAACTTATGTTTTGTGTAGCACTAGCGAGTGCTAAACCCTTACGGGCCGAGGTGATGTCATACCCGCATCGTGTGTTCAATCGATGACAAGAGCACGGGAATTGGCTGAACTGAACCCGTTTCCAGGCGTGGCGGTAGGGGGATTTATCTCTTGTAAACCCAAACGACCTTGGGAGAGGTTGGGAAGGGCGTCTTGCCTAGACCGACCAAAAGCTCTTTTCTATCTAGAGTTTCCGGACTCATGATGGTTTTGGTGCTCGGGAAGAAGTACCTTTGGTGCATGCCTTGTGAGCATGGAGCGTGCGGTTGTGTGTACCCACGTTTGTGATGAATTGATGTTGTTAGCCTCATGCGGTTGTTTAGGCGGTTGTGGGAACCTTCGGGTGAACCCAACCAACATCATGTGCATACCTAGGTTCCTTTCTTTTGATGCTCAACCTAGAAGATTGATTGTGCTTGAAACCTCACCTCGTGTAGTTGCACTTTCTTTATATTTAATACTTGTGCTAGTACGGCTTGCTTGCAGGGTAGAAGCTCCGCCACCCCGGAAAAGGGGTGGGGTCGTTATAATTTGGTCAGCTGTGCTGACCGTTACTTTGTTTGCCACCGCTTGGTGGAATGTTCTTATGCAGGTGCAGGTGAGCCTAGCGGGAAATAGCGGGCGATGACCCTTTGCAATGTTGGCCCTCGAAGGCCAGCCCTTTTCCTGTTATTCATGTATGGCCGGCCTGCGTGCCGATGTGTGCTTATGGAGTTTTGTGCATTGGATGAATGTGAGGCCTTAAGGCCGTAATTCTTATTCTGGATACATTCCTATGATAGTGGACAGTTCTATTTGAATGGTTTAATTAATGCTTCCGCTTACGTTTTGTACTCTTGTTTAGTTGTTACTTTTCTGGTTATCACCTTTTAACTCCTAGCTAGTGTGGTTTGTATGGCGTGGGGTCCCGGCCGGACCTGCTGTTATACTCTTAGTACTGGTGGGATGTTACAATTTGGTATCGGACTTAAGGCGTCGATCCGTAGTTTAGCGAATTCGGGACGAATTCCTTTTAAGGGGTGGTGTGCACGGGATGTGCATTCACCTAAAACGACAAAAACTAATAAGAATGTCCACTTAGGAATGGAAAAACATACTTTTTTGCGGAACCTGAGCGTTCCATGATTATTGTTTTGCTATGCTTTCAGTCACTAAATTGTCTCTTACACGATTATAGGTGACTAGGAGTGGTGCGGGGCCGTCTCAACCCCGTAACACTGCTGAAAGTAGTGGGTCGTCTGAGGTGACAGCGACCACTCCTTCGGCTGAGATGATCAAGTTAGTCGCTGAAGCGGTCTTCGCGATGATCAACACTCAGTCTGGGCAGCTTGCACAGCCTACTACTCCGACTCTGGATGTGGCCCCTGTAACTGTTGCTGTAGTGGAACCTGCGGTAGAACTGAGGGTGGAACGTCGAGTTGCGCATGTAGTAGTGGGGCGAGCGCGTGACCAGCAATTAAAGTACTTTCTGAGCCTCAACCCTCCATCCTTCGAGGGGACGGAATCCCCTGGGAGAGCTGCTGAGTGGTTGTCAGAAATAAAGAGGACTTTAATGTCAATGCTTATAAGCAAAGATATGTTGGTAACCTTAACCACCTTCCTACTTATAAGAGAAGCAAGACTTTGGTGGGAAGAGAGTTGTTGCACAAGTTTGGTGGGAGACAACTTTCCGAAATCTCTTGGGAAAGCTTCCATGAGTCATTCCTTCTAAAGTTTCTACCCCTAACTGAGATTCCTGAACTACAAGATCAGTGTTCACACCTAGAGCAGGGAGAACACTCAGTGGATGAGTACCTGATTGAGTTCATCAGTCGGAATCGTTATGAGAGGTCTATGTGGGAAGATGAGGAAACCAAGGTCAACAAGTTCTACAATGGTCTGCGAGATGACCTAAGACTAATGCTTGTGGGTCCAAAGTTACTCGGCTTCAACGTCTTAGTGAAATCAGCTAAATCTCTGGAAACGGATATGAAGAGTATGCAGCGCGCGAAAGACTTCAATGTAAAGAAGTCAGAGTTTCATGCGCCAGTCTCTCAGTCCAAGTCCGAATTCAGAAGAAACAAGAGAAAGTTCAACTCTGTGGAAGTTAAGACTGCACAGTGTTCCTTAATTTGTTTCACTTGCGGAAAGGTGGGACACAAAGCCCGAGTGTGTCGAAGTGGTCCCCCAAAAGCAAAAATCGGAGAAGTGGACTATGCTCGTGTGATGGGTTCGGCTTCTATGGAGAAGGGCAAGGCGGTGGAGTCTTCGATTCCCCAATATTCTCTAACCCAACCGAGAGTCTACTCTTATGGCCAGCAAGAGGTCATTCAGAAATGCGATGTTGCCACAGGTATGGATGATCATCTCCAAATATGATTTATACCCCGTGTGCGGTTAAAGATAGAAATATGTCCACTGTATCTGTTGACAACAAAATTTTATGTCTTGTATTTGTGTGCAATTAGGCCTTGTCCTAATTATCGACTATTCGACGAGAGCTCTGTTGGTGTGGGAGCATCGCTCTCCTATTTGTCTAAGGACTTCGTGTTATGAATCGAATTGTCATTTACCTTAGTCAAGGATAGATTGGAGGTAATGCTGCCTAATAGATCTCGAGTGAGCGCGAATAGGAGAAGCCGTGAAAAGGCGCGAAGATGTTCTTCACCTTGTTGAAGGATTCGGGGCCTAAGACCAGTTTTGTGTTGTCCTAGTAGTAGCGGACCAAGCTGACCGAGAGGAACCGTTATCCGATTCCGAGAATCAACGATTTACTTGACCAACAGGTTGGGTCGACGGTATACTCTATGAATGACTTAAGGTCCGGCTACTATCAGCTTAGTAGTAGGGAATGTGATATTCCAAAGTCAGCGTTCAGTACCCGCTTTGGGCACTATGAGTTCACGGTGATGCCGTTCGGTCTGTCTAATGCACCGTCGGTATTCATGGACTTTTTGAATAGGACATTCCGTGAGTATTTGGATCAATTTGTGATCGTCTTCATCGACGACATTTTGGTATACTCTCGATCGGAAGAAGAGCATGTAGGGCATCTGCACGCAGTTCTGGGCACCTTGAGGAAGAGTCAGCTATATGCCAAGTTCTCCAAGTGCGAGTTTTGGCTACCGTCAGTAGCATTCCTTGGTCACGTCGTTAGTGGAGATGGAATTGCGGTTGATCCGTCGAAGATAGAAGCGATCCGAGCCTGGCCCTTGTTGAAAAACGTAGCGGAAGTCCGAAGTTTCTTAGGACTTGCCGGCTATTATAGGCGCTTTGTGGAAAGCTTCTCGAGGATTGCACTTCCTCTCACTAAATTGACTAGGAAAGATCATAAGTTTGTTTGGTCGCCCGAGTGCGCACGAGCTTTTGAAGAACTGAAGAGCCGTCTGACCACGGCGCCCATTCTATGCTCGCCATGTGGTACGGAAGGCTACGAAATTTATAGCGACGCCTCAGGGAGTGGTTTGGGTTGTGTCCTAGTGCAGTTCGGTAAGGTAATTGCCTATGGCTCCCGGCAGTTGAAGGTTCACGAGAGGAATTACCCGGTCCATGATTTGGAGCTAGCGGCCGTGGTATTCGCTCTTAAGCTTTGGAGGCATTATTTGTATGGCGTGAAGATCGACATCTTTACCGACCACAAGAGCCTCAAGTACTTGCTAGATCAAAGGGAGTTGAATATGCGACAGAGGAGGTGGTTGGAGTTCCTTGGGGACTACACCTTCGACATCAAATATACTCCTGGAAAGGGAAATGTAGTTGCGGACACGTTGAGTCGTCGGGCTCCCGCTCAAGCAAATTGGATTTTGATGCACGATGAGCGTCCAATCCGTGAGCTGGAAGAAATGGAGATCATTTGCGTTGATCGAAGAGCGTCTACTTCAGCATGCTTGAACTGGACGGAGGTTCAATACCACCTTTCATCCAATGGGGTGTATCTTTGTCAAGAGTAATGTTATGAAGAACATAATAAGGGATATCATTCTCAGGGTTTGGAGGATTGGGAACAGCCTTTGACTTTGCTTTTCTTTTCTTTCTCTTCCTTGATAAAGTATTGTCAGAATCACTTTCATTATCTTCTTCATTAGAATCAGAAGAGGGAATTGGATTATCATATAAATCATTGACCATTTTAAGAGCTTTAATTCTTTGCTCTTCAGCTTCATAAGCTTCATCTTCTGCTTTCCAAATTTCATCAAAATCTGGAATTGGTGATTCATCAAAGACAAAAGTTGGGAATTCAAAACTATTGATAATTTCTTCTGAAATTTCAACTGATTCATTTGCATAACTTTGAACTGGAACTGAAACATGAACTAGATCTGCTCTTTTAACTGCAAAACTGCTGATAAGCTTTTTCAGCAAAACTTTATCAATGGGATCAGTATAAGGAACAATTGCTCTAGAATAATCTTGATGTTTTGGCAGATTAGAGAAAACAAAACTGAACTTAGACAGTAAAAAAATAATATCTAGGGATGGATGAATATAGATATTATTTAACTTTTCTATGACTGGAACATCAGATATTTCAACCAAATCAAACATATCTAAATCAGAAATTTGAACTATTTCTTCAACAAAAACTGTATCTGTATCAAAAACTGGAGCTGTATCTTCAATAAAAACCGTAGCCTCTGAAACAGGAGCTTCTGGAGCTTCTTCATTAGGCATCTCCCCCTGCCTAGCTTCAGGGAGACTTGAATCTAGGCCCCTAGAAGAAGGGACAGAAATAGAGGAAGGAATTGAAGATAATTTGGAAGATAGTTCAGAAATTGCTTGAAGAATTGGAGCAATTTTTGCATCCAATGTGGATTCAAGATTTGAAAGAATGTTATGGATTGTAACAAGTTTTGCATCCAGGATTTGATCAATCTTGGGAAGAATATAGTCAAGAATTTGATCTACAACAGTTTGAAAATGTAGAAATAGCATTTCAGGTGGATGAGATGAAGATGGTTGATAAGTGGATGGAATGGAAGTGGGTACAAAAATGTTTGCAACATTTGCATGTTGTTGAGGGATATCAGAATGAATAGGGCAAGAGTGATGGATGGGTGAATGATGGTCATCATGCATGGGAGATGGAGGTGGAGAAGTATGAGGGGTTAGAAGGGTAGATGAGGATGGAATGTCATCAATGAGTGTGGGAGAATTTGGAGGTGGTGATGGGAGAGGAGGAGAAGAAACAAGAGGAGAAGGATAAGGAGCTTCTAGAAGAGTTAAGGGAGTGACTGGATCAGTCCTTGTGCCTTCAGAAGTTTTCTTCTGTGTAGCTGCTCCTGGGTTCTTCTTGGTAAACAACCTATCCCATTTAGCAAAGAGAGCTGAGGTCAGCTTCTTGCTAGCATTAATGGTCACCTTGGGAGAGACCAGAAGGTCTTGGTGTTTTTCATGCAATACAATTCCTATAATTCTTCCAAAACAAACATTTTCCTTTGAAATCTTCTTCTTAATCAATCCAAAGAGGATTGATCCCCAGTTTACTTTCTTCTTTTCCATTAAGGCCACCATCAACATGAATTGGTGCCTAATGATATTATCATGACCTGTTGTTTTTCCTAACAACACTTTTCTAACAATATCAGAAAGAAACTTATATTCCACAGATAAGTTTTTCGTAAGCAGGTGATTAGGGTTTCCAGTAGAATAACCCATCTTAATCAATGCTTCACCATTTTCAACAGAGCTGAGCTCTAACTCATCATCACCATTAAAAAAACCAAAAACCTCAGTTAGAATGGAAGGGGTAAGAGAGACCTGATGTCCTGAGATGGTTCCTGTCAGAGTTTCATCTTCCTGCTTAGCCATAAAACACTATTCTTTAATCTCTGCTGTGTGCAGCTTTATCCTCATGCTCATTAACTTCTTTAACTGTTGCTATTCAAAGAGTTGAAGGATATCTTTGAAGACTTGGTCAGATTGAGCGAAAGATTCCATGTCGATGTCAAACCCGGCATCAAACTTCATCGAGTAGAGCGCAGCTTGAGAAATCGCCATTTGTACCTGCAAGAGAGAAAGATCAATGCAGAGGGGAACTGGAGGGAAACGATTTCTGTAGGAGCGATCTATTAAGAAATAAAATAGAGATTATATAGACCGGAGAAGGGGGTGCATTTGAGGAGTGGGGTTCGGCAAAAACCTAACAAAAACAGAAGTCGAAAAGACTTTAGGTCTCCGTCTGACGCCGTTCGACAAAAATATCTTTTCCGTCGACCACTGTTCGACAGGTGAAATTTTCTTTATCGATTCTGAAGATAAAAGGTTTCATCGACCACCGTTCAACAAATAATACAAATTCGTCGTCCTCCGTTCGACGAATTTTGGGGATAAATAGAAATGTTAATTTTTTTAACAGATTGATTCTCCATCTATCATTCCTAATTGATTTATAAAGAAGATATGCTTCTTTTCATCCAATGGCTTGGTGAAAATGTCAGCTCTTTGTAAATCAGTAGAAATAAATTGTAGGCAAATTTTATTTTTATCCACATTATCCCTAAGGAAGTGGTGCCTAATTTCTATGTGTTTAGTCCTACTATGGAGAACTAGATTTTGTGCTATAGATATTGCACTAGTATTGTCACAAAATATAGTTGAATTATTTAAGTTGACAGCATAGTCTAGAAGTTGATTTTGTATCCACAACATCTGTGAGCAGCAACTGCAAGCAGCCATGTATTCAGCTTCAGCTGTTGATGTTGACACAGATGTTTGTTTCTTACAAAACCAAGACACAAGCCTATCACCAAGAAACTGACAAGTTCCTGATGTGCTTTTCCTGTCTACTCTGCATCCAGCAAAATCTGAATCTGAGAATCCAGTTAATTCAAATTCAGATGTTGTTGGATACCAAAGTCCTAGATTAGGGCAACCCTTTATATATCTCAAAATTCTTTTTAATAAAATTAACTGAGATTCTTTGGGGTTAACTTGAAACCTAGCACAAATACAGGTAGCAAATATTATGTCAGGCCTACTAGCTGTTAAATAAAGTAGTGAGCCAACAATTGCTCTATATACTTTTGAATCAACAGGTTTCCCTGATTCATCATTATCAACAACAACATTTGAGGGCATGGGTGTTTTCATGGTGGAAGAATCAGACATACCAAACCTTTTCACTAATTCCTTAGCATACTTAGATTGGGATATGAAGATTCCATTTGGAGTTTGCTTTACTTGAAGACCAAGGAAGTATGATAACTCACCCATACTACTCATTTCAAATTTAGATTGCATTAGATTAGAAAATCTTTTGCACAAATTTGAATCAGTAGAGCCAAAAATAATGTCATCTACATATATTTGAACTAGCAAAGTTTGATTTTTATGTATTTTGAAAAATAGGGTTTTATCTACTATGCCCCTACAGAAATTATTTTCCAAAAGAAAACTAGCTAAAGTCTCATACCATGCTCTAGGAGCTTGTTTGAGACCATAAAGAGCTTTCTTAAGCTTAAATACAAAAGAGGGTTGAGTTGGAGAGATGAAACCTGGTGGTTGTTCCACATAGACTTCTTTCCTTTCTCCATTTAAGAATGCACTCTTCACATCCATTTGAAATACTTTGAGCTTTTTATATGCAGCAAAAGCAAGAAAGATTCTGATTGCTTCAAGTCTTGCAACAGGAGCAAAGGTCTGATCATAATCAATGCCTTCTTCATGTGAATATCCTTGAGCTACCAGTCTTGCTTTATTTCTTACAATGTTACCTTGTTCATCTAACTTGTTCCTGAAGACCCATTTGGTGCAAATCACTGGATGGACTTTTGGTCTAGGAACCAAATCCCATACTTGATTTGTCTCAAACTGATTGAGTTACTCTTGCATAGCAATGATCCAGTTGGGATCTTGTTCTGCATCTCGTAGAGATTGAGGTTCAATCTGAGAGAGAAAACATGTGTGCATCATGTTCTGATTTACTTGATTCCTTATTTGCACACCTGCTGAGATATCACCAATCACTTATGATATTGGATGATCTCTAACTGTGATGTGGTCAACAGTTGGAGTTTGTTCAGCAATGATATCTGCTTGGGGAATTTGATCAGGCGTCACTTGAATTGATTTGTCAGCAAGATCTTCTGGATGATCTTCTTCTTCACTATCTTCAAGTGTTTGAGTTGTTGGAGGTGAAGAATCTCTTTTCTCTAGATTTAGCTCACTTAGCTCTCCACATAAATCTGATACCTACAATGTATTTATGGTAGAGGTGGTATTCCTCTCCTCATTCAATAGGTTAGTTTCATCAAAAGAAACATGCATGGACTCCTCTATTTTAAGAGTAGATTTGTTGTAGACTCTATATGCCTTACTAGATAAAGAGTATCCAAGAAATATGCCTTCAGCTTCTTTAGCTTCAAACTTCCTTAGATATTTCTTATCATTGTTATGCACATAGCATTTATAACCAAAAATCTTAAAATAGCTAACCTTAGACTTTTTATTCTTGAGTAGTTCATAGGGAGTCTTACCCTTAAGTTTATGTATCAGGCTTCTATTCAACACATAATTTGCTGTGTTCACTGCCTCTGCCCAAAAGGAGAGTGGCAAATGAGCATCAACAAGCAATGTAGTTGCTGATTCAATTAATGTTCTATTTTTCCTTTCAGCTACCCCATTTGGTTGAGGGCTTCTAGGAGCAGAGAAACACTGCCTGATCCCTTCTTTTCCACAGAATTCTCTCATCAGAAGAGACTTAAACTCAGTACCATGATCACTTTTGATCAATGCAACTAAAGAGAGTACTCAGTCTTGATGGACCTGAGAAAGTCTGTTAGAACTTTGAAAGTGTTAGACTTGTTCCTAAGAAAGAACACCCAAGTGAATCTTGAGAAGTCATCTACAATAACTAGAAAATAATGCTTCCCTCCTAAGCTCTGTATAGCAGTAGGTCCAAAGAGATCTAAATGCAATAAATATAGAATCCTAGGTGAACCACTCTTGGATAAAGATTTGAAACTACTTCTAGTTTGCTTACCTAACTGACAAGCCCTGCAAAGTCCTTCCTTCTTGTATGAACCAGAAGGCAGTCCTCTGACAAGATTGTCCTTAGAAAGCTTAGAGATAGTTCTAAGGTTAATGTGTCCTAGCCTTTTATGCCATAGTTCATTTGTCTTACTTATTGATTTAAATAGACAGATGTCAGTATTGGCAGAGTCAAAATTGACAAAATAAATGTTTCCTTGTCTAATACCAGATAATACCTTTTTATTTTTATTATTGGTAATAAGACATTGGGAAGGGTTAAAGGTTACCTGATAACCTTCATCACATAACTGACTTATGCTGATGAGGTTGTGCTTGAGACCTTTGACATATGATACTTCTTTGAATGTGACTGCTCCAACTTTGACTTGTCCATACCCTTTTGTCTGTCCACAGTTGGAGTCTCCAAAGATTACTTTGGGTCCAAGCTTTGCCTTATAATTGCCTAGGTTGGCCTTGTTTCCTGTCATATGTTTTGAGCATCCACTATCCAAGTACCAATATTCTTTTATCCTTGGATAGCTGTGTACCTGCAAAGACAGAAAAATAAACTAGTTGTTTTTGACCCAGACTACCTTGGGTCCATTTGTTTGTCCACAATATTTAGAAATAAAGGACATTTCATGCTGATCCTTATAGCCTTGTGGGTGATATCTCCTTGGAGGTATAATCCATTCAGTAAAAGGATTTTTAGTGTGTTTAGAATTAGAATTCCTGAATTTCTGTGTATAGTATCTGTTCGACAAATCTGGGTAAATTCGTAGACCGCCGTTCGACGAATGTGCATGATTTTGTCGAGCGCCATTCATATGATAACTATACTGAAAATCTGTTTTCTGTTTTCATCGATCTCCGTTCGACAAATTTGAATCTTTTCGTCGAGCTTCTTTCAACGAATTCTTCTGAATTCTCTTATTCTTAACAGACTTGCTTGAAACATCTTTATTTGCTTCTACAACCCCTTTGCCTTTAGCAGATATGAATTTTATGGGTGTAGATAAAATATTCTTCTTAACTAGGTGTGGCTCACTTGATGAGGCACCCAAGCCCAGTTTGCTAGTAAGTCTAGCATTGACTGTGCTTGTTATGTCCATCAGCTTGATACTTCTCCCATTTAGGGATTATTCAAACTTCTTGGCTTTAGACAACTTGCTCTCAATGAGAACAATATGTTCCCTGGAGGCAGCCAAATCATTTTTAAGGTTTATATTTTCTTCACTTATAATTTTCATGTCAGCTAACTTATTTCTGAGTGAGATTATTTCTTTCTCAGATTTTAATAAGTCTAAGCAAAGAACTTTGAATTCAGCCTTGAATTCAACTGAAGTAAAATCAAAATGAGATAATACCTGATCTGCATCATCTTCTGCTTCAGAGTCTGATTTTTCTTTATCAGAAGTATGTCCTGAGGCATTGATAGCCATCATGCAGAATGTTCTTTCTTCTTCATCATCACTGGAGCTGGATGAGGAAGCATATTCTGACTCACTGGCTGAGTCATATATTGCCATCAGACATTTACCACTTTCATTTGATTTTTCTTCATCATCACCAGATGAGCTGGATGATGATTCAGATTCAGTGTCACTCCAGGATTCTGCTATAAATCCTCTTCCCTTCTTTTTGTGCTTGTGTGAGGAAGATTTGTTGGAGCCTCTTTTCTCTTCTTTCTCCTTTTTCTTTTTTTTCTTTTTCTCTTCTGGACATTCTGTCAGGTAGTGTCCAGGTTTCCTGCAACCATAACAAATAACTTCTTTAGGAGTTGATTTGTCATACCTTTGCTTTTCTCTTGATCTGGACTCCTTCTTTCTGAAGTCCTTCTTAGCCATTTTGTGAATCTCTTGGCTTTGAGTCTCATAAACTCCTCATTTTGTGGAGTCTTTTGTTCTTCTGCATCAGCTGCTTTGAAAGCTATGTTTTTTTCTTTCTTTGTTGCTGGAGATGTAGTGGATGATTCAGCTTCCCTGGACTTGATGAGCTGCTCATAAGATTTGAGTTTGCCCAACAAAGCTTCAGTGGTAATCTCATTCAGACTTCTGGCTTCCTTGATTGGCCAGATTCTAGAATCCCATGTGCTGGGGAAGCACATTAGAATCTTATCATTTATTTCAGTGATAGATATCACTTTGTCTAGAGATTTCAGCTCATTAATTATGAGACTGAGTCTATTGTACATGTCAGCCACTTTCTCTGTGTCACCTTTCTTGACGTTTTCATACAGAGAGATCAAGTGTGATCTTCTATCTTTTCTTTCATCTGCAGAACCTGCAACCATGTTATTTAGTAAAATCCAAATTTCTCTAGCTGATGTACATTCAACCACTTTTTGAAATATGTCATCAGACATAGTTTGAGCCAATATGTTCATGGCTTTAACATCTGCACTTCTTTGCTTCTTTTGAGTTTCTGTCCACTCAGGAGGTGGGACAGCATGATTGTCTCCTGTAGCTTCAGTGTTGGTTGATGCTGTAGGAGCTGGAGGCCCTGTCAGAATAACATTGAAAAATTCTTCATCAATAGAGTTCATATAAAGCCTAATCCTTGCTTTCCAAAGTGCAAACTTGCTAAGATTGCACATAGGAGGTCTTGTGCTTGAGTACTCCTTGTTCTGTGCCATGAGTTTTTAACAGAAAATAGGTAAAGTAAAAACTCTAAATTAATTTAAGATCTAATTGATCTTTGTGATCCAGGTGTTAGCCTGTAAATAAGATCAACCAACCTCTGATACCAATTGAAAGTGGAGGTTACATCTTAAGTTACTCTAGAGGGGAGGGGGGGGGGGGGGGGGGGGGTGAATAGAGTGTTAAAAACTTTCCCTTAGTTTTATAGTGTAATTAAAATAGTGTTATATATATGTGTAAGCAGAGTGAGAATTATATAAACAGAATAACTGAATAAATAAGAGCACACAGCACAGCACAAAGAAATAAACACAACCAGAAGACACAAGGAATTTATAGTGGTTCCCCAATAAATCTGGGTAGTCCACTCTTCTACCACCCTTTGGTAGGAGTCCACTAGGAGGGTTGATCAGGTGCCCTAATACCAAGGTGATTTTGATCAGGTGTCCACACACTAGAGAGCTTTTGATCAGATGCTCAAAACCAACAAGATTTTTTGTTCAGGTGTCTTGCCACCAGGGGGTTACACTTTTGAAGGGTGTATTAACCCTGTACAAGAGAGGTGATAAAGAGTTATAGTGTTCTTCTCTGTCAAGATGCTGAGAGAAGACTCTAGTGGACTTTTTGTAAAGCTCCCCATGTCTGATTGAAGTATTTGACAGATGTTGGAGAAGCTTTCTCTTGAAGACACAAATCTTCTGTAGCAGATAGATCTGGAAGAACAGGTTCTTCAGATTCATTGTTGCACTTGTAGAAGACTTGAACTTGCAGCAGAATATATGAGAGATGGATCTTGAAGATGATGTTCTCAGAGTAAAGATGGATGCTGCTTGAAGAAGAAGAAGAAGACTGAGAATAGTAGACTGAATGTTCTTCTTCTTTCTTTCTCTATCCTTGTTGTTTTTCTGTATTCTGCAAGATTGCTAATTTGAATTCTGTCGAAAGTGATAAGACAAGAATGTCTGTCTTTGATATATTCTATTTTTGGAATAGAATAATCTGTCTAAAATTCTTTCTTGGAATAACAACAAAGACAAAACGATTTTTTGTCAGGTCCTTTAATTCCTTAGCCGTGAAAAACTCCTTAGCATTAAATGTCAACAGCTATACTTGTCTTGGAACAAAGGAAATAAGGAATATATTTGAGTAATATAATATCCTTACTTGCCTGCCTTGAATACGTCCAAATTTATTGAATATATCCGTTGGAGTCATCGATCTGAGTTCAGAGTATTGACAAACAATTGATATAAATAATCTGGACTTGAATTTGTCGAACTGAGCTTTAATACAGAATTTGTCGAGCTCTGGCTGGAATTCGTCGAACGCTGCTCGCCATTTGTCGAATGCAGCTCAGAGAATGTCGAGCGCTGGAACTGGCCATAATACTTCAGTCTGCTGAGATGAATTCGTCGAACGATGCTAGACATTCGTCGAACTCCACTCGACATTTGTCAAAACACAGGGAACTTAAATTTTCCTTAAGTTCTAGCAACTCTAGCAGTCTAAAAACTTGACCCTTAAACTATACAATGGGGTCAACTTGATCCTTAGTTAAAACAAAGTGATCCTAGCCCAAATCAGTAATAGGGTTGTTCCAACAGAAAGCGATAAATAAAGCGTTAAAGAAAGTGAAAAACTATTTCTATGAAAGCAATAAACTAAGTTATGAAAGCAATAAACTAAGTTATGAAAGCAATAAAACTATTCTCATACACACACACACACTAACATAAATAAAAAGAAGATGATCCAAATGAGAAAACAACATTTTATTTCTAAAAGGCAAAAATTACAAACGAACATAAACTTAATTGCATAAAGAAAACTCACAAGCACTCAAAAGAACTCAAAAGCACTAACAAGCACTCAAAATTGGGATGGGAAATGCTTCAGCTGAGCCCCTCTATTTATAGGCAAAATTTTATTTTTACACGCCCTAAGTCACAGGCGTGACTTGGATGTCACGACCGTGACTTAGGGCGTGACATTTGCGCGTGCTTTAGGGGTCGCATCCGCCGTATTCTGGAAGGTATGCGGTCAAACTTGGCTGCACACGGGCATGACCTGCAGTGTCACGGGCGTGACAGTGGGCGACACATATCTACTTTAACTTGGGCGTGACGGCTGGCGTGTGCGCTGGATTCTTTGAACGTCTGGACATAGAGAGTTCGTCGAACGGAGATCGACGTTCATCGAATGCTGGACGCTGAGAGGGATTCATCGTACGCTAGACGCCGTTTGTCGAACGCTGGGACAGAGGGAGTTTGTCGAACGCAGCTTGGAAAGCTTTCGTCAAACGCAGCTCAGAGCTTTCGTCTAACGCAGGGGAGGGCGCTTTCGTCGAACGCAGCTTGTAGAGTGCTTTCGTCGAACGCAGCTTGGAGAGATTTTGTCGAACGCAGGGGCAGAGCACTTTCGTCGAACGCAGCTTGACTTTCGTCGAACGTAGATTACACGCCCTTGGGTCACGGGCGTGACATGTTGTCACGGGCGTGACTCAGGGCGTGACTTGACAAAAATTGCCAAAATCTGCAAAAGCAAAAATAAAACTATGTTAGTAAGGAAAATAATAAAACAAGTAATTTATTCATTGATTTACATAGAAAATTTACAATATTAACTAAAACAATACTAATAACTATACCAAAAATACATATATTTTATTACTTATCAAATACCCCCATACTTAAGCTTTTGCTATTCCAGAGCAAAAGTAAGAGAGATCTATACGGGATTAACATAAGTTCAAATTTTTAGCTATCGTTTTATTTTAATCATAAGAGACTGAAAAATAAAAATTCGGAGTAGTAAGAGTTAAGTCCTAAATTATTCAAATGATTTAAGTAGAAAGAAATGTCCTACCCAAAAGACTTCTTAATTAACCAAATAACAAACAAAATTGCAATCATTAGTAAACGAGATTAGATCGAAATTATAATAACTTTTGTTTAAAGAAATGTGAGGGAAATGTGCAATTTACTAATTATGCTCTCAAAGGATTTTAAGAATTACGTCCAGAAACAATAAATCGGCTAAGGGAAAGGAGGGTAAAAAGCTATGGAAAAAAGAAGAGTACTTGAATTAGGAGTGGTGGTTTGTATCTTTCCACCTTTTCTTTTTACTTTTCTTTGGTGCTCACCGTGATATACGGGGGAAACCTGATTGTTTTTTCTTTTGCTTTAATAACTCGATGCTTATGTCCGAAATCTTATTCCCATTGACATAAGATCATTTAAATTTTTTATTGGGTGGCTATGTTTACGGAACGCAGTCTTATTCCCATTGACATATGATCTTTTTCTTCTTTTATTTTTCTTGCCATGCATACAAAGGGGTTTGCGAGAAAAAATTCTTAGAAATAATAAAAAAAGGTTTGAGAGCAACCTTGGTAATTTGAAAGTTCCTAGATTCCTAGAGACATAAAGTAGAGATAATTTGGGTCTAAAGTTGTTTTGCCAACATAATACACATGTCTCTATTTTAGCTAGTAGAAGTAGTGCTTGAAAACAAAGCCTCTATTTAAATTAAAAACACAAGATATTCTTTAAAACTTAAACCCGAACGTTTAAATCTATCGATCTTAGATAAACAAACAAATAGTAAAACTAGCGATTATGAAAATCCACAAACATATACTCTCGAAACTAAATGCTTTAAGAATAAAAGTAAAGTTGGGTTTATTGTTTTTTTTTGGGAATTTTTTATTTGTTTTACAACTACTATATAGGTATATATAATTTTTTTGAAATGCTTTGGGGTTTTGCAATTTTTCTTTGATTTTGTTTTGTTTTTTTGTACTAAGATAAAGTAAAAAAAAAGGAAAAACATGTTTTTTGAAAATTTTGTGATTTTTGAAAATTTTTTTTGTAGTTTTGTTTAAGCTTATATTTACAAAAGTAAGCAAAATGCAGAATAAAACAGGGAAAATTGTTTTTATTTTTATTTTTATTTTTTTAAAGTTTTTTTGTTTTTCAGGTTTTTTTAATTTGTTTTTTAAGTTTTTAAAACATGAAATTGTTTTTTTTTTAGTTTTTGTTTAAATAAAGATAGTAGAACACCCCCATACTTAAAACCCAACATTGTCCCCAATGTTGTAATGTAAGTATGAATAAGTGAAAGTAACATTGCAATATATACAAAAGGAAAGAGGGAGCAAAATGGATTCCCTGAATTAAAGTTGGCAGGGCCGTTAGAAACCCTTGGGCTCAACCCGTTTTGGGGAGGTTACCTCCTTGCCGCTGCGAAGGTTTATGGCGTTGGCATTTTCTCAGGGGTTTGGCTCCGTGTTCCCTGGGAGAGCTCCATATGGCTGTTCGTAGGCCATCTTTGCCAGCTGTCCCACCTGATTTTCCAAGTTCTTAATCGTGTTGGATCGGTCGGCGCCCTTAGAGGGGGGGGGGGGTGAATAAGGGTTTTCAAAAACTTTATATTTTATTTAGAAAACTTTGGAATATTGCAATAATAAAATAAGAAGTCAAGTAAAACAAAAAGAGAGACAAGCTTTATTGATATTAAATAAGTTTTACAAAACTTGATCTCAATGGCGCTAGAGATCGGAGGCGAATAATAAAAACTCTTTTTCGTTTTCTATACCGACTCGTATCCCCACGAACTGGTTGGCTTTAGCCGATCTCTCCCCAGATACAGCCTCAAGCCGCTCTAGCAAATCTATCCCCAGAAAGGCCTCGAGCACCCCTAGACCTAGCCTAGATCTAGTCGCCAACACAAGGCGAATTTCAGCCCTAAGTCCTACCCCAGACCTAGTCGCCAACACGAGGCGATTTCACTTAAATGATTACAAGAAAAGATGTGAAATGAAAAAGACAATAATATAAAAACTCCCTCTATTTAGATCTCTTGGAGAAGTAGACGAAGACGCAGAGTATGATCGTAGTTGATGCAGTCTTTCGTCACGATGATGAAGCGTGTTGAAATCTTCTCCACGGATCTCCTTAAGGCTTTATGGAATTGTGGGAGTATCGCTCTGAATCTTCCTCTCTCTGCTGTGGCACGAAGCTCTGAAGTTTGGGATTGGAGGAGGATGAAGAATTCGGAGCCAAAGCATCCAATTTATAGCCTTCACGCTACCGCTGGCGCTAGCACTACCGCCGACGCTAGCCCAGATTAGGAATGATCTTGCGCGGCCGAATCTCTCAACCGTGGCAACAATTTGCTCTATGCCTCTTGTGCGCCATGCTACCGCCGGCGCTAGTAGCTACCGCCGGGCGCTAGCTCCTTCTAAAAATGCCGCCGGAATCGAGCTAATCAATGCTAGCGCCGGGCGCTATCGCTACCGCCGGCGCTAGTGAGATTATTCAAATTTTGGCCTCAATTTTGGGGGCAGTCATCATGAGTACTCCTTGAGTCATATGGACTATGTTAACATGCACACTTGAACACACAAGATCAAATACACATAGGATTTGTTATTCTCAAACCTAAGAGATGCGGAAGACCATGTTCCAACAAACTTCCCCTTTTGATAATAACAAATCCATTAATGATAAAACAAAGCATTAATAAAGAAGCATGATGAGACTATACTTGTGTGTGTGTGTGAGTGATGACTTTAGGATAATTATTGATTTTAGCATTTAGAATTGCTCCCCCTAAATACATGCTCCCCTTATGTGAATGCTCCCCTAACATGTATGCTATCAACTTAATCAATCATGTTGGGTTTGCATTTTGATAACGGATTATATATTTATCATGTTAGTTCTCCCCCTTTTGCATTTTATCATGTTAGTTCTCCCCCTTTGTTATTAGCAAAAGTGGGTAGGGAAACAAAGCACTAAAAAATGTGTAAATAAAAGAGAAGGCATGATCGAGCTTTTTAAGTAAATGATAAGGAGTCTTAGACTTGTCTTTCATTGAAAATGATCAGAGTTATAACTTATTTTATCCCTTTTGTTTGTAGTTCTCCCCCTTTTATATATCAGAGTTTAAGCAAAAAATAATGATTTCCCCTTTAAATAAGAGTTTTAAGCCTAAAAACAATCATGATTTCCAAGTAACCAATCTACCCAGACAATATGTCAACACCCTAGCCCCGTACTAAGTGACAGATGGGCATGAGGAGCTGCAAACATGCCGTAGGTTGGGGTGTTAATCCCATATGCAAACACTAGACAAAAACTTAACCTAGCACTCTTTTCCCCTAGTGCCTCGCAAGGCCCCACTGGAACCCTCCCCGGTTAAGGACAAGACATGACTAGAGATAAGGTTATCTAATGTCGACAACCCTACGCCCCCGCTATGGTGAGAAATGAAGTCATGGATAACAATTATTAGAAACATTAAGCATTTAAATCAAATGGGAAATATCATAGCATATGGGTTTATATTTTTATTCGAATTTTTGAAATAAAACTCACAAAGCTATATTGAAATTCATGAATGAATCAGAGTTTGAGTATTGCGGAAGATTTCGAAAAAGAAACATCATAATACTAAATAAGAGTTTAAGTTAAAAAAGAGATGTTTTATAAGCAATATTTCACTTGTTGGAGGAGTGTTTAGAATAGAAATAGATCAGAGTTATAAGCAAAAAAAATTCAACCAATATAAAGTTTACCAAGCAAGTCTACCACTTATTGCAAGAAAGGAATTTGAAGATTCAAGTGATGATGCTCACAAGATGAAAGATTTTAAATAAGTATTAAAGTGCATGGTAAAACAATTATATGGTTATGATGCGGAAGACATATAGAAGTACAAAAAACATCTTATGTTAATCAATGATGGTTCATAAAAAGATATATGAGTTCAATTTCAAAAAAAAAGAAGATGTTTTTGTAAATCATTTTGCATTTAAAATTTTTGTTTTGACAATACAGTAACCAAGCATGAAATAATCTTATCAAAAAGAGATTACTACATAGTTACTTTAATTCACAATTTCAAAACATACCAAACATTGTAGAAACCATGCTAGGTTATCTAGTGCATTTCATAAATAAAAAGTAATATAGAATTAGCATTAGGATCCAATACTCATGAGAAGAAGTGTTATGGAAGATAATGATGTGCACATAAGTGTAAATTTGAGGAGAGTAAACAAATGTTTTAATCAAAATACAAGTAATATGTAAAGTAAGAAGCACAATAAAACACAAATAAGATTACTTCCACACACTTTAATGCACAAAAAATGTACAACTACCAAGGTGCTTTGCACACACAATGCTCATCAAGACTTATCAGGGTGCAAAGTAGTGCTTGGGGGATCACATAGTTTTATTCTTCAAGATTGATTTTTATTGTGATCCGGTGTACTTAAGAATAAGTGGTTTTTATTTTGAAAGAAAGTTATGGTTTGCACAAGATACTTTATTATTCTTTCCAAGGTGCTCAACCTCACAATGCTCATTAAGACTTATCAGGAGGTTCAAGTAGTGCTTGGTGGAGTTATCTTTATCATTTATTTTATAATTTTGTTTTGTACAAAGTTCTCCGAATACACTTGTTTTGCAAATCAATAGATTTTATGAGAAAAAATATAACCACTTTTCTTAATTTTTAAGAGTGCAAAAGAAGGTTGTGTAGGTAAGATACTTGTGTAATTTTAATTCATTGTACTATTACAAAACATACACAAACATTCTTAGATTAAACACATAAGTAGACAATGCCAAAATAAGTGAGTGAATTGTGATCATTATCAAACATAAAACATTACTCATACTTAGAGGCATGCTACGCATAGTTCTACACAACTTTTTCAATATAAATTATGCACATATTAATTGATGTATCAAAGCATGATGAAGGCAATGTTCAAAGTAGTTTGAAAAGATAAATTGCAATATTATAGAAGTTCTAAATAATAGATTAAATCATGCTTGATTTTCAATGAAGTTCATACAATATTTTTGATATTTTTAAAGACTAATTTTTATTTAAAGTTTGAACTCATAAAATTGATCTTGGACTTCCCGAGGGCTACCTTGTGAGAGGTTCGCCCGGTACTAGGTGATATGATGGGATGATAGCCCAAATCACCCTTTCGCAAGATACATAGAAAAGTTAAGTTCAGAAGAATAATTTTGATACTTGTTTTTGTTTAGTTTTATATTTTTGTAGTTGATTTTTACAAATAAAAGCATATTTTTGTAATTTTTGCTTTTGTAATTTTTATATTTGATTTTTGCATAAAGATGAACTTTAAATAAAGGAAACAACACAAGCGAAAAAACAAAACATATTTTTTGTAATTTGGTTTTTGTAGTTTTGTATTTGATTTTTCAAAAAATAAAGAAACACAGAAGTGCAAAACTAAGTAGAAAACATAGATTTATATATTTTAAGGGATTTTTAGAAATTTAAAATATAGAAAAATGAACATGGACGCTAGTGCCTGCGGTAGCGCTAGCGCGGGAGACAGTGAACGATTTTTTAGGATTTTAGAAATTTTGATTGGTGGTCTTGATTAGGTGTCCCAATAGTAGTTCCATGCTGAAGTTGCAGATTTTTAGGAGATGTTTTGGATGGTCCAAATTGCATGAAACGTTAGAGATTTCTTATATGACTTGACAAAATAATCATTGCATGAGATATGTTTACTTATGTTTTCATTTTGACTTTTCTAAAGACTTGTGCTTATAACTTAAAAAAAGGAAATGAAAACCCTAGATATCATGTTTGAACAAATCAAATATGCATGGTTTCGGTGAACAAGGAGTAATGTTCACGCAAATAGTAACATGGATATGCCCTGACATATAAAACCTAACATAGATATAAATATTCTTTAGGTGACAATGTTAGTATGATAATTTGAGATTAATGTTATGCCAAAGTTTGATTGTGTTTCAACTTAGAGACCTAGAATGGAGTGACAATTCTATTTGATTTGATATCAAAATGATTCAAAGGTCTAAACTAGAAATAAATCACAATACACACATAATACACCATAACACTAACCATGGTAAACAATTATAATGTCAATTATTATCATATAATTTGTGATAGCTGTTTATAGATGATTCTTGATATGAATTTTGATTTTAGAGATGTTTAACAAAAGATATCACTAGATCATGGTGGTGTTTGTGAATTCAATATTCATTATGAAGATAACTTCTTTCAACACCTTTTAGTGATTTTCCTTTAATTAAGAATTTTGAATATATATATATGTGATTTTTTGATAGGTGAACAATAGTGATGGTTTAGATCATATTTGACATCAAGGAGAGAACACAATATAATTTTTTATTGTGAACAATGACACCCATATTGAAAGTTGAGCTTTTATTTAAATCTTGAATTTTCTTTTAGATCAAGTTATTTCACTAAACCACTTGTTGGTGAAGGCTAAGAATCTTAATAGCCTAATAACCAGATTTAATTTGAAATATCTTATAGCAAATTTAGAGTTTGATTCATATGGATAATATAAGATATTTATAATAATAAAAGATAGGTCATCAAAATAAAAATATGATTTTGAATTTTGATCAAAAATGATTTATAAACTCATTAAACTTTATGAGATAAAATCATATTTCCAATACTATATAGGATGACCATGGCATGATAGTTTAAAAAGAACACAAAAAGAAAAAGATAGAAAAGACATTAAAGCACATCATGAGGTAGAAATTTATGTATTTCATTTTAATTGATTTCTACTTCATGCAAATGATGGGATACTAATGAATAAGAGATTTAGGTATCCAAAGAGGACCGGGCGTGACGGTTCCTTTGGGTACCCAAATACATCGTGTTTTCTTTTGGGGAGATATGATTGAATGGGCCCTTTTGATTTGAGTTTGTGTTTCATCTTTAACTTTTGGCCGCCATTCAAACATTGGTTTAATATTATTCTTATTTATCCAATTTCCATGATGATTTTCTTTCCTTTGAAGATTATAATTGAAATTATCATTTATAGGAAATTTGTGTAATTTCAATTTTAAGTTGGGAGAAACATGATTTTGTAAATAATGATGACTTGGTTTTTGATATGCAAAAACATTTTGTTTCTTATTCCCATTATTAGGTTTAGTTAAGATATTTATATTTGTATTTAACTTGCTTTTAGATTTTGCTTCATATTCTAAATTTGTATGTTTTGAATTTGTATTTATAATTTTCATAAGCAAGTTGATTTTTGATTTTAATTCATCATTCTTTATCTTTAGATTATGCCTAGGTTTATTATAAGCTGTTGTGCTATTTTTAAGAGTGGAGACAATAGAGTCAATATGATCTTGATAGTTGTTTCTATATTCATCAAATGTTTCATCCATCTCTTTTATTTCAATTTCATAGTCCTTACACTTAGCACAATTAATTTTTAAAGATGAATTTTCTAAACATAATTTTTCATTTTGTTCTCTTATAAAAATAATTTCTTTTTCAAGTTCCTTAAATTTTTCTTTAATATCATTACAATCAAGACAAGATTTTGTATTTTCAATTGAAGTGACATGAGTAAAGCTAGATAAATCGGATTTTGATACTACTTTAACTTTTGCTTTTAAATTTTTATTTTCTAAGCGCAATAGTTTATTAGCATTCTTTAATTTCTTAATTTTACGCTTAGTATTTTGTAGCAATTGTAAAGTAGAAATGGAAGTACAAGCGATGAAGTTTGATTTCCTTACATTGCTTTTGGATGAGGGAGGATTTGAACATATTGTTCCTTTGTCTTCTTCTTGGCACTCCTCTTCCAAAAGTAAGATTTCTTCTCCTTTTTCTCTTGGTGTATTGTTCTCCTTTTCTATTTCAATATTCTCCATGGCTTCGCTCCGAGAGAGATCTTCTTGAATGATAATGGATGCTTGTATGTTCTTTTCCTCCTGTGTTTGTTCCATACCTGCGAGAGGAAGATCATACATTTCTTCAAGAAATTTCCATACTTTATAAGCACTAGAAAAGCAATACACAAATTTGAAAACATTATTAGATAGTGCACAAAATAAATAGTGTTTGGCTTTGGCATTTAGCTGACGTTCTTTTTTATTTGATTCATCCGCACGTCTTATAATTGCTAAGTTCCATACTTCGATGTCTAAAGTTTTAATAAATTTTTCCATTAAAATTTTCCATCCTTTATAATTTGTTCCTTCAAACAAGGGTGGTTTATGTGATATTTCATCTTCACAGAAATTTGCCCCACTAGTTGAGGCGAGATCATGAGACGCCATTATTCCCGGTTGTTAAGCCGATTGGAATAAAACCTCTCTGATACCACTTGTTGGATCGGTCGGCGCCCTTAGAGGGGAGGGGGGGGGGGTGAATAAGGGTTTTCAAAAACTTTATATTTTATTTAGAAAACTTTGGAATATTGCATTAATAAAATAGGAAGTCAAGTAAAAGAAAAAGAGAGACAAGCTTTATTGATATTAAATAAGTTTTACAAAACTTGATCTCAATGGCGCTAGAGATCGGAGGCGAATAATAAAAATTCTTTTTCGTTTTCTATACCGACTCGTATCCCCACGAACCGGTTGGCTTTAGCCGATCTCTCCCCAGATACGGCCTCAAGCCGCTCTAGCTAATCTATCCCCAGAAAGGCCTCAAGCACCCCCTAGACCTAGCCTAGATCTAGTCGCCAACACGAGGCGAATTTCAGCCCTAAGTCCTACCCCAGACCTAGTCGCCAATACGAGGCAATTTCACTTAAACGATTACAAGAAAAGATGTGAAATGAAAAAGACAATAATATAAAAACTCCCTCTATTTTGATCTCTTGGAGAAGTAGACGAAGACGCAGATTATGATCGTATTTGATGCGGTCTTTCGTCACGATGATGAAGCGTGTTGAAATCTTCTCCACGGATCTCCTTAAGGATTTATGGAATTGTGGGAGTATCGCTCTGAATCTTCCTCTCTCTGCTGTGGCACGAAGCTCTGAAGTTTGGGATTGGAGGAGGATGAAGAATTCGAAGCCAAAGCATCCAATTTATAGCCTTCACGCTACCGCCGGCGCTAGCGCTAATGCTGGCGCTAGCCCGGATTAGGAATGATCTTGCGCGGCCGAATCTCCCATCCGTGGCAATAATTTGCTCTCTGCCTCTTGTGCGCCATGCTACCGCTGGCGCTAGTAGCTACCGCTGGCACTAGTAGCTACCGCCGGGCTCTAGCTCCTTCTAAAAATGCCGCCGGAATCGAGCTAATCAATGCTAGCGCCGGGCGCTATCGCTACCGCCGGCGCTAGTGAGCTTGTTCGAATTTTGGCCTCAATTTTGGGGGCAGTCATCATGAGTACTCCTTGAGTCATATGGACTATGTTAACCTGCACACTTGAACACACAAGATCAAATACACATAGGATTTGTTATTCTCAAACCTAGGAGATGCGGAAGACCATGTTCCAACAAATCGATCCGGTAATATTCCGGATATTTGACTCGGTGGACGCAACATATTTAGCAAAAATATCTTCGAGCAGTGAAGGTTTTGGAGGTGGAGGCTGAAATCCATTTGGAAATCCTTGCGGATTTACAATTTGGGGCCTCTGAGCATTGTTAGGATTGCTCCAGGAAAAATTTGGGTGGTTCCTCCAACCCGGACTATAATTATTACTATACAGATTGTTATTAGGGTTGAAGGGGGGCCTAACTGGGTTGCCTAGGTAATCTACAGTTTATTCGACAAAAGTATTATTATTATTAGTATTATTATTATTATTAAGCCAAGCGGGAGTGGAGGAGGAAGCAGTCATCTCCGCCACTTGCTTACTTAGCCGCTCTACTTGCGAGGCTAGGTGAGCAGTGGCATCCACTTCATAAATCCCGACCGGTTTGGCAGGGCGAGATCTAAGTGCATTCCATTGATAGGCGTTCATGGCCATTTCCTCGAATAGAGCTTGAGCGGCCGCCAGAGTTTTGTTGTTTAACGTTCCCCCGACGGCTGCATCGATCATCTGTCGCGTGGAAAAAATTTAGGCCATTATAAAATGTCTGGACCTGTAGCCAGGACGGCAGCGCATGATGAGGACATCTACGTAGGAACTCTTTAAAATGCTCCCAAGTCTCATAGAGAGACTCAGAATCGTATTGAATGAAAGAGGCGATATCCGTACGTAACTTAGAGGTTTTTGACGGGGGGGAAATATTTAGTTAAAAAGTGTTCCGTCAATTGGGCCCACGTGGTTATGGATCCTCTGGGAAGAGAAGTTAACCACGCTTTTGCCTTCGTCTGCAGCGAAAATGGAAATTAGCGTAAATGAATGGCGTCGTTAGTAACACCATTAATTTTAAATGTATCGCATATTTCTAAAAAGTTAGAAAGATGTAAATTCAGATCCTCATCTGGCAAACCATCAAATTGGACTGACTGTTGTACCATTTGAATGATACTAGATTTTATTTCAAAATTATTACTAGCCACTGTTGGGCGCGTTATGCTCGATCGGGTATCTTCCAGATTTGGCCTGGCATAATATGTCATGGTCGGTGGCGGGGCCACATCTTGAATTTGATCGGCCATAGTTTCAGTGTACGTATCTCCGACAGATTCTTCGGGAAATTCGAGTAAGTTTTGATCACGAAGTCGGAGGCGCTCGGTTATGGGGTCAAAAGGGATATTCGAATCGTCCGAGGAGTTTCCTCGGGTCATATACTAACAATAAAAATGATATATTTTTTTTCGGCTTTTTATAATAATTTTATTTTTTGTAGATATATTGTTTTTATATATATTTTTAATATATATGATAAAAGTAATAGTAATTCTTTGTTTCAAATAACAACACTAATTGTCCCCGGCAACGGCGCCAAAAACTTGATGATTAAATTCGTGGATTGTTCTTTTTCTTTGATTTGGTTAACCTTTATTTGACGAGATTAGATTTCGACGGGTGTTTCCAAAGAGTCTCACAAGTACTCCTACTTTTAGAAATTAAACGTTATCCTATCAAAAGATAGAAGTAATTGTCTTTTTCTGCTTTCGAAATATTGACGATTACGCCTCGGCTACAACGCCGAATTCTATTGATTTTTAAAATAGAAAAGGAGAGTTTTGCACTAATTTGGTTTGAACAGTTTTTGTTTAAATTTTAATCCGAACTAATCATATAATAAAGGAAAGTATACCTTATCGTGAGTAATATAGGATATTTTGTTTTAGAAAATATCGAGGTCGTATATTTCCGCGGATCGTGTTGATTAAGCTACTTTGAGGAACAAACTATTATTTTATCGGAATAAGTTTTTAGTTGGATTTTTAAAAAGAAAACGATAATAAGCGTATAACTAGAGTTCTAAACGATGATAATAATAGCGCTCGATGTCGAATTACCTTGAGATGAAAATAGTCTTTTTTAGAAGTAAAGGAGATGACTTCTTAAAACATTAAAACGGCTTGGCCGTGGAGGTTCCATAATTATGAACTCTCCTCTCTCGAGGGTACGCCCACCTGAGATTATGAATTTTCGACCATCGAATCTTCTTAATACTCGCTTTATGTTGTGAACCCCACTATTGGGTTTTTACTTCCAATTTAGGAGACTTACCTCATCCTCTCTCGAGGGTAGAGCGCACTTCTCTTTACCCATGAGCTATCAGTCCTTACGCACGAGCCTCTCGGCTAACTAGTGTACGGAGACGGAAATGAAAATCAGACATCGATTATGTGGCTCCACTTAACGTTATTCTCGGGTAAACATTAAGCGTTAATTATTTTTAGAAAGAGATGTTTTATTTTTTTAGAAAAACTATTTTTGTGTCCCAATGCTCTTCGACATCGTGCGCTAAAGGAAATTAGCCACTCATCGGAATGGAGACGACATTAATAGGAAAATACATGTTTAATTATTTAAGCGGATATAAGCGGATAAAAAGAGAAATGAAAATACTTATATAAAAGCAGTAATAGTATCCGTCCCAACCGTCTTAAACAAGCGCTAAAGGAAATTAGCCTCTTATTTAAGATGGGGTCGGTATAGAAATAAAAGATATATAAAAGTGCTGAAATAATATCCGTCCCAACCGACTTAAATAAGTGCTAAAGGAAATTAGCCTCATATTCAAGATGGGGGTGGTATATAGCAGTTATATAAAGACTGAAATAAAGCTAAGTTACAAAAAAGAAAAACACTATCTCATAAATGCACGCACTCTACTTGTAATAAAAAGACTGAATCGAAAGAAAGCGTTTAAATGAAAGCGATAAATAAAGCGTAAAAGAAAGCGAAAAAATATTTCTATGAAAGCAATAAACTAAGTTATGAAAGCAATAAACTAAGTTATGAAAGCAATAAAACTATTCTCATACACACACACACACTAACATAAATAAAAAGAAGATGATCCAAATGAGAAAACAATATTTTATTTCTAAAATGCGAAAATTACAAACGAACATAAACTTAATTGCATAAAGAAAACTCACAAGACTCAAAAGAACTCAAAAGCACTAACAAGCACTCAAAATTTGGTTGGGAAATGCTTCAGCCGAGTCCCTCTATTTATATGCAAAATTTTATTTTTACACGCCCTAGGTCACGGGCGTGACTTGGATGTCATGGCTGTGACTTAGGGCGTGACATTTGCGCGTGCTTTAGGGGTCGCATCTGCCGTCTTCTGGAAGGTCTGTGGTCAAACTTGGCTGCATACGGGCGTGACCTGTAGTGTCACGGGCGTGACAGTGGGCGGCACATATCTGCTTTAACTGGGGCGTGATGGCTAGCGTGTGCGCTGGATTCTTCGAACGCATGGATAGAGAGAGTTCGTCGAACGGAGATCAACGTTTGACGAACGCTGGACCCTGAGAGGTATTCGTCGTGCGCTGGACGCTGTTTGTCGAACGCTGGGACAGAGGGAGTTCGTCGAACGCAGCTTGGAAAGCTTTCGTCGAACGTAGCTCGGAGCTTTCGTCGAACGCAGGGGAGGGCGCATTCGTCGAACGCAGCTTGTAGAGCGCTTTCGTCGAACGTAGCTTGGAGAGCTTTCGTCGAACGCAGGGGCAGAGCGCTTTCGTCGAATGCAGCTTGACTTTCGTCGAACGCAGATTACACACCCTTGGGTCACGGGCATGACATGTTGTCACGGGCGTGACTCAGGGCGTGACTTGACAAAATTGCCAAAATCTGCTAAAACAAAAATAAAACTAAGTTAGTAAGGAAAATAATAAAACAAGCAATTTATTCATTGATTTACATAGAAAATTTACAATATTAATTAAAACTATACTAATAACTATACTAAAAATACATATATTTTATTACTTATCAGGAACCATCCGAGGGGATGAGTACCTAGCCTCCCTGGGAGGTCAACCTACCCTGCCGGCTAGTGAGAGCCCGGTCAGCGGAACCATCAGAGGGGAAGAATACTTTGCCTCCCTGGGAGGTCAACCTGCCCTGTCGGCTAGTGAGAGCTCGGTCAGTGGAACCGTCTGAGGGGTAGAACACTTAGAAAAACTTTTATTACATTTGTCATCCGGTTAAATGCAAGAAAACTAAGGAAAAAAACCATCATACTACATTGATTTAATGAAAAAGCTAAGCACGGAGACCGGGACTTGGATTTCTACTCCCAGGAATGGTCCTCCTCGACCTCCCTGGTTGCTGACGTTGCGACTTCGGATGCCTTGCCTCCCTCATTTCCAAGAACTCGGGGCAGGTGGATGTCGCGTGACCCTCCTCATCGTGGAAGTCACAGTAAGGTAATTCCACCCGGACACCCCCTCTTCCTCCCGTACGATTTCTTCCTCCTCTGCGGCCGATCACCATGGTTTGTTGAGGTGGTGGAGAGGGTGACTTCGGTCTCTGCCTCCACCCTGGGATGTCAGGCCCCTTTTCCTAGAAGTTGTCCTCCTCTTGGTGAAACTTCCTCTTGGGATCCCCTACCCTCCCCCCTGTTGCCTTGCCTCCGGCTCACTCAGCTTGGACAACCTTGTTGCGAACTCCTGGTTGGTCTCCTCACTCTCAACTTCTTCTGCCACCCTTTCCATCAACTCCTCAAAAGAAAAAGGAGCTCTCCTCTTTAGGTCCCTCTTGAAGAATCCCCCTTGCAGCCCCATGATGAAAGCGAGCTGTAGGGTGTAGCCTGGCACTTCTTGTGTGAGGAGAACCTCCTCCTGGAACTGGTCAACATAGTGAGCCAGTGACTCCCCTGGCTCTTGCTTGATCTTGAAGAGTGCTTCGACATCCTTCTTCCTCTTCCTTGACGTCGAGATGCGCAGCAGGAAACCTCGACGCAAGTCTTCGAAGGCATAGATAGATCCCGCCGGGAGCTGGTGGAACCAATCTCTAGCCTTCTCCTTCAGAGTTGTCACGAAGTGTCGACACTTGAAAGCGTCGTACATGGACCTGATGAAGACCATGTCCTCAAACCACTGCAGGTGCAGAACAGGGTCATCCTTGCCGGAGTAGTGAGACATCTCCAGCCTTCCGGACCCGCTGGAACCGGAGCCGAGAGGATCAGCTCACACAAAGGACTTCCTATGCTCGCCCCCCTTTGGGGCTGGGAGAGTGGGTGTTGGCCGCCTCGCCACTCGCCCCATTGGGGCTGGGCGAGTGGGGGCTTGGCTCCTCCCCACTCGCCCCCTTGGGGCTGGGCGAGTGGGGGCCTGGTGCCTCCCCACTCTCTCCCTTGGGGTTGGGCGAGTGGGGCCTGGAGCCTCCCCACTCGCCCCCTTGGGGCTGGGTGAGTGGGGGCCTGGCGCCTCCCCACTCGCCCCCTTAGGGCTGGGCGAGTGGGGGCCTGGAGCCTCCCCACTTTCCCCCTCCTAGGGGTCCGAGCGAGTGGGGGCTGAATGCCTCCCCACTCACCCCAACTGGCACCTCCTTCCCGGATTGCTGGCTGAGAGTACTCTCTCCTTCCTGCTAAGGCGAGACTTCCAGACCACATCCTCTCCTGCCTTCGCCTATCGAGGCGAAAGATACTTGCAAGGTCTGCAGGACCTCCCGCTTGAAACTTTCAAACATCTCCAACGTCACTCCAACCACCGGAGGCAGCGAGTGGCCTGGGTCGGATCCTCCACCTCTGGCCATGGATCTCATCTTGAGAGTTTCTTGAGTTGGTCACTCTCCACGCTCACCGCACCATAATGTTGAAACCAATACTTGGTCTCTTTTGGAGTTCGGGGTCCCCAAAAGAGGGGGTGACCTCACACTTACTTCTCTCAAGGGAGAGCGCTAGGCCGAAGACTTAGGAAACTAGGAACAAGACCAAGGGCTCAGCAAGGAGGTCCCACCACACACCTAGAAGATCTTAGAGCGCTTCCACTCCCAAGTCAATGCTGAGCTTGGGGCACCTTTGGAGGCTCTCTTCCCCCACCAAAGAGACCTAGGGGGAGAGTAGCCAAGAGAGAGTTAGATCTACCTTCAAAGGTGCCCCCTTGGTCCTATTTATAGAATTCCTTGCTTGGTCTGCCAATAGCCACAATCTGGCCTACGAGATTACGAAAATTCCCTCAAGATTGGCCTGCCAATAGCCAAATCCCGCCATTCCAAGGCACTAAACGCAGACCTCCCCCTCTCTCCGGGGTTGGGCGAGAGGAGCTCGCCCCCCTTGCTGGGAGCGGGGCGAGAGGAGCTTGCCCCCTCCTTGGGAGCGGGGGCGAGAGGAGCTCGCCCCCTTGCTGGGAGCGGGGCGAGAGGAGCTCGCCCCCTCCTTGGGAGCGGGGGCGAGAGGAGCTCGCCCCCTCCTTGGGAGCGGGGGCGAGAGGAGCTCGCCCCCCTTGCTGGGAGCGGGGCGAGAGGAGCTCGCCCCCCTTACTGGGATCGGGGCAAGAGGAGCTCGCCCCCCCCCCCCCCCCCCCCCCCCCCTACTTGGAATCTTGCCCCCACTTGCGGGAGGCGGGGGGGGGGGGGGGGGGGGGTGGGGTGGGCGAGAGGAGATCACTCCCCTGCTAGTGGCGGGGGGGGGGGGGGGGGGGGGGGGGTAGAGGAGCTCGCCCCCCACCTGGGATCTCACCCCCCCTTACTTGGGGCGGGGCGAGAGGAGCTCGCCCCCTGCTGGGGGAGGGAGCGAGAGGAGCTCGCCCCCCCACCCCCCACCTGGGATCTCTCCCCCCCCTTGCTGGGGGCGGTGGGCGAGAGGAGCTCTCCCCCCTGCTGGGGGAGGGGGCGAGAGGAGCTCGCCCCCCTGCTACGGGCGGGGGCGAGAGGAGCTTGCCCGCCCCACCTGGGATCTCGCCCCCCCCCCCCTGCTGGGAGCGGGGTGAGAGGAGCTCGCCCCCTCCTCTCTTCCTGTCGTGGAACTTACTGGAAAACGGTGTCAAAATACCTCATGGGTCCCGGGGACCCACTCGGCGAATACATGGTTGTACAATCACTCCGTCGAATGGCTTCATCCTAGCCAAGCGAGTAGACTCTCAGCTGGGTCAGAGGATGTTGGGAAGCAGAAGACTTCGCTGCCTTCCCTTTCTCCACATGTGAAGTACCCACCTTAAAAGCATAGTCCACCTTACAAGCATAGTCCACCTCTCGGTTCTCCTCCGTCGGGGGACCATTTTTGCATGCTCAGGATTTGTGCCCCACCTTTCCATAAGTGAAGCAAGTTATCGGACCCCGTGCAGTCGTAGTTCCCGACACATTAGAGGTAACCAGTTTCATGAACCTAAGCTTTCTCTAGTTCTTCCTGAACTCAAATTTTGTACGAGAGGTAAGTGCGCTGAACTCTGACTTATTAGCATTGAGGCCCTTCCTGAGTTGAACACTCTTCATATCCATTTCCAATGATCTAGCAGTTTGTACCAAGATATGAAAGTGGAATGTCATGGTGACGGCTAGTAGCATCCTCAAGTCATCTTAAATTCCTTCGTAGAACTTGCTTATTTTTGTCTCCTCATCTTCCAATAGTGACCCCGCGTAGCGAACCGGTCTGTTGAAATTGTGCAGGTAATCGTCTGCCGAGCGATCACCCTGAGTCGGATGCAGAAACTAGTTCTACTACGTGATAGATTGGGTGGAGAGAATAGATCTATGAAGGAACAACTCTGAAAAGTCTCCCATCGAGATGTCAGTAATTTATTTGCCCCCAATCTTGTACGAGAGGTAAGTGCGCTGAACTCTGACTTATTAGCATTGAGGCCCTTCCTGAGTTGAACACTCTTCATATCCATTTCCAATGATCTAGCAGTTTGTACCAAGATATGAAAGTGGAATGTCATGGTGACGGCTAGTAGCATCCTCAAGTCATCTTAAATTCCTTCGTAGAACTTGCTTATTTTTGTCTCCTCATCTTCCAATAGTGACCCCGCGTAGCGAACCAGTCTGTTGAAATTGTGCAGGTAATCGTCTGCCGAGCGATCACCCTGAGTCGGATGCAGAAACTAGTTCTACTACGTGATAGATTGGGTGGAGAGAATAGATCTATGAAGGAACAACTCTGAAAAGTCTCCCATCGAGATGTCAGTAATTTATTTGCCCCCAATCTTGTGGACTTCCACTTCTTCCCACCAGAGCACTCTCTTCGTTCAATAAGAAGGTGGCTAAGGTGACCTTCATCACTTCTTCTGTAGATGTCACCGCCAAGGTTCTCTTTATCTTTGATAGCTAGGCCTCTAGTTCCGTTGGGGATTTAGTCCCCGAAAAAGTTTGAGGAGTGAAGTTAAGGAAGTACTTCAATTGTTGGTCTCGTGCTCTCCCATTGCTATAGGCTCCACTCTATGATCAACTTTAGGCTCCACACTAGGCTCCACTATGGCAACTGGCACTGGGGCCACATAAGGAGTACGAGTAGTAGGCTATGCAAGTCTTTCTGGCTATGCATTGATCATGGCGAAGACCGCTTCTGCGACCAATATAATCATTTCAACAGAGGGAGTGGTTACTAACAATTCAACAGACAAACTACTTTCCGCAGTATTATGGGTTTAGGACTTCCCTGCACCACCCCTAGTCACCAATAATCGGGCAATACATAATTTAGTGACCAAAACATAGCAAAACATTAATCAAGGAAGGCTCAGTTTCTTCAAACATGCTTGTTTTTCATTCCTAAGTGGACATTCTTATTAATTTTTGTCATTTTAGGGGAACGCTCATCACGTGCATTCCAACCCTTAAAAAGAATTCGGCCTCGAATTATAAAACTTTGGATCTACTCATAAAGTCTGATACCAAATTATAACACCCTGCCTAGACAAATAATATAACAGAAGGTCCGTCCGAAACACACAAGCTAAGCATTATGAGATGATAAATAGAAACACGCTCTAATCAGAATAAAAGACACCACAGTGGAAGCTTGTTTTAAAAACAAATAATATAGAATGTCCACCTGCTCAGAAATGTTAACAATTAGAGTTATGGCCTTATTATTTGCTTTTAAAGCAAGCTTCTGTTGTGGTATCTTTTATTCTTATTAGAGCGTGTTTCTATTTATCATCTCATAATGCTTAGCTTGTGTGTTCAATATGGTGTGGGGTCTCGGCCGGACAAAATATTATATTGTTTGTATAGGCAGGGTGTTATAATTTTGTATCCGTCTTTAGGAGTCGATCCATAGTTTTAGAATTTGAGGATGGATTCTTTAAGAGGTGGAGTGCACGTGATGTTTGTTCCCCTAAAAAGACAAAAAATAATAAGAATGTCCACTTAGGAATGAAAAATATGCTTGTTTGCGCAACCTGAGCATTCCTTGATTGATGTTTTGCTATGTTTTTGGACATTAAATTGTGTATTGCATGATTATAGGTGACTAGCGGTGGTGCGGGGCTATCCCAGTCCCATAACACTTTGGAAAGTAGTGCAACTGCTGAAGTGCCAGCAACCACAATTTAGTGACCTATAATCATGCAATACACAATTTAGTGACTGAAAACATAGCAAAACATCAATCAATGAATGCTCAAGTTCCGCAAACAAGCATGTTTTTCATTCCTAAGTGGACATTCTTATTAATTTTTGTAATTTTAGGGGAATGCACAATATGTGCAAATTGTAACACCCTCACGGATTAGACCTTCGTCCAGTTCAAGCACACAAGCGAACTGAATAAGCTGACCGAGAAGAACAAATATCTGATCCCGATGATCGATGACTTGTTTGATCAGCTAGTTGGGGCGACTGTTTGCTCAAAACTTGAGTTGAAATACAGTTTATACCAATTGAGAATTAGGGAATGTGATACTCCTAAAATGGCGTTCAGTACCCGTTAAGGGCACTAAGAATTCACGATTATGCCATTTGGTCTCTCGAATTCTCCATCAGTATTTATGGACTTAATGAACAGGACTTTCTGAGAGTACTTAGACCGATTTGTGATCATCTTCATCGAAGACATATCGCTGTACTCACAGTCCAAAGATGAGCAGGCTGATCATCTACATGTAGTTTTGAGCACATTGAGGAGGAGGCAGTTGTACGCTAACTTCTCTATATATGAGTTTTGGCTACCGTCCGTGGCATTCCTTGGTCAAGTGGTTAGTGGAGAAGGCATCGCGGTGGATCCGTCGAAGATAGTAGCAATCCGAGAGTGGCTTGTGTTGAAAAATGTAGCAGAAATCTGAAGTTTCTTGGGACTTGTCGACTAATATAGTGATGGCGCGGCCCCTCCGACACTCCTTGATGATGACCCGGTTGCCGAGGCGCTGCGACACAAAGATTTGAGGTGCCATGATGATGCTGAAGGAAGTCCGCATTACCATCTCCGCCCGCGGCGTGCCAAAGCCGCCGTGAAAAATTAAAGTTTTATTTATGCACTTTTATTTATGCACTTTTATTTTATATTTATGAATATAAAATTATGTCATGTTTGATGATAATTTTATATTCATAAAAGTTTGTCATTTTTATTTTTGGACATTTTTTTTATTATGGTGTGTATTTAACCATACGGGGATGAGATTACATCTCCATCATGGATGGTTAAGGTTTTGTTGTAACTCCTATATAAGGAGGCCAATACGAAGAGATGAAGCATTGAAGAGAAAAAAAACCAAACCCTATTTCCCTCTTGGAAATTTCGGCCACAAGGAGTTCTACCCTTGCCGCCCCCCCATGGTGTGAAGCCTCCCCTTGCGATCTCCATCCTGTTCGGTGCGACTCCGGTGTGGATTCCTCTAGTGCGACTCCAAGGAAGAAGGTTGCAACCCCATTCGGTGTGACGCCGGTTGATCCGTGGAGAGAGTGAATCTCCCACCTTATCTTGTGTGTTCATCTTCTTGGTTGGGTAACTTCTTCCTCATTTGTGATCTCTTGCTGTGAGATTTGTGGAGGTGTATTCGAACCGTCTTTTCCGTGATTTTAAAACCCATCGCTTGCAAGTTTTGATTTCGAATCGTTGTTATTGAATCTCTTGTGATCCGGATTGGGAAGATCCGGTGCGGGAACAAAGCTCGGCCTAGCCTTGACTTGCTCTCCAAGATTGGCACAATTTGTGCTAACAAGGGAATTAATCTCATCTAGAATTTCGACCGCTACTAATCGTTTGCCGCCGCTCCGAAATAAATTATTTGCTGCGTTTGAAACGGCTCAAGTTGAAGAATAGATGCTTGTGTAGGTGCGGTGAGTTGTGTGCTTGTTGGAGAGGTAGGTCTTAAGGACGTTGTTTTGAGTCCGGCTTACGGTGAGTTGTGTGCTTGTTGGAGAGGTAGGTCCTAAGGACGTTGTATCGAGTCCCGCATAATTTTATCCATCGTATTTGGGAGCCAACTGACCCCTTTTTGTTCGCTCTTGGTCGGAGCCCTCCTATGTTATTCTAATTTCTGTGATGAATGTTCTTCCGTTAGCGTAACGTCCACGTGTCTCGTTCATCCCTACATCAATTTGGTATCAGAGATAGGTTCGTGTCAATTTCTTAATTGACGCAATCCTTAGGTTGTCATAGAACGCCGACACTCACAATCGTCACACGATTTGACATTCAAAAAAAAAAAATTCGTCGGTCTGCGAATAGCGGTCTAAAATTCTCATTTTTTTGCGAAATTCAAAAAAACAATTTCTGGATATTCTACTATTTATTTTCTACAAGAAAATCAAAAAAAAAATATTTTACTTACCTTAGTTTTTAAGCGAGAATAAAATTATCTTTCGTAAGATTTTAGCCTGTTTAGAAGTTCTGATCTGCGTTTAGCGTCCTAAATCTGTTATTTTCCAGCAAAAAAAATAAAAATAAAAATAAAAATAAAAATAAAAATAAAAATAAAAATAAAATAAAAATAATCTTAATTGATACCATCCTAATTTATTTCTTACCATAGGACGCCGACCTATAATTAATCTTGCATGATTTCTTTCCAAAACAACCAAATCTTAATTAATCTTGAACGAATCCATTCCAAAACAACCAAATCTTAATTAATCTTGCACGATTCCTTTCCAAAAATAATTCAAATTCAAAATTTGAATTTTTGGAATTCAAAATTCAAATTCAAAATTCAAATTTTTGAAATTCAAAATTCAAATTTTTGAAATTCACAATTCAAATTCAAAATTTAAATTTCTGAAATTCAAAATTCAAATTCAAAATTCAAATTTTTGAAATTCAAAATTCAAATTTCTGAAATTTTCGGATTGGTCTGCATTTAGTAAAAGCCTTGGAATTTTAAATCTTGTCAAATAAATCTGAAAATTTTTCTGTATCTTCCTGCTCTTATTTCCAACAACATTAAAATAGAAAATTTTTCGATTCGACCACGTTAGGTTGGCCTGAAATTTGGAGACATTATAACTTTGTCCGTGTCAGCACATGAACTCTTAGTATTAATGACTACTAGGCTGAACCCGGGGTATCCCCCGACACTCTCACGAATAACTGCACCATCGGTTAATTTAAAGGAGTTAGGTAAGGGTCGAAATGACGTTGTGAAGGTGATTAGGCTCCGCCGCGACCCGAAACATCAATTTCGTTTACACTTTAAGCATGGTGAGAAGTGGTGCAGGTTGGTCGTTGATAGCGTTTGTCATACCAACGCTATAACAGAGAATGCGGTGTCTAGGATGTTGGTGACCACCGAGCCACATCCTTTCCCATACCACCTTGTGTGTCCTGATGAGAGTGTTATTCTTGTGTCCCAACGATGTTTGGTGCCCCTCACTGTCAAAGCCTATTCTGAGTGTGTTTGGTGTGATGTCCTTCCAATGAAGGACTTCTATGTGTTGTTAGGACACCCTTGGCTTGCTAGCCATGATATTATATACGATGATCGCGATGACACCTTAGACTTCATGTATCAAGGTCGACTTATATCTCTTAGGTCCACTCCGCCTATGAAGCCATCGGTCCCATCTGGGGACATTTGTAGCTCTGCTGAGTCGACACCCCTATGCTTAGCAACGAAAAGGGATGTTGACACCTCTAGTCAAAATCAGCCTATAGACTGTATTAGCCACTCAGAAACGAACAATTTATGCCTGACCGTTAAACCCGAGACTGGTCCGGTTAGTCCTAGCCTGCCCATATGCCATATTGTTCATGTTGATACTCCCACGATTGGCTTAGTGTCTGAAACTGAGGTTGCCCTGAATAGTCAACCCTTACATGATCCCATTCGCTTTAGGGAGCCTCCTGTTGGTCATCCCGATATCATTCCGGAGGTTGTTGAAAATTCTGAAATAGAGCCAAGTGATTCAGATGATGCTGGTGAGAAAGCCGAGGAGATGGGGCGACCCTTATTAGCTCCTCACACTCTTGATAGCAGGATTAGGGCTAGTGAGTTTCCTGTGTCTTCTAGTGGGGAGGACAAGTGGTCCAATTCATTATCTGTTGGTAGTAGTTGTGTGGGCACCTTCTCTGCACTAGTGGACCATATGCTAGTTTTAGCTCCCCCGTTGAACCGTCACCCATTTATGGTTGCTTGGGCCCCCCTACTTTGGTCCCGACCTTGAAGTATGGTATGGAACCCGTTACCATCGCGGGACGAGATGAGTGGTTTCGTTGGGTTGTCCTTCCTATGCTAGTTGACCATAAATTTTGGGATCGTCCTAGGCTTTGTGCTCCCGATACCACTCCCTTTGGGAACCTTCTTAGATGTCTAGTGAGCGATCATAAAGGCACGTGGGTTCTTCTTCTCCCCCACGCCCAGCTGGCATATAATAATTCCAAAAATTGGTCCACCGGTCTGTCTCCAAATGAGATTGGTCACGGGTACAAGGCCCCTGTGCCTCTTGACTTGGTTCCGTTGCCCCCAACGTACAAGACAAGTCAGTTCGCACAATCCTTTGCCCAACATATTCATGACTTACATGCACGTATACGAGCTACCTTGACCGATCAATACGAGTCTTATCGAACGCATGCTAATTTACGTAGGAGGGTGTCATACTTTCAAGTCGGCGATCTGGATTTAGTACGGTTAGTTCCCGAACGAATGCCAACTGGCACCGTTAAAAAGTTAGCACCAAAGCGTACCGGCCCTTTTCGGATTATAAAGAAGCTAGGTGACAACGCTTTCGTGTTAGATTTGCCTGCTGATTGGGGTATATCCCCTATTTTTAAGGTCTCGGATTTGACGCCGTTTGTTTCGCCTCCGCATGAGTTGGATTCTTTGTCGTCTTCTCCCTCCACCAAAAATTCTAATGGGTTGGGAGTGGTAGTTCGGATGATCTCTCTCCTTCGGTCCCCGCAGGTATGACATGTTTCCCAGGTTTCCCAAGACGTTTCTCACTCCAGATGTGATCCTTGCTGCTGAGCCACTTGCTACTCCTGATGGTGCTACCTATCGCTTCCTCATCCATTGGCATAACCGCCCTCCCTTAGATGACTCTTGGGTACTCACGACTGAGCTTCAACGTTTGGACGCCGAGCTTCTCCGCCGCTATCTCTCGGACCACGCATCAGAGATACGTGATTTTGAGTGGGGGAGGATTGATGGCGCTGCCCCTCCGACACTCCTTGATGATGACCTGGTTGCTGAGGCGCTGCGACACAAAGATTTGAGGTGCCATGATGATGCTGAAGGAAGTCCGCATTACAATCTCCGCCCGCGGCATGCCAAAGCCGCCGTGAAAAATTAAAGTTTTATTTATGCACTTTTATTTTATATTTATGAATATAAAATTATGTCATGTTTGATGATAATTTTATATTCATAAAAGTTTGTCATTTTTATTTTTGGACATTTTATTTTATTATGGTGTGTATTTAACCATACTGATGGATGAGATTACATCTCCATCATGGATGGTTAAGGTTTTGTTGTAACTCCTATATAAGGAGGCCATTATGAAGAGATGAAGCATTGAAGAGAAAAAAAAAACCAAACCCTATTTCCCTCTTGGAAATTTCGGCCACAAGGAGTTCTCCCCTTGTCTCCCCCCCTTGGTGTGAAGCCTCCCCTTGCGATCTCCATCCCGTTCGGTGCGACTCCGGCGTGGCTTCCTCCGGTGCGACTCCAAGGAAGAAGGTTGCAACCCCATTCGGTGTGACGCCGGTGGATCCGTGGAGAGAGTGAATCTCCCACCTATCTTGTGTGTTCATCTTCTTGGTTGGGTAACTTCTTCCTCATTTGTGATCTCTTGCTGTGAGATTTGTGGAGGTGTTTTCGAACCGTCTTTTCCGTGATTTTAAAACGCATCGCTTGCAAGTTCTGATTTCGAATCGTTGTTATTGAATCTCTTGTGATCCGGATTGGGAAGATCCGGTGCGGGAACAAAGCTCGGCCTAGCCTTGACTTGCTCTCCAAGATTGGCACAATTTGTGCTAACAAGGGAATTAATCTCAACTAGAATTTCGACCGCTACTAATCGTTTGCCGCCGCTCCGAAATAAATTATTTGCTGCGTTTGAAATGACTCAAGTTGAAGAATAGATGCTTGTGTAGGTGAGGTGAGTTGTGTGCTTGTTGGAGAGGTAGGTCTTAAGGACGTTGTTTCGAGTCCGGCTTACGGTGAGTTGTGTGCTTGTTGGAGACGTAGGTCCTAAGGACGTTGTATCGAGTCCCGCATAATTTTATCCATCGTATTTGGGAGCCAACCGACCCCTTTTTGTTCGCTCTTGGTCGGAGCCCTCCTATGTTATTCTAATTTCTGTGATGAATGTTCTTCCGTTAGCGTAACGTCCACGTGTCTCGTTCATCCCTACATCATATAGGTGTTTCATGGAGAACTTCTCGAGGATCAAACTTACTCTAACTATGTTGACTAAGAAAGAGAAGAAGTTCATTTGGTCGCCGAAGTGCGCGCAAGCTTTTGAGGATCTAAAGAGTCGTCTTACCATGATGCATATTTTATGTTTGCCATGTGGTACAGAAAGCTATGAGATTTAACAATGATGCCTCAGTAAGCGGCTTGGGTTGCGTTCTTGTCCAATTCAGGAAGGTGATTGCATATTGTATAACCCCATGTTTGTCGAGTGGGGATATCAAGCCATCCGGTGATTTGGAACAAAACTGGGCTAAAGCGAGCCGGCCAGGCGAGTGGGCACTTTAGCTCGTGCTCGCCTCTAACCAGCACTCGCCCCTAAGCTTAGTGCGAGTAGCGAGTCCAGCCTCAACGGGCACTCGCCACCCCGGCGAGTCGTCCTTTGACAGTCTATACTCACCCATTAGGTGGATAACATGTTCTTAAGGGATTCTCATTTTGGCCTGCAGTTAGACATTCAAAATAGTGGGATTCCGCTGTTGGCCGACCATTTTGGGCTGCTTTTAACAAATCCAAGAGGCAGAATTCCGCTATCCGCAGGCCATCTTAAGAAAACTATAAATAGACCCCCAAGGACACCTTTGGAGAGCATATCTCTTTCACTTGCTTCTCTCTCCTCTTGTTAACTTTGGTCTGCTAGGGAGACCTAACCTGCTGCTCACCGTAGTTTTCGGGTGGGTGGTGAAGCACTCTCTGCATCCTCTAAGGTGCCCAACTCAGCAATTGGTTTGGGAGGGGAAGTTTTCTAGATCTTTCGGGTTATTGGTGGGACCTCCTCGCTGCTGCTCGGGGGTCTGTTTCTAGTTTTCCACCCTCTGTAAGTGAGCTTCCGAGTCCTGAGTGCCTGGTCAAAGGATTAAACTCGGGATAAGTAGAGGCAAACTACACCAGTTTGAACTCCTCGAGCCGTGGTTTCTGGGCTCGAATGTTGAACTAGGGTTTCCTGGTTCAACATTTTTGGTGCGGTGAGAGTGGACCGTAGTTTGTTTGGAAAATCTCGAGTAAAATCAAATGACTGGAAGAGAAGGACAAGGAGGCGACCTTGGGAACTTGCCCCCCCTCGAGCGAGTTTGTCAAAAAGAGCAACTTCGATAAGTTCAAAAAGTCCATTTAGGAGACCCTGTGAATTGCCCTTTCACCGCTGGGCGAGTGCTCGATCCCCGCGGTCCCAGTGTTCGCCCCGCAAACTCTAGGAGAGGACGCACCCGACGGGCGATGTAACGCCCCTGAATTTCCGATAATTTATTTTAAAAAATTTTATCGACGTATTAATGTCATAAGGGCATTAGGTTAATGCGGAGTTAACGGTGCGCCATCGTTAGTGCGTTTTCTTGTATGTTTGGTCAAGTCAACCAAATTTCGTTCTTGCTAGAAATTAGGTTTTTGTCCCTTTTTGACCTTAGGAAAATTAATTCAATCAAAAGTTCTATTTATTTAACAAGCTTGTCAAGTCACTTGTTTTTCTAATTTCATTGCATAATTAGTGGCTTTCTTCAAATCTAACCCCATTATCTTAGAGTCTAAAGTGGCCAGCTATTATGTTTCTTTTTCAAGTCCTGTATCTCTTCTTCCAAGAAGCCCCATCCAGAAAGTCGTGGGAGGAGGAGGACTATTCTCCGCCATCCTTCTGTATGCCATCTCGAGGGCTCCGGTGCTCTTTTTTCTTCGTCGGAGCTTAGCTTTGGAAAGCTTTCGACGAGCTCTTCGTGTACGAGTTCTTCTTGTCGCGCCTCCGTTTGGAGTCTGGAGGAATTGAGGCAAGTGGTGGTTTGCTTCCTCTGTTTGCCTTTTCTTGAATTTCATACCTGTTATGTTTTCTTGCTTTCATTTTCCATCAGCTTTAGTCAAGTAAACCCCTACCTTACTTCTAAAATTCTTTCATTTAAATGCCAGAACTCACTGATTTAGATTTTCATATTTTGTGCCTAAACCTATGTTTAGAAGCTTACCTCTCTTAAATTTCTGCTGACATGTAGCTAAAAGCCGCTGATTTATGTCCTGCAGCTAAAAGCCCTTGGCTAAGTTTTGCCAAATTTCTTGTTATTATACAATTACCTTCATTCCTAACCTCAGTGTAGAGTTTATCCTCCTGATTTGTCAAAATGTTTGTTCCGGAGTGTATTTTTTTTCGGGGGTTCAGGTATGTGTGCTGTCAATATTGTGTGTGTTTTTTCCATTGATGCAGGTGGTTGTGTTGTATCATCGTGTAATCACTACGATATCGTCTAGTGTGTGTGTCTATACCATCGTGTGAGCTGAGCAAAGTGTTGTTGTTGTGTGTTTAAGCTTTGTCGTCGTGTCTTTAAGCTTTATTGTCGTGTGTACACAATGATATCACTGTGTAGGTGATGCGATGTTCGGCAAGTGCACCGGTCGCGCAAGTAATAATAATGGAGAAGATCCCCGAGTATCGAATCTCTCAAGGAACACAGTAAGGTGGAGTTAACGTTCGAGGAAGAACTTGGGATTGAAGTCCTAAGGGTCGGATGGAATGCGGAAACGGGGTGATTTGGCTTTTGGAAAATAAAAGAAAATAACTACAACTACTCCTATGCAATGCCGCTATGCAGTGCTTCGCTTGGCGGGATGGAGACTAGGCAGGCCTTGAGCGCGCTGCGTCGCAAGGGCGGATGGACGAGTAGGCAAGCGGAGTCGAACTGGGCAGGCCTTGAGCGCACTGCTTCATTGGGCGAATGGATTACACGGGCCGCTATGCCACGCTTCGCTAGGCGGTGGAAGAGTAGGCATACGGATGAGGGTCGCAAGCACCTCATCGATAAGCACGCCACTAGCAATTGCTAGTGCGGCACACGAACGTAACGGCGGGATGGAGGATGGATGGTGGCGCACCTCGTACACATATGAACAAAATAAAACTTCACATAGACATGAAATTAAGATTACAAGCACGATTCATAGTGTTCATCATCAATACATGAGAGATCTAGCTACAAACGCATCAATAAGAGAAGAACAAGGCAAGAAATCGACCGAATCCGAAGGCTCGTTGGAGATTCACGGTTGGAATCGCCGGGTTGTCAATCCGCGTCCAAGCTCGGTCCGCAACTACGTCCGGGGTAGAGAGAGCTGTCACTACTCTCCAATGAGCCCGTCTTCTTCGTGTCACGATCCGGTAGAGGTTGCAAACTTCCTCTTACTTGATGGCGATGGCGGCTAAACCTTCCTTGAAGCTCTAGGATGAAGGAGGAGGCCGAGAGGAAGCTCCGGCTCAAGATTGGCGTGAAGAACAAGCCCGGAGCACCTCCAGATGGTGGGCGGCGATGGAGGGGCGAAATCGGGGCTCTGGAGCGAGAAAACGGCGGACTGAACCGGAAGAAATGCGGAGCTCCGACCTAAATCGCGAGCAGGAATATTTATAGGCGCTGGAATAAATAGTGCGCACGGTCATTGCTGCACGACCAGTGGTCGTGCGCACTAGAATCCTGTGATCGTGCGCCTTCCTGGGCGGAGCCTGCAATGTAAGAAATTTATAAAATATAATGTTCGCACGAACAGTGGCGCACGACCAGTGGTCGTGCACATTATCGTAAGTGGTCGTGCCGCATTGGTCGAGACAGAACTCATAAAATGGGGGTTAAGTGCGCACGATCAGCGGCACACGACCAGTGGTCGTGCACAATAGAACCAGTGATCGTGCGCAGTGTTCCTGTACAGAATTGTACCGGGAACACCTGCACGACTCCTGTTCCAGCATACAACACCAATCTAGCCACTGAAGGTGGCACTTAACAATGCATGAAAACTAATAACGAAGATAAACAAGAAATAACACCAAAACGGACGAAGAAGTGCACATAGCATGGAATAACAAATATGAGCGGAAACATGCCTAAAATGTAGTGCATAGACTAGAAAATCGGCCTAGATGAGTCCGTATATGTGTATATAATTGGGACTCATCACACCCCCAGACTTACCTATTTGCGCGTCCCGAGCAAACAAATCCCTCAAGCGGCTGAGAAAAATACACAGCTGGCATAAAAATTGTAAAGCGGAGTATCATGCAAAGTCGCATGCTCATGCGCGTAGAAATACAGTAGACAAAATTTCTAATTATACATATTAGTTTATACTTTTCTAGGAGCGTATTTATATATTACATTTACTCAAAAAGTGAATCACGGTGAATCATAAGGTCGTACATAGGAAGAAAGTAAACTGAACGCTGAGGCGAGCATTGCCAAAGATCGGGGCTCGAGACAACCTCCATTGAAATCCATCAATGTCGGTGACCATAAGCTTGCCCGTTCGCACTCTCTCCACGGCACTGGTTTGACTCAAATGCGTGAATCAATAGGACTTAAGGTTTTAGATGAGGCTTGGGTTTAGGTGAGGTAAACAAATATAAACATTAAGACTTAAAACACAAAAACCCAAATGAGCAAATGCATAACACTATCCAAGTAGCCAAAAAACACGCGGATGCACCACACCCCCAGACTTAGACTTAGACGCATGGGTGTGTGCACCGCCTACTCCCAAATATAAATCTCAAACAGATTTTTTTTTCAATTAAACTTTTCATTCTTTTTTTTTTCAAATCTTTTTCTTCTTTTCTTTTTCTTTCTATATCAATTTCAGCAGATTTTCAAAGATGCACATCCACATTTTCACATTGTACTTCCACAATCAATACCACCAATTTAAAATTTAAACAAAATGCTTGCATTTTGGGTGTGCGACTAGGATTGGAGTTTAGGCTTTGGTGAACAATAGTGGAGCTGAACAAAAAGAATGGGGTAGGCACAACTGGGCTAGCGAGGAAATGATGATAGAAAGGGCACAAAGGCTCAACCGGGTAAAAATGATGGCCTATATCACATTCACGCAATTGACTAACCGTATACCCATGCTTCAAGAATCGCTTGGGGCAAGTTCTTAGCCACCGAGAAAGATAATCCTTTCTCCCGACTCGGGCAATATGAGGCTAACGAACGTCTACACACATCCCTATGCTACCATTTGATTCACACCGGATTCACCAATTTTTGAGTGTAGTAAACAATATTTACGCTAATCGAAAAAAATATAAACTAAAAGCATAAAAAGAAATTGAATCTACACGAATTTCTATGTGAGACATGAGCACTTGACTAGGAGCACTATCGAAGTCAACATTTTACTCCTACTCACAATCCTAAGCCAGCACAATGATTTTCCAAATCACCCAAAAAGAAATGAGTTCAGCTCAAGACGTGCCAACAGCTAAGTGCACGCTCGAGTGGGTGTAGTGGTGTGCAATGCAATTGAACATAACTAAAAATCTGAAATTAAAATACTACTAGTATGCAAATGAGATGTGCACGTGCAGTGGGTAACATATAGCGACTCTCCCCCAGACTAAATCTAAGCAATAGACATAAATGATGTAACCATGAAAATTGAAAATGAAGTCTAGGGAAAGAGATTACCCAATGCTCAGAAGTGAGCATACCAAAAGACGCGTGAAAAACTGAAGCAAACTTGCCATTCAGAATTTGCAATAAGTACCTGCAGGGGTGAGCTCCACAAAAATGGAAGAAAGCGGAAATGCTAAAACTGAACAGAAATTAACTAACTACTCTAACTAGGAAAATGAAAATGCAATAAAAGTAAGATAACTACTGGGGTTATTGTCATCCCAGCACGACTTATTCAGGTTTTGTACAGTTCTAGCTTATAGGCCTATGAAAAAGAAAATGCGCAGGTAACTGTTCTAATATGCGCATCGGTAGCGGGTACCGATACGGAGACAGAGCAGTCACCCCTCTACCTGTATAATAATACCCACAAACCGCAGGTAGAGGAAACAGAATGTAAGAACAGGAGGAGGCCTGGTCCTCACTCATCTCACATAAAAAATCCTTGCCGAGCAAGGTATCGTCCACAGCAGGTCCGCAGGAGGAGAAGGCAACGAATGAGGCTTCCTTAATGGAGGAGGGATCAACCTCCTCGCATATAAGGACACACTCATTATTGACTTGAGCATAAAGCTCCAAGTCCTCTTGAAGTTCCTGTGAAGATTCAACCTGCACAGGCTTGGGTGAAGAAGGGTGGTTAGGAAATAAAAGGAAAGAAAAACTTAAATAAACATCAATCGGGGGAGTGGTCCCGGTCTCACTCCCAGTAGGATCCAAGGATAGATCGCTATCATCATCGTAAGTATCATGGCGAGGGGATCCCAAGAACTCAAGTGCCTCGGTGGTGAGTTGGACCTCCTCGTCCCATGAGGAAGTGCAAACCTCCTCATCAGAAAGAGTATCCTCCTCATCCCACCGAGGTGCACCATCGTGTTCAAATTATTCATTCTCCCCTTCGGGGAAAACAAACTCGTCATCCCACTTTGGAACATCCTCCGAGTCAGAAGCATCACCCCGCTCCTTTACTTTGATAGGATCATAAAGAATGTGTGTAGAAAAATCTTGCAAAGAAACTGGAGGAACATCAGAATCAGAAAGTAGAATATCAGGTTCCTCCGCAAAAAGATTTGCTAATGCCTCCCCGATGGAAAGAATACTTTCCAAATCCCACTCAGGAGCATCTAGGAGCTCCCATTCCTCTCCTTGTTGGCCAACAGATAAGTGATCATCATCACTAGGAGTGAAGCCATACATAGGGAGTGAGGAGTCCATGCATGAAATAAGATCGGGGGCAGATGGCACGATTGCCTCCATGGGTAAGGAATGAGTGATAGGGACAATGTTGTCATGAGTGGAGGAGCGACGGTCAGGATTGAAAAGACTAGGGCAGTCCTTCAATTCATGACCCTCTCCTCGACACAACAAGCAAACAATGTTCCTACACTGCCTAACATTTAACTCATTCATTTGGTCTATATAATAGACCATCTTTTCATAAGTGCTAGGAGAAATGTCCCATGATGACATATTTGACAATAATAAAGCAGGAATAATGAAACTAAAATTCTTTGCAAGGAAATCTGCACAAACTAATAAAACTCCTTGAATAAAACTTGCCAAAAAAAATTTAAAACAGAAGAGAAATAAACAAACAAGCAGAAAATGATCAGAAAGCAAACAAAAATAATAAAGCAGCTATACACACTGGAAGAAACTTCTCTCCCTCAGCTCTCCCTCTCAAGAAAACTCACACGACCGTGTTCCCCGACAACGGTGCCAAAAACTTGATGGTGCAAATCTTAGCACACCGCTATAGGCGGTAGCTCGACTGCGACACGAAACGGCAGTGTACCGATCGTTCAAGTAATATAAAATGAGGAGTAATCCCCGAGTATCGAATCTCTCAAGGAACACAGTAAGGTGGAGTTAACGTTCGAGGAAGAACTTGGGATTGAAGTCCTAAGGGTCGGATGGAATGCAGAAACGGGGTGATTTGGCTTTTGGAAAATAAAAGAAAACAACTACAACTACTCCTATGCAATGCCGCTATGCAGTGCTTCGCTTGGCGGGATGGAGACTAGGCAGCCCTTGAGCGCGCTGCGTCGCAAGGGCGGATGGACGAGTAGGCAAGCAGAGTCGAACTGTGCAGGCCTTGAGCGCACTGCTTCGTTGGGCGAATGGATTACACGGGCCGCTATGCCACGCTTCGCTACGCGGATGGAAGAGTAGGCATACGGATGAGGGTCGCAAGCACCTCGTCGACAAGCACGCCACTAGCAATTGCTAGTGCGGCACACGAACGTGATGGTGGGATGGAGGGTGGTTGGTGGCGCACCTCGTACACATATGAACAAAATAAAACTTCACATAGACATGAAATTAAGATTACAAGCACGATTCATAGTGTTCATCATCAATACATGAGAGATCTAGCTACAAACGCATCAATAAGAGAAGAACAAGGCAAGAAATCGACGGAATACGAAGGCTCGTTGTAGATTCATGGTTGGAATCGCCGGGTTGTCAATCCGCGTCCAAGCTCGGTCCGCAACTACGTCCGGGGTAGAGAGAGCTGTCACTACTCTCCAATGAGCCCGTCTTCTTCGTGTCACGATCTGATATAGGTTGCAAACTTCCTCTTACTTGATGGCGATGGCGGCTAAACCTTCCTTGAAGCTCTAGGATGAAGGAGGAGGCCGAGAGGAAGCTCCAGCTCAAGATTGGCGTGAAGAACAAGCCCGGAGCACCTCCAGATGGTGGGCGGCGATGGAGGGGCGAAATCGGGGCTCTGGAGCGAGAAAACGGCGGACTGAAGCGGAAGAAATGCAGAGCTCCGACCTAAATCGCGAGCAGGAATATTTATAGGCGCTGGAATAAACAGTGCGCACGGTCATTGGCGCACGACCAGTGGTCGTGCGCACTAGAATCCTGTGATTGTGCGCCTGCCTGGGCGGAGCCTGCAATGTAAGAAATTTATAAAATATAATGTTTGCACGACCAGTGGCGCACGAACAGTGGTCGTGCGCATTATCGTAAGTGGTCGTGCGCATTGGTCGAGACAGAACTCATAAAATGGGGGTTAAGTGCGCACGATCAGCGGCGCACGACCAGTGGTCGTGCGCAATAGAACCAGTGATCGTGCGCAGTGTTCCTGTACAGAATTGTACCGGGAACACCTGCACGACTCCTGTTCCAGCATACAACACCAATCTAGCCACTGAAGGTGGCACTTAACAATGCATGAAAACTAATAACGAAGATAAACAAGAAATAACACCAAAACGAGCCTAGAAGTGCACATAGCATGAAATAACAAATATGAGCGGAAACATGCCTAAAATGTAGTGCATAGACTAGAAAATCGGCCCAGATGAGTCCGTATATGTGTATATAATTGGGACTCATCACACCCCCAGACTTACCTGTTTGCGCGTCCCGAGCAAACAAATCCCTCAAGCGGCTGAGAAAAATACACAGTTGGCATAGAAATTGTAAAGCGGATTATCATGCAAAGTCGCATGCTCATGCGCGTAGAAATACAGTAGACAAAATTTCTAATTGTACATATTAGTTTATACTTTTCTAGGAGCGTATTTATATATTACATTTACTCAAAAAGTGAATCACGGTGAATCATAAGGTCGTATATAGGAAGAAAGTAAACTGAACGCTGAGGCGAGCATTGCCAAAGATCGGGGCTCGAGACAACCTCCATTGAAATCCATCAATGTCGGTGACCATAAGCTTGCCCGTTCGCACTCTCTCCACGGCACTGGTTTGACTCAAATGCGTGAATCAATAGGACTTAAGGTTTTAGATGAGGCTTGGGTTTAGGTGAGGTAAACAAATATAAACATGAAGGCTTAGAACACAAAAACCCAAATGAGCAAATGCATAACACTATCCAAGTAGCCAAAAAACACGCGGATGAACCACACCCCCACACTTAGACTTAGACGCATGGGTGTGTGCACCGCCTACTCCCAAATATAAATCTCAAACAAATTTTTTTTTCAATTAAACTTTTCATTCTTCTTTTTCTTTTCAAATCTTTTTCTTCTTTTCTTTTTCTTTCTTTAGCAATTTCAGCAAATTTTCAATGATGCACATCCACATTTTCACATTGTACTTCCACAATCAACACCACCAATTTAAAATTTAAACAAAATGCTTGCATTTTGGGTGTGCGACTAGGATTGGAGTTTAGGCTTTGGTGAACAATAGTGGAGCTGAACCAAAAGAATGGGGTAGGCACAACTGGGCTAGCGAGGAAATGATGATAGGAATGGCATAAAGGCTCAACCGGGCCAAAATGATGGCCTATATCACATTCACGCAATTGACTAACCGTATACCCATGCTTCAAGAATCGCTTGGGGCAAGTTCTTAGCCACCGAGAAAGATAATCCTTTCTCCCGACTCGGGCAATACGAGGCTAACGAACGTCTGCACACATCCCTATGCTACCGTTTGATTCACACCGGATTCACCAATTTTTGAGTGTAATAAACAATATTTACGCTAATAGAAAAAATATAAACTAAAAGCATAAAAAGAAATTGAATCTACACGAATTTCTATGTGAGACATGAGCACTCGACTAGGAGCACTATCGATGTCAACATTTTACTCCTACTCACAATCCTAAGCCAGCACAATGATTTTCCAAATCACCCAAAAAGAAATGAGTTCAGCTCAAGACGTGCCAACAGCTAAGTGCACGCTCGAGTGGGTGTAGTGGTGTGCAATGCAATTGAACATAACTAAATATCTGAAATTAAAATACTTCTAGTATGCAAATGACATGTGCACGTGCAGTGGGTAACATATAGCGGCTCTCCCCCAGACTAAATCTAAGCAATAGACATAAATGATGTAACCATGAAAATTGAAAATGAAGTCTAGGAAAAGAGATTACCCAATGCTCAGAAGTGAGCATACCAGAAGACGCGTGAAAAGCTGAAGCAAACCCGCCATTCAGAATTTGCAATAAGTACCTGCAGGGGTGAGCTCCACAAAAACAGAAGAAAGCAGAAATGCTAAAACTGAACAGAAATTAACTAACTACTCTAACTAGGAAAATGAAAATGCAATTAAAGTAAGATAACTACTGGGGTTATTGTCATCCCAGCACGACTTATTCAGGTTTTGTACAGTTCTAGCTTATAGGCCTATGAAAAAGAAAATGCACAGGTAACTGTTCTAATATGCGCATCGGTAGCGGGTACCGATATGGAGACAGAGTAGTCACCCCTCTACCTGTATAATAATACCCACAAACCGCAGGTAGAGGAACCAGAATGTAAGAAGAGGAGGAGGCCTGGTCCTCACTCATCTCACATAAAAAATCCTTGCCGAGCAAGGTATCGTCCACAGCAGGTCCGCAGGAGGAGAAGGCAATGAATGAGGCTTCCTTAATGGAGGAGGGATCAACCTCCTCGCATATAAGGACACACTCATCATTGACTTGAGCATAAAGCTCCAAGTCCTCTTGAAGTACCTGTGAAGATTCAAACTGCACAGGCTTGGGTGAAGAAGGGTGGTTAGGAAATAAAAGGAAAGAAAAACTTAAATAAACATCAATCGGTGGAGTGGTCCCGGTCTCACTCCCAGTAGGATCCAAGGATAGATTGCTATCATCATCGTAAGTATCATGGCGAGGGGAACCCAAGAACTCAAGGGCCTCGGTGGTGAGTTGGACCTCCTCGTCCCATGAGGAAGTGCGAACCTCCTCATCAGAAAGAGTATCCTCCTCATCCCACCGAGGTGCACCATCGTGTGCAATGCCCTTATGCAGTGCTTCGCTTGGCGGGATGGAGACTAGGCAGCCCTTGAGCGCGCTGTGTCGCAAGGGCGGATGGACGAGTAGGCAAGCAGAGTCGAACTGTGCAGGCCTTGAGCGCACTGCTTCGTTGGGCGAATGGATTACACGGGCCGCTATGCCACGCTTTGCTAGGCGGATGGAAGAGTAGGCATACAGATGAGGGTCGCAAGCACCTCGTCGATAAGCACGCCACTAGCAATTGCTAGTGCGGCACACGAACGTGAAGGCGGGATGGAGGATGGATGGTGGCGCACCTCGTACACATATGAACAAAATAAAACTTCACATAGACTTGAAATTAAGATTACAAGCACGATTCATAGTGTTCATCATCAATACATGAGAGATCTAGCTAAAACGCATCAATAAGAGAAGAACAAGGCAAGAAATCGACCGAATCCGAAGGCTCGTTAGAGATTCACGGTTGGAATCGTCGGGTTGTCAATCCGCGTCCAAGCTCGGTCCGCAACTACGTCCGGGATAGAGAGAGCTGTCACTACTCTCCAATGAGCCCGTCTTCTTCGTGTCACGATCCGGTAGAGGTTGCAAACTTCCTCTTACTTGATGGCGATGGCGGCTAAACCTTCCTTGAAGCTCTAGGATGAAGGAGGAGGCCGAGAGGAAGCTCCGGCTCAAGATTGGCGTGAAGAACAAGCCCGGAGCACCTCCAGATGGTGGGCGGCGATGGAGGGGCAAAATCGGGGCTCTGGAGCGAGAAAACGGCGGACTGAAGCGGAAGAAATGCGGAGCTCCGACCTAAATCGCGAGCAGGAATATTTATAGGCGCTGGAATAAACAGTGCGCACGGTCATTGGCGCACGACCAGTGGTCGTGCGCACTAGAATCCTGTGATCGTGCGCCTGCCTTGGCGGAGCCTGCAATGTAAGAAATTTATAAAATATAATGTTCGCACGACCAGTGGCGCACGACCAGTGGTCGTGCGCATTATCGTAAGTGGTCGTGCGCATTGGTCGAGACAGAACTCATAAAATGGGGGTTAAGTGCGCACGATCAGCGGCGCATGACCAGTGGTCGTGCGCAATAGAACCAGTGATCGTGCGCCGTGTTCCTGTACAGAATTGTACCGGGAACACCTGCACGACTCCTGTTCCAGCATACAACACCAATCTAGCCACTGAAGGTGGCACTTAACAATGCATGAAAACTAATAACGAAGATAAACAAGAAATAACACCAAAACGGGCCTAGAAGTGCACATAGTATGGAATAACAAATATGAGCGGAAACATGCCTAAAATGTAGTGCATAGACTAGAAAATTGGTCCAGATGAGTCTGTATATGTGTATATAATTGGGACTCATCAGTAGGCCGTTGAAAGTGCACATTGTGCCTCTTAGTATTCTCTAGAGGGGGGGGGGGGGTGAATAGAGTTTAAAATATTTTCTATCCTAATTATGCACACACAATAAAAACTTTAAGTATTATGCACCCAACAAAACCAAAGACAGAATAAAGTATAAACAAATTGCTGAAAATAAAACACAGAAAAGCAGAAGTATGGACAACACAGAAAATCACACATAAATACACGGGATTTTTTATAGAGGTTCCCCAAAATGTGGGTTGTCCTCTCTTCTACCTCCCTGGTAGGATTGCACAACTTGTGCATGAGTCTTTTGATAAGGAGACTCTAAAAACAACCGAGTCTTTTGATAAGGAGACTCTCAGAACCACTGAGTCTTTTGATAAGGAGACTCTTAGAACCACTGAATCCTTTGGAATAGGGATTAATAAAATTTTCTTACAGTTGAAGAAAAACTGAGAAGAAAGGAAGAAGAAAAAGAATAGAATTCTGTGTTTCAGAATTCTTCAGAAGCAGTTCTGCAGCTCCTGTTTTCACTGGATCTGTATATGATGAACCCTTGCTTATGATTGTGATGGTTGCAAGGGTTATTTGAATTGATGCTTTTCTGTGAGTACTTCTTGTAAACTGGTTACTGTAAAATGAAGAAGAAGAAGCAGCTGTATGTTTATCTTATGCTGAGAGCTTGTTTTCCTGTCTTTGGGTTTGTGGAAGAAGGAAGAAGAAGACCCAATTCGACAGACTAGAATAATATAATAACTCTGATTCTCTTCTTCTTTTTTGCCTACTTATGATGTATGATTGGAATTTGAAATACTTTCTTCTTTTAGGCTGTTCTAAAAAGGAATTCTTTTTGGACATATAATTTTCCTTTCCTCTTTTGTTCCCGACGAGTCCATCAGTTTTGAATACCTTCCAAGAATGATTTTGTTGAACCCTGGAATACTCCATTCCATTTTAACACCCCAGGTTTCGCTAAACGTGGAAGCTGGAATGCCCAAGGTTGAGGGCAAGTCTTTCGTAGCTGGGAGCTAGCGTCGGCACTAGCGCTAGCACATGTGTTAGCTTCCTTGTCGAGTAAAACACTTGTTTTGATGGTGTTCGTCAAGTTGGATTCGTCGAGGCGGTTTTGTTGAAGGGAGTTCGTCGAAGAGCTAACGCGGGTGGTAACGCTAACGCCGGTGATAGCTTTTCGTTGGGTAATGCAGTTCCATTGGGCCATTGAGTCGGATTCATCGAGGGTGACTTCGTCGAGGGGCTAATGCGGGCGTTAGCGCTAACACCGGCGTTAGCTGACGGAACTAGTTTCGTAAGTAGCATTTCCTAGATGCCCGATCTTCTTAAACTTTGATCCAATGGCTCAGATAAGTGCGTCCTATTGCCCTAAATAGTGTAGAGAAGTTCTATTCTCATTTCATTAAGTTTTTTGTGCTTTTGGAGGCTAAGGAGAGAAGTAGGGTTTGGAGGAAGAAGAAGGGCTAGATCCGTCATTGTTGGAGCATCGGAGCTCCGTTCGTAGATCCGAAACCAGATCCGTGGAGAGGACTAGAAGGCGCTTCTTTCTATCCATGCCTTTCAACCGATCCATGGCGAGGAAGAGAACTCTTAGGGTAACGACAACTCTCCTCCCAGTTTTAGGATGCGTCCATGGCATCTTTGCTTTCACCTTCTCTTTTTTGAAATTTATGGCACCGGATCTCTCAAATGAGAGGGATTTGGGTTGCCTTTGTTCAAGAAGAACCATTGGGTTGATTGAGTCCATCCCCGACATGTTTTTGCATTAGAGATCCGCTCCATTAGCGGATTAGGCATTGTGGGTGAAGCCAAAATCGTGACCGGTTGTCCGATTCGGTGATGTTGCTTAACGTGCATTTTAGGGATTTTGCTAGAAATCCGATGATGGCGAAAACGTCATGTGGGTTGCCCTTATGTTTCGTGTAAGAACGAATGTTGGTTTGGAAAGGGTAATTTTGTGCGTAGTGAATGGCTTGTGAAGCCGCTTGTATGTAAGGGCGTGACTTTATCTTTGTGGTCGGCTGGCTAGCCCGTGAATGCTTTGATTCATGTGGGGAGAGTTTCCCGGCAAGAGAAGTCCCCTTTTGTTCTCACTGACGAGAACAAGTATGCTGATGCGCCCGTTGGCATTATGAGTCATGTAAGGGGTGAGGTCTCAGTGGAGTTCTTGGCTTTTGGCTTAGTGATTTGGCGAGAACAAGTATGCTGATGCGCCCGTTGGTAAGATGAGCCATGTAAGGGGTGAGGTCTCAGTGGAGTTCTTGGCCTTGACCTTGCACGCCCTGTGGAATGATAAGTACCCTTGATTGTTGTGAAATGTTGATGTGTGATTTTGTATTTGAAGCATACACGTCATAATGTGCCTTGTGTGAAACCCAGGTTTGCATACATGCTGCATTGTTAGGCACCTTACTTTTTTTGCTCAACATAGAAACGTGGATGATGCTTGTGACACTCATGCCTGTCGCTTTTATGTTATCATTGTTTATTACATTTGCATACGAAGTGCTGACTTGCAGGGTCATGTAGTTCCCGAGGGACCGCTAGGACAGCCGGGAGGAGGGGTGTTGTTACACCATTGTTGGTCAGCCAAAGCTGAACCTCGTTATACCGCTCTTTGTGATTTGGATGCAGGGCAAGGATCGCATGCTGGACCTAGCTCGCCGACCAAAAAGGCCTAAGCTTCATGAAGTGCACTTTTCCTGTTTTCCTTTTTGACTATGTTATCTTTACTTGTTCCGGCTTGCACGCCGAGGTAGCATAGGATTGTTATAATCTTTTGGATATTTTCTATGCCATGTTTGATGACTTGAGTATGGGTTTTGTATGGCCTTAAGGCCATGGTACTCTTATTTAGATGTGGACAACGTCTGTGGTTTAGTAAATTTTTCCGCTGTGTTTTGTTCTGAGTTTTGAGATTGGTAGATCTATATCACTTTTTAATACTAAAGCTGTGGCAATTTTATATTGTGGGGTCCCGGTCGGACCCATATTATAAGACCACTATAAGGAAGGTGTTACATTTTGGTATCTAAGACAGGTTATCATTCTTGTTGAGGTTTAGCGTGTTCGGATCACATTAAGAGGTTGTCCACATAGGAATACTTTGCGGGACCATGGGTGTCCTTGTGTTCGAGTCTTGCGAATAGAGATTGATTCGTTGTTTCCTTGATTATGCTAGGATGGTGGCAACGATGCGGGGACTTCGAGGAGACAAGAGGAGCCTTCGGAAAGCAGTGCTACGGTTCCATCCCTTATGAATATGGGTGTGTCCCCGACAGACTTCTGTCCTATGCTAGCAGAGGCGTTGGTGGCGGCTCAAGCTGCGCGATGCCACAGATTGTGATGCCTGTTATGCAGGTTGCAACTCCTGTTACTCCAGTTACTGTGACACCGGAGGTTATAGTGAGGCTGGTAGAGCCGTTAACCGAGAGAGCAATTGGGCAAGGAGATCGTTAGATGAAGTACTATCTGAGTTTCCATCCTCCGATGTTCAATTGAGTTGGCACTCCGACAGACATCGAGGATTGGTTGTCGAGAATTCAGGAACTCTTGAAAGTGGCAGAGACCCCTTAAGACAGGCAGTCCCAGTTTGCGGTGTTCATGTTAGAAGGCAAAGCCAAGCTGTGGTGGGTGAATCATAGCGGTCGTCATTTCCCTGGACCTTCTCCATCCATGGTAGAGTTTGGGAATGCCTTCCTGAAGCGTTATATCCCCTCTTCGACGAGGTTAGCCCTTCAGTGGCGGTTCTTGCACTTGGTGCAGTGCCAGAAGATGGTAGACAAGTACTTGCAGGAGTTTACTCGTTTGGGTCATTACGCAGGGACGACCATGGCAGATGATGAGGAGAGGGATAATTTCTTCTATCAGGGTCTGAGAGAGAATTTACGGAAACCTCTAATAGGCTTAAAGAATGCAGGGTTCAATGAGCTAGTTGAAGCTGCTCGAACATTGGAGAATGATATGGAGTGAACCCAGCGTTGTAAGGGCTTTACTGCAAAGCAGGGAGAAAGTAAACCATCTCAGTCTCAAGGGGAAGACTGAGGGAAGTCGGTGGAAGGAAAAGCCTCGTCCTTTTAGGACTAGAGAGAGGAGCAGTGCAGCTTCTGGAGTGTTCCATTCTAAGGGACCTGTGACGTGCTACAAGTGTGGCAAGGTGGGCCACATAGCTCGGTTCTGTTTCGAGAGTGGAGTTGAGCCAGAGCGGAGGCAAGAGCAGTCGGTGCATTCTAGTCCTAGTGTTGGGGAGAAAGGGAAAGCAGCGGATTCCAGTGCTTCTCATTTCTCTCCTATGCAGCCTAGAGCATACAACCTCATGCAACAGGAACTGATTCGTCAACCCGACGTGGTGACAGGTACAAAAAGTTTGGATTTTCGTTCGATAGCTTAAAACTGTTTGCGACCTTTCATATTCGATATATGCGTGTTAGGCTTCGTACTAGTCTCTGGCTACCCCTCTAGAGTGTTGTTCGATACGGGAGCATCACACTCTTTTCTCGCGAAAAGCTTTATCCGGAGAATCAGTGTTGAGACTATCGAGGCAGAGGTGGAGCTTAGTGTGCGCATGCCGAATGGGTCTTTCATGACCACTGGAAGGAAGGGACGTATTGTTTTGAGAGTTGGCGAGTGTGACTTCGTGTTGGTAGCAGCGATTCTACCACTAACCAAATTTGACATCATCCTGGGGATGGACTGGCTTGCAGAGCAATAAGCTAGTATTGACTGCCTGTTGAAGGTGGTGACCATAAGGAGTGCAGGTAGAGAGGAGGTCAAGTTCGAGGGCCTATGCAGAGTGGCTTGCTTCCTGATTTCTGCCGTGCAAATGGTGCGTGCGGTGAATCAAGGAGGTGAGGCATTTATAGCTTTGTTGGAGACTCACTCCACAAAATTGGCGATCGGAGAAGTGCCAGTGGTGGAGGAATTCGAGGATGTGTTCCCCGAGGAGCTTCTAGGAGCGCCTCCTCAACATTAAATCGACTTTTCAATTGAGTTGGTGCCGGGTGCGTGGCTGGTATCGCGACCTCCATTTAGGATGGCACCGAAGGATCTGGCCGAGCTAAAGGTGTTGTTGCAAGATTTGGTAGAGCATGGGTACATTAGGCCCAGCTCTTCGCCGTGGAGTGCATCGGTGTTGTTCGTTAAGAAAAAGGGTAGTAGTATGCGGTTGTGCATAGACTATCGTGAGTTGAATAAGTTTACCATCAAGAATAAGTATCTGAATCCGCAAATCAATGATTTGTTCGATCAACTGGTGGGGTCGATGGTGTACTCCAAGTTGGACTTGAAGTCGGGTTACTATCAGTTGGGGATTCGAGAAGAGGATATTCCCAAGACAGCTTTTGGGATGAGGTATGGTCATTTTGAGTTCTCGGTGATGTCATTCGGTTTGACGAACGGGCCATCAATGTTCATGGATTTGATAAACAGAGTGTTTTAGCAATACCTAGATTCATTCGTGGTGGTGTTCATCGACGACATTTTAGTGTATTCAAAGTCTAAGGAGGAGCATGAGTCTCATTTGAGATTTGTGTTGCAGATTTTGAGGGAGAACCAACTTTATGCTAAGTTCTCAAAGTGCGAGTTCTGGATCAGGAAAGTGGCATTTCTGGGTCACGTGATAAGTGGATATGGGGTGGCAGTAGATCCAGCGAAGATTGAAGCTATTAGAGATTGCCATGTACTGAGAACCGTGGCGGAAGTCAAGAGTTTCCTTGGACTAGCCGGTTATTACAGAAGGTTCGTTGAGAACTTTTTGCGGATGGCTTTGCCCCTCACAACTCTTACCCGAAAGGACAAGAAGTTTTTGTAGACGCTGGAGTGTGCCCGTGCGTTCGAGACCTTGAAAGTAAGATTTATGTCTGCTCTAATCCTAAGTCTTCCTAGTGGGATTGAAGGATTTTAGATTTTCAGCGTCGCGTCAAGTTGCGGTTTGGGTTGCATGCTGGTGCAGCATGGCAACTTGATAGCTTATGGGTCGAGGCAGCTAAAGCCTCGTGAGAGAAATTACCCCGTCCACGATTTGGAGTTGGTGGTGGTGATGTTTTCGTTGAAGTTGTGGCGGCACTACGTGTATGGTGTGAAGGTTGAAATCTTCACAAACCACAAGAGCTTGAAGTATCTTTTTGATCAGAAGGACATTAATATGAGGCAGCGTAGGTGGGTCGAGTTCCTTGGGGACTAAGACATAGTGATTCAGTATACGCCAGGCAAGGCCAACGTGGTGGTTGACGCCTTGAGATGAAAGTATTCCGAGCAAGGAAATTGGATTGAAGCGCATGACGAGCGTTTTGTGCGAGAGTTTGAGTCTCTTGGCATTGTGTGTGTGGCTATGGGTGAGTCCAGCGTAGCTCGGCTGAACTAGATTGAGATACAGTGTGATCTAGCAGATCGAATTCGAGAGGAAACCAGTGTAGAGGAGGAGTGTCAGCAATTGGCGTTGGAAGCTCAGCAAAGCGAAGGCAGTGATTTGGAGATGGTCGGTGGACTGTGATAGAGGAGTGGAAGGGTGTGTGTTCTGCGCTTTGGCAAGCTCCGTGAGGATTTGATGTTTGAGGCTCACTTCACGAAGTACTCCGTTCATCCAGGAAGTATAAAGATGTACTTGGATTTGAAGAAATCTTTTTGGTGACCTGTGATGAAGCGGGATGTAGCTTCGTATGTAAGCCGATGTCAGACGTGCGCCTTAGTTAAGGTTGAATGCCAAAGGCCGTGTGGGTTCTTGAAACCCCTTCCTATCCCCGAGTGAAAATTCGACGATATCTCCATAGATTTTGTTCATGGTTTGCCTCGATCGCAGCAGGGTAACGATGCGATTTGGGTGATTATGGATCGCCTGACCAAGGTAGCCCACTTCATTCCAAATCGGAAGGACGATGACGTGGAGAAGCTCGTGGAGCTTTATATTCGGAATATTGTGCGGTTGCTCAGAATTCCAAAGAGCATTGTTAGCGATCGCGATGGGCATTTCACATCCAAGGACTGGAGGTTAGTGCAGAGAAGCTTTGGAACAAAGTTGAAGTTTAGTACCGCGTTCCATCCGCAGACCGATGGTCAAATGGAGCGAATGAATTGTACGTTGGAGGACATGTTGAGGATGTGTGCTCTCGATTTCAGTAAGACTTAGGAAGACCACCTCTTCAGGGTGGAGTTCATCTATAATAATATTTTCCAGGCGAGTATCAAAATGGCGCCATGCGAGGCTTTGTATGGAAGGCGGTGTCAAATGCCGATGTCTTGTATTGAGGCGGGAGACACCCAGCTTTTAGGAAAAGGAGTGGTGGCAGACGTTTGTGAGTTGGTGCGAATGATCCAGGAGCGCATGAAGGTTGCACAGGATCGGCCGGCGAAGTATTTTAATGCGCGCCACAGAAATATGGAGTTTGCAGTGGGCGACATGGTCTACTTGAAGATCAAGTCGTTCAAAGGCGTTCTACGAATTCGGCGACTCAAGAAATTGAGTCAGAGGTGTTTGGGTCTGTTCGAGGTTACAGAGCGCATAGGCGAAGCTGCTTATCGGTTGGCATTGTCTGCAGAGCTAAGTGGATTACATGATGTTTTTCCATGTCTCGGTGCTGAGGAACGATCTGGTGGAGCCGAAAGATGTTGTTACGTCTGCGATAGTTCCGGTAGCCGAAGATCTGGTTACAATAGTTCGTAGGGTTTGCATGGAGGATTCTGAAGTCCGACAGTTGCGGACTAAAGAGGTCAAGCTGGTGAAAGTGCATTGGGATAATTGCGGACGAGACGAGTTCTCATGGGAGCACGAGCAAATTATGCAGGATGACTTTCCGGAACTGTTTGTGTCAGGTATGTGCGTTAAGTATGTTTTCTTTAACGTCATAAATTTCGAGGATGAAATTCTTTTAAGGGGGGTGGAGTTGTAACACCCCAGGTTTCGCTGAGCACGGAAGCTGGAATGCCCATGGTTGAGGGCAAGTCTTTCGTAGCTGGGAGCTAGCGCTAGCGCAAGCATTAGCTGCCCTGTTGAGTAAAACACTTGTTTCGATGGTGTTCGTCAAGTTGGATTTGTTGAGGCGGTTTTGTCAAAGGTAGTTCATCGAAGAGCTAACGCGTGCGGTAGCGCCAATGCCGGCGATAACTTTTCGTCAGGTAACGCAGTTCCATTGGGCCGTTGAGTCGGATTCGTCGAGGGGCTAACGCAGGCGTTAGCACTAACGCCGCCATTAGCTAACGAAACCAGTTCCATAAGTAGCATTTCCTGGACGTCTGATCTTCTTAAACTTTGATCCAATGGCTCAGATAAGTGCGTCCTAATGTCCTAAATAGGGCATAGAAGTTCTATTCTCATTTCATTAAGTCTTTTGTGCTTTTGGAAGCTAAGGAGAGAAGTAGGGTTTGGAGGAAGAAGAAGGGATAGATCTGCCATTGTTGGAGCATCGGAGCTCCATTCGTAGATCCAAAACCAGATCCATGGAGAGGACTAGAAGGCTCTTCTTTCTATCCGTGTCTTTCAACCGATCCATGGCGAGGAAGAGAACTCTTAGGGTAACGACATCTCTCCTCCCGGTTTTAGGATGCGTGTATGGCATCTTTGCTTTTACCTTCTCTTTCTGAAATTTATGGAACCTGATCTCTCAAATGAGAGGGATTTGGGTTGCCTTGGTTCAAGAAGAACCATCGGGTTGATTGAGTCCGTCCCCGACATGTTTTTGTATTAGAGATCCGCTTTGTTAGTGGATTAGGCATTGTGGGTGAAACCGAAATCGTGACCGGTTGTCCGATTCGGTGTGTTGCTAAACATGCATTTTAGGGATTTTGCTAGAAATCCGATGACGGCGAAAACATCGTGTGGGTTGCCCTTATGTTTCGTGTGAGAATGAACGTTGGTTTGGAAAAGGTAATTTTGTGCGTAGTGAATGGCTTGTGAAGCCCCTTGTATGTAAGGGTGTGACTTTGTCTTTGTGGTCGGCTGGATAGCCCATGAATGCTTGGATTCATGTGGGCAGAGTGTCCCGGCTAGACAAGTCCCCTTTTGTGTTAACTGACGAGAACAAGTATGTTGATGCGCCCGTTGGCATTATGAGCCATGTATGGGGTGAGGTCTCTATGGAGTTCTTGGCTTTTGGCTTAGTGATTGTGGCGAGAACAAGTATGCTGATGCACCCGTTGGCAAGATGAGCCATGTAAGGGGTGAGGTCTCAGTGGAGTTCTTGGCCTTGGGCTTGCACGCCCTGGGGAATGATAAGTACCCTTGATTATTGTGAAATGTTGATGTGTGATGTTGTGATAGAAGCATACACGCCATAGGGTGCATTGAGTGAAACCAGACTTAATGCGCAGATTGCAAGTGCACCGACCGCTCAAGTAATAAAAATGGGAGCAAGTCCCCAAGTATCAATATCTCGAGGAGTGCAGGTATGGAGTGTGAGTTCTCTATTCGAATGAATAATTGTAAGGGTGAAACGAACCAAACAGGTGGTTTTGTGATTGTGTTTTTACGCTACAAACAGGAAATAAAATGCGGGTCTCCGTCACCGCATCACTTGGATGGATTACCCAAATGGGTAATGGAATGGATGGAAGAACAATGAGGGTCGCAATCACCTCTTCTTCAGGCACGCTCCTAGCAATAGCTAGGAAAGTACTATCACAGCTCGCTGCAACACAAGATCGAAGAACAAGGCACACCACTTATATAAAAACCACCAACATAATCGCACAAACATGATTATCATTTAGAGAAGAGTTAGGGTTTTTATACATCATGAGAACATCTCAAACACAACATCAATACTATAATAAAGAGAAGGGGCAAGAAATACAACCGAGCATACGAAGGCTTGCTGGGATTCGCGGCCGGACCCAAGGGTTGTCAGTCCTTGTCCGAGCTCGGTCCACGGTTGATGTCCGGGGTACAGAGAGGAGTTGTCAATTCCATCTATTGAGCCCGTCTTCTTCGCTAATCTTTGCTGGTGGTGATCTTGCCGGAAACTTCCCAAAATGCAGCACAAAATGGCCAAAAACAGAGCTTGAGAGCTGGCAACAATGGTGGTGGCCGAAGACGAAGCTCTCGCAAGAGTTCCACAAAGAAATGGTGGTTGGAGCTTCTCTCCAAAGGTGGAGCTCAGTTGAGGGTGAAAATGGGGCTCTTCTGCTCCACCCGATGGTTTCCCAATAAAAAGGCCGAAAAAAGAACCTCCTAGGTCGGGCGATCCTGCGCGCTTAAATTGAGGCGTTAATTTTAAGAAACACATGATCAAAACGCATGACCGTGCATTTTGGTATGTGCGATTTACAGAGATAAACAGCGCCTGGAGCTACAGGAAGGACGTGTGTTTTTGTTCACGCATGAACGGAATGCTCGTGCACGACCAAAAACGCATGGGGTGGGACAGGCTGCAGATTTTCCTGCTTCCAGGTAGGTCATGTGTTTTACTTTACGCACGATTGGATTAAATCGTGCGTTACAGAAAACGCACGATGAGCATCATCACAAACATCTCAGAGTAAATCGCATGATCGCTTCGATCGTGCGTTGACAATAATCGCACATTCGTGCGATTTACCCAGATTGCAATGCTCAGCTCAAGGGCATTATCCACCTGTACACAATCAAAATCAAAGCACCAACCACACAGGAAATAAGAATAACATCCACAAAACAAACATGACAGGCATGGGGGACCCCCAAAGGCATACCCCCAGCACAGAATGTGCAATTGCACACCCCGATAGGCGAAAAGAGTACTGTTGGGAAAATGATTTCTCTTAACCCCTTGAATTAAGTTGAATATGAAAGAAAAATAAGACTAAGTAAATATGCGTCGAATAGTATTCGACGCAATGTCGAGCTGTAGTCGACGTTCCCTTCAGATTAAGTCAAAGTAACTTTAGGAAGATTTCGACGTATGTGTTGTCGACGCTACTCTGATTTCTAGTCGACGCATATAGAGAAGTCGACGCACCTTAGTCAACGCACCTTCCTTATTCTTCTCTCGACGTCCAGAAAGGATGCTCTCGACGCTTGCGTCGAATAGTAATCGACGCACGTCGATTTCTATGACAGAATTCAAATATGCGCCAGATCTCTTTCCTTCTTTCAATAGATCTGATTTATATGGAATAAGTGTCAATATTTTATAGCCGTTCTGAATCATTCTTTCCTTATATCTGATTCTTGGCTAATTTGATTTAACTTATTTGGATATTAATTGAAATCTGAATTGGTTCTTTCCTTCTACAGAAATAAATATTATGGAAACATTTTCATCTTTCTATTTTTCTGACTGCTAATTAATTATCCTCCTATAGCATTATTTTGAATACACAGAGCTATAAATAAAGAGGAGGTCGGCAGAAAATGACAGTTGAGTGATCCACCACATACATTTTAAATAGAGGAAAAGCTCCCAAGAGAATAGAGAGACAAACTGAGAAAAGAGATAGTGTGCTGCAGAGAAAAAGCCTTCATCTTCTCCTTCTTCTTCAGAAGCCATTCTACTGCAAACTCTGAAAGTTCTCTCAAAAGAGAGAATAGTTTTTACAATCTCCTTCTCACTATAGAAGAGAGATTTTCATTCACTACTTCTTGTGCTTCCAATCTTCTTGCTAGGAAGAAGATTCATTCTTGTTCTTATTTCTTTCTTTCTTACTTATAACATTGTAAAAGAGTTTTTAGAATCTCTCTTCAAAAAATTCAGTGTACTGGTTCTAAGAGTCTCCTTGTCAAAAGACTCAGTTGGTTCTAAGAGTCTCCTTGTCAAAAGACTCAGGGTGGTTCTAAGAGTCTCCTTATCAAAAGATTCAGTACAAGATAGTGAATTCCTACCAAGGGGGTAGAAGAGTGGACTACCCAAAGTTTGGGGAACCACTATATTTTCTTGTGTTGTGCTGTGATTTCTTTTCTTGCATTTACTTTCTTTACTTGTTTAATTCTTGTTGATGTGTTGGAAGCTATAATCTGTGATCATACACATATATATATTAACTTTGCACAAAATAATTTTTAATCTCTATTCACCCCCCTCTAGAGAATTCTAGTGAGGTAAACTGTGCACTTTCAAGTACACTATGTATAAAATGATGACTAAAGCAGATGTGAGCGTTTTAATGCTAAAAGGGCAGTGCATTAGTGAGAAAACAGGCCCAGATGAGTCCTTAAAACCCTATATAAATGGGACTCATCACACCCCCAGACTTAACAGTTTGTGCGTCCCGAGCAAACCATTCTATGCAGATGGAGAAAAACAGCTAGCTAGCACAGAAATTGTGACACAGAATACCATGCGAAGTCGCACACTTACGTGCACAGAAATAGAGTAGAATAGATTTCTAATTATATAAGATAGTTTATAAATCGACGTGGCGGCGTGCTCTGGATGCTGCTGGCGGGTCCCGGCCGTGACTTAGATGTCACGCCCCTTGGTCACGTCCGTGACCTGGGGCGTGTACTTTGCGAATTTCCCCGGAATGCTCCCGGGGTGGCCGCATCGGGTCTGGAACACATCTAGGCTGTCACGCCCCTTGGTCACGCCCGTGACCTTGGGCGTGTACTTGACAATTTTGCTCAAAGTGCCCAGAAAACCTGCAAAACATAAACTAAGCTTAAATTAGTGGCAGAAATAAAAAGGAATGATTATTATAAGATAAAACAAATAATTGACATGAATTTATATTAAAACTACATCAAAATTATACTAAAAGATGAGTACGAAAAGTACTCATCAAACACCCCCATACATGAGTTTATGCTATTCCAGAGCAAAAGAGTGAGGAAAGAATTACAAGACATCGATATTATTTCTAATTAACTAAAATTTTATTAAACCAAGAATAAGTCAAAAGTAAATTTTAGGAATTCAAGAATTAAGTCATAAGTTATGTTGATAACTTAAAAAGAGAAATTAGTTTAGCTAACTACTTCTCAAGATAACTATTTAGCAAGCAAAATTATAGAAATTTTCAAACAAGAATAGATTGAAATTATAAACACTCTAACATAAAAGAATCTTAAGGAAAAGACACCTACCAAAATATTGCTCTCTTAATAATTTAGTTTAGGAGTAGAAACAGTGAAATTGGCTAGGGATGGGTTTAAACGGAATGACAAAATGAAGACGAAGGATATGAAGAGGTTTTTGATTGGGGTGATGAATTTTATCCTCTCAACCCCTTTTTTTTATTTTTTTTATTTAGTATATGTAATACCAGAGAATGATAGACTATTATTCTATCATTTCCACGACATATACACATTTTTTCTCTCTTCATTTTTATTTTTGGGTTGCATATGTTTACCAGAGAATAAAGAACTAACATGTCCTTATTCCCATGACATATGATCTAACAATAGGGGAAAAGAAAAAAAAACACAAATGTTTACCAAGGGTAAAGAAATACTTCTAGTTTATAAATTAAACTATTTTGAGAGCAAATTTTTAGTGGAATGAAATTTCCTAAGATCTTAAAGTTAAAAGAGAATATAATAGAAATCTAGAGATGTTTAGCCAATTTACCACAAAGTGAAGCTATTTAAAATTAAACGGAGAAGTAGTGCTAAATTAATTCTCTAATCGAATTAAAAACAAAAAATGTTTCTTAAAACCAAATTACTTCAAATTTAACTTTAACAAATTTTGATAAAACAAAATATTAGCTAAATTAAAAATGAAAGAATACTTATAATCAAACCTCAAACTAAATTTCTAGAATAATAAAAATAACAAGGCTAGGCATATTTATTATTATTAAATTTTTTTTATAAAATATTTCTTGGACTTCCCGAGGGCTACTCGGTGAAGGGTTCGCAAGGTACTAGGAGCAGTGATGGGAGTTCAAGCCCAAAGCGCCCTTTCTAAGAAATTAGATTTTATAATTTTTATAATTTTTTTTTCTTTATCAAAAAAATACAGGGAATGCAAAGCTACACCCCCATACTTAAAATTAAAATTGTCCCCAATGTTTAAAACTAAGTATAAAGAACACTTGAAAAATAAACTTTTAAAAGAAAATTACATAAAAAATAAAGATAAGCAAGGGGTGCCTCCCAAGAGCGCTTTCTTTTTCCCGTCTTTAAGCTAGACGGTTATTGTTAGGAAAATGGAAAATAAAAAAAGAAGTGAACAGGCAACTCCCCTAATTCACGCATAGGTGAATGTGCCGGCGTCAGTCGCACGGCTACTCCTCCGCTTAAAATGTGATTCTTCGTTTGTCTTTGAATTTGAATATGTAAATCCAAATCACCTATACATACCTGAGGTGATTTGAATTTATAAAGATGAGCGGCATATAGATCATCGATTAATTGGGGTAGCAATGACTCATCTTCCACCTGGAAATTATTAGTATAAAGAGAATCACAATTAAACTTGTCAGATAATATTTCGCAAGGAGGAGGCGCTTGCGAAAATAAATGATTATGCTCCGGTTGTTCCTTTTCTAAAATAAAATTTTCATTAGGAAAATCTAGCGTATTACCAAGCGGAATAAAATTTTCGGACACAAAAGTTTCATGAATTTCTGGTTGAATTAAAATAGAAGGGATTTGTGAAAATTCATGATAAAGAAAAGAAGATCCGGGTGAAGTAGGGGAAGAAACTTGTTCTTCTTCTAGTTCATCCGGGGTGCCCAAAACATTAAGAATTTCCTGGTAAGAGAATTTTTCTTCATAATTGGGAAAAGAAACTATGGGAGTACACGAGCAATCATGTTCCTCCATAACTAAGTTTTCCAAAGACGAGGAAAAAACACTAGAAGAAAGAAAATTCTCATCTAAATTCTGGGGTGGAGTATCAAATTGAAAAAGCGGATATTCCCCAAAAATTAGAGTAGGAAAATTGCGGCACAAAAGAAGAACAATAATTCGGATCTAAAGATTTATCTTCATCGCCCCGAAGACTATCCGGGTGACCGTGCCACCAAGAATAATCTACTTCAGGGCTAGAAGAAAAATTATTAAAGGCCGAAAAATTATTCTCGTGAAAATTAGAAAAATTATTTTCCTCTAAATTTTGGGGGGAATTATCTATTTGGATCTGCAAAATTTCCCCCAAATTAGAGAACGAAGACTGCGGTGTATAAGAAAAAAAACAAAAATTTGGATCTAAATATTTATCTTCGTTGCTCCCGGAACTATCCGGGTGAGCTTGCCACGAGGAATAATCAACTTCGGAGCTAGAAGAACAATTATTAAATGCCGAAAAATTATTCTCATTAAAATTAGAAAAATTATTTTCATCAAAGTTTGAAAAATTATTCTCATTAAAAGATGAAAAATTTTGATCGTAATTATTATCAAAATTATTTGCATAATATTGAGGAAAATTATTTTCATAATAATCAATTTGATAATAAGAATGTAAATAGCATTCCTCACTTTGATGAGGCGCACCACAATAATGACAACTAAATTGGCGTTCTCGTGCGACTTGTAAGAGATAAAGTTGGTTTCGAAGCTCGGCAACCTTAACGGCCAATTCAGATTCCTTCATATTAAAAAAATAAAAAGGAAACAACCTTTACTCAAATGAATGGAATTTTTTTTAAAAAAAATAATTTTTTTTATTATATATATATATATATTTATCAAAAAGCGGGTTAAATTAGCCCCGGACTTCCCAAGATCTACCCGGTGAAGGGCTTGCAAGGTACTAGAGTCTGTGATGGGAATTCAAGCCCAAAGCGTCCTTTCCGAGAATTTAGATTACGCTTTTTAAGATTTTTAAGATTTTTAAGAGAAGGGGGAGGAGAAAGAGAACGATAAAATTAATAAATATTTCTTTTTTCGGAATATCAACCGTGTCCCCAGCAACGGCGCCAAAAACTTGATGCACAAAACTATATTTGCAAACGATAACGGCAAGTGTACCGTATCGAATGTAGTATAGGTTGTTAAAACAAGGTCGTATTAGACTTAGGGCGGTTGAGTACTCTTACTTCAAGAAAATCTCTATTATTTTAACAATAGAACTTGGGAGTGATTTTGCAAAGGAAAATAAAATTAAGATTAAAACGACGAGTAAAAAGGGTAGCGCTCGACTTTGAATCACTTTGGAAAATAAATATAATAAATCCAACTTCTAATTCCCTTAAGATATTACTTGACCGTGGAGGTTCCCGAATTATGAACGTACCTCTCTCGAGGATACGCTCAACTGAGTTTAGTCGATCAAACGAACTTTTGTTCTAGAATCAAGATCTAAAACCCGCCTTATCGTAGTGAACTCCTCTATTGGAATTGACTCCAATCCGGGAGAATTATGTCATCCTCGCTTGAGGAGTGCATTCAACCCTCTTTATTCTTGAAATGATCGATTCGAAATCAAAACCTCTCGGTTATTAGATTGCGAAAACAAAGATGAGAATTATATATCGATAATATAATCTCAATCCAATAAAAGTTCAAGAATAAATCTTAAGCATTCCGAAGGGGAGAAAGAGAAGCTACACCATAGATTATATTCTCCTCAGATCATCTCGGTCGAGTACTAATTGGAATTTAGTTACTCATAGAGATAGAAGAATTAAAGAAAATAGAAGAGTTCATGAAAAAAGAGAGAATAGATTGAGAAAACAAAACTATTTTATTGATGAGAGAAATTACAAACTATGAAAAGGAAATTACAATTTGCATAAATAAAAATGATTACAAGACTACTAAAACATGAAAAATAAACATGAAACGAAGTATCTAATCCTAAAAACTGCATCCCAAACATCTGCTGGAGATGGCTTTATATAGCTAAAAAAATGAGGTTACACGCCCTTGGTCACGCCCATGACCAAGGCCGTGTAAGGGGCGTGATCGAAGCAGCAGCGGAGAGGGCGCCTTCTGGAGTAATTGTGAGCATTTCGGCCGTGTCATGCCCTAGTCACGCCCGTGACCTGAGGCGTGTAATCTTGAAATAGTGGTGCTGGCGGGAAACTCTGGCGGGAAGAAGTGCGGGGCGAGTCACGCCCGTGACCGGAAGTCACGCCCCCCTGGTCACGCCCGTGACCTGGGGCGTGTAATTTTAATCGACGTGGCGACGTGCTCTGGATGCTGCTGGCGGGTCCCGGCCGTGACTTAGATGTCACGCCCCCTAGTCACGCCCGTGACCTGGGGTGTGTACTTTGCGAATTTCCCTGGAATGCTCCTGGGGTGGCGGCATCGGGTCTGGAACATATCTAGGTTGTCACGCCCCTTGGTCACGCCCGTGACCTTGGGCGTGTACTTGACAATTTTGCTCAAAGTGCCCAGAAAACCTGCAAAACATAAACTAAGCTTAAATTAGTGGCAGAAATAAAAAGGAATGATTATTATAAGATAAAACAAATAATTGACATGAATTTATATTAAAATTACATCAAAATTATACTAAAAGATGAGTACAAAAAGTACTCATCACTTATGAAGACTTATCAGGAGGTTAAAGTAGTGCTTGGTGGAGTTATATTTGTCTACATATATAATTTTTTTGTTCATATTTGTGAGACAACATTCTCCGAATACACTTGTTTTGCAAACCAAAATTTTTAACTTAACCACTTTTCTAAATTTCATAAGTGCAATTCAAATGTAGTGTAGGCAATAAAATTATGCAAGTTTAATTCATTGTACAAATATAATACACAAGCAAGCATTTTTAGATTTAGACACACATGTTGATTACCAAAATAAGTGAGTGAAATATATCATTATCAATCATAAAATATTTACTCATACTTAGAGGCATGCTAAGCTTGGTTCTACACATTTTTCAATACAATTGATGCACTTTAAATAGATATATCAAAGCATGATAAGCAAAACAATGTTCATAGTAATTTGAAGGAATAAGTTTTAACATTGTAAATAATTCTAAATAATAGAACTCATATATGCTTGATATTGACAATAAAGATCATACAGTTTTTTTTGTTTTATCATTTTTAAATCAGATAAAAACAGAAAATCACAAAAACATATTTTTGTAATTTTTGAATTTTGAATTGTTGTAGTTTTTTTTGTTTTATCATTTTTAAACAATAGAACCATAAAGCGCTTTTTCTAGTTTATAAACATGATTTGGAAATTTTTCATTAATAAAACCGGGGGGTTGTTCTACATAAACTTCTTCTTTTACAAACCCGTTTAGAAACGCACTTTTCACATCCATTTGAAATAGTTTTATTCATTTAAAGCTTGCAAATGCAAGAAAAATTCTTATAGACTCCAATCTAGCAACCGGTGCAAAAGTTTCATCAAAATCTATCCCCTCGCTTTGTGAATATCCTTGTGCTACTAAGCGTGCTTTATTTCTAGATATTCTAGACTCACCATTTAATTTATTTTTAAAAATCCATTTTACGCCTACAACCGGGTGATTAGATGGTCTTTCTACTAATTTCCAAATATTATGTCGCTCAAGTTGTTCTAACTCTTCATTCATAGCCAAAAACCAAAATTCATCGTTTAAAGCAGTAGAAACTTTTTTTGGTTCTATTTCGGAAACAAAGAAAACATTTGAATAAGATTCATGAAGAGAAGAGCGAGTTATTACCCCGATGGATGGTTCACCAATTATAAGTTCCCGTGGATGATCCTTTGCGAATTTTAAGATGCTTGGAGGTACATATTCATCTTTCTTGGCCTCCTCTTCTTCTTCTTTGGAAGGTTCTTCATCACCATGCTCCAAAGGAGGTAATAGATCATCCTCTTTGCCTGCGAAAAGTCTTTCTATACAAGGAACAAGCTCATCAAATTTCACATTAATTGACTCTTCAACTTTTCTAGTTCTTTTATTAAAAACTCTATAAGCTTTACAAGTTGAAGAGTATCCAAGAAATGTTCCTTCATCACATTTTTCATCAAACTTTCCCAAGCTATCTTTTGTATTTAAAATGAAGCATTTACAACCAAAAACTTTGAAGTAAGATACATTAGGCTTCTTTTGAAAATAAAGTTCATATGGTGTGAGATTTAAAGATGGGCGAAGCATGATTCTATTTATAACATAACATGATGTGTTTACGGCTTTGACCCAAAAGGACTTAGGTAATTTATATTCACATAGCATAGTGCGTGCAAGCGCTTGAAGTGTCCTATTCTTTTTTTCTACAACACCATTTTTTTGTGGTGTGCGTGGTGCGGAGAACTCATGTTTTATGCATAACATATCACAATAAGATGTAAAATTTTCATTTTCAAATTCTCCTCCATGATCCGAGCGAATGCATTTTATTTTTAAATCACTTTCATTTTGAATACGAGTACATAATTTTGAAAATTCACAAAACGCTTCGGATTTGGATGATAGAAATATTGTCCAACAATATCTAGAAAAATCATCTATTAAAACATATGTATATAATCTACCACCAAAACTTGCGGTGGTAACGGGACCAAAAAGATCCATATGAATTAATTGCAAAGGTCTTGTAGTAGAAATAACATTTTTACTTTTGAAAGAGGATCTAGTAATTTTACCTTTTTGACATGGTGAACAAAGTGAAGGTAAATTTCCATTTAATCTAGGCAATCCTCTAATTAAATCTCTCTTGGCAAGATTTACAATAAGCTTTGTTCTAGCATGTCCTAGCCTTCTATGCCAAAGTTCATGTTCATCATTTTTGGTAATAAAACATTTTAAAGATGATTTTGAAAGATCATGAAATGAAACTATATAAACATTGTGTATTCTTGGTGCAGTTAGTAAAATATTGTTTGTAATAAGATTAGATATTTTGCATAAATTGGTAGAAGATTCAAATAAAACATCTAATCCTTTATCACATAATTGGCTAATTGAGATAAGATTATGTTTTAGTCCTTTTACATAAAGAACATTTGATATAGTGAAGGATTCGTTACCAACTGTACCAATTCCCATGATCCCTCCTTTTCCGTTGTCACCAAACGTTACGATCCCTCCCTTCTTCCTTTCTAGGCTAAGGAACTTTGCTTTATTGCCCGCCATGTTCTTGGAGCATCCTGAATCCAAGTACCACACGTCTTCATTGTCCTTAGCCTGCCTGCACATCTAGAAAGAAGATGAGAGTAAAGATCCGGAGACCCAAGTGGAACCACCCATAGAATAAGTGGAAGCCTTAGGTACCCAGATTTGCTTTAAAGTATTTCATTTTATTTTCCTGCAAGAACTAGATGTGTGACCTAAACTATAACAGTTTGCACACGAAATAAAGGGGGTTGAGACCCTTTTCTGGAATATTTTCTTGCTGGAATAAATTTGATTTACAGAAGGAAAGCATTTTGAAAAAGAAATTTCAGGTTTCTGGTATGAGGTGCTAGCGCCGGCGTTAGTGGCTAGCACCGGGCGGTAGCCCTCACCTCGATATCCGAGCCCAAATTTTCCAGAACCATGGCACTGGTTCCTTAAAATCATTTCCAGAGATTTTTGGCCTATTCCAAATTTTTTAATGGCCATGGTGAGATCATGTACTTGTGCTTTAAGTGAAAAGTTTTCTTTCACAAGCATGACACACCTATTTTCAAAACCCTTTTTATTATTTTTGATTTACAAAAGAGAGGCTTCTAATTTCCTTTCTAATTCCCCCTTTTCTTTTGTAAGAGTTTTGGCATGAGAGAGGGCTTTAGAAAGTGACTCTTCTATATCTTTTGCCAATTTAGTGGAGTGATCACATTCTTGGCAAGAAACCTTTCTCTTTTCTAAAACAATTACCTTTTTGGAAAGCTTTTGATTTTCATTAATAATAGATTCATTTTCACGATTTAATAAAATACCATCTTTCATATTTTTATCAAAAGCTTTGCAAGTTTCAAGAAATTCATTAAACAATTCATCATAAGTGGGAGGAGTTACCTCAGTGTCACTAGGAACACTGGTGTCATCGCCGTCGTTTCCACGTCCCATGAGGCACTTGTTTGCTTCCTCATCTTCGCTTGATGAAGACCCGCTTGATTCTTCGGAGGAGGAAGAGGAGTCATCCCATGTCTTTGCCTTTAGCACCTTCCTCTTTTCTTTCCCTTTGTGCTGTTTCTCCTTTTTCTCCTTCAAGAATTTTGGGCATTGGCTCCTTATGTGACCCGTCTTCCTACAATGATAGCATTCCGGTGGAGGTCTCTCTTCTTCATTGTCGCTCTCTTCTTCCTTCTTTGAAGATGACCCTTTCCATCTTTCACCTTTTTGGACAAATTTCCGGAAAGTGTTTCGCCTTTTCGGATTTCGCATGAACTTTCGGAAGTTCTTCACCAAAAGACTTTCTTCATCTTCATCCTCATCCTCTTGGCACTCTTTCTTTCATTTTAGTGCCAACGCCTTCTTCTTTGGCTCCTTGTTGTATTCATCATGTTGGATTTTGAGTTCTATCTCATGGGTTTTGAGATTCCCAATGAGGCTCTCAACTTGGAGCATCCATAAGTTGTGCGACTCCGAAATAGCCATCACCTTTGGGTTAAATTTTGGAGGAAGAGAACGAAGGATCTTACGGACCAAGTCGCCATTTGAGAAAGTCTTTCCAAGAGCTTTTGAGGCATTGACGATCTTGGTGAAGCGCGTGTACAGACCATCAACATCTTCGCTTTCATCCATTCGGAATTTTTCATATTCCGACTCCAGTTGAAAAAGCTTGGAATCTTTAACCTGCGATGTACCTTCTTGAGTAACTTCCAAATGATTCCAAATTTCATAAGCAGTAGTACATGCGAAAATTCTATTAAATTCATTTCTATCTAACGCACAAAATAGAGCATTCATGGCTTTTGCGTTATTTTTACATTTAAGTTTATCCCGATCGTCCCATTTATCTTTGGGTTTTTCTAACAAAACCTCTCCAACTACAAATGTAGGAGGAGTGTATTATTCTTCTACCATGTTCCAAACCTCAATATCTAGGGTCATTAGAAAACAACGCATCCTATTTTTCCAATAATTATAATCTGACCCAGTAAATAGTGGAGGTCTACTAATTCCCTCACCCTCGGAAAAAGCGAGATCATAAGATGCCATTATTCCTGGTTTTTAAACCGTTTGGAATAACCTGCGCTCTGATACCACTTGTTGGATCTTACGACGCCCTTAGAGGGGGGGGGGTGAATAAGGGAATAAAATTCTTTTTATAATTTTCTAGATAATTACTAAGTTGTTTTTGATTAATAGGAAATAAGATGACAATTTAGTAATAACAATTTTGCAATAATGAAATTTTACGCCAATTGAGAGAAATCAAATAAACATAAATATAATCATGATTGCATTATATAAAAAGGGTGTTCACAAAATTTGATTTCAATATCGATAGAAATCGGAGGCGTACAAAAGTGAATTTCTTTTCCTTTTATATACTGACTTGTATCCCCACAAACTGGTTGGCTTTAGCCTATCCTTCCCCGGATAAAGCCTCAAGCCGCTCTAGCCAACCCTAACTCGGATATGGCCTCGAGCACCCCCTAGATCTAATCCCCTAGACCTAATCGCCAACTCACGCGGCGAATTCCACCTAAGCCGCGCAAGGACCTAGTCGCCAAAAACAAGCAAACTCCCTCTTGAGATTTCTGGAGATGAGGATGAAGGATCGCTGAAGCACAAGCGAGGTCGAAGCGATTGTTCTTCAGATGCAGCGTGATGGCTTCCTTCTCCAGAATTTCTTCTTTGGCTTTGAGTGGGAGATGATGTTTCGGCAGAGTAGCAGCACAAGAGTTTGGGCACTAGTAATGTCTCTGGAAGTTCTAACACAAAACGAGAGAGAACACATCGTTATATAATTCTTGGAGCTAGCGCCTGTGGTAGCTGATAGCGCCTACGGTAGCGGTCTTGTTGAGCGGTTACGGAACCGTCGGCTGCGTGGCACTGTGCACGAACTTGAGATAGCGCCTGCGGTATTGCTAGCGCTGGCGGTAGCGTTAAGGAACCGCTGAGATGAAACCACTGAGACAAAACCGCTGAGATGATCTTGAGCTAGCGCCTGGTATTAGCGCTAGCGCCTGCGTTAACCACTAGCGCTGGCGGTAGTGCTCCATTCAGAAAGTTTGATTCCATGCTGCCTTCTACCTATGGAGTATTGCACATATAGATCCTGCACACTATAAACACACTACAAGCAATATCAAATACAATATGGGATTTGTTATTCTCAAACAAAGGGATGTGACACACATGTCCAACAGGCAACTAGGTCTGGGTAGGACTTAGGGCAGAAATTCGCCTCGTATTGGCGACTAGGTCTCGGGTGTAGGTCTAGGGGGTGCTCGAGGCCATATTCGGGGAAGGGTTGGCTAGAGCGGCTTGAGGCCGTATCCGGGGAAGGATCAGATAAAGCCAACCAGTTCGTGGGGATATGAGTCGGTATAAAAAACAAAAAGAGTCTTTCTATTCGCTTTGATTTCTAGCATCGATAAGAGATCAAGTTTTGTAATCATGCTTCTCAAGTTAATAAAATCTTGTCTTTACTTTTAATTCTCTTGATTCGTCTTGATCTTCTCTAGTTTAATAATCAATGTTTTTTCAAAGTTATTTAAAATATAATATAAGTTTTTAAAACCCTTATTCACCCCCCCCCTCTAAGGGCGCCTACCGATCCAACAAGTGGTATCAGAGCGAGGTTATTCCAAATCGGCTTAACAACCGGGAATAATGGCGTCTCATGATCTCGCTTCTGCTAGTGGGGTAAATTTTTATGAAGAAGAAAAATCTCCTATACCACCTTTATTCGAAGGGAGAAATTATAAAGGGTGGAAATTATTAATGGAAAAATTTATTAAAAGTTTAGATATCAATGCATGGGATATAGCAATAGTTAGACCAGCGGACGAATCAAATAAACAAGAGCCTCACCTAAATGCAAAAGCTATGCATTATATTTTTTGTGCTTTATCTCAAGAGATTTTCAAATTAATATATTGTTTCTCTAGTGCATACAAAGTATGGAAATTTCTTGAAGAAATGTATGATTCTCCTTCTACAGGTATGGAACAATCGCAAGAACTGGAGAATATGCAAGCTTGCACAAGTCTTCAAGAATGCTCCTCTCATGACGGATCAATGGAGCACACATCAAATGGAAAAGAAAAAGAAGTACTGTCTTCGGAAGAGGAGTGCCAAAAAGATGTAAAAGAAACTATATGTTCAAATCATGCCTCTCCCGAAAGCAATGTAAGGAAATCAAATCCCATCTTTTTTACTTCTATTTCTACATTACAATTGCTTCAAACTACAAAGCGCAAAATTAAGAAATTAAAAAATGCTAATAAACATTTGCGCTTAGAAAATAAAAATTTAAAGAAAAAAATTAATGAACAATCAAATTCAAATTTATCTAGTTCTATCCATGGTTCCTTAGTTGAAAACACTACACCTTATATGGAATTTGATGACTTAAAAGAAAATTGCAAGGAACTTGAAAAGGAACTTCTTTCTATAAAAGAACAAAATAAAAAATTATGTTTAGAAAATTCATCCATGTAAAATGATTGTGCTAAGTGTAAAGAATATAAAATTGAAATTAAAGAGATGGATGAAACATTTGTTGACTATAGAAACAACTATCAAGATCATATTGATTCAATTGTTTCCACTCTTAAAAATAGCACAATCGCTTATAATAAAGCTAGACATAATTTAAAGATTAAAAATAATGAATTAAAAACTAAAATCAACTTGCTTAAGGAAATCATAAAGAAAAATTCTCAAAACATATATTCTCAATATAATGCAAAATCAAAAAGCAAGTTGAATATGATTTCTCAAAATATGAATAAACCAAACCATGGAAATAAAAAACCTCAAAAGATTGTAAATGAAATTCCAAAACACTATCATCATCATCATTTACGATATCAATCTTCTCCCAACCTAAAATTAAATGCAAACAAATTTCCTTCAAATTATAAATTCAAAATCCTTTTTGATCCAAATATTCAAGTAAATAATTATGGAAATTTGAAAACTAAAAATAATGTTTTGCAAAATCATCATGGAAAATTGACAAATAGAAATAATATTAAACCAAGGTATGAATGGAGACCATACTTAAGAATGACGCAGTAATGGCAATAGAAAGGGTCCATCTAACCTTGTCTCCCCAAAAGTCAACAAGCTATATTTGGGTACCCAAAGGAACCATCCCACTTGGTCCTCTTTGGATACCTAAATCTCTTATTCATTAGTATCCAATCATTTGAATGAAGTAGAAATCAACTAAAAATGAAATATCATTATTCTACTTCATGATATGCCTAACTTTTTTTTACTTTTGTTTATTTTCTTTTCTTTAAGCCATCATGATATGATCACTTTATATAACTTGTGATATGACTCTCACATATTAAACTAAAATTCATAAACAAATCAATTTAAATAAAGTTGAATAAAAAGTCATATCATCTCTCAAGTGATCTACTTATCCTTTTATTTCTATCCTTTTAAATCCATTTCCTAAAAGTCTTATAAAATTGGAAAAACTAAATTTGTTATATGATATTATTAAGACTAAAAGAAATAAGTGTCAAAATGGATTTAAAAGGTGTATTTTAGGGGTATTAGGCTAAATTTATAAAATGCGCAAGTTTTGCTTAGGTAGTTAATATATTTTCGTCATTTTCAATTACCCCAAGTATGTTTAATCATAATCATGTTTAAATCGGAATTGAAAAATCACTTATTTATGATCATTTCACTCATGCATATGTTGTGCAAAACTCAATAATTAAGTTTTAATAAATATGAAACTCTAATGAAGATGAAACTCATGTTCTAATTTTAACTTCCGCAACTTTTTGCGATTTCTTCTCGTCTCAACACTTCATTAGACAGGCCTTACATTGCAAAAACATAATTAAGAAAAATCAGAAGCAAAATCAAAGAAAATCTAGGCCATATGATTAAAATAAGCACTCTCTGTGAACTAGCGCATGCGCTAGGATCTAACGCCAGCGCTAGCTCAAGTGTCTGATTTTCTATAATTTTAAAATTCTGAAAAATCAATAAAAATATATGTATTTCTTCAATATTCAAAAACCAAAGAGAAAATTGACAAAACTCTTCAAAATAAACATATTTTCTCATATTCACTATTCACCTTACAACGTTTCTATTTAATAATTTGAAAAGGTTGAATACGAATTTTTCTTTAAAAATTCCTCATGTACATTATCATGAATAATTAATTACGAGTACTTAATCACTATGAATTAATATTATTGATCATATATAATAGTCATGCAAAATCATATGATCTTTTAAGTCAAACATCAAATATAACTACAAAAGATTTTATTCCTTCGAAACATATAGTCTGTGATCATATGAATCTATTATGTTTTGCATAGACCATAGAATCAACTCTATATCCATATGAATAAATAAATTAGAATCATCACTTTATTCTATGTCTAAAACTTGAATCTCTATTGTTACATACGTGCAACAATGTATCAACAAACCTTGGTATAACATTAATCTCAAACTTATCATACTAACATTGTCGACTAAAGAATATTTGTATCTATGTTAGGCTGTATATGTTTACCAAGATATACAGGCTGGATATTCTCATCTAGGGCTTATTCAAGATATTATTGTGCATGAACATTATTGTTAATCACGAAAATCATGCATATTTGATTTGTTCATTCATGTCATCTCATGCAAAGTTTATTTGAAAAGTCATATACAAAATCGCTAATGTTTCATGAAATTTGCACTATCTAGACATCTCCTAAAAATTTGAAATTTCAGCATGAAACTACTATTTGGACACTTTGTCAAGACAATAATTACAAATTTCAAAATCATCAAAAATCGTGTACTGTTTCCCGCGCTAGCGCTAACGACGGCGCTAGTGCACATGTTTGCTTTTCTGTAATTTTAAAATTTTGAAAAATCCCTAAAAACATATTAATCTATGTGTACTATTCATTTCTGCACTTTTGCTTCTATTACATTTTTGAAAAATCAAATACAAAAATACAAAAGCCAACTTATAAAAAATATGTTTTGCCTTTTTGGTTTTTTTTTCATTTGTTTAAATTCTATTTCTAAAAGCAAAAATCAATTACAAAAATATAAAACAAAAACAAACAAGTATAAAAAATTATTATTTTGAACTTAACTTTTCTATTTACGTGTATCTTGCGAAAGGGTGATTTGGGCTATCATCCCATCATATCACTTAGTACCGGGCGAACCTCTGACAAGGTAGTCCTCGGGAAGTCCAAGATCAATCTTATGAGTTCAAACCTTAAATTATGCATGGACTTCATTGAAAATCAAGCATGATTTAATCTATTATTTAGAACTTCTCTAATGTTGCAATTTATCTTTTCAAACTATTTTGAACATTGCTTTCATCATGCTTTGATATATCTATTAATATGTGCATCAATTATATTGAAAGTTGTGTAGAACTATGCATAGCATGCCTCTAAGTATGAGTAAATGTTTTATGGTTGATAATGATCGCTATTCACTCACTTATTTTGGTATTGTCTACTTATGTGTTTAATCTATGAATGCTTGTGTATGTTATGTAATAGTACAATGAATTAAAATTGCACAAGTATCTTACCTACACAACCTTTGTTTGCACTTTAAAAGTTAAGAAAAGTGGTTATGTTTTTTTTTATAAATTATATTGGTTTGCAAAACAAGTGTATTCGGAGAACTTTGTACAAAACAAAAATCATAAAATAAAGTGACAAAGATAACTCCACCAAGCACTACTTGAACCTCCTGATAAGTCTTAATAAGCGTTGTGAGGTTGAGCACCTTGGAAAGAATAGTAAAGTATCTTGTGCAAACCATAACTTTCTTTCGAAATAAAAACCACTTACTCTTAAGTACACCGAATCACTAGTTTCAATTTTAAAAAAAAAATATGTGATCCCCCAAGCACTACTTTGCACCCTGATAAGTCTTAATGAGCATTGTGTGTGCAAAGCACCTTGGTAGTTGTACATTTTTTGTGTGCATTAAAGTGTGTGGAAGTAAAATTATTTGTGTTTTATTGTACTACTTTACATATTACTTGTATTTTTGATTAAGACATTTGTTTACTCTACTCAAAAATACACTTATGTGCACATCATTATCTTCCATAACACTTCTTCTCATGAGTATTAGATCCTAACGCAAATTCTATACTACTCTTTATTTATGAAATGCACTAGATGACCTAGCATGCAATCTACAATGTTTGGTATGTTTTGAAATTATGAATTAAAATAGCATTGTAGTAATCTCTTTTTGATAACATTATTTCATGCTTGGTTACATTATTGTTAAACTTAAAGATTTTAATTGAACAAAGATTTACAAAAACATTTTCTTTTTGAAATTTAACTCATATATTTTTATGGATCATCATTAATTACAATAAGATGTTTTTCTTGTATTTCTATAAGTCTTCCACATCATCACCATATAATTGTTTCACCTTGTGCTTTCATGCTTATTTAAAGTCTTTATTTTATGTGCATCATCACTTAAATCTTCAAATTCCTTTCTTGCCACAAGTGGTAGACTTGCTTGGTAAACTTTATATTGGTTGCTTCTAACATGGATTTTTTTTTGCTATAAATCTCTGATCTATTTCTATGAAGATATTATTACGCTAAAAACTTCGATTTATTAATGGACTTCAAAATAGCTATGTGAGTGTTTTCATAAATTCAAATAAAAATATAAATCCATAGGTTATGTCATTAGATTTAAAACGCTTAAATGTTTCCAATAATTATTATCCATGACTTCATATCTCACCATAGCGCCTAGGGTTGTAGAAATTAGATAACCTTTATCTCTAGTCATGTCTTGTCCTTAACCGGGGAGGGTTCCAGTAGGGCCTTGTGAGGCATCGGGGGGAAAGAGTGCTAGGTTGAGTTGTGTCTACTGTTTGCATATTGGACTAACACCCCAACCTACAGCATGTATGCAGCTCCTCATGCCCATCCGTCACTTAGTACGGGGCTAGGGTGTAGACATATTGTCTGGGTAGTTTAGTTACTTAGAAATCATTACATTTTGGTTATGCTACAAACTCTGATTTATGAAAATGTTGTAAAACTCAATCTCTGATCTACTTCAATGAAAAGAATTCTAAAACTCCTTATCATTTCCTTCTCTACAAGCTTGATCATGCCTTTATCTTATTATCAACTTATAAGTGGTGTCTCCTTACCCGCTTTTGCTAATAACAAAAGGGGGAGAACTAACATGATAAATATTAATCTGCTATCAAAATATAATGCTTAATTAAGATGATAGCTTACATATTAGGAGAGCATTCACTTAGGGGGAGCATGTATTTAGGGGGAGCAATTCTATATGCTAAAATTGAAAATTATCCTAAGTCATCACTCTCACACACACACAAGTATGTTTCTTCATTCTTATATATTAATGCTCTGATTTATCATTAATGGATTTGTTATTATCAAAAGGGGGAGTTTGTTGGAACATGGTCTTCCGCATCTCCTAGGTTTAAGAATAACAAATCCTATGTGTATTTGATCTTGTGTGTTTAAGTGTGCAGGATAACAAAGTCCACATGACTCAAGGATTACATAAGAAGGTTGCCCCCAAGTTTGAGCCATCAAATCCAAATCTCCTACTAGCGCTGGCGGTAGTACTAGCGCAGACGCTAGCTATCATTCGACGAACTCTTAGCGGCGCTCGACAAAATGCCCATAACTGCGTTCGACGAAATTTTGATCGACGAACTCTCAGCTGCGTTCGACGAAATTTCATTCGACGAAATGATTGCTTAAGTGAAATTGCCCGGAGAACTTATAGAAGGAGATAGCGCCAGGCTGTATTCGATAGCGCAGGCGATAGCGAGGAGCACAGTAGGCAAGAGAGAATTGTATCCTCGGATTGAAGATTCTGCCGCGCAGAATGTGTCCTAATATGGGATAGCGCCGGCGGTACCGCTAGCGCAGGTGCTAGCGCTGAGTCTATAAAAAGGACCTCTTGGCTCCGTATTCCTAACTCTCTAGAGATCCAAAATTCTAGAGCCTCGTGCCACAACAGAGAGAGGAAGGTTCAGAGATATACTCCCACAAATCCATAAAGACTAAAGGAGATCCGTAGAGAAGATTTCAACACGCGTCATCATCGTGATGAAATACCGCATCGACTACGATCATACTCTGCGTCTTTGTCTACTTCTCCAAGAGATCGATATTGAGGGAGTTTTTATATTATTGTCTTTTCATTTCACATCTTTTTTGTAATCGTTTAGTAAATTCGCCTCGTGTTGGCGACTCGGTCTGGGTAGGACTTAGGGCAGAAATTTGCCTCGTGTTGGCGACTAGGTCTCGGGTGTAGGTCTAGGGGGTGCTCGAGGCCATATCCGGGGAAGGGTTGGCTAGAGCGGTTTGAGGCCGTATCTGGGGAAGGATCGGCTAAAGCCAACCGGTTCATGGGGATACGAGTCGGTATAGAAAACAAAAGGAGTCTTTCTATTCGCTTTGATTTCTAGCGTCGATAAGAGATCAAGTTTCGTAATCATGCTTCTCAAGTTAATAAAATCATGTCTTTACTTTTACTTCTCTTGATTCGTCTTGATCTTCTTTAGTTTAATAATCAAAGCTTTTTCAAAGTTATTTAAAATATAATATAAGTTTTTAAAACCCTTATTCACCCCCCTCTAAGGGCGCCTACCGATCCAACATCGGTCTCTTTTTGAGGTCACGCGGTTTGAGATTTTGTCTGACCGGTTTTTGTGTTCCCAGGTTAAGCGGTTTCAGCTCGCGGTCAGCTTGTCTCCTTCTTCCAGCATTAATTAAACCAGTCCGCCCTTCCAGCTTTGAATAAACCAGTATGGGCGGACTGTGTTTAGGTGTTCGCGGTCTGTGCAACGGAATCAGTTGATCAGGCGGTCTTAAGTGGCCAGGCGGTCTTGAGTTGCGGTTTGTCACAGGAAGTAGTTCTTGTTCAATATTCGCGGGTTCTTCTTTGATCAAGACCGTGCGGTCTGGGCGATCAAGAAGTGCGAACTAGTTATTTTCAGCAAAGGAATAAGCAGCGAGTTGGCGGTCTGGGGTTGCGGTCTGACAGGTGCGGTCAGTACTCTATTCACGCGGTCTCAGCAGCTTCCATCCAGCTTGCCTGTTCGCGTGGTCTGGCGGTCTCAAGTGTCAGGTCACTACGGCTTGTTTTACACTTGTGTTTTTGTGCTTCTCTCCTCCGTGATTCTTATGAATCATGTCTCGCCATGTATACCCCGCATTGTAAAGAGATATTCAATACCATAGTAGTATTCATTCTTCTCATTGTCACTGTTGTGCTACACTTTTGAAAGGTTTTGTGAAGTGTGTTCTGCGTTGTTTTTCTTCACCTCCGGACCTCAAGTTTTTCAACATGGTATCAGAGCTAGGTTGCTGAGGTTGTGAAGCTGATAGTGCTGATACTTCTCTTGGGTTTCTCAAGTGGTAGCAATCAGTGGGATAGCAATGGAAGGAGGATATGCTAGAGGTCTCGGTATTGAGCTCCTTACACAGACTAACTTTAAGAAGTGGAAGTCTTGCATGGAGAGCTATCTTCTTGGAGAGGACTTATGGGAGGTTGTTAGAGGAGAAGCTAGACAAGCCGTGGTTCCTGCTGATGGGAATGTTGAGCTCGTGAAGGATTAGAGAAGAACGAATGCTAAGGAGGAGTTCACTTTCAAGCGGGCTATCATTCCAGAGTTGTTTGATCACATCATTGGATGCGGATCAGCTGCTGAGATTTGGGCTGCCTTGGATGGCTTGTTCAATAAGTAGAATGTAGCGTGGTTACAGTACTTGGAGAATGAGTTGGTGAAAGAAACTCAGGGAGATTTGTCCGTTTCAATGTTCTTCTTGAAGATGAAGAACCTCTACGTAGAGATATCAACTTTGGACCCGGATGAGTCTATCTCAGAAGCTAAGCTGAAGAGGCACATAATCCGTGGCTTGCGGATGGAGTATGTTGCCTTTGTTACTTCTGTTCAATGCTGGGCCAATCAGCCTTCATTGCTGGAGCTGGAGAACTTACTTGCTTCGCAGGAAAGTTTGGCAAAGCAAATGGCTGTGATGTCGATCTCTGGCGGAGAAGGCGAGGTTCTCTTCTCTAGCAAGAAGAAGAGATGGGACAAGAAGAAGAAGAAGTCATCTGGAGATGATGGTATCTCTACTTTATATCAGCAACTAAGCGTGATGGGAAGAAGCAGGAAGGACCTAGACGCGTCAGGTGCAATAAGGTTGGTCATTTCAAAAGGGACTGCAAAGTCAATCTTCAGCCGAGGCTTGCTGCAGGGAAGGAGGAGGCTGGTTCTAATTCAGAAGGTAGTTGGGGTGGTGGAGGTGCATTCATGACGGGCATGTGTGTTCGGGCCATGGCTTCCATCAACTATCAATATGATTGGATTGTGGACTCTGGGTGTGGTCATCACCTCACCGGGGATGAGTCGAAGTTCTCTTCGCTGCAAGCATATATAGGTAATGACGCTATCATTACAGCTGATGATACTATTCATGCAGTTGAGAAGGAGGGTGTGGTTTCATTGAATGGTGATAGTGGTACTCTTACGTTGAAGAGTGTCTATCATGTTTCGGGAATGAAGAAGAACCTCTTCTCTGTGACCAATGCGGTGGATGCTGGCTATCACATTCTGTTTGGTCCAACAGAAGTGAAATTTCTCCAAAACGTTTCTGCGGTGAAAGCTGATGTCACTCATATTGGGAGACGTGTGAAGGACTTATTTGTTCTTTCAACAAGTTCTTATGTTGATAAGATGAGGGCTAACGATAGCGCTGTTATCTGGCACGAAAGGCTTGGGGCATGTTGGAATGGATAAGTTGAAAGTTATGGCGGGAAGAGGCCTGGTGAAAGGTCTGCCTTGCTTGTCATCTTTCGGGGATGGTCACGTTTGTGCAGGTTGTCAGTTTGCTAAAGCTCAGCGCTTTCCATTTGACAAATCACAAAGCAGATATAAAAGACCATTGGAGTGCATCCATGGTGATCTGTTTGGACCTACCAACACTGCCAGTCTTGGAGGTAGTAGGTATATGCTAATCTTGGTTGATGACTTCACCAGATATACTTGGGTGTATTTTTTGAAAGAGAAGTCAGAGGCGTTCGAAAGGTTTGTGGAGTTCAAGGAGCTGGTGGAAGGTCGGCTAAACCTGTGGGTGAAGAAGTTCAGAACAGACAATGGAGGGGAGTTCACCTCCAAGGAGTTCTTTTGCTTCTGCAAGAAGCATGGCATCCAAAGGGAGCTTTCTTGTGCTCAAACTCCACAACAGAACGGAGTTGCAGAGCGGAAGATCCGTCACCTGATGGAGACTTGCAAATGTTTACTTAATGCCAAGAGTATCCCAAAGTCCTTCTGTGCAGAGGGAATGTCTTGTGTGGTCTATGTTATCAACCGAATGCCTCTCAGCCCCATCAACATGAAGACCCCTCATGAGTTGATGTTTAAGGAGAAGCCAAGCGTGGAAAACTTTCGAGTGTTCGATTCTACCTGCTATGTGCATGTTCCTGATGCCCTTCGAATGAAGCTAGATGCTAAGGCAAGGAAGCTAGTCTTCGTCGGTTATGATGACCAGAAGAAAGGGTGGAGATGCATGGATCCTGAGACACGGAGATATGTGATCTCAAGAGATGTGGTTTTCGATGAGTTGACGTCATACCAAGGTAACTCTTCTGTTGAGTTACAAGGAAGCAGGGGAGATGGTGGACCAAAGGAAGCTGCAAGGGAAGCTCTGGTGGAGTTGCATGTTTCTCCAGGTGCTCCAGGTATTTCTAGTTCGGGATCAGGTGCTTCAGGTTCTGGAAGCAGGGGGAGCGATGCTACATGTTTACCTGAAAGGAGAGCTAGTCCAGAAGCTGCAGTTGAAGAGATGGTTTAGAGTCAAGCTCTGAGGAGGTCCAAGAGGACCATTATTCCACATGATCGGTATACGGGCCGGAACTTGGTGAGCTTTGGCTCATGTTTCTTCACAGGTCCCCTGGATGAGAGAGAGCCATCTTGTTATGAAAACGTTGTTGGAGTCAAGGTGTGGGAAGGAGCCATGGATGAAGAGATGGCTGCCCTCAGGAAGAATGAGAGTTGGGACTTGGTGCCTAAGGTTGAGGGGGTTACTCCGGTGACTTGCAAGTGGGCTTTCTTATATGGCGAGATTGACAAGAATATCATCATGGATCAGCCACCTGGGTATGTATCCGAAGAGCACCCAAGATATGTTTGCAAGCTCAAGAAGGCTCTTTACGGCTTGAAGCAAGCGCCTCGGGCATGGTACGGGAAGATCGCAGAATACCTCCAGTTCTGCGAGTACTTTGCTTTTGATTCTGATTCGAGCTTGTTTGTTAAGAAGACGGGGGAGCTTCAGGTCTTGGTGCTGCTGTACGTTGACGATATGATCGTCACGGGGAATTCTGAGATGGAGGTAGCTAGGCTTCGTGCTGAGCTAGCTATCAGATTCGAGATGAAGGATTTGGGCGAGCTCCACCATTTCCTTGGGCTCGAAGTGGAGAGGAGAGAGAGCGGCATGCTCATTTCCCAGAAGGGCTATGCGGATCGAATCGTGAAGAGATTCGGCATGGAAGGGGGGAAGAGCAGCTCTACTCCACTAGAGGTTGGAGTTCATCTTCGGCGAGATGAAGGGAAGATTCTTACCGATCCTTTGGTGTCCCGGGCTTTGGTCGGTAGCTTGATATACTTGATGATCACGAGGCCAGATATTGCTTATGCAGTTGGCAGGGTGAGTCGATTTATGGCAGAGACTCGGAAGCCTCATCTTGTGGTGGCTCGGAGTATATTGAAGTATGTCAAATCCACCTCGGATTTGGGTCTCTTCTATGGGAGAGATTTGGGCTTTTGCTTGCACGGGTACATGGACACTGATTATGGAGGAGATTCGGATGATCGAAGATCAATGTCTGGATATGTCTTTATGACGGGCTCTACAGCTATATCATGGTGCAGCAGGAAGCAAGATTATGTGTCTGTCTCTACCACGGTAGCGGAGTACAAAGCTTTGGCTTTAGCGGCTCAGGAAGCCATCTGGCTTAGGAGGCTTATGGAGGACATTCATAGGGAGGTTGGAGGTCCTACTCTACTACGTGGTGACAACGAGAGTGCTCTCAAACTGGTGAACAATCTAGTTTGTCACGCGCATACGAAGCACCTAGAGATTCATCATCATTTCATTCGTGAGAAGGTGTTGAAGGGATCTCTGATTGTGGAGCATGTGCAGAGCAAGGAGAACGTTGCTGACATATTCACTAAGCCGCTGGAGAAGGGACCTTTTTGTCGATTGCGGAGTTTGCTTGGGCTGAATTCCGCTTACCACTTCAAGGGGGAGTGTTAAATTTTTGAAGTGGAAGTGGAATTGAGCTGGGCAGTCTGCAGGTTAGAGACCGCAGAGACGCGGTCTGCGCTGGTTCTCTGGTTTGTTTTGTCTCAGCGGTTTGTTCTGAGCGGTCTGATATGGTAGACCACCTCTTCTGTCCGGGAGGCTTGCATGGGTTGGTCTGGCGACTTGTCCTAAGTCAGCCAGTTGTTCTTGGTCTGCCTTCTTGCAGTGACCGGGCAGTCTGACGACTATTCTAGTCGGTCTGGTTACTGAAGGAGTTCTTTGCTTTGCAACAAGACCGGGCAGTTTATTTTTTGAGACCGCTGTGACAGGGCAGTTTGGTTGTAACCGCAAGGTTTAATAAAGGAGCTGTGAGCTATGTCGAGCTCGGGCGGTCTACTTTGCGAGACCACTCACGATCTGATGGGCAGTTATTGTATCCCAGTTGTGCGGTGACGACATCCATCTACCCGCCTATAAATAGGGGTGCAGGGCCCGTCATTAATAACGAGAACTGTAAGAACTCAAAGTTGGCTTGATTGTGCCGGTCTCTTTTTGAGCTCGCGCGGTTTGAGATTTTGTCTGACCGGTTTCTGTGTTCGCAGGTTAAGCGGTTTGCAGCTCGAGGTCAGCTTTTCTCCTTCTTCCATCTTTGAATAAACTAGTCGGGGCAGACTGTGTTTAGGTGTTCGCGGTCTGTGCAATGGACTCAGTTGATCAGGCGGTCTTAAGTGGCCAGGCGGTCTTGAGTTGCGGTTTGTCACAGGAAGCAGTTCTTGTTCAGTGTTTGCGGGTTCTTCTTTGATCAAGACCGTGCGATCTGGGCGATCAAGAAGTGCGAACTGGTTGTTTTCAGCAAAGGAATAAGCAGCGATTTGGCAGTCTGGGGTTGCAGTCTGACAGGTGCGGTCAGTACTCTGTTCGCGTGGTCTCAGCGGCTTCCGTCCAGCTTGTCTATTCGCGCGGTCTGGCGATCTCAAGTGTCAGGTCGCTGCGGCTTGTTTTACACTTGTGTTTTTGTGCTTCTCTCCACCGTGATTCTTATGAATCATGTCTCACCATGTATACCTCGCATTGTAAAGAGATATTCAATACCATAGTACTATTCGTTCTTCTCATTGTCACTGTTGTGCTACACTTTTGAAGGTTTTGTGAAGTGTGTTCCACGTTGTTTTTCTTCACCTCCGGACCTCAAGTTTTTCAAAAGTAGCAGCACCATTCGTCCACCCCCACGAACTTCCACATCTCTTCACAGCATTATCCACCTCAGTTTCCTCCACGCTTTCCTCAACGCCTTTGCACTTCTTGACACATAATTCCCCGTTCTCAACAACACTAGAACTATCATCAACTTCCAATAAGGATATATCAGGAACTAATTCAGACTCATTGTTAGCCTTAGTGCCACCGGGAGGGGGTAAATGTTGCTCAACCTTAGGAGATAAGCTTGCATGCCCATCACTAAAATGCAGGGTTGCCCCACTCTCTTTCAGGAATGGAACACCCAAAATAGGGATAGATTCATTTTCCATGGGTCCCAAAACCTGGAAATCAGTGATGACAATCGTCCCATCCACACTAACATAAACATCGTTTAACTCACCTTCAGTCTCAACCACAGTACCATTAGCCAGCACAAGAGAAATCTGGTCGTCCATTTTTATATTCAAGTTCAATTTAGCAACATCTTGCAGAGCAAGAATGTTGCGAGACGATCCAGAATCACATAGTGCTGAAGTATCCACATCATTGATTTTGCAATCAACTACACACACGTCCTTATGGCAACCATTCGCATCCCAGATGCTCTTTCCTTGCTCTCGGGATTTTTTTTCAGTATTACTAGGGAGAGCACCCTGAGTGCGCTCAGAGAGCAATTGGGCCAGTTGGCCTACTTGCGTCTCCAAATTTTTCATGGGAGCAGTCTTTAGCCATATTAGTTTGGGCCAGATCAACGAACTTCTCCAGCATTTCTTCCAAAGCACTCTTCCTTTGGGGCGGTGCAGGTTGTGCATAACTCGGGTGTGGTGGCCACGGCTGTCTACCGGAGGCTTGAGCATCATATTGATGCTGGCCCCCTTGCCATCGTTGGCCAGGAGCATTTTGATTCCACGAAAAGTTCGGATGATTTCTCACACCCGGGTTATACATATTATTAAATGGCACTGACCAGTTTTGACTATTTAAGAAATTTACACTCTCATCAAAAGAAATAATCGAAAAATTAGTGGTTTGCTCACCTGCGGGGCACTCGTAGGCATGATGCCTGGGATTTCCACAACCTTGACATGTGATCGCCATAACTTGAGCGGGGGGAGGAGTTGATCTTGATTGCATCACCATATTATCCAAGACCTGCTGTGTAGTCTCCCTTGGTGGCATGACTGTATTTACCTCAAATAAATTCCTGGCACCCCTTGGTGCATTCCTTCCAGCAGTCCAGTAAGTGCTATGTGAAGCAGTATCACGGATAATCCTCAAAGCTTCGTCAGGAGTCAGAGTCATTATTGTTCCTCCCGTAACAGCATCGATTATTGCCCTATAGTTTGGTTCAACGACAAAATAGAAAATTTCTACTACATTCCAGAACTCACAACCATGTTGCGGGCATAAGCGAAGCAGCTCATCAAATCTCTCCCATGCTTCGGACAAGGATTCTTGATCAAGCTGTCTAAATGTAGCAATCTCTCATCGAGCATTCACTATCTTATCCACCGGGTGGAACTTTGGTAAGGACTTTGACGAAATAGCATCCCATGTAGCAGCGGTCCCAGGAGGGATAGTGTGCAGCTATGCTTTGGCTTTATCCCAAAGAGAAAATGGGAAAAGCCTGAGCTTAACCACATCATCGGTGATCCCAGCATAGCGGAATGTGCCGCAGATTTCCGAAAACTCAGCAAGATGTAAATGGGAGTCTTCACTTGGCAACCCTGAAAACTGGGTGTTATTTCGAATCATATTCATGATAGCCGGCTTGATTTCGAATTGGTTGTTAACAATAACTGGGCCAAACCCTGGATAGATACTTCCCACCGTAGGGGTAGTGAAGTCACGCATCGTCCGCACACGAGGGCGGACCTCTTCCTGTTCATCAGGAATTCGACCACCTTGACCATTAGCAATGTGGCCCATCACTTGTTAGTTATTGGGTGTCGACTTATCACCTAGAGAGGGGGGGGGGGTGAATAGGTTTTACAAATTATTTTATCCCCTTTAGGTGTTCTTGATTTATGATTAACAGATCTATAAATTATAAAGCACAACACAGAAAAGTACACAGTGATCTAAAGAGGTTCCTCAAGACCGGGTGTCTTGAGTAGTCCTCTTTCCCTATGAGCCTACCTAGCAGTGTGCTAGGCTCGGCAAACTATGCCAAATCTTCAGGCCCGCAAGCCTTACAACACGGACCCGCAAGTCCTACAGCCTAGGCCCACAAGCCCCTACTGCACCCGAGCCCGCAAGCTCGACACTCAGGCCCTCAAGCCCTACACAACACAGACCTGCAAGTCCTGTGCCTATAGCCTAGGACCGCAAGCCCTTACTGCACCCAGGCTCTCAAGCTCGACGATATCGGACCCGCAAGTCCACTACCCTGGCTCTCAAGCCTCACATCTCTCCAGCCCTCAAGCTAGACAAAATCAGACCCGCAAGTCCACTGCCCTGGCCCTCATGCCTCACAGCTCTCCAGCCCTCAAGCTAGACACTTATGCCCTCAAGCCTTACAACAATAAAAGATTTATAGTGATGAAAACTGTTTCTTCTGCCTGATGAAGATCGACAACTTAGCCTGATGGAGATCGGCAACTTGAGGTTGAAGAAGATATTTCTGATTCAGATCTTGAAAGCACAGTTCTTCTTCAAACTCTTTTCTTAGCCTGATGAGTAACAGCTTCTTATTAGTAAATGGAGATGACGGATTCTTCTGAGAACGCTTGATTCTTGTTCTCTACTAGTTCTTCTTCTTCTCCGCAGAATGTACTGTTGTATTGAAGAGTAACGGCGGGATTCTTTTTCGTTCTTGTCTCTCTTACGAAGATTGCTCTTTCTAGGGCATCACTGTTCCCTTTTATAGGACGGATGAGCCGCTTAATAGTCACATATAATGTCCTTTACTGTCAGACGCCCATTCCTTAAGAGAACGCGCTGATTGGACGATCAGGCGGCGACATTAAATGCAGACTGCGCGTCTGCAACATTTGAATTCCATCTCGACGTTATTTCCAGCTTCATGCCGATACTGACAGCATTACGACGATATGGATAATATCTCGACGATAGGATTTTGTCGATGCCTTAGACCTTGGTGGATGTTCAAGTCTTCTAGCTTCTGCCTCTGACGCTGATATGTCGAAGATACGAAATATTCTGGCATTTCTGCATAAACAGCGATATGCTATCTCTGACTGTGTCGTCATGATCTTCTTTCTTGCAGACTGTCATCGTAATCACTTTGTTCTTTCGACGACATGAGCGATATCATATCGACAGACTATGCTTTAGCAGCTGCTTGTCTTCAGATGTCCTTCTTCAGTCCTCTCGACGTCATTTCTTCTTTACGACGATGTCCAACGCCATCAGTCACACTTAGCCTTTTCAGCGACAAGGCTACTTTGATGATTTCGACGATACTGCATCTTCTCGACGACAAGGCAACTTTGATGATGTCGACGATACTGCATCTTCTCGACGACATTCCTTCCTTTGATATCTTCATGTCTTCTCTGCGTTCGATGAACTTCATTCTGCGTTTGACGAACTGTATTCTGCGTTCGACGAACTTCATTCTGCATTCGACGAACTTCATTCTTCTCTCCCTTCTCTGCATTCAATGAACTTCATTCTTCGTTCGATGAACTCGCTAAGTCTCAACGTTTGCTTCTACCCCGTCTCTGTGTTCTACGAACTTCATTCTTTGTTCGACAAACTTCATTCTTCGTTCAACGAACTCGCCAAGTCTCAGCATTTGCTTTACTCATCATCATGACGACAAGCATACTTTGTCGACGACATTTCCTATTCTTCTCTACGATATTGTACTTAGTGAAAGAACTAAAGTACTTGACATGATGTCTGATCTCTGCAAGCATGAACTAGATATGACATTAAATACAACTTGCACTTATCATTGAGCTAAGCGCTTCTTCAAATCAGGAACACTATTGGGCACTGTTCCCAACAATAAAATCAATTCTTTCTCTTTCCCATGCAACCTCTTCAAGTAAACGAGCTCACCTCGCCAGTCCAGTCTCAAGATTAGCATCTTGAATTTTATCTGGATTTTGTTCTTCCATAACACAAAAAAAACAATAAAAAGAAAACAATACGCTTTCAATTATTCTCCTGTTAAAGAAAACACACGACAGTTGCACTCCCCGGCAATGGTGCCAAAAACTTGATGCACAGACGGCAAGTGCACCGGTCGCTCAAGTAATAAAAATGGGAGCAAGTCCCCAAGTATCGATCTCTCGAGGAGTGTAGGTAGGGAGTGTGAGTTCTCTATTCGAAAGAATAAATGTAAGGGTGAAATGAACCAAATGGGTGGTTTTGTGATTGTGTTTTTACGCTACAAACAGGAAATAAAATGTGGGTCGCCATCACAGCGTCGCTTGGATGGATTACCCAAATGGGTAATGGAATGGATGGAAGAACATTGAGGGTCGCAATCACCTCTTCGCCAGGCACGCTCCTAGAAATAGCTAGGACGACACTATCACAGCCCGCTGCAACACAAGATCGAAGAATAAGGCACACCACTTATATAAAACCACCAACATAATCACACAAACATGATTATCATTTAGAGCAGAGTTAGGGTTTTTATACATCATGACAACATCTCAAACACATCATCAATACTACAATAAAGAGAAGGGGGAAGAAAAACAACCGAGCATATGAAGGCTTGCCGGGATTCGGGGCCGGACCCAAGGGTTGTCAGTCCTTGTCCAAGCTCGGTCCACGGTTGACGTCCGGGGTACGGAGAGGAGTTGTTAATTCCTTCTATTGAGCATGTGTTCTTCGATAGTCTTTGATGGTGGTGATCTTGCCAGAAACTTCCCAAAACGCTGCATGAAATGGCCGGAAACAGAGTATTAGAGATGGCAACAATGGCGGTGGCCGAAGATGAAGGTCTCGCGTGAGTTCCACACAGAAATGGTGGTCAGAGCTTCTCTCCCAAGTTGGATCTCAGTTGAGGGCAAAAATGGAGCTCTCCCGCTCCTTCCGATGGCTTCCCAATAAAAAGTCCGAAAAAAGAACCTCTTTGGTCGGGCGATCCTGCGCACTTAAAAAGAGGCGTTAATTTTAGGAAACGCACGATCAAAATGCACGGCCGTTCATTTTGGGACGTGTGATTGACAGAGATAAACAACTCCTGGAGCTACAGGAATGCCGTGCATTTTTGTTCATGCACGAGCGTAATGCTCGTGTGCGACCAAAAACGCACGGGGTGGGACAGGCTGCAGATTTATCCTGCTTCCAGGTAGGTCATGCATTTTCCTTCATGCACGATTGGATTCAACCGTGCGTTAAGGAAAACAAATGATGAGCATCGTCACAAACATCTCTGAGTAGATCGCACGATCGCTTCGATCGTGCGTTAACAATAATCGCACGGTCACGCGATTTACCCAGATTGCAATGCTCGGCTCATGGGCATAATCCACCTGTACACAATCAAAATCAAAGCACCAACCACGCAAGAAATAAGAATAGCATCCACAAAAAAAACATGACAGGCATGGGGAATCCCCAAAGGCATACCCCCAGCACAGAATGTGCAATTGCACACCTCGATAGGTGAAAAGAGTGCACTATGAGTAAAATGATGACAAAAGCAAATATGAGCAATTTATTGCTAAACGGGCAGTACACGAGAGAGAAAACAGTCCCAGATGAGTCCTAAAAACCCTATATAAATGAGACTCATCACACGCCCTGGGGAATGATAAGTACCCTTGATTGTTGTGAAATGTTGATGTGTGATGTTGTGTTAGAAGCATATACGCCATAGGGTGTCTTAGGTGAAACCCAGGTTATCAGTAGGGGATTTTTCTGAATTGGAGTGGGTGCTGGAGTAGAATCAAGAGGGAGCTTAGCTGGTGGTGGAGATGGTGGAGTAGATTCAAGAGCTTGATCAGCAGACTTAAGTAGAGGTGGGGCTGTTGTAGATTCCTTAGAATAGGTCCAGAACCCTTGTGTCTCAGCAATTTCAGTGGACTCATTGTGCTGTTGCACACTCTTCAAGTTACCATAGTCATATGAGAATATGCCACTCTCCCCCTGTCTTGATGACTCCCCCTATATTAGAGGCAGGGTTCTTGGAGGAGAGAGAGATTCAGGGAGTGGGAGAAACTTGGAGGCAATAGCAGGCTCTCCTTCAGAAACAAAGGACAAAGGGAGAGTTGTAGTGTATACTGAGTCTTGATGTGGCCTGCTGGTATACTTCTCCCCCTGCTTTATATCATTGAGAAATGATATAAAAACATCAGCAGGTAACTGTTGGGTATTGTGTCCACAATCACCTTGATTTGAAGATGTCCCCTAGTAAACTAAAATGAATTGTATTTGTACTTGATGACTTTTGTTTAGATGTGTTATGACAGGTCTTAATGTTAAGTGCACACCAAAGTCAGGTTGCAATGGATCACCAAACACAGTTCTAGACAATGTAATCCCTCATTGTATAGAACAAAGTGTTGGTCCATGTGTAATCTCTCTTTTGGGGTGCACTTCATTTACTCATAACTGAAGGCCTTCGAGGTTGAGGAGTGGAGCAGGATTTCAGAAGAAAAGAAAAATTTATGCTGAGTCAATTCGTCGAGATGACTCAGGTCATTCCGACGAATCCCGACGAATCCAGACAGAAGACCTTTGTCTTGGTTTAGAAGAAATTTCTGCAGCCAAGTCCATTCGTCGAGATGACTCGGGTCATTCCGACGAATCCCGACGAATGCTGACAGAGGTCATTTTGGCTGAGTTGTGAAGAAATTTCTGAAGCCAAGTCCTTTCGTCGAGATGACTCGGGTCATTCCGACGAATCCCGACGAATGCTGACAGAGGTCATTTTGGCTGGGTTGTGAAGAAAATTCTGCAGCTAAGTCAATTCGTCGGATGTTCTCGTGTACTTCCGACGAATCCCGACAAATGGTGACAGACAGTGTTTTTCACGGGTTGTTCAGTCTTTCCCTGTGGCCAAGTCAATTCGTCGGATGTTCACGTGAAGTCTCGACGAATGACGGACAGACGGATTTCAAATCTTCGTTTCGTTTTCGAAAATTAGGGTTAGCCACCATGAACAGTACACGTGTCGCCTCTCCCTTCTTTGTCGCAAGAGCCGTTGAAGTCCTCCCTATAAATAAATCCTTATTTTAGGGCAAGGGCATCATTCTTAGAAATCGATCCAAAAATCTCTCATCAGCCGACAGTTCAGAAAAGATAAAAAGTCGATCTCCTTTCTCTTTTGCTGAACAAGAATTCTGAGACCTAACATTCACTGCTCAAGATCCTTTCTCTATTGTTGTTAGAGATTTCTCAGAAGAAGGCCTTTGATCTTATTGCTGCTCTCAATTTTTGAAGATTATTTCAAGTAAGTCAAAGGGCCTATTCAGATCTGGTTAGCCAAGTCTTCTCTCTTCCACATCTTTCAAGTGCCAAGCTTTCTTTCAAGGTTGAGAAGAAGACTCAGTGTTCAAGATCTGAAGTTAATCTCTTTAGAGATTAAGAAGAAGTATTGTGTTTCCTTATCTTTTCTTTTGTAGGAGTTTTCACTCCGAGATTATTTGTAGGAGTTGTTATACTCTGAGTTGTAGGAGTTGTTATACTCCGAGTTGTAGGAGTGGTATACTCCGAGTTCTAGGAGTTTTGACTCCGAGGTGTAAGATTAGTTATAATCTGAGATTGGTGAAGTAGCCGAGTCTAGCCTCGAAGTGCTAGATAGGCGAGGCGGAAAAGAGGACTACCCACATCGGGGAACCTCTATAAATTCCTTGTGTCTGTGCTGTGGTTGTTTGTTTGCTTTTTTGTGTTAAATTTTTAATTCCGCATAAAGACATAGAATCCACCTATTCACCCCCCCCCCCCCCCCTCTAGGTGATTTAGGCCGCAACTAGATACTTTCAATTGGTATCAGAGGGAGGTTGTTCGCTATAAGGCTTACACCTTGAACAAGATCTCCTCATCTAGTTGCTAAAGCAAACATGTCTGGAATGGATAAGGCCAAGGACTCGGTCAAGTTGCCAGTCTGCACCAAAGAGAACTTTCCTATGTGGAAGGAAAGAGTAAGATTCTACATGGAAGCTGCTGACCCAAGAATCTTTCAGATCGTGGAAGAAGGTCCCCATATTCCGATGAAACCATCTTCAATAAACTCCACCATCATGATCCCGAAGAAGATGTTGGAACTGAACAAAGATGAGATCGCTCTAGTGGCCCTAGACAAGAAAGCAAAGAATATCATAGCAGGTGCAGTTGATGATTCAATGTTGCAAAATCTGCTTCACTGCAAATCTGCTAAATAAATGTGGGATTCTCTAGTCGTTCTGATGCAAGGGACCGAAGAAGTGAGGGATGACCGAAGATCATTGCTGAACCAAGAATACGAAGCATTCAAGCAAGATCCAAGAAACTCCATTTATGACACCTACGAGAAGTTCTTCAAGATCGTAAATGGTCTTAGGAACTATGATAGAGAATTCACAACTAGCGAACTAAATGACAAATTTCTGAGATCCCTGACGAAAGAATGGGACACCAAGGTTATAGCCATCAGAGAATTCGGAAAGCTCGAAACCACAGAGCCACAAATGTTGTTTGGTAAGCTCCTGTCCCATGAGTTGAAGCTAAATTCCCGCAAAGCTGAAGAAGAAGGGTTCAGAGCCTCTGGAAGGGAGAAGTCCTCTGCCCTAAAAGCTGAAAGCTCAAGAAAGAGCAAGGCTCTCCCACCTGTCAGGAGACCATCTTCTGATGAGGATGAGTCTGATGCCAGCCCCTCATGTTCAGAGATGTCTGATGGAGAATTTTCTCTTCTCTCCAAACAATTCAAAAGACTTCTGAATAAAAGAAAGCAGAAGAGAGGGCAATCCACTGCATTTGATCAAAGAAGATCAAGACGTGATGGTGATCATCACAAGAAGGGCTACTATAATGACAGGTATAAATCTAAACCGAACAAATTTGATTCTACTGACATTATTTGTTATTGCTGCAATAAGCCAGGACACGTAATAGCCGAGTGTCCATACAAAAAGAAAGAAGGATCAAAGAAGGAAGAAAAGAGATCCTTTAAAGGAAAGAAGAAAGAAAAGAGCCTCCTCGCCAAAAAGGCCAAGACTCTGAGCGACAGTGACTCTGATGCATCAAGCTCAGATGAAGAAGCCTACTTTGGGCTAATGGCACATCTAGACGAAGAAATAGGCGACTCCTCTTATAAGGGGAAGGTAAACTCTCATACTCCTCTGTCTGCTTCTGAAGATGAGACTGCATCCGTAGCAGATGAAGGCTACTCCTCAGAGGAGGACTCTAAGTTAATAACTCAGTATGAAGCCCTTGTGAAAGGATTTGACAAGTGCCGCAAGGTCGTCAAATCCAAGTCAAAAGAAATTGAATCTCTCAAGACAGTGGAATTAGCTTTGAGGGAGGAAGTTGAACAATTAACTCCTCTCAAAGATGAAATCCAACTCTTGAAAGACGAACTGAAAAACTCCACTGAGTTGTTGAATTTAAAGGAGAAAACTATAAATGAACTAGAAGATAAGTTGAAGGCGGAAAGGAAGCTCATAGAAAGCTTCTCGAAGCCTAAGACTATTCTTCCATTCATTGATAGGTTTTCTGCTCCTGCGAAGGGTAGTGGAATTGGTCATAAGGCTGAAAGTAGTAAGGCTGCTGAGAAGAGAGCCGTGAAAGGCAAGGGAACTGCTAATCAAAGTCAACCTTCATTCAGGAAGGTCATTTTTCCATCAAACCCGTTTGACTTTGATTCATCCTACGGTCATTTTGCTAGGCCAACACATATTGAACCTAGTAATAGATATCAAGGATGGAGCTTTCCCCGAAACTTTGACAACTCTCCATTCAAAGCTCCTCATGAAGAAATAATCCTCAAAGATCATGGTCCATTTGTTCACGGATCAGCTCACAAGAAAGCACCAAAAATTAAAACGATTGCACCCAAATCTGTTGAGAAGAAGTTGGATCCATGTGTGTGCTGTCACCATGAGGCCCCCACTTCTAAGAAGACTTCCACTAAGAAAGTCACTCCTGTTGCACCTCACGTTCAAAAAGTGAAACAGGAGACCAAGAGAAGGTACAATCGGTTCGATTGTTGGTGTTGTGGCAAGGTTGGTCACTTTGCCATAGATTGTTGGTTTAATCCGAGAAATGTCACGACTCCACGGATTAACAATGCAAGAATGACCCCTCGCAATGTTAACATTCCATGTGGTGGTCACCTAACAAGAAGCCAAGGACCCAAATCGGTTTGGGTTCCTAAGGGCAATAGATTATTGATTGCAGGTATGTCCAAAGGCCAATTCAAATCCAATATGGTACTTGGACAGTGGATGTTCACGGCACATGACCGGAACAAGAAGCCTACTACAAGAGTATACCCCGGTGAAAGATGGTCCAAAAGTTATTTTTGGCGGATCTGATCGGGGAATCACAAAGGCTATGGTATGATCACAAATGGTATAGTCTCTCTCACAGATGTGGCTTATGTTAAAGGATTACAACATAATCTCATTAGCATAAGTCAACTTTGTGACAAAGGCTATATGGTAGAATTCTACAAGGACAAGTGCTTGATAAAGTCGTCTGATACGTCAGAAACTATTTTAACAGGCACTCGGAGTAGAAATATTTTTTGCTTAAATTTTCTATGTTTAGACTCTTCTACACCAGTGTGCTTTTTAGCAAAAGATAGTGCATCTCTTTGTGACCAGTGGCACAAGAGACTAGCACATATAAATTTCAAAACTATAAATATGTTATTTTCTCACAACTTAGTTCGTGATGCTCCTGATGTTAAGTGCATTAAAGAGAGACCTTGTCACGCATGCCAAATGGGTAAGCAGACTAGAGCTAGCTTTAAAAGCATTATTGGCAAAGAATCTACCAGATGTTTATATCTACTTCATATGGACTTATTTGGTCCCATGCCAATTCGGAGTTTAGGGGGTAAGTCTTATACGTTGGTCATTGTCGATGATTACTCACGTTTTGCTTGGGTATTCTTTCTGAAACACAAGTCAGACACCTATGATTCTTTCACCTCATTCGTCAGGCAAATTCAGAATGAATTAGAATGTTCTGTGATCAAAATCAGAAGTGACCATGGTACATAATTCAAGTCTGGGGCCATGACTGAATTTTGTGAAAGTCTGGGTATCTTTCATGAGTTTTCCTCTCCCCGTACTCCACAGCAAAATGGGGTTACCGAGAGAAAGAATAGAACACTCATAGAGGCTTGCAGGACAATGTTGAGTGACTCTTCACTACCAGAGTACTTTTGGGCTGAAGGTATCAACACTGCTTGCCACGTGCAAAACAGAGCACTGATCAACAAAAATCATCATAAGACTCCCTATGAACTTCTGAAAGGCAAGAAACCAACTCTGTCTTATTTTAGAATCTTTGTCAGTAAATGCTTCGTGCTTAACAATGGGAAATATTACAAAACTAAGTTTAGTGAAAAGTGTTTTGAAGGTATTTTTGTAGGTTATAGTAGCCATAGTAAGGCATATAGGATTTTCAACAAGAAAACCCTGGTTGTAGAAGAAACCTTCAATGTCATATTTGATGAGACGAGTATGCTTCAAAGCAACTCTTCTAGTGTCTTTGTTGAAGATACAGATGCAAGGTTCAAGGAACTACACCTAGAAGAAACTGTAAAGGAAGACGCTCCAAAAGCTATTGAAGTAAATGCTCCTTCTACATGTGAGGATGATGACCCTCAGGAAGATGAAGATGTACCTGAAGTGCAGGAACCTCATGGTCATCTAAATGTTGGAATGATCAGACATTTGAGAGATCATCCAGCTGATCAAATCATCGGAGATCCTTCAAGCAGAGTTCTAACTAGAAGAGGTACAACTAACGAAGTTGTACATTTAAGTTTTCTTTCACAGATTGAGCCGAAGAAGTTTGAAGAATCAAACACCGATCCCTCTTGGATCCTTGCTATGCAAGAGGTGCTCAACCAATTCAAGAGATGTAAAGTTTGGAAGTTGGTACCTAGACCCAAAGGACAGAATGTGATTGGAACCAAATGGATTTACCGGAACAAGCTTGATGAAAAGGGCATCATCACCAAGAACAAAGCAAGACTGGTTGCTCAAGGATACATGCAAGAAGAAGGGATTGACTTTGATCAGACCTTCGCACCAGTAGCAAGACTTGAAGCCATCAGATTATTTCTGGCTTATGCTGCATATAAGGGCTTTAAGGTTTTCCAGATGGATGTAAAGTCCGCCTTTCTGAATGGAGACCTTAAAGAGGAAGTTTATGTAGCTCAGCCTCCAGGTTTTGTAGATCCTAACTTTCCTGATCATGTATTTTATTTACATATAGCCTTGTATGGTCTCAAACAGGCACCCCGAGCCTGGTATGAGACATTGTCTAAGTTTCTTCTTGAGAACAAATTTACAAGAGGAACAATAGACAAGACATTGTTTCTTAGGGAAGTTAAAGGCGAGATTTTGCTTGTGCAAATCTATGTCGACGATATTATTTTTGGCTCTACTGATGACAAACTTTGTAAAAAGTTCTCTAACTTGATGCAAGGTAAATTTGAAATGAGCAGTATGGGAGAGCTGAAATATTTCTTAGGACTCCAGGTGCACCAATCTGAAGATGGAATCTTCATCTCTCAGACGAAGTTCACCAAAGAGCTTCTTAAGAAATTTGGAATGGAGAGTGCAACCTCAATGAGGACTCCAATGGGCTCAAGTATGTCTCTAGACAAGGATGAAAAGGGGAAACCCTTTGATGAAACCAAGTACAGAAGCATAATTGGGTCCTTGCTCTATCTCACTGCTACTAGGCCTGATATAATGTTCTCAACATGTGTTTGTGCCAGGTATCAGGTGAACTGTAAGGAATCTCATTATGCCGCTGCAAAGAGGATTTTGAGATACCTTAAGGCTACACCAAATCTCGGCTTATGGTACCCAAGAAGCAATGATTTTGAACTAATTGGTTTTTCAGACGCTGATTTTGCAGGTAGCAAAGATGATAGGAAGAGCACTTCGGGAACTTGCCAGTTCTTAGGAAAAAGGCTCGTTTCCTGGAGTAGCAAGAAGCAAAATTGCGTTGCAATATCGACTGCTGAATCGGAGTATATCTCTGCCGGCAGTTGCTGTGCACAACTTTTGTGGATAAAAAATCAGCTTGAGGACTATAATTTAAATCTCTCTGAAATCCCCATGTTCTGTGACTCCTCAAGTGCTATTGCCATAGCAAATAATCCCGTCTCTCACAGCAGAACGAAGCATATTGAGCTTCGCTACCACTTCATCCGGGAACATGTTGAGAGTAAGGACATAAATTTGTTATATGTTAATACTGACAAACAAATTGCAGATATTTTTACGAAGCCTCTGGACGAAACCAAATTCAATTTTTTCAAAATGGAACTTGGAATGCTTAACAAGGACTCTTGAAGTTGGGACTGTTGAGATTTCACGAAATTGCACGAGATTTCACTTGTTAACTCAGAAAATTTCATGAAGTTTCACGGATGTTCACGGGACAAATTTTACTCCTCTCAATTCATCTCCCGTGGAATCATCTACCTATTAAATACGATTTTATCGTCCTTCAGGTATGCACCCTACTTAAATTTATATATATATATATATAAAAATCAAAGAAAACATCACGATTTCACGAGAACCTCCGTGAAACCCTACCCAACCGTTCGTCTCCTCCTTTCGCTATTCCTCTGTTTCTCTTCCACGGCGTCGACGACATCAATGGCGCCCAAAGCTTCAGGTGGTTTGCATTCAGGGGGAGAGTTGGTGAGAGGCGCCTTCCGCTCAGCTTCAGATGAATCTCGAAACGTGATTATGATGCTCGATGTCGCCGGGCTCAGTTATATCCTAGAAGAGCCGGCAAAAATCCTAGAACAGGACATTCTGGAGTTCTATCGCAATGCCAAAATCTCAGGCCAAGGTAAGAAGATCAAAAGCTCTATTTGGTCTTGCAAAATCGTTTTGAAGGCTAGTGGTATCAACCGATCGTTGAGGATGCCTGAAGTTGAATCAGAAGAGTTGTCGGTTGAAGATATTTTCAGAGCCAGAAGATTCTGTGGCATTCTTGATCAATGCTCCAAAATCAGAAGAAAGTTCATGAATGATGGAGGTAAGCTTCTGTGTGATATTATAGGCAAAGTATTATTATGCAAGGTAGGCTCTCATGACTACCTCTCTGAAGAAGCTTTCAAAATTCACACCGCTATAATTTGTCGGAGGAATTTCAATTTTGGTGAAGTAATCTTTGAGAAGATTAAAGAAAGTTTTCTTGCTCCAAATTTTGGAAGAATTCTCAGTCTGCTTCTACACAGTAGCAATCCAGATTTTTTTAATCTTGGAATAGGTCTCCCCATCCACCACACAAAGAAGATCAACTCAACCATTTTCTCAAAATGGGAAAGGGTAATTCCCAAGGGCTTAGGGAATGCTGGAGTTAGGGCTGCTGTAAGTGATGATGAGGCTCTTTTGCCTGATGAGCATAGGTCTACTGAAGCAGGGCCATCCTCCAGGGGGAGTGGACTTAGTCCAGCTCCTGCACAGGGTAGAGATGCACATGTTGAGGGGGAGTTTCCAACCCCAAGAGACATTGGTGCAGGAAGTGGTGCTGCAGAAGTTGTTCCTCCCAGTGATGTTGATCAAGTACCTCTTGATCCTGTTGATACTGTTGTCCCTGCTACTGATCTTGTCTTGGAGGGCCCAGAGGATGCTGCTGATTTTGTTGAAGCTCTTCAGCTGGAAGGTTCAAGGAGATCACCTGCCATGGTTGATTCTCATTCTGAAGATCATGAAATCTTGCCAGACTCTCCTCATGAGCAATCTGAATCTGGGGAGCAGGGCAGCCTTGGTGCCATGCTGAGGTTGGCTAAGGAGATGTCTCTTTTTGAGGGGGAGAAAGATCAGGAAGATATCTTCATGGCTGAATCTGTTCCTCCTGAAGTCTTTCCTTCTGTGCTGCTTTTTCCTCCTCCAGAAGTTTTTGTGGCTAGGAGCACTTCTCCAAGAGCAACTGTGCTTGACAACATAGCACAGTCCTCAAGTTTTGTAGCTGATAGATTTTCTCCTGAAGAGGTTGAGACTGGTGATAGCTCTCACTCTTCTTTGCTGAAGTCCATAGCAGGGCTGCTAAAGGGTCAGACTGATCACTTTGATCAATCTATCAAGCAAGTCTATAAGAAGATTGACTCTGTTGATAGTTCTTTGAAGCAGGAAATGGCTGAGATCAAGCATGACATGGGAAGATTCAAGAGTGATCAAGAAGCCTGGATGCTAACTGCAGGGAAAGCTTTGGATCATACAAATAAAGCTGTTGGGCATGCTCTCAAAAATTTGCATCAGGTTAGTGAAGATGTACTACATCTGAATACTGCTCTCTCTACTCTTAGCTCTGCTCATGATCAAGGAGTCACTTACTTGGATGATCAAGTTGAAAATCAGCTGAAGAGATTTTATACCCTCCTGCATGAAGATGTCATAAAGGGGGAGGAGAGTGTGGTATCCAAGTTAGAAGAAAGTGCAAGCAAAATGGATGATTTGAATGAAAGTGTAGCTTTTCAAATGCAAGATCTCAAGGAAAACATCTTACAAAATGTTAAGGATGTAAATTGGTATACTCAAGGAGCCCAAAGCTGGCTGTTCAAGCAAGTGGCTGAAATGCTTGGGTTTACTGTTGTGGATAAAGGATCAGATTTTCCCTCATCAAGTGCTCCAGGTCCCAGGGCTCCCAGTTTCTCTCCAAATCCTGTTGAGGATCCTGTTTTTGCTGATGAAGTCATCCCTGCTTCAACTTATCAAGAATTTTGGGATGATCCTTTCCCTGCTCAAGATCCTGACAGCTCACATTTTGCTGATCCCTCTGAGAAGTCTTTAAAAAGGAAGCTTTTTGCTGATAAGCCATCTGCTAAGAGGTCTAATCCACATAAGAAGATCAGAGAATTTTATGATAAGCCTCCTCCTAGAAACTTCCAAGAGAGTTGGAGCCCCATCTCCAAAAGCATTGTTCTCTCTGCTTTTGATAAAGTCAGCAATCAGAATGAAAAAGTCAGTGACCATTATAGTTCAGAAGAATGGAGCAAGTTTGAGAAGAGGACAAATGAAAGAAGAATTCACTTCAAGAATGGTGGTTCTAAAGAGTCTGCTCCTGACAAATATTGGCCTAAGCCAAAGGCATTTTTTGAGAGAATGGATTCAGAACTGAAGAAGAAATCTGAGGCAGTGGACAGAATGTTTGCAAAGATGAAATGCAAAGGTCATGAATAAGCTGTGCTTATCTGGAATCATGATGTTTTCTTTGCTTATATATATATATATATACACAGTTTTCTTTTGTGTTAAGCTAAAACATTCAGTCCTATTCTGTTTTTCCTTATATATTACTGCCTGGGTTTTGCATTCTTATTTAGTATTCTTTCTGTGCAATTCAAGTTAGTGCCTAGGGTTATGACATCTTCAAATAGGGGGAGATTGTTGGGTATTGTGTCCACAATCACCTTGATTTGAAGATGTCCCCTAGTAAACTAAAATGAATTGTATTTGTACTTGATGACTTTTGTTTAGATGTGTTATGACAGGTCTTAATGTTAAGTGCACACCAAAGTCAGGTTGCAATGGATCACCAAACACAGTTCTAGACAATATAATCCCTCATTGTATAGAACAAAGTGTTGGTCCATGTGTAATCTCTCTTTTGGGGTGCACTTCATTTACTCATAACTGAAGGCTTTCGAGGTTGAGGAGTGGAGCAGGATTTCAGAAGAAAAGAAAAATTTATGCTGAGTCAATTCGTCGAGATGACTCGGGTCATTCCGACGAATCCCGACGAATCCAGACAGAAGACCTTTGTCTTGGTTTAGAAGAAATTTCTGTAGCCAAGTCCATTCGTCGAGATGACTCGGGTCATTCCGACGAATCCCGACGAATGCTGACAGAGGTCATTTTGGCTGAGTTGTGAAGAAAATTTTGAAGCCAAGTCCTTTCGTCGAGATGACTCGGGTCATTCCGACGAATCCCGACGAATGCTGACAGAGGTCATTTTGGCTGGGTTGTGAAGAAAATTCTGCAGCTAAGTCAATTCGTCGGATGTTCTCGTGTACTTCCGACGAATCCCGACAAATGGTGACAGACAGTGTTTTTCACGGGTTGTTCAGTCTTTCCCTGTGGCCAAGTCAATTCGTCGGATGTTCACGTGAAGTCTCGACGAATGATGGACAGACGGATTTCAATTCTTCGTTTCGTTTTCGAAAATTAGGGTTAGCCACCATGAACAGTACACGTGTCGCCTCTCCCTTCTTTGTCGCAAGAGCCGTTGAAGTCCTCCCTATAAATAAATCCTTATTTTAGGGCAAGGGCATCATTCTTAGAAATTGATCCAAAAATCTCTCATCAGCCGACAGTTCAGAAAAGATAAAAAGTCGATCTCCTTTCTCTTTTGCTGAACAAGAATTCTGAGACCTAACATTCACTGCTCAAGATCCTTTCTCTATTGTTGTTAGAGATTTCTCAGAAGAAGGCCTTTGATCTTATTGCTGCTCTCAATTTTTGAAGATTATTTCAAGTAAGTCAAAGGGCCTATTCAGATCTGGTTAGCCAAGTCTTCTCTCTTCCACATCTTTCAAGTGCCAAGCTTTCTTTCAAGGTTGAGAAGAAGACTCAGTGTTCAAGATCTGAAGTTAATCTCTTTAGAGATTAAGAAGAAGTATTGTGTTTCCTTATCTTTTCTTTTGTAGGAGTTTTCACTCCGAGATTATTTGTAGGAGTTGTTATACTCCGAGTTGTGGGAGTTGTTATACTCCGAGTTGTAGGAGTGGTATACTCTGAGTTTTAGGAGTTTTGACTCCGAGGTGTAAGATTAGTTATAATCTGAGATTGGTGAAGTAGCCGAGTCTAGCCTCGAAGTGCTAGATAGGCGAGGCGGGAAAGAGGACTACCCACATCGGGGAACCTCTATAAATTCCTTGTGTCTGTGCTGTGGTTGTTTGTTTGCTTTTCTGTGTTAAATTTTTAATTCCGCATAAAGACATAGAATCCACCTATTCACCCCCCCTCTAGGTGATTTAGTCCGCAACTAGATACTTTCAGTAACACTGACGATCTTACTTCTGTATCAAGGTCCTTGATTTCAGCCGTTAGGTCGCGCAATCTTCTGTGTTGAGCACACAACTTGCGATAACATTCCTTCGAGAAGTCATGGTAGAGAGAACTGAATTGAGATAGTAAGGTCTCGAGAGCAAGATCAACTGCTTCGACAATATCTCTTTGATTTGAAGGAGACGCCATTAATGTCCTGTTAGTACCTGCACTGAAACAGAGAGAAAGAAGTAGAAAGGAAAATGGAGGAGAGTGAAAGGGAGATAAGTCAAAAAGCACAATAACGTCGAATGCCTGAGTTGCTTTGAGTAGATGAATCATCACAACTTAGGGTTATATTCGATGCAACGTCAAAGGAAATGAATTCAGCACGCCAAAACATGTTGATATTGCTTCTAAAAGAAGTCTGCGCGCGCTTTGCAAAATCGACGTAACGTCGAGTAGAATTTGACGTGGCTTCGAATATTGTCAGCAATAATGAGGTCAACGAAAGAATCAATATGTATTCGACGCAACGTCGAGTGCTATTCGAAGGAACTATCCCAGACAACTCTCGAAGCTGGCGTCGAGTATAAGTCGTTGGTGCGTCGATTCGTATTTGACGCATCTCTGAATAAACATTATATTTTTCTTAAAATTTTGCTGTTTTTCCTAGCAATATATTTCTATAATAAATAAGCTTGAATACATAATAGAAGTGTTCTAGAGAGCTCAATCAAGCATTCCAAGTGCATTGATGAAGAACTTGTGCTTACTTTCATCAAGTGGCTTAGTGAAGATTTCAGCCCTTTGAATATCAGTGGAAATGTATTGAAGAATTATCTTACCCTTCTCAACATTGTCCCTGAGAAAGTGGTGCCTTATCTCTATGTGCTTAGTTCTGCTATGGAGAATAGGATTGGAAGCTATAGAAATAGCACTAGAGTTATCACAAATTATTGTGGAATTGATAAGAGAAAAGTTGTAATCTAACAACTGATTTGGCATCCACAGTATTTGTGAGCAGCAGCTTCCTGCAGCTATATACTCAGCTTCAGCTGTAGAAGTGGAGACTGTGGTTTGTGTAGTACCCCAAAGATCGTGGTTCAGCGAGGTAGGCGAAATGGTAGTGTTGCGCTCGGGATAAGCTCAAAATTCCAGATCAGGTCAATGCGCACGACCATTGTCCTCTTCGCGCACGACCAGTGATCGTGCGCTAATGATCATGCGTAACCCTCAAAGATTCGAAGTTCTGTCTCGGCTTATGCGCACGACCATTGTCCTCATCGCGCACGACCGGTGATCATGCGCCAGCGACCGTGCGTTAATTCAGAAGAATATCGAGTTCTGTCTTGGACAGTGCGCACGACCATTTCCCTCTTCGCGCACGACCACTGACCATGCGCCTGTGATCGTGCGCCCTGTTTATTCTGTTCCGCGATTTTGAGCGGAGAAGAAGATCGGACCGTCCAAATCTTTTGGAAATTGATCCAACGGCTAGGTTTAGTTGCGGGATACCATTAGGGCTGATGAGAGGGGGTTAAACCTCATATTCTCTAAGCCATTCTCTCTCCAAACCCTAGAGAAAGAAGGAGGAGCCAAGGAAGAAGAAGGCAGATTCCGCCATTGACGGAGCTACGGAGCTCCGTTTCGCGAGCCGTTTCCAGATCTGGAGAGTGCAGCCCGGTGCGGTCGTTTCCCTCCGTCTAGAATCTCGGATCCATGGCGAAAAAGAATGCTCCTAGGGTAACGATTTCTTCTCCCATTGTTTGGACTTGTCTTTTGTCCTATCCTTCATTTCTCTATGCTTGCATGAGGAATCCCTTTCACCAAATGGGTGAAGTGTAGGATTTCCTCAAGTTCTTCGGAACTCCGGGTCGATTGTGTCCGTCCCCGGCATATTGCATGTAGAAAATCCGGTAGTCGTGCGGATTTAGGCATTGTGTGTGAAGCCTATTCGTGGCCGTGAGCCCGAATCGGTGATGCTTGATTTGCGACGTTGCATTTAGGTTAAGCCTAGAATGCGTGCCGGAGAATGACTCTGTGATATATGCGATAGTATTGCGGGATTTAAGCGTAGGCATCTTGTGAAGATCCTAACGGAAGCCCCATGCTTTGCGAGTGGTTGAATGCAAACCTTCACCACTAGAATTGTTGAGGAGTGGTCTTGTACCTCCTTTTTGGTTACGTATAAAGCCCTAACGATCCCTCATGCCCTCCGACCGAAAGGCGGAGTCGGGTCTTGAGTCGTTACAAAGTAAACTTTTAAGGCTTGGGTGTTGTAACATATGTTTTGTGTAGCACTAGCGAGTGCTAAACCCTTACGGGCCGAGGTGATGTCATACCCGCATCGTGTGTTCAATCGATGACAAGAGCACGAGAATTGGCTGAACTGAACCCGTTTCCAGGCGCGGCGGTAGGGGGATTTATCTCTTGTAAACCCGAACGACCTTGGGAGAGGTTGGGAAGGGCGTCTTGCCTAGACCGACCAAAAGCTCTTTTCTATCTAGAGTTTCCGGACTCATGATGGTTTTGGTGCTCGGGAAGAAGTACCTTTGGTGCATGCCTTGTGGGCATGGAGCGTGCGGTTGTGTGTACCCACGTTTGTGATGAATTGATGTTGTTAGCCTCATGCGGTTGTTTAGGCGGTTGTGGGAACCTTCGGGTGAACCCAACCAACATCATGTGCATACCTAGGTTCCTTTCTTTTGATGCTCAACCTAGAAGATTGATTGTGCTTGAAACCTCACCTTGTGTAGTTGCACTTTCTTTATATTAGTACTTGTGCTAGTATGGCTTGCTTGCAAGGTAGAATCTCCGCCACCCCGGGAAAGGGGTGGGGTCGTTATAATTTGGTCAGCTGTGCTGACCGTTACCTTGTTTGCCACCGCTTGGTGGAATGTCTTATGCAAGTGCAGGTGAGCCTAGCGGGAAATAGCGGGCGGTGGCCCCTTTTGCTGAGTTGGCCCTTGAAGGCCAGCCTCCCTTTTTAGCTTTTTCATGTATGGCCGGCCTGCGTGCCGATGTATGCTTATGGAGTTTTGTGCATTGGATGAATGTAAGGCCTTAAGGCCGTAACTCTTATTCTGGATACATTCCTATGATAGTGGACAGTTCTTTTTGAATGGTTTAATTAATGCTTCCGCTTACGTTTTGTACTCTCGTTTAGTTGTTACTTTTCTGGTTATCACCTTTTAACTCCTAGCTAGTGTGGCTTGTTTGGCGTGGGGTCCCGGCCGGACCTACTGTTATACTATTCGTACTAGCAGGGTGTTACAATTTGGTATCGGACTTAAGGCGTTGATCCGTAGTTTAGCGAATTTGGGACGAATTCCTTTTAAGGGGTGGTGTGCACGGGATGTGCATTCACCTAAAACGACAAAAACTAATAAGAATGTCCACTTAGGAATGGAAAAACATACTTGTTTGCGGAACCTGAGCGTTCCATGATTGTTGTTTTGCTATGCTTTCAGTCACTAAATTGTCTCTTACATGATTATAGGTGACTAGGAGTGGTGCGGGGCCGTCTCAACCCCGTAACACTGCTGAAAGTAGTGGGTCGTCTGAGGTGACAGCGACCACTCCTTCGGCTGAGATGATCAAGTTAGTCGCTGAAGCGGTCTTCGCGATGATCAAAACTCAGTTTGGGCAGCTTGCACATCCTACTACTCCGACTCTGGATGTGGCCCCTGTAACTGTTGCTGTAGTGGAACCTGCGGTAGAACTGAGGGTGGAACATCGAGTTGCGCAAGTAGTAGTGGGGCGAGCACGTGACCAGCAATTAAAGTACTTTCTGAGCCTCAACCCTCCATCCTTCGAGGGGACGGAATCCCCTGGGAGAGCTGCTGAGTGGTTGTCAGAAATAAAGAGGACTTTAATGTCAATGCTTATAAGCAAAGATATGTTGGTAACCTTAACCACCTTCCTACTTATAAGAGAAGCAAGACTTTGGTGGGAAGGAGAGTTGTTGCACATGTTTGGTGGGAGACAACTTTCCGAAATCTCTTGGGAAAACTTCCATGAGTCTTTCCTTCTAAAGTTTCTACCCCTAACTGAGATTCCTGAACTACAAGATCAGTGTTCACACCTAGAGCAGGGAGAACACTCAGTGGATGAGTACCTGATTGAGTTCATCAGTCGGAATCGTTATGAGAGGTCTATGTGGGAAGATGAGGAAACCAAGGTCAACAAGTTCTACAATGGTCTGCGAGATGACCTAAGACTAATGCTTGTGGGTCCAAAGTTACTCGGCTTCAACGTCTTAGTGAAAACAGCTAAATCTCTGGAAACGGATATGAAGAGTATGCAGCGCGCGAAAGACTTCAATGTAAAGAAGTCAGAGTTTCATGCGCCGGTCTCTCAGTCCAAGTCTGAGTTCAGAAGAAACAAGAGAAAGTTCAACTCTGTGGAAGTTAAGACTGCACGGTGTTCCTTAATTTGTTTCACTTGTGGAAAGGTGGGACACAAAGCCGCGGTGTGTCGAAGTGGTCCCCCAAAAGCAAAAAGCGGAGAAGTGGACTATGCTCGTGCGATGGGTTCAGCTCCTATGGAGAAAGGCAAAGCGGTGGAGTCTTCGATTCCCCAATATTCTCTAACCCAGCCGAGAGTCTACTCTTTTGGCCAGCAAGAGGTCATTCAGCAATGCGATGTTGCCACAGGTATGGATGATCATCTCCAAATATGATTTATACCCCGTGTGCGGTTAAAGATAGAAATATGTCCACTGTATCTGTTGACAACAAAATTTTATGTCTTGTATTTGTGTGCAATTAGGCCTTGTCCTAATTATCGACTATTCGACGAGAGCTCTGTTGATGTGGGAGCATCGCTCTCCTATTTGTCTAAGGACTTCGTGTTATGAATCGAATTGTCATTTACCTTAGTCAAGGATAGATTGGAGGTAATGCTGCCTAATAGATCTCGAGTGAGCGCGAATAGGAGAAGCTGTGAAAAGGCGCGAAGATGTTCTTCACCTTGTTGAAGGATTCAGGGCCTAAGACCAGTTTTGTGTTGTCCTAGTAGTAGCGGACCAAGCTGACCGAGAGGAACCGTTATCCGATTCCGAGAATCGATGACTTACTTGACCAACAGGTTGGGTCGACGGTATACTCTATGCTTGATTTAAGGTCCGGCTACTATCAGCTTAGTATTAGGGAATGTGATGTTCCAAAGTCAGCGTTCAGTACCCGTTTTGGGCACGATGAGTTCACGGTGATGCCGTTCGGTCTGTCTAATGCACCGTCGGTATTCATGGACTTAATGAATATGGCATTCCGTGAGTATTTGGATCAATTTGTGATCGTCTTCATCGACGACATTTTGGTATACTCTCAATCGGAAGAGGAGCGTGTAGGGCATCTGCACGCAGTTCTGAGCACCTTGAGGAAGAGTCAGCTATATGCCAAGTTCTCCAAGTGCGAGTTTTGGCTACCGTCAGTAGCATTCCTTGGTCACGTCGTTAGTGGAGATGGAATTGCGGTTGATCCGTCGAAGATAGAAGCGATCCGAGCCTGGCCTTTGTTGAAAAACGTAGCGGAAGTCCGAAGTTTCTTAGGACTTGCCGGCTATTATAGGCGCTTTGTGGAAAACTTCTCGAGGATTGCACTTCCTCTCACTAAATTGACTAGGAAAGATCATAAGTTCGTTTGGTCGCCCGAGTGCGCACGAGCTTTTGAAGAGCTGAAGAGCCGTCTGACCACGGCGCCCATTCTATGCTCGCCATGTGGTACGGAAGGCTACGAAATTTATAGCGACGCCTCAGGGAGTTGTTTGGGTTGTGTCCTAGTGCAGTTCGGTAAGGTAATTGCCTACGGCTCCCGGCAGTTGAAGGTTCATGAAAGGAATTACCCGGTCCATGATTTGGAGCTAGCGGCCGTGGTATTTGCTCTTAAGCTTTGGAGGCATTATTCGTATGGCGTGAAGATCGACATCTTTCCCGACCACAAGAGCCTCAAGTACTTGCTAGATCAAAGGGAGTTGAATATGCGACAGAGGAGGTGGTTGGAGTTCCTTGGGGACTACACCTTCGACATCAAATATACTCCTGGAAAGGGAAATGTGGTTGCGGACGCGTTGAGTCGTCGGGCTCCCGCTCAAGCAAATTGGATTTTGATGCACGATGAGCGTCTAATCCGTGAGCTGGAAGAAATGGAGATCATTTGCGTTGATCGAAGAGCGTCTACTTCAGCATGCTTGAACTGGACGGAGGTTCAATACCACCTTGCCGACCGAGTTCGACAGGCATTGGAGCTGGATGAGAGCATGAAACGCTACAAAGCGGAAACCGTTGACGGGTTAAACGCTGATTTCTCTTTCGAAGATGGCCTTATGTGGAAGAATGGCAGATTGTGCGTCCCAAACGCTGGTACTCTACGGGCGGAGTTGATGTACGAGGCTCATCATACCAAGTACTCTATCCACCCGGGGAGCACGAAAATGTTCATGGACATGAAGAAACTTTTCTGGTGGCCGGGTATGAAGAAGGACATTGCCCTCTACGTGGCCAAGTGCAACACCTGCGCGTTGGTGAAGGTGGAATGTCAACGTCCCGGTGGATTTTTGAAGTCCTTGCCGATTTCGGAATGAAAGTTTGACGATATTTCGATGGATTTCGTGCACGGATTGCCGAGATCGCAGCATGAAAACGACGCCACCTGGGTGATCATGGACAGACTGACAAAAGTATCGCATTTTATTCCGAACCGGAAGGATGATTCTGTAGAAAAGCTAGCGAAGCTCTATGTCGATAGTATTGTGCGGCTGCACGGTGTCCCTCGTAGCATCGTCAGCGATCGTGATGGGCGTTTCACATCGAAAGATTGGAGGCTTATCCATGAACTGTTGGGCACTAAATTGAAATTTAGCACGGCCTTCCACCCGCAAACGGATGGACAGACCGAGAGGACCAACAGGACTATGGAGGATATGCTCCGAATGTGCGCTCTAGATTTTGGAAAGAAGTGGGAAGATCATCTCTATATGATCGAATTCGCCTACAATAATAGCTACCAAGCCAGTATAAAGATGGCTCCTTTCGAGGCCCTCTATGGTAAGAAGTGTCGTACGCCGTTGTCTTGGGCAGAAACGGGCGATACTAAGCTATTAAAGCGAAAGGATGTTGAGGAAGCAACTTTGACGATCCGAACTATTCGAGAAAGGCTATTGATTCCCAGGATAGGCAAGCAAAATATTACAACGCCAAGCATAGGAACCTAGAGTTCGCCGTCGGTGACCGGGTTTACTTGAAGATCAAACCGTTCAAAGGGGTACCAAGGATCCGACGCTTGAAAAAGCTTAGTCCAAGGTACTTAGGATCGTTTGAGATTGTGGAACGTGTTGGTGATGCGGCTTATCGGCTTGCACTATCTGTAGAGCTGAGCGGTCTGCACGACGTGTTTCACATTTCAGTTCTGAGGAAGGCAGTGCAAGAGCCTACTCATATCGTTGCGGTTGGCAAAGTGTCAGTGGATAGTGGGTTGTCGATGAAAGTCAAACCCTTACACATCGAGGACACCGAGGTAAAGCAGTTGCGGAACAAGTCCATTCGGATGGTAAAGGTCCGGTGGGATAATTGCGGCCGAGAGGAGCTAACTTGGGAGAGAGAGCAAGCGATGCTTGCGGAGTACCCCGAGCTATTTCTCTCAGGTAAATTTTCTTTAAAAACTGTAAATTCCTGCTATTACTATTTTTGAAATTTCGGGACGAAATTCTTTTAAGGGGGGTGGAGTTGTAACACCCCAAAGATCGTGGTTCAGCGAGGTAGGCGGAATGGTACTGTTGCGCTCGGGATAAGCTCAAAATTCCAGATCAGGTCAATGCGCATGACCATTGTCCTCTTCGCGCACGACCAGTGATCGTGCGCCAATGATCGTGCGTAACCCGCAAAGATTCGGAGTTCTGTCTCGGCTTATGCGCACGACCATTGTCCTCATCGCGCACGACCGGTGATCGTGCGCCAGCGACCGTGCGTTAATTCAGAAGAATATCGAGTTCTGTCTTGGACAGTGCGCACGACCATTTCCCTCTTCGCGCACGACCACTGACCGTGCGCCTGTGATCGTGCGCCCTGTTTATTCTGTTCCGCGATTTTGAGCGGAGAAGAAGATCGGACCGTCCAAATCTTTTGGAAATTGATCCAATGGCTAGGTTTAGTTGCAGGAGACCATTAGGGCTGATGAGAGGGGGTTAAACCTCATATTCTCTAAGCCATTCTCTCTCCAAACCCTAAAGAAAGAAGGAGGAGCCAAGGAAGAAGAAGGGAGATTCCGCCATTGACGGAGCTCCGGAGCTCCGTTTCGCGAGCCGTTTCCAGATATGGAGAGTGCAGCCCGGTGCGGTCGTTTCCCTCCGTCTAGAAACTCGGATCCATGGCAAAAAAGAATGCTCCTAGGGTAATGATTTCTTCTCCCGTTGTTTGGACTTGTCTTTTGTCCTCTCCTTCATTTCTCTATGCTTGCATGAGGAATCCCTTTCACCAAATGGGTGAAGTGTAGGATTTCCTCAAGTTCTTTGGAACTCCGGGTCGATTGTGTCCGTCCCCGGCATATTGCATGTAGAAAATCCGGTAGTCGTGCGGATTTAGGCATTGTGTGTGAAGCCTATTCGTGGCCGTGAGCCCGAATCGGTGATGCTTGATTTGCGACGTTGCATTTAGGTTAAGCCTAGAATGCGTGTCGGAGAATGACTCTGTGATATATGTGATAGTATTGCGGGATTTAAGCGTAGGCATCTTGTGAAGATCCTAACGGAAGCCCCATGCTTTGCGAGTGGTTGAATGCAAACCTTCACCACTAGAATTGTTGAGGAGTGGTCTTGTACCTCCTTTTTGGTTACGTATAAAGCCCTAACGATCCCTCATGCCCTCCGGCCGAAAGGCGGAGTCGGGTCTTGAGTCGTTACAAAGTAAACTTTTAAGGCTTGGGTGTTGTAACTTATGTTTTGTGTAGCACTAGCGAGTGCTAAACCCTTACGGGCCGAGGTGATGTCATACCCGCATCGTGTGTTCAATCGATGACTAGAGAACGGGAATTGGCTGAACTGAACCCGTTTCCAGGCGCGGCGGTAGGGGGATTTATCTCTTGTAAACCCGAACGACCTTGGGAGAGGTTGGGAAGGGCGTCTTGCCTAGACCGACCAAAAGCTCTTTTCTATCTAGAGTTTCCGGACTCATGATGGTTTTGGTGCTCGGGAAGAAGTACCTTTGGTGCATGCCTTGTGAGCATGGAGCGTGCGGTTGTGTGTACCCACGTTTGTGATGAATTGATGTTGTTAGCCTCATGCGGTTGTTTAGGCGGTTGTGGGAACCTTCGGGTGAACCCAACCAACATCATGTGCATACCTAGGTTCCTTTCTTTTGATGCTCAACCTAGAAGATTGATTGTGCTTGAAACCTCACCTTGTGTAGTTGCACTTTCTTTATATTAGTACTTGTGCTAGTATGGCTTGCTTGCAGGGTAGAATCTCCGCCACCCCGGGAAAGGGGTGGGGTCGTTATAATTTGGTCAGCTGTGCTGACCGTTACCTTGTTTGCCACCGCTTGGTGGAATGTCTTATGCAGGTGCAGGTGAGCCTAGCGGGAAATAGCGGGTGTGGCCCCTTTTGCTGAGTTGGCCCTTGAAGGCCAGCCTCCCTTTTTAGCTTTTTCATGTATGGCCGGCCTGCGTGCCGATGTATGCTTATGGAGTTTTGTGCATTGGATGAATGTAAGGCCTTAAGGCCGTAACTCTTATTCTGGATACATTCCTATGATAGTGGACAGTTCTTTTTGAATGGTTTAATTAATGCTTCCGCTTACGTTTTGTACTCTCGTTTAGTTGTTACTTTTCTGGTTATCACCTTTTAACTCCTAGCTAGTGTGGCTTGTATGGCGTGGGGTCCCGGCCGGACCTACTGTTATACTATTCGTACTGGCAGGGTGTTACAGTTTTCTTCTTTCTAAACCATGAGATCAGTCTAGCACCCAGGAATTGATATTTCCTGAGGTGCTTTTTCCATCCAGCTTGCATCCATTGTAGTCTGCATCTGAATAGTCAACTAGGTCAAGTCCAGATTCTGCTGGATACCACAAGCCAAGTTCAGTTGTACCCTTTAAATATCTGTGTATTTTTTTATAGAACTCATGTGGGATTCCTTGGGGTCAACATGGAACCTAGCACTTATACAAGTAACAAACATTATATCTGGTATGCTAGCTGTCAGATAGACAAGAGAGCCAATGGCTGCTCTGTAGGTCTCTTAATCAAAGGACTTACCCTTTTCATCTCTATCCAAGACAGCATTAGTTGCCATGGGGGGTCTTCATGATAGAGGCATTTTCCATCACAACCCTCTTAATAAGTTCTCTGGTATACTTGGATTGGGATATGAAAATACCATCTGCATTCTGCCATATTTGGAGGCCTAGGAAATGTGATAGTTCCCCTATGCTACTCATTTCAAATCTTGACTGCATTAGGTATGCAAACCTTTTGCATAGTGATTAATCTGTTGACCCAAATATAATATCATCTACATATATTTGTACTAGTAAAAGCTTATTCTTATGTGCTCTTATGAAGAGTGTTTTATCCACTTTCCCTCTTTCAAAGGAGTGTTCTAGAAGGAAAGTGGATAAGGTATCATACCAGGCTCTTGGAGCTTGCTTGAGGCCATACAGTGATTTATCTAACCTATATACAAAGGAGGGAAAAGATGGATTTACAAAACCTAGGGGCTGCTCCATATACACTTCTACCTGAAGAGTTCCATTTAGGAATGCACTCTTCACATCCATCTAATAGACTTTAATCTTCATGTGAGCAGCATATACAAGAAACATTCTGATGGCCTCCAGCCTTGCTACTGGAGCAAATGTTTGGTTGAAGTCAATCCCATCCTCTTGCCTGTATCCTTGGGCCATAAGTCTGGCCATATAACTTATTATTACTCCTGTTGAGTCCATTTTGTTTTTAAACGCCCATTTGGTTCCTATGACTGTGTAATTCCTTGGTCTCTCAACCAATGTCCAGACCTTGTTCCTCTCAAATTGTGTGAGCTCTTCTTGCATTGTAGATATCCAGTTGTAACATCCTGCCAGTACGAAGAGTATAACAGCAGGTCCGGCCGGGACCCCACGCCATACAAATCACACTAGCTATTAGTTAAAAGGTGATAACCAGAAAAGTAACAACTAAACGAGAGTACAAAACGTAAGCGGAAGCATTAATTAAACCATTCAAATAGAACTGTCCACTATCATAGGAATGTATCCAGAATAAGTGTTACGGCCTTAAGGCCTTACATTCATTCAATGCACAAAACTCCATAAGCATACATCGGCACGCAGGTCGGCCATACATGAATAACAGGAAAAGGGCTGGCCTTCGAGGGCCAACATTGCAAAGGGCCATCGCCCGCTATTTCCCGCTAGGCTCACCTGCACCTGCATAAGAACATTCCACCAAGCGGTGGCAAACAAAGTAACGGTCAGCACAGCTGACCAAATTATAACGACCCCCCCTTTTCCGGGGTGGCGGAGCTTCTACCCTGCAAGCAAGCCATACTAGCACAAGTACTAAATATAAAGAAAGTGCAACTACACGAGGTGAGGTTTCAAGCACAATCAATCTTCTAGGTTGAGCATCAAAAGAGGGGAACCTAGGTATGCACATGATGTTGGTTGGGTTCACCTGAAGGTTCCCCACAACCGCTTAAGCAATCGCATGAGGCTAACATAACATCCATTTCACAAAACACTCCACCGTAAGGGCCACAACCTTGGGTGGAAACAAGAGCTTTTGGTCGGTCTAGGTATGACACCTTCCACGACCTCTCCCATGATCACACGGCTTTCTTGAGGAAGGGACCTCTTACCGATCTGCATGGAAACGGGTTCGGTTTAGCTTTGCCCGTGCTCTAATCGTCGCGATCTATCGCACGACGCGGGTACGGCTTCGCCTCGGCCCGTAAGGGTTTAGCACTTTCAAGTGCTACACTAAATATACGCTACGCACCTAACCCCTTCACAAGGATCTAGGTTTCACGAATACTCAACAAGGGAGGTGCAATACACTCCGCATCAATTTCGTGGTGAAGGTTTGCCTTCATCCAAAACTCAAAGCATGGGGCTTTTGTTAGGATCTTCACAAGACGCCTACACTTAGTTCCCGCAATACTATAGGTTAGTTCACGGAGTCATTCTCTGGCACGCATTCTAGGCCTAGCCTAAATGCAACGTCGCCAATCAAGCATCACCGATTCGGGCTCACGGCCACGAATAGGCTTCACACAAAATGCCTAAATCCGCACGACTACCGGATTTTCTACTTGCAATAATGCCAGGGACGGACACAATCTACCCGGAGTTCCGAAGAACTTGAGGAAATCCTACACTTCACCCATTTGGTGAAAGAGATACCTCATGCAAACATAGGAAGAGGAATGAAAGGACAAATACAAGTCCAAAGTTTGGGAGGAAGAATCGTTACCCTAGACGCGTTCTTTTTCGCCATAGATCCGAGATTCTACACGGAGAGAAACGACCGCACCGGGCTGCACTCTCCAAATCTGGAAACGGCTCGCGAAACGGAGCTCCGGAGCTCCGTCAATGGCGGGATCTACCTTCTTCTTCCTTGGCTCCTCCTTCTTTCTCTAGGGTTTGGAGAGAGAATGGCTTAGAGAATATGAGGGTTTAACCCCCTCTCATCAGCCCTAAAGGTCTCCCGCAACTAAACCTAGCCGTTGGATCAATTTCCAAAAGATTTGGACGGTCCGATCTTCTTCTCCGCTCAAAATCGCGGAACAGAATAAACAGGGCGCACGATCGCTGGCGCACGATCACTGGTCGTGCGCGAAGAGGGAAATGGTCGTGCGCACTGTCCGAGACAGAACTCGATTCTCTTCTGAATTAACGCACGATCGCTGTCGCACGATCGCCGGTCGTGCGCGATGAGGCCACTGATCGTGCGCTAAGAGCAGAAAGGGAAGATTTAGCCTGCTTCAAGTGCAGCACTACCACTCCGCCTACTTCGCTGAACCACGATTTTTGGGGTGTTACAACTCCACCCTCCTTAAAAGAATTTCGTCCCGAAATTTATAAAACAGAAATAGCAAGAAATTCAGCTATAATTTACCTGAGAGAAATAGCTCGGGGTACTCCGCAAGCATCGCTTGCTCTCTCTCCCAAGAGAGCTCCTCTCGGCCGCAATTATCCCACCAGACTTTTACCATCCGAATGGACTTGTTCCACAGCTGCTTTACTTCGGTATCTTCGATGCGTAAGGGCTTGACCTTCGTCGACAACCCACTATCAACCGGAACTTTGCCGACCGCAACGATATGAGTAGGCTCTTGCACTGCCTTCCTCAACACTGAAATGTGAAACACGTCGTGCAGACCGCTCAGCTCTGCAGATAGTGCAAGCCGATAAGCCGCATCACCAACACGCTCCACGATCTCAAATGGTCCTAAGTACCTTGGACTGAGCTTTTTCAAGCGTCGGATCCTTGATACCCCTTTGCACGGTTTGATCTTCAAGTAAACCCGGTCACCGACGGCAAACTCTAGGTTCCTATGCTTGGCATTGAAATACTTTTCTTGCCTTTCCTGGGCAACCAATAGCCTTTCACGTATAGTCCGGATCGTCGAAGTTGCTTCTTCAACATCCTTTCGCTTCAATAGCTTAGTATCGCCCGTTTCCGCCCAAGACAACGGCGTACGACACTTCTTACCATAGAGGGCTTCGAAGGGAGCCATCTTTATACTGGCTTGATAGCTATTATTGTAGGCGAACTCGATCATGTAGAGATGATCTTCCCACCTCTTTCCAAAATCTAGAGTGCACATTCGGAGCATATCCTCCATAGTCCTGTTGGTTCTCTCGGTCTGTCCATCCGTTTGTGGGTGGAAGGCCGTGCTGAACTTCAATTTCGTGCCCAACAGTTCATGGATAAGCCTCCAATATTTCGATGTGAAACGCCCGTCACGATCGCTGACGATACTACGGGGGACACCGTGCAGTCTCACAATACTATCTACATAGAGCTTTGCTAGCTTCTCTACAGAATCATCCTTCCTGTTCGGAATGAAGTGTGATACCTTCATCAAACGGTCCACGATCACCCAGATGGCGTCGTTTCCATGCTGCGATCTCGGCAATCCGTGCACGAAATCCATCGAAATATCATCAAACTTCCATTCCGGAATCGGCAAGGATACCAGAAACCCACCGGGACGTTGACATTCCGCTTTCACCAACGCGCAAGTATGACACTTGGCCACATAAAGGGCAATGTCTTTCTTCATACCCGGCCACCAGAACAATTTCTTCAAATCCATATACATTTTAGCGCTCCCCGGGTGGATCGAGTACTTGGTATGATGATCCTCGTACAACAACTCCGCCCATAGAGTGCCAACGTTTGGGATGCACAACCTTTCCTGTTTCCACATAAGGTCGTCTTCAAAGGAGAAATCAGCGTTTAACCCCTCAACGGTTTCCGCTTTATAGCGTTTCATGCTCTCGTCCAGCTCCAATGCTTGTCGAACTCGGTCAGCAAGGTCGTATTGAACCTCCGTCCAGTTCAAGCATGCTGAAGTAGACGTTCTCCTATCAATGCATACTATCTCCATTTCCTCTAGCTCACGGATTAGACGCTCATCGTGCATCAAAATCCAATTTGCTTGAGCGGGAGCCCAACGACTCAGCGCGTCCGCTACTACATTTCCCTTACCGGGAGTATAATTGATGTCGAAGGTGTAGTCCCCAAGGAACTCCAACCACCTCCTTTGACGCATATTCAACTCCCTTTGATCCAGCAAGTACTTGAGGCTCTTGTGGTCGGTAAAGATATCGATCTTCACGCCATATAAATAATGCCTCCAAAGCTTAAGAGCGAATACCACGGCCGCTAGCTCCAAATCATGGACCGGGTAATTCCTCTCATGAACCTTCAGTTGCCGGGAGCCGTATGCAATTACCTTCCCGAACTGCACTAGGACACAACCCAAACCACTTCCTGAGGCGTCGCTATAAATTTCGTAGCCTTCCGTACCTTGTGGCGAGCATAGAATGGGCGCCGTGGTCAGACGGCTCTTCAGTTCTTCAAAAGCTCGTGCGCACTCGGGCGACCAAACGAACTTATGATCCTTCCTAGTCAGTTTTGTGAGAGGAAGTGCGATCCTCGAGAAGTTTTCCACAAAGCGCCTATAATAGCCGGCAAGTCCTAAGAAACTTCGGACTTCCGCTACGTTTTTCAACAAAGGCCACGCTCGGATCGCTTCTATCTTCGACGGATCTACCGCAATTCCATCTCCACTAACGACGTGACCAAGGAATGCTACTGACGGTAGCCAAAACTCGCACTTGGAGAACTTGGCATAGAGCTGACTCCTCCTCAAGGTGCTCAGAACGGCGTGTAGATGCCCTACATGCTCCTCTTCCGATTGAGAGTATACCAAAATGTCGTCGATAAAGATGATCACAAATTGATCCAAATACTCATGGAACGTCCTGTTCATTAAGTCCATGAATACCGACGGTGCATTGGACAGACCGAACGGCATCACCGTGAACTCATAGTGCCCAAAGCGGGTACTGAACGCTGTTTTTGGAATGTCACATTCCCTTATCCGCAGTTGGTAGTAGCCGGACCTTAGGTCCAGCTTGAAGTAAACCGTCGACCCCACCAGTTGGTCGAATAGATCATCGATTCTTGGAATCGGATATCGGTTCTTCTCGGTCAACTTGTTTAGCTCTCGATAATCAATGCATAGACGCAAGCTCCTGTCCTTCTTTTTCACAAAGAGGACCGGTGCACTCCAAGGAGATGAACTTGGACGTACGTAGCCTTGCTCTAGCAGCTCTTGCAATTGAACCTTCAGCTCTGCCAATTCCTTTGGCGCTATCCGGTACGGTGAGCGGGCCACAGGTTTGGCACCTGGCACCAACTCGATACAGAAATCGATCTCCCGCTGAGGCAGAGCCCCAGGGAGTTCGTTAGGAAACACGTCGGCGTACTCCGCTACAACTGGGACATCACATAACCTGGGCATTGGCTCTGAAGTCTCCAACAAGGTGAAGAACAACTCAGCGCCTTTTCTCATCGCCTTAACCACCTGGAGAGCAGACATCAGCGTCTTGCTCGCTCCTCGCATACCGGCGAACATGGTTTCTCCTTCGGTGTCCCTTCCCAGAGTGATCTCCTTTGTATTGCAATCTATGCATGCCCGCTGCTCCGAGAGCCAGTCCATGCCGAAGATCACATCAAATTCAGCTAACGGTAATAACGACGCTTCCAAGTCGAAATCCTGACTTCCGATCCGCACCGTCACACGGCTCTTCCTATCCGCACTCATTCGAGATCCATTGGGTAGCACTACTTCCAATCTATCCTCTACGAAGGTAGACGGCACTCCGATTCACACAACGAAGTCCTTGGACAGAAAAGAGTGTGATGCACCCGTATCAAATAGAGCTCTCGCCGGATAGTTGAAAATTAGGACGAAACCTAATTGCACACAAATAAAGCATATAGTCGTACCACAGTATGAATTATATATATAGCTGTAAAAGCTAACTTCTAATTCGTACCTATGACAACATCAGTTTGTCGTATAGCTTCTTGTTGGCCAAGCCAATAGACTCTCGGCTGAGTCGGAATGTGCTGGGAAGCCGAAGACTCCGCAGCTTTACCCTTTTCCGCAGTATGAGCATAATCCACCGCTCGATTACCAGCCTTCGGTGGACCACTTCGACACACCGCAGCTTTGTGTCCCACCTTCCCGCAGGTGAAACACGTAATAGGAGTCCGCACGATCGTGGCTCCCGAAACATTTGAAGGAGTTGGTTCCGCCTGTTTGAACTTCCTTTTGTTCCTTCTGAAATCCGACTTGGACTGAGAGGCCGGCGCATGAAACTCAGGTTTCTTTACAACACCCCTTGCTTGTACCCTCTTCATGTCCAACTCCAAAGATCTGGCAGTTTGCACCATCACTTGGAAGCCGAACGTCATAGGGCCTGCAAGGAGCAGCCTCAACTCGTCCCGAAGCCCTTCATAGAACTTATTTGTCTTTGCCTCCTCATCCTCCACCAAGGACCCCGCATAGCGACTCAGTCTGGTAAACTCATGCAAGTAATCGTCAACGGAGCGATCACCTTGTGTCAACCTCAAGAACTGGTTTTGTAACGCAATGCGCTGGGCAGAGGGGATTGGAGGAACGACTTTGAAAACTCAGCCATTGTGATTTCAGTAATATCTCTACCGCAGAACTTATGCAGCTCCTGCTCTTCCCACCACAGCACAGCCTCTCCATCAAGAAGGAAAGTGGCTAAGGTGACCATCATGGCTTCGTCTGTCGCTGTCGCCCTCAGAGTTCTTCTAACTCTTGACAACCAGTCCTCTGCCTCCGTTGGGGACTCAGATCCCGAGAAGGTAGGAGGATTAAAGCTCAGGAAATGCTTTAATTGCTGGTCACGCGCTCGCCCCGCAACTACTTGCGCAACTTGAGGTTCCACCCTCGGCGCTACCGCAGGTTCTACTGCAGCTACAGGCACAGGGGCCTCCACCCTTGGTTCCGCCGCAGGTTCCACTGCAGCAACAGCCTCAGGGGCCACATCCGGAGTAGGAGTAGCAGGCTGGACCAGCCTTTGGGGTTGAGCGTTGATCATCGCGAAGACCGCTTTTGCGACTAATTTGATCATTTCAGCAGAAGGAGTGGTCGTTGGCACTTCAGCCGACCCACTACTTTCAGCGGTGTTACGGGGTCGAGACTGCCCCGCAGTACTTCTAGTCACCTATAATCATGCAAAGCACAATTTAGTGACCCAAAACATATCAAACATCACTCATGGAACGCTCAGGTTCCGCAAACAAGTATGTTTTCTTTTCATTCCTAAGTGGACATTCTTATTAGTTTTTGTCGTTTTAGGTGAATGCACAACCCGTGCGCACCACCCCTTAAAAGGAATTCGTCCCGAATTCGCTAAACTACGGATCGACGCCTTAAGTCCGATACCAAATTGTAACATCCTGCCAGTACGAAGAGTATAATAGCAGGTCCGGCTGGGACCCCAAGCCATACAAACCACACTAGCTAGGAGTTAAAAGGTGATAACCAGAAAAGTAACAACTAAACGAGAGTACAAAACGTAAGCGGAAGCATTAATTAAACCATTCAAATAGAACTGTCCACTATCATAGGAATGTATCCAGAATAAGAGTTACGGCCTTAAGGCCTTACATTCATTCAATGCACAAAACTCCATAAGCATACATCGGCACGCAGGCCGGCCATACATGAATAACAGGAAAAGGGCTGGCCTTCGAGGGCCAACATTGCAAAGGGCCATCGCCCGCTATTTCCCGCTAGGCTCACCTGCACCTGCATAAGAACATTCCACCAAGCGGTGGCAAACAAAGTAACGGTCAGCACAGGTGACCAAATTATAACGACCCCACCCCTTTTCCGGGGTGGCGGAGCTTCTACCCTGCAAGCAAGCCATACTAGCACAAGTACTAAATATAAAGAAAGTGCAACTACACGAGGTGAGGTTTCAAGCACAATCAATCTTCTAGGTTGAGCATCAAAAGAGGGGAACCTAGGTATGCACATGATGTTGGTTGGGTTCACCCGAAGGTTCCCCACAACCGCCTAAGCAATCGCATGAGGCTAACATAACATCCATTTCACAAAACACTCCACCGTAAGGGCCACAACCTTGGGTGGAAACAAGAGCTTTTGGTCGGTCTAGGTATGACACCTTCCACGACCTCTCCCATGATCACACGGCTTTCCTGAGGAAGGGACCTCTTACCGATCTGCATGGAAACGGGTTCGGTTTAGCTTTGCCCGTGCTCTAATCGTCGCGATCTATCGCACGACGCGGGTACGGCTTCGCCTCGGCCCGTAAGGGTTTAGCACTTTCAAGTGCTACACTAAATATACGCTACGCACCTAACCCCTTCACAAGGATCTAGGTTTCACGAATACTCAACAAGGGAGGTGCAATACACTCCGCATCAATTTCGTGGTGAAGGTTTGCCTTCATCCAAAACTCAAAGCATGGGGCTTTTGTTAGGATCTTCACAAGACGCCTACACTTAGTTCCCGCAATACTATAGGTGAGTTCACAGAGTCATTCTCCGGCATGCATTCTAGGCCTAACCTAAATGCAACGTCGCCAATCAAGCATCACCGATTCGGGCTCACGGCCACGAATAGGCTTCACACAAAATGCCTAAATCCGCACGACTACCAGATTTTCTACTTGCAATAATGCCAGGGACGGACACAATCTACCCGGAGTTCCGAAGAACTTGAGGAAATCCTACACTTCACCCATTTGGTGAAAGAGATACCTCATGCAAACATAGGAAGAGGAATGAAAGGACAAATACAAGTCCAAAGTTCGGGAGGAAGAATCGTTACCCTAGACGCGTTCTTTTTCGCCATAGATCCGAGATTCTACACGGAGAGAAACGACCGCACCGGGCTGCACTCTCCAAATCTGGAAACGGCTCGCGAAACGGAGCTCCGGAGCTCCGTCAATGGCGGGATCTACCTTCTTCTTCCTTGGCTCCTCCTTCTTTCTCTAGGGTTTGGAGAGAGAATGGCTTAGAGAATATGAGGGTTTAACCCCCTCACATCAGCCCTAAAGGTCTCCCGCAACTAAACCTAGCCGTTGGATCAATTTCCAAAAGATTTGGACGGTCCGATCTTCTTCTCCGCTCAAAATCGCGGAACAGAATAAACAGGGCGCACGATCGCTGGCGCACGATCACTGGTCGTGCGCGAAGAGGGAAATGGTCGTGCACACTGTCCGAGACAGAACTCGATTCTCTTCTGAATTAACGCACGATCGCTGGCGCACGATCGCCGGTCGTGCGCGATGAGGCCACTGATCGTGCGCTAAGAGCAGAAAGGGAAGATTTAGCCTGCTTCAAGTGCAGCACTACCACTCCGCCTACTTCGCTGAACCACGATTTTTGGGGTGTTACACCAGTGAGGATCACTGTCGGCTTCTTCAAACTTTTTAGGTTCATATTGGGAGAGGAAACATTGCAACATTGTTTCATTTGTTAGTTGATTCCTGGATTTTGTTGAGTTATTAAGGAGATTTTCTTCTTCCTAAAGAACCACTTTCTCAGTGACAGTGGGAGCACCATCTTCATTCACTAGAATGATCTCAGTGGCTAGTAGTTCAGGTGCTATAGGTTCCTCTTCATCTGCTACAGAGTCTTCATCTGAATAAGTGTCAACTTTTTGTTTTCCTTTGTCTTGACACACTGATGAATGATTCATGATGCTCAGCCTTTCAACTTACTCTGCCAGTTGATCTTCTTCCTACAAAACAGTGTTGGTGGTAGTTTCTTTCCCCTTATAAAACATGTTAGCTTCATCAAAGACCACGTGCATAGACTCCTCAATCTTGAGAGAGCTTTTATTATAGCACTTATTGGCCCTGCTTGATGAGGAATATCTCAAAAATATTCCATCATCAGCCTTCTTGTCAAATTTGGCAAGATGAATTTTCCCATTGTTGAGGATAAAGAAAGTACAACCAAATATCCTAAAGTATGTGACTATAGGTGCCTTTCCCTTCAGTAACTCATAGGTAGTCTTCAACTTTGTCTTGTGGATGAGACTTTTATTCAAAACATAGTTGGCAGTATGTACTGCCTCGACCAAAAAGGACTTTGGCAAGTTGGATTGAGCCAATAATGTCCTTCTTGATTCAATTAAGATTCTATTTTTCCTTTCAGCCACCCCATTTTGTTGGGGGTTTTAGGAGATGAAAAGCTTTGTCTTATCCTTCATCCTCACAGAATCTACACATTAACTTATTTTCAAACACAGTACCATGATCACTTCTGATCACAACAACCTGAGTATTGAATTCAAATTGAATTCGTCTAATTAATCTTGAGAGGATCTTGAAGGTGTCTGACTTAGCTTTTAGAAAGAACACCCAGCTGAATCTAGAAAAGTCAACAACAATGACTAGAGTATAGGACTTACCTGCTAAGCTCTGAGTGGAGATAGGGCCAAATAGGTCCATGTGCAACAGGAATATGATTCTGGGGGAATCATTCTTACCAATTGGTTTGAATGATGATTTGATCTACTTTCCTAGTTGGCAGGCTCTACAGGGATGGTCTTTATTGAACTTACTTGTTGGTAAGCCTCTTACTAGGTTATGCCTAGATAGTTTGACAATGGTCTTAAAGTTAAGGTGACTAAGTCTCCTATGCCACAACTCATTGTTTCCTAACTGGGAGTTAAATAAGCAGATCTCTGACTTTGTATACTCAAAGTCTACAACATAGATCTTACCTTTCCTAAGACCAGTTAATAGTAGTTGGTTAGTTACAGAACTAACTATATGACACACAGACTTAGTGAATACAACTTTGTATTCACCATCACACAATTGACTAATACTAATTAGATTATGTGGAAGTCCTTCAACATAAGCTATATTAGAGAAGGAGACTTCCCTAATTCTGAGCAAACCATATCCTTTGGTTTGACCATAGTGGGAATTCCCAATAATTACCTTAGGCCCTTCCTTGGCCTTGTAGTTTTCCAGTAGTTCTTTTTCTCCTGTCATATGCATGGAGCATCCACTGTCCAAATACCACTACTGGTTTGTGGTTGAACAGTCTCCTTTCTGCATATGAAATCAAACATTAGTATAGACCCTCAATTGTTGGGGTCTCTTTCTGCTATCATCATATGGAGTTATGAAAGAATAAGATGGTCTTTCAGTATACCCCTTAAGGTGATGAAGTGCTGTATTATTATGCCAGCAATGTTTGGCAATGTGCCCAACTTTAGAACAACAAAAACATCTAGGAATATAAGTAGAGAGAGATTTAGATGTTTGAAAAATTCTTGCTGGAAGTATGCGTCGAGAAGAAATTGACGCATCTTTATAGTTGTGTCGAGTGTAATTCAACGTGTCTGCATAGTTTTGTCGATAATAATTCGATGCAAAGTATCGGTTGAGTCAAATATAATTCGACGCACCCTCATACTTACTTCGAATTGTTGTCGAAGCATATGCTGAACTTCATCGAGTTGCATTCGACGCTTCTTTAAAACTGTGTCGAGTTCTAGTTGACGTATGATTCTTTTTATTAAGTTTTTCCTAATTTTTGTTTGTCTTTTCTAAGGGGTGTTTACCTAGAATCCATATTTGATTAGTAATGTTTACCCTATTGAATATAATGAGTTTATTAGGGTTATTATTTTTTTCTTCACCTAATTCTAAGTTATTATTAGGTTGATTCATGCTAGACCTAAAGAATGCTACAGGATTTTTCCAAGCAGATTTGCTAGGGATTAGTGAGCTAGTGGATGGTAGTGATTCTAGATCATGATGATCAAATCTCTTGGAGTGATTTTATGAGATATCCTTAAGCTTTTGACTCCTTCCATTGAGTGAGTCCTCAAAGGATTTTGCCTTTGTAAGTTCTTTCTCAAAATCAGAATTTTCATTAACTAATGTGTATATTTCTTTTTCTTTCTTACACAATTGACCTCTCAGATCATAATTAACTGAGTACAGATTATCTTTCCTAAGATCTTCTAGTTCTGTTCTGATTTTGTTAAGTTACTTTTGACTATTAATATAATCTTGACAAAATTCTTTGAAACAATCCTTAAAGTCTTCTGAGGAAAAGTCAAAACCATCAAAGATTGTTACCAAATTTTCAGCAGTGGAGTCTTCCAGATCCATTAAGCAGGCTTCTTCAGTTCCACACCCTTCATCACTATCAGATGAGGAGGAGTTTGACTCAGACTCCGAATCACTCCAGGTTTCAGCAATGAAACCTTTTCCTCATATCTTATCCTTCCTTATGGATGATTTCTTCTTGTGCTCCTTCTTCTGCTTGTTGTTTTAGTTCTTTTCTTCTTTAGGACATTCAGTGGCGATCCTGTTTAGGAGTTTTGTCATACCTTGGCTTGCTTGAACTCCTCTCTTTACTTCTGGAGTCCTCTGTCCTTACCCATCTCTTGAATCTTTTAGCCAAGAGATTGAACATCTCTTGATCAGAGGTGTAGGTCTCTTCTTCAATAGTCTTTAGTGCAAGTGTCATTTCTTTAGGAGTTGAGTTTCTCTCCTAAGATTCTGACTCAGCCCTGGTCTTTAGTAGGAGCTCATAGGACTTGAGCTTCCCTAACAGAGCTTTTATTGATATTTCTCTGAGGCATCTAGTGTCTCTGATGGCCCAGTTTCTTGAGTACCATGTGCTTGGGAAGCACATGAGAATCTTGTCATTAATTTTTGTCAGAGAAATTTCTTTGTCAAGCCCTATCAGCTCATTTTTGATAAGGTTGAACTTGTCATACATTTCAGCTATGCTTTCATCAACCTTCTTCTTAAAGTTCTCATATTGGGATATGAGAAGGGACTTCTTGTCCTTTCTTTTATCAGAGCTGCATTCAACCAATCTGGAAAGAGATTCCCAGATTTCCTTGGCAGAGTTGCAATCAGCAACTTTTTGAAATATGTCATCTGACATGGTTGACACCAGGATATTCATGGCATTGGTATCACATGCCTTCACCTTCTTCTCAGCATCAGTCCACTCTGCTCTGGGGACTGCAGTTTGTGTTATTGTCCCACTAGCATCTTTTCTTACTAGGACTGGGGGACCTGTAATAAGGACATTAAAAAAGTCTTCATCAATAGAGTTCATATATAGCTTTATTCTTGCCTTCCAGAGTGTATACTTATTCAGATTACGCACTGGTGGTCTTGTTGATGCATAATCCTTAGAACTCATTTTCATTAAAAAATAGTTTTAACTGATTTATAATAAAGAAATGAGAGGAGGAGATCTTTTGATCAAGGTATTAACCTTTTAATGATCAACCTCCCTCTGATGCCAATTGAAAGTGCACAGTGTGACTCTGAGTATTCTCTAGAGGGTGGGCGAATAGAGTTTAAAATATTTTCTATCCTAATTATGCACACACAATAAAAACTTTTAAGTATTATGCACCCAGTAAAACCAAAGACAGAATAAAGTATAAACAGATTGATGAAAATAAAACACAGATAAACAGAAGAATGGACAACACAGAAAATCACACACAAAGACACAGGAATTTTTATAGAGGTTCCCCAAAATGTGGGTAGTCCTCTCTTCTACCTCTCTGGTAGGATTGCATAACCTGTGCCTGAGTCTTTTGATAAGGAGGCTCTAAGAACCACTGAGGCTTTTGATAAGGAGACTCTTAGAAACACTGAGTCTTTTGATAAGGAGACTCATAGAACCACTGAATCCTTTGGAAGGGGGATTACTAAAACTATTTTATAGCTGAAGGAAAAGTGAGAAGAAAGGAAGAAGAAGAAGAATAGAATTCTGTGTTTCAGAATTCTTCAGAAGCAATTCTGCAGCTCCTATTTTCACTGGATCTGTACATGATGAACCCTTGCCTATGATTGTGTGATGGTTGTAAGGGTTATTTGATTTGATCCTTTTTTGTGAGTACTTCTTGTAAACTGGCTGCTGTAAGATGAAGAAGAAGAAGCAACTGTATGTTTATCTTATGCTGAGAGCTTGTTTTCCTGTCTTAGGGTTTGTGGAAGAAGGATGAAGAAGACACTATTTGACATACAAGAATATTGTAATAACTTTGATTCTCTTCTTCTCTTTTGCCTACTTATGTTGTATGATTGGAATTTGAAATCCTTTCTTCGTTTAGGCTATTCTGAAAAGGAATTCTTTTTGGACATATAATTTTCTTTTCCTCTTTTGTTCCCGACCCGTCCATCTGTTTTGAATACCTTCCAAGAATGATTTTGTTGAGTCCTGGAATACTCCATTCTATTCTTGGCAATAAACGAGCCGTTGGAGAACTGTCTTTAGCCTTGCGGTCCTTCTGAAAAGGACAGCAAAAAAAAGCTTCCTTTTCTGATTGTATTCGACGTTGCGCCAACTTCATCATTCTTCATGTCGACGCACCTCTGAGTTCTTATAGGAGTAGCTTCAAATTCCTTCTTAGCTCTGACTGAACTCAAATGTCGACGTTACATCGATTCCTTATCGGCGTATCCATCGAGTTGAAGACTTGGACTTGAACTTTGACTTCTGTGTCAAATTCAAGTCAAAGTTACGTCGACTTCTTGGATGGCTTCGACAAGCTCTACCTTCTGCGTTGAGTTATTTTCGACGTTGCGACGACTTGACTTATACTTTGATAGGCTGAATAAGTTGCTTGGACATCTAGTCAGAGTTGCGTCGACATCAAGTCAAGGTTGCGTCGACTTTCATTTGACGCAAGTCTTAACTTAACTTATTTTTTGATTGTCTTGACTTGGCCTTGACACTCTAAGGTGAGTGTGACATCCTAAGAAATCTAATTACCAGTTTACCCATACTATACAATGAGGGTAATATAACCTAATTGATGAAATCACTTTAAATAATTTGTTAGATAAATCACAAGGGTTTTTCCCAACGGTCGTTCAAGATGATGTTGTCGTGTAGGTGTTGTATCATCGTGTACATCACGACGATATCATCGAGTGTGGGTTGAATGTCGTCGGGTGGCTTGCTGATAGCAATTTTTTTTTGTTTTTCCATTTTTTCTTATCCTGTCATCAGGATGTCCTAATATCATGTCTGGCATGATGTCAGAAGGCTCTTTATATATTCTTATATAAGACTAATGCCTATTTATGATATTTTGGGCGGTGAGTGTTAGTGGAAAGAGCCGTCGCCATTGTGCCTGTAGGTGAATAATTTCATCCGGTGGCTCTATTATAGTCTGATGGTTTGTGTTGTAAAGAGAGCCACCGCCTCAGTACTGATTTATGTCGGGTGTTAATGATGCACTCTTTTTGAGCTGATCAGTCTCTTTTATTTATTATTATTATTATTGTTTTTCTTTGCCAAATATATGGCTATGAGATAGATTTTTTCTCGCTCGGTGTAAGGTTTCTCCTTATTGTCATTCTTGATCAAATATGTATGTTGTGTATATGTTTCTTTTTGTTTTAGCTTCCTCCTGCGCATCCTCTTGTTGAGGCATTCTTTTCTTTTGAATGCCTCTGGCTTGGAGCAGTAGCTGTTAGATAGCTTGGGCTGGTGACTCTAGGTTGTGGTTGTTGCAGCATGTGAGGTAGCTGTCGTGATGTCTCAGCTAGACTTGTATTTTGTTTCAATGGGTTTGTGTCAGTTTGTTGACGTCCATTAGCTTGTGTTAGACTACTTGCTATTTTTTCTGCTGATATTTGCTTGTCATTTATATGCTTGCTCTCTGGGAATGTTTTATGATAGGATGCATGTTTGATATTTTAAATATAAAAGCTGCATTCTAGCTTAGACTCATAACATCTCTTTCAATTGAATGTCATTCTATTTTAAGGCTTATAAAACTCCTTTCTTTACTTATACTAAATTTAGAAACTCGCATATCATAAGAAAGCATTGTTGGGTCCTCATGCTCATGTAGGATGAAAAGAAGTGAATTAAGTATTTTTCCGCTGCATATATATTTTCTTACTGGTGGACTAGTTGATCCACTAAAATCGAGGGACACGGTTTCTTAAGCTCTAAATTTAAATTAAGTTTTCAAAAATAAAACATATGTTTTCTACAAAAATAAGTGAAGGTTTGGTTCTGCCTGAATGTCTGCAGTTGTCCCCTACACGGCGTGGCATCACGGCACGTAGTTTCTCTTACTCTGATATTATGCAAATATTGAGAAATTGCAGGTTGTGGCAGTTGGTATCAGAGCTAGGTTGGTTCAGTTGGTTGTTGGATGGGTTAGTCGAACAGCCATCTATTTTAGAATCTTGTATCATTGCATACACACACCGAAGTGTCATCCGTATATCTTGGCTGAACATGGACACTACACTCATAAGCATGACAGAAGTATACAAGGCATATTATGTAGTATGGGATGCATAATATGTATTTGTATATGGATTCTTATAGGCATAACAACATGTGACTGTTATGTAGTATGGGATGTATAACATTAATCACATGGATGCTCATTAGATTTTGTTTTTCATTACATGCGATATTATGTAATATGAGATGCATAATATCTCATGTATACGCCGCTCATGGCATGCATTAAGGCTTTTATTAGAATGTATAGCACAACATGCATTGCATAACATAACAGTAGCACATGTGCCAAGTTAAGATCTACATGATGACATTTGTACAATCATGATTTAAAATGAAGATCAAAGCATCCATGCATTCATATAATACGCACAAGAGTCAAGGGTGTTGGAGCCTATGTTCCACATCTTTTGGTTTGAGAATAGCAAATACCGTGTTGTATTTGATATTGTATTTTGTGTGTTTATAGTGTGTAGGTTGTACAGGAACTATAGCTACACATCCCTATGAGTAGTATGCTGAATGGGGACAATTCTCTGGAAGGAGAGTTAACGCCCAATGTTAGAGTTAACGCCCTGCGTTAACTTATCATTGATAAGGGATGTTATCGAGAAGGGAATGACATCGAGAAGAACTATCGTCGAGTGCCAAGTGACAACGCCAGCGTTGGAGATAATGCACACATTGAGTCCATGATCTATGTTGTTAATGGAACGTTCACCTAGAGGGGGGGGGGGGGGGGTGTTAGGTGATCTTGATTCTTTTCGAAATATTAGCGCGAGTTACGAATGTTCAAGCGTAGCACAAAATTATCGCACAAATAAATCACAGTAGACGACACAAGATCTATAGAGGTTCCTCAAGACCGTGTGTCTTGAGTAGTCCTCTATCCTTCTGCGCCTACCTAGCAGTGTGCTAGGATCGGCAAACTCCACCAAAACTTCAGGCCAGCAAGCCTTACAACACGGACCCGCAAGTCCTACAGCCTAAGCCCGCAAGCCCCTATTGCACCCGAGCCCGCAAGCTCGACACTCAAGCCCTCAAGCCCTACACAACACAGACCCGCAAGTCCTGTCCCTACAACCTAGGCCCGCAAGCCCTTACTGCACCCAAGCCCTCAAGCTCGACGATATCGGACCCGCAAGTCCACTACCCTGGCCCTCAAGCCTCACAGCTCTCCAGCCCTCAAGCTAGACGGTGTCGGACCCGCAAGTCTACTTCCCTTGCCCTCAAGCCTCACAGCTCTCCAGCCCTCAAGCTAGATGATGCATAAAAATGCGTCGCAGTTATAAAAATACTTGACGTGCAAAATTATAACTACAAACGATAACGGCAAGTGTACCGTATCGAGTGAAGTATAGGATCTCGCAAGATCAAGGTCGTATTAGACTCGGGTCATGTTAAGTACTTCTACTTTGAGTGAATGTTTATTATCTTATCAAATATAAATTTGGAGTTGGGGTTGCGAATAGTAAAGATTAGAAATACAAAAGAAATTAATTTGATGAATTAAAAGTTAGCACCCGATCTTTGAATCACCTCGGAAATAAAGAATATTGAAATGAGAATAAAATGCAATTCTCTTGTTGAAGAGGCTTTGACCGTAGAGGTTCCCAAAGTATGAACACTCCTCTTTCGAGGTTTATGTTCAACTAAGCTTAGGTGTATCGACCGAACATTCGTTCTCAAATCGCATCGCCTAAAACTTGCCTTAGGTTGTGAAAATCACTATTGGATTTTACTCCAATCCGGAAGAATTATGTCGTCCTCTCTCGAGGGTTGCGTTTACTCCTTTTACCAATGAGCGATCAATTCGTCTTACGAGCCTCTCAGCTAACTAAAGAACGAAAACAATATGAATACTATATATTAATGATATAGCCTCATAATAATTTTTTAGATCAAAGATAAATCGTAGGCGTTCAAAAATTAGAGAAAAGTAATTTCATAAGATATAACAATATTACCTCATCCTCGGATCATCGCGATCGAGCACCAAAGAAACTAGCCGCTCATGGAGATAGAGAAATTATTATTATAGAAAGGTGACATGACGAAAAAGGATGAACAAAGAAAACAACAACAAACTTTTAAAAATAAAATATTAATATTAGTAAAATATATGTGAAACTTTATTCCTAGTGACAATGAAATCACAAGAAATAAAAATACAAGCTTTCATTTTTAAGATAATTCTAATTTGAAAGAAGGAAGACGTACAAAATTACAAGAGATCGACTAAAACGTCGACCGAAATTAACAACTTTACGAAATGAAATACTTCGCGGACTAAAATTCTGGACTGAATTCCTCTCTGAAAAAATAAATAATTTATTCTAATCTCTCTAATGAATCCGTACTCTGCTCCTCCCCTCCTCCTTATATAGCTCTGAAATTATACGGCGCCATATCAGCGGGACCAGCTAGAGGTAAATCTCAGGGCTGGAGGCAGGGCTTGGGCGGAGGAGGTGCTGTTGCTGACGTGGAGAAGGCTGGTGGAGGCTCACATGGAGGAGTTACGCACATGGAGGAGCTCGGGCTGGAATGTTGACGTGGAGAGAGAAGCTTGGGGGGAGGAGGCGCGCATGGAGCAGCTGGATCGATGACGTGGAGGCGCGCATGCGGAGGAGGCTCGGGCAGAGATTTGAGGTGGTGGTGGTCGGAGCATGGTGGAGGACCGGCGGCTATCTTCTAATATATATATATATATAAACGTATATATATAATAAATAAACATATATATATATATATATATATATATAATCATATATATATATATAAACGTATATATATATATAATTATATATATATAAATAAACATATACACATATATATAAACGTACACATATGTATATATATATGTAGATATATATGACATCTTGCGCGAGTTGGCGAAGATGGCGCGGCGAAGCGGATGTTAAGACGACATGAAATTGGACGAATGTGGCTCGAACGAGCGCGACCAACGCAACAACTTCAGTGAATACTTCATTTTTCAACACCATGAGCGCGGTCGCGACATTAATCCTACAAAAATATATAAAACATAAATTAGTGAGATAAAATTAAAATATATGGGTTATTAACTAAAATAGAAATAAAATTTATAAATTTATATTAAAATTATACAAAATTATATAATTAAAAAAAAGTATAAATCATACTCATCAAACACCCCCATACTTGAGCTTTTGCTCGTCCCGAGCAAAACCATAAGAGGTATTCATAAGGCATTAATATCATTTAGAATTCAACTAAAAATTTATTTACATCAAAAGAAAGTTAAGAGTTAGAATTCGAGGATTTTCGGCTTAAGTCCTAAATTATGAGATTAAATAAAAAGAGAAGAAATGATTAGCTAAGAATTCTCAAATAAATTTACTAGCACACAAAATTGAGTAATTTTGCAAACAATACTTTAGATAAAAATTATTAAAACCTACACTTGAAGAAACTTGAAGAAAAGTAAGAACTACTACTTATGCTCTCCAAATATTTTAATTTAAAACTAAAATGCAATTATATTGGCTAGGGGTTTTTTGGGGGTTTTATGAAGAGAGCTTTGATTGGAGGTGATGAATTTTATCCTCTCACCTCCTTCTCTTTTATTTTCTTTTTGGATTTGAATATATTTAGGAAATCATGAATTTTATCCTCTAATTTCCATGACATATATTCTTTTCATAATTTTTTTTTCATAATAAGGGTGCATGCGTTTAGGGAATAATGAATTTTATCCTCATTATTATTTTTGTTTATTTTTTCTATTTTTTCAATTTTTTTGTGTTTTTATTTAAGGGAAAAGTAAAAGAGACACTCCCCCATACTTAAAGATAAACATTGTCCCCAATTTTTATAAAGCACGGGGAAGGAGGAAAACAAAATAAAAAAGTTCATTAGAAAAAAAATTAAAGCAAAAAGAAAGATAAGCATGGGGTGCCTCCCAAGAGCGCTTTGTTTTTCCCGTCTTTAAGCTAGACGGTTAGTGTTAGCTAAAAAGGAAACTAAAATTTAAGGTGCACGGGCAACTCCCTGAATATGCGTTGTGGAAACTTGGATGTGATCCGTTGCCCGGCGACTCCTCCACTTGCTATTTGATTCTCCTTGTTGCTTTTAGGTTGAGAGTGTAAATTCGAATCACCTATCCATACCTGAGGTGATTTGAATTTTTGTAGATGAGTGGCAAATGGGTCCACGATGACGTTTAGTTGCGACGACTCATCCTCTACATGAAAATCATTAGGAATTGAAGAATCAAAAGCAAAGGGGTCAGAAACAATTTCACAAGGAGGAGTCACTTGTGAAAGAAAAAGATTAAAATCCGATTGTTCGTTTAAAATAAAGGTTTTCTCCCCTAAAATAATCGTTATGCCAAGACGCGTAGAATCATCATTTTCATTTATTTCATTTTCAAAACTAGGTGGCGTTAGCAAATTATCATGAAAATGCGAAAAATTTTGACTTAACGAATTTTCTAAAATCTGGGAGGGAGGAGAAATTAGGGAATCAAAATTTTTAGGAGATGAAATTTCTTCATCGCCGCGAAGACAATCTGGGTGGCCTGCCCACCATGAATAATCCACGTCGGTGAGTGAAAAAGAATCACCAGCGTTATCTGGATTATAAAAAGTATTTTTCTTATAATAATTATTTTCCTCATGAAAATTATTAGAATAAAAATCATGAAAATTATTTTCATAAGATTCATGAGAATTACCTTTATTAAAATTAAAAATATTTTCATAAGAAAATTTTTGAGAATTTAAATTATAGCTAGAATTCTCATAAGAGTTAGAAAAATTATTTTCATAAGAATCATAGAAATTATTTTGAGAAAAATTATTTCCATAATTAGAATAAAAATTATTTTCACTATTAAAATTTTGAGAATTTTGAAAATTAGAATTATTAGCGTTAGGAAAATTATTCTCGTAGAAATTTGAAAAATTGTTTTCACAAAAATTACTTTCATAGGAAAAATTATTTTGATAATTGTTATGAAAACTATTTTCTTTATTAAAATTTTGAGAATTTTGCGAAGAATGTTCCCTAATAACATTATTTATCCTAACCGTGGCTTCTAAATCATTGATTTTATCTTGAAGCGCGTTAATAGAAGCAGAAAGTTCTAAGACATTATTAGCATTCTCAAGCGCGGCGGATAGCCAAAATATATTTTTTTGATAAACAAATGGATTTTAAATGAATGGAATTGAAATAAAAATAAGAAAATATTTTTCCTTTCTTTTCTTTTAAAAGCGGATTAATATTAGTCTTGCACTTCTCGAGGACTACCCGGTGAAGGGTTCGCAGCGGTACTAGGAGATGTGATGGGATGAAAGCCCAAATCTCCCTTTCCAAGAATTTAGGTTGTGCTTTTAATTGAAATTTATTTTTATATTTTAATAAATAAAAAAATGATAAAATTAATAAAATTCACTCTTTTCAAAATATCAACAAATGTCCCCGGCAACGGCGCCAAAAACTTGATGCATAAATATGCGTCGCAGTTATAAAAATACTTGACGTGCAAAATTATAACTACAAACGATAACGGCAAGTGTACCGTATCGAGTGAAGTATAGGATCTCGCAAGATCTAGGTCGTATTAGACTCGGGTCATGTTAAGTACTTCTACTTCGAGTAAATGTTTATTATCTTATCAAATATAAATTTGGAGTTGGGGTTGCGAATAGTAAAGATTAGAAATACTAAAGAAATTAATTTGATGATTTAAAAGTTAGCACCCGATCTTTGAATCACCTCGGAAATAAAGAATATTGAAATGAGAATAAAATGCAATTCTCTTCTGGAAGAGGCTTTGACCGTGGAGGTTCCCAAAGCATGAACACTCCTCTTTCGAGGTTTAGGTTCAACTAAGCTTAGGTGTATCGACCGAACTTTCGTTCTCAAATCGCATCGCCTAAGACTTGCCTTAGGTTGTGAACCTCACTATTGGATTTTACTCCAATCCGGAAGAGTTACGTCGTCCTCTCTCGAGGGTTGCGTTCTACTCCTTTTACCAATGAGCGATCAATTCATCTTACGAGCCTCTCGGCTAACTAAAGAACGAAAACAATATGAATACTATATATTAATGATATAGCCTCATAATAATTTTTTAGATCAAAGATAAACCGTAGGCGTTCAACAATTAGAGAAAAGTAATTTCATAAGATATAACAATATTATCTCATCCTCGGATCATCGCGATCGAGCACCAAGGAAATTAGCCGCTCATGGAGATAGAGAAATTATTATTATAGAAAGGTGACATGACGAAAAAGGATGAACAGAGAAAACAACAACAAACTTTTAAAAATAAAATATTAATATTAGTAAAATATAGGTGAAACTTTATTCCTAGTGAGAAAGAAATCACAAGAAATAAAAATACAAGCTTTCATTTTTAAGATAATTCTAATTTGAAAGAAGGAAGACGTACAAAATTACAAGAGATCGACTAAAACGTCGACCGAAATTAACAACTTTACAAAACGAAATACTTCGCGGACTAAAATTCTGGACTGAATTCCTCTCCGAAAAAATAAATAATTTATTCTAATCTCTCTAATGAATCTGTACTCTGCTCCTCCCCTCCTCCTTATATAGCTCTGAAATTATACGGCGCCATATCAGCGGGACCAGCTGGAGGTAAATCTCAGGGCTAGAGGCAGGGCTTGGGCGGAGGAGGTGCTGTTGCTGACGTGGAGAAGGCTGGTGGAGGCTCACATGGAGGAGTTACGCACATGGAGGAGCTCGGGCTGTAATGTTGACGTGGAGAGAGAAGCTTGGGCGGAGGAGGCGCGCATAGAGCAGCTGGATCGATGACGTGGAGGCGCGCATGCGGAGGAGGCTCGGGCAGAGCTTTGAGGTGGTGGTGGCCGGTACATGGTGGAGGACCGGCGGCTATCTTCTAATATATATATATACAAACATATATAAATATATAATAAATAAACATATATATATATATATATATATATAATCATATATATATATAAACGTATATATATATAATCATATATATATAAATAAACATATATACATATATATAAACATACACATATGTATATATATATATATGTAGATATGTATGACAGCTTGCGCGAGTTGGCGAAGATGTCGCGAAGCGGATGTTAAGACGACATGAAATTGGACGAGTGCGGCTCGAACGAGCGCGACCAACGCGGCAACTTCAGTGAATACTTCATTTTTCAACACCATGAGCGCGGTCGCGACATTAATCCTACAAAAATATATAAAACATAAATTAGTGAGATAAAATTAAAATATATGAGTTATTAAATAAAATAGAAATAAAATTTATAAATTTATAGTAAAATTATACAAAATTATATAATTAAAAAAAGTATAAATCATACTCATCACTAGACACTTAGGCCCTCAATCTTTACTACAAATTACAGTGATGAGCGCTATTTCTTCTGCCTGATGACGATTGACAACTTAAGGTTGAAGAAGATGTTTCTGATTCAGATCTTGAAAGCGCAGTTCTTCTTCAATCTCTTCTCTTAGCCTGATGAGGAACGGCTTCTTATCAGTCGATTAAACGACTGATTCTTGCGAGAACAATTTGAGAATCCTTGTTTTTCTCTTACTCACTTTACGCTGTTGTTACTATTCTTTTTTTTATGCGTAAATTCTTTTTGATTGATCGCTTTCTTTAGGACAACCTCTTATCTCTTTTATAAGATAGCGAGGATCCCAACGGCCTTCTGAAAAAGTTCCTTAAGTGTCAGACGCCCCATTCCTTAAGAGCATGCCCTGATTGGACAATCAGGCGACGACATTAATTGCTGACAGCGCGTCCGCAATATTTGAATTCCGTCTCGACGATATTTCCAGCTTTATGTCGATACTGACAACGTCTCGACGATATGGATATTATCTTGACGACATGACTTTGTCGATGCCTTAGACCTTGGTGGATCTTCAAGTCTTCTAGCTTCTGCCTCTAACTTTGATATCTCGATGATACGATATATTCTGGCGTTTCTGCATATACAACGATATGTCATCTCTGACTGTGTCGTCGTGATCTTCTTTCTTGCAGACTGTCGTCGTAATCACTTTGTGCTTTCGACGACATGAGCGATATCATGTCTACAGACTATGCTTCAGCCACTGGTTGTCTTCAGCAGTCCTTCTTCAGTCTTCTCGACGTCTTGCCTTCCTTACGATGATGTCCAACGCCATCAGTCACACTTAGCTTTTTCAGCGACAAGGCTTCTTTGAAGATGTCGACGATACTGCATCTTCTCAACGATAAGGCTACTTTAATGATGTCGACGATACTGCATCTTGTCGGCAACATTCCTTCCTTTGATATCTTCAAGTCTTCTCTGCGTTCGACAAACCTTCATTCTGCGTTCGACAAACTGCATTCTGCGTTCGACAAACTTCATTCTTTTGTCCCGTCTCTGCGTTCGACGAACTTCATTCTTCGTTCGACGAACTCCATTCTTAGTTCGACGAACTCGCCAAGTCTCAGCGTTTTCTTCTGCTCCGTCTCTGCGTTCGACGAACAGCATTCTGCTTTCAACGAAGTCCATTTTGCATTCGACGAACTTCATTCTTCGTTCGATGAACTCGCCAAGTCTCAGCGTTTGCTTTGCTCATCATCTCAACGATGAGCATACTTTGTCGACGATATTCCTTTAATTTCCTGAGATTATGAACTAGAGAAGTGATCAAATACAAAGTGAAGTAGTCTTGACTTGGTGACTTATTCAAATCAGGAATCATGTGGGCAAGATTCCCAACAATCTCCCCCTATTTGAAGAAGTCAGAACCTCAATTCAAGGCTACTTTTACTTGACAAAAAAATGTTATAATCTTAAATGGAAGGCATGAGCATTTAAGATTTTACTTATCTTGTGCTGAACTTATGAGTACATCAAACTTGTAGCTCCCCCTTGATTTGATGCCTCTTCTTTTGTGGCTCCCCCTACTTCTTTGCTCCCCCCATATTTGAGGTCTTCTTGAGCATCTTGTCTTGAACATATTGATGCCATTTCTCCACCTTTCTGACTTCTTTCCTGCAACCCTCCTTTAGGTGGACAATAGTTCAAGCTCCCCCTTGCTCAGTCATAGTTCATCCAAATCCTGAGAGATTTTCTAACCAATCATCTAGAAAGGGATTATTGAGGAATAAGTTAAGGATTACTCTAAGTTCAACATTCCCAATTGGAATTTGAAGAAGTTAAACTTAGCTTCATCTAGGGGCTTTGTAAATATATCTGCCACTTGTTTGTCTGTAGGGACAAACTCAAGGGTGATATCTTCATTTTCCACATGCTCCCTGACGAAGTGATACCTTATCTCAATATGCTTAGTCCTGCTGTGAGAGACAGGGTTCTTAGCAATTAAGATTGCACTTGAAGAGTCACAAAACAGGGGTGTTTTGGTCATCTTTAGATTGTAGTCTTCAAGTTGATGTTGAATCTATAGCAGCTGGGCACAGCAGCTCCCAGCAGAAATATACTCTGATTCTGCTGTTGAGATTGCCACACTGGTCTGCTTCTTACTGCTCCAAGAGATCAGTCTTCCACCAAGGAATTGACATGTCCCTGAGGTGATCTTCCTATCTTCCTTGCATCCTGCATAATCTGCATCTGAGTACCCAGTCAGTTCACATCCATTGTTCCTAGGGTACCATTGGCCAAGATTGGATGTACCCTTTAGGCATCTTAAGATTCTCTTGACAGAGACATGATGAGATTCCATAGGATTCACCTGATATCTAGCACAGACACATGTAGCAAACATTATGTTAGGCCTACTTCCAGTTAGATAAAGCAAAGATCCAATCATGCATCTGTACTTGGTTTCATCAAAGGGTATGCCCTTCTCATCCTTGTCCAGAGACACATTAGTTCCCATTGGTGTCTTCATTGAAGAAGCACTCTCCAATCCAAATTTCTTGACTAGGTCCCTAATGAATTTGGTCTGGGAGATGAAAATACCATCTTCAGATTGTTTCACTTGGAGACCTAGGAAGTATTTGAGCTCACCCATACTGCTCATCTCAAACTTTCCCTGCATCAAGTTGGCAAATTTTTTGCAGAGATTGTTATCTGTAGAGCCAAAGATGATGTCATCCACATAGATCTACACTAGCAAGATCTTGCCCTTTACTTCCCTTAGGAACAATGTCTTATCAATCATTCCCCTTGAGAATTTGTTCTCAATTAGAAAGCTTGACAGAGTCTCATACCAGGCCCTAGGTGCCTGTTTTAAGCCATAAAGTGCTTTTCAAAGAATGTAAACATAATCAGGGTGAGTAGAGTCTACAAAACCTGAGGGCTGCTCTACATATACCTGCTCTTTGAGGTCACCATTTAGGAAGACTGACTTCACATCCATCTGGTAGACCTTGAAACCTTGGTAGGCTGCATAGGCCAGAAACAGTCTTATTGCTTCCAGTCTGGCTACTGGAGCAAATGTCTGATCAAAATCTATCCCTTCCTCTTGTCTGAAGCCTTTTGCTACTAGCCTTGCTTTATTCTTAGTGAAGATTCCATTTTCATCCAATTTGTTTCTATAGACCCATTTAGTTCCTGTGATGTTCTGTCCTTGGGGTCTTGGAACCAGTTTCCAAACTTTGCATCTCTTAAATGGGTTCAGCTCCTCCTGCATTGTTGCAATCCAAAATGGATCCTTATTTTCTTCCTTAAATTTCTTGGGTTCAATTTAAGAGAGAAAACTCAGGAATAATGCTTCATTTGCAGCTCTACTTCTTGTCAGCACACCTTGGTTGACAGCTCCAATAATTTACTCCTAAGGATGATCTCTTACTTGTCTCAGAGTGGATGGCAGTATTCTAGGGATTTCATCAGTTGCAGGTCTTTTAGGTTGCACTTCTTCTGCTATTTCTGTGTCTTCCACATCATATGTTTCAAGCTCAACATCTATTGATTGATCTTTACTTTTAGCTGAGGTACCAGTATTGTCTTCAATGGATAATTTCTCTATTCTGTTGGAACAACCCTATTTCTGATTTGGGCTAGGATCACTATATGTTAACTAAGGACAAGTTGACCCCAATGTATAGTTTATGGGTCAAGAGTTTTGGCTGTTAGAACTAGAAATTTCATTCAGTTTCTGCGTTTGACGAATGGCTAGCTGCGTTCGACGAATGGCTCTCTGCGTTCGACAAACGACAAGCTTTCTGCATTCGACGAAAAGACTTTTTTCTCAGCGGCCGACGAACCCGTCTCAGCGGTCGAAGAATTTGTCTAAGTGCAGCGCTCGACACTTTTACTCCAGCTCAGCACTCGACACTCAGCGCTCGACGCTTTTACTCCAGCTCAGCGCTTGACGATTTTATCCAGGCTCAGCGGTCGACGAATCCTTCCGTTCGACGTACTCCAGTCTGCGTTCGACAAATTTTGTTCAGATCAAAGATTTCCTATTTAAGCTCAGAAATTTTAGAAGAATTATATTCCTTTCATTCTCTGATCTCAGATCGACGAAAGCAACGGCTCTTTCCATCAAATCAAGTAAGGAGAATATATTTCCTTTATTATTTAAGTTATAGCCATTGACATTTCCTCGAAAAAGGACATATTCATGGAAAAGGAAAGAAAATACGGCGTGATAGTTGCAGTTCCCAAAAATATGCTTTCAAAATAATATATTCCTTAATATATGAGGAATGCGCATTTAATTTCTGTCAGTGATTTCAAAAGAAAGAAGGAAGAAGATATTATAGAATATTCCTACAGCTGTTGTTACACGACAATTAGTACAGAACTCATTAATACAGCAGTACAGAAAAAGGAAAGAAGAGGCTGTCGAGTGAAAAAAATATAGAAGAAAAGAAATTAAAATAACTTCTTCTTCCTCCTCATATTATTCAGAGAACACAACTTCATCGTCTTCCTCCTCCAGCAGCAAACATTTTTCTGTGAACAGCTATACCATCTCTCAGATTTCCTACTGTAAAATAAAAATTGAGAAAGGAGAAAGCTTCAGGAAGAGAAGAGAAAGAAGAACAAAAAGAACATCAACTTCTTCTTCCTCAACAACAACATTTTCATTTCAATAGAGAACTTCAATTCTTCTCTCAGTCTTTTGCTGCAAGTCCAGATCTTTCAAAAGAGCAACAAGAAATCTGAAGAACTCTCTCTTTCAGATTTATCTGCGACAGGAAGATCAATTCTTTCAAAGAAAAGCTCCAGCAAAATCAACTGTCAAACATCTCATATCAGACATAGGAGTTCTTTTCTACATCAACATCCACTAGAGTCTTCTCTATACATCTTGACAGAGAAGAACATCTCAACCTCTCTTTATCCCATTCTGTACAGGGTTAAAACTCCCTTCAAAAGTTTTCCTCTTGGTGGCAAGACACCTTATCAAAAAATCCTGCTTGGTTTTTGGGCACCTTGTCAAAAGCTCATTGGTGTGAGGGCACATGATAAAAAATCCTAGTGGATTCCTTCCAAGGGTGGTAGAAGAGTAGACTTACCCAAGTTTAGTGGGGAACTACTATAGCTCCTTATGTCTTTTGTGTTTGATTTCTTTTTTGTGTTGTGCTGTGTTGATTTTCATTACTCATTTTAATTCAGTTTTTATTACTCACTCTTTATACACACATATATATATATATATCACTATTTTTAATTCCGCAAATAAAACTAAGGGAAAAAGTTTTAAACTTTATTCACCCCCCCCCCCCTCTAGAGTTAATTTAAGATCTAACCTCCACTTTCAATTGGTATCAGAGGAAGTTGATTCTTTATAGGCTAACAACTGAATCACAAAGATCAATTAGATCTTAAATTATTTTAGAGTTTTTATTTTATTTATTTTCTGTTAAAAACTCATGGCACAAAACAAAGAGTATTCTAGCATAAGACCTCCTATGTGCAATCTCAGTAAGTTTGCAATGTGGAAAGCAAGGATTAGGCTTTATATGAACTCAATTGATGAAGAAATTTTTAATGTTATTTTGATAGGGCCTCCAACACCTACAGCAGCAGCAAATACTGAAACCACAACTGCCAACAATGCTGTCCCACCTCCTGAATGGACAGAAGCACAGAAAAAACAAAGGAGTGCTGATGCAAAAGCCATGAACATTCCGGCTCAAACAATGTCTTATGACATATTTCAAAAAGTGGTGGATTGACCTCAGCTAGAGAGATATGGACCTCTCTCAACAATATGGTTGCAGGCTCTGCTGGTGAAAGAAAGGACAGAAGATCTCACTTGATCTCTCTGTATGAGAACTTCAAGAAGGGTGAAGAAGAACCAGTTACAGATATGTACACTAGATTAAGTGTAATCATAAGTGAACTCAGAACACTGGACAAGGAAATCTCATTAACTGAGATCAATGACAAAATCCTAATGTGCTTCCCCAGCACTTGGGACTCTAGGATCTGGCCTATCAAGGAAGCCAGAAGTCTTAATGAGATAACTACTGAGACACTGCTAGGAAAGCTCAAATCTTATAAGTAACTCATCAAGACAAGGGAAGCTGAACAAATGAGCACCTCCTCTTCAACAAAGAAGGACAGGAATATTACTATCAAAGCTACAGAAGAAGAAAGAAAGACTCCTGACAATGAGGAGTTGATGAGTCTGTTTGCCAAAAGATTCTACAAGATGGCAAGAAAAGACTTCAGGAAAAAGTCATCCAGAAGCTATGAAAAGCCATGGTATGACAAAAACAATTCTAAAGAAATTATATGTTTTAATTGCAGGAAATTAACCAGGACATATTGCACCAGACTGTCCAGAAAACTAGAAGAAAGAAAAGAAAAAGGACAAAGAAGAGAAAAGAAACTCTAGCAAGTCTTCCTCTCACAAACACAAAAAGATGGGAAGAGGATTTGTAGCAGAATCTTGGAGTGAAACTAAATCAGATCAGTCATCCAGCTCTTCAGATGATGAAGAAGAAACAAAAGAGAATGATCAGTGCCTGATGGCAATTTATGACACAAGCAGTGAGTCAGGAAATGCATCATCATCCAGTGATGATGAAGATAATAAAGAAGAGAAGAACTTTTGCATGATGACAATCAATGCCTCAGCCAACAATTCTGATGAAGAAGGATCAGAACTAGAAGCAGAAGATGATGCAGATCAGGTAATATCTAACTTTGATTTTACTTCAGTTGAATTCAAAGCTGAATTCAAAGTTCTTTGCTTAGACTTACTAAAATCTGAGAAAGAAATAATCTCACTCAGAAGTAAGCTAGCTGAAATGAAAAATATAAGTGAAGAAAATGTAAATCTTAAGAAAGATTTGGCTGCCTCCAGGGAACATATTGTTCTCATTGAGAGCAAGTTGTCTGAAGCCAAAAAGTTTGAAGAATCCCTTAATGGGAGAGCATCAAACTGATGGACATAACAAGCACAGTAAATGCTAAACTTAATAGCAAACTGGGCTTGGGTGCTTCATCAAGTGAGCCACCTCTAATTAAGAAGAACATACTTTCTACACCTATAAAATTTGTTTCTCCTAAAAGCAAAGAGGCTGTAGAAGCAAATAAAGATATTTCAAACAAGTCTGTTATGAATAAAAGAATTTAGAAGAATTCGTCGAACGGAGCTCGACGAAAAGACTTCAATTTGTCGAACGAAGATCGACGAAAACTGAGAACAGATTTTCAGTATAGTTATTACATGAACGGCGATCGACGAACTTACCCAAATTTGTCGAACAAATACTATACAGAAAATTTCAAGAATTTTAATTCAAAACAAACTAAAAATCCTTTCACTGAATGGATAATACCTCCAAGGAGATATCATCCACAAGGCTATAAGGATCAGCCTGAAATATCCTTTATTTCTGAATATTGTGGTAAGACAAAAGGACCCAAGGTAGTCTGGGTCAAAAACAACTAGTTTATTTTTCTGTCTTTGCAGGTACACAACTATCCAAAGATAAAGGACTATTGGTACTTAGATAGTGGATGCTCAAAGCATATGACAGGAAATAAGGCCAACCTGAGCAATTATAAAGCAATGCTTGGACCCAAAGTTGTCTTTGGAGACTCCAACTGTGGACAGACAAAAGGATATGGACAAGTCAAGATTGGAGCAGTCACCTTCAAAGAAGTATCATATGTCAAAGGTCTGAAGCACAACCTCATCAGTATAAGCCAGTTATGTGATGAAGGTTATCAGGTAACCTTTAACCCTTCCCAATGTCTTATTACCAATAATAAAAACATAAATGTATTATCTGGTATTAGACAAGGAAATATTTATCTAGTCAATTTTGACTCTACAAACTCAGACATCTGTCTATTTAATTCAATAAGTAAGAGAAATGAATTATGGCATAAAAGGCTTGGACACATTAACCTTAGGACTATCTCTAAGCTTTCTAAGGACAATTTTGTCAGAGGACTGCCTTCTGGTTCATACAAGAAGGAAGGACTTAGCAGGGCTTGTCAGTTAGGTAAGCAGACTAGAAGTAGTTTCAAATCTTTACCCAAGAGTGATTCACCTAGGATTCTGTATTTGTTGCATTTAGATCTTTTTGGACCTACTGCTATACAGAGCTTAGGAGGGAAGCATTATTGTCTAGTTATTGTAGATGACTTCTCAAGATTTACTTGGGTGTTCTTTCTTAGGAACAAGTCTGACACCTTCAAAGTTCTAACAGACCGTCTCAGGTCCATCGAGACTGAGTACTCTACTATAGTTGCATTGATCAGAAGTGATCATGTCACTGAGTTTGAGTCTCTTCTGATGAGAGAATTCGTTGGAAAATAGGGGATTAGGCAGTGTTTCTCTGCTCCCAGAATCCCTCAACAAAATGGGGTAGCTGAAAGGAAAAATAGAACACTAATTGAATCAGCAACTTCATTGCTTGCTGATGCTCATTTGCCACTCTCTTTTTGGGCGGAGACAGTGAACACAACAAATTATGTGTTGAATAGAAGCCTGATACATAAACTTAAGGGTAAAACTCCCTATGAACTACTCAAGAATAAAAAGCCTAAGGTTAGCTATTTAAAGATTTTTGGTTGTAAATGCTATGTGCATAACAATGATAAGAAATATCTAAGGAAGTTTGAAGCTAAGGCAGCTGAAGGCATATTCCTTGGATACTCTCTATCTAGTAAAGCATATAGAGTCTACAACAAATCTACTCTTAAGATAGAGGAGTCCATGCATGTTTCTTTTGATGAAACTAACCTGTTAAATGAGGAGAGGAATACCACCACTACCATAAATACTTTGTAGGTATCATATCTATGTGAAGATCTAAGTGAGCATCTAGATCAATTAGCTCTACATAAAGAAGGATTTCTGGATCCTGTACTGCAGAATTCTGAAGAAAATGAAGAAGAAAATCACCTAGATTTTGATGACAGTTTAAATCAGATAACAACAGATCATCTTCAACAGGATATAACAGCTGAACAAATTCCCCAAGTGGAAACTATTGCTGAACCAGCTCCAACTGTTGACCACATCACAGTTAGAGATCACCCAATATCTCAACTAATTGGTGATATTTCAGCAGGTGTGCAAACAAGGAATCAAACAAATCAGAATATGATGCATACTTGTTTTCTCTCTCAGATTGAACCTCAATCCCTACAAGATGCAGAACAAGATCCAAACTGGATCATTGCTATGCAAGAGGAACTCAATCAGTTTGAGACAAACAAAGTTTGGGAATTGGTTCCTAGACCAAAGAATTATCCAGTTATTAGAACTAAGTGGGTCTACAGGAATAAGCTAGATACAGATGGTAACATTGTGAGAAACAAAGCTAGACTAGTAGCTCAAGGATACTCTCAAGAAGAAGGAATAGACTATGATCAGACTTTTGCACCAGTTGCAAGACTTGAAGCAATCAGAATTTTTCTTGCATTTCCTGCATATAAGAAGTTCAAGGTATATCAAATGGATGTAAAGAGTGCATTTCTGAATGGAGAAATCAAAGAAGAAGTCTATGTGGAACAACCACCAGGTTTCATCTCTCCAACTCAATCCTCTTTTGTATTTAAGCATAAGAAAGCTCTCTATGGTCTCAAACAAGCTCCCAGAGCATGGCATGAGACATTAGCTAGTTTTCTTTTAGAGAACAATTTCTGTAGAGGCATAGTAGATAAAACCCTATTTTTTAGGATATGAAGATTTACTGTGCTTTTCCCGTCTACTCGGCATCCAACATGAGATTTTAAGATATATAAAGGGTTGTCCTAATCTAGGTCTTTGGTATCCAACAGCATCTGAATTTGAATTAACTGGATTCTCAGATTCAGATTATGCTGGATGCCGAGTAGACGGGAAAAGCACATCAGGAACTTGCCAGTTTCTTGGCGATAGGCTTGTGTCTTGGTTTTGTAAGAAACAGACATTTGTGTCCACATCAATAGCTGAAGCTGAATATATAGCTGCATGCAGTTGCTGCTCACAGATGTTGTGGATACAAAATCAGCTCCTAGACTATGGTGTCAATCTAAATAATTCAATTATATTTTGTGACAATACTAGAGCAATATTTATAGCACAAAATCCAGTTCTCCATAGTAGGACTAAACACATAGAGAATACAACCCTGTTTTTTTTGCTGTTTTAGCATTTGTTTATTTTCAATTTTTTCAAATAGTGTCCTAACCCAAATAGGGGGAGATTGTTGGAACAACCCTATTTCTGATTTGGGCTAGGATCACTATATGTTAACTAAGGACAAGTTAACCCCATTGTATAATTTATGGGTCAAGAGTTTTGGCTGTTAGAACTAGAAATTTCATTCAGTTTTTGCGTTCGACGAATGGCTAGCTGCTTTCGACGAATGGCTCTCTGCGTTCGACAAACGACAAGCTTTCTGCGTTCGACGAACAGACTTTTTTCTCAGTGGTTGATGAACCCGTCTCAGCGGTCAAAGAATTTGTCTAAGTGCAGCGCTCGATGCTTTTACTCCAGCTCAGCGCTCGACGCTCAGCGCTCGACGCTCTTACTCCAGCTCAGTGCTCGACGCTCAGCGCTCGACGATTTTATCCAGGCTCAGCGGTCGACGAATCCTTCTGTTCGACGAACTCCAGTCTGCGTTCGACAAATTTTGTACATATTAAAGATTTCCTATTTAAGCTCAGAAATTTCAGAAGAATTATATTCATTTCATTCTCTGGTCTCAGATCGATGAAAGAAACGGCTCTTTCCATCAAATCAAGTAAAGAGAATATATTTCCTTTATTATTTAAGTTATAGCCGTTGACATTTCCTCGGAAAAGGACATTTTCATGGAAAAGGAAAGAAAATACGACGTGACAGTTGCAGTTCCCAGAAATATGCTTTCAGAATAATATATTCCTTAATATAAGGAATGCGCATTTAATTTTTGTCAGTGATTTCAAAAGAAAGAAGGAAGAAGATATTACATAATATTCTTATAGCTGTTGTTACACGACAATTAGTACAGAACTCATTAATACAGCAGTACAGAAAAAGGAAAGAAGAGGTTGTCGAGTGAAAAAATATAGAAGAAAAGAAATTAAAATAACTTCTTCTTCCTCCTCAGATTATTCAGAGAACACAACTTCATCGTCTTCCTCCTCCAACAGTACACATTTTTCTGAGAACAGCTATACCATCTCTCAGATTTCCTGCTGTAAAATAAAAATCGAGAAAGGAGAAAGCTTGAGGAAGAGAAGAGAAAGAAAAACAAAACGAACATCAACTTCGTCTTCCTGAACAACAACATTTTCATTTCAACTGAGTACTTCAATTCTTCTCTCAGTCTTTTGCTGCAAGTCCAGATCTTTCAAAAGAGCAACAAGAAATCTGAAGAACTCTCTCTTTCAGATTTATCTACTACAGGAAGATCAATTCTTTCAAAGAAAAGCTCCAGCAAAATCAACTGTCAAACATCTCATATCAGACAGAGGAGTTCTTTTCTACATCAACATCCACTAGAGTCTTCTCTATACATCTTGACAGAGAAGAACATCTCAACCTCTCTCTATCCCATTCTGTACAGGGTTAAAACTCAATTCAAAAGTTTTCCTCTTGGTGGCAAGACACCTTATCAAAAAATCCTGCTTGGTTTTTGGGCACCTTGTCAAAAGCTCATTGGTGTGAGGGCACCTGATCCAAAATCCTAGTGGATTCCTACCAAGGGTGGTAGAAGAGTAGACGTACCCAAGTTTAGTGGGGAACTACTATAGCTCCTTATGTCTTCTTTGTTTGATTTCTTTTTTGTGTTGTGCTGTGTTGATTTTCATTACTCATTTTAATTCAGTTTTTATTACTCACTCTTTATACGCAAAAACTTGGTGTTGTAAAACTATGCTTGCAAACGACAATGGCAAGTGTACCGTATCGAATGTAGTATAGGTTGTAAAAACCAAGGTCGTATTAGACTCGGGGCGGTTGAGTAGTCTTACTTCGGAAAATCTCTATTATTTTATTAAATAAAACTTGAGGGTTGGTTTTGCAAAAAGGGAATAAAAATAAGGCTAAAACAACGAGTAAAAAGGCTAGCACTCGATCTTTGAATCACCGCGGAAAATAAACATAACAAAAAATAACTTCTAATTCTCTTAATAAATTACTTGACCGTGGAGGTTCCCGATTTATGAACATACCTCTCTCGAGGATACACTCAACTGAGTTTAGGTTGATCAATCGAACTTTCGTTCTAGAATCAACCACCTTCCACCAGTGCCTTAAGTTCAATGATGGAGGAGTCCAAGTTTGGATAAGGGGATATCCGAAGGTGGCTCGGTAGTGCTATGTAACTGCCGTGAACACCATCTCCTGGATGGCAGAGGCAGAAAAGTGGGATCGAGAGGTGGGGGAGCCAGCAAGGCTAGGTGAATAAGGAGAGGAGAAAAAATAAGAAGAAAGGGAGGCCAAGAAGGAATGGGCGGAAGAGATGATGAAGGTTCGGGAAGGAAGAAGAGAAGAGGAGGTCGAAGCGCCAGCATGCAATGAGGAGAAGGAGAGTGTTTGGGGGGAGCACTCCAGGCTGGAGGCCGTGGATGAGATCATGGAGCTTGAAGTCACCACCCGGGAAGGGGTGGTAGAAAAGGTCAAGGTCAACGGCGAGCTCAGCCTGGAGGAGCAGAAGCAAATCTTGGCCTACGTCCATGGGAATGTGGACGTCTTCACATGGAGTGCCACGAAGATGCCCTGGATCGATGCGGATGTGGCTTGCCATCGCCTCAACCTCGATCCCGGCACTCGCCCCATCCATCAAAAGAGGAGGGCCATAACTGACAAGATGGAAGGGCCCATCCGAGAGGAGGTGGGCAAGGTCCTCAAAGCAGGTTTTGTATCGGAGATCCAGTATCCTGGCTGGGTCTCTAATGTAGTAATGGTAAAGAAGGGAGGAGTTAAGTGGATAATGTGCATTGATTTTTCTTTGCTTAATAAATCATGCCCCAAGGATTGCTACCCCTTGCCTAAAATCGACGCGCTGGTTAATTCAGCCATCAGTTTCTCTGTAATGTCTTTCTAAGATGCTTTTCAGGTTATCATCAGATCCGCATGCACCCCCCCCCCCCCCCCCCCCCCCGACATCAAGGATGTCTCCTTCATCACAGGGGATGGGTGCTATTGCTATAAAATGATGCCCTTCGATCTAAAAAATGCAGAGGCAACATATCAATGGATGATGGATAGGGTCTTCCGAGAACAGAAAGGAAGGAACCTGGAGGTCTTTGTAGATGACCTTGTTGGAACATGGTCTTCCGCATCTCCTAGGTTTGAGAATAACAAATCCTATGTGTATTTGATCTTGTGTGTTCAAGTGCGCAGGTTAACATAGTCCATATGACTCAAGGAGTACTCATGATGACTGCCCCCAAAATTGATGCCAGAATTCGAAGAGGCTCACTAGCGCCGGAGGTAGCACCTAGCGCCGGGCGCTAGTGATGAATAGTGCAATTCCAGGAGCTGATTATAGAAGGCGCTAACGCCAGGCGGTAGCGGATAACGCCAGCGGTAGCGCTGAACACAGAAGGAATAAAAGCAAGGTTGCCGCGGATGGGAGATCCTGCCGCGCAAAATCTTTCCCAATCCGGGCTAGCGCCGGCGGTAGCGCTAGCGCCGACGGTAGTGCTTGGGCTATAAAAAGACCCTCTCTCCTCTTATTTTCGAACACCTATTGCATACACCTCAGAGAGAGAGTGCTAGAATTCCAGAGGTTTGTCTTAGCTGAAATTTGAGGTCCCAGCGAAGCTCTGCCAATTTCTGAAGGAGAATTCCATCACGCCGAATCCAGACGAAGTCCGCTTCGACAAACGCTGATTCTACTGCGGATCTTCGTCTCCAACTTCAGAAGTTCATCTTAAGGGAAGTTTTATTATTTTATTTCTCTTTCTTCATTGTAAACGGTAGTGAAATCGCCTCGTGTTGGCGACTAGGTCTGGGGTAGACTTAGGGCTGAAATTCGCCTCGTGTTGGAGACTAGATCTAGGCTAATTCTAGGGGGTGCTCGAGGCCACATCCGGGGAAGGATTGGCTAGAGCGGCTTAAGGCCGAATACGGGAAGGAGAAGGCTAGGGCCACCGGTTCGTGGGGAAGCGAGTCGGGATAGAGAACGAAAAGAGCTTTTATTATTCGCCTCCGATCTCTAGCGCCATTGAGATCAAGTTTTGTAAAACTTATTTATCATTAATAAAGCTTGTCTCTCTTTATTGTTTTACTTGATTTCTCATTGTATTAATCTTGCAATATTTCAAAGTTTTCTAAATATAATCTTAAGTTTTTGAAAACCCTTATTCACCCCCCCCTCTAAGGGCGCCGACCGATTCAACAAGTGGTATCAGAGGGAGGTTTTATTCCAATCGGCTTAACAATCGGGAATAATGGCGTCTCATGATCTCGCTTCAACTAGTGGGGCAAATTTCTGTGAAGATGAAATATCACATAAACTACCTTTGTTTGAAGGAACAAATTATAAAGGATGGAAAATCTTAATTGAAAAATTTATTAAAACTTTAGACCTCGAAGCATGGAACTTAGCAATTATAAGACCTGTGGATGAATCAAATAAAAAAGAACGTCAGCTAAATGCCAAAGCCAAACACTATCTATTTTGTGCACTATCTAATAAAATTTTCAAATTCATATATTGCTTTTCTAGTGATACAAAATATGGCACTTTCTTAAAGAAATGTATGATCTTCCTCTCGCAGGTGTGGAACAAACACAGGAGGAAAAGAACGTGCAAGCATCCATTATCATTCAAGAAGATCTCTCTCGGAGCAAAGCCATGGAGAATATTGAAATAGAGAAAGAGAACAATACATCAAAAGAAGATGAAAACTCATCTGTGATCGAGGAAGGACTAAAAGATGACAAAGGAACTTCATGCTCATATTTTGCCTCCTCCAAAAGCGCTGTAAGAAAGACTAAATCTTCGTCTTGTGTAATAACCTCTATCTCTAGTTTCAACATATTAAAAATAGCTAAACAAAAGATCAAAAAATTGAAAATTGCTAATAAAAATTTAAGTTTAGAAAATAAGAGGCTAAAGGCTAATGAATCAAATTGTGATGTGTCTTCATCATCTTGTTTTTTACTTGAAAATACAAAATCTTGTTTTGATTGTAATAATATTAAAGAAAAAGTCAAAGAACTTGAAAAAGAAATTATTTGTGTGAAAGAACATAATGAAAAATTATGTTTAGAAAATTCATCGTCGAAGAATGATTGTGCTAAATGTAAAGACTACGAGATTGAAATTAAAGAGATGGACGAAACATTTGATGAATATAGGGATGAATATGAAAAACATATTGAATCAATTGCTACCACTCTTAAAAATAGCACAATCGCTTACAATAAAGCCAGAAACAATTTACAAACTAAGAATGATGAATTAAATGCTAAAATCAACTTGCTCAAGGAAATCATAAAGAAAAACAATTATTCACAAAACCATGATTTATCTAAAAGCAAGTTAAATATAAATTCTCAAAATATTAATAAATCAAACAATGGAAATAAAAGACATCAACAAATTAAAAATGAAATTCCAAAGTACAATTATTATTATCATCAAACTTCTCCCAACATAAAACTTCACAAATTTTCTATGAAAAATGCTTTCTATAATCACTGCAATTATAATCCTAAAGATAAAGATTATCACAATAAAAATTTGACTCATAATAATAATATTAAACCACAGTTTGAATGGAGGCCCAAAACCAAAGATGAAACACAAACACCACAAAAAGGGCCCATTCATTTCCATCTCCCCAAAAGCAAATACGTTGTATTTGGGTACCCAAAGGAACCATCACACCCGGTCCTCTTTGGATACCTAAATCTCTCTTTCATTAGGTACCACCAAATGCATGAAGTAGAATATTTTCAAAAGGGAAATATACAATTTTTTCTACTTCATGATATGCTTTAATGTCTTATTTCTTTGAAATTAGCATGTTATGGTCATCTTGTATAGGAAACATGATCAAAAGTTTTAATGAACCTATAACATTAATCAAAACTCAAAATCTTATTAAGATGACCTACTTATTATTCATATACTCATATTAATCAACAATTAAATTCAAAATCTTCCATATGGTGGTAAAATATTTAATCATAAGATTTCAAAAAAGGTATACCACATAAATTTTTTTTCCTAAATATCACCACTTCATAACATCAAATTATAAATGAAACATTCTAGTCAAACATCCAAAAGATAACAAAATAAATATAATTCAAAGAACAACAACATCCAAGACATAGGTTCAAATTCCTGAATTATTACATAAAAATTGTTCCTCTCACAACTACTCCTCCTCATCTATGTCCTCCACACTAGGACTCGGGGAGCGTCTCCTGCGAATCCTCCGGATCGAGTGGCGGGGCGGATCTGAAACTGGACTCTCCCACTCCCTCCGCTCTGGTGTAGATGGGTTTAACTTTAAAGCTTTCATCATAAACTTCATCATTTTTTTTATCCCTGAGACATCCTTCCTTATCACAGAAACATCCTCCTCCACCCGTGTCATCCGCTCACCCATCTCCTCTCGAAAGGACCCATATGGAGCATCTCGAGCCCCTCGAGAAGATGCTCCTCGCCGGAGTGGTGGTTAAGTTGATGATGAAGGCTCATCCGAGATGAAGGATGTTCGCAAATGCGAGGTACTATAAATAGGAAGATAGCAATCTACTAAAAAGAAACCTAAGTCAATAGTAGGATACAAAACCTGAATAACTCGCTGAATGATGCCACCCAGGGGCAGGTTGTTGAATCTCTGACGGGTTGGTTGCCGCAACTTATAGGAATAACGGATCAAGGAGAGTAACAAATCCGCCACAACAAACCTCTCCTTCTCTAAAATAAAATAGGTAACATAACTCAGTTGCGCTGTGACCTTGGCAGTATCATCTAACTTCAGTAGGATTATATGGCGCAACACATTTTGCACGACCAAGGCATCCACTGTGAGAGTCGAAACGGAAGAGATCAGACTTCTGCACTCCTTGTTATGCAGCGCCATGTTCACTTGAGTCCAATCTCTGTCTGCCCTGAACCTCTCAACAATTTCCAATCTATGTGAATGCTGAGTCAATCCGAACACGATCCTCAACTGTTCATGGGTAATAGTAACCATCTGCCCCTGCACTTGTGACTAGACTCCTCCATTCAGCTCTGTCGTTGAGGGATCTTCCAAGTGCATGTAAAAATCGCGCACCAACTCGGGAACAAGCTCAACACCTCTGCGGCAGCAAATAACTCCATAATGTGGTGATGTCGCGGCAAGTCGAACTCTACGATGTATGGCACTCCCACTACAGCTGCCTCTACGGCCAACTTAGTATTCTTCTTTCCCTTATAACCCGGTGCCATCTGCAACATCACAAAAAATTATTAAAACAAGAAAACAAAATCCTCATCTAAAAACAAAATTTTTATATCTCCTTAAAATTAAAATACGTTCATATCCTAACTTAAAACCAAGAAATCCACATATTCAAAACCAAAAACCTCATCAAAACCACAAACCTTAGAGAAAACCTAACGGTGTAGATCTAGTTCCTAAATCTACCTAAAAAATTCAAATATCTTCATCTCTAACATCACAATCAAGCTTTAAAACAAAAATCATAAGAAAGGATGAAGAAATACCTCAGATCTGCGCGTAGAACGAGTCGTCTTCTAGGGTTTTTCAGGAGGAAATGAAAGATAATGGCGGATCTGAAAAAAGAACTCGGTTTTAACAAAAGCCTCGATAGCGCGAGCGGTAGCTCTAGCGCCGGTGGTATCAGACCATTTTGAGTTTTAAATAAAACAAAATTCCATTAAATACCTGAATTTATTCCCTACTATATGTACTAATTGGTGATGCAAGATTTAGTTTATTTTGACTTGTATTAGGTGTCATAGATCTTTCAAATTAACACAAATTCAAAAATGCAATTTTTGGTGTTTAACCATCAAAAACATCTCCTTAAATTCTGCAATTTTAGAATGGAACTACTATTGGGACACTTAATCAAGTTCCAAAATTAAAATTTCCAAAATCCTTAAAAATCGTTCACTACCTCCCGCGCTAGCGCTACCGCAGGTGCTAGCGTCCATGTTCGATTTTCTGTATTTTTTAAATTTCGAAAAATTTCTAAAAATATATTAATCTATATTTTCTACTTAGTTTTGCATTTCTGTGTTTCTTTATTTTTTGAAAAATCAAATACAAAACTACAAAAACCAAATTACAGAAAATATGTTTTTCTTTTTCGCTTGTGTTGTTTCCTTTGAATAAAGTTCATCTTTATGCTAAAATCAAATATAAAAATTACAAAAATATGCTTTTCTTTGCTAAAATCAAATACAAAAATATAAAACTTTAAAACTATAAAAAAAAACTGTATGATTTTTTGTGAAAAATCAAGCATGATTTAATCTATTATTTAGAAATTCTACAATGTTGCAATTTATCTTTTCAAACTACTTTGGACATTGTCTTTCTTCATGCTTTGATATATCTATTCAAATGTGCATCAATTATAGTTTAAAAGTTGTGTAGGATCAAGCTTAGCATGCCTCTAAGTATGAGAAATGTTTTATGTTTGATAATGATATTTATTCACTCACTTTCTTTTGGCATTGTCTACATATGTATTTAATCTAAGAATACTTGTGTATGTTCTGTATTTGTACAATGAATTAAAATTGCACAAGTGTCTTACCTACACTCCTTTATTTTGCACTCTTAAAAATTAAGATAAGTGGTTGTTGGGAAAATGATTTCTATTAACCCCTGAACATAAGTTGAATATGAATTCCAAGAAAAGAAAATCAAGGTTAAGTAAATATGCGTCGAATAGTATTCGACGCAACGTCGAGATAAAGTCGACGTTTCTATCAGAATGAGTCGAAGTAGCTCCAAGCAGAATTCGACGTATCCTATGTCGACGTAGCTCTGACTTCTAGTCGACGTATCTTGAGAAGTCGACGCACCCTAGTCGACGCACCTTCCTTATTCTCCTCTCGATGCTCTGCCAGGATGAATTCGACGCCTACGTCGAATAGTAATCGACGCACGTCGATTTCTATGATTAATTCAAAAATCGCCAGATCTCTTTCCTTCTTTTATAGATCTGATTTATATGGAATCAATTTATTCTTTATAGCCGTTCTGAATCATTCTTTCCTCTAATAGATTCTTGGCTAAATTGATTAAATCCTTTATGGACATTATTTGAAATCAGATTGAATACTTTCCTTCTATGAATATAACTGTTATGGAAATTTCTCTTTCTTTCTAACACTCTGCCTGCTAATTGATTACTCTCCTATAGTGTTATTTTAATAAATAGAGCTATAAATAACCAAGGAGGTCGCCAGAGAAAAAGAAGAAGTAATCCACCATATACACATTGAAAAAGAGGAAAAGCTCCCAAGTAAAAAGAAAGAGAGTTGAGAAAGATTCCTGCAGCAAGCATCAAGCATTCTTCTTCTTCTGCTTCTAAAGCCATACTGCTGCAAAATTCTGAAAAGCTTATAATCTCCTTCTCACTATAGAAGGGAGATTTAATTCACTACTTCTTGTGCTTCCAATCTTCTTGCTAGAAAGAAGATTCATTCTCGTCTTAAATACTTCTTTTCCTTTTTCTTATTTTCATTCTCACATATTGTAAAAGAGTTTTTAGAATCACTCTTCAAAAAATTCAGTTGTACTGGTTCTAAGAGTCTCCTTTTCAAAAGACTCAGTTGGTTCTAAGAGTCTCCTTGTCAAAAGACTCAGGGTGGTTCTAAGAGTCTCCTTATCAAAAGACTCAGTGCAAGATAGTGAATTTCCTACCAAGGGGGTAGAAGAGTGGACTACCCAAAGTTTGGGGAACCACTATATCTCTTTGTGTTGTGCTGTGATTTTTCTTATTGCATTTATTTTTCTTTACTTGTTTAATTCTTGTTGGTGTGTGGGAAGCTCTAATCTGTGATCACTACACCCATATATATATAATTATTAACTTTGCACAAAAATATTTTAAATCTCTATTCACCCCCCCCCCCCCCCTCTAGAGAATTCTAGTGAGGTTAACTGTGCACTTTCAATTGGTATCAGAGCTAGGTTAATTTGAGAGAAACAAAGTGTGGAACCTAGTTGAAAGACCAAGAAACTACCCTGTGATTGGTACAAAATGGGTATACAGGAACAAATTAGATTCCACTGGAGTAATTGTCAGGAACAAGGCAAGACTTGTAGCACAAGGATATAGACAGGAAGAAGGGATAGACTACAACCAGACCTTTGCTCCAGTAGCCAGATTGGAGGCAATCAGGCTCTTTCTTGCCTATGCAACCTTCATGAAGATGAATGTCTACCAAATGGATGTCAAGAGTGCTTTTCTGAATGGTGACCTTCAAGAAGAGGTATATGTGGAGCAACCACCAGGTTTTGTTAATCCCTCTTCTCCTAAATTTTATTATAGACTTAACAAATCACTATATGGTCTTAAGCAAGCACCTAGAGCTTGGTATGAAACTCTCTCCAATTTCCTCCTAGAAAATTCCTTTGAAAGAGGAAAAGTGGACAAGACACTCTTTACTAGAACCCATAAAAACCAACTCCTCCTTGTTCAAATATATGTAGATGACAGCATCTTTAGCTCAACTCATCCTAAACTATGTAAAAGATTTGCTACTCTAATGCAATCTAAATTTGAAATGAGTAGTATGGGAGAACTCTCATATTTCTTAGGATTACAAGTAAAACAAAGTAGTGAGGGAATCTTCATCTCACAATCCAAATATACTAAAGAGCTAATTAAAAAGTTTGGTATGGAATCAGCATCTACCATGAAAACACCCATGGCAACCAATGCCATTATAGAAAAAGATGATAAAGGAAAATCAGTAGATCAAAAGACTTATAGGGCCATCATAGGATCCCTTCTATATCTAACAGCTAGCAGATCTGACATCATGTTTGCCACTTGCATATGTGCTAGATTTCAGGTTGATCCAAAGGAATCCCATCTCACCTCTGTACAAAGGATTCTTAGATACCTAAAGGGAACCCCTGAACTAGGTCTATGGTACTCAGCAGAAACCAACTTTGAATTAATAGGTTTCTCAGATGCAGATTATGCTGGAAGTAGGGTTGATAGAAAAAGCACATCTGGAACTTGCCAATTCCTAGGTGACAGATTGATATCATGGTTTAGTAAGAAACAAACTTCAGTCTCAACCTCAACAGCTGAAGCTGAATACATAGCTGCTGGGAGCTGTTGTTCACAAATCCTGTGGATGCAAAATCAGCTTCTTGACTACAAATTGGAAATACATAACTCTAAGATCTATTTTGATAGCTCTAGTGTGATATCCACTGCATCCAACCCAGTCCTTCATAGTAGGACCAAACATATTGAGATCAGACATCACTTCCTTAGAGACAATGTTGAGAAGGGTTGATGAGTCCCAAATATATACACATATATGGACTCATCTGGGTCGAACAAAAACTTGATGGCGCAAATCTCACACACCGCTATAGGCGGTAGCTCGACTGCGACACGAAACGGCAGTGTACCGATCGTTCAAGTAATATAAAACGAGGAGTAATTCCCGAGTATCGAATCTCTCAAGGAACACAGTAAGGTGGAGTTTATTATCGAGGAAGGACTTGAGATTGAAGTCCTTTCGAGCGGATGGATGCGGAAATGGTGGATTTGGTTTGCGAATAATAAAATAAAATATTACAACTACTCCTATGCAATGCCGCTATGCAATGCTTCGCTTGGCGGAATGGAGACTAGGCAGGCCTTGAACGCGCTGCGTCGCAAGGGAGGATGGATGAGTAGGCTGACGGATCGAACTATGCAGGCCTTGAGCGCGCTGCTTCGTTAGGCGGGATGGAATACACGGGCCGCTATGCCACGCTTCGGTAGGCGGATGGGCGAGTAGGCTAACGGAATGAGGGTCGCCGGCACCTCTTCGACAAGCACGCCACTAGCAATTGCTAGTGCGGCACCGGACACGGTGGTGGAGTGGAAAATGGATGGCGGCGCACCTCATTCACACATATGAATAATATGATTCCATAAACATGAAATAAACATTAATAAACAAGATTCATAGTGTCATCATCTAAATATAGAGATTACAAACAAATACAACCACACAGGTAGAAGAAAGAGGCAAGAGATACGACCGAATCCGGAGTCTCGTTGTAGATTCACGGTAGGAATCATCAGGTTGTCAATCCACGTCCTAGCTCGGTCCCAACTGCGTCCGGGGTAGAGGAGGGCTGTCACACCTCCCAATGGACCCGTCTTCTCCAGCGTTTTACAATCCGGCCACGTCCGATGCGAGGAACTCCTTCCTTGGCGATGAAGATGAGTGTAGAATCTCTTCCTTGAAGCCCTTGGATGATGGAGGAGGCCTAAGGGGCGAAAACCTGCGGAAATGGGCGGAATGGCGGAGCTGGGCGGAAAAACGGCGAGGATCCGACCTAAAATCGCGAGCAGGGCAATTTATAGGCGCTGGAATAAACAGTGCGCACGATCGTTGGCGCACGACCAGTGGTCGTGCGCACTATCATCCTGTGATCGTGCGCCTGCCTGGACGGAGCCTGCAAGGCAAGAAAATTATAAAATACAATGTTCGCACGATCAGTGGCGCACGACCAGTGATCGTGCGCGCTATCATAAGTGGTCGTGCGATAAGGGAGACAGAAATCAGATTTCAGGGGTTAAGTGCACACGATCAGTGGCGCACGACCAGTGGTCGTGCACAATAGAGCCAGTGATCGTGCGCAGTGTTCCTGTACAAATTTGTACCGGGAACACCTGCACGACTCCTGCTCCAGCATACAACACTAATCAAACCACTGAAAGTGACACTTAACCATGCATGAAAACTAATAATGAAGATAAACAAGAAATTACACCAAAATGGGACTAGAAGTGCACATAGCATGGAATAACAAATATGAGCTAAAACAGGGCTAAAGTGCAGTGCATAGACTAGAAAATCGGCCCAGATGAGTCCATATATGTGTATATATTTGGGACTCATCACACCCCCAGACTTACCTGTTTGCGCGTCCCGAGCAAACAAGTTCTACGCGAATGAGGAAAGAAAAGTAGATGGCTTAAAATTACAATACAGAGTACCATGCGAAGTCGCATGCTCACGTGCATAAGAAAAATAGTAGAGAAGACTTCTGATTATACACAAACAGTTTATATATTTCTAAAAGGGTAAAAGCATATTACAACTACTCAAAATGGTGAGCTACGGTGAATCATCCGGTCATGCATACGGAGAAAGTAAACTAAGCGCTGAGATGAGCATTGCTCAAGATTGGGGTGCCGGACAAACTCCACTGAAATCCATCGGTGTCGGTGACCATAGGCTCGCCCGGTCACATTCTCTCCACGACACTAGATTGGTCCATAGCGTGAGTCGGTAGGACTTTTAGGTTTTAATTGATGCTTGGGTTACGGTGAGGTAAATAAAGATAAACAAGGAGGCTAAGCACACCTAACCCAACATGAGCATAAGATAGAGCTACCCGCGCGACGATAATAAACAAATGCACCACACCCCCAGACTTGGACTTTTGCAACAAAGGTGTGTGCACCGCCCGCTCCCAATACCAAAATTTCAAAATTTTCAATTCAACTTTTTTCATAACAATCCACTTTTTTTTTTCTTTCTCTACTTCATTCTTCTTTTTCTTTCTTTTCTTTTTTCAGCAAAAATATCAATGAATACACCCACAATTTCCACTATAAAAAATACCACATCAACACCCCCCAAAATGTAAACATAACTATAATTTAAAGCTCAGATTTGGGTGTGCGACTAGGTTAGGCTTTTAAGCTTTTGGTGCGATAAAAGTGGAGCTGAATCAAGAGGAAGGGTTAGGCACAAAGGGGCTAGCAAGGGTAGATGATAGGCATGAAATAAAAAGCTCAACCGGGCCAAAATAATGGCCTACGTCATTCTCACGCACTAGAACTATCCTATGCCAATGCTTCAAGAATCGCTTGGGGCAAGTTCTAGCCACCGAGAAAGATTCTCCTTTCTACCGACTCAAGCAATACGAGTCTAGCGATCGTTTACACACATCCCTACGCTACCGTTTGATTCCACCGGATTCACCATTTGAGTAGAGTAAACAACATTTACACTAATAGAAAAAATATAAAACCATAAGTATAAAAAGAGATCTAATCTACACAAATTCCTATGCAACCGAGCACTCGACTAGGAGCACTACTGGGGTCAACATTTTACTCTGCTACATAGTCCTAAGCCATCACCTAGACTTTCCCAAATAAGCAGGAGAATTAAATTCACAACAGAGCAGGCAAACAGATGAGTACGCGCTCAAGTGGGTGCTGTGGTGTGCAATGAAGATGAAAAATACTAAATAAATGAAATAGAAATACTTCTAGCATGCAACGCAATAGTGCATGTGCGTGGGCACACAGAACTACTCTCCCCCAGACTTAAACTAAACAACCCACATAATATATGACATGAAAATCAAAATAGGGCTAGGGAAAGAGAGTACCCAATGCTCAGAAATGAGCATACCAGAAGATTGGCGTGTAAGCTAAAATGAAGCTACAGCATCCGCCATCCAGAAAAGATACATGCAGGGGTCAGCTCCGCAAAAACAAAAGAAAAAGACAAACTAAAATAAACTACGGCTAACTAAACATGATTAGAAGAAATAAAAATGCAGAAAAAGTAAGATAACTACTGGGGTTATTGTCCTTTCAGCACGACTTATTCAGGTTTTGCACAGTTCTAGCTTATTAGCCTGTGAAAAAGGAAATGCACAGGTAACTGTTCTAATATGCGCATCGGTAGCGGGTACTGATATGGAGACAGAGTAGTCACCCCTCTACCTAAATATAGATACCTGCTCCTCACAGGTAGAGGGTAGAGAATGTAAGAAAAGGAGGAGGCCTGGTCCTCACTCATCTCACAAAAAAAATCCTTGCCGAGCAAGGTATCGTCCACAACAGGTCCGCAGGAGGAGAAGGCAAAGAATGAGGCTTCCTTAATGGAGGAGGAATCAACCTCCTCGCATAAAAGGACACACTCATCATTGACTTGAGCACAAAGCTCTAAGTCCTCCTGAAGTACCTGTGAAGATTCAACCTGCACAGGCTCGGGTGAAGAAGGGGGTCAAGAAATAAAAGAGAAGAAGGACAAAAATAATCAGAAATCGGGGGAGTGATCCCGGTCTCACTCCCATCAGGTTGGGTAAGTAAAATAATGTTTGCATTGTCATCAATGCTACAAGAATTGGTGGGATCAACGGTGGCCAGGCTTAGGATTTGGACTTCCTCCACCGGTGCTGAGGACAACTCCTCTTCACCTAGAAAGTTCTCCTCCTCCATAGGAGTAGGCACAATACTCAGATCACCCACCTCATCCTGTGACACATCATCAATAATGTCATCGGAGACGAGTATAGTATGCACAACAGGGGGAGGAGTAGTGCTCGGATAAAAGTCGAGCACCGATTCCTCACAAAGAATCGAATCCACTAGAGGTGGTGGATGCACATGGAGAATGGGCTCAGCAATGTCGGTGCATAGATCGGTCGCACATCCGGTGACCGTATCCATGCCATTCCCTTCAAGATGTGTAGATGACAAAGACACATAACCGGATGTTGAAGGTGTGCCGCCACAGTTAGGAGTTGGGACGATCCGGATATCCGGCTCGTCATCCTCATCCAATTGGTGAAGATAAGCAGCACAATCCTTCAGGGCATGATCTATGCTCTGACAAAACTGGCACTGCCTAGCAGGATTCTTTGGCACAGCGGGTGCTGAAGCCGAAAAGAAGTAAGACGGTAAAGGCTCAGCAGAGTAGCCATAAGACTTACGCGCACCATATGGAGTACCATACGAAGTCGGTGCTCCATATGCTGGGCTATAAGAATTATGCCTACTATTCTCCGTAGGGCATTCATCACTAGAGTGGGAGGTAGCTCCACACCAACGGCAACGGAAATTAAGATGTGCCCACATAGTGCGAAGATAATACGATTCAAAATAAAAATGCTATTGTGCAAAATACTACACCTAACAAAAATTACTAAAGCAACCTAATTAAAACAGGAAAATGGAATACAAAGAAATAAAACAAAGAAATGCAATTTACAAATGGAAGGGCTTCTCTCTCAGGTTCTCCCTCTCCAGAAAACTCACACGACTGTGTTCCCCGGCAATGGCGCCAAGGGTAAGATAATCTTAGATTATATTCCCACAGACAATCAAAGAGCAGACATCTTCACAAAACCCTTAGATGAGACTAAGCATAATTATTTCATTAACACCTTAGGCATGCTTGATGGTAGTCTGTAACCACCATTGTTGTGAAATCTAAAAGAAATCAGGAAATCTAAGACAGTATTTGAAGATGCGTCGAATACATATCGACGCATCGTCGAAACAAACTCAACGCTGGCGTTGATTTCTTCCGGGCAAAGTTACGTTGATAACGTATCGACGCACCGTCGAACTTATATCGACGCAGGGCTATGAACACGTCGACAGAACAGTAAGTGGACAAATCCCCACGGAGCGTCGACTCCATATCGACGCATATGTCGACATCAATTCGACGTAATGTCGACATCTGGTTACAATTAGAATCAAATCCTTACTTCATCTTTTGACGATTGGATTACCTGATATACCTTGATTTCTGTTTCCTTTCTCGACGTTTCACCTTCTTTAAATAATACCTCTTATTTCATAACATATACTCTCCTAAAACCCGCCAAAACTTCGTCTTCTACCTCTCTCTCTCTCTCTGCAACAATGGCACCAACTCCTGATCAATCGGCCCTCATCAAAACGATGAACGATGCTCTCGAACACCTAGTAAGTGATTTCCAGAATCGCCTGAATCACTTCGCCGATGAATGTGCTGCCATGATCAACACCTGTGCAGCCAAACTGGCAACCCTCTCTTCTTCTCTTCCTGAGCTTAATGCTCTCATTCAAGAACGGCCTCTGTCGCCAGAAAGGTTTAAATCCTTTTTGCAGGATATAAACCAGGGGGAGAATGGCTCCAGAAACCCACCTTGTCAGGTTATCTATTTCTCTTAAAAGCTCAGGATTAATTTCCTTTTCAACTCTAAACATTATCTCTAAAAAGTTACACCAACCTCTTCTCTTATAATAGGCTCCAATCCTCTCCAATCACTTTGACTACACATTCAACAAATACTTTGGAGAGACCTCCTCTTATCACACTGAAGGAGATCATGCTGTGGATTCAACATTTAGAACTGATGCTCCATATACTCAGGGGGAGCTTCCTGTGGTAAAGAACTCAGGAGTTCAGGGGGAGGAAGAAGCAGCCACCTTTGATGACTGGAAGGGACATATGTGGACTGATGCACCCCTATGTGAAGAAGAATTTCAGCATCACTCTCCTGGCTTCTCTGCCAGTTACATTAAACTAAAGACACCTCTACTTGAGGACATCCCTTCAGAAGAGCCTAGAAGAGACAAAACTCCCTCAGCAGAGATTACTCTACCAGAGGTCATTCTACCTTCTATTGCAGAACAAACTCTTTTTCTTGAGAAAGTTCCTTCTCCACCTAAAGAGAAAACTCTATCTCCCTCTCCTTCTCTACCTCTACCTCCACCTCAACTTCCTTCTCTACCTTCATCTCCACCTCTACCTCTACCTCCACCTCAACCTTCGTATCTACCTCCACTGCTACCTTTACCTCCTCCAATAGCAAAACTCACTAAGCAGATTCTACCTAGGAAAAGTCCAGAAGGACAAATGAAAAGGAAAAGAGAAGCCATTCCCTACTGGCAAAACTTCTCCAAAGAAGAAAGGAAAGAGTATGCAAAAGAAAAGAAGTATAGAAAAGCATGTGAGGAAATAAAAAGATTTGAAAGGATGCCTATTATCACTCCTAACAGCCCTGTGAAGGAGTACCATGACCCTGACATGGAAAAGAGGCATGAAGAGATAAGATAAAGAGAACTGTATGAATATGAAGCAGCTAGGAAAGAAGTGGAAGATAAAAGGAATGCCTGGATGGAAAAGATCAACAGGGGAATGACCAAGGAACAAATTCTTGCTGAATCTTCTGTCAAAATTCCAAAGAAGTTGTTTGATATTGAAGCTTATCAAAAGAAAAACCCTCAGGCAGGGGTCATCCTAGAGAAAGGCCAAAAGCACAAGAGGGGTGTACGGTGTACAGAAGATACTTACATTCCCTACAAGAAGCCCAACAGATCTGTAAAATTAGACAAGTGGCATGCCTCACCCTAGAAAGGGAAAGGAAAAATGGCGGAGATTCCTGAGAAGTAGCAATCAGAAAAGAAAACAAAATATAGGCCCAAGGTTGATAGCAAGGGACCACCTGAGATCAAGCCTACTGAAAAGAAAATTCAAAACATTATAATTGAGATGATTGATGAAAAGGCAGCAATCATCATCAACAAAGGCTACTCCATAAATGACACTATCCCTGATGGTGATAAACTCTTGGAAAAACTGCAAACAATCATCAGGAATGTCCAGGAATGACCTGATAGATCCAGGGGCTACATTTTTGATGCTATTGAAAACTTATCTAGGAAACTTTATTCTGCTTTTGTCAACTTCATGTATAGAAAGAAGTTTCTGGTTTAATTCTTGTGAAAGACAAATGCTTGTCATATGCTTTCTTATTCCAATTTCTCTTCTGATTGTTTAATATATTTCTTATCTTTACAAATGCTGTGAAGTATTAATTATATGCTTTCTCTCCTATAGGGTTAAGACAAATAGGGGGAGATTGTTGGGAAAATGATTTCTCTTAACCCCTGAACATAAGTTGAATAGAATTCCAAGAAAAGAAAATCAAGGTTAAGTAAATATGCGTCGAATAGTATTCGACGCAACGTCGAGATAAAGTCGACGTTTTATCAGAATGAGTCGAAGTAGCTCCAAGCAGAATTCGACGTATCCTATGTCGATGTAGCTCTGACTTCTAGTCAACGTATTTTGAGAAGTCGACGCACCCTAGTCGACGCACCTTCCTTATTCTCCTATCGATGCTCTGCCAGGATGAATTCGACGCCTACGTCGAATACTAATCGACGCACGTCGATTTCTATGATTAATTCAAAAATCGCCAGATCTCTTTCCTTCTTTTATAGATCTGATTTATATGGAATAATTTATTCTTTATAGCGGTTCTGAATCATTCTTTCCTCTAATAGATTCTTGGCTAAATTGATTAAATCCTTTATGGACATTATTTGAAATCAGATTTAATACTTTCTTTCTATGTATATAACTGTTATGGAAATTTCTCTTTCTTTCTAACACTCTGCCTGCTAATTGATTACTCTCCTATAGTGTTATTTTAATAAACAGAGCTATAAATAACCAAGGAGGTCGGCAGAGAAAAATAAGAAGTGATCCACCATTTTACATTTGAAAAAGAGGAAAAGCTCCCAAGTGAAAAGAGAAAATTGAGAGATAGTGCTGCAGAAAAGATCAAGCTTCCATCTTCTCCTGCTTCTGAAGCCACTCTGCTGCATACTCTGATAGCTCTCACAAAAGAGAGAAAAGGGCTACAATCTCCTTCTCACTATAGAAGAGGGATTTTTTTCACTACTTCTTGTGCTTCCAATCTTCTTGCTAGGAAGAAGATTCTCTCTTGTCTTTTTATTATCTCTCTTTCTTCTTTACCTTATTTTCACTTTCAAATATTGTAAAAGAGTTTTTAGAATCTCTCTTCAAAAAATTCAGTTGTACTGGTTCTAAGAGTCTCCTTTTCAAAAGACTTAGTTGGTTCTAAGAGTCTCCTTGTCAAAAGACTCAGGGTGGTTCTAAGAGTCTCCTTATCAAAAGACTCAGTGCAAGATAGTGAATTTCCTACCAAGGGGGTAGAAGAGTGGACTACCCAAAGTTTGGGGAACCACTATATTTCCTTGTGTTGTGCTTTGATTTCTTTTCTTGCATTTATTTTCTTTACTTGGTTAATTCTTGTTGGTGTGTGGGAAGCCTTAATCTGTGATCACCACATATAAATATATATATTTGCACAAAATATTTTAAATCTCTATTCACCCCCCCTCTAGAGAATTCTAGTGAGTTTAACTGTGCACTTTCAGTGGTTATGTTTTTCATAAATTCTATTGATTTGCAAAACAAGTGTATTCGGAGAACTTTGTACAAAACAAAATTATAAAATAAGTGACAAAGATAACTCCACCAAGCACTACTTGAACCTCCTGATAAGTCTTAATAAGAATTGTGAGGTTGAGCACCTTGGAAAGAATAGTAAAGTGTCTTGTGCAAATTAAAATTTTCTTTCAAAAATAAGAAAAACCACTTACTCTTAAGTACACCGGATCACTAGTTTCAATATTAAATTTAAATATGTGATCCCCCAAGCACTACTTTGCACCCTGATAAGTCTTGATGAGCATTGTGTGTGCAGAGCACCTTGGTAGTTATACTTTTTATTGTGCATTAAAGTGTGTGGAAGTAATCCTATTTGTGTTTTATTGTGCTCGTACTTTACATATATCTTGTATTTTTGATCAAAACATTTGTTTACATTACTCAAAAATACACTTATGTGCACATCATTATCTTCCATAACACTTCTTCTCATGATTATTGGATCCTAATGCTAATTATATATTACTTTTAATTTATGAAATGCACTAGATAACCTAGCATGTGTTCTACAATAATTTGTATGTTTTTGAAATTATGAATTAAAGTAACATTGTGGTAATCTCTTTTTGATAAACATTATTTCATGCTTGGTTATTATCAAATCTAACTGGAAAATGATTTACAAAAACATCATCTTTTGTGAACTTTAACTCATATTTTCTGGATTATCATTACTATTTGATGTTTTTTGTATTGCTATAAGTCTTCCGCATCTTAACCATATAAGTGTTTTACCTTGCGCTTTCATGCTTACTTAATATCTTGTATTCTTTGCATCATCACTTATTCCTCAAAATTCCTATCTTTCATTACGTGATAGATTTCCTTGGAACACTTTTGATTGGTTACTTCAATCATAAAAATCTTTTATGCTAAAAATTCTGAAAATTTTGTAATGCTTATAACTCTGATCTATTTCAATGAAAAACAACTCTAAAACTCCTTATCATTTACTTAAAAAGCTCGATCGTGCCTTCTCTTCTATTTATAAATTCTTTGGTGCTTTGTTTCCCTACCCACTTTTGCTAATAACAAAGGGGGAGAACTAACATGATAAATATAACCCGCAATCATAAACCCAACATGACAAATTCAGATGATAGCTTACATATTAGGGGAGCACTCACTTAGGGGGAGCATGTATTTAGGGAGAGCAATTCTAAATGCTAAAATCAATAATTATCCTAAGTCATCACTCTCACACACACACAAGTAGAGTTTCATCATGCTTATTTGTTAATGCTTTGATTTAGCATTAATGGATTTGTTATTATCAAAAGGGGGAGGTTGTTGGAACATGGTCTTCCGCATCTCCTAGGTTTGAGAATAACAAATCCTATGTGTATTTGATCTTGTGTGTTCAAGTGTGCAGGTTAGCATAGTCCATATGACTCAAGGAGTACTCATGATGACTGCCCCCAAAATTGATGCCAGAATTTGAATAGGCTCACTAGCGCCGGCGGTAGCACCTAGCGCCGGGCGCTAGCGATGAATAGCGCAATTCCAGGAGCTGATTATAGAAGGCTCTAACGCCAGGTGGTAGCGGATAACGCCAGCGGTAGCGCTGAACACAGAAGGAATAAAAGCAAGGTTGTCGCGGATTGTAGATCGTGCCGCGCAAAAAGTTACTTAATCAGGGATAGCACCGGAGGTAACTACTAGCGCTGGCGGTAGCGTGGCAGACAAAAGGCATAGAGCAAAAATGTTGCCGCGGATGGGAGATCCTGCCGCGCAAAATCTTTCCTAATCCGGGCTAGCTCCGGCAGTAGCGCTAGCGCCGGCGGTAGCGCTAGCGCCGGCGGTAGCGCTAGCGCCGGCGGTAGCGCTTGGGCTATAAAAAGACCCCCTCTCCTCTTGTTTTCGAACACCTATTGCATACACCTCAGAGAGAGAGTGCTAGAATTCCAGAGGCTTGTCTTAGCCGAAATTTGAGGTCCTAGCGAAGCTCTGCCAATTTCTGAAGGAGAATTCCATCACGCCGAATCCAGACGAAGTCCGCTTCGACAAACGCTGATTCTACAGCGGATCTTCGTCTCCGACTTCAGAAGTTCATCTTAAGGGAAGTTTTATTATTTTATTTCTCTTTCTTCATTGTAAACGGTAGTGAAATCGCCTCGTGTTGGCGACTAGGTCTGGGGTAGACTTAGGGCTGAAATTCGCCTCGTGTTGGCGACTAGATCTAGGCTAGTTCTAGGGGGTGCTCGAGGCCACATCCAAGGAAGGATTGGCTAGAGCGGCTTAAGGCCGAATCCCGGAAGGAGAAGGCTAGGGCCACCGGTTCGTGGGGAAGCGAGTGGGGATAGAAAACATAACGAGCTTTTATCATTCGCCTCTGATCTCTAGCGCCATTGAGATCAAGTTTTGTAAAACTTATTTATCATTAATAAAGCTTGTCTTTCTTTATTGTTTTACCTGATTTCTCATTGTATTAATCTTGCAATATTTCAAAGTTTTCTAATTATAATCTTAAGTTTTTGAAAACCCTTATTCACCCCCCCCCCCCTCTAAGGGCGCCGACCGATCCAACAGACCTCATGATCAAAAGTCGAGACCTCGAATCCTACCTCTGGGGACCTCGAAGAGATTTTTGGGACTTTGCGAAAGTACAAAATGAAGCTCAATCCCTAGTAGTGTGTCTTCGGGGCTAGCCGGCGAAAGTTCCTAGGTCACTTGCTCACCCCCACGGGGGTGGAGCCTAATCTTGATAAAGTCAAGGCCATCAGGGAGCTGGGATTGCTAAGAAATGCCAAGGAGGTTCAGCGCCTCACTGGGAAGTTGGCCAGACTCAGTAGATTCCTCTCCCGGGCAGGGGAGAAGTGTGCACCCTTCTTCAAAGTATTGAGAGGGAGTCAAAAAATCGAATGGACCCCGAAGTGCGAGGAGGCTTTCCAGGCATTGAAAGGGCAACTCACTCAGGTTTCTCTGCTCTAGGAGCCAAGGCAGAGGGAGGACCTATCCTTGTACCTGGGGGTGGAATCCGAGGCAGTAAGTTCAGTACTAGTCTGGGAGGAAGGCAGAAGGAAGCTTCCAATCTACTACATCAGCCGAGTGTTGAGGAAGGCGGAGCTCCGGTATCCCATCCTCGAAAAGTTGGCCTTCGCATTGGTGGTGTCGGCCCGGAAGCTCCGACCTTATTTCCAAGGACATTCAATCAAGGTGGTAACCGACCACCCCCTTCATAACATCATGGAAGGGGTAGAGCACTCTTGAAGATTGGGCAAGTGGTCCCTGTAGCTGAGCGAGTTTGACATCTCATTTATACCAAGGCTATCAATAAAGGCACAGGAGGTGGCGGATTTCCTGGCAGATTACATAACCGAGGTGGAGGAGCAAGAGGCCCCCCTCTCTGTAGCTTGAAAGATGTTAGTGGATGCGGCATCGGGGAAGCACTCCTTTGTAGGGTGAGTTGTCCTGGTAAGCCCACAGGATTCAAGGATTGAGCAAGCCATTAGTATTCACTTCCCAATCACCAACAACCAGGCTGAGTACGAGGCGGTGATAGCCGGCCTGCGGCTGGCCCGGGAATTGGGTGTACAAGACGTGAAGGTCTCAACGGACTCCATGGTTGTGGCGTGCCAGATCAGGGGGGAGCTCGAGGCAAAAGAGCCAATTCTTCAGCGCTACCTAGAGAAGGCCAAGGGGATCATCAGGCAGTTCCGCACTTTCTCCATCAAGCATGTGCTAAGGGAGGAAAGCACCCCGGCAGACCTTCTAGCCAAGTTCGGTTCCCGGGGGGGGGGGGGGGGGGGGGGGGGCGGTATCGGAGATGTTCTGACCATCCATCGAGGAGGGAGAGTTGATAGAGATAGACCAGCAAGAGTCGTGGATGAATCCCATCGTCACTTTTCTAACATCGGGGAAGTTTCCCGAAGGGGAGGTTGATAAGCGATGGCTCAGGTATAAATCTGCCTATTACTCCATGCATGCAGGTGGGTTGTACCGAAAGAGCCTCTCGGGGCTCCTCGCCCGGTGTGTAGCAGAGGGGGAGGTGCCAAGGTTCTTGTAGGAGATCCACTCGGGGGAGTGTGATAGCCACTCGGGTAGCAGGACATTGGAAGGAAGGGTGATGAGGCAAGGTTATTTCTGGCCTACTCTCAGCAAGGATGCGGCGGAGTTCGCAAAGAAGTGCTCCAAGTGTCAGCTCTATGCTCCACTTCAACTTCTCCCGACTCATAGGCTCCGGACCATAGCAACTCCGTGGCCCTTCACGATATGGGGGCTATATTTGGTTGATCCCCTCCCCCAGGTAAGTGGTCAGAGAAGGTTCCTGTTGGTGATGATAGACTACTTCTCCAAGTTGCTGGAGGTGAAGGCGCTAGCCAAGGTAACATCCCAAGTAGTAAGAAATTTTGTATGGGGTGAAATAATTTGCAGGCATGAACTCCCACTGGCCATAGTGACAGACAATAGGCCATAGTTTTCCAGCAATGAGTTCGTCAGCTTTTACACCTAGCTTGGCATAGATCTTCGGTTTGCGTCGGTCCAACACCCGAGGAGCAATGGGCAAGTGGAGGCGGAAAACAAAATAATCATGAATTTGCTCAAAAAGAAGGTCGAGAACCTCAGGGGGGAACTGGGTAGAACAGCTGCCCTCGGTCCTCCGGGCCTTGAGAACTACTCCGAACACGGCCACCGGGGAGAACCCTTTCAAACTCTCTCATGGGTCAATGGTCGTGCTTCCTATTGAATTCGAGGTGAAGTCTCCCCGGATAGTCGTTGCGGGGGAAGGTGATGACGAGTGGCGTGAGGAGAATGAAGAGGAGCAAAGGTTATCCCTGGACCTGGTGGAGGAACTCTGGGATCTCGCCACCATTAGGCAAGAGGAGGTCATGAGGCGGATGGCCAGGTACTATGACCAGCATATAAGAATAAAACAATTCGAGAAGGGGGACTTGGTCCTAAAGAAGGTCGATGCGGCCGGGAGGGGAGCTGCGGTAGGTAAACTTGGCCCCAATTGGTAGGGACAATACATTGTTAGCGAAGTGCTCAAGTCAGGGGAGTATCACCTCCAAGATGTGGAAGGGGGACCTCTCAGCCGAGCCAGGAGTGGAGATGATTTGAAGAGATTCAATCCTTAAAAAGTTTTGTAATTGACTGTTGTATGTTTTATTTTCCATATATTGGATCCGAAGTTTTTCCTAAGCAAGAGTCCTCAAGTTCTTTGGTGCTGGAATGCCCCAGATCGATTCTGCTACCGGGCTCTCATAGATGGTAGGTCAGGTTGATCTCTGGAGAGGCTGGCAGGGTAACAAGTTCATTGATGCTGGAATCCCCCAGATCAATTCCGTTGTTGGGCTCTCATAGACGGTGGGTTAGGTTTATCTCTGGAGAGGCTGGTAGGGTAACAAGTTCTTTAATGCTGGAATGCCCCAGATTGATTCCGCTGCCGGGCTCTCATAGACGGTGGGTCAGGTATCTGGAGAGGCTGTGTAACATCCTGCCAGTACGAAGAGTATAACAGCAGGTCCGGCCGGGACCCCACGCCATACAAACCACACTAGCTAGGAGTTAAAAGGTGATAACCAGAAAAGTAACAACTAAACGAGAGTACAAAACGTAAGCGGAAGCATTAATTAAACCAGTCAAATAGAACTGTCCACTATCATAGGAATGTATCCAGAATAAGAGTTACGGCCTTAAAGCCTTACATTCATCCAATGCACAAAACTCCATAAGCATACATCGGCACGCAGGCCGGCCATACTTGAATAACAGGAAAAGGGCTGGCCTTCGAGAGCCAACATTGCAAAGGGCCATCGCCCGCTATTTCCCGCTAGGCTCACCTGCACCTGCATAAGAACATTCCACCAAGCGGTGGCAAACAAAGTAACGGTCAGCACAGCTGACCAAATTATAACGACCCCACCCCTTTTCCGGGGTGGCGGAGCTTCTACCCTGCAAGCAAGCCATACTAGCACAAGTACTAAATATAAAGAAAGTGCAACTACACGAGGGGAGGTTTCAAGCACAATCAATCTTCTAGGTTGAGCATCAAAAGAAGGGAACCTAGGTATGCACATGATGTTGGTTGGGTTCACCCGAAGGTTCCCCACAACCGCCTAAGCAATCGCATGAGGCTAACATAACATCCATTTCACAAAACACTCCACCGTAAGGGCCACAACCTTGTGTGGAAACAAGAGCTTTTGGTCGGTCTAGGTATGACACCTTCCACGACCTCTCCCATGATCACACGGCTTTCCTGAGGAAGGGACCTCTTACCGATCTGCATGGAAACGGGTTCGGTTTAGCTTTGCCCGTGCTCTAATCGTCGCGATCTATCGCACAACGCGGGTACGGCTTCGCCTCGGCCCGTAAGGGTTTAGCACTTTCAAGTGCTACACTAAATATACGCTACGCACCTAACCCCTTCACAAGGATCTAGGTTTCACGAATACTCATCAAGGGAGGTGCAATACACTCCGCATCAATTTCGTGGTGAAGGTTTGCCTTCATCCAAAACTCAAAGCATGGGGCTTTTGTTAGGATCTTCACAAGACGCCTACACTTAGTTCCCGCAATACTATAGGTGAGTTCACGGAGTCATTCTCCGGCATGCATTCTAGGCTTAACCCAAATGCAACGTCGCAAATCAAGCATCACCGATTCGGGCTAACGGCCACGAATAGGCTTCACACAAAATGCCTAAATCCGCACGACTACCGGATTTTCTACTTGCAATAATGCCGGGGACGGACACAATCTACCCGGAGTTCCGAAGAACTTGAGGAAATCCTACACTTCACCCATTTGGTGAAAGAGATACCTCATGCAAACATAGGAAGAGGAATGAAAGGACAAATACAAGTCCAAAGTTCGGGAGGAAGAATCATTACCCTAGACACGTTCTTTTTTGCCATAGATCCGAGATTCTACACGGAGAGAAACGACCGCACCGGGCTGCACTCTCCAAATCTGGAAACGCCTCGCGAAACGGAGCTCCGGAGCTCCGTCAATGGCGGGATCTACCTTCTTCTTCCTTGGCTCCTCCTTCTTTCTCTAGGGTTTGGAGAGAGAATGGCTTAGAGAATATGAGGTTTAACCCCCTCTCATCAGCCCTAATGGTCTCCCGCAACTAAACCTAGCCGTTGGATCAATTTCCAAAAGATTTGGACGGTCCGATCTTCTTCTCCGCTCAAAATCGCGGAACAGAATAAACAGGGCGCACGATCACAGGCGCACGGTCAGTGGTCGTGCGCGAAGAGGGAAATGGTCGTGCGCACTGTCCAAGACAGAACTCGATATTCTTCTGAATTAACGCACGGTCGCTGGCGCACGATCACCGGTCGCGCACGATGAGGACAATGGTCGTGCGCATAAGCCGAGACAGAACTCCGAATCTTTGCGGGTTACGCACGATCATTGGCGCACGATCACTAGTCGTGCGCGAAGAGGACAATGGTCGTGCGCATTGACCTGATCTGGAATTTTGAGCTTATCCCGAGCGCAACACTACCATTCCGCCTACCTCGCTGAACCACGATCTTTGGGGTGTTACAACTCCACCCCCCTTAAAAGAATTTCGTCCCGAAATTTCGAAAACAGTAATAGCAGGAATTTACAGTTTTTAAAGAAAATTTACCTGAGAGAAATAGCTCGGGGTACTCCGCAAGCATCACTTGCTCTCTCTCCCAAGTTAGCTCCTCTCGGCCGCAATTATCCCACCGGACCTTTACCATCCGAATGGACTTGTTCCGCAACTGCTTTACCTCGGTATCCTAGATGCGTAAGGGTTTGACTTTTGTCGACAACCCACTATCCACCGACACTTTGCCAACCGCAACGATATGAGTAGGCTCTTGCACTGCCTTCTTCAGAACTGAAATGTGAAACACATCGTGCAGACCGCTCAGCTCTGCAGATAGTGCAAGCCGATAAGCCGCATCACCAACACGTTCCACAATCTCAAACGGTCCTAAGTACCTTGGACTGAGCTTTTTCAAGCGTCGGATCCTTGATACCCCTTTGCACGGTTTGATCTTCAAGTAAACCCGGTCACCGACGGCAAACTCTAGGTTCCTATGCTTGGCATTGAAATACTTTGCTTGCCTATCCTGGGCAACCAATAGCCTTTCACGTAGTCCGGATCGTCGAAGTTGCTTCTTCAACATCCTTTCGCTTCAATAGCTTAGTATCGCCCGTTTCCGCCCAAGACAACGGCGTACGACACTTCTTACCATAGAGGGCTTCGAAGGGAGCCATCTTTATACTGGCTTGATAGCTATTATTGTAGGCGAACTCGATCATGTAGAGATGATCTTCCCACCTCTTTCCAAAATCTAGAGTGCACATTTGGAGCATAACCTCCATAGTCCTGTTGGTTCTCTCGGTCTGTCCATCCGTTTGCGGGTGGAAGGCCGTGCTGAACTTCAATTTCGTGCCCAACAGTTCATGGATAAGCCTCCAATCTTTCGATGTGAAACGCCCGTCACGATCGCTGACGATACTATGGGGGACACCGTGCAGTCTCACAATACTATCTACATAGAGCTTTGCTAGCTTCTCTACAGAATCATCCTTCCTGTTCGGAATGAAGTGTGATACCTTCGTCAAACGGTCCACGATCACCCAGATGGCGTCGTTTCCATGCTGCGATCTCGGCAATCCGTGCACGAAATCCATCGAAATATCATCAAACTTCCATTCCGGAATCGGCAAGGACTTCAGAAACCCACCGGGACATTGACATTCCGCTTTCACCAACGCGCAAGTATGACACTTGGCCACGTAAAGGGCAATGTCTTTCTTCATACCCGGCCACCAGAACAATTTCTTCAAATCCATATACATTTTAGCGCTCCCCGGGTGGATCGAGTACTTGGTATGATGAGCCTCGTACATCAACTCCGCCCGTAGAGTGCCAACGTTTGGGATGCACAACCTTTCCTGTTTCCACATAAGGTCGTCTTCAAAGGAGAAATCAGCGTTTAACCCCTCAACGGTTTCCGCTTTATAGCGTTTCATGCTCTCGTCCAGCTCCAATTCTTGTCGAACTCGGTCGGCAAGGTCGTATTGAACCTCCGTCCAGTTCAAGCATGCTGAAGTAGACGTTCTCCTATCAATGCATACGATCTCCATTTCCTCTAGCTCACGGATTAGACGCTCATCGTGCATCAAAATCCAATTTGCTTGAGCGGGAGCCCGACGACTCAGCGCGTCCGCTACTACATTTCCCTTTCCAGGAGTATATTTGATGTCGAAGGTGTAGTCCCCAAGGAACTCCAACCACCTCCTTTGACGCATATTCAACTCCCTTTGATCCAGCAAGTACTTGAGGCTCTTGTGGTCGGTAAAGATATCGATCTTCACGCCATATAAATAATGCCTCCAAAGCTTAAGAGCGAATACCACGGCCGCTAGCTCCAAATCATGGACCGGGTAATTCCTCTCATGAACCTTCAGTTGCTGGGAGCCGTATGCAATTACCTTCCCGAACTGCACTAGGACACAACCCAAACCACTTCCTGAGGCGTCGCTATAAATTTCGTAGCCTTCCGAACCTTGTGGCGAGCATAGAATGGGCGCCGTGGGCAGACGGCTCTTCAGTTCTTCAAAAGCTCGTGCGCACTCGGGCGACCAAACGAACTTATGATCCTTCCTAGTCAGTTTTGTGAGAGGAAGTGCGATCCTCGAGAAGTTTTCCACAAAGCGCCTATAATAGCTGGCAAGTCCTAAGAAACTTCGGACTTCCGCTACGTTTTTCAACAAAGGCACGCTCGGATCGCTTCTATCTTCGACGGATCTACCGCAATTCCATCTCCACTAACGACGTGACCAAGGAATGCTACTGACGGTAGCCAAAACTCGCACTTGGAGAACTTGGCATAGAGCTGACTCCTCCTCAAGGTGCTCAGAACGGCGTGTAGATGCCCTACATGCTCCTCTTCCGATTGAGAGTATACCAAAATGTCGTCGATAAAGACGATCACAAATTGATCCAAATACTCACGGAACGTCCTGTTCATTAAGTCCATGAATACCGACGGTGCATTGGACAGACCGAACGGCATCACCGTGAACTCATAGTGCCCAAAGCGGGTACTGAACGCTGTTTTTGGAATGTCACATTCCCTTATCCGCAGTTGGTAGTAGCCGGACCTTAGGTCCAGCTTGAAGTAAACCGTCGACCCCACCAGTTGGTTGAATAGATCATCGATTCTTGGAATCGGATATCGGTTCTTCGATAATCAATGCATAGACGCAAGCTCCCGTCCTTCTTTTTCACAAAGAGGACCGGTGCACTCCAAGGAGATGAACTTGGACGTATGTAGCCTTGCTCTAGCAGCTCTTGCAATTGAACCTTCAGCTCTGCCAATTCCTTTGGCGCTATCCGGTACGGTGAGCGGGCCACAGGTTTGGCACCTGGCACCAACTCGATACAGAAATCGATCTCCCGCTGAGGCGGAGCCCCAGGGAGTTCGTTAGGAAACACGTCGGCGTACTCCGCTACAACTGGGACATCACATAACCTGGGCATTGGCTCTGAAGTCTCCAACAAGGTGAAGAACAACTCGGCGCCTTTTCTCACCGCCTTAACCACCTGGAGAGCAGACATCAGCGTCTTGCTCGCTCCTCGCATACCGGCGAACATGGTTTCTCCTTCGGTGTCCCTTCCCAGAGTGATCTCCTTTGTATTGCAATCTATGCATGCCCGCTGCTCCGAGAGCCAGTCCATGCCGAAGATCACATCAAATTCAGCTAACGGTAATAACGACGCTTCCAAGTCGAAATCCTGACTTCCGATCCGCACCTTCACACGGCTCTTCCTATCCGCACTCATTCGAGATCCATTGGGTAGCACTACTTCCAATCTATCCTCTACGAAGGTAGACGGCACTCCGATTCGCACAACGAAGTCCTCGGACAGAAAAGAGTGTGATGCACCCGTATCAAATAGAGCTCTCGCCGGATAGTTGAAAATTAGGACGAAACCTAATTGCACACAAATAAAGCATATAGTCGTACCACAGTATGAATTATATATATAGCTGTAAAAGCTAACTTCTAATTCGTACCTGTGACGACATCAGTTTGTCGTATAGCTTCTTGTTGGCCAAGCGAATAGACTCTCGGCTGAGTCGGAATGTGCTGGGAAGCCGAAGACTCCGCAGCTTTACCCTTTTCCGCAGTACGAGCATAATCCACCGCTCGATTACCAGCCTTCGGGGGACCACTTCGACACACCGCAGCTTTGTGTCCCACCTTCCCGCAGGTGAAACACGTAATAGGAGTCCGCGCGGTCGTGGATCCCAAAACATTTGAAGGAGCTGGTTCCGCCTGTTTGAACTTCCTTTTGTTCCTTCTGAAATCCGACTTGGACTGAGAGGCCGGCGCATGAAACTCAGGTTTCTTTACAACACCCCTTGCTTGTACCATCTTCATGTCCAACTCCAAAGATTTGGCAGTTTGCACCATCACTTGGAAGCCGAACGTCATAGGGCCTGCAAGGAGCAGCCTCAACTCATCCCGAAGCCCTTCATAGAACTTATTTGTCTTTGCCTCCTCATCCTCCACCAAGGACCCCGCATAGCGACTCAGTCTGGTAAACTCATGAAAGTAATCGTCAATGGAGCGATCACCTTGTGTCAACCTCAAGAACTGGTTTTGTAACGCAATGTGCTGGGCAGAGGGGATAAACCTTTGGAGGAACGACTTTGAAAACTCAGCCATTGTGATTTCAGTAATATCTCTACCGCAGAACTTATGCAGCTCCTGCTCTTCCCACCACAGCACAGCCTCTCCATCAAGAAGGAAAGTGGCTAAGGTGACCATCATGGCTTCGTCCGTCGCTGTCGCCCTCAGAGTTCTTCTAACTCTTGACAACCAGTCCTCTGCCTCCGTTGGGGACTCAGATCCCGAGAAGGTAGGAGGATTAAAGCTCAGGAAATGCTTTAATTGCTGGTCACGTGCTCGCCCCGCAACTACTTGCGCAACTTGAGGTTCCACCCTCGGCGCTACCGCAGGTTCTACTGCAGCTACAGGCACAGGGGCCTCCACCCTTGGTTCCGCCGCAGGTTCCACTGCAGCAACAGCCTCAGGGGCCACATCCGGAGTAGGAGTAGCAGGCTGGACCAGCCTTTGGGGTTGAGTGTTGATCATCGCGAAGACCGCTTCTGCGACTAATTTGATCATTTCAGCAGAAGGAGTGGTCGCTGGCACTTCAGCCGACCCACTACTTTCAGCGGTGTTACGGGGTCGAGACTGCCCCGCAGCACTTCTAGTCACCTATAATCATGCAAAGCACAATTTAGTGACCCAAAACATATCAAACATCACTCATGGAACGCTCAGGTTCCGCAAACAAGTATGTTTTCTTTTCATTCCTAAGTGGACATTCTTATTAGTTTTTGTCTTTTTAGGTGAATGCACAACCCGTGCGCACCACCCCTTAAAAGGAATTCGTCCCGAATTCGCTAAACTATGGATCGACGCCTTAAGTCCGATACCAAATTGTAACATCCTGCCAGTACAAAGAGTATAACAGTAGGTCCGGCCGGGACCCCACGCCATACAAACCACACTAGCTAGGAGTTAAAAGGTGATAACCAGAAAAGTAACAACTAAACGAGAGTACAAAACGTAAGCGGAAGCATTAATTAAACCATTCAAATAGAACTGTCCACTATCATAGGAATGTATCCAGAATAAGAGTTACGGCCTTAAGGCCTTACATTCATCCAATGCACAAAACTCCAAAAGCATACATCGGCACGCAGGCCGGCCATACATGAATAACAGGAAAAGGGCTGGCCTTCGAGGGCCAACATTGCAAACGGCCATCGCCCGCTATTTCCCGCTAGGCTCACCTGCACCTGCATAAGAACATTCCACCAAGAGGTGGCAAACAAAGTAACGGTCAGCACAGCTGACCAAATTATAACGACCCCACCCCTTTTCTGGGGTGGCAGAGCTTCTACCCTTCAAGCAAGCCATACTAGCACAAGTACTAAATATAAAGAAAGTGCAACTACACGAGGGGAGGTTTCAAGCACAATCAATCTTCTAGGTTGAGCATCAAAAGAAGGGAACCTAGGTATGCACATGATGTTGGTTGGGTTCACCCGAAGGTTCCCCACAACCGTCTAAGCAATCGCATGAGGCTAACATAACATCCATTTCACAAAACACTCCACCGTAAGGGCCACAACCTTGGGTGGAAATAAGAGCTTTTGGTCGGTCTAGGTATGACACCTTCCACGACCTCTCCCATGATCACACGGCTTTCCTGAGGAAGGGACCTCTTACCGATCTGCATGGAAACGAGTTCGGTTTAGCTTTGCCCGTGCTCTAATCATCGAGATCTATCGCACAACGCGGGTACGGCTTCGCCTCGGCCCGTAAGGGTTTAGCACTTTCAAGTGCTACACTAAATATACGCTACGCACCTAACCCCTTCACAAGGATCTAGGTTTCACGAATACTCATCAAGGGAGGTGCAATACACTCCGCATCAATTTCGTGGTGAAGGTTTGCCATCATCCAAAACTCAAAGCATGGGGCTTTTATTAGGATCTTCACAAGACGCCTACACTTAGTTCCCGCAATACTATAGGTGAGTTCACGGAGTCATTCTCCGGCACGCATTCTAGGCTTAACCTAAATGCAACGTCGCAAATCAAGCATCACCGATTCGGGCTCACGGCCACGAATAGGCTTCACATAAAATGCCTAAATCCGCACGACTACCGGATTTTCTACTTGCAATAATGCCGGGGATGGACACAATCTTCCCGGAGTTCCGAAGAACTTGAGGAAATCCTACACTTCACCCATTTGGTGAAAGAGATACCACATGCAAACATAGGAAGAGGAATGAAAGGACAAATACAAGTCCAAAGTTCGGGAGGAAGAATCGTTACCCTAGACGCGTTCTTTTTCGCCATAGATCCGAGATTCTACACGGAGAGAAACGACCACACCGGGCTGCACTCTCCAAATCTGGAAACGGCTCGCGAAACGGAGCTCCGGAGCTCCGTCAATGGCGGGATCTACCTTCTTCTTCCTTGGCTCCTCCTTCTTTCTCTAGGGTTTGGAGAGAGAATGGCTTAGAGAATATGAGGTTTAGCCCCCTCTCATCAGCCCTAATGGTCTCCCGCAACTAAACCTAGCCGTTGGATCAATTTCCAAAAGATTTGGACGGTCCGATCTTCTTCTCCGCTCAAAATCGCGGAACAGAATAAATAGGGCGCACGATCACAGGCGCACGGTCAGTGGTCATGCGCGAAGAGGGAAATGGTCGTGCGCACTGTCCAAGACAGAACTCGATATTCTTCTGAATTAATGCACGATCGCTGGCGCACGATCACCGGTCGTGCGCGATGAGGACAATGGTCGTGCGCATAAGCCGAGACAGAACTCCGAATCTTTGCGGGTTACGCACGATCATTGTCGCACGATCACTGGTCGTGCTCGAAGAGGACAATGGTCATACGCATTGACCTGATCTGGAATTTTGAGCTTATCCCGAGCGCAACACTACCATTCCGCCTACCTCGCTGAACCACGATCTTTGGGGTGTTACAGGCTGGCAGGGTAACAAGTTCTTTGATGCTGGAATACCCCAGATCGATTTCGCTGTTGTGCTCTCATAGACGGTGGGTCAGGTTGATCTCTGGAGAGGATGGCAGGGTAACAAGTTCTTTGATGCTGGAATGCCCCAGATCAATTCTGCTGCCGGGCTCTCATAGACGGTGGGTCAGGTTGATCTCTGGACAGGCTGGCAGGGTAACAAGTTCTTTGGTGCTGGAATGCCCCAGATCGATTCCACTGCCAGGCTCTCATAGATGGTGGGTCAGGTTGATCTCTGGAGAGGTTGGCAGGGTAACAAGTTCTTTGATGCTGGAATGCCCCAGATCGATTCCGCTGTCGGGCTTTCATAGATGGTGGGTCAGGTTGATCTCTGGAGAGGCTGGCAGGTTAACAAGTTCTTTGGTGCTGGAATGCCCCAGATCGATTCCGCTGTCGGGCTCTCATAGACGGTGGGTCAGGTTGATCTCTAGAGAGGCTAGCAGGGTAACAAGTTCTTTGATGCTCGAATGCCCCAGATCGATCCGCTGCAAGGCTCTGATAGACGGTGGGTCAAGTTGATCTCTAGAGAGGCTGGCAGGGTAACAGGTTCTTTGGTGCTGGAATGCCCCAGATCTAATCCGCTGTCAAGCTCTCATAGACGGTGGGTCAGGTTGATCTCTGGAGAGGCTGGCAGGGTAACAAGTTCTTTGATGCTGGAATGACCTAGATCGATTCCGTTGTCGGGCTCTCAAAGATGGTGGGTCAGGTAGATCTCTGGAGAGGTTGGCAGGGTTACCAAAGAAAGGTCTTCTCATTCGTCGAGAAGGGATGATCTCGCACAACAAGAGGTGGAGGGAGCTCGTCCCACATGCTAGCAGGAGGCTCTCCACGAAATAGGGTCCTCGTAGAAAATGGAAGGGAAAGTCAGCAAGGTAGCAGGCCCAGATGGGTAGGCCAAGTAATTGCTGGCATAGAAGGTGTGTAAATAGGATCACTCAAATCCCCAGGAACAGGGCGAGAGTTCATGAAGGGATCTCACTCGCCGAAGTCAGAAGGATGAAGGTTCACTCCCCGCGAGATGGAGACTCGAAGGGTTGACCCTAAAATACGCAACCATAAGGTAGACAAAAAAGGCGAGAACTGATATGGTGAGTACGCATTCTGAGCCGAAGCTGGGCGACTACTCGGTGGGCAGACGCGAGCACGGCGAATAAAATGGCAAAAAAGTAGTAATATAAGTGCGAGAAAAAAAAGCAACATACATAGAAAGCGAGGATACATTAAACAGGTAGGCAAAAATTGTCATTTCTATTTCATTAAAGTAAGCTACATATGTTGCGGCAACCTCGCCAGCCAAAAAGTACAAAAAGAAAAAAATAATAATACAAGTCTTTCTAATGTTTGCTGGCGGACAGCTCGCCCTCGCTGTCCTCTGGTGGCGGGGCTTGCATGAACTACTCTGGAACCACATCCTCGATCGTCAGGTCGGCCGCCTCGGCAGATAGCAAGCCGGCTCCCTACATGGCTCGAAAGATGTACCACGCCGCGGTGATGGAGGCTTCACGACATTCTTCCTCCCTGGCTCGCCTATAATCCTTCAGGCGGCGAGCGGATGGTGGAAGGGTGGCGCAGATTAACTCGTCGTTGTAAGATTTTAACCTAGCGACCTCATTTTCCAGGCTGGTGATGCGAGCGCGAAGCTCCCCGGCGGTCTTGGCATCCTGTAAAGAGGAGAGTAGGTAAGCCAGGGGATCGTCGTCAGAAGAGGATGGAAGCGAGAGTTTGAAGACTTACCACTCCATCCTAGTGGCCAGAGAGAGGCTCATCAGAGGCAAGCAGCCTTTCCTTGAGGCTCATGATCTCGGCCGCAGAATTCTTGTAGGCTACAACGAGCTCCTCATTTGGCACTCCAGCTGAAGACATCACCGACCCGTCATATGGGCGAGCTATAGGGAACAGAGCTGGGCCCACGCACTTTTATATGCTAAGGTCCTCGCGGTCTCATCTTTGTAAACTGAGCCATCCTTACGGCCATAAAGCCCGAAGGAGAGCGAGAACGCCTATCCGTTCACTGTCGCCTGCTCCACCCAATATGGAAGGAGGGTGGAGATGGAGGCTTTATTGACCTCGGGTTTCCAGTATAGCAGGGACTCGCCTGCCTCGTCCTTGTGCCTTTGGCCAAGACCAAAGTTCCAATGGTTAATCGACACTGGCAGGGAGGAGGTCCTGGCGACCTCTTCGAGCGTCTCACTGGTCTCCCTTAGCCCAGGGAGGTCAATCAGGGAGACCTCGCTCGGAGAGACCTCAGCATGCCCCTTTCCCTTCTCAGATGGGAGGGGGTTCTTCTTGTCCTTCTTCTTCTTCTGCGTGGGCTGCGAGGGGGATCCTTGCTGCCTGAAGGCTAACCTCTTCCTCGTAGTCGGGACAGTAGGGCGGGAAGTCTCGTGGCAGGCATCCGCTCCCATTTTTGTGAGAGTGAGGCCCGCAGGAGTTGAACTGCTGCTCGCGTAAGGAGGATGGACGGGGAGATCTCGCTCACCTGTAATGATCAAATAATTAGAAATATTTGGCGAAAGCCTTAAGAAGAAATAAGTGAGCGAGCAAGACACATACCCTCCCCAGGGAGCACCGGTGACAGCGAGTCAAGGTTTCGGCGGAGATGGACCACCTCGAAGTTCTTCTTGTTGAAAAACTTGAACAGGGCGGCATCATGGTCATCTAGAGGTGGAGCGCAGTAGGTTCTCTCACCATGTTGGATTGGCGAGAATGAAATGTTGTCGAAGCTCCCTTTGACGAAGAGGAACTTCTGCACCCAGTAATGGCTCTTGTTGACGGTCTCGACGACCTTGAGCCCTGAGCCCACGAAGTAAGCGGTGCCATCCTTATTAGCCCTGAAGAAGAACAGCTTCCGGAAGACCGATAAGCTGAACTCGATGCGTTCTTATGAAGCCTTGATCATCTAGCTTGTTCCTGAAGACCCATTTAGTGCCAATGACTGGATGGCCCTTTAGTATTGGAATCAAATCCAAAACCTTGTTCCTTTCAAACTGATTGAGTTACTCTTGCATTGCATGAATCCAGTTTGGATCTTGTTCTGCATCTTCTATGGATTGAGGTTCAATCTGTGATAGGAAACAAGTATGCATCTAATTTTGGTGTAGTTGATGCCTTGTTTGAACACCTGGTGAAATATCTCCAATATCTTGAGACATTAGATGATCTCTAACTGTGATGTGATCAGCAGTTGGAGTGGGTTCAGCAATAGTTTCCTCTTGACGGACTTGTTCAGCTGTCACTTGATTTGAATTGTAAGCAAGATCTTCTAGATGAACTTCTTCTTCACTGTCTTCAATAATTTGAGATGATGGAAGTAGAGATTCTTCATTCTGTAGATTTAATCCATTGAGCTCTTCACATAGAGCTGGTACCTACAAAATAACTTTGGTAGACGTGGTATTCCTCTCCTCAATAAACATATTAGTTTCATCAAAAGATACATTCATGGACTCTTCTATCTTGAGAGTTGATTTGTTGTAAACTCTATATGCTTTACTAGAAAGTGAATATCCAAGGAATATACCATCAACAGCTTTTGCTTCAAATTTCCTTAAATACTTCTTATCATTGTTATGCACATAGCATTTACAGCCAAATATCTTAAAATAGTTAACCTTAGGCTTTTTATTCTTAAGTAATTCATAGGGAGTTTTACCCTTAAGCTTATGTATCAGACTTCTGTTTAACACATAATTAGCTGTGTTCACTGCCTCTGCCCAAAAAGAGAGTGGCAAGTGAGCATCAACAAGCAATGTAGTTGTTGATTCAATTAAGGTTCTATTTTTCCTTTCAGCTACCCCATTTTGTTGAGGAGTTCTAGGAGCAGAGAAACATTGCATGATCCCTTCTTTTCCACAGAATTCTCTCATCAGAAGAGATTCAAACTCAGTGCCATGATCACTTCTGATCAATGCAACTAGAGTAGCGTACTCAATCTTGATGGACCTGAGAAAGTCTGTCAGAACACTGAAGGTGTCAGACTTGTTGATAGTGCATTATTTATAGTTATTTTTATATAGTATTTTAGTAGTAATTAATTAGTTTTTATATAATTTTAGTTTAATATATATCTAATTCGCTTTATTTTGTGTTTTTAGGTAATCTGGGGCTGCTAATAGCAAATTCAAGCTCACAGCCATGTTCAGGAGAAAGAATGGAACAAGTCTGCAAAAATCTTCAGTACACGCCCTCAGTCACGGCCATGACCAAGGGCGTGACTTCAAGTCACGGCCATGACTCAACCCAGCCATCTTCCAGCTGCCTGATCATGCCGCCAGCCTAATTTAGTATTACACGCCCTCGGTCACGGCCATGACCAAGGGCGTGACATCAAGTCACGGTCATGACTCAACCCAGCCATCTTCCAGCTGCCAGAACACGCCACCACATCATTTCCAGCCTACACGCCCCAGGTCACGGGCATGACTCCATGTCACGGCCATGACCTAGGGGGTGACCCAACGCGCAACTGCCAGAATAACTCCAGATCGCGCCGTTTCCAGACTCGGTCATGTCACGCCCTCTGTCACGGGCGTGACTACGTGTCACGGCCATGACCTAGGGGGTGAACATTCCCGCAACTGCCAGAATAACTCTAGATCGCGCCGTTTCCCGCTGTTTCCAGATTCGGTCAAGTCACGCCCTAGGTCACGGGGGTGACCGAGGCCGTGACCCGTCGAGATGATTAATTTTGGCAGTTTTTTGTTCCCCAATGTTCCCGGGCTTTCAAGACGCAATTATGCAGCTTACACGCCCTTGGTCACGGGCGTGACCAAGGGCGTGACTCAGCAATTTTCTGCCTATAAACGCCAGCTGCTGCCAAAGTGATGGGAATCCGATCCTAGCTTAGATTGGGTCATTTTTAGATTAGTTTTTTCAGCATTTTCTTATTGTATTTTCTTTATGCAATTTACTTCTTGTCTTGCACTTCTTAATTCTTAGTTTAGAATTTTATTTCTTGTATGTGTTATTCCTTTTCTTAGAAATAAAATTGTTCTTCTTTTTAAATCATTTTTAACTAATTTTATAGCATTTGATCGGATGATTTCCTAAGTTTTTATATTTCGTAATCTTTTATTAGTTTGGATTTGGAAACTAAGATTTACCGATGATTTGCAATTATTGGTTTCATATTTCTAGTGTATGAAAATCAAGTTTGATCCATATTTTAGTGTATCGAGAGATCCGTAAATATGGTAGATCGCTCATCAGTAAAAAGAATTGTTTGCACTCCTCGAGAGAGGGTGATGAAATTCTTCTGGATTGGAGTCAAATCCAATAGTGGGGCTCACCGCATAAAGCAAGCTTAGGGGTTTCGACTGGCCGAGGGGTCTTAATCGATCAACCTAAGGTTAGGTGGTAGTTCTCTCGAGAGAGGCTCTATCATATTTTGGGAACCTCCACGGCCAAGTTTGTCTAAATCGATTTCTTTCGAATTCTAGATTTACGAAATATTTTACTTTAGAAGGATTCCCGATCAAATGTTTCTCTTTATTTAATTATTTTCAAAACTTCATATTACTTCCGATAAAATAATATTAATTTGCGTGAGTAGAAGTAGTCAACAAACCCGTGGAATACGACACTTGATATTTATTTGTTTTAAATATCCTATGTTATGAACGATAGGTGCTCTTGCCTATAGTTCGTAGAATTTGGAGAAAATTATTTATATCCTAAATTTTAGCTATCAAGTTTTTGGCGCCGTTGCCGGGGAATATTTTTGTTGATATTTTGAAAGCGTGAATTTTATTACTTTTATCATTCTCTTTCTCCACCCCCATTTCTCTTTTTGCTTTTTCTTTTAAAATTCACTTCTATTAGGTAACGGTTGTTTAATTTTCTTTTTCAAAAAATATGATGTTATCGCAGTTGGCCGCAAAAGTTGTCGAGCTTCAAAATAAAGTCATTCTTTTGGAAGCCGCACGAATGCACCAAATTATCTGTCCTTTTTGTGGGGGTCATCATTCTAGTGAGGAATGCTATTTTTCATTTCAACATTTTTCTAATGAAAATCAAATTAATTTTTCTAATGAAAATTATAGTTTTTATAATGAAAATTATAATTTTTATGATGAAAATAATTTTTCTTTAAATAATGATTTGAGTGAATCTCTTTCTTACTCTGATGTTGATTATTCATGGTGGCAAGGTCACCCGGATAGTTTTCAATGCGAAGAAAGAAATTCCTTCAATTATGATTTGCTTTCCTCGCCTTTTCCACAGATTTGTTCTTCTTCTGATCTTGAAATTTTTCCGAATGTTATTTCTCCCACTTTAAATGTTTATTCTCAAGATCAAGAAGAACAATTGTACCAAGAATTTCGCAAAGTCATGGAGACACCGGACGAATTAGAAAATGAAAATTTTTCTTCTTCTCCTTCGCCCGCCCTGTCTTCTCTTTTTCATGAAATTATTATTCATGAAGAAATTGTGTCTCATGAATTTTCTCCACTTGGTATTGATTTTTCTGATAATTCCTTTATTTTTGAAAATAATCAACCGGCGCTTAATCATGTATTTTCACAAGAAACTCCTCCTTGTGAAAATTTTTCTGACTCGCTTAATCTTGATTGTTTTTATACTAATAATTTTCTTGTAGATGATGAGCCGTTGCAACCAAACGTCTTCACCGATCCATTTGCCGCTCATCTCCATCAATCCAAATAACCTAGGGTATGTATAGGTAATTTGGATTCACAATTTTGCGCTAACGGAGAACAAAAGAATCAGGATTATAGCGGAGGAGTCGCCGGACAACAGTTTTCGACATTTTCACCTCAGCGTGAATTAAGGGAGTTGCCTGTGCATTTTCAATTTGAATATCCTTTTAGCTAATCCTTAACGTCTAGCTAAAAGACGTTAAACAAAGCGCTCTTGGGAGGCACCCCTTGCTTATCTTTATATTTTTGCAATTTTTCTTTTATTTTATGCATTTTCTTTTCCTGTTTTTGCCTTTTCATCCTTGTTTATAAACATTGGGGACAATGTTTATCTTTAAGTATGGGGGGGGGGGGTGTTCTCTTATGTTTATTTTTATTCAAAAAAAAATAAAAAAAAATTTGCGAAAAATGTTAAAAATCATAAAAAAAAATGTTTCTTTGTTTTCTTTTTCAATTTTGTTTTAAAAATATGAAAAATAAAAAAAAAATTTAAACTATTAATCTAATAAAATAAATTTTGTATTATTAAATTTCTCCAAACTTCATTTATGCAAAATTAATTTTAATTATGAGTTGTCTTTATAGGCTTTTTAAGGAGTTTTCTTTTTATGAATTTTTAAATCATATATTTTTCTTCAAAATATGTTAGATTTAAATTGTAGATGAATTTGATTTAATGAGTTTTTCATTATTTTGACTTGTTTAGAATATTTCTTAGTTTTACTTTCTCTCTTTAAAATATCATAATTCAATTTTGTAGTAATTGTGTTAAATATCTCTAGATTTTACTTATATTAACTTGAACTCATAGTTTCTTGTAGATTGCTCAAATTATTTTCTATACTCTTAAAATGTATCTTTGGAATTTGTTTAGCCTTTTCCCTACCTTTTTGTTAAACCCATTGTTTGGCATAAAAAATTTGAAAAGATCATATGTCATGGAATGAGAGGATAAAATTCATCATTCCTAAACATATGCACCAAAATCAGTAAAAGATTATATGGCATGGAGTTGAGAGGATAAAATTCATCACTCCTAAACATATACATTTGGGATATAAAAAGAAGAAGAAATAAAAAAAAAGATGGAAATGAGAGGATAAAATTCATCATTTCCCATATACAAAGTAACTTCTTCAATGCCAATTTTACCCCATTTAGCCAAGTTCACTTGTTTATCCAAGATATTATTGAGAGAGCATAGTTAATATTTTGTAGTTTTCTAATAGTTTCTCATGATTGTAAAGTTTCTATAATTTTAATCTTGGAATATTTTGCTTAATTCAATGCAATTTTGTTTATGAAGATTTAGTTAGAAAATTTCAAAACTAAAATTTATTCTACTCATTTCAATTTATGAATTATTAATTATTTCTTATAAATCTGAATTTTAATTTCTTAACTTATTTTGACATGAGTTTTATGAGATTTGAAGTGCATAATTAGAAGTAAATCTTTTTGGAAATGCCCTATAAATTCTTCTCATACTTATAAATTAGTTTTTGCTCTGGAATCGCAAAAGCTTAAGTATGGGGGTATTTGATAGTGCATTATTTATAGTTATTTTTATATAGTATTTTAGTAGTAATTAATTAGTTTTTATATAATTTTAGTTTAATATATATCTAATTCGCTTTATTTTGTGTTTTTAGGTAATCTAGGGCTGCTAATAGCAAATTCAAGCTCACAGCCATGTTCAGGGGAAAGAATGGAACAAGTCTGCAAAAATCTTCAGTACACGCCCTCAGTCACGGCCATGACCAAGGGCGTGACTTCAAGTCACGGCCATGACTCAACCCAACCATCTTCCAGCTGCCTGATCATGCCGCCAGCCTAATTTAGTATTACACGCCCTCGGTCACGGCCATGACCATGGGCGTGACATCAAGTCATGGCCATGACTCAACCCAGCCATCTTCCAGCAGCCAGAACACGCCGCCACATCATTTCCAGCCTACACGCCCCAGGTCACGGGCATGACTCCATGTCACGGCCATGACCTAGGGGGTGACCCAACGCGCAACTGCCAGAATAACTCCAGATCGCGCCGTTTCCAGACTCGGTCATGTCACGCCCTCTGTCACGGGCGAGACTACATGTCACGGCCATGACCTAGGGGGTGACCATTCCCGCAACTGCCAGAATAACTCTAGATCGCGCCGTTTCCCGCCGTTTCCAGATTCGGTCAAGTCACGCCCTAGGTCACGTGGGTGACCGAGGCCGTGACCCGTCGAGATGATTAATTTTGGCAGTTTTTTCTTCCCCAACGTTCCCGGGCTTTCAAGACGCAATTACGCAGCTTACACGCCCTTGGTCACGGGCGTGACCAAGGGCGTGACTCAGCAATTTTCTGCCTATAAAAGCCAGCTGCTGCCAAAGTGATGGGAATCCGATCCTAGCTTAGATTGGGTCATTTTTAGATTAGTTTTTTCAGCATTTTCTTATTGTATTTTCTTTATGCAATTTACTTCTTGTCTTGCACTTCTTAATTCTTAGTTTAGAATTTTATTTCTTGTATGCGTTATTCCTTTTCTTAGAAATAAAATTGTTCTTCTTTTTAAATCATTTTTAACTAATTTTATAGCATTTGATCGGATGATTTCCTAAGTTTTTATATTTCGTAATCTTTTATTAGTTTGGATTTGGAAACTAAGATTTACCGATGATTTGCAATTATTGGTTTCATATTTCTAGTGTATGAAAATCAAGTTTGATCCATATTTTAGTGTATCGAGAGATCCGTAAATATGGTAGATCGCTCATCAGTAAAAAGAATTGTTTGCACTCCTCGAGAGAGGGTGATGAAATTCTTCCGGATTGGAGTCAAATCCAATAGTGGGGCTCACCGCATAAAGCAAGCTTAGGGGTTTCGACTGGCCGAGGGGTCTTAATCGATCAACCTAAGGTTAGGTGGTAGTTCTCTCTCGAGAGGCTCTATCATATTTTGGGAACCTCCACGGCCAAGTTTGTCTAAATTGATTTCTTTCGAATTCTAGATTTACGAAATATTTTACTTTAGAAGGATTCCCGATCAAATGTTTCTCTTTATTTAATTATTTTCAAAACTTCATATTACTTCCGATAAAATAATATTAATTTGCGTGAGTAGAAGTAGTCAACAAACCCGTGGAATACGACACTTGATATTTATTTGTTTTAAATATCCAATGTTATGAACGATAGGTGCTCTTGCCTATAGTTCGTAGAATTTGGAGAAAATTATTTATATCCTAAATTTTAGCTATCACTTGTTCCTAAGAAAGAACACCCAAGTGAATCTTTAGAAGTCATCCACAATAACTAAAGTGTAATGCTTCCCTGCTAGACTCTGTATTGCAGTGGGTCCAAAAAGATCCAAATGCAGTAAGTACAAAATCCTAGGTGAATCACTCTTGGATAAAGATTTAAAACTACTCTTGGTTTGCTTTCCTAGTTGATAAGCCCTGAAGAGTCCTTCCTTCTTGTATGAACCAGAAGGCAGTCCTCTAACAAGATTGTCCTTAGAGAGCTTAAATATAGTTCTAAGGTTAATGTCTCCTAGCCTTTTATGTCATAATTCATTTGTTTTACTTATAGAATTAAATAAACAAATATCTGAGTTGGCAGAGTCAAAATTAACTAAATAAATGTTTCCATGTCTAATATCATATAACACATTAATGTTTTTATTATTGGTAATAAGACATAAGGAATGGTTAAAAGTTACCTGATAACCTTCATCACATAACTGGCTTATGCTAATGAGGTTGTGCTTGAGACCCTTGACATAAGCTACCTATTTGAAGGTAACAGCTCCAACCTTGATCCTTCCATATCCCTTGGTTTGTCCACAGTTGGAGTCTCTAAAGATCACATTGGGTCCAAGCTTAGCCTTGTAATTGCTTAAGTTGGCCTTGTTTCCTGTCATATGCTTTGAGCAACCACTATCCAAGTACCATTGTTCCTTTATGTGTGGATAGCCTTGTACCTGCAAAACATATAACATTCTAGTTGTTGTTGACCCTGACTACCTTGGGTCCTTTTGTATTTCCACAAAAATTTGAAAGGAAAGACATCTCAGGCTGATCCTTATAGCCTTGTGGATGATATTTCCTAGGAGGAATAATCCACTCAGCAAAGGGATTCTTAGTATATTGAAAATAAGAATTCTGTTGAAATTCATTATATTTTCCGTTCGACGAATTCTGGTGAGTTCGTCGATCGCCGTTCGATGAATTGATGTTATTTCATTGAGCGTCGTTCGAATAATAACTATACTGAAAGTCTGTCTTCAGAGTTCGTCGATCGTCGTTCTATGAATTGAAATAATTTCGTGGAGTGCCGTTCGATGGATAATTATACTGAAATTCTGTGTTCAACTTTCGTTGATGTACGTTCTATAAATTCATGTGATTTCGTCGATCGTCGTTCGATGAATTCTGTTGAATTCCTTTATTCTTTACAGCCTTGCTTGAGATATTTTTATCTACTTCTACTGCCTCTTTGCTCTTGGCAAAAATGAATTTTACTGGTGTAGATTAAATGTTCTTCTTAAGGAGATGTGGCTCCAAGCCCAGTTTTCCATTTAGTCTGGCATTCACAGTGCTTGTGATGTCCATCAGTTTGATACTTCTCCCATTTAAGGATTCTTCAAATTTCTTAGCCTCAGATAACTTGTTCTCAATGAGAACAATGTGTTCTCTAGAGGAAGCCAATTCATTCTTAAGATTGGCATTTTCTTCACTTAGTTGGTTCATTTCAGCCAACTTGCCTCTGAGAGAGATTATCTCTTTCTCAGATTTGATTAAATCTAAACAAAGAGCTTTGAATTCATTTGAATTGAAATCAAGGTTTGAGATTACCTGATCACTGTCAATTTCAGGTTCTGATTCATCTGAGTTATTTCCTGAGGCATTGATAGCCATTATGCAGAAGTTTCTTTCATCTTCATCATCATTAGAACTGGATGATGATGCATATTCTGACTCACTGCTTGAGTCATATATATGCATCAAGCATTGGTCATTCTCATTTGAAATTTCTTCATCATTAGAAGAGCTGGATGAAGATTCTGATTCTGTTTCTCTCCAAGATTCAGCTGCAAAGCCTCTTCCCTTGTGTTTGTATTAGTGGGAGGATGACTTGCTGGAGTGCCTCTTTTCTTCTTTGTCTTTTCTCTTTTCCATCTTTTGAATCTCTGGATACACAGGTAGAATGTGTCCAGGTTTCCTGCAACCAAAACAGATAATTTTTTTAGAATTTGATTTGTCATACCTTGGTTTTTCTCTAGATCTTGAATCCTTCTTTCTGAAATCTTTTCTTGCCATCTTGTAAAATCTTTTGGCCAGTAGGCTCATAAACTCCATATCCCCTGGAGCTTTAACTTCCTCTTCAGTTGCTTGAAAAGCAATACTTCTCTCCTTCTTGATGGATGGAGAGGAGGTAGACTGTTCAGCTTCTCTGGATTTGATAAGCTGCTCATAGGACTTTAGCTTGCCTAACAAGGTCTCAGTAGAGATCTCATTAAGGCTTCTGACTTCCTTGATTAGCCAGATCCTAGAGTCCCATGTGCTGGGGAAGCACATTAGGATCTTATCATTGACTTCAGTGATTGAGATCACTTTGTCCAAAGTCTTCAGCTCATTGATTATGAGACTGAGTGTGTTGTACATATCTGCTACTGTCTCAGTTTCTCCCTTCTTGAAATTCTCATACTGGGAGATTAGATGAGTTCTTCTATCTTTTCTCTCATCTGCAGATCCTTCAACCATGTTGTTGAGGGAAATCCAGATCTCCCTGGCTGAGGTGCATTCCACAACTTTTTGGAAAATGTCATCTGACATTGTTTGTGCCAAGATATTCATTGCTTTGGCATATGTACTTCTCTGCTTCTTTTGAGCATCTGTCCACTAAGGAGGTGGAACAACATTATTGTTTGTTGCTGCTGTAGGAATAGGGGGTCCTGTCAAAATAACATTAAAAATATCTTCATCAATAGAATTCATATATAATTTGATCCTTGCCTTCCATAATGCAAACTTATTTAGATTGCACATAGGAGGTCTTGTGCTTGAGTATTATTTGTTCTGTGCCATGAGTTTTTAGAAAAATAAAACTCTAGAAGAAATTAAGATCTAATTGATCTTTTGATTCAGGTGTTAGCTGTAAACAATCAACCAACCTCTGATACCAATTGAAAGTCCTCTAATACAAGGAAAGTGAGGTTAGATCTTAGATTTACTCTAGAGGGGGGGGGGGGGGGGGTGAATAGAGTATTACAAGTTTTTCACTTATTTTTATAGCGGAATTAAATTATTGATATTTATATGTATATAACAGAGTGAGTTATAAAAACAAAACACAAAGAAATTAAACAACATAGTACAAAAAAATAAACACAAACACAGAAGACACAAGGATCTATAGTAGTTTCCCAATAAACTGGGTACATCTACTCTTCTACCACCCTTGGTAGGAATCCACTAGGTTTTTGATCAAGTGCCCTATCACCAATGGGTTTTTAATCAGGTGCCCAAACACTACTGAGCTTTTGATCAGGTACTCAAACCAAACTTCAGGTTTTTGATCAGGTGCCCTTCCACCAAGGAGTTAACTTTTGAAGGGAGTTAGAACCCTGTACAAGATGGGATAAAGAGGTTTTATGGAGTTCTTCTTTGTCAACAAGCTGAGAGAAGACTAGTGGATTTGATGTTGTAAAGCTCCCCCTGTCTGATAGAAATAGTTGACAGTTAGAGGATGGAACTTTCTCTTGAATGTAGAATATCTTCCTTGATAGCTGATGAATCTGAGAGATAATGGTTTCTCAGATTGTTGTTTCTCTTGAAGATTTAGAACTTGCAGCAGAAAACTGAGATAAGATTTTGTGTTGTTGTTCTCAGAGAATGAAAGAGTTACTGTTGAGGATGAACTATGTAATACTTTTTCTTTTCTGCTTTCTGTATATCTTTCTCGACTGTATTCTCTTTTTTTCCTATCTTGCTGCTGTAATACTGTAATTCTTTTTCCTCCTTTATCTTAGAAATAATTTGACTGATTTGAAAATCAAATCTTCTGAATAAGGAATAGAATAATCAGGAGGATTATTTCTTGGAACTGCAAGCAAATCTTTAACTCCTTTTCCTTTTCAATAAATGTGTCAACGTCTACTTTCTCAAAATAAGAGAATAATAAAAGGAAAGGATTAAATCCTGACTTATCTGATAGGAATAGATCCGTTGCTGATTAGTCGATCTGAGTTCAGAGAATAGAATAAAACTGATCCTTCTGAAATTTGAGCGGAGGAGAAAATTCGCCGACCTGAGAACTGAGTTCGTCGAACAGAATGTTGAGTTCGTCGAACTGAATCTGGAGTTCGTCGAACTCAAACTGGAGTTCAACGAGCTGAGAGAAAATCTGCTGAATCTGCCTGGAAGAACTGAGTTCATCGATCTGAGAAGCACTTTCGTCGATCTGAACATCTTGTTAATTATTCTTTGAACGCAGAGCTGAGTTCGTCGATCTCAAACTGGAGTTCGTCGAACTAAAGAATAAAGTGCTGGACTAGCTGGAGAACTGAGTGCGTCGAGCTGGAGAGCAAGTTCGTTGAACGCAGAGATAAGTTCGTCGAACGCAGAATAGAGTTCGTCGAACGCAGAGACTTGGCAAGTTTGCCGAACTGGAGCACAACGTTCATCGAACGCAGGATGGAGTTAGTCGAACGCAGTATGGAGTTCATCGAAAGCAGAAACTTAGAGTTTTCCTAAGTGATATCTACTCAGACAGCCTAAAAGCTTTGACCCTTAGACTATAGATTGGGGTCAACTTAGTCCTAGTCAACAGATAATGATCCTAGCCCAAATCAGTAATAGGGTTGTTCCAACAAGAAGCTTGTTGGAAGAAAAGCATTAAAGTTTGACAAGCACAAGCGAAGAAAAACCTTAGAAATAAGCATGATAAACCATGGTAAAAGAAATAAATGATCAAAATAGAAATGCGGAAAACAAAAACAATTAAGTGTAGTATTTTTGTTATAGCTTGACTATTCCAACACTATGTCTAGACTCTTTACATTTGAGAATTTAACTTTGATAATTTTCATAACTAATAGGAAAGCATGATTTAACATACTAAAAAAGACAACAGCTACAATGTAACTAATTGGTATTTCAAGTAAAGAAAACATTGTAGATATCATGCCTTGCAATCTCGTGCTTTTACTTAAGTTTTTAGAGAATTATGTAATTTTGCATTAGGATCCAATTCTCATGAGTAGAAGGTTTATGAAAAACAATGATGTGTGCATAAGGTGTTTGGATAAAAGTATATAAGTGAAATAATCAAAACACATGACATATGTAATGAAATAGTAATAACAATATTAAGATTATAATCTTATAATTACTTTCACACATCAATTCGAGAATGAAATTTAAAAGCACATAAAAGGATTAAAACTACTAAGATGCCTCGCCCACACAATGCTCATTAAGACTTATCAGGGGGCGAAGTATTGCTTGGGGGATCACATAAGCACTTTTATATAAAAAATTATTTTTAGTGATCCGGTGTACAAATAGAAAAGATAAAAAGGAATATGTTTGCACAAGACACTTTACAATACTTTCCATGGTGCTCAACCTCACAATGCTCATTAATACTATTCAGGATGGTGAGTAGTGCTTGGGGGAGTTATCTTTGGCTTTTTATTTCATAAATTTTTTAAGTTTGGGCCAAAGGTCTCTGAATTCACTTGTTGATGCAAACATTAGCAATTTTTGAAATAACACTTCTATGTTTGCAAGAAATTTATTGTTTGAATGATGGTGTAGGTAATTTAGACATACAAATTAATATGTTAAAAACTATTACATTACACAATCATGAAATACTAAGATTATGAGCACATGTAGATTACCAAAATAGTGAGTGTAAGAATCATTGATCAACATAAAACATTATTCATACTTAGAGACATGCTCGACAATCATACACAAATTTCTATAGACTATTTCATTGCACATAATCAGATTAAGGTCAAGGCATCATGACAAGATAAAACATTTTTTAGGAAAATTGAAATTAAAATTAGACATTGAAGAAAATTTTTATGTGTATGCCAAAATAAATTTTGACCATTTGAAACAAAAATAACTAAGATGTTTGCTCTTGTGAAGTCTAATAGTCAAACCAAAGTTTTGTAAATATTTAAAGCAAAACAAATAACAAAAACATATTTTTGATTATTTTGAATTTTTTGAATTTTTTTGTATTTTGGAATAAAACAACCAAATTATTAACAAAATAATTTCAAAACTGAGAAAAGAAATAGAGAAAAACTATTATAAAAATACCAGAAATAGTGTAGAGAAAACAGAAATGCAGTTTGGCAAAAGGATCTAACGCTTGGCAAAAGGAGCTAACGCCTGCAGTTTGAAAAAATATTCTCTACAATAGGGAGTATGTATATAGGCCTTCTTAATGTAGAAATTTCAGTGAATTTGGAGATGATTAGAAGGCTATTTAAATATATTGTTGGTGGTTTTAAAATGGTTTTTATATTTATATTTGATTTAGATTTTCCCCCTTTTTTGTAAGACTATAATTGGACTTAGCAATTTAAAGTGGATTTTGGACCCCGGAGGTCTACTCTATGAAGGGTTCGCACCTGTACTAGGAGATATGATGGGGTGACATCCCAAATCTCCCTTTCACAAGATATATAATTGTTATTAATTGCTACCCAATTTTTAATATTGAAAATTTATAAACTCAAATTTTTGAAGGAGTGAAATAAATATGTTTAGAATTATAGGATTTATTAAAGATGTACGGAAGTTAGTTTTGAGGAGAGATTTCATTTGATGGGTTTCAATTTGGTATATCTAAGACTCCTAATTCTAGACGAATCATGTTGAAACGAGCATCGGGGAGAGGTTTTATGAAAATGTCTGCAAGTTGGTATTCCGTACCAATGAAACTTATTTTTACATGCTCTTTCTTAATATGGTCTCTAATGAAGTGACAGCGTACATCTTTGTGTTTGGATCTAGAGTGGTATACAGGATTATTTGTAAGATCTATTACACATTTGTTGTCACATTTGAGATCAATATTTTTGAGATTAAAACTAAAATCCTCTAGAGTTTGGCACATCCATAAAGCTTGTGCACAAAAACTCACAAGAGCGATGTATTTGGCCGCCGTGGTGGAGAGTGCAACAGAAGATTATTTTCTACTAGACCATGCTACCAATGAGGGTCCTAAAAACTGAAAAGTACCGCTAGTGCTTTTTCGTATTAGTGAACATCAGGCGTAATCCGAATCAGAATAGCCATGCAATTTAAATGAATATTTGTGCGGGTACCATAATCCTAGTCTAGATGATCCTAATATATATCAAAAAATACATTTTACCGCTTTTAAATGTGATTCTTTTGAATTGGCTTGAAAGCGAGCACTTAGACATACGACAAACATTATATCCGGTTTAGATGCACTTAAGTAATGAAGAGGTCCAATCATACCTCTATATAAAGTTTGATCGATAGAAATTCTAGATTCATCTTTTCCTAGTTTTAATGAAGCACTCATAGGTGTAGAAGCTTGTTTAATATTTTCAAATCCAAATCGTTTAAGCATATCGTGAACATATTTTATTTGGAAAATAAAGATACCATCATTTCGTTGTGAGATTTGAAAACCAAGAAAATAAGATAGTTCTCCTACAAGACTCATTTTTCATTACTAAGACTACTTCATTACACAACTCTTCATTAGTGGCTCCAAAAATGATATCATCAACTTATATTTGTAAAATAATTAAATTGTTATTATTATGCTTAATGAAGAGTGTGTTGTTGGAACTTCCCATGACATAACAGTGCTTTAACAAAAACGATGTAAGTATATCATACCATGCATGGGGCGCTTATTTTAAACCATAAAGCTCTTTTTCTATTTTATAAACATGATTTCGAAATTTTCCATTTATAAAATCGGGTGGTTGTTCTACTTAAACTTCTTCTTTTATAAACCAGTTTAAAAAAGCACTTTTAACATCCATTTGAAATAATTTTATCCTTTTAAAACTCGCAAATGCCAAAAATATTCTTATAGATTGTAAGCGAGGAACGGTGCAAAAGTCTCTTCAAAATCTATCCCCTCGATTTGAGAAAAGCCTTGAGCGACTAAGCGAGCTTTATTTCTTGTAATCCTAGATTCACAATCTAATTTATTTTTAAAGATCCATTTTACGCCAACAACGGGATGATTAGATGGACATTCTACTAGGTTACAAACTTTATCTCTTTCAAAGTGATCTAACTCTTCATTCCTAGCCAAAAATCAAAATTCATCATTTAAAGCGGTTGAAACATTTTTAGGTTCAATTTCGGAAATAAAACAAATGTTTGAAAACGTTTCATGAAGAGAAGATTGAGTTCATACCCCAATAGATGGTTCTCCAATGACAAGTTCCCTTGGATGATCTATTGTGAATCTGAGCACACTTGGCGGCACGAACACTTCTTGTACCGTCACCATTTGTTTGTCACCTGCAAGTAGATCAACATTATCAACATCCAAGGTTAAAGATGGTTCCTCTTCCTTTCCTGCACTGTTAGACTCTACACAAGGAACAAATTCATCAAACTTCACATGAATGGACTCTTCAACCTTTTAAGACCTTTTATAGTATATCCTACATGCTTTAATAGTTGAAGAGTATCCAAGAAATATTCCTTCATCATATTTTTCATCAAATTTTGCTAAGTCATCTTTGGTGTTTAGGATAAAACATTGACATCCAAAGACATGAAAGTAGGATACATTAGGTTTCTTTTTGTAATATAATTCATAGGGAGTTAATTTTAGGATTGGGTGAAGCATGACTCGAATTATGACATAACAAGATGTATTTATGGCTTCGGCCCAAAAGGATCTAGGCAACCCATACTCAGATAGCATAGTGCGTGCGTGTTCCTGAAGAGTAGTTCTATTTTTCCTCTCCACCACACCATTTTGTTGGGGGGTGCGTGGAGCGGAAAATTCATGTTTAATACCTAGATTATTACAAAAGGTGGTGAAACAATCATTTTCAAATTCCCCTCCATGATCCGATCTAATGCACTTAATTAATAGTTCTAATTCATTTTGAATGTGATTTCATAGTTTAGTAAATTCAGAAAAACCATCGGATTTGGAGGTAAGAAATAATGTCTAAGTAAATCTAGAAAAATCATCAATTAAAACAAATTTGTACTTTTTACCACCTAGACTACAAGTGCTAATTGACCCAAATAAGTCCATGTGAATTAGTTGTAGAGGTCTAGTGGTGGACATTTCATTTTTTTAAAAGATGTTTTAGAAAATTTCCCTTTTGGCATGGCGGGCAGAAAGTGGATAGATTTCCATTAAGTATTGGTAAGCCCCTTATTATTTTATTTTTTGACAATTTTAAGATTAACTTGGTGCTAGTGTGACCAAGACGCCTATACCATAATTCTAGTTCTTCATTTTTTGTAATTAGACATTTTAGTGACACACGTGATAGATAATGAAAAGAGATTAAATAGACATTATGAATTCTTGGTGCGGTGAGTACAATATTATTCGTCTTAGGATCTATAATTTTACATAAATTAGTAGAAGACTCAAATAACACATTAAGGCCTTTATTGCATAGTTGACTAATAGAAGTTAGGTTGTGTTTTAAGCCTTCAACACATCAGACGTTTGTAAGAGAGAAAGAGTCGTTACCCACTTTACCGGTGCCTAAGATTCTTCATTTTCCGTTGTCACTGAATGTCACGGTTCTTCCTTTCTTCCTTGGGAGGCTATGGAACTTTGCTTTATTGCCCATCATGTGCTTGGAACTACCTGAGTCCAAGTACCACATGCCTTCCTTATCCTTAGCCTGCCAACATACCTAAAAAGAAGATGTTAGTGAAGATCTGGATAGACAAGAAGTTCCTCCCATGATATAGGCGGTGACCTTAGGTACCCAGATTTGTTTTAAAGTATGCTTCCCCTTCTGTCTGCAAGAGTCTGTGGTGTGGCCAAACAACAAACAATTTGCTCATGCAACATAGGGAGATAAGACCATTTTCAAAGAATTTTGTTGACCCTTATCGGTAGTCACAGAAGTGGAAGGGGTGACAGAATTATTATTATAAAAGAATTTTTATTTCTGGATCTAGAGCTAACGCCAGCGTTAGAAACTAACGCTAGGCGTTAGCTTTCCGAACCATAACCCAACCCAAACTTTGCAGAACCATAGCACTGGTTGCCCAAAATCATGTCCAATGATTTTTTGACAAACACAAATTTGTTTATTGCCATATTAAGATCATCGATTCAGGCTTTTAAGGCAAAATTTTTGCTTACTAAATTTCCACACCTCTTTGCAAAATTTTTCTTTTCATTTTCTGTTTGAGAAAGAGAATCTTTTAAACTTCTTTCTAAGTCTCCCTTTTGTTTTGTGAGAGATTCGATATTGGAGAGAGCCTTAGAAAGATTATTTTCTAGTATTTTTGTTCTTGCTAAGTTATTATCATTTTCCTGGCTAGACCATATCTCTTTTCCCAAAGTTTTTATTTACTTATTTAATTTTTGATTTTGTTTTAAAAGAATTTTATTTTCAATTTTTAGGAGATTAAGATCTTTTAGACTTTTATTAAAAAATTTGCATGTTTTCATGTACTCAATATAGAGGTCATCATAAGTGTTAGGAATTACCTCAATGTCACTTTGGACATTGCAATCGTCGTCCGTTGATTAATTGCTCCTCCCCATAAGGCCCAACTTTGCCTCATCACTATTGTACAAACCTGTATTCGCCGAGTGGGCCCCCGGGACCCATGAGGTATTTTTGACATCGTTTTCCAACAAGTTCCAGGACAGGAAGAGAGGAGGGTGAGCGGTGGAGGCGGGAGCTTCCCGCTCACTCAACCAGTAGAGAGGGGGGGGGGGGGGCGAGAGGAGGTGGATCGAGCCCCCCTCTCACCCCCGCCCCCAGCAAAGGGGGGCGAGATCCCAGGTGAGGGGGCGAGCTCCTCTCGCCCCCGCCCCCAGCGGGGGGGGGGGGGGGGGGGGGGCGCTCCTCTCGTCCCCCGCCCCCAACAAGGGGGGCGATATCCCCGGTGGGGGTGGGGGGGGGGGGCGAGCTCCTCTCGCCCCCACCCACAGTAGGGGGAGAGCTCCTCTCGCCCCCCGCCCCAGCAAAGGGGGGGGGGCGAGATCCCAGGTGCGGGGGGGGGGGGGGGGGGGGGGGGGGGGGGTGAGCTCCTTTCGCCCCCGCCCCCAGCAGGGGGGAGTGCTCCTCTCGCCCCCCCCCCCCCCCCCCCCCCCGCCCCCATCAAAGGGGAGCGAGATCCCAGGTGGGGGGGGGGGGGGCGAGCTCCTCTCACCCCCGCCCCCAGCAGGGGGGCAAGCTCCTCTCACCCCCCGCCCCCAGCAGGGGGGGGGGCGAGCTCCACTCTCCCCCGCCCCTAGCAGGGGGGCGAGATCCTCTCGCCCCCGACACCAGCAAGGGGGGGGGGGGGGGGAGATCCCAGGTGGGGTGGGGGGGAGAGATCCTAGGTGTGTGGGGGGGGGGGGCGAGCTCCTCTCGCCCCCGCCCCCAGTAGGGGGGTCAGCTCCTCTCTCCTCCCGCCCTCAGCAAAGGAGGGCGAGATCCTAGGTGGGGGGGGGGGGCGAGCTCCTCTCGCCCCCGCCCCCAGCATGGGGGCGAGCTCCTCTCGCCCCCACCCCCAGCAAGGGTGGTGGGGGGGGGGGGGGGAGGGGGGGGGGGGTGGTGGCGAGTGTTGAAATTGTTGAAGTGAAGTGGAAGGGAGTCCGGCCGGTCTGAAGGCTGGAGACCGCAGAGACCGTGCGGTCTACGCTGGTGCTCTGGCGGTTTGGTTCTGGTGATCTGGTGAGATCGGCCAGCTTGCTTCTTGGGTTTAGTCGTTGGTTCTGGCGACCTGTTGCGAGTTGTTTCTGGTCTTATTCTGGGCGGTCTGCTCTTGGTAGATTCGGGTTGTTCCTATATGACCGTCTACCTGGGCGGTCTATATTGGTAATCTGGCGACTTGGTTGAAGTCGGCCAGATGGTTCTAGCTTGCTCCTGGTGATCTAAGGAAGGAGCATTATTGAGACCACACGGCTTGTGCGCGGTCTCGTGTTCACGAGGCCTGTGCGCGATCTTGTCTGCTGATCTGCGTCTTGGTCGGGTGATCGTCCAAGAGGTGTGTTCGCGTGGTCTGTCTTTTGAGACCGTTCGCGATCTGATGGGTGGTGACTGTATCCCGGTTTGTGCGGTGACGACATCCGTCCACCCGCCTATAAATAGGGGTGCATGACCCGTCATTCCTAACAAGAACTGTAAGAACCAGAGCCCGGATTGTTTCTTGCGGTCTCAAGTATGAGTTCGCGTGACTTGGATGCGAGTTAACCTTTGTTGTGTTCGCAGGTTTGCGGTCAGCAGGGTGCGGTCTCCTTCCTTGGTGATTTCCGGTGGCTTGAATAAACAGTTTGTCTGCGGTCTGTCAGCGAACTGGGTTATTGTGTTCTTATGCTGTTCGCAGCGAGCTCAGTGATCAGGCGACCTTCAGCGGTTAGGCGGTCTGAGTTGCGGTCTGGCGACAGCTTCAGTTCTTTGTTCCAATAAACTCCAGTTCGTGCGGTCTGAGGTGCGGTCTTGCAGTGCTGGCAGTCTGTCCGGTTTCTGTTCGTGCGATCTCAGGGCAAGCCGGGTGAGTTATGGAGTGGTGCGGCTTGTGCAGTCTGAGCTTGTCTAGCCGCCAGCTTTGCCTTTTGGTGTGTTTTGTTCTTCTCGTCTCCGTGATTCTAATGAATCATGTCTCGCCATGTATACCTCACATTGTAAAGCAGTCCTGTTTCAATAAAGATTTCTTGTGTTGCTGTTTTGGCATTGTGGTTGTTTGGCTATAACTCTTGTTGATACAACTCCTGCTTACACCTAAACGGTCCAATCAAAAATTTTAACATGGTATCAGAGGGAGGTTCTTGGAGTGGATAAGCAGTGATCAACTAGAGTTGCCATCGTCTTTGTGAAGAAGAGACCACATAGATTGCCATGGAAGGTGGATACGCAAGAGGTCTTGGTATTGAACTCCTCACGTCGACTAACTTTAAAAAGTGGAAGTCATGAATGGAGAGTTACTTGCTTGGCGCGGATCTATGGGAGGTAGTTGGCGGAGAAGAAACACAAGAGGTGTTTCTAGCAGGAGATAATATGGCAGAGGTGAGACTTTGGAGGAGGACGAATGCTAAGGCTGAGTTCACTCTCAAGAGGGCTATCTCACCGGAGCTGTTTGATCACATCATCGGATGTAAATCTGCTGCTGAGATTTGGACATCCTTGGATGGATTGTTCAATAAGAAGAATGTAGCGAGGCTACAGTATCTTGAAAATGAGTTGGCGAAGGCCTCTCAAGGTGATCTTTCTATTTCTACCTTCTTCCTCAAGATGAAGAACCTCACGGCAGAGATTTCTGCATTGGACCCTGATGAGCCAATCTCGGAGGCAAAACTCAAGAGGCATATCATCCGCGGGTTGCGGAAGGAGTATCTTGCTTTTGTGACTTCAGTTCAGGGTTGGGCAAATCAACCGTCATTGTTGGAGCTGGAGAACCTTCTTGCTTCGCAAGAAAGTTTAGCAAGACAGATGGCGGGGGTTTCAATCTCCGGGGGAGAAAGTGATGTGATGTTCTCTGGGAAGAAGAAGAAGAAGAAATGGGAGAAGAAGAAGCCGGGTCATGATGGACCCTCCACTTCAGGTCAGCAAGATAGGGGCTATGCTCCTAAGTCTGATGGGAAGAAGAAAGGAGAGGGGCTGAGGTGCTTTAGATGCAACAAGACTGGGCACTTCAAGAAAGATTTCCGGGTGAATCTTCAGCCGGGACATGCAGTGGAGAAGGAGATGCCAAAGTCTGGTGAAGTTGGATGGGGAGGAGCCTTTGCGTCTAATATAACGGCGATGCCCGTTAAGGCCTTGGCTTCCATCAACTATGATGAGGACTGGATTGTTGATTCAGGGTGTGGGCATCATCTCACCGGGGATGGATCAAAGTTCTCTTCTTTGGCGCCTTACTCAGGTAACAATGCTATCATTACGGCTGATAATTCTATTCATCCAGTAGAGCACGAAGGAGTCGTCTCTCTGAGCAGTGATAAGGGTCCACTCACATTGAGGAGTGTTTATCACGTGCCTGGTATGAAGAAAAATCTCTTCTCTGTGACCAATGCGGTCGATGCCGGTTATCACGTTCTGTTTGGGCCAACAGAAGTGAAATTTCTTAAAACTCAACCGGAGATAAAAGGAGATGTTATTCATGTCGGCAAGCGGGTGAAAGACTTGTTCATTTTATCGACAAGTACCTATGTTGATAAGATGAGGACCAATGATGGCGCAGCCATCTGGCATGAAAGGTTGGGGCATGTAGGCATGGACAAATTGAAGGCTATGGCAGTAAGGGGCCTTGTCAATGGCTTGCCTAGCTTGTCCTCCTATGGAGACGGTCATGTCTGCGAAGGATGTCAGTTTGGTAAGTCTCATCGACTTCCATTTGACAAATCGCAAACAAGGTGCAAAATGCCGTTGGAGTGCATCCACGGTGATTTGATGGGACCGACTGCCACCCCAAGCCTTGGAGGCAACAGATACATGTTGGTGTTGATTGATGACTACACCAGATATGTCTGGGTGTATTTCTTGAAAGAGAAGTCAGAAGCCTTTGCAAAATTTGTGGAGTTCAAGGAGCTGGTTGAAGGCCGGCTTGGCCTGCGGGTTAAAAAACTTAGAACTGACAATGGTGGGGAGTTCACCTCTGGTGAGTTCTCAAGTTTTTGCAGGAAGCAAGGCATCAGGAGAGAGCTCACTTGTGCCCATACTCCACAGCACAATGGCGTTGCGGAGAGGAAGATACGTCATCTGACGGAAACCTGCAAATGTTGGCTTCATGCCAAGAGTATCCCAAAGTCCTTCTGGGCGGAGGGAATGTCTTGTGCAGCTTATGTCATCAACAGATTGCCTCTGAGTCCTATCAACATGAAGACCCCTTATGAACTAATGTTCAAGGAGAATCCGAGCGTTTCACACCTTCGGGTGTTTGGATCAACCTGCTATGTGCACATTCCTGATGCTCTTCGGACAAAGCTAGATGCGAAAGCAAGGAAGCTAGTCTTTGTTGGGTATGATGAGCGGAAGAAGGGATGGAGATGCATGGATCCTGAGACACGGAGGTCAATTGTTTCTCGGGATGTGGTGTTCGATGAAGTGACTTCTTACAAGGGGAGTTCAGGAGTTGAGCTACCAGAGACCAGGGTTGATAAAGGAGGAAAAGCTGCGGGAAGTCTTCAAGTGGAGTTGCCTGTTTCACCAGGAGCTCCAGTTGTGTCAAACTCTGAGATGGAGGCTTCAGGTTCTGGAAGCAGGGGGAGCAATGCTCCAAGTTCATCTAGAAGAGGAGATTGCACAGAAGAAGCGGTTGAGGAGGTGGTTAGTCAGGTGCAACCTCTTAGGAGGTCGAAGAGGACTATTCAACCACCAGATCGATACACAGGAGGAAACATGGTGAACTTTGTTTCATGTTTCTTTGCTGGTCCCTTGGATGAAAGGGAGCCATCGAGCTTTGAGAAAGCCAGAGGCGTGAAGGAGTGGGACATTGCTATGCAAGAAGAGATGGCAGCTCTCGAGAAGAATGAGACCTGGTCTCTTGTGCCCAAGCCCAAGGGCACCACTCCTGTCACTTGCAAGTGGGTTTTCAAGCTGAAGAAGAAAACTGACGGTAGTATCGAGCAGTACAAGGCTCGCCTTGTAGCTCGCGGGTTTTCACAGCAGTACAGAGAAGATTATGATGAGACGTTTAGTCCAGTGGCAAAGATGACTTCGGTTCGATTTGTTATTGCCTTGGCGGCTTCGAGTGGTTGGGAGATTTGGCAACTCGACGTGAAGAATGCCTTCTTATACGGCGAGATTGACAAGGATATCTTCATGATCCAACCGCAAGGCTTCATCTCGAAGGAGTATCCGGACTACGTTTGTAAATTGAAGAAGGCCCTGTATGGGTTGAAGCAAGCGCCTCGGGCGTAGTATGGGAAGATTGCAGAGTATCTCTTATTCTGCAGATTCGTTGCTTCAGACTCTGATTCTAGCTTGTTCATCAAGAAGGAGGGGGTGCTTCGGGTGATTGTGCTGCTGTATGTGGATGACATGATTGTCACCGGAAACTCAAAGGAAGTTGTTGCAAGACTCAGGGCTGAGCTTGCTATCAGATTCGAGATGAAGGATCTGGGGGAGCTTCACCATTTCCTTGGACTTGAGGTGCAGATGCGGGAGAGTGGAGTGCTCATTTCTCAGGCTGGCTATACGGAGCGGATCGTTCAACGATTTGGCTTGGAGGAAGGGAAGAGCAGCTCTATACCTCTGGAGCAACATCATAAACTTCGAAAGGATGAGGGAAGAGTTCTATCTGATCCGTTGGTGTTCCGATCTCTGGTTGGGAGCTTGACCTATTTGACCATCACGAGGCCTGATATATCTTATGCAGTTGGCAAAGTGAGTCGGTACATGGCGGAACCACGGAAACCTCATCTTCTGGCGGCAAAAGGCATCTTGAAGTATGTGAAGTCAACCTCTGATTTGGGTCTCCTATATAGGAGAGGGTCAAGCTTGGAGTTGCATGGTTTCATGGATGCTGATTATGGGGGAGACGTGGATGATCGGAGATCAACGTCTGGTTATGTCTTTATGACGGGCCCCACAGCTATTTCTTGGTGCAGCAAGAAGCAAGACTCAGTGTCTGTATCTACCATGGAAGTGGAGTACAAGGCTTCGGCCTTGGCAGCTCAGGAAGCCGTTTGGCTCAGGAGGTTGGTAGAGGACGTTCATTAGGAGGTTCGAGGTCCCACTATGCTACGCAAGGACAATGAGAGTGCTCTCAAGCTGGTCAACAATCCAGTCCATCACGCGAGGACCAAACATATAGAGATTGAGCACCATTTCATTCGTGAAAAGGTGTTGGGAGGATCTCTTATGGTCGAGCATGTTCGGAGTGCGGACAATGTCGCAGACATCTTCACAAAGCCGCTGGCAAAGGGACCGTTTACTCGGTTAAGGGGGTTGCTCGGGCTAGTTTCCACTTCCCACTTCAAGGGGGAGTGTTGAAATTGTTGAAGTGAAGTGGAAGGGAGTCCGGCCGGTCTGAAGGCTGGAGACCGCAGAGACCGCACGGTCTGCGCTGGTGCTCTGGCAGTTTGGTTCTGGCGATCTGGTGAGATCGGCCAGCTTGCTTCTTGGGTTTAGTCGTTGGTTCTGGCGACCTATTGCGGGTTGTTTCCGGTCTTATTCTGGGCGGTCTGCTCTTGGTAGATTCTGGTTGTTCCTATATGACCGTCTACCCGGGCGGTCTATATTGGTGATCTGGCGACTTGGTTGAAGTCGTCCAGATGGTTCTAGCTTGCTCCTGGTGATCTAAGGAAGGAGCGTTGTTGAGACCGCACGGGTTGTGCGCGGTCTTGTGTTCGCGCGGCCTGTGCGCGATCTTGTCTGCTGATCTGCGTCTTGGTCGGGTGATCGTCCAAGAGGTCTGTTCGAGCGGTCTGTCTTTTGAGACCGTTCGCCATCTGATGGGTGGTGACTATATCCCGGTTTGTGCGGTGACAACATCCGTCCACCCGCCTATAAATAGGGGTGCATGGCTCGTCATTCCTAACAAGAACTGTAAGAACCAGAGCCCGGATTGTTTCTTGCGGTCTCAAGTTTGAGTTCGCGCGACTTGGATGCGAGTTAACCTTTGTTGTGTTCCCAGGTTTGCGGTCAGCAGGGTGCGGTCTCCTTCCTTGGTGATTTCCGGTGGCTTGAATAAACAGTTCGTCTGCGGTCTGTCAGCGAACTGGGTTATTGTGTTCTTATTCTGTTCGCAGCGAGCTCAGTGATCAGGCGACCTTCAGTGGTTAGGCGGTCTGAGTTGCGATCTGGCGACAGCTTCAGTTCTTTGTTCCAATAAGCTCCAGTTCGTGTTGTCTGAGGTGCGGTCTTGCAGTGCTGGCAGTCTGTCTAGTTTCTGTTCGTGCGATCTCAGGGCAAGCCGGGCGAGTTCTGGAGTGGTGCGGCTTATGCGGTCTGAGCTTGTCTAGCTGCTAGCTTTGCCTTTTGGTGTGTTTTGTTCTTCTCGTCTCTGTGATTCTGATGAATCATGTCTCGCCATGTATACCTCGCATTGTAAAGCAGACCTGTTTCAATAAAGATTTCTTGTGTTGCTGTTTTGGCATTGTGGTAGTTTGGCTATAACTCTTGTTGATACAACTCCTGCTTACTCCTAAACGGTCCAATCAAAAACTTTAACAGCGAGCTCCTCTCACCCCCGCCCCCAGCAAGGGGAGAGCTCCTATCGCCCCCACCCACAGCAAGGGGGAGGGGTGAGATCCCAGGTGGGGGGGGGGGGGGGGGGGGGGGGGGGAGGGGGGGCGATCTCCTCTCGCCCCCGCCCACAGCAGGGGGAGAGCTCCTCTCGCCCCCCGCCGCCAGCAAAGGGGGGGGTGGGGGGGGGGGGGGGGCGAGATCCCAGGTGGGGGAGGGGGGTGAGCTCCTCTCGTCCCCTCCCCCAGCAGGGGGGCGAGTTCCTCTCGCCCCCCACCCCCATCAAGGGGGGCGAGAACCCAGGTGGGGGGGGGGGGGGGGGGGGGGGCGATCTCCTCTCACCCCCGCCACCAGCAGGGGGGCAAGCTCCTCTCGCCCCCGCCCCCAGCAGGGGGGGGGGGGGGTGAGCTCCACTCTCCCCCGCCCCCAGCAGGGGGCGAGCTCCTCTAGCCCCCCGGCCCCAGCAAGGGGGGGGGGGGAGATCCCAGGTGGGGTGGGGGGGGGAGAGATCCTAGGTGTATGTGTGTGTGGGGGGGGGGGGGGGGGCGAACTCCTCTCGCCCCGCTCCCAGTAAGGGGGGTGAGCTCCTCTCGCCCAACCCCGGAGAGAGGGGGCGGTCTGCGTTTAGCGCCTTGGAATGGCGGGATTTGGCTATTGACAGGCCAATCATGAGGGCATTTTCGTAATCTCGTAGGCCAGATAGTGGTTATTGGTAGACCAAGTTCAATATCCTATAAATAGGACCAAGGGGGCCACATTAGGAGGATGTCTCTCTTTTGGCTATCTCTCTCCCCAAGTCTCTTTAGTGGGTGAGGAGAGCCTTCAAAGGGTGCCCAAGCTTAGCATTGGCTTGGGAGGGGAAGCGCTCTAAGATCTTCCGGGTGTGTTGTGGGACCTCCTCGCTAAGCCTTTGGCCTTGTTCCTAGTTTCTTAGCCTCTAGACTAGAGTTCTCCCTTGGGAGGAGTAAGTGTGAGGTCACCCCTCAACTTGTTGAGGGCTCGAACTCCACAGAGACTAAGTCTTGTTCTCAAGTCTTGGTTTCAACATTTATGGTGCGGTGAGCGTGGAGAGTGACCAACTCAAGAAACTCTCAGGCTGAGCTCCATGGTGGGAGGTGGAGGATCCAACCCAGGCCACTCGCAACCCCCGGTGGCTGGAGTGACGTTGGAGATGTTTGAAAATTTTAGGCCGGAGGTCCTGCAGACCTTGTAGGTAGCTTTTGCCTCGATAGGCGAAAGTAGGAGAGGAAGTGGTCCGGAGGTCTCACCTCAACAGGAAGGAGAGAGCACTCTCGGCCAGCAATTTAAGAAGGAGGTACCAGGAGGGGGCGAGCGGGGAGGTGCCATACCCCTACTTGACCATCCCCAAAGGGGCGACTGGGGAGGTGCCATACCCCCACTCGTCCAGCCCCAAGGGGGCGAGTGGGGAGGCGTCAGGCCCCCACTCGCCCAGCCCCAAGGGTTCGAGTAGGGTGGCGCCAGGCCCCCACTCGCCCAGCCCCAAGGGGTCAAGTGGGGAGGCGTCCAGTACCCACTCGCCCAGCCCTAAAGGGGGGTGAGTAAAGGAAGCCCTTTATGTGAGTTGATCATCTCGGCCCTGGTTCCAGAGGTGTTCGGAGGGCTGGATATGTCTCACTACTCCGGCAAGGATGACCCCATCCTGCACCTGCAGTGGTTTGAGGACATGGTCTCCATCAGGCTCATGACAGACGCTTTCAAGTGTCGACTCTTCGTGACAACTCTGAAGGAGAAGGATAGAGATTGGTTCCACCAGCTCCCTGCGGGATCCATCAATACCTTCGGAGACTTGCGTCGAGTTTTCTTGCTACGCTTCTCGACATCAATAAAGAGGAAGAAAGATGCCGAAGCACTTTTCAAGATCGGGCAAGAGCTAGGGGAGTCACTAGCTCACTATATTGACCGGTTCCAGGAGGAGGTTCTCCTCACCCAAGAGGTGCCAGGCTACACCCTTCAGCTCGCTTTCATCGTGGGGCTGTAGGGGGGATTCTTCAAGAGGGACCTCAAGAGGAGAGCTCCTTTGTCTTTTGAGGAGTTGATGGAAAGGGTGGCGGAATAAGTTGAGAGTGAGGACGCCATCCCGGACTTCGCAAGAAGGTTGGCCAAACTGAGTGAGCCAGAGGCAAGGAAGGAAGGGGGAGGGTAGGGGCTCCTAAGAGGAAGTTAGACCCAGAGGATGACAACTTCCAGGAAGAGGGGCCCGACCTCCCAGGGTGGAGGCAGAGACCGAAGACACCCTCTCCACCTCCTCAACAAACCATGGGGATCGGTCGCAGAGGAAGAAGAAATCGTACGGGAGGAAGAGGGGGCATCTGGGTGGAGATACCTTACTGTGACTTCTCTCGAACCCGCCCCCAGCAAGGGCGGGGGGGGGGGGGGGGAGATCCCAGGTGTGGGGGGGGGGGAGCTCCTCTCGCCCCCGCCCCCAGCAGGGGGGCGAGCTCCACTCGCCCCCCCCCCCCCCCCCCCCCCCCCCCCCCCCCCCCCCCCCCCCCCCCCCCCCCCCCCCCCCGCCCCCAGCAAGGGGGGCGAGATCCCAGGTGGGTGGGGGGTGGGGGGGGCGAGCTCCTCTCGCCCCCACCACCAGCAGGGGGGCGAGCTCCACTCACCCCCCCCCCCCAGCAAGGGGGCGAGATCCCAGGGGGGGCGATCTCCTCTCGCCCCCGCCCCCAGCAAAGAGGGGCGAGATCCCAGGTGAGGGGGGGCGAGCTCCTCTCGCCCCTGCCCCCAGCAGGGGGGCGAGCTCCTCTCGCCCCCCGCCCCCAGCAAGGGGGGGGGGGGGGCGAGACCCCAGGTGGGTGGGGGGTGAGCTCCTCTCGCCCCCGCCACCAACAGGGGGCGAGCTCCTCTCGCCCCCCCCCCCCCCCCCCCCCCCCCCCCAGCAAGGGGGGAGAGATCCCAGGTGGGGGGGGGGGGGGGGGGGGGAGCGAGCTCCTCTCGCGTCCGCCCCCAGCAGGGGGGAGAGCTCCTCTCGCCCGCGCCCCTAGCAAGGGGGGCTCGATCCCAGGTGGGGGGGGCGAGATCCTCTCGCCCCCGCCCCCAGCAGGGGGGCGAGCTCCTCTCGCCCCCCGCCCCCAACAAGGGGGGGGGGGGGGGGCGAGCTCCTCTCGCCTTGCTCCCAGCAAGGTGGGCGAGCTCCTCTCGCCCCCGCTCCCAAGGAGGGGGCGAGCTCCTCTCGCCCCGCTCCCAGCATGGGGGGCGAGCTCCTCTCGCCCCGCTCCCAGCAAGGGGGGCGAGCCCCTCTTGCCCCCGCTCCCAAGGAGGGGGCGAGCTCCTCTCGCCCCGCTCCCAGCAAGGGGGGCGAGCTCCTCTCGCCCAACCCCGGAGAGAGGGGATGGTCTGCATTTAGCGCTTTAGAATGGCAGGATTTGGCTATTGGCAGGCCAATCTTGAGGGCATTTTCGTAATCTTGTAGGCCATATTGTGGTTATTGGTTGACCAAGTTCAAAATCCTATAAATAGGACCAAGGGGGCACCATTTGGAGTAGGTCTCTCTTTTGGCTATCTCTCTCCCCAAGTCTCTTTAATGGTTGAGGAGAGCCTCCAAAGAGTTCCCATGCTTAGCATTGGCTTGGGAGGGGAAGCTCTCTAAGATCTTCCGGGTGTGTGGTGGGACCTCCTCGCTAAGCCCTTGGCCTTGTTCCTAGTTCCTTAGCCTCTGGCCTAGAGTTCTCCCTTGGGAGGAGTATGTGTGAGGTCACCCCTCAACTTGTTGAGGTCCTGAACTCCACAGAGACTAAGTCTTGTTCTCAAGTCTTGGTTTCAACAACTATCGCTTGAAGTTCACTCCTTTGAACTTTCGGATGAAGAGTCATCAAACGTTGCAGCCTTCAAAGCCTTCTTCTTTTTTCTTCCTTTATGCCGCTTTTCTTTTTGTTCTTTCAAGTACTTCGGGGATTGGCTTCTTATATGTCTGGTCTTCCTACAATGGAAGCACTCGGGAGGAGGTCGCTCTTCATCGTCGTCGCTTGATTTTTCCTTTTTCTATATTTTGGAGGATGAGCCTTTTCGGAAGAACTTACGGAAGGTATTCCTCCTTTCTGGATTCTTCATGAACTTTGTGAAAATTTTCTCCAAAAGACTCTCGTCATCCTCTTCCTCATTGTAATCCTCTTTCCTTGACATTAGTACCAAGGCTTTCTTCTTTGGCTCTTGGTTGTATTCTTCATCTTGGATTTTGAGTTCTACCTTATGGGATTTGGGATTCTCAATGAGGCTCTCAATCTGGAGCCGTCTTAGATCATGTGATTCTGAAATAGCTGTCACTTTTGGATTGAACTTCGGAGGGAGAGATCAAAGGATCTTCGTCACCAGGTCACCATTTTAGAAGGTTTTTCCAAGGATCTTTGAGGCATTTATAATCTTGGTAAAATGTGTGTACATCGAGTCCACGCCCTCATCTGGATCCATTCTGAAACTTTCGAACTCCGATTCAAGTTGGAAGAGCTTGGAGTCTTTAACCTGAGAGGTACCTTCATGAGTTATTTCTAGTAAATTCCAAATGTCATAAGCAGTTTCACAAGCACAAACTTTATTGAATTAAGTCCTATATAATGCGCAAAATAAAGCATTCATAGTTTTAGCATTATTTTTACATTTATTTTTATCCCCATCATCCCATCTATCTCTAGGCTTTTCCATGGTTACCTCTCCAACAATATAAGTAGGAGTTGTGTATGGTGTTTCGACACTAGCCCAGACATCTAGATCTAAATTTATTTGAAAGTAACGCATTTGGGTTCTCCAATAGTTATAGTCAGTTCCGGTGAAAAGTGGAGTTCTACTTATTCCTTGGCCCTCATGAAAAGCAAGATCACGGAGCACCATTATTCCCGGTTGTTAAGCCGATTAGGAATAACCTACCTCTGATACCACTTGTTGGATCTTGAGGCGCCCTTAGAGGGAGGGGGGGGGGGGTGAAAAAGGGTTTTAAAACTTTTGTTATATTTTAAAATACTTGAAAAGATAAGAGATTAAACTAATGATAAAACCACAAAAAAAGAGGAGGTCAAGTAATATAAATGAAAGACATGATTTTATTAATTTGAAACATAAGATTACAAAATTTGATTTCTTATGTTGCTAGAAATCGTAAGCGATAAAGTAAAATATTCTTTTTATTTTCTATGCCGACTTTTCTCACCAAGAACAGGTTGGCTTTAGCCTATCCTTCCCAGATACGACCTCAAACCGCTCTAGCCCTTCTATCCCTAGAAAGGCATCGAGCACCCCCTAGATCTACTCCCTAGACCCAGTTGCCAACACGAGGCGAATTTCTCCCTAAGTCCTACCCAGACCTATTCGCCAACAGAAGGCGAATTTACTCCACGATAGTTATGAAAAGTGTTACAAAACAAAATACAAAATGCAAATAAAAATTCCCTATGAAGAACTTTGGAGACAGCGAAGGCTCGCTGAATATTCTCGAAGTCGAAGCGTGCGTTCTTCGGGTTAAGTAAGCGTTGATTCGATCCTCCTTGAATTCTTCTCTAAAATGTGTGTTGGAGACGATGGTCTAGAAAATACGGCCCTCCTAGAGTTTCTGAAGTGTTGGAATAGGGCTCTCTTCAATCAGTAGTTGGAGAAGATGAAGTCCACCAATCTATAGGACTGGAAGCTAACGCCGGCGTTAAGGCTAATGCCTGGCATTGACCTAGTATGGAAATGTTTTGATGGATCAGATATTCAAAACGGGAAGGAGATTCTGCATTTTAGGAAACATTCATTTTAGGCAACCCTAATGCTGTCGTTGAGGCTAATGTAGGCGTTTGGTCAGATCATTCCTAAAGTACTCCTGCAATCATGGCTGCTTCCCACCTTGCCATAATCATTGAGAGTTAATGCCCCACGTTAAGAACTAATGCCTGGCGTTATACCTCTTTCATGTTCTCAGCAGCAAGCCATCCCGTCGATCATCTCAGCGGCAAGCCATCCCATCGATCATCTCAGCGGTAAGCCATCCCATCGATTGTCAACGCCAAGCGTTAAGTCTTAACGCCTGGCGTTAGACCATAATCATAATTTCTGCTTGTGGGCAGTTCCAGAGCAATAATGTAGCAACCTAGTGTCATATCAGTTCAAACTTGCATGCTAAAATGGCAAACAAGATCAAATACAAGTAGGATTTATTATTCTCAAATCAAAGGGATGCAGAAAACTATGTTCCAACATTTAATTGCTGAGCTGGTTGGTGTTGAAGAGGAGCGAACTTTTGGCATTTAACACAATTTTTTGTGAACTTCTCTGCATCTTTCCTCATTTGGGGCAAGAAATAACCTTGCCTTAGAATCCTTTTTTCTAAGGTTCTTTCTCTAGAGTGACTTCCACACTCTCCCGATTGCACCTCTCGAATAACAATTGGAACTTCCTCAACAGAGACACATCTTGCCAAAGGCGAGAGAAAAGTTTTCCTGTAGAGAATTCCTGCAACAAGATAATAATAAGCTGCTTTTAACTTTAATCGCTTCTTATCTTTTACCGCCGAATGGAATTCTCCACTTGAGAGATAGAGAGTAAGGGTATCCATCTAGGATGGCCTTTGATCAATCGGCATGATGTCTCCCTCTTCAACAGCTGGATGAAATTATTCTGAAGTAGTTCCTCCTGAAAGGACACCGAATTTGGCCAACTCGCCATCTTCCGCATTCTCTTCCCATGGAATGTGCTGAATAGAGAAGCTTTTGAACTTCCCTATCTCAATCTTCACCAACATCTGATATTGTTTTAAAATAGAATCTCTAGTTTCATAGGTTCCGTTTACATGAGACGCCATCACCAGAGAATCAGTTTTAACTTGAACATCCTCGATCCCTAGCTCTCTTGCAAATTTAAGGCCGATGTGCAAGGCTTCATACTCCGCCTGATTGTTCGTTGTTGGAAAATAAAACTTGAGAGCTTGATTCAATCTAACCCCATTGGGATTAATTAACACAACTCCGAGTCCTGATGAATTTCTCACGGAAGCTCCATCTACATAGATTGTCCATGCCAAATGTTTTCCAACTTCTTTTTCTGAGCTAACTTCCTTTGATTCAATCATAAAATCTGTTAACACTTGAGCTTTGATCGCCACTCTAAGAATATAGGAGATATCAAAATCGCTAAGATCTATCGCCCACTTTACCAATCTACCTGAGTGTTCCTATTTTTCCAATACGCTCTTTAATGGAAGATCAGTAACAACCTGAATAGAATGAGCTTGGAAATATGGTCTTAGCCTTCGCGCTGAGACCACATGCATTAAAGCCAACTTTTCAAGGATCGGATACCGAGCTTTCGCATCCTTCAAGACTTTACACACATAATAAACTGGATATTGCTTCTTCTTTTCTTCTCTTACCAGCACAGAGCTGATAGCATCAGAACTGACTCCAAGATACAAAAAGAGATCTTCTCCCTCTCTTGGGCTTTGGAGTAGAGGGGTAGACATTAGGTGCTTTTTAAGAATATCAAATGCATCATCACACTCCCTTGTCCATTCAAACTTATCTCCTCCATGGAGAGTTTTAAAGAATGGAGCACTCTTATCCCTTGAGCGGGAGATGAAATGGCTCAAGCCTGCCATCCCTCCACCCAGCTGCTGAATATCCTTAGGGGTTTTTGGGAGGTGACATATCTAGGATAGCCTTCACCTTATCGGGATTTGGCTCTAACCCCTCCGGAGTAAGGAGATGGCCGAGAAAATTTTCTTTGCTAGCTCCAAAAACGCATTTCAAATGGTTCAACCTCATATTGATGGTTCGGAGAGTTGCAAATGTTTCTTTCAAGATCGTCGATCGCAGAACTAAGCAAAATCGTCGACCGCTGAGCTGAGCAAAATCATTGACCACTGAGACTGAACAAAATTATCGACCGCTGAGACTGAATGAAATCATCGACCGCTGATTGAAGCACGCCATTCGTCGAACGCAGATTGACACGCCGTTCATCGATCGCAGTGTTGTGTTCGTCGAACGCAGAACCGCTGAGCCATTGAGTGGCTGAGATTGAAGCAAGCCGTTCATCGAACGCAGAATGCAAGACGTTCATCGAACACAGGAAGCATTTTGTCGAACGCAGAAAGCATTTCGTCGAACGCAGAAAGCATTTCGTCGAACGCAGAAATCTTGCCTTTTCCTAAGTTCTGTCAGCCTAAAACCTTGACCCATTGACTATACATTGGGGTCAACTTAGTCCTAATCAGCAGATAGTGATCCTAGCCCAAATCAGAAATAGGGTTATTCCAACAGTCTCCCCCTATTTGGTTTAGGACACTATTTGACAAAAATTGAATAACAAAACAAACAGCAAATCAACAGAGTACATATATATCTGATAGATTTTAAATATTTCATCAGATATAAAATATGATACTCTGAGTTTTGAAAAATTACATTGAAAATAAAACTAATAAAAACAAATAAATAGAACCTTTGACTTTCTCTGAATTCTGACATTTCCTTCAGCTTTTTGAATTGTTGATCTGAACTATAGCTTTATATTCTGAATTTGATATCTGCTCTAACAGAAATTATTTCTTAATCTTCTTTGTTACCAATCAGAATTTGAATCTGCTATAACATCTTCCCCTAAATCTGTCATAATCTGAATTTGTATATGTTGCTTCTTCTATATCAAAAGCTGTATCTGAAATTGCACTAAGCTAGAGCAAACACTGCATCTGAAATTGCAACATATGTAGCTTCTTCATGCATCATTTCCCTCTTTCATAAAACATGTTAGCCTGAGAGCATCTCCTCCTGAGACTGGAGCTTCTTCAGCTTTCTCCCCTTGCCTAGTTCATAGAACAACTCCCCCTTAGCCAAAACTGCAACATATGGAGCTTTTTCATAGAACAAAAAACATGCTTCTTCACCAGCATTTCCTATTGAAGCTTGAGCATCTTCAGAAAACAACTTCCCCTGTCAAAAAGGAAAGTATCTCCCCCTGACAAAAAGGAGCTTCTTCAATACATCTCCCCCTGCCTAGTTTCAGGAAGACCTGGAGCAAGGCCCCTAGAAGAAGGGACTTTTGAGGAGGTTGAGAAGGATGCAATCTTTATATTGCTACTGTTCCTACAAAATAAAATAGAGATCAAGTGCAAAGGAACTGGAAGAGAAGCAGTTTCTATAGGCATTCAGTTAAAATAAAAGATTTGATTATGATGACAGATCAGAAATAAAAGCATGAATGGGTTCGACGAAAAATAAGTTTTCGTCGATCTCGGTTCGACGAACTTGATGATTTCGTCGATCTCCGTTCGACAAACGACTCAATTTCATCGATCTCAGTTCGATGAAGAGATGGGATAAGTAGAAAACTTAATTTTTTTAACAGATTGAATCTCCATCTATCATTCCTAGCTTATTTATAAAGAAAATATGTTTCTTTTCATCCAATGGATTAGTGAAAATATCAGCTCTTTGCAAGTCAGTAGGAATAAATTGTAGGCAAATTTTATTTTTATCCACATTATCTTTGATAAAGTGGTGCCTAATTTCTATGTGTTTAGTACTACTATGAAGAACTGGATTTTGTGTTATAGATATTGCACTAGTATTGTCACAAACTATAATTGAATTATTTAAGTTGATACCATAGTCTAGAAGCTGATTTTGTATCCATAATATCTGTGAGCAACAACTGCCTGCAGCTATGTATTCAGCTTCAGCTGTTGATGTGGACACAGATGTTGTTTCTTACAAAACCAAGACACAAGCCTATCACCAAGAAACTGGCAAGTTCCTGATGTGCTTTTCCTCTCTACTTTGCATCCAGCATAATCAGAATCTGAGAATCCAGTTAATTCAAATTCTAATGTTGTTGGATACCAGAGTCCTATATTAGGACAACCCTTTATATATTTCAAAATTCTTTTTAGTAAACTTAGGTGAGATTCTTTGGGGTTAATTTGGAACCTAGCACAAATACAGGTAGCAAACATTATATCAGGCCTACTTGCTGTTAAATAAAGTAATGAGCCAACAATTGCTCTATATACTTTCTGATCAATAGGTTTCCCTGATTCATTAGTATCAACAACAGCATTTGAGGGCATGGGTATTTTCATGGTGGAAGCATCAGACATACCAAACATTTTCACTAATTCCTTAGCATACTTGGATTATGATATGAATATGCCATTTGGAGTTTGCTTCACTTGAAGACCAAGGAAGTATGATAATTCACCCATTCTACTCATTTCAAATTTAGATTGCATTAGGTCAGAAAACCTTTTGCATAAGTTTGATTCAGTAGAGCCAAAAATAATATCATCTACATATATTTGAACTAGTAAGGTTTGATTTTTATGTATCCTGAAAAATAAGGTTTTATCAACTATGCCGCTACAGAAATTGTTCTCTAAAAGAAAATTAGCTAAGGTCTCATACCATGCTCTGGGAGATTGCTTGAGACCATAGAGAGCTTTATTAAGCTTAAATACACAAGAGGAGTGAGTTGGAGAGATGAAACCTGGTGGTTGTTCCACATAGACTTCTTCTTTGATGTCTCCATTCAGAAATGCACTCTTCACATCCATCTGATATACATTGAATTTCTTGAATGCAGCAAAGGCAAGGAAAATCCTGATAGCTTCAAGTCTTGCAATAGGAGCAAAGGTCTGATCATAGTCAATTCCCTCTTCCTGTGAATATCCTTGAGCTACCAATCTTGCTTTGTTTCTGACTATGTTGCCTTGATCATCAAGCTTGTTCCTCAAGACCCACTTGGTGCCAATAACTGGATGGCCTTTTGGTCATGGAACCAAATCCCAAACCTTGTTCCTTTCAAATTGGTTGAGCTCCTCTTGCATTGCAAGAATCCAGTTTGGATCTTGTTCTGCATCTTTTATGGTTTGAGGTTCAACTTGTAATAGAAAACAAGTGTGCATTTGATTTTGGTGTAGTTGATGCCTTGTTTGAACACCTGCTGAAATATCACCAATGACTTGGGATATTGGATGATCTCTAACTGTGATGTAGTCAACAGTTGGAGTGGGTTCAGCAATAGTATCCACTTGGGGAATATGTTCAGCTGTCATTTGATTTGAACATTCAGCAAGATCTGGAAGATCTTCTTCTTCACTGTCTTCAAGATTTTGAGTTGATGGAAGTGGAGAATTTTCTTTCTGTAGATTTAGTCCATTGAGCTCTTCATATAGAGCTGGTACCTACAAAGTAATTTTGGTAGAGGTGGTATTCCTCTCCTCATTTAATATGTTAGTCTCATCAAAAGATACATGCAAGGACTCTTATATCTTAGGAGTAGATTTGTTGTAAACTCTATATGCTTTACTAGAAAGAGAATATCCAAGGAATATGCCTTCAGCGGATTTTGCTTCAAACTTCCTTAGATACTTCTTGTCATTGTTGTGCACATAGCATTTACAGCCAATTATCTTAAAATAGTTAACCTTAGGCCTTTTATTCTTAAGTAATTCATAGGGAGTTTTGCCCTTAAGTTTATGTATCAGGCTTATATTCAACACATAATTTGCTGTGTTCACTGCCTCTGCCAAAAAAGAGAGTGGCAAGTTTGCATCAGCAAACAATGTAGTTGCTGATTCAATAAGGGTTCAATTTTTCCTTTCAGCTACCCCATTTTGTTGAGGAGTTCTAGGAGCAGAGAAACATTGCCTGATCCCTTCTTTTCCACAGAATTCTCTCATCAGAAGAGATTCAAACTCAGTGCCATGATCACTTCTGATCAATGCAACTAGAGTAGAGTACTCAATCTTGATGGACCTGAGAAAGTTTGTCAGAACATTGAAGGTGTCAGACTTGTTCCTAAGAAAAAACACCCAAGTGAATCTTGAGAAGTCATCTACAATAACTAAAGAATAATGCTTCCCTCCTAGACTTTGTATTGCAGTAGGTCCAAAAAGGTCCAAGTGCAGTAAGTACAAAATCCTAGGTGAATCACTCTTGGATAAAGATTTAAAACTACTTCTAGTTTGCTTACCTAATTGACAAGCCCTGCAGAGTCCTTCCTTCTTGTATGAACCAGAAGGCAGTCCTCTAACAAGATTGTCCCTAGAAAGCTTAGATATAGTTATAAGGTTAATATTTCCAAGCCTTTTATGCCATAGTTCATTTGTTTTACTTATAGAATTGAATAAGCAAATATCAGAATTGGCAGAGTCAAAATTGACCAAATAAATATTTCCATGTCTAATACCAGATAACACACTAATGTTTTTATTATTGGTAATAAGACATAAGGAATGATTGAAAGTTACTTGATAACCTTCATCACATAATTTGCTTATGCTGATGAGGTTGTGCTTCAGACCCTTGACATAGGCTACCTCATTGAAGGTCACTGCTCCAACTTTGATCTGTCCATAGCCTTTGGTTTGTCCACAGTTGGAGTCTCCAAAGATCACCTTGGGTCCAAGCTTTGCCTTGTAGTTACTCAGGTTGGCCTTGTTTCCTGTCATGTGTTTTGAACAGCCACTATCCAAATACCATTGTTCATTGTTGCTTGGATAGCTCTGTACCTGCAAAATAGAAAAATAAACTAGTTGTTTTTGACCCAAACTACCTTGGGTCCTTTTGTATTACCACAAAACTCTAAAATAAAAGACATTTCAGGTTGGTCCTAATAACCTTGTGGATGATATCTCCTTGGAGGTATTATCCATTCAGTGAAAGGATTGTAAGTTTGTGAAGAATAAGAATTCTTCAGTTTTTCTGTATATTTTCCGTTCGACGAACTGGGCTGAGTTCGTCGATCGTCGTTCGACGAATGGACATGCTTTCGTCGAGCGCCATTCGAATAATGAAAATACTGAAATTCTGGCTTCAGAGTTCGTCGATCTCCGTTCGACAAAGTGAATTCATTTCGTCGAGCTCCGTTCGATGAATTCTGCTAAATTCCTTTATTCTTAACAGCCTTGCTTGAAATGTTTTTATTTGCATCTACAACCTCTTTGCTCTTAGCAGAAATGAATTTTATAGGTGTAGAAAGTATGTATTTCATACTCAGAGGTGGCTCACTTGATGATGCACCCAAGCGTAGTTTGCCACTTAATCTGGCATTTACTGTGCTTGTAATGTCCATCAGTTTGATGCTTCTCCCATTTAGGGATTCTTCAAATTTCTTAGCCTCAGAAAGTTTGTTCTCAATGAGAATAAATTGTACTCTAGAGGCAGCCAAATCTTTCTTAAGATTAGCATTTTCTTCACCTAGTTGGTTCATTTCAGCCAACTGATTTCTGAGAGAGATTGTCTCTTTCTCAGATTTGATTAAATCCATACAAAGAGTTTTGAATTCATCTTTGAATTCAACTGAATTAAAATCAAAGTTTGAGATTACCTGATCACTGTCAGCTTCTGATTCTTCTTCAGCTGAGTTGTTTGCTGAGGCATTGATAGCCATAATGCAGAAATTTTTCTCTTCTTCATCATCTTCATCATCAGAAGAGCTGGATGAAGATGCACTTACTGACTCACTGATTGAGTCATAAATGGCCATCAAGCACTGATCGTTCTCCTTTGATTCTTCTTCATCATCAGAAGAACTGGATGAGAATTCTGACTCAGTTTCACTCCAAGTTTCAGCTACAAATCCTCTTCCCTTGTGTTTGTGTTTGTGGGAGGAAGACTTGCTGGAGTGCCTCTTGTCTTCTTTCTCTTTTCTCTTCTCCTTCTTCTGGTTCTCTGGACACTCTGGCAGAATGTGTCCAGGTTTCCTACAACCATAACAAACAATTTCTGTAGAATTTGACTTGTCATACCTTGGCTTTTCCCTTGATCTGGAGTCCTTCTTTCTGAAATCATTCTAGCCATTTTGTGGAACCTTTTGGCTAGAAGTCTCATGAACTCCACTTCTCCTGTAGCTTTTTCTTCTTCATCAGTGGCTTGAAAAGCTATACTTTTCTCCTTCTTGGATGCTGAAGATGAAGTGGATTGCTCAACTTCTCTAGATTTGATAAGCTGCTCATAGGATTTTAGTTTGCCTAACAAGGTCTCATTGGAGATCTCATTAAGGCTTCTGGCTTCCACGATTGGCCAGATCCTAGAGTCCCATGTGCTGGGGAAGCACATAAGGATCTTATCATTGACCTCAGTGATGGAGACCACTTTGTTCAATGTATTCAGCTTATTGATTATGAGGCTGGGCCTGTTGTACATATCAGCTACACTTTCATTTTCTCCCTTTTTGAAATTCTCATACTGAGAAATAAAGTGAGATCTTCTATCCTTTCTTTCATCAGCTGATCCTTCCACCATATTGTTGAGAGGGATCCAGATCTCTCTTGTTGAAGTGCATTCCACCACTTTTTGGAAAATGTCATCAGACATTGTTTGTGTCAATATGTTCATAGATTTTGCATCTGCACTTTTTTGCTTCTTCTGAGCTTCTGTCCACTCAGGAGGTGGAAGAACATTGTTGTTAGTTATGGTTTCAGCACTTGCTGTTACTGTTGGTGTTGGTGGTCCTATCAAAATAACATTAAAAATTTCATCATCAATAGAATTCATGTACAATCTAATCCTTGCCTTCCATAGTGCAAACTTACTTAGATTGCACATAGGAGGTCTTGTGCTAGAATATTCTTTGTTCTGTGCCATGAGTTTTTAACAAAAATAAATAAAATAAAACTCTAAAATAAATTAAAGATCTAACTGATATTTATGATTCAGGTGTTAGCCTGTATACAATCAACTACCCTCTGATACCAATTGAAAGTGAGGTTAGAACTTAGATTTACTCTAGGGGGGTGAATAGAGTATTAAAAACTTTTCACTTAATTTTATAGCGATATATATATGTGTATTGAGTGAGTAATAAAAGCAAACACAAAGAGAGCACACAACACAGTACACAAAAAATCACAACACAAAGGACACAAGGGTTGGAGCATGCATTTTGCACTCCTCCGGTTTAATAATAACAAAGTCCCGTTTGTATTTGATTCTATTTTTATCAATGGTGTGCAGATAACAGGTATGAGATGTTCACATTTCTGCTGGAGCTAAAATTGAATGTGGGAAAATTTCACTATCGGAAAATTCCGACAGCCACTGTCGCCCAGGCGACAGCAGAGAAGTTACAACTACTTCCCTCCATGGCAGATCGATGAAAGACAGTTTTGCGCTGTCGGAAATTCGACAGCGATGTCGCCCAGGCGACAGCTCGGCGGTTACAACAACTGCCCACGTCTCCACCCACGACCGGCAGTTTTTGCACTGTCGGAAATCCGACATCGATGTCGCCCAGGCGACAGCTCGACGGTTACAGCAACTGCCCACGACTCCACCCACGACGGCACTCCAGCGGCAGTTTAGCGCTGTCGGAAAATTCCGACAGTCACTATCGCCCAGGCGACAGTGAATTTCTATAAATTGGTTCCTTTGGTTCGTGCATTCCAAGCTTTTAAGAATTCCAGTCCTTTCCTGAGTGCATACGAACCAGAGAGCTCCAGAACCTCCTCAACTCCCATTTGTGCAAAGAAGGATTGAAGATTGAAGACGAGATCGGGCGCGCTTCTACATCATCAATCATCTCGAGGCTTCAACAATCCGTTCAGAGATCTGATTTTCTAGGGAGTTGTTCTTTTCATATTGTATTTTCATTCACATATTTTTCATTTTGAATTGGTAGAGAAATCGTCGTCTTGCGTGCGGCATCTAAGTCCTTGCGCGGCTTAGGGGAAAATCGCTTCCTTGTGCGGAGCGTCCAAGTCCTTGCGTGGCTTGGTGGGAAATCATGGCCTTGTGTGCTACGTCTAGATCTTGGGAAGATCTAGAGGATAGGCTTGGGCTTGGTCTTGGGAGAGACAAGTGATAGCCTTCCGATCCTTGGGTGAAGGATTGGTAAACCAAAATTATTGTATTTTTTTTATTATCATAATTGTGCCTTGATCTTAAGCATTGTTAAGATCATTTTTATTGTATGCAAATTTCATGATTAATATAATTATGCTCTTTTCACTAATTGCAAATTTGTCTGCTTAAATCTTTATCTTAGAAATTTGTGTTTGGTTAAATACAAAAATTACATTGGTTTAAAATTATTTATAAGTAACTTTTTAGTAAAGTAAAATCTCTTTAAAAAATTACTAAGTAAAAATTTAATTTTTAAACACACCCTTATTCACCCCCCTCTAAGGGCGTCACACGATCCAACAAGTGGTATCAGAGGGAGGTTAATCCAAAACGGTTTTACCACCGGGAGTAATGGCGCACAACGATCATGCGTTCGTTGAGGGGCAAGGCATAAGTAGACCACCTTTATTCACGGGCACAGACTATAATTATTGGAAAACACGTATGCGTTGTTTTCTAATTGCGCTAGATATAGAAGTCTGGAATATGGTAGAATCTTGTTACACTTCTCCAACAGTTGTTGTAGGAGATGTAACTATGGATAAGCCCAAAGACAAGTGGGATGACAATGATAAATTAAGATGTAAGAACAATGCAAAAGCCATGAATGCCTTATTTTGCGCACTAGATCGCACTGAATTTAATAGAGTTTGTGCTTGTAATTCTGCATTTGAAATTTGGAATTTGTTAGAAATCACTCATGAAGGTACTTCGCAGGTAAAAGATTCAAAGCTATTTCAACTGGAGTCTGAATTTGAAAGGTTCAAAATGGAGGTAAATGAAGAGATCGATACGATGTACACACGATTTACAAAAATCGTGAACGACTCAAAGGTGCTAGGAAAGGTGTTCTCAAATGGAGATTTGGTAAGGAAAATCTTAAGATCACTTCCCCCGAAGTTCAATCCTAAGGTGACTGCAATTTCCGAGCCACATGATCTTAAGACCTTACAATTGGAGAGTCTCATTGGGAACTTGAAAACTCATGAAGTTGAATTGAAAATTCAACAACAAGAGTATATGGAGCCAAGGAAGAAGGGATTGGCTCTAAGATCAAAGAAGGAAGAAACTAGTGATTCTGAGGAGGATGAAGAAGATGAGGAAAGTTTATTTGTTAAAAAATTTAGAAAATTTATGAAAAATCCAGAGAGAAGGAATTCATTTAAGAAGTATTTTAAGAAGGAAACCTTTAGGAAGAAAAAAGGAAAGGAAGGCGATGAGGAGGAAGAGAGACCGCCACCGGAGTGCTATCACTGCAAGAAGTTAGGACACATTCGAAGCAAGTGTCCAAAGTACTTGAAAGAACTTAAAGAAAAGAAGCACAAAGGGTCGAAGAAGGTGTTGAAGGCGGAAACCTGGGATGATACTACTTCTGATGATGCAAGCAGTTCCGACTCAAGTAAAGAGGAGGAGGCCAACATATGCTTAATGGGAAAGAGCGTCATATCTGATGACAAATGCAGTGTCCAAAGCGACACTGAGGTAACTCCTCCAACTTATGATGAATTGTTTTCTGAATTTTTAAAGACTTGCAAATTTTTTGAAAAAAGTTTAAAAGATAATGATCTTCTAAAATCTGAAAATGGAATTTTACTTAAAGAAAACAAAAAATTGTTAAATGAAATTAAGACTATTGGAAAAAGAGATATTTCTTGCCAAGAGTGTGATCACTTTTTGGGAAGAATTAAGGAACTTGAAGAATATCTTTCCAAATCTCATTCTACAATAAAAGTACTTACTAAAAAGAATGAGATTTTAGAGAGAGATCTGAAATCTTCAATTTCCATAGTCCATGAGGGAAAGAAATCTTTTGAACGGAGATGCGTAAATCTAGTATCCGAGAATACAAAAATGAGACACCAGATTCATGAGTTAACACTAGCCATGAAAAAATTTGGAATGGGCCGAAGATCACTGGATATGATCTTAGGATACCAACGCCATGGATCTGGAAGGTTTGGGCTCGGATACACATCTGGAAGCTATCGCCCGGCGACAACCACTGTCACCGGCGACAGTGAAAAGTCTAGAAAATTCACTTTTAAAAATTCTAAAATTAATGAAATATCAAATACTGCATCCTCATCCAGTAAAAGTCCAGAAAAGTTATACTCTTCTAAATACATTACTTGTGCCAAATGCAATAGATTTGGTCACCCTACGGACTCTTGCTGGAAGGAAGGAAAAAGCAAAATTAAACAAATCTGGGTGCTTAAGGCTTCTACCTATACTATGGGTGAAACCACTTGGGTAACCAGATCTTTACTCACCTCTTCTTTCTAGGTGTGTTGGCAGGCTATGGACAAAGAAGACGTGTGGTACTTGGACTCGGGTTGTTCAAAGCACATGACGGGCAATAAAGAGAAGTTCCTTAGCCTGGAGATGAAGAAAGGAGGAGTTGTTACATTCGGTGACAATGGAAAAGGAAAAATCATCGGCATCGGTGTTGTGGGTAACGAAAATTTTTCAATTTCAAATGTTTTATTTGTAGAAGGATTAAAGCATAATTTGATTTCTATTAGTCAATTATGTGATAAGGGTTTAAATGTTTTATTTGAATCTTCTACAAATTTGTGCAAAATTATTAATTCCAAAACAAATGAAATTGTTTTTACCGCACCTAGATGTCATAATGTATATATGATTAAATTTCTTGATTTTTCAAATTCTACTTTGAAATGTTTTCTATCAAAAAATGATGAATTAGATTTATGGCATAGGCGACTTGGACATGCTAGTGCCAAGTTAATTTCAAAACTTTCAAAAGATAAATTAATTAAAGGTTTACCTTCGCTAAATGGAAATTTATCTTCTTCACTATGTGTGCCTTGCCAAAAAGGAAAATTTTCAAAATCATCTTTCAAAAGTAAAAACATTATTTCTACCACTAGGCCACTTCAATTAATACATATGGACTTATTTGGGCCAATTGGAATTTCTAGCTTAGGAGGTAGAAAATGCACATTTGTTTTGATTGATGATTATTCTCGTTTTTGTTGGACTTTATTTCTAACCTCCAAATCCGAAGCATTTTCAGAATTTTCAAAATTATGTTTGCGTATCCAAAATGAATTTGAGTTAAAAATTAAACGCATACGATCGGATCATGGAGGAGAATTTGAAAATGAAAAGTTTATTTCTTTTTGTACGGAGTTAGGAATTAAACATGAATTTTCCGCTCCACGCACACCACAGCAAAATGGTGTAGTAGAGAGGAAAAATAGAACTCTTCAAGAGTTAGCCCGTACAATGTTATCTGAATTCAAATTACCAAAATCTTTTTGGGCTGAAGCGGTTAGCACGGCATGTTATGTAATTAATAGAGTAATGCTTCGCCCTATTTTAAAATTAACCCCTTATGAATTAATTTTTAATAAACAACCAAATGTTTCTTATTTCAAAGTTTTTGGCTGTAAATGTTTTTTTTAATTCTAAAGATTCCTTAGGAAAATTTGATGAAAAATGTGATGAAGGTATTTTTATTGTCTATTCTTCAACTAGTAAAGCTTATAGAATTTTTAATAAAAGAACAAAAATAGTTGAAGAATCTATTCATGTTAGGTTTGATGAGTTTGCTTCATGTGTAGAAAAGAAAATTACAGGAAAAGAAGATGAACTCCTTCCCACGGTGGAGAATGATGAAGAAGAACTTGGAGAAAATAAAGAAGAAAAAGAAGAAGAAAGAGAAGAAGAAAGAGGAGAAGAAGATAGAGAAGAAGAAGAAAGAGAAGGATATGTGCCTCCAAGTGAATTGAGATTCTCTAAGGATCATCCAAAGGAGCTTATCATTGGAGATCCACAAAAAGGGGTTAGTACTCGTTCATCACTACATGTTTTATTTTCAAACCTTTGTTTTGTTTCTGAAATAGAACCAAAAGATGTTTCCACCGCTTTAAATGATGAATTTTGGTTTTTAGCTATGAATGAAGAACTTAATCAATTTGAACGTAATAAGGTTTGGAATCTTGTAGAACGACCAAAAAATCGTCCTGTAGTTGGTGTTAAGTGGATTTTTAAAAATAAAATGGATAATGAATCTAGAATTGTTAGAAATAAAGCCAGATTAGTTGCAAAAGGTTATGCACAAATTGAAGGGGTAGATTTTGATGAAACTTTTGCACCCGTAGCAAGATTAGAAGCGGTTTGAATATTTCTTGCATTTGCTTGTTTTAAAAGATTTAAATTATATCAAATGGATGTCAAAACCGCATTTTTAAACGGGTATATAAAAGTAGAAGTTTATGTAGAACAACCCCCTGGCTTTATAAATGTGAAATATCCAAATTATGTTTATAAGTTAGATAAAGCGCTTTATGGATTAAAACAAGCGCCTCGTGCTTGGTATGATCGATTAACTCAATATTTGTTAAAGCACGATTATAAAATAGGAAGTGCTGATTCTACACTCTTCATTAAGCAAATTGATCATGATTTAGTTATTTTACAAATTTATGTTGATGATATTATTTTTGGAGCCACTAATGAAGAGTTGTGTAATGAAGTAGTTGAAATTATGAAAAATGAATTTGAAATGAGTATGGTTGGAGAACTTTCATATTTTTTAGGTTTTCAAATTACACAAAAACATGATGGTATTTTTATATGTCAAACCAAATATATTCATGATATGTTAAAAAGATTTGGATTTGAAAACCTTAAGCATGCAAACACTCCTATGAGTACTTCACTAAAATTAGGAAAAGATGAAAGTGGTGTTTCAATTGAACAAACCCTTTATAGAAGTATGATAGGGTCTTTATTGTATTTAACCGCATTTAGACCTGATATTATGTTTGCCGTTTGTTTATGTGCTAGATTTCAAGCTAATCCTAAAGAGTCACATTTAAAAGCGGTGAAACGTATCTTTAGATATCTCATAGGAACATCAAAATTAGGCTTATGGTATCCTCATAATGATTCTTTTATTTTGCATGGTTTTTCGGATTCTGATTATGCGGGATGTTCTTTAGATAGGAAAAGCACTAGTGGCACTTGTCACTTTATCGGCCCTTCACTTATTTCATGGTCGAGTAGGAAACAGAATTCTGTTGCCCTCTCAACTACCGAGGCCGAATATATTGCACTAGGTAGTTGTTGTGCCCAAGCTCTTTGGATGTCACAAACATTAGAAGATTTTGCCATGCAACAAAGTAATGTAGAATTAAAGTGTGACAATAAAAGTGCTATAGACTTAACTAACAATCCCGTATTACATTCTAGATCTAAGCATATAGATGTCCGACATCATTTTATAAGGGATCATATTAAGAAGGGTAATATAAAAATCAACTTTATAGGCACGGAAAATCAACTAGCGGATATATTCACTAAGCCGTTACCGGATTCCCATTTTTCTATGCTTAGGCTAGAATTGGGAATTCTAGACATTTCACAATGAATATATCACTATTTAAAGCCTATAAAATTTAAAAAAAAATTATCACAAAACATAAACAATGTACAAAGAAAAAGCCAAAATCTTAAAAATCAAAACATAAAATTTCAAAAGACTTAACAAAAATTCAACATCATTCATACTACATCAATATTGTTCAAATCAAAAACAGTAGAAACAACTTAAGGATCAAGTTCATTAAACAAAAGCAGAAATTTAAAGAAGTTCACTGTCGCCCAGGCGACAGTGGATGTCGGAATTTTCCGACATCGCCCAGCAGCAGCCGCAACATTAAACTACTATGAATCTTCATAACCAGCCCCGCTGCTCTCTGGACAATCTTCTGGAGGTCCTCGTCTCACAGCTTTGCCACGGCGAGTCCGCCTCACCGATTGGCGTGGCGGTTCTTCGTCTGGAACTTGCCATTCGGCCTCTTCCTCCGGAGTTGGCTTTAACTTCAGACCCTTGACGAGAAACTTCATAAATTTCTGCATTCGACTACGGTCCTTCTTCACTTCCCTCTTGTGATCCTCTAATGAATCACGCAAATCATCAATGGACTCTCGTAGTGATCCTGCCCTAGAAATGGTCGGCTCTCTAATCTCAATCCCAGGATGAGCTTTTCTCTGCGGCTTCTTCACCTTCATTGAACCCGTATAATATATTTCCGAATAACAATCATCCAAATAAGCAGCTTGCACTATCCATCCATACTTCTTATAGAGTACACGCTGTATTATCGCCCCCATTGGCAGCGTATGAACCTTCACCCATCTTGGATGCTTTAATCTATACGCATACCTAATCTGAGAAAGTATGAAGTCCGCCACATCAAAAAGCTCATCCTCCATAATATAGTATGTAAAGAGGGTCAACTGAGCCGTAATACTTCTTGTGTCTCCACTCTTCAACATCACTGAATTCCTTAATATATCTTGGACTAAGAACGCATCCGGAGTAAGTGAGGTAACTTCAGTGGTAAGAGTCTTTTTTTGATTCCCATGTAAACTCATGTTTACAAGGGTCCAATCTCTATCCTTTCGATAATTCTCCATTATATCAGGCATATTCTCACTCATCACTAGTCCGAATTCCTCTCGTAGATCGACATGTGTTATTTCCACATGTTGACCTTGGATCCTTGATCTCACTCCTCCATCCAATTCAGTGAAATTTGGGTCTTCCAAATGGTTATAAAATTCACGAATGAAAAAGGAAGAAAACCCCTCTGGTGTGATTATTGAAATTATACCTGCGTTCGCAAGCCGATCATAGATATGATCGTGCTTTGGCGACTCAAATTCCACATACTTCGCTATTCCAACAATAGCCTCTCCACCCCCGGAAAAATTTGATATGAAGTATGTGCATCTTCCGAAGTACTCTTTCGAGCTTTGGAACTGGAAGCCATTCTGCAATAACATACAAAAATTTTGATTAAACATGGTATCACATTGTGCACTGGAACACTGTCGCCCAGGCGACAGTGACTGTCGGAAATTTCCGACAGCCCTCGAAGTGATTTTCTCTCAAAATTTTTACATATACTTCCAGATCTACTCAAAATAAATGTTATTTCAACATCAAGTTTTAAAAAAAATATATATATATATATATATATATATATATTTTTTTTTTTTTTCAAATCAATATATTCTACAAATCCTTTACTATTCATCATCTTCCACCTTCTTCTCTAAACTAGATCTACAAAAATCCTTTAGAAAATGAACAAATGGAAACCTTCATCACAAAATCAAAAAGAAATTTAACAAAAATAAAAATTTTAGCAAAAGATCCACCAAGATCCATTTGTTTTTAAACTAGATCTACATTTTTAAAATAAAAAAAAAAATTTCAAAACCTACACCATTCATCAAAAATCAAAATGAAAACTTCATCTTCTTTCTTCTCTTCTTTAAAAATCAAAAATCCCTAAACAATTTTGGGTTAAAAACATAAAAATCAAAATTCCATACCTTAGATCTAGAGATGTCGCCGACTTCCCAGCCTTCCTCACGTTTTTAACTCCAGGAAATGATGTACAATAGGGTTTGACTCAGTCTGATGCCCTTTTTATATTTTTGGCTGTCGCCCAGGCGACAGTGGGTGTCGGAATTTTCCGACAGCTCCAAATATACTAAAAATCAATGTTGGGTCCCTTTTATGATCTACAATAGTTATATGTCATTATTAATGCTTCACCTCATGACTTGATGACAAACCATGTGCTATTTATTTAAACAAAAAAAAAACAATGACTTACATGTTTATATGATTTCATTTCCAAGCTATCATCGTATTGACACTTCTACTTAGTTGTTTAGACCATTGGAAATTGTTTTCGCATGCCTCTAAGTATGAGAAATTGTTTATCTATCATAATGAACAATCACGTTCACTTCTTTTGATCAATACATATGTGTACTTCTTTAATATATACATGGATCATATTTGCTTTAACATAATAAAATAGCACTTCTTAAATACAACTTTCACCCTTGATTTGTTAGCACAACAAAATATACACCATCTTTTGCGATTCAAGTGAATTCGGAGATCCTTGGTCATTTTAAAAAAAATATATATCAATATATCAAAATTAAGATATCACAACATCTGTGATCAAAAAAATTAAAATAAAGACAAGGATACTCCACTAAGCACTACTTACCCTCCTGATAAGTCTTAATGAGCATTGTGAGGTTAAGCACCTTGGACAGAATTGTAAAGTGTCTTGTGCAAAAGAAACATGGTTTTCTATTCATCTTGTGCTATATCTTCAAAGTCAAAGTTGCTTTTATGTGCTTTTATTATGTTCTACATTTCAATGATCATGTAAATTAAATAGCTTCATATGTTTGATCTGAGTATCACATGTACACATCATTATGTTAAATAAATATTCATCTCATGAGAATTGGACCGAAAATATTCCATAATTCTATACACTATTGTGTCTATCTATGATACTTTCAAATGATCTTACTCATGTTTAAGTTCTTTCTTTCATTACTTCATATGGCTATACCGTCACTTCATGAGTTTATTCATACTATGGCATATTCCTATTATTTCATGGACTTCAATCATTTCCACAAAAAAAAGGGTGCTTCCGCTTACTCTTTCTTTCTATATCCTATGTCCATTCCATCAAGAACTACTCTTTTATCTAATATTAACTTTTGCTAATATCAAAAGGGGGAGAATTAAAAGTATAAAAAGAACAATCACAAATCTATTACACCTAAATATTCCACCTACACAATACATCATATATTTAGGGGGAGCATATATTTAGGGGGAGCATATATGTAGGGGGAGCTTTCATTTAGGGGGAGCTTTCATCTAAAGGTAGATCATTTATTTTCAAGAAATATATATCATGTTAATTTTGTGCACACACCAAAGGTTAAAATCAACAATCTAAATAGACATGATTTCTTTTTATACGGATTTGTTATTATCAAAAGGGGGAGATTGTTGGAGCATGCGTTTCGCACTCCTCCGGTTTGATAATAACAAAGTCCCGTTTGTATTTGATTCTATTTTTATCAATGGTGTGCAGATAACAGGTATGAGATATTCACATTTCTGCAGGAAGCTAAAATTGAATGTGGGAAAATTTCACTGTCGGAAAATTCCGACAGCCACTGTCGCCCAGGCGACAGTAGAGAAGTTACAACTACTTCCCTCCACGGCAGATCGACGAAAGACAGTTTTGCGCTGTCGGAAATCCGACAGCGATGTCGCCCAGGCGACAGCTCGGCGGTTACAACAACTGCCCACGTCTCCACCCACGACCGGCAGTTTTTGAACTGTCGGAAATCCGACATCGATGTCGCCCAGACGACAGCTCGATGGTTACAGCAACTGCCCATGACTCCACCCACGACGGCACTCCAGCGGCAGTTTAGCGCTGTCGGAAAATTCCGACAGTCACTGTCGCCCAGGCGACAGTGAATTTCTATAAATTGGTTCCTTTGGTTCGTGCATTCCAAGCTTTTAAGAATTCCAGTCCTTTCCTGAGTGCATAAGAACCAGAGAGCTCCAGAACCTCCTCAACTCCCATTTGTGCAAAGAAGGATTGAAGATTGAAGACGAGATCGGGCGCGCTTCTACATCATCAATCATCTCAAGGCTTCAACAATCCGTTCAGAGATCTGATTTTCTAGGGAGTTGTTCTTTTCATATTGTATTTTCATTCACATATTTTTCATTTTGAATTGGTAGAGAAATCGTCGTCTTGCGTGCGGCGTCTAAGTCCTTGCGCAGTTTAGGGGAAAATTGCTTCCTTGTGCGGAGCGTCCAAGTCCTTGCGTGGCTTGGTGGGAAATCGTGGCCTTGTGTGCTACGTCTAGATCTTGGGAAGATCTAGAGGATAGGCTTGGGCTTGGTCTTGGGAGAGACAAGTGATAGCCTTCCGATCCTTGGGTGAAGGATTGGTAAACCAAAATTATTGTATTTTTTTATTATCATAATTGTGCCTTGATCTTAAGCATTGTTAAGATCATTTTTATTGTATGCAAATTTCATGATTAATATAATTATGCTCTTTTCACTAATTGCAAATTTGTCTGCTTAAATCTTTATCTTAGAAATTTGTGTTTGGTTAAATACAAAAATTACATTGGTTTAAAATTATTTATAAGTAACTTTTTAGTAAAGTAAAATCTCTTTAAAAAATTACTAAGTAAAAATTTAATTTTTAAACACACCCTTATTCACCCCCCCCTCTAAGGGCGTCACACGATCCACAACAAGGATTTTTATAGTAGTTCCCCAATAAACCTGGGTATGTTTACTCTTTTACCACACTTGGTAGGATCCACTAGGTTTTTGATCAGGTGCCCTATCACCAAGGGAGCACTGCCTCCAAGGAGCTGATCAGGTGCTCTAACCAAACCACAGGTTTTTGTTCAGGTGCCCTGCCTCCAAGGGGTTAACTTTTGAAGGGAGTTAGAACCCTGTACAAGATGAGGTAAAGAAGGGTTATGAAGTTCTTCTCTGTCAATATTCTGAGAGAAGACTCTAGTGAATTGTTGATGTAAAGCTCCCCCTGTCTGATATAAAATGTTTGACAGTAGATGGCTGGAGCTTTCTCTTGAATATACTAATCTTCCTATAGCTGATGAATCTGAAAGAGTAAGTTCTTCAGATTATTGTTGCTCTTTGAAGATCTGATCTTGCAGCAGAAATACTGAGAGAATAGAGTTGATGTTCTTCGTGAATGAGTGTTGCTTTGAGGAAGAAGATGAAGATCTGCAAAGCTTTTCTTTTTATCTTTTTTTCTTTCTTTCTTCCTGTACTGATTTGAGACACAAGTTCGTCGAACAGAATTGTATTCGTCGATCTCAAAGTTGTGTTCATCGATATGAAGATATTTGTTGAACGCAGACTGAGTTCGTCGAACGAAAGGTTGAGTTCGTCAAATTGAGCATCTGATAAGGATTCGTCGACCGCTGAGACGCTGAGACGCGGCAAGATCGTCGATCGTAGAACTGAGCAAAATCGTCGCCCGCTGAGCTGAGCAAAATCATCGACCGCTGAGACTGAACAAAATCGTTGACCGCTGAGACTGAATGAAATCGTCGACCGCTGATTGAAGCACGTCGTTCATCGAATGCAGATTGACACGTCGTTCGTCGATCATAGTGTTGTGTTCGTCGAATGCAGAACCGCTGAGCCGCTGAGATTGAAGCAAGCCATTCGTCGAACGCAGAATGCAATACGTTCGTCGAACGCAGGAAGCATTTCGTCGAACAAAGTAAGCATTTCGTCGAACGTAGAAAACTTGCCTTTTCCTAAGTTCTATCAGTCTATAACCTTGACCCATTGACTATACATTGGGGTCAACTTAGTCCTAATCAGCAGATAAGGATCCTAGCCCAAATCAGAAATTGGGTTGTTCCAACAAGAACAAAGAGGTAGTAGATGTTAGTAAGAATATTTCAAGCAAGAATATTAAGAATAAAGGAATTCAACAGAATTCGTCGAACGGAGCTCGACAAAATCACATGAATTCATCGAACGGAGATCGACGAACTCTGAAAACAGATTTTTAGTATAGTTATTATTCGAATGGTGCTCGACGAAAGCACTTCCATTCGTCGAACGACGATCGATGAATTCATCCAAATTCGTCGAACGGAAAATATACAGAAAATCTAAAGAATTCTTATTCTCAATATACTAAAAATCCTTTCACTGAGTGGATTATTCCTCCTAGGAAATATCATCCACAAGGCTATAAGGATCAGCCTGAGATATCTTACATTTCTGATTTTTGTGGAAAAACAATAGGACCCAAGGTAGTCTGGGTCAAGAACAACTAAGATGTTTTCTGTCTTGCAGGTACAAGTCTATCCAAACATAAAAGAACAATGGTATTTTGATAGTGGGTGCTCCAAGCACATGACAGGAAATAAGGCCAACTTAAGCAATTACAAGGCAAAGCTTGGACCCAAAGTGATCTTAGTAGACTCCAACTGTGGACAAACCAAAGGTTATGGACAGATCAAAGTTGGAGCAGTCACCTTCAAAGAGGTAGCTTATGTCAAGGGTCTGAAGCACAACCTCATCAGCATAAGCCAGTTATGTGATGAAGGTTATCAGGTAACTTTTAACCACTCCTTATGTCTTATTACCAATAATAAAAACATAAATGTATTATCTGGTATTATACATGGAAATATTTATTTAGTCAATTTTGACTCTTCCAACTCAGACATTTGCTTATTTAATTCTATAAGTAAAACAAATGAATTATGGCATAAACGGCTAGGACATATTAACCTTAGAACTATATCTAAGCTCTCTAAGGACAATCTTGTTAGAGGACTGCCTTTTGGTTCAAACAATAAGGAAGGACTCTGCAGGGCTTGTCAATTAGGAAAGCAAAACCATGAGTAGTTTTAAATCTTTATCCAAGAGTGATTCACCTAGGATTTTGTATTTACTACATTTGGACCTTTTTGGACCCACTGCAATACAACTTCTAGGAGGGAAGCATTACTCTCTAGTTATTGTAGATGACTTCTCAAGATTCACTTGGGTGTTCTTTCTTAGGAACAAGTCTGACACCTTCAGTGTTCTGACAGACTTTCTCAGGTCCATCAAGATTGAGTACTCTACTCTAGTTTCATTGATCAGAAGTGATCATGGCACTGAGTTTGAATCTCTTCTGATGAGAGAATTCCATGGAAAAGAAGGGATCAGACAGTGTTTCTCTGCTCCTAAAACTCTTTAAAAAAATGGGGTAGCTGAAAGGAAAAATAGAACACTTATTGAATCAGCAACTACATTGCTTGTTGGTGCTCACTTGCCACTCTCTTTTTGGGCAGAGGCAGTGAACACAACAAATTATGTGCTGAACAGAAGACTGATACATAAGCTTAAGGGTAAAACTCCCTACGAATTACTCAAGAATAAAAAGCCTAAGGTTAACTATTTTAAGATATTTGGATGTAAATGCTATGTGCATACCAATGAAGCAAAATTTGCTGAAGGTATATTCCTTGGATATTCTCTTTCTAGTAAAGCATATAGAGTTTATAACAAATCAACTCTTAAGATAGAAGAGTCCATGCATGTATCTTTTGATGAATCTAATATGTTAAATGAGGAGAGGAACACCACCTCTACCAAAAATACTTTGCAGGTACCAGCTCTATGGGAAGAACTAAATGGACTAAATCTACAGAATAAAGAGTCTCTACTTCCATCATCTCAAATTATTGAAGATAGTGAAGAAGAAGATCATCCAAAAAATCTTGCTGACAATTCAAATCAAGTGACAGCTGAACAAATTTCTCAAGTGGATACTATTGCTGAACCAACTCCAACTGTTGATCACATCACAGTTAGAGATCATCCAATATCCCAAATCATTGGCGATATTTTAGAAGGTGTTCAAACAAGGCATCAACTACACCAAAATCAGATGCTCACTTATTTCCTATCACAAGTTGAACCTCAAACCCTAAAAGATGCAGAGCAAGATCCAAACTGGATTCTTGCAATGCAAGAGGAGCTCAACCAATTTGAAAGGAATAAGGTTTGGGATTTGGTTCCAAGACCAAAGGGCCATCCAGTCATTGGCACCAAGTGGGTCTTCAGGAATAAGCTAGATGATCAAGGCATCATAGTCAGAAATAAAGCAAGATTAGTAGCCCAAGGATATTCTCAGGAAGAAGGAATTGATTATGATCAAACCTTTGCTCCTGTTTCTAGACTTGAAGCTATATGGATATTCCTTGCTTTTGCTGCTTTCAAGAAGTTCAAAGTCTATCAGATGGATGTAAAGAGTGCATTTATAAATGGAGATATCAAAGAAGAAGTCTATGTGGAACAACCACCAGGTTTCATCTCTCCAACACACTCTTCTTATGTATTTAAGCTTAATAAAGCTCTCTATGGTCTCAAACAAGATCCCAGAGCATGGTATGAGACCTTAGCAAATTTTCTTTTGGAGAACAAATTCTGTAGAGGCATTGTTGATAAAACCCTATTTTCATGATACATAAAAATCAAACATTACTAGTTCAAATTTATGTAGATGATATTATATTTGGCTCTACTGATTCAAATCTATTCAAAAGATTTTCTAACCTAATGCAATCTAAATTTGAAATGAGTAGTATGGGTGAGTTATCTTACTTCCTTGGTCTTCAAGTGAAGCAAACTCCAAATGGCATATTCATATCACAATCTATGTATGCTAAGGAATTAGTGAAAAGATTTGGTATGTCTGATGCTTACACTATGAAAACACCCATGCCCTCCAATGATGTTGTTGACAATGATGAATCAGGGAAACCTGTTGATCAGAAAGTATATAGAGCAATTGTTGGCTCACTACTTTACGTAACAGCTAGTAGGCCTGACATATTATTTGCTACATGTATTTGTGCTAGATTCCAAGTTAACCCCAAAGAATCTCACCTAATTTGAATTAACCGGATTCTCAGATTCTGATTATGCTGGATGTAGAGTAGATAGGAAAAGCACATCTGGAACTTGCCAGTTCCTTGGTGATAAGCTTGTGAATTGGTTTTGTAAGAAACAGACATCTGTGTCTACATCAACAGCTGAAGCAGAATATATTGTTGCAGGCAGTTGCTGCTCACAGATTCTGTGGATACAAAATCAACTTCTAGATTATGGTATCAACTTAAATAATTCCATTATATTTTGTGATAATACTAGTGCAATATCTATGGCACAAAATCCAGTACTCCATAGTAGGACTAAACACATAGAAATTAGGCACCACTTTATCAGAGATAATGTGGATAAAAATAAAATTTCCCTACAATTCATTTCTACTGATTTGCAAAGGGCAGATATTTTCACCAAACCTTTGGATGAAAAGAAACATATCTTCTTTATAAATCAGCCAGGAATGATAGATGGAGATTCAATCAATTAAAAATTAAAATTTCTACTTATCCCATCATTTCGTCGAACGGAGATCGACGAAATTGAGTCTTTCGTCGAACGGAGATCGACGAAGCCTACTTCAGAGATCGACGAAGTCATCTAGATCGTCGAACTGAGATCGACGAAAATTTATTTTTTGTCGAACGCAGTTTGATGAAGCCTATGACTCTGATCTCTTCCCATATAATCAAACCTTTATTTCATTTAATCGTTATGCCTACAAAATCTGCTTCTCCTTCCAGTTCCTTTGCACTTGATCTTTTTTCTTTTGTAGGAACAATGACAATATTTCTTCAAAAAATTGCATCCTTCCCTACCTCCAATACAACTGTCCCTTCTTCTAGGGGCCTAGCTTCAGGCCTTCCTGAAAATAGGTAGGGGGAGATGTTTCATGAAGAAGCTCCTTTATGACAGGGGGAGATGTTTTGAAGAAGCTCCTTTATGATAGGGGGAGATGCTTTATGTAGAAGCTCAAGTTTCAAGGGGAGATGCAGTATGAAGAAGCAAAAATCAGTTCATAATGAAGAAGCTCACAGCAGTTTTAGTTTCAGTTTCAGATATAGTAGATTCAAATGCAGATTGGTAGCAAAGTAGATTCAGTTATTGTTTCAATTCAGATCAACAAAAGCAAAAGCTGAAAAATGCAGATTCAGATATGACAGATTCAGTTCTGATAAACAAAGCAGAAAAATGCAGAAGGCAAGGATTTTTAAACAAAGCCAAAGCTGAAGGCAAGGTTTTCTATCAGTTATCTACAATGTCAGAATTCAGAAAGCAAGAATTTGAAAGGCAAATCACATTCAAGCCTCCTTCAGAGATAAACAAAAGGTTCTGATTATCTGTTTTTATTATTTCTGTTTTCAATGTAAAATTTCAAAACTCAGAGTATCATATTTTATATCTGCTGAAATGTTTAAAATCTGTCAGATATATATGCTCTGTTGTTTTGTTGTTTATTTTATTATTTGAATTTTTCAAATAGTGTCCTAACCCAAATAGGGGGAGATTGTTGAAACAACCCTATTACTGATTTGGGCTAGGATGACTATCTGTTGACTAGGACTAAGTTGACCCCAATGTATAGTCTAAGGGTCAAGGTTTTAGGCTGTTAGAACTTAGGAAATTAATAAGTTTCTGCGTTCGACGAACTCCATACTGCGTTCGACAAACTCCATCCTACGTTCAACGGACGGCATGCTCTAGTATGACGAACATGCCAAGGTTCTGCGTTCGACAAACTTCATTCTGCGTTCGACGAACTCCTCTCTGCATTCGACGAACTTGCTCTCCAGCTCGACGCACTCAGTTCTCAAGCCAGTCCAGTAGTTTATTCTTCAGTTCGACGAACTTCATTCTGCGTTCGACGAACTCAGCTCTGCGCTCAAAGAATAAGTATCAAGATGTTCAGATCGATGAAAGTACTTCTCAGATCGACGAACTCAGTTCTTCCAGGCAGATTCAGCAGATCATTTTTCAGTTCGACGAACTCCAGCTTGAGATCGACGAACTCCAGATTGTGTTCACATAATTTATTCAGTTCGACAAACTCAACACTCTGTTCGACGAACTCAGTTCTCAGGTCGATGTAGTTTCTCCTCAGTTCAGTATTTCAGACAGATCAGTTTTATTCTATTCTCTGACCTCAGATCAACTAATTAGCAACAGATCTATTTATATCAGATAAGTCAAGGATATTATCTTTCCTTTTATTATTATCTTATTTCGAGAAAGTAGCCATTGACACATTTTGGAGAAGGACACTTTCATGGAAAAGGAAAAGAATTAAAAGATACAGTTCCAAGAAAATCTTTTCAGATTATTATATTCCTTATTCAGAGGATTTGAAATTCAAATCAGAGATATATTGTCAAGGAAAAAGAAAGATCAGTAACAAGATAGAAAAAGATAGAGGAAGAAACAGTCGAGAGAAAAATACAGAGTTCTTCTTCCTCAAGCAGCAGCACTCTCAATCTCTGAGAACATCAACATTCTTATCTCAGTTTTTTTGCTGCAAGTTCTAAATCTTCAAGAGAAACAATAATCTGAGAAACCTTTGTCTCTCAGATTCATCAGCTATCAAAGGAAGATTTTCATTCAAGAGAAAGCTCCATCCATCAACTGTCAACTATTTTCTATCAGACAGAGGGAGATTTACAACAACAAATCCACTAGTCTTCTCTCAGATTATTGATAGAGAAGAACTTCATAACCCTCTTTATCCAATTGTGTACATGGTTCTAACTCCCTTCAAAAGCTAAACCATTGGTGGCAGGGCACTTGAACAAAAACCTGTAGTTTGGTTTGAGCACCTGATCAAAAGCTCAGTGGTGTTTGGGCACCTGATCAAAAACCCATTGGTGATAGGGCACCTGATCAAAAACCTAATGGATTCCTACCAAGGGTGGTAGAAGAGTAGATGTACCCAGGTTTAATTGGGAACTACTATAGATCCTTGTGTCCTCTGTGATTGTGTTTATTTTATTATGATGTGCTGTGTGATTCTTTATTTGTTTTCATAATCACTCTGTTATACACATATATATATATCACTATTTTAACTCTGCTATAAAAATAAGTGAAAAACTTTTAATACTCTATTCACCCCCCCCCCCCCCCCTCTAGTGTAACTTTAAGATCTAACCTCACTTTCATTGCCCAAGTTGGTGTTCCGGACAAACTCCACCGAAATCCATTGGTGTCGGAGACCATAAGCTCGCATGGTCACATTCTCTCCACAACATTAGATTGGTTCAAAGCGTGAGTCGGTGGGGCTTTAGGTTTTAAAGGGGCTTGGGTTCAGGTAGGGTATATAATGATAAACAAGGTGGCTTTACGCACCTAACCCAAATGAGCAATACAAGAAATAATCCTCAAGCACCACACAAACACGCGGGTACACCACACCCCCCAGACTTGAACTTAACAACATGGGTGTGTGCACTACCTACTCCTAATCATAAATTTATACAAAGATTTTTCAATTAAGCTCATCTCTTTTTTCTTTTCTTTTCTTTTCACTTATTTTTCTTTTTCTCATTTTTTTCTTTTCAAATTATTTTCAGCAAATTGAGCAATAAAGCACAACCACATTTTCACAAAAGAAATTTACCACAACAACACCCCAATAATCAAAATACAGCACGACTAAAGCTTAGATTTGGGTGTGCGACTAGGATTGGCGTTTAGGATTTGGTGAGATAAAAGTGGAGCTGAATAAAGAGGAAGGGGTAGGCATAAATGGTCTAGTGAGGGAAGATATCAGGAATGGCACGAAGGCTCAACCGGGCCAAAATGATGGCCTACATCATTCTCACGCAAAAGAACTATCCTATGCCTATGCTTCAAGAATCCCTTGGGGCAAGTTCTTACCCACTGAGAAAGATTATCCTTCCTCCGGGCTCGAGCAATACGCATCTAACGATACTTTACACACATCCCTATGCTACCTTTTGATTCACACCGGATTCACCATTTGAGTAGAGTAAACAATATTTACACTAAAAGAAATGCATAAAACTAAAAGTATAAAAGGAAATGTAATCTACACAAATCCCAATACTCACATGAGTACTTGACTAGGAACACCAGAGTCAACATTTTACCCCACTACATAATTTAAAAGCAAGCGCAATCATTTTCCCAAACACACAAAGGAAATGAGTTATACTCGATACGCGCTTACAACTAAGGACACGCTCAAGTGGGTGTTGTGGTGTGCGGTAAAGATGAACAATACTCAATGACTGAGATAAAATTACTTCTAGTATGCAATGCAACGTGTGCGTGCACAGTGGGTAACGGGAAGAAGCTATCCCCCCGACTTAATTTAAACAATCCAACACAAGATATAACCATGAAATTCAAAATGAAGTCTAAGGAAAGAGAGTACCCAATGCTCAGAAGTGAGCATACCAGAAGATTGGCGGGTAAACCACGAAAAAGCTGCAGCATCCGCCATCCAGAAAAAGCACCTGCACAGGTGAGTTCCGCCAAAAACAAAAGGAAATATACAAAAAAAAATGAAAAACACTAACTAAACTAAACTAGATGAAATAAAAATGCAAGAAAAGGTAAGATAACTACTGAGGTTATTGTCTTCCCAGCACGACTTATTCAAAAAGTAGAAGGTTCTTGCTAATGGGAGTATGAAAAGAGAAATGCACAAGTAACTGTTCTAATATGCATGCCGGTAATGGGTATCGATACAGCGACAGAACAATTACTCCTCTACCTAAATGATAATACCTGCTCATCACAGGTAGAGGAAGCAGAAAGTAAGAAGTGGAGGAGGAGTCCTCCTCACTGTTCTCACCAAGATGTATGTCCTTGCCCAGCAAGGTATCATCTTCTTCAGGATGGGTGCAGGAGGAGAAGGCAATCAGTGGAGCTTCCACCATGGAGGGGGGGGTCAACCTCCTCACATAAGGGAATGCTCTCCTCATTGCCATGAGCAAGATGCTCCAGGTCGTCCTGGAGTCCCTGTGAAGAATCAACCTGCACAGGCTCAGATACTGAAGAAGGGGGGGGGGGGTTTGGAAATAAAGGAGAAGAATGACATAAACAATCAAAGATCGGGGGAGTGGTCCCGGTCTCACTCCCATCAGGTTGGGGTAGTAAAATAATGTTGGCATTGTCAACAATGCTGCAAGGTTCGACAGGATCAACAGTGACCTTGCCCATGATTTGGACTTCCTCCACCGGTGCTGAGGTAAAATCCTCTTCACTTAGAAGGTTGTCCTCCTCCATTGGAATATGCATAATATATAGATCACCTGCCTCATCATGCGATGCATCATCAACAATGTCGTCAGAAATGAATGTAGAAGAATGCACAAAAGAGGGAGAAATAGGGCTTGGATAAAAGTCAAGCACCGATTCCTCACAAAGAATCGAATCCATACATGGTGATATATGCACAGGGGAGATGGGCTCGTCCATATCAGAGCCCAGATCAGCCACACATCTGACAACTATGTCTGCATCATTCCCTTCAAAACATGATGGTGGTACAGACACATAACCCGATGTTGAAGGTATGCCGCCAGAGGTAGGAGTCGGGATGATCCAAATATCCTGCTCATCATCCTCGTCCAATTGGCGAAGATACTCGGCACAATCCTTCAGGACGTGATCTATGCTTTGACAAAACTAGCATTTCCTTGCTGGCTTCTTTGGCACGACAGGTGCTGAAGACGCAAAGAAGCATGCCGGTAGGGGCATCGAAGAATGGCCATAGGACTTACGCGCACCATATGGAGTACCAGATGAAGTCGGTGCTCCATATGCTGGGCCTTGAGTGCTAGGGCCATTATCTCCCTTTGGACATCAATCACTGGTATGAGATATATCTCGACACAAATGGCAACGAATATAAAATGAAGCCCATATTGCGTGAAGATAGCAAGATTAAAAAAAACTATTGTGCAAAATACTACACCCAACAATAATATACAAAGCAACCTAAGTAAAACAAGAAAACGGAATAAAAAGAACTGAAAATAAAAATAAAGGATGCAATTTACAAATGGAAGAACTTCTCTCGCAGGTTCTCCCTTTCCAGAAAACTCACACGACTGTGTTCCCCGGCAACGGCGCCAAAAACTTGATGCGCAAATCTAGCACACCGCTATAGGCGGTAGTGAGACTGCGGCACGAAACGATAGTGTACCGATCGTTCAAGTAATATAAAATGTGGGGTGAATCCCCAAGTATTGAATCTCAAAGTAACACAGTAAGGTGGAGTTATCTATCGAGGAAGGACTTGAGATTGAAGTCCTTTCAAGCAGATGGATTGCGGAAAAGGGGGATTTGGTTTATGGAAAATAAAAGAGAAAATAACTACAACTACTCCAATGCAATGCCTCTATGCAATGCTTCGCCAGGCGGGATGGAAAACTACATAGGCCTTGAACGCACAACTTCGCAAGGGCGGATGGACGAGAAGGCTTGCGGATGGAATGGAGGGTGGAGTGGATTTGGTGGCGCACCTCAAACACACATATAAACAAGATAATTTCATAAACATGAAATAAATATTACAAATAAAGATTTATAGTGCACATCATCGATATAATGAAGAACATAATCAACTACATCCACACAAGTAGAGAAAAATGCAAGAGATACAACCAAATCTGGAGGCTTGTTGTAGATTCTCGGTAGGAATCGTCGGGTTGTCAATCCGCATCCTAGCTCGGTCCCAACTATCTTCCAAGGTATAAGAGGGGTGTCACTTCCTCCCAATGGACCCGTCTTCTTCGGTAAAATACAATCTGGCCACATCCGATGCGAAGAACTCCTTGCTTGGCGATGAAGATGAGTGTAGAAACCTCTCCTTGAAGTGCTTGGATGATATGAGGTGGCCGAGAGGATACTCCGACTCAAGATTTGAGCCAAGAATGTGTCTGGAGCACCTCCAAATGCTGGGCGGTCATGGAACGGCAGACTGGAATGGAGCTGGAACCCTTAGGCGTGGGAAAGAATATGGATCGGGCGAACTCCCAATTAGGTCAAGATCTGCAGCTTTTATAGAAAACAGGTCAGAAATTGGTCACGCATGTGCGTGGACCATGCGATATTAAAAGTACAGGAGCCCAGGAAGAAGAAGCAGGTGGGTCCATGCATTTTACTCGTGCACGGTCGAAGCCGACCGTGCGTAAAAATGCACGGACAAATCCAGATGTCCATAAACAAGGCTAAACAGGTCGATCGTGCGATTCCTTCATGCACGGGCAACTGCCCGTGCGTAGAGATGCACGATCAACGACAGAACATTGTTTTCCACCATAGAAGAGAACGTACGATCACATACGACCGTGCGTCAAGGAAAATGCACGACCGTGCGATATACACAGACATGAATTCTGGAATAAAATGGATGAACCGTCCAGTTGCATCAACCACAACATAGCTGGGAATACCCCTCCAGCTCAAGCATAAATTCATAAAAAGAATGGGGAGCACGTTGTGCATTCCCCCAATAAGAAAGCGTGCAATTGCGCACCACAATGGGACAAGACATTGCACTAATAGTGAAAGCACGAACGAGTAAAATATAAGCAATTAAGAACTGAAAATGAAGTGCAAAAGCAGGAAAACTAGCCCAGATGAGTCCATAAAAGTGTATATAAATGGGACTCATCAGTAACCAACATTTCCAAGGTGGCCAACATTGTCGACCTCTTCACACTCTCAGTGGACCTCTACCACTTCTTTGCTCTTGGAGGTGGAGGCATTGGAAGGATAAGATTTTTGCAGCAGCCCCTGTAGCTTTCCTTCTTTCGCAAGCTTCTCCACCAACATTCGGAGATCTCTGCAATTCTCTGTCAGATGACCTTTTGCTCTATGATGCTCACAATAGAGAGAAGGGTTTCTGGATCTCGGATCAGACTACATGGGGGCTGGCCTTTTATAAAAAAGGCTGCTTCAGGAGGATCTGAATTACCTCACTCATTGGGACATTAAGCTCGATAAATGATTCTTTAGAATCTTTAAAAGAATTCTGAGGGAGCGGGGGAGGAGGCTGAATAAAGTGAATATGATGAATGGGAACATGCTATGAAGTTGGGGTTACTGGAGCTGGTAACAAGGGCTCTTGGGGTTGAAACTGCTGATGCCCCTAGTAGGGACGCTGGTGACAAAAATTCCTTCCTCTTAGAGCTGGAGGTTGGAATTCTTGACGCGACGACTTTGACGATGGAGGGGCTAGAGCAAAACCTGTGGAGCCTTTCTGAACTACCTTGCAAGTGAAATTGAAAACATAGACAGGGTTGTTTACTTCCATTTCTATGAACCTATTCACGATGCTAAATAGTTCCTGATAAGAGCTCGGCTCTCTAGTTGTGACCTGAAACATGAGAGGCCACTCCTGCAAACCATTTATCAAGGAAACCAGATATAACCAGGTATAAGCATCCCTTATTCCCAGAATCTCTCTTTGAAAATGGTCGATGAAGCGGGTTGTAGTCTCGTTTTCACTTTGTTTGATCTTGAAGAGGGCCGAATGACCACTCTTCCTCTTCTTTGAGGTAGCGAACCTCAGAAGAAGATCCTGCTTCAGAACTGTGAAGAAAGAGATGGACTAGGGAGGTAAATTATAAAACCACTCCCTTGCCTGCCCATCAAGAGAGGTGATTAACAACTTGCACATCATCACATCTGAGAGAGTTCTCAGAGCGACTGCATATTCAAAGCATTGGAGATGAGAACTGGGATCACTATCCCCAGTAAACATAGGCATCATTGGCTCTCTAAAGCCAAGGGGAGTTGCCTCCCAACAGATCCTGTTAGAAAAAGGAGAGGGCTCTTCTGCCTCATAAATACCTGATGGAACAAGAGGGGCAGCAGCGGGAGCTGGAGGATAATCATTATCCTCCTAGAAATTTAGGGCTCGATTCGGAGATCCCTGGACTGCCCCCCTAAAAAAGGCCTGACGGGCGGCGAACTCCACACCTTGAGACCACAAGGGAGCAGCGGGCTGAGGGTCACACGGTGTAGAGGCTGACCGATGGCCAACTGACCAGGGGTCACGGTTTGATTGGCTTGAGGAAAAAATCTCTTGGAGAGCTCGGACAACAATTAATTCATTGACTCAATCTACTGAGCGGTCTCCTGGCGGGATTGAGCGGCCTCCCAGTGGGTTTGAGCGAGGTGGAGCTCCATTCAAAGCTCAAGAGCTTCTAGATAGATCGCACTCGCTGAAGAAGTGAGATCGTCGGTGAACTGACCGGTCTGACCATCACGGTTTGGCATCTCAAAAGTCCACTGATTTCACCTGGACACTTGAAATCAGAAGGTCGCATGTTCGTTCTATTTATACAAAAATTGTACCTCCAAAACTCACACTAGAAAAGGATAGGGAAAAACTTTGAAGTGCAGGTTACTCGAGATGGAAGATGCCAGAGGAGAAACCTCTGACGGGAAAAAACTATTTCAGGTAATCCCAAAAGCGATTACAGGATGGAAGTCCAGAACTGGCCAGAGGAAGAGGTAGAAATATGACAGAATTCGAGACCGCTTACACAGGTTATAAGTTGGAGCCTCAAAGCCCAAACTCCTTTGCAGGTTCCCCTACCCCTATATTTATAAACTCGGAGGCTACCCAAATGGGCAGATCCAAAAATTATGGGCTACCCGGGATACAGGAGAGTCGGGGCAATGGTAAGGGGTGCTAATAATAAACAGAGAGAATAAGACTAGACCGCCCAGTCTGGCGATCTCGACATAACCTAGCCGCTCATTCCTTAGTTGAGAAAACTAGAGCATAGGCTGGCGATCTGGGCGGTCCCCAAAAACTGAGACCGCTGGAAAGGTCCATTCTGACTTGAGAGGAGAGGTTGCGGATTTCTGGGCAAACATATCCGATGAGGAGGAGCTTGACTCAGACTTTGAATCGCTCCAGGTTTCAGCAATGAAACATTTTCCTCTTCTCCTATCCTTCCTTATGGAGGATTTCTTCTTGTGATCCTTCTTCTGCTTGTTGCTTTTGTTCTTTTCTTCTTTAGGACATTAAGTGGCAAAGTGCCCATGTTTTATGCATGAAAAGCAGATAATTTCCTATTTAGGAGTTTTGTCATACCTTGGCTTGCTTGAACTCCTCTCTTTACTACGGGAGTCCTTTGTGCTGACCCGTCGCTTGAATCATTTAGCCAAAAAATTGAACATCTCTTCTTCAGAGCTGGAGGGCTCTGCTTTAACAGTCTTTAGTGCAAGTGTCCTTTCTTTAGGAGTTGAGATTCTCTCCTAGGCTTCAGACTCAGCCATGTTTTTTAGAAGAAGCTCATAGGACTTGAGGTTCCCTAGCAGAGCTTCTGTTGATATTTCTCTGAGGCATCTAGAATCTCTGATGGCCCATATTCTTGAGTCTCATGTGCTTAAGAAGCATATGTGAAGCTTGTCATTAATTTCTATCAGAGAAATTTCTTTGTCAAGCCCTCTAAGCTCATTTATGATAAGGCTGAACCAATCATACATTTCAGCTCTGATTTCATTAGCCTTCTTCTTACAGTTCTCATATTGGGTATGAGAAGGGACTTTTTGTCCTCTCTTTCATGAGAGCTGCCTTCAACCAATCTGGAAAGATATTCACATATTTCTTTGGCAGAGTTGCAATCAACAACTTTTTGAAATATGTCATCTGACATGGTTAACACCAAGATATTCATGGATTTGGCATCACATGTTTTCACCTTCTCCTCAGCATCAGTCCACTCTGCTCTGGGTACTACAATTTGTGTTATTGTACCACTAGCATCTTTTGTTACTAGGACTGGGGGACCTGTAATAATGACATTAAAAATATCTTCATCAATAGAGTTCATATGTAGCTTTATTCGAGCCTTCCAGAGTGTAAACTTATTCAGATTACACACTGGTGGTCTTGTTGATGCATACTCCTTAGAACTCATTTTCTTTAAAAATAATTTTAACTGATTTATAATAAAGAAATGAGAGGAGATCTTTTGATGAAAGTGTTAACCTTTTAATGATCAACCTCCCTCTGATATCAATTAAAAGTACACAGTGTGCTTCTGAGTATTCTCTGGAGGGGGTGAATAGAGTTTAAAATATTTTCTACCCTAATTATGCACACACAATAAAAACATTAAGAATTATCCACCCACCAAAAGAAAATACAGAATAAAGTATAAACAAATTGCTGAAAATAAAACACAAAAAACAGAAGTATGGGCAGCACAGAAAATCACACACAAAGATACAGGAATTTTTATAAAGGTTCCCGAAAATATGGGTAGTCCTCTCTTCTACATCCCTGGTAGGATGGCACAACCTGTGCCTGAGTCTTTTGATAAGGAGACTCTAAGAACCACTGAGTCTTTTGATAAAGAGACTCTTAGAACCACTGAATCCTTTAAAAAAAGGGTTTAATAAAACTCTTTACAGTTGAATGAAGAGTGAGAATAAAGGAGGAAGAAGAAAATAGAATTCTGTCTTTTAGAATTCTTTAGAAGCATTTTTGTAGCTTCTGTCTTTCACAGGATTTGAAATGATGAACCCTTGCCTATGATTATGATGATTGCAAGGGTTATTTGACTTGATCCTTTTTTAAGTACTTCTTGTAAACAGCTGCTATAAGATGAAGAAGAAGAAGAAGCAGCTCTAATCTTTTCAATGTGCTGAAAGAAGACTTGTTCTTGTTTAAGGGTTTGAGGAGGAAGAAGATGAACACCCTATTCCACAGACAATAATAATAATCAATGTTATCTCTTTCTTCTCCCTTCAGCATACTTATTCTGTATGATTGGGATTTCAAATCCTTACTTCTTTTGGACTGTCCTGATAAGGAATTCTTTTGGACACATAATTTTCCTTTCTTCTTTTGTTCCTGACCCATCCATCAATTTTTAATATCTTTCAAGAATGATTTTGTTGTGTCCTGGAAAGCTTTATTCCATTCTTGGTAATAAACGAGTCGTTGGAGAACTGTCTCTAGCCATGTGGTCCATATGAAATGGCCTGAAAAGGACACCAGAAAAAGCTTCATTTTCTGACTATATTCGACGCTGCGTCGACTTCATCATTCTTCATGTTGACGCACCTTTGAGTTCTTATAGGAGTAGCTTTGATTTCCTTTTTAGCTCTGACTGAACTCAGATATCGATGTTACGTCGATTCCTTATCGACATATCCGTTGAGTTGAAGACTTGGACTTGAGCTTTGACTTCTGAGTCGAATTGTAGTCGAAGTTGCGTCGACCTCTTGGATGGCTACGACAAGCTCTACCTTTTGCGTTAATTCCCTTTCAATGTTGCATCGACTTGACTTATACTTCGACAGGCTGAATAAGTTGCTTGGACTTCTAGTCAGAGTTGTGTCGACATCAAGTCGAAGTTGCGTTGACTTTCATTCGACACAAGTCTTAACTTAACTTATTTGTGATTGTCTTGACTTGGCCTTGACACTCTGAGGTGAGTGTGACCTCCTAAGACATATAAAGACCAATTTACCCTTACTATACAATGAGGGTAATATAACCTAATTGATGAAATCACTTTAAATAATTTGTTAGATAAATCACAAGGGTTTTTCCCAACCAATACCTTTTCAGAAGGTCTACAAAGCTGAAGACATTTCTCCAACGACTCATTTATTGCGAAGAATGGAATGGAGTATTCCAGGATACAACAAAGACATTCTTGGAACATATTCAAATTAGATGGACGGTTTGGGAACAAAAGTAGAAGGAAAAATCAATTGACCAATGGGCATTCCTTCTAAGGACAGTCCAAAAGAAGAAAGAAATTCAAACTCCAATCATTGAGAATAAGTATGCTGAGAGGAGAAGAAAAAGAGAATAAATGATAATATTTTCCTGGCTATCGAGATAGGGTTTCTTCTTCTTCCTCCTTCAACCCAAAGACAACTGAAGAAGATCTCCTCTGCACAGGAAAAGAGAATAACAATAATGCTGCTTCTTCTTCTACAACACATATCAGCAAGTCTATAGTAGTGCAGAGAATCAGGATCAAGCTCATAACCCTTGCAATCATCACTATCATAAGTAATGGTTGATCATATTCAGATCCTGAGAAAAACAGAAGCAACAACATTCAAAGAGAAAGCTTCTGAAGAATTCCTACAGAAGAATTCTATTCTCTTCTTTCTTCTAATTCTACTGTTCTCATCCTCCAACTGTAAGAGAGTTTTAAGAATCCCTCTTCCAAAGGATTCAGTGGTTCTAAGAGTCTCCTTATCAAAAGACTCAGTGGTTCTAAGAGTCTCCTTATCAAAAGACTCAGTGGTTCTAAGAGTCTCCTTATGAAAAGACTTAGTGGTTCTGAGAGTCTCCTTATCAAAAGACTCAGGCACAGTTTGTGCATTCCTACCAGGGAGGTAGAAGAGTGGACTACCCATATTTTGGGGAACCACTATAAAATTTTGTGTCTTCTGGATTGATTTTCTGTGTTGTCCCAGTTTACAATTTTCTATTTTCTATTTACTGTAATTTCTTTATTGTGTTTTGACTTTGTTGATTGCATAATACTTAGTAGATTTAATGTGTGTGCATAACTAATGTACAAAAGATTTAAATCTCTATTCACCCCCTCTAGAGATTACTCAGAGGCACATTGTGCACTTTCAATTGGTATCAGAGGGAGGTTGATCATTAAAAGGTTAACACCTTGATCAAAAGATCTCCTAGCTCTTCTTCTTTATTTTAAATTAACTAAAATTATTTTTTAAAGAAGAATGAGTTCTAAGGACCATGCATCAACAAGACCAGCAATGTGTAACTTAAAGAAGCTTACACTCTGGAAAAACAGAATAAAATTGTATATGAACTCTATTGATAAAGACATTTTTGATGTCATTGTATCTAGTTATCCATCACCATTCAGAAAAGATACAAGTGGGACTGTTACACAAGAACTGGTTCCCAGATCTGAATGGCTGGAGTTGAGAAGAAATTAAAGGCCTGTTATGCTAAGGCTATGAACATTCTAGCATCAACTATGTCAGATAACGTACTTCAAATAGTGGATGAATGCCAATCAACTAAGGAAAACTGGGATTCTCTCTCAAGTACTGTTGATGGAAGCTCAGTTGAAATGAAGGATAAGCAGAAAGAAAGAGGATTTGTTGCTGAAACCTGGAGTGACACTGAATCCAGCTCCAGCAGTTCCTCAGAAAGTAAGGAGCAAACAAAGACTGAAGAAGCCTGCCTGATGGCTTTTGAAGATTCCTCTGAAGAAGATCATGTTTCATTATTTGAAGATTTTGATTTTTCCTCAGAAGATTTCAAAACTTGTTTTAATGAATTCAGTAAAGATTATCTTAGGGTGTGTTTGGTTGGGCTGTTGTTGATGAAAAGCTGCTGATCAGAAATGGAGTTTTGAAAAAGAGTTGTTTCTGAGAAATGGAGTTTTGTCAAAAAAACTGTTTGGGTCAAATAGAGTTTTCAGTTCTTATTGAAATGGAGTTTTGAAAAAGATGTTTGGTAACAAAATCGAGTTTTTGACATTTTTTTCTTAATATGCTATTCAGCACAAATAAAATACATAACCTTGATAATAGTTACTACAATAGATAAAAATATAAACATTTTTCCCACCATCAACGATCTAGAAGCGTACAACTATTGCGCTATACTTTCACGCAACGTGATCATCTCTTCTACCCCGCCTACAGTATCAGGACAAATTTCTAGGTGCCCTTGTGTGCTCACCCCCTCATCCCAACCTCCCTGCTCGCAGTCACTGAAATCAATATCCCTTTGTGAAGAGTGCCATCGAATAAAATTATGCAATGCCATAGTTGTCATAACAATATCGCCTTATTTAGCGAAGTTGTAGCTTGGCATATCCCGTAATATGGCCGACTTCTTCTTCCAAATGCCAAACGATCTTTCAATCACACTTTTAAGTGATGAGTGCGCATGATTGAATATCTCTCGGCATCCTTCCGGTGCACGATCGCCATAAGAAAATTATGGAAGATGATACCATGTCTCTTGATATGGTTTCAAGTATCCCCTTTGTAGCGGATAGCTATAATCCACCAAGTAATATTTTCCTGATAAACACGAGCTCAGTTGTTATGCTCCAAAAGTGAGTATTATAAAAAAAATAGAAATCATTAATTATTACCTTGTGGTGGATGTGAAAATTTGTAATGGGGATCCCTAAGCGCATAATCAAAAATGCGACTATCATGCGTAGAGCCTTCTCAACCTGCTATAACGAATGTGAAACACATGTTGAAATCACAAGAGGCCATCACATTTTGTGTTATCATGCCATGTCTCCCAATGTATGGTACTAGATCACGAACAGGTATGCATGCATGAAGAAGTGTTCCATCAATTGCACCGACACACTCTTTAAAGAAGGGCATGTAACGTGAGTCTTATAGAATCTCTGGCGGTGTGCTACAGAAAGATCTATCTAATGGCTGAATCACTTCATCCGCCAGTAGTAGCAACACGCGAATGCCTTCTCGAAAAAACCTGCTAGTAGTCTCCGTCGAGTGCTGAACATGTCTTTCTCATTACCTCATTATGAGATAATATGTAGATGGTCATTGCCAAAATCTCTCTAGATGCAGTCCGTCTCATTCAGTCAAATCCGTACTTCTCCTCCAGGACATGCAATAGATCTATAAAAATTTCTTGGGACATCCGAAAAGAATTACGAAATCTGACTGTAGAAGGTCGAAGCATTTCTCCAACTCATTTATCACCTGTTTACTTCGATGTCATGCATGGTACTGGTTGGTTGAAAAGAGAACTTCTTTAAGCCACAAAACTAACTGATGATACAACATTTTGATTATGTGCAATTGCATAATTTCGAATAGTTTCAAAACTATCTTCTGAATCATTGGAGTAATCAGTAAGCATTATCTGGAAGCATAGTCCATGACAGATAACATTATATGAGTATGAGTACATGACAAATAAGATAATTGTAGTGCATGACAGATAACACAACAGTCCATGATAGATATAAATAAAGTATGTGCACAATATAAAATAACACTCCTATCGGGATAACACATTCATAATCCCCACCAGTGTAGGGTTTAGGGTTTAGGGTTATGAAGCGACTTTATGTTCATACCCTCAGATAGGAACATAAAGGCCTCTCTTTGACCTTTATCCAACAAGAACTTGATCGCAAAGTCATAGAGTCTCTCATCAACTACCACTTCAGGGTATCCACTTAATCACTATAATGCTTGAGTAATTGTATATGGATTGGAGAGCTTCAGATGTTCTTGAATGTATCGACTAATGGTCTTATATGATTCCACCAAATCTTCTAAGACCATGCTGGTTGCTTTTTTTCTTTCCTTTCTTCCTCTTTTTTGACGAGGTGACCTAAGGGGGAGGTGGTGCTCCACAAATCTCTTGGTCATCATGCTCCTCATCAGACAAATATCTCTCATCGCTGGACTCGCGGGGGAGGGTCCTTATGTTAGGAGTGGTAGCATTACGTCCTGCTGCAACAACAAAATCAAACATTAAGCTCAATTTCTCCTCCAACTCGGGGGGGGGGGGGGGGGGGGGGGGGGGGGGAGGCAAGCATATCAAAATTTTCTTGCAGTTGTGACGACCTATAGATTTACAAGAATATATTTGAGAGTGAAGATAACAAACTACATAATGAACATAAATAGCAAAAAATGATTACCCTCAATCTCTCTCTCCACCACTCGTCTGAAGCATCTATTGTCTTTGTAGTAGGATTCCAACCCAAACCAGTCATATCTCGCTTCAACTCAGTCCACAATTTCCACTCTGTTTTCAGGTGATCCCATTTGTTCTTCATTTGAACTTTGTCGTATTGTTTTCAAGTCTTGTTGTGGAATTTCATGGCCACATAAGAAACCCTCTTTGCTAAAATATGTCGTAGGTCGGTTCCCTCACTCTATCTCTTGAATGCAAATATCACAAAAGATCATGATATCATTTTGTTGGAACATAGTCTTGCGCATCTCCTAGGTTTAAGAATAACAAATCCTGTGTGAATTTGATCTTGTGTGTTTAAGTGTGCAGGAAACAAGTCCATATGACTCAAGGATATCATAAGAAGGTTGCCCCAAAATTTGAAGCCAGAATTCCAACATGTCCACTAGTGCCGACGGTAGCTTCTAGCGCAGGCGCTAGCTCTGATTAGGCATGTTCGGGCGGCAAGTATAGAAGGCGATAGCGCCAGGCTGTAGAGGATAATGCTGGCGATAGTGCGGGATTTTTAGAAAGGTATCCTTGGAATGAAGATATGCACATGCAGAATATTGCCTAAACAAGGATAGCACCGGCGGTAGCGCTAGCGCAGGCACTTGCTCCAAGGTTATAAAAAGGACCTCTCTATTCTAGTTTTGAATACACATCCCTAATATAGTCCTTATGCCAAAATTCCAGAGCCTTGTTCTGCCGAAAAGTGATCTCCCACCAAAGTTCCATGAATTCTTGAAGGAGGATTTCATCACGCCGGATCCGAACGACGATCGCTTCAACAATGCTTATTCTACAATGGTCTTTTGTCTCCGACTTCAGAAGTTCTTCAAGAGGGAGTTTTTAATATCATTGTTGCTTATTTCACATCATTATTCTTGTAATCGTTTAGTGAATTGACGAGGTCTAGGTTGGACTTAGGGAGGAATTCGCCTCGTGTTGGCGACTAGGTCTAGGGTGTAGATCTAGGGGTGCTCGATGTAGTATCTGATGGAGGATTGGCTAGAGCGTCTTGAGGCCGTATCTGGGAAGGATAGGCTAAAGCCACCTGTTCGTGGGAATATGAGTCATGATAGAATATGAAAAAGTTGTTTACTATTCGCCTTTGATTTCTAGCGTTATAGGAAGTTAAGTTTTCTAATCCTACTTTTCATACTAATAAAATCATGTCTCTATTTTGTTTCTCTTAATTTGTTTTTTTTGCACTATTTTGATCTCCTAATATTTCAAGTATTTCAAAATAATGTAAAAGTTTTAAAACCCTTATTCACCCCCTCTAAGGGTGCCTATCGATCCAACACATTTGTATCCCATATAATGGACACACCTCCATTTTTCGGCTTACCCATCTTGTAAAAAAATTCAAACATATAACAAATATATAAAAACACACACACATACAAACATATAACACACACAAACACACATATACCAAAACACACACACACAAACACACATATACCAAAACACACACACACACATATATAAACATAAACATATGCATATAAACACAAACACATACATATATAAGCACACACACACACACACAAGCACACACACACACACACACATATAAACATAAACACACACTATAACCATGCACACGCATATAAACACACACCCACACACACATATACATAAAAACACACATAAACACACACTATAACCACACACACACACATATACACACAAAAAACACACTATAACCACTAAACACACACTATAACACACACACATATATAACCACACATATATAACCACACAAAACACACACTATAACCACACAAAAAACACATTATAACGCACAATATAACACACACAAAATTATAGAAATCAAATTTTTAAAAAATGAGAAATAAAAATCAAAGGTAAAAGGTGGAGTGAAGTGGAATTCCAAAATATGCCTTGGTGGAGGAGAGAAATCCCTATCGTGGAGGAGATAATTCCCTGTCGTGGAGGAGAGATCCCTGTCATGGAGGAGAAATCCCTTTGCGGAGAGTGTTGTCGATGCCCTAGCAATGGAGGAGGACGATAAATTCAAAGCCTGGGATGCACAAATTCCCAAGGAACAAACATACCTTTGTAAGGAAGAGAAGAGGCGTGCATCAGGCGGCTCAAAACTCTGGCAAAATCATCGATGTTGCGCGTTTAGACTGGAAGAATTGGGGGGGGGGGGGGGGGGGGGAGAGCGCTCCAAACCTAGCCGCGCGTCTGGACTGGTGGAAGGAACCCCGACGCTACAAATAAAAGAAATGCGGTTTAATTAAAACCGGCGTTTGGAATGAGCCATCTAACCAAACATCGCGTTTCACAGAAATGAAGTTTCTGTCCAGACGTACCTGAGCAATTATGCCCAACCAAGTGACCCTTAATCTTCAAAAAGAACCAAAACATTTATTGAAGAATTGGAAGAACTTAAGAAAGAGAATCTATATTCTACTAATTATGACTTAAGAAATCAACTATTTATAAAGGAAATAGAGATAGATAAAATTACTGTTGAAAATCAAACACTTAAGGAAGAACTTATAAAGGCAAAGCCTTTGAAGATTCTCTAAATGGAAGAAGTCAAAAACTAAATGAAATCTCAGAGAATCTCATTAAGATGTTTAGATATCTTGGATTAGGAGCAGATCGTGCAGTTAGTAATGTAATTTTCAACAAACCTGCATGGGAAAGACCAGTAGTATTTGTTAAATCTAGTGAGAATCAAGTATACGAAAGCATTGAAATTTGTGAAGAATTACATAATCATCCTGAAAAAGTTACAGTATTCAATAGGGTGATCTCTAATAATCAACAAGGAATATTAGACAAATGTCCTTTAGAAAAATCCATAAGCAACAATCAATTTATGAACAAAAGGAACATTGTGTCGAATAGAAATCAACGCAAATTTAAAGTTACGTCAAATCCAATTCGACTGAACTCTGTTAATGCTTCAACATTAATTCAAAGCAGGTTTGAGGGTCCATCGAATTATACTCGACGCAACCAGCAACCTGCGTCGATTGCATATCGACGCAACTTTGTAGGAATGACGAATTGCTTTCGATGCAACCCTATTGATGCGTCAACTTCTACCCGACGTATGATTCCAGAAAACTTTTCAATAAATTTCAATTCAGGATTCTCTCCTGCAAACTCACTCTTTAATTCTAAGGGTTATTATTGATATAACAGAGGACACAATGTTAAAACTTATTGGTTTAACAAAATTACACTCTTCCATCCTAAGGGGTATCATGAAAGGCATGCTTACACTTTCATCTCACCATTTCAAGGTAGAAGCAATGGGCCCAAGGCAATCTGGGTTCCTACTACTGATTGAGTTAAATGTGCAGGATGAATAACATAGTACAGCCCAACTAAAGGAAGGGCAATTTAGATATAATTAACCATAATTTAGTTAAAGGAGTTACATGTGTAGGATGTGCCATTAACCTTCTTTCTAAAAGAGTAGAAGCAGAGCTTTCTGACAAAGAAATAGAAGAGATGCTGAAAATGATGAATTCTTCAAAGGAAAAAACAATTCACCCGAAGAACAGTAATCTCTCTGAAAAGTACAAATTCTTGGCAGATATTGTTGGGAAATTACTATTATGCAAAGTCTTTGCCCATGTTGATATATCCAGAGCCTTCTATTTCACCAAACCAATCCTTTCAATCATCCCCTACCTCATTAACTCAATTACCATGCAAACTACATTTGAAACCATGCAAACACTGCTTGGTGAGGTCACTGTCTATGTACAGTCCTTACAATCAAGAATGTCCTCCTTCTATGTGACTAGGCCATTCTTAACCTCCCATGTAGATGAGGTCAATAAGGGAGAGAAACATAAGGAGGTTTAGGTGGATCAGGTTGATAAATAGGGGGAGATTGAGATAAAGCATGCTGGATTGAGTGCACATATTCAGAGGGAGATTGAGATTGAAAATGTTGATCAGGGTGCACATTTTTATGGGGAGGAAGATGGTAATCTAACTTCTAATCAAGTCACTGAACATGAAGATGATGAAGAAGAGTCACCTCTAAAATTGCAAGAAGAGCTATCTGTGTTAGATATTCAGAAAGAGAGAAGCAAGCCATTTCTTTCCAAAGCAGTAGGATTGGCCACAAGTGCATTTGCTGATTTACTGGCAGCTCAAGCCAGAAAGTTCAATAAGAAGTACTCCCAGATTGAGACTGAGCTGCAAAAATCAAAGGAGTCCCACCTGGCATACTTGGAAATAACCTCATAGAAAATTCTTGGATGTACATTTGCTAATTTCTTGGATGTAACCCAGGGGAGCTTCCATCAACTCATGGGGAGCTCCTAAAGGATGATCAACTCTTGGAACAAGTAGATTGCTAAGGAGGCTTCTCTGGCTGGTGAAAGTTTTAAAAGAATCTTTACAGAAACAAGAAGTTATCTCTCAGGGTTGTATCATAGTAAGTTGATACAAAAACAAAGAAACAAAGGCTGAATGCTGATGCTGAATTGGTAAAGGGCAAAGTCTAAAATTCAACCTTGAAGACAAATGTTTTCACTTGCCACTTGCCTGCTCATGGTTTCTTCTTTCTCTTTATAAATTTTCTTTCTTTTCTTCCTTTATTCTGTAAAATCACTATAAACAATTTGTAAAATTTGTTAAGATAAATAGGGGGTGATTGTTGGGAAAAACTCCTTTTGATTTAACTTAACAAATTAACTATAGGTGATTTTACTCCTTAGGTTATATTACCCACATTGTATAGACTGGGTAAAATGGTCATTAGATGTCCTAGGATGTCACACTCACCTTAAAGTGTCAAGACCAGATCAAGATAAGCACAAATTCAGTTGAATTAAAACTTCCGTCGAATAGAAGTCGACGCAACATTGGCTAGAAGTCGACGCAACTCTAACTAGAAGCCGAAACAACTCAGAATGACTTTCAAAGTATCAAGTAAAGTCGACGCAATGTCGAAATGAACTCGACGTAGAAGGAAGAGCATGTCGAATCCATCTCAGAAGTCAACGCAACTTCGACTTCGAATAAATGCAGAAGATAAAGTTCAAGACCAAGTCTTCAACTCACCGGATACGTCGATAAGTAATAGACGCAACATCGACATCTGAGTTTAGTCAAAGCTAAGAAGGAATTCGAAGCTACTTCTATAAGAACTCAAAGGTGCATTGATATGACGAAATATGAAGTCGACGCAGTGTCGAGTACAATCAGAAATAGAAGTTTTTCTGCTATCCTTTCTAATACCTTTTCAGAAAGTCTACAAAGCTGAAGACAGTTCTCCAACGACTCGTTTATTACCAAGAATGGAATGGAGTATTCCAGGATACTGCAAAGACATTCATGGAAGGTATTCAAATCGGATGTGCGGGTCGGGAACAAAATTAGAAGGAAAAATCAATTGTCCAATGGGAATTCCCCTTAAGGCCAGTCCAAAAGTAGAAAGAAATTAAAACTCCAATCATAGAGAATAAGTATGATGAGAGGAGAAGAAAAAGAGAAGAACTGATAATATTTTCCCGGCTGTCGAGATAGGGTTTCTTCTTCTTTCTCCTTCAACCCTAAGACAGAACTAAAGAAGATCTCCTCTGCACAGGAAAAGAGAATAACAATAGTTCTTCTTCTACATCACATAACAGCAAGTCTACAATAGTGCAGAGAATCAGGATCAAGCTCATAACCCTTTCAATCATCACTATAATAAGCAAGGGTTCATCATATTCAAATCTTGAGATAAAAAGAAGCAACAACATTCAAAGAGAAAGCTTCTGAAGAATTCTTACAGAAGAATTCTTTTCTCTTCTTTCTTCTCATTCTACAGTTCTCATCCTCCAACTACAAAAGAGTTTTAAGAATCCCTCTTCTAAAGGAATCATTGGCTCTAAGAGTCTCCTTATCAAAAGACTCAGTGGTTCTAAGAGTCTCCTTTTCAAAAGACTCAGTTGTTCTAAGAGTTTCCTTATCAAAAGACTCAGTGGTTCTAAGAGTCTCCTTATCAAAAGACATAGTGGTTCTGAGAGCCTCCTTATCAAAAGACTCAGACACAGTTAGTGCAATCCTACCAGGGAGGTAGAAGAATGGACTACCCACATTCTGGGGAACCACTATAAAATTTTGTGTCTTCTGGATTGATTTGCAGTGCTGTCCCAGTTTACTGTTTACTGTTTTATATTTACTATAATTACTTTATTTTGTTTTGGCTTTGTTGATTGCATAATACTTAGTAGTTTTTATTATGTGTGCATAACTAGGGTACAAAAGCTTTAAATCTCTATTCACCCCCTCTAGAGAATACTCAGAGGCACAATGTGCACTTACACACTTGATTAAATTTTCATAATTTTATAGTGTCCTCTCTTTGAACAAAGATTATGGAGGCTACTGGTGTCACGATGAGAGTTCCCCCCCCCCCCCAATTTTGGAAAGGCCTTGATGTCCTCTACATTTTTTATGTTGAACATTTCTTATGATAATGATGAGAGGGGCCTCAACATTTATATTATTATGACTGCCTATAATCAAATATTATATCATACTTTAATAACATATCACTTTGATTTTGCTCATCGAATAGTGCTCAACATGTATCTTAGATTAGATCCAACGTGCTAGATCAAATTATAGAGTAAACTTTACTCTTATCACAGTGGATCAGACTGTTAGATCCACTGTAAGGGAGACCAATCATTGTCGAGGTTGTGAACAACCTTGATTTTGTCTTCTTCCGAAGAGTCCTATGACCCCCAGGTCAGGGCTCCATCGCCAAATGACTCTCCGTAGGGAGTCAGACTGGTGGTCAGCTGCAATAGAAAGTCACTGGAAAACACCAATTATCATTACCTGTGCCACAACCATTGGAGATCACCTTCTCTGGCGATGGTAGCCGCCTTAAAAGCCTCTAAAAGAACTAGGATGTCCTTCCTACCATGAAAGTTCTTTCTAGTTTAACTAAAAAGATCTGGAATGCCTCTTTATCTGGTATTGGTTTGAAGCTTGGGTGGTCGGGAAGAGGCATTCTGGTGGCCGGAATGCTCGTCCCTACCCACATACCTGATCTACTCATTAACAGAGTTCAGATAGCTACCTCAGGGAGGGATGAAGATGTTGAATGGAGACACAACAACATGGTGGTGGCACAGTGGTGGAAATCTTCTTCTCCTTCTCCAGTCACTAACGATGGTCTCTAGAGCACACTCTCAATTTGTTTGAGTTCGTAAGGATGGTGAGGCTCTAAACGAAACATTAGTGGAGAGTAAAATTGTTGCTAAGGGAATAACCGACCATGGCATCCTTTTACACGGTGGTGGTGGTCAGTTAGACCTACAAAACATTCATTGGGAGTGTCCAATCAACCCCATGGTCAAGAGAAACACCCCTTCAGTGAAGTGGAGGTTGGGCTCCACCCTCATGAACCAAAACTAAGGAAGTGACAGGTCTGTCAACATGTCCACTCCCAGGTTTGACCCTCCATGGTCAATTCTTGACCACTTGATGACATGGGATAGCCATGAGTGAGGTGAGGAGGAGTATTGGTCATAACCATGCTCAATCATGGTTTAACTAGGTGGACCTAAATGATTAGGTGAAAACCTCTAATTAGGTAGGGAGAAGCATTGCATGGCTTTAATGACTTATGCATAGCTTAGTTTAGCTAAGGCTAGATCTACACAATGTATCATATTGACCATGGCACACACTACTCACACTAGAGTGGGATAATATAGTCACCTAAATTTATGGTTCACTTAGGGTTTATAGGCACCATCTAGGGTTCAAGAAGACTTACGAGGTCTATTTTAACTAACAAAGCTAGCCTAGGTGACAATGATTATGACACTTAAACTTCTAGGGTCCCTGAAAATTTTGGGGTGTTACAAATTCAACATACCAAAAAGAAATTTTGTTCTCAAAATTTTCTTAGGAACGTAAAACAATAACGTCTAGATAATACAGGAACCATTCAAGTTATACTAAAACATACTTTCTACAAATAATCTCACATACTTCTGGCACATTAAATCCATAGGCTCCTAAGGGAACTCATCATTTCCATGATTGGACCATATAACCTTTACCAAAGGAACCTGCTTACCCCAGAGTTGTCAAAACTCTTGGTCCACAATGCGAATGGGATCCAAAAGAATAGACCTATTCGAAGACACTGGAGCAGAGGCGGAATAAACTAACTAATCAGGACTAAGCAAAGCTCGAAGTAATGATGACATACAAAATACATCATGGAGATTGCCTAACTTTGGTGGCAACTCCAACCGATATGCTACCGATCCTATGCATTTGGTAATAGGATAAGGTCCAACGTATCTAGGGCTGAGCTTCTATTGTCCTTTAATAATAGAAACTCCATGCATACGACTAATCTTAAGGAGCACTTTATCTCCAACTATTAACTTAACTTGCTGATGCTTCACATCGAAATACTTAGCCTGGCGGCTTTAGGCCTCGAGCAGCTTTTCCAAAATCAACCTGACCATAACGTCTGCATCATCAACGTAATGAATATCCAAAAGTATAGGATTCTCATCCTAAACCTTGGAGAGATGTGTAATGTTCCTCCTGTCGTACAAAGCCTTATAAGGGGCCATCTCAATACTGGACTGGTGACTGTTATATGAGAATTCAATGAGAGATAGAAATCTCTCTCAATGCTCATTGTTGTCTAAGATGCACAATCGAAGAAGATCCTCTATATTCAGGATCTTTCCCTCAGTCTGAGGATGAAAACTATGATAAAAGCTAGCTTTGTTTCCAAATAAGCTTGAACCTTATTCCAATCATGCGACGTGATGTGCCCATTGCATTCAAAAATAATTGATTTTGGCACACCATAATATATGATGACTTGCTCAACAATGTGTTGAACGTGAACGTCGACATGATTACCCTAATGAATGGGTATAAAACAAGCTACTTTGGTTAAATGATCAACCACAACCCAAACAAAATCATTCCCAGCTTGAGAGTGCGGTAAACCAACACAAAATCCATGGAAATGTCCTCAAACTTCCACTCTAGAACCAGAAGTGGTTGTAATAAACCTCTAGGAATCATACATTCTACCTTTACCATCTGCCATGCCTAGAAATGAGTCATATAAGGAGTTATGTCTTGCTTCAGTATGACCCAAAACATGGCCTTCTTCTTATCAACGTACATTTTATTGATAACAGTGTGGCTGAAAATTTTTAAATGTGTGCCTATTTTAATATCTCCTCACATATTCCACTTACTCCGGGCATATATAACCAAATGGCAGAAATGAAGCAATCCATCTTGAAGATGATAATCACCTTGGTTGTCCTTCTGTATGGCCATGATAATAGCTATATAGGTTGGGTCTTCCTTTTGGGCTACACAAATCTTTTCCCATATATCGCATTGGATTTCCATCCATGCTAAATATTCATGGTAACTTTCTGGGGATAAACGATAGACATGTGTGATTCCCGTCGATAATGGTCATAACTCTAGTGGACATGGGAATCCTCCTACTCAGAGCGTCAGTGATGGTATTAGCCTTACCTGGATGGTAATGTAGGTCAAATTCATAGTCGCAATGAAACTCAATCCAGTGTCTTTGTCTCATATATATTGAGCCTTTTGCGTGTAAATGTATTGGAGACTCGTCTGATCAGAATATATCTCGCATCTAATGCCATAAAGATAATTACTACTGATCTTTAGTGCAAATAGAACATCTCCCAACTCCAAGTCAGGAGTCATATAGTTCTTCTCACGCTTCTTCAGTTTCCTTGAAGCATATGCAACCATATGATTATGCTGTCTCAGCACAACATCCATGCTTCACAGAGAAGTGTCCATATATATCTGAAATCCTTCCTTTCCAGAGGGGAGTGTCAGGATAGGAGCCAACGTCAAGTGATCTTTCAGTTCTGCAAAAGCTGCTTCACATCTTGGTGTCCACACAAAAGTAGCATCCTTCTTAATCAAGGGCGTCAAAGGTTGCGCTATCTTTGAGAATCATACCACAAACCTTCAATAATAACCATCTAAACTAAGGAAACATCGAACAACCTCTGCTAACTTAAGTGTTAACCAATCAAATACTGTCTAAATCTTTGCTAGATCCACAAACAAAGAAGTCTCGTTGATCACATGCTTTAGGAATGGACTTTGAATGGTGAGGGTAAGGTGCAAAGAATTACTCTAGAGGGGTGAATAGAGTTTTAAAGTTTTTTGTCTTCCAAAATCAATCACAGTACATGCCACAGTTAATTATTATATTATCCCCAAAAGAATTATAACACAAAGAATATAAATCTATATAGATCTATGCAATCAGATGACAAAAAAAAATTTATAGGGGTTCCCCAAATGGTGGGTACGCCCTCTCCTATTAAATAAATTCCTAATTCTACTTTTGGAGATTCTACCCTTACATAAAGTTCTTATTTTAACAATTCAAAATTATGTGAATGTTTTTTAGTAAGAAATCTATATTCAAAATTATTCCATTCTGAATTCTTTGTCGTATGAAAGCGGTGGTTTTCTAAATTTTCATAAGGTCCTCCGGGAATTCCTTCTAAAACCTGTTGAATTATTTTTATGGATTCTTCCATTTCACCGATTCGTACTAAATATCGAGCTAATGTATCGCCCTATTCTACCCCTTGGTAAGATATCCACTAATGTTGAGTCTTTTGATAAGGAGACTCTTTGAACTAGTACAAAGGATATTTTGGTAAGCTGATCTAAAGAACCAACAAACTAAATCAATTGATAAGGATATTCATAAAACCAATCAAAATCCATTGATAAGAGGATTCTTATGACCAGCTGAGTCTTTTGATAAGGAGACTCTTAGAATCGACTATGTCTTTTGATAAGGAGACTCATAGAACCAACTAAGTCTTTGTAAGAGAGATTCTAAAAACTCTTTCTATGAAATAGTTGATGTAGTAGATGTCTTTTCATAATTTGATCCTTCTTTAGCAAAGCACTGAAGGATCTGGTTCATTAAAGCACTGTGTGGATTCTTGTTTAAACTAAAGCAGCAATCAGACGATTATTCCTCTACGAAGAGAAGACTGGATTCAAAAGAGAAAAGAGGATTCTTGTCTCATGAGGAATCCTTAGAAAGAGATGAGGAACCCCTTAGAGGAGAAGTGACTTAGATCTGAGAGAAGAGATCTTATCGACTAGGGTTCATGGAGAGAACTTACTCTTAGTGAAATTTTTGGGAATAAACACCTTCATTTTTATCATATATATATGACTACTGTAGAATATATGCCTTCATTTTAATCATCATAAACACCTTCTATAAATGAAGTAGTAACTGTTGGAACATGGTTTTCCGCATCTCTTTGGTTTGAGAATAACAAATCCCATGTTATATTTGATTAAAATTGTTTCGTGTTTATAGCCTGCAAGAACTCACTGGTATGATACTAGGATGCTACAAGCTAGATAAGGAACAGATCAAGCACAAAGATGCAAAGTGACCACTAACATGTGGCGTTAGCAATAGAGCTAGCATTAGCGTCTGGTCGATATTGCCCCTTTGTTGGATGTTGGTCAAGTCGACATGGAGTCTTCTAGTCGACATGGAGCCTTATAGATGATATGCATCTTGACGATAAATCCACTATCGTTGGGCACTATACCTAATGCCTAGAGTTAGCCCTAGAATATGCAAGAGCACCAAAATAAATCTCAAAGAAAGATCTCTGGTGGGAAGATGGACCCACCTATGGAAGGATACTGCTGCTGGGCAGTATTGGTAACGTTGGGCGTTAGTATTGCCTAAAATAAAATGTTTCCTAATGCGCATAATCACCTTCTTGGATTGAAGATTCTGGAGCTCAAAATGTTGACTTAAGTGTTACCGCCTGACGTTATTAATACTGCTAGCGGTAGAGGTCATAATATATACAAAGGCAATTTTTGATGCTCTTGAGAAGATAGAGGAACCCTTACTTTACTATGCCGATCAATCTGTGAGGGACCTTATTTTAGACATTTTAGAGCACTCTCATCTACAACTTCAAGATCAAAAGGAGTATATGTGAAGGAGGATTCGTCATCCTTATTCAACACGAGGAATAACAAATCGACAATGCTGATCTCCTGCATTCCTTCGTTGTCTCCTTCAGAAATCTTTATAGGGAGTTTTATTTACGCATTTCATATTTATATCTTGTATTTTCTTTTGTTTACCTATAGAGAAATTTGCCCGTGTTGGTGACTAGGCCTGTGTGTGGCTTAGGGAGAATTCACCCGTTATGGCAACTAGGTCCTTGTTTGGCTTAGGTGGAATTTGCGGCGTGTGTTGGTGACTAAGTCTAGGGTTTAGATTTAGTGGGCGGCTTGAGGTTTCATCTTGGGAGAGATAAGTTAGATCCAATTGTTTCTTGGGAGATGGGTCGATATAGAAAATGAAAAAGTATTTTTCATTGTCGCCTTGATTACTAGCATCATAGAAATCAAACATTTTGTAATCTAGTTTTACGAAATAAAATCATGTCTCTCTTAGTTATTCACTAACTAGAATTTATTTCTTTTTCATAAATGTTTTGAATAATATTTTCTATCGAAGTTTAAACTCAATATATATTGCAAGGTTTATTAGTGTTATATAACTCAAGGAATTCAATCTCTGTGAGCTAGCGCGTGGTGGTAGTACTTACCGCCGGCGGTATCAAACAAAGTTTGAATTCCTCCTTTTCCAAAAATAACCTTCTATACAATATTTTTGCAAAGTTAAAATAATGTTTTCTGTTAAATATCCCGAAACTAATTTATTTATCAAGAATATTCTCATTCAATTTTAAAATCTTAAAAACCCTTATTCACCCCACCCCCTCTAAGGGCCTCAGTAAATCAAACAGTAATGGCTTGAATTTGATCTCAATCATGATCTTGATCTGCTCTTAATTTGATCATAGTCATTTCAAAAGATTTTGATATTCTACTGCATTTGCATTGAATACATCTTGACGTATGTTGAATGGTTGTGAAGAGATATTTCGACGTATGCTGTTTTTTTGTGTTTTGACCAGTCTTTCATTTGAAGGCAGATTTTGACATAAGCTAACTTTTTGTGCTTTGAGCAAACTTTCCTTTGAAGTCAGATTTTGCATAAGGAATGAACAAATGTTTTAACATTTGTCGATTATTTCTTTACGCATGAAGTCATCGTCTAGATATTTGTTGAATACTTCTCGATGTGTATAAGTGCAACTTCATTGATTCTTCTTCTTGAGGGAAATATGAGCCCTTGACAACTTGTATCTGATTTGTACACATATTAATATAAGATCACTCCTTTCTATGTATATTTTTGGTCATTACTAAATCACTTTATGTAATATGATATATCAAATCAAAAGGGTTTTTCCCAACAATCTCCCTCTATTTGATATAGTACATTTTACAAGTAAAATTTTAAAGTGATTTTTCAGAAATAAGAAGTGTGATGTTTTGGATAGTGTTTAAATCAAAAACTGGTTCAAATGAGGTCAGACCGAGGGGGTAGCTTGAGTTACTTCTCTCATTTTCAGATCCCAAGGAATGAGTATCTCGAGCCTAGAACTAGCCCTCACAAATGGGTGAATGAATGACTACAAAAAGACCCACAGGCTACAGCGAGGAGGTCTCGCCACTAACCCGGCAGTTTTCTGTCACTTCCTGTCACAAAAAAGGAGCCAAGCCAACATCTCAGACATCATAAAAGGACAAGAGAGAGCTTAGGATCTTTAGGGGGTGAATTTGTGCTGATTTGATGGATTAAGGGTCCTATTTATTGGCAAACTAATCTGAGGGTAAAATGGTCTTGTTGGTCTATGGAGAGTTGCCTCCGCCTTAACCAAATTGATATTCACAAACCCCTAATGATCTGTGAACAACCCCTTGTGCCAATTTGAGAACACTATTCAAATCCCTCATGGCCTGTGGATAGCTCCTTCCCATGCTGGGTCGCTAGATGGCAAAATGAAGAACGCGCGAGCCATGCTAGTCGGAACTTGCCTTACGCTTCTCTAAGGGGGAAAATATGAACTATCCACCTGGACTCACCCACTACCACCTTAGGAGGTAGGCGAGTACTGTTGGATCTACTAGTGCCATTAGAGAGATGGTGAATAAGGGCTTTAACAACTTTTGTAACTTTTGAATTAGTACACAAATTTTTTGTAGAATTAAGTTCGTTCAAAACATGTTTAGATCAAGATAGTTAAAATTAATTTGATGAAACAATGAAAGACATGATTTTTATTTCACTAAAGAGTATTACAAAACTTTTATCTCTATGACGCTAATATCAAGGTGGTAAATAAAAAATCTCGTTTTGTTTTCTATACCGAGTCTTCTCCCTAGAACCGGTTGGCTTTAGCCTATCTATCCCTAGATAAGGCCTCAAGCCGCTCTAACCTATATATACCCATATAAGTCCTCGAGCTCCCCCTCGATCTAATCCTCTAGACTTAGTCGCCAACACCCATGATGAATTCTCCACCATCACACAAATTCAATACAAAGACAAAGAAAAAATACAAGAATGTGAAATATGAATTGAAATGTAAAAACTCCCTATAATGAACATCTGAAGGAGATGGAGAAGGAACACAAGAGATTGTTGAAGTAACATTGTTCTTTCTTCACGTTGAATTGGCGTGATCAGATCCTCCTTCGAATATCACTTTTGATCATTAACATTGTTGGTGGGAGTACTTCGTTCGTCTGAAATGAAGGCTCTCTGATGTTGAAACCGTCAACCGATCTCTTGAGTTCGGACCCACAGGGGTGTAGCTTACACCTACATCTCCCTCACTGACCTTCTTGATTGTGGATGAAGAAAATGAATAGACCCAAAGCTGTAGCGAGGAGGTCCCGCCACACACCCGGAAGATCTTAGAGAGCTTCCCCTCCCAAACCAATGCTCAACTGGGCACCATGGAGGGTAATATGACACAATCAAAACTAGCCAGGAGGAGAGAGCCCAAAAGATCGGATCTCCTCCAAGGTTCCCTTAAGGGTCTATTTTTAGTTTTTCTGGTCTGGTCTGCAAATAGCATAAATCCACCTTTTATTTTACTAATCGCACACCAAGCAGGTCTGATAATACCCAAACTTCGCTGTTCTGAAGGGCTATTGGCAACCCACAAAGGGTATCTAGGTAATATCCTCACTAGAGCCTTTTGGGTGAGTGGTCCGTGAAGGCACCACTCGCCAAACTTCTCAAGCATTGGACTCTCTAGGTTCCATTAGAGAGTGGTCCAGAAGGGCACCACTAGCCAGATGCTTGGCTCGCTGGGCGAGTGGGGTTCCGCCCTCACTCGCCTGATCTCCCACGCATTTGCACTCCTATGCGAGCGACTGCTTTGCGAATGAGGCTTGCACTCTCCCTGAGGCTTCCCTGCCTTCCCTGACCTGGGCGAGTGATCCCCCAGCACTCTTGGCGAATCCGCTCCTTGACATACCTTGCATGCCCCTTGACCCTTTGGGACCTGGGGACCCACTCGACGAATACAGGGTTGTACACACTCCATTCTCTTTGTGAGTGAGTTCTTCACACGGAATGAAAAGTTCAACCCCTGGTATTTGTTGAGTGCTTATTGATCTGGAGGGATTCTGTTTGGTGTGCCCCTCCCCTCAGCTATATATATATATATATATATATATATATATATATATATATCTCAGGCCGCTGCGTTGAAAGTGCAAGTCTTCCACTTACTGTTTCTCTTTTCCTCTCCGAGCTCTGCCATCCCAAAGAAATTTATGAGGCCATCGCCGAGACCGCTTACACAAGGATTGTTGGAGCATCTCGCCGCTGCGCAGGAGAAGAACACTTCCAAGTCCGTTCGATATGCCCCCTGGCACTCGTCGAAAAGGGATCCATCTTTACCCTTCTGGCCAAGAAAGGCCAAGGTGGTTCGGCGGGACCCCTTGGCGGCTTCAAGAACTCCACCCCCTTCTCGCAAACCTTCTGACAACATCATTGAGGTAATATGATCTAACTTGCTTTATGGTTAATGCTGGTGAAGTGCTGCCTCAACATTCAAGACCATTCGCAAGACATGCTGCGGACCGGAGGTGACGCCGTGACTAGCCTACCGGGCGCTGACATGCTCATGCCAATCGTTAAGGACATTATGCCGGCCCAGGAGTCCTACCCTCCCGCAACTCTCGGTGGGATCCTACCGGAGACCGGTAAGCCGCTTATTGCTTTCTCGCCTACCTTGTTGCATGTCTTCTTTCTTACCATGTCTTCCGCAGCCCCCGCCTTCTAGACCATGGGGCTATCCTTGGTCCCGAGCATCTCTCCATCCCTCGAGACTATCAGTGTTCTTCTGGCACAGGAGCCGAAACACATGTCTGAGAGGGACATCCACCGTGATTCCCAAGTCGTCAATTTAGCCAACACTTCCGCCGCCGACCTGGTCCCTTCTCGCATTGGCCAGGGAAAATCGCTTCATCCCCCCAGCCAGATATTCGCAGGGCAACCTAGCTGCTCTCACCAGCCCCTAGACGAAGCATATGTACCAGGTTAGTTGCTTCATTTGCTTTAACCTTATTTGTCTGAACAACTAGAAAAGGCTATCTAACTTTTTCTCCCGCGGGATACCGGGAGACCTCGCCGATGGACCCTCACTTTGAAGAGGAGGTGATCTCACCACCCCCTTCTCCCAGCGACCTTTCGGACTTTCTTGGAGATCCTGTTGATCCCAAGATGATGAAGGAGCGGATGACGGAGGTCCTCGGCAAGCTGATCTGGATTCAGCGAGACCAAGCCAGCTAGACAGACGAGCACCGAGCAGCGTTTGAGCGCAGGATGAGCGCTCTAGAGAGGGACAACTCGCATCTCATGGGAGAGATGGAGAGTCATGGTGGCGGGTGTGAGGGGACTTCCCCCAGGAGGCACATTGCGCGGGCTAGGGATCAAATGCGCTTGGTCAATCAAAAACTCACAGTTGTGAGCGCATATTACTATTCGTGAGTGCCACCGAGGTCAGGGAGGCGAGGCCGGGGTTGATGACAATGGATTCAATACTTTTCTTACCGACACTCGCCCCCTGTATCCTCTCACCCCGAGAAGCAAATTGTTTTTTTGTAATGTATGTCGAGACCGACCCTGTAATGTGAATAATTTTGTATTTTTAAACGTCAATCGTGTTTCCATTTCCCATGATTCCTTTTACGTTTCGCAGAGTGGTGAGCTTAATGCTTTGACCTCGCCTCGCTTTCTCTTGCTTTTGCCTTTCTGTAGAGCACTCTGCGCGTGACCCTTGCCACCTTCCTAAAAGTGGGATGGAGGTGGGGCTAGCTCAAATCCTGAGGCATCAGGGTAGCACGGTCACTATCCGCACGCCCACGCCTCGGAAAGTTCTTGATTTCTTTATTTTTTCAATAAATATCCAGGCCCACACACTGAACTAATCACATTCATTCCAACTTCCTTCTCTACCTTGCTTTTGCACTTGCACTCACGCCTCTCTCCAGATTTCTTTCGCAACCTTTCTTCCGCACAATGTTGGTCGAGTCTGACGGCAGGGGATGGTGCGCTCAAGCATTCACCAACCATGATTTTGCAAACTGCAACCTATACGAAGAGGATTTTTCCATGGCGATCGCTGACTATGTCCCACCAAGGTTTGTTGTGAGCTGTCTTGGAGACCGCGACCGCATCAACCAATTCTTGTCAGACACTCTCGCCATCCCCTTGGAGCACTTCAAGGTTGGACTCCACCTCCCTCTCTGGCCCGAGTTGCGCTAGAACTTCCGGTTCTTCAGTGTCGTTACCACGCAGCTGAACCTCATCTCCATCACCATACTGGTAGCATTCACATGGTACCTACGGGAGGAGGGGATCGAGTTCTCCCTCCCCGTCTTCCACAAGTTGTTCAACTTTCGGGCGAAAAGCGGGGTAGCCTTCTTCTCCGGCTAGAGCCTACTCAAGATCACTGGCACCTCCAATAAGAATGATGATTGGGTTCGGCGGTTTATTTTCACGACCGGGATCTTCGACAACACCCTTCTCGCGCCAGTGCAGGAGGAAGAGTCGACCTACCGGCCTCCTTCGCTGGGGGGCTATGAGGCCAAGCTCCACTTGCTCATCCCAGGGCATGACAAGGACATCATGTACCTGCGAAAGCACTTCAATTCGCTCCCTCTAGTCCTATCGGGAGAGGGTAAGGCGAAATAATTCGGCCTCAGGTCCCGCGTACTTTCATCCTCTTTTATTTTTTCTTACTTAATCCATCTGATGCAGGGATCCGAGATCTCCCCCTCCACCCGTCGAATGTGAGTTTGGGGACTCCTGATGCCTCCCTTACACTCACGCGGTCCGCCATCGAATCCTGCTTCGCTGATCCGGGCTCCTCGAAGCCCAGCGGCCAAAAGTGGAAGCCTGACGTGGCTCCCGGTTCTCCTTCCATGCGGTCCAAGACTTCATCAACCGCCGAGGGTAAGGCAGTTGCCACCGAGACAACTGGGCCGAGTGCCCCGGTCGCAGTGGACACAGCAGTCAGGACCCCCAGCGCACTGGCGGGATCTTCCTTGGGACCATCGCCGAGAGGACATAGAAATTTTGCCCTGGGCGATAAGTATGTTGACGAATAAGGTGAGCCCCTGCTCAAGTGGGATCTAAATGCCAATCGGGTCTCTATTGCCACCCTCCTACCAACCTGTACGGAGCAGGACACCCCCAGCGGTGAGGCTTATGGCCTCTCTTTCGCGCTCTACATCCGCGAGGATGCCTCGATCTATGATTACGAGTCCACCCAGATGCTCGTGCATGAGGTCACGCAGGATCAGCTGCACGCTCTCAAGCTTGCACATATGTCCTCACGCAGCAGCATCACCCTCGCACGGAACCCTTTTCGAGGTCGAGAGAATGGGCACTCTCGTCTCTTCTGAAGTCATGACCCTGAAGTAGCACCTAAATGCCGCCGAATCCCTTCTCGCTAGCCTCCCAGTCCGAGTAGTAAGTACAACCCCTCGTAGTGACTTAAGCTTTCTCACTTCCTTGCTTTCTTGCCCTAGTGCTAACACTTTCTATTCTTGCAGGATACAACCAACTCCGACATTCTGCAAGTGCGAGTGACCACCCTCGAGGACCAGGTCAAGGAGTTATAGTCCAAGAACCAACACCGCCTCCTGGAGAGAAGGACACTCGGCATCACCATATCAACGATGAGCTCGAGGCACTAATGCAAGAAACTGCTCAAGGAGAGGTGAAACATGTGTGTTGGGAAAAACCCTTGTGATTTATTTAACAAATTTTTTAAAGAGATTTCATCAATTATGTTATATTACCCTCATTGTATAGTAAGGGTAAATTGTTCATTCGATGTCTTAGGATCTCATACTCACCTTAGAGTGACAAGGCCTAGTAAAGACAATAAAAAATAAGTTAAGTTAAGACTTGCATCGAATGAAAGTCGACGCAACTCTGACTTGAAGTCCAAGCAACTTATTCAGCCTATCAAAGTATAAGTCAAGTCGACGCAACGTCGAAAGGAACTCGACACAGAATGTAGAGCTTGTCGAAGCCATCCAAGAAGTCAACGTAACATTTACTACAATTTGACGCAGAAGTCAAAGATCAAGTCCAAGTCTTCAACTCAACGGATACGTCGATAAGGAATCGACGTAACATCGACATCTGAGTTCAGTCAGAGCTAAGAAGGAATTCGAATCTACACCTATAAGAACTCAGAGGTGCGTCGACATGAAGAATGTTAAAGTTGACGCAGCGTCGAATACAGTCAGAAAAGGAAGCTTTTTCTGCTGTCCTTTTCAGACCTTTTCTGAAGGACCACAAGGCTAAAGAAAGTTCTCCAATGGCTCGTTTAATCTTAAGAATGGAATGGAGTATTCCAGGACTCAGCAAAATCATTCTATAAAGGAATTCAAAACTGATGGACGGGTCGGGAACAAAAGAGGAAAGGAAAATTATATGTCCAAAAAGAATTCCTTTTCAGAATAGCCTAAAAGAAGAAAGGATTTCAAATTTCAATCATACAGCATAAGTAGGAAGAAGAGAAGAAGGGAATTAGAGTTGATTACATTTTTCTTGTCTGTCAAAAGGGGTCTTCTCCTTCTTCCTCCTTAAAACCCTAAGACAGGAAAACAAGCTCTCTGCATAAGGAAAACATATAGCTGCTTCTTCTTCTTCATCTTACAGTAACCAGTTTACAAGAAGTACTCACAGAAAAGGATCAAATCAAATAACCCTTGCAACCATCATAATCATAAGCAAGGGTTCATCATATATAGATCTAGTGAAAACAGGAGCTGCAGAATTGCTTCTGAAGAATTCTGAAACACAGAATTCTATTCTTCCTCTTCTTCCTTTCTTCTCACTTTTCATTCAACTGTAAAAGAGTTTTATTAATCCCACTTCCAAAGGATTCAGTTGTTCTAAGAGTCTCCTTATCAAAAGACTCAGTGGTTCTGATGGTTTCCTTATCAAAAGACTTAGTGGTTCTTAGAGTCACCTTATCAAAAGACTAAGGCATGGGTTGTGCAATCCTACCAGGGAGGTAGAAGAGAGGATTACCCACATTTTGGGGAACCTTAAAAATTCATGTGTCTTTGTGTGTGATTTTCTGTGCTGTACATACTTCTGTTTTTCTGTGTTTTATTTTCAACAATGTATTTATACTTTATTCTGTCGTTGGTTTTGCTGGGTGCATAATACTTAAAGTTTTAATTGTGTGTGTATAATTAGTTTAGAAAATATTTTAAACTCTATTCACCCCCGCTCTAGAGAATACTCAGAGGCACACTGTGCACTTTCAATTTGTATCAGAGAGAGGTTGATAATTAAAAGGTTAGCACCTTGATCAAAAGATCTCCTCCTCTCATTTCATTATTATAAATCAGTTAAAACTATTTTTAAAGAAAATGAGTTCTAAGGATTATGCATCAACATGACCACCAGTGTGTAATTTGAATGAGTTTACACTCTAGAAGGCAAGAATAAAGATATATATGAACTCTATTGATGAAGATATTTTTTATGTCATAATTACAGGTCCCCCAGTCCTAGTAACAAAAAATGTTAGTGGGACTGTAACACAAACTGTAGTCTCCAGAGCAGCATGGACTGTTGCTGAGAAGAAGGTGAAGGCATGTGATGCCAAAGCCTTGAATATTCTGGTGTTAACCATGTCAGATGACATATTTCAAAAAGTTGTTGATTGCAACTCTGCCAAAGAAATCTAGGAATCTCTTTCCAGATTGGTCGAAGGCGGCTCTGATGAAAGAAAGGACAAGAAGTACCTTCTTATATCCCAATATGTGAACTTTTAGAAGAAGGCTGATGAAAACATAGATGAAATGTATGACAGATTCAGCCTTATCATAAATGATCTGAGAGAGCTTGATAAAGAAATTTCTCTGACAGAAATTAATGATAAGCTTCGCATGTGCTTCCCAAGCACATGGGACTCAAGAATCTGGGCCATCAGAGATTCTAGATGCCTCAGACAAATATCAACTGAAGCTCTGCTAGGGAATCTCAAGTCCTATGAGCTCCTACTAAAGAGCAGGGTTGAGTCAGAAGCCCAGGAGAGAATCTCAACTCCTAAAGAAATGACACTTGCACTAAAGACGTTTGAAGCAGAGCCCTCCACCTCTGAAGAAGAGATGTTCAATCTCTTGGCTAAAAGATTCAAGAAATGGGTAAGGACAGAGGACTCCAGAAGTAAAAATAGGAGTTCAAGCAAGCCCAGGTATGACAAAACTCCTAAACAAGAAATTATCTGCTTCTCATGGAGAAAACCTGAACACTTTGCCACTGAATGTCCTGAAGAAGAAAATAACAAAAGCAAAAAGCAGAAGGGGCACAAGAAGAAAACCTCCATAAGAAAGGATAAGGGAAGTGGAAAAGGTTTGATTGCTGAAACCTAGAGTGATTCAGAGTCTGAGTCAAGCACCTCCTCATCTGATATTGATGAAGGGTGTGGAACTGAAGAAGCCTGCTTAATGGCTCTGGAAGACTCCACTGCTAAAAATTAGGTAACAATCTTTGATGGTTTTGACTTTTCCTCAGAAGACTTTAAAGAACGTTTCAAAGAATTTTGTCAAGATTATATTAGTCAAAAGGAACTTAACATAATCAGAATAGAACTAGAAGATCTTAGGTGTGATAATCTATACTCAGTTAACTATTATCAGAGAGGTCAAATTGTGTAAGAAAGAAAAAGAAATATACACATTAGTTAATGAAAATTCTGATTTAGAGAAAGAACTTACAAAGGCAAAAGCCTTTCAGGACTCACTCAATGGAAGGAGTCAAAATCTTAAGGAAATCTCATAAAATCTATCCAAGAGATTTGATCATCTTGATCTAGAATCACTGTCATCCACTAGCTCAGTAATCCCTAGCAAATCTGCTTGGAAAAATCCCGTAGCAATCATTAGGTCTAGCATTAATCAACCTAATAATAACTTAAAATCAGGTGAAGAACAAAATATTAACCCTAATAAACTCACTATATTCAATAGGGTTAACATTATAATCAAACAGGGATTCTAGGTAAACACCACTTAGAAAGGACAAATAAAAATTATTAAAATCTTAATAAAAAGAATCATGCATCGACTAGAACTCGACATTGTTTTAAAGATGCGTCGAATGCAACTCGACGGAGTTTAGCATATGCATCGACAGCAACTCGAAGCAAGTATGAGGGTGCGTCGAATTCTATTCGATGCAACCAATATTTTGCATCGAATTATTATCGACTTAACCAGTCAGACACGCCGAATAACACTCGACGCAACTCTAAAGATGCGTCGATTTCTTCTCGATGCATGCTTCAAGTAAGAACTTTTCAAACATATAAATCTCTCTCTACTTATATTCCTAGATGTTTTTGTTGTTCTAAAATAGGGCACATAACAAAACATTGCTTGCGTAATAATGAAGCACATCTTCACCTTGAGGGGTATACTGAAAGACCATCATATTCTTTCAAAACTCCATATGATGATAGAAGAAAGAGACCCCAGCAAGTGAGGTTCTATACTAATATTTGATTTCATGTGTAGAAAGGAGACTGTGCAACCACAAACCAGCAGAGGTATCTGTACAGTGGATGATCCATGCATATGACAGGAGCAAAAGAATTGCTGGAAAACTACAAGGCCAAGGAAGGGCCTAAGGTAATTTTTGGGAATTCCCACTCTGGTCAAACCAAAGGATATGGTTTGCTCAGGATTGGGGAAGTCTCCTTCTCTAAGGTAGCTTATGTTGAAGGATATCAACATAATCTAATTAGTACTAATCAGTTGTGTGATGATGAATATAAAGTTGTATTCACTAAGTCTTTATGTCATATAGTTAGCTCTATGACTAACCAAATTATGTTGACTGGCCTTAGGAAAGGTAAAGTCTACGTTGTAGACTTTGAGTACACAAAGTCAGAGATCTGCTTATTCAATTCTCAGTTAGAAAACAATGAGATGTGGCATAGGAGACTCAGTCATCTTAATTTTAAGACCATTGCAAAACTCTCTAATCTTAACCTAGTAAGAAGCTTACCAATAGGTAAATTTAATAAAGACTTTCCCTGTATCGCCTGCCAACTAAGAAAGAAGATAAAATCATCATTCAAACCAATTGGTAAGAATGATGCCCCCAGAGTCCTAATCCTGGTGCACATGGACCTATTTGGTCCTATCTCCACTGAGAGCTTAGCAGGTAAGTCCTATACTCTTGTCATTGTTGATGACTTTTCTAGATTTAGCTGGGTGTTCTTTCTAAAAGCTAAGTCAGACACTTTCAAGATCCTCTCAAGATTTATTAGACAGATTCAATCTGAATTCAACACTCAGGTTGCTGTGATCAGAAGTGATCATGGTATTGAGTTTGAAAATCAGTTAATGTGTAGATTATGTGAGGATGAAGGGATAAGACAAAGCTTTTCAGCTCCTATAACCCCCCAACAAAATGGGGGTGGCTGAAAGGAAAAATAGAACCATAATTGAATCAGGAAGGACATTATTGGCTGAATCCAACTTGCCAAAGTCCTTTTGGGCCGAGGCAGTGAATACTGCCAACTATGTTCTGAATAGAAGTCTCATCCACAAGACAAAGTTGAAGACTCTCTATGAGTTATTGAAGGGAAAGGCACCTATAGTCACTTACTTTAGGATCTTTGGTTGTACTTGCTTCATCATCAACAATGGGAAAAGTAATCTTGCCAAATTTGACAAGAAGGCTGATGATGGAATATTTTTGGGATATTCTTCATCAAGCAAGTCATATAGGTGCTACAGTCAAGGCTCACTCAAGATTGAGGAGTCTGTGCAGGTGGTATTTGATGAAGCTAACATGTTTTATAAGGGGAAGGAAACTTCCACCAACATTGTTCTACAGGAAGAAGACCAGCTAGCAGATCAGGTTGAAAGGTTCAGCATCATGGATCATCCATCAGTGTGTCAAGGTAAAGCAAAATAGAAAGTTGACACTGATTCAGATGAAGACTCTGCAGCAGATGAAGATGAACCTACAACACCTGAACTACCAGGCAATGAGATCATTCCAGTGAATAAAGATGGTGCTCCCACTGTCACTGAGCAAGTGGTTCTTCACGAAGAAGAAAATGTCCATAATAACTCAATAAGATCCAGGATGAACCTAAATAATCATCCTTCCACACAAGTTATAGGAGATTTGACAGTTGCAGTCAAGACACGGAATCGGCTAACAAATGAAACAATGCTGTAATGTTTCCTCTCCCAATATGAACCTAAAAAGTTTGAAGAAGCCGACAATGATCCTCACTGGATATCTACAATGCAAGAAGAGCAAACATAATTTGAGAGGATCAAGGTCTGGACATTGGTTGAGAGACATGGAATTACACAGCCATAGGAACCAAATGGGTATTCAAAAACAAAATGGATTCAACATGAGTAATAATCAGGAATAAGGCCAGACTTGTGGCCCAAAGATACAGGCAAGAGGAGGGGATTGACTTCAACCAAACATTTGCTCCATTAGCAAGGTTGGAGGCCATCCAAATGTTTTTGCATATGCTGCTCACATGAAGATTAAAGTCTATCAGATGGATATGAAGAGTGCATTCCTAAATGGAACTCTTCAGGAGGAAGTGTATGTGGAGCAGCCCCTTTGTTTTGTCAATCCATCTTTTCCCTCCTTTGTATATAGGTTAGATAAAGAACTGTATGGTCTCAAGAAAGCTCCAAGAGCTTGGTATGAGACCTTATCCACTTTCCTTCTGGAACACCCCTTTTGAAAGAGGGAAAGTGGATAAAACACTCTTCACAAGAGCACAAAAGAATCTGCTTTTACTAGTACAAATATATGTAGATGACATTATATTTGGGTCAACAGATCAATCACGATACAAAAGGTTTGCATACCTAATGCAGTCAAGATTTTAAATGAGTAGCATGGGGGAACTATCCTATTTCCTAGGCCTCCAAGTAAGGCAGAATATAGATGACATTTTTATATCCCAATCCAAGAATACCAGAGAACTCTTTAAGATGTTTGGGATGGGAAATACCTCTGTATTGAAGACCTCCATGGATACTAATACTGTCTTGGATAGAGATGAAAATGGCAAGTCCTTTGATCAGAAGAATTACAGAGCAGCCATTGGATCTCTTCTCTATCTGACAGCTAGCAGACCAGATATAATGTTTGGTACTTGTATATGTGCTAGGTTCCGGGTTGACCGCAAGGAATCCCACATGAGTTCTGTAAAAACAATACTCAAATATCTAAAGGGAATAACTGAAGTTGGCTTGTGGTATCCAGCAGAATCTGGATTTGACCTTGTTGGCTATTCAGATGCAGACTATGCTGGATGCAGGCTGGATAGAAAAAGCACCATAGGAACATGTCAATTCCTGGGTGCTAGACTAGTCTCATGGTTTAGCAAGAAGAAAACCAAAGTCTCAACTTCTATAGCTAAAGCTGAGTATATAGCTGCAGGAAGCTGCTGCTCACAAATACTGTGGATGCAAAATCAGTTGTTAGATTACAACTTTTCTCTTGTCAATTCCACAATATTTTATGACAACACTTGTGTTATTTCTATTCCTTCCAATCTTGTTCTCCATAGCAGAACTAAGCACATAGAGATAAGGCACCACTTTCTCAGGGACAATGTTGAGAAGGGTAAGATCAATCTTCTATACATTTCCACTGATAGTCAAAGGGCTGACATCTTCACTAAGCCTCTCTATGAAAGTAAGCACAAGTTCTTCATCAATGCACTTGGAATGCTTGATGGAGCTCTATAGGACACTTTTATTATGTATTCAAGCTTATTTCTTATAGAAAGATTTTGATAGGAAAAATAATAAAAATTTTAAGAAAAATATAATGTTTATTCAGTGCTGCGTCGAATACGAATTGACGCACCGTCAAATTCTACTCGACGTCGGCTTCGAGAGTTGGCTTGGATAGTTCATTCGAATAACACTCGACGTAGCGTCGAATACATATCGACGCTTCCGTCGACGTCATTGTTGCTGACAATATTTGGAGCCACGTCGAATTTGACTCGATGTTACGTCAATTTTGCAAAGCGCACACAGACTTCTTCTAGAAGCAGCAAAATCAACATTTTTTGGCACGCTGAATTCATTTCTATTCGACGTTACTTTGAATATAACCCTAAGTTGTGACGATTCATCACCTCAAAGCAACTCAGGCATTCGACCTTATTATTCTTTTCGACTTCTCTCCCTTTCACTCCCCTCCATTTTCCTTTCTACTTCTCTCTCTCTCTCTGTTTTAGTGTAGGTACTAACAGGACATCAATGGCGTCTCCTTTGAATCAAATAGGTATTGTCGAAGAAGTTGATCTTGCTCTCGAGACCTTACTATATCAATTCAGTGGTCTCTAACTTGACTTCTCGAAGGAATGTTATCGCAATTTGTGTGCTCAACACAGAAGATTGCGGGACCTAACGACTGAAATCAAGGACATTGATACAGAAGCAAGATCGTCAGTATTACCTGCTAATGTCTTTATTTCATTTCTCAATGATATAAAGCAGAGGGGAGAAGTATACTAGCAGGCCACATCAAGACTCAGTATACACTACGGCCGTCCCTTTGTCCTTTGTTTCTGAAGTAGAGTCTGCTATTACCTCCAAGTTTCTCCCACTCCCTGAATCTCTCTCTCCTCAAAGAACCCCGCCTCTAATATAGGGGGAGTCATCAAGACAAGGGGAGAGTGACCTATTCTCAGATAACTATGGTTACTTGAAGAGTGTGCAACATCACAATGAGTCCACTAAAATTCCTTACACACAAGGGTTTTGGACCTATTTTGAGGAATCTACAACATCACCACCTCCAGTCAAGTCTGTTGATCAATATCTTGAATCTACTGCACCATCTCCACCACCAGCTAAGCTCCCTCCCGATTCTACTCCCGCACCCACTCCAATTCTCCAAGCACCTACTTTCATAGGAAGACCTCCTTACAGAGGAAGAGGATAAGGAAGAAATTTCAGAGGAAGACATGGAAGAGGAAGAGGTTATGGAAGAAGTATACCCATCTGGGAGAGGTATACAAAAGAACAAAGAAAAATGTATAAAAAGGACAAATCTTATTACAAAACTTATAAGAAAGTTGAAATTCCTGAAAATACAATTAGCGAATATGTTGATCCAAAACTTGACAGTGCTCTAGATGATATCAGAGAAAAAGAGAAATTTGAATTTGAAGCTTCTCAAAGAGATCTTAAAGAAAATGAAGACTGTTCATTGAAAGGCTGAAAAAGGGTAAAGAGGCTGTGGAAAAAGAACTATTAGAAGAGGCAACAAGGTACAAAGGGTCTTGGAATCAGTCAAGATTTAGAAGACCTGCCTTATCAGACAAAAAGAAAGATTATTTTAAAACAGCTCCAGTGTCAGGCATTCCTCATTCAACCTTCATAGTACCGGATCCTGATGAAGAGGAAATAGACCTTGATGAAATTAACTTGCTGACTGCTAAAGTTATCAGTATGGGATCAAAGCTCGGTGATGTGTATCCTGAAATAGAAGCAGATCTGGAAAAGCTTTTCAAGGGTATGAGAGAATCCAGAGGAATCCAAAAAAAGACATTCCAACAAATTTCAAATATGTGGAGAGGAAATCTAGGATGGTATATGCGGCTTTGTCAACTTTTCTCAGAAAGAAAAAGTGAAACAAGTCTTGGGTAAATTAACTATGATAAACACTCAGTTATATCAATCAAATATTCTTCAGTCTATCATACTTTTATTGTCTATGTATGCCTTGTTTGTATTTGTGTTTTTGTCAAAACATGTTTGAAATCGTTTATTTTATCTTGTAAATTTTTTTATGATAAATAGAGGGAGATTGTTAGGAAAAACCCTTGTGATTTATCTATCAAATTATTTAAAGTGATTTCATCAATTAAGTTATATTACCCTCATTGTATAGTAAGGGTAAATTGGTCATTAGATGTCTTAGGATGTCACACACACCTTAGAGTGTCAAGGCCAAGTCAAGATAATCACAAAATAAGTTAAGTTAAGACTTGGGTCTAATGAAAGTCGATGCAACTTCGACTTGATGTCGACGCAACTCTGACTAGAATTCCAAGCAACTTATTCAGCCTGTCAAAGTAAAAGTCAAGTCAACATAACGTCGAAAGGAACTCGACGCAGAATGTAGAGCTTGTCAAAGTCATCCAAGAAGTCGACATAACTTTGACTACAATTCGACGCAAATGTCAAAGCTCAAGTCCAAATCTTCAACTCGACGGATACGTCTATAAGGAATCGACGTAACATCGACATCTGAGTTTAGACAGAGCTAAGAAGGAATTCGAAGCTACTCCTATAAGAACTCAGAGGTATGTCGACATGAAGAATGATGAAGGCAGCGTAGCGTCGAATACAGCCAGAAAAGGAAGATTTTTTTGGTGTCCTTTTCAGACCTTTTCAGAAGGACCACAAGGCTAAAGACAGTTCTCCAATGGCTCATTTATTGCCAAGAATGGAATGGAGTATTCCAGACTTAACAACATCTTTCTTGGAAGGTATTCAAAACTGATGGACGGGTGGGAACAAAAGAGGAAAGGAAAATTATATGTCCAAAAATAATTCCTTTTCAGAACAGCCTAAAAGAAGAAAGGATTTCAAATGACAATCATACATCATAAGTTTGAAAAAGAGAAGAAGGGAATTATAGTTGATTACATTATTCTTGTCTATCAAAAAAGGGTCTTTTCCTTCTTCCTCCTTAAAACCTTAAGATTGGAAAACAAGCTCTGAGCATATGGAAAACATATAATCACTTCTTCTTCTTCTTCATCTTACAGCAGCCAGTTTACAAGAAGTACTCACAGAAAAGGATCAAATCAAATAACCCTTGCAACCATCAAAATTATAAGTAAGGGTTCATCATATACAGATCTACTGAAAACAAGAGATGCAGAATTGCTTTTGAAGAATTTTGAAATACAGAATTCTATTCTTCTTCTTCTTCTTCCTTTCTTCTCACTTTTCCTTCAACTGTAAAAGAGTTTTATTAATCCCTTTTCCAAAGGATTCAGGGGTTCTAAGTGTCCCCTTATCAAAAGACACATTGGTTCTGAGGGTCTCCTTATCAAAAGAATTAGTGGTTCTTATAATCTCCTTATCAAAAGACTCAGGCACAGGTTGTGCAATCCTACCAGGGAGGTATAAGAGAGGACTACCCATATTTTGGGGAACCTCAATAAAAATTCCTTTGTCTTTGTGTGTGATTTTCTGTGTTGTCCATACTTCTATTTTTTGTGTTTTATTTTCAGCAATCTGTTTATACTTTATTCTGTCTTTGGTTTTGCTGGGTGCATAATACTTAATGATTTTATTGTGTGTGCATAATTAGTGTAGAAAATGTTTTAAACTCTATTTACCGACCCTCTAGATAATACTCAGAGGCACACTGTGCACTTTTAATGCGTTGGAGTTGCTTCGGAGTGTCGGGCTCCTAAATGAAGGGGGTGACATGATCATGGCTCACCACGTACTGCCCGAGCTCTTCGCCCAGCCTTTAGGTGCAAGCAGTGGATCCTCTAGGGAGAAGTCCAGCGGATCCCCCTAAAGACCTGCTTTATTTTATTGTTTGGGTTGTAGTGCGGGATCTTTGTTTTGTAAACATTTTTTAAAATGAAATGAAATGAAAGATTTTTGATCGTCTATGTCTCTGTGAATCTTCATTTTTTGCTTTTCTTGCTATCATTCGCTAATAGCTCGCGCGCTCGTACGCCATCCTACATGCTTTCGCACTCTCTCCCACATACTCACGCATCCCTTGCTCATTCGTGTACCGCCGACCCTTAATCTTATGTCATGACTAAGGCATTCTCCCCCTCTAGGTGTGCCACACAATTGCAACCCATTCGCACGCGTTCATGCCCTTTTAGGACTTAGGTGGTCGCGTTGATTTTTATCGGGAGAGTGACTCTATCGGGAGATCACCTCTTCCTGCAAGATTCTTACACCCCTTGAGGTACGTTGACTCCCCAGGTGCATTCGTCGGGCAAGTGCCCTTCTTGATGGACCACATTCATCAGGCAAGTGCCCTTCTCGATCGACACCATTCTGATACCACATATTGAGAGACTTACCTAATGTCGATGTTTCCTTTCTTGGATTTTCCTTTCCTACCTTGCCTTCATCGTGATTCGCCATCGAGTGAGCCTACGACCATGCTAGCTAGGTGAGAGCCTGGTCAGCGGGTCTGATAGGGGCCAACCATATCCTGAAGCTCTTATATCATGCCACCGATAAAGCCTATGACCCTGCCAGCTAGGTGAGAGCCTAGTTAGCAGGTCTGCGCGGGGCCAACCATATCATGAAGCACTTTTATCATGCCATTGAGTGAGCCTACGTCCGTGCAAGCTAGGTGAGAGCTTGGTCAGCTGGTCTGCTCAGGGACAACCATATCTTAATGCTCTTTTATAATGCCACCAAGTGAGCCTATGGCCCTGCCAGCTAGGTGAGAGCATGGTCAGTGGGTCTGCTCGGGGCCAGCCTTTGAAACCTTTCATCCTTCCACTGAGTGAGCATACAACCCTGCCAGCTTGGTGATAGCCTGGTCAGCGAGTCTGCTCGGGGACAACCTTTTACACATTTCATCCTGCAACCGAGTGAGCCTATGGCCCTGCCAACTAGGTGAGAGCCTGGTCAGCGGGTATGCTCGGGGCCTACCATTGGAACATTTTATCCTGCCACCGAGTGAGCCTACGACCCTGCCAACTACGTGTGAACATGGTCAGCGGGTCTGCTTGGGGCCTACCTTTGAAACTTTTGTTCCTATCACCGAGTGAGCCTATGGCCCTGCTAGCTAGGTGAGAGCCTGGTCAGCGTGTCTTCTCAGGGACAAACTTTGAAACTTTTCGTCCTGCCACCTAGTGAGCCTACGGCCCTGCCAACTAGGTGAGAGACTGGTCAGTGGGTCTACTTGGGGATTACCTTTGGAACTTTTTATCCTACCACCGAGTGAGCCTACGACCCTTCTAGCTAGGTGAGAGCATGGTCAGCATGTCTGATTGGGGCCAACCTTTGAAACTTTTCATCCTGCCACCGAGTGAGATGACGGCCCTGCCAGCTAGGTGAGAGCCTGGTCAGCTGGGCTGCTCAGGGACATCCTTCAAAACTTTTCATCCTGCCACCGAGTGAGCCTACAACCCTGCCAGCTAGGTGACAGCCAAGTAAGTGGGTCTGCTGATACAGGTTACGCTCTCCAACACGACCGCTACGAAAAACACACGCGTTACCTTTCAATGCTCCCAATTAATACGTTCGCACAAAATTATTTGCAGTACACACATTATGCAATATGATTTTTCTGATGCTAATGTACGGGTAGCAATGCCGTTAGAGATCGAATAAGGGCTATGGGCCAATATCCGATCAAGCTTAATGGACCAATATTGGATCCGATCAAGCGGTGTTGTACCAAAAGAGACCCACCGAAAAACAAATGATTCGGAATGGGTAGATCTCTCCCAACAAAAAGAAAATGAGGTTCGCCAATCCTTACGAATTAAAATGAAATCAAGATGAACACGAACGATTGAAGAAAACCACGAAAAACCAATGTTGTCGAATCCAACACAAAACTTAATCCACCACAAGATCTATCGAGAGGGAATCACACAAAAGTTAGAGATTTTCGTTACCCCACTTGAGATGTGAGTTTCTCAAGCATATAATCGCTCAAATCGCTCTTCACCGATTCCACCGGATTCACACCGGATGGAGAAAAAACTCGCCCGCCTTCTTCGCTTCACGCTTGAGATGAGGTTTTGCCGTAACCACGGGGGCCTTGCCTTGGCCGAAATCTTCAAGGGAAAGAGGGAGCTGTTTTGCACTCGTCAAGGAAGGAGAAGGGTGGTCGGCTATGGAGAGGAGAACAAGAGGGGAGGCTATGGATAGGGGAATCCAAGGAGGGGGGTTGCTCCTTGTGTTGGCCAAAATTCTCAAGGGGGAGGAGGAAGGAGATATTTGGAGAATAGAAAAGAATAAGAGAGGAGGGAGATTCCAACTATGGATTCTTAATATCAAATGTTATTCATCATTCCAAATCCTTCTACAACATGGCCTTTTATAGGCTTACAACACTTATGGCTACATGTAGCTAAATAAGAATAAAATCTTACACTAGAATAAGAAGCATTTAATCAAGATAAAACAATTAAAACAAGATTGAAAGTCCTCCGATACAAGGAAAGTGAGGTTAGATCTTAGATTTACTCTAGAGTGGGGGTGAATAGAGTATTAAAAGTTTTTCACTTATTTTCAAGCGGAATTAAAATAGTGATATTTATATGTGTATAACAGAGTGAGTTATAGAAACAAAACAAGAAATCACAGCACAACACAGTACAGAAAATAAACAAAAACACAGAAGACACAAGGATCTGTAGTTGTTCCCCAATAAACCTGGGTACATCTACTCTTCTACCACCCTTAGTAGGAATCCACTAGGTTTTTGATCAGGTGCCCAAACACCACTGAGCTTTTGATCAGGTGCTCAAACCAAACTACAGGTTTTTGATCAGGTGCCCTGCCACCAAGGAGTTAACTTTTGAAGGGAGTTAGAACCCTGTACCAGATGGGATAAAGAGGGTGTATGAAGTTCTTCTTTGTCAACAAGCTGAGAGAAGACTAGTGTATTTGATGTTGTAAAGCTCCCCCTGTCTGATCGAAATGGTTGACAGTTAGAGGATGAAGCTTTCTCTTGAATGTAGAATATCTTCTTTGATAGCTGATGAATCTAAGAGACAATGGTTTCTCAGATTTGTTGTTGCTCTTGAAGATTTAGAAACTTGCAGCAGAAAACTGAGATAAGATTTTTTGTTGTTGTTCTCAGAGAATGAAATTGCTGCTGTTGAAGATGAACTCTGTAAAACTTTTTCTTTTCTGCTTTCTGTATATCTCTCTCGACTGTATTCTCTTTTCTTCTTTCTATCTTGCTGCTGTAATACTATAAATCTTTTTCTTCGTTTTTCTTAGAAATAATCTGACTGATTTGAAAATCAAATCTTCTGAATAAGGAATAGAATAATCAGGAGGATTATTTCTTGGAACTGCAAGCAAATCTTTAACTCCTTTTCCTTTTCAATAAATATGTCAACGGCTACTTTCTCGAAATAATAGAATAATAATAGGAAAGGATTAAATCCTAACTTATCTGATAGGAATAGATCCGTTGCTGATTAGTCGATCTGAGTTCAGAGAATAGAATAGAACTGATCCTTCTGAAATTTGAGCTGAGGAGAAAATTTGTCGACCTGAGAACTGAGTTCGTCGAACAGAATGTTGAGTTCGGCGAACTGAATTTGGAGTTCGTCAAACTCAAACTGGAGTTCGTCGAGCTGAGAGAAAATCGGTTGAATCTGCCTGGAAGAACTGAGTTGGTCGATCTAAGAAGCACTTTCGTCGATCTGAACATCTTGTTACTTATTCTTTGAACGCAGAGATGAGTTCGTCGAACTGAAGAATAAACTGCTGGACTGGCTGGAGAACTGAGTGTGTCGAGCTGGAGAACAAGTTTGTCGAACGCAGAGATATGTTTGTCGAACGCAGAATGAAGTTCGTCGAACGCAGAGACTTGGCAAGTTCGTCGAACTGGAGCACAACGTTCGTCGAACGCAGGATGGAGTTCGTCGAACGCAGAAACATATTCTTTTCCTTAAGTTCTAACAACCTAAAACCTTGACCCTTAGACTATACATTGGGGTCAATATAGTCCTAGTCAACAGATAGTGATCCTAGCCCAAATCAGTAATAGGGTTGTTCCGACAATCTCCCCCTATTTGGGTTAGGACACTATTTGACAAAATTTAAATAATAAAACAAATAAATAACAAACATATAACATATATATCTGACAGAAATACATTTCATTTCAACAGATAAGAAATATAGTACTCTAGGTTTAGAAAACTTTACACTTTCAACAACTTGCTTTATGAATTCTGAAATTGTAGAATACTGAGGGAAATCTTTGCCTTCAGCTTTTGCTTTGTTGATCTGAACTGAATCTGCTTTGTTGATCTTCTTTATTGATCTTCTTTATCAAAAACTGTATCTACTATATCAAAAATTATTTCTGAATCTGCATCTGTATTTGTCATTTCTGAAACAAAAACTAAACTGTTGGAGCTTCTTCATCAAGAACTGAAACTGCTTCGATTAAAAATTTTGCTTCTTCATAAAGCATCTCCCCCTGAAACTGGAGCTTCTACATAAAGCATCTCCCCCTATCAAAAAGGAGCTTCTTCATGAAACATCTCCCCATGACTAGTTTCAGGAAGACCTGAAGCTAAGCCCCTAGAAGAAGGGACATTTGAAGAGGAGGTAGGGAATGATGCAATTTTAGAAGAAAGATTGCCATTGTTCAATGGAATAGGTTCAAAGGTGCGCTAAATAATCAGCTGGAAAAGTTTCCCTGTCTCAGCTGAATCGCTGAGAAGACAGCTGCTCAACCGCTAATACTGAAAGCTGTCTCAGCCCCACCGCTGAGACTGAAAGCTGTCTCAGCTGTCTCAGTTGTCTCAGTCTTAAGGGTGTGTACCACTTCCTTTATTATCAGCTACTGGGAGTTTGATCCTGGTGGTCATGAACTTCTTAAGTTGGTGTTCTTCAAACAAATGAAGAATGTCTTGGAATAGATAGTGATCCTGTACCTGCAAAATGTCTCTAGTAGAGGTGGTGTTCCTCTCCATATTTAATATGTTAGTTGTTCTTGACCCAGACTACTTTGGGTCCTTTTCTTTTTCCACAAAAATCTGAAATATAAGATATCTCAGGCTGATCCTTATAGCCATGTGGATGATATCTCCTTAGAGGAATTATCCACTCAGTGAAAGGATTTTTAGTTTGTTGAGAATAAGAATTCTTTAGATTTTCAGTATTTTTTCTGTTCGATGAATTTGGATGAATTCGTCGATCGCCGTTCGACGAAGTGAAGTGCTTTCATCGAGCGCCATTCGAATAATAACTATACTGAAGGTCTGTCTTCAGAGTTCGTCGATCTCCGTTCGACGAAATAAGTAATTTCATCGAGCTCCATTCGACGAATTCTGTTGAATCCTTTTATTCTGAACATCCTTTCTTGAAATATTCTTATCTACTTCTACTACCTCTTTGTTCTTGGCAGAAATGAATTTTACTGGTGTAGATAAAGTATTCTTCTTAAGAAGATGTGGCTCACTTGATGATGAACCCAAGCCCTGTTTGCCACTGAGCCTGGAATTCAGTGTGCTTGTGATGTCCATTAGTTTGATACTTCTCCCATTGATGGATTCTTCAAATTTCTTAGCTTCAGATAACTTGTTCTCAATGAGAACAATGTGTTCTCTAGAGGCAGCCAGTTCTTTCTTAAGATTGGCAATTTCTTCACTTAGTTGGTTCATTTAAGCCAACTTGCCTCTGAGAGAGATTATCTCTTTCTCAGATTTAATTAAATATAAACAAAGAGCTTTGAATTCATCTTTGAATTCATTTGAATTGAAATCAAAGTTTGAGATTACCTGGTCACAGTCATTGTCAAATTTTGATTCATCTGAATTGTTTGTTGAGGCATTGATAGCCATCATGCAGAAGTTTCTTTCTTCTTCATCATCACTTGAGCTGGATGATGATGCATATTCTGACTCACTGCTTGAGTCATATATATCCATCAAGCATTGATCCTTCTCATTTGAATTTTCTTCATCTTCAGAAGAGCTGGATGAAGATTCTGAGTCTGTTTCACTCTAAGATTCAGCTACAAAGCCTCTTCCCTTATGTTTGTGTTTGTGGGATGATGGCTTACTGGAGTGCCTCTTTTCATCTTTCTCTTTTCTTTTGTAGTTCTTTTGGTTCTCTGGACACTCAGGTAGAATGTGTCCAGGTTTCCTGCAACCAAAACAAATAATTTCTTTAGAATTTGATTTGTCATACCTTGGTATTTCTATGGATCTTGAATCCTTCTTTCTGAAATCCTTTTTAGCCATCTTGTAAAACCTCCTGGCTAGTAGGCTCATGAACTCCACTTCTCCTGGAGCATTGTCTTCCTCTTCAGTTGCTTAAAAAGCAAAACTTCTCTCCTTCTTGATGGATGGAGAGGAGGTAGACGGTCCAGTATCTCTGAATTTGATAAGCTGCTCATAGCATTTTAGCTTGCCTAACAAGGTCTCAGTAGATATCTCATTAAGGCTTCTATCTTCCTTGATTGGCCAGATCCTAGAGTCCCATGTGCTGGGGAAGCACATTAAGATCTTATCATTAATTTCAGTGATTGAAATCACTTTGTCCAAAGTCTTCAGCTCATTGATTATGAGACTGAGTCTGTTGTACATATCTGCTACTGTCTTAGTTTCTCCCTTCTTGAAATTCTCATACTGGGAGATTAGATGAGATCTTCTATCTTTTCTCTCATCTGCAGATTCTTCAACCATGTTGTTGAGGGAAATCCAGATCTCCCTGGTTGAGGTGCATTCCACAACCTTCTGGAATATGTCATCAGATATTGTTTGTGCCAAGATATTCATTGCTTTGGCATCTGCACTTCTCTGCTTCTTATGAGCATTTGTCCACTCAGGAGGTGGAATAACATTATTGTTTGTTGTTGTTTCAGCACTTGTTGTTGCTGTAGGAGAAGGGGGTCCTGTAAAAATAACATTGAAAATATCTTAATCAATAGAATTCATATATAAATTGGTGCTTGCCTTCCATAATGCAAACTTATTGAGATTGCACATAGGAGGTCTTGTGCTTGAGTATTCTTTGTTCTGTGCCATGAGTTTTTAGAAAAGTAAAACTCTAGAAGAAATTAAGATCTAATTGATCTTTTGATTCAAGTGTTAGCCTGTAAAGAATCAACCAACCTCTGATACCAAATGAAAGTCCTCTGATACAAGGAAAGTGAGGTTAGATCTTAGATTTACTCTAGAGGGGGGGGGGGTGAATAGAGTATTAAAAGTTTTTCACTTATTTTTATAGCGGAATTAAAATAGTGATATTTATATGTGTATAACAGAGTGAGTTATAAAAACAAAACAAGAAATCACAGCACATCACAGTACAGAAAATAAACAAAAACATAGAAGACACAAGGATCTATAGTAGTTCCCCAATAAACCTGGGTACATCTACTCTTCTACCACCCTTGGTAGGAATCCACTAGGTTTTTGATCAGGTGCCCTATTACCAATGGGTTTTTGATCAGGTGCCCTATTACCAATGGGTTTTTGATCAGGTGCCCAAACACCACTGAGCTTTTGATCAGGTGCTCAAGCCAAACTATAGGTTTTTGATCATGTGTCCTGCCACCAAGGAGTTAACTTTTGAAGGGAGTTAGAACCCTGTACAAGATGGGATAAAGAGGGTTTATGAAGTTCTTCTCTGTCAACAAGCTGAGAGAAGACTAGTGGATTTGATGTTGTAAAGCTCCCCCTGTCTGATAGAAATGGTTGACAGTTAGAGGATGGAGCTTTCTCTCGAATGTAGAATATCTTCCTTGATAGCTGATGAATCTCAGAGACAATGTGTAAGATCTCTTTTTCCAAAACCCGCTCGGGTACTTGAAAACTCGAACCTCTCCCGCATCGCACGGTTGAGGTGGATCTTCGCCCAGAATTGCTGCCTCGCGGTGTCGCCAACACTCGGGTTGACCAACACCGCTTAGCACCAACCCTGCCGGCTATACGATCATAAGTAAAATATGCCAAAGAAGTAAGAACAGAAGAAAAGGCATGTCCACAGTGTCACAGCATCATATATATATATATATATATATATATAATGAAAACAGCAGTCCAAAAGAGAAGTACAAGCAAAAAGGGGGCTTATGCCCGATACATAACAAAAATAATGTACTATCTCTCTCTCTCACTACAACATGCGGAAGACTACATCAAAACTCTCAAAAGTGCGGAAGACTAGCTATCTAATCATCAACCTGTGGCATTGTGGTAGTGCGTTGCATCTGCTGCTCAGGTCCTGCCATCTCGTCCTGCTGCGCGCGGAACAATTCCGTCTCCTCGGACTCCTGCGGTCACACCACCGTTAGTCATAAAGACTAAGCCGTTTTGTCCTCGCCTCCCCCCACGACTCCTAGGCACCGAGCGGGAGGAAGAAGCGGAGGACAAACAAGGGGTAAACAAGAAGGTGGTGACATGGCATTACTCTAGCAGGTATAAGTAAAGCAGTATAATCTAGCTAGCAGTATAGTGCAGGTATAAGGCAGTAATGTAGAGCAATGAAGTAAGCAGTAAATGGAAAGAAAAGCAGTGCAGTAAGTAAATCTAAACTACCATCACAGATTCGTACCTTAACTTATATGAACGCCCATACAACATATAAGTTAAGATGTCCAGGAAACCCATCATATAAAAGAGCCCATACTAATTTATATGATGGGGGTATGCTATGTGTATGTTATGTTATGCTATGGTTATGACATTTTAATGAATTTATGCAATGTGACTCACCCACACGACTCTATGTGCACAGACCTTTGTAGTTCCCAATTTGTTTGAAAGGAAGCCAACCTTTCGGGTACCGACCGTCGTGGCTCACGGTGGCAGTGGATCGGGCACTCCACATCCTAGGCGGGTATGGTCACTACCAAGCCTAGACCTCATGTACGCCTCAATGCTAATAACACAACAACGGAGCTCCTGCGTACTCTTACTGGAATCCACCAGACTTTAAGGTCGGGGTGGGTTATTAGGGATTGTCCTCCAGACCGCGGTACTCAAACTTACCGGCCCTCTAAACCTCACCCTCACCTGAGTCAACGTACTAATGTCGGTGACACGACTAACCTAGTACCGAAGACTCGCCACTATTTGAATAAGTAATAGGTGTTAACCTGTCCACCCGAGCTTCCAGCTCAGGGACTTACACACCAGCTGATCCAACCCACCTCCTTCACTGAGGATATCCATACCAGTCTGCATATCCACTTAGGCTATTCTTTCCTACAATTTAGTTCGTGTTATATTTAGAGTGAATCTTGGACTTCTCACGGTGTACTCCGTAAAGGGGCCCCTAACGGTACTACAGATCAATGGCCTCAACCCCACAATCCTCTTCAAGACAATTACTTTAGTTGGTGATTAATGTTTGGTTCACCCTTCCTCGTTACATATAGTTAAAGTGACTTAGCTCATCCCCTGTCCCACCCAATCGGGTTGGACGTATCTTCATTCCTTCTACGTTAACTCCAGCACTACCCCACAAGTATCCCTAGGATTGACCCTCCTTGAATCATGGTGTGCTACATCTCATTTACTGATTGGATATACCTCCTAAACCTCACTTAGAGGTCTGAATTGTCTAGAACTCAAAATTCTGTTTTTACTAAACGCAGACCACAACTTTGAACTATCCATCAACCCCATAAGGGAACCCTTCTAAAAATTCATCAATAGGGTCTCTAATAATTATCCAAGGTTCCCACTGACCTTAATAGGGTATGCTCCAATTTCCATAATTTTCCATATTAATTTGGTATTTATTTTAATTCAAAATAGTTAAGGCCTTAAGCCAAATTACACATGAACAACCCTCAAAATGATTCCTCATGTTACATGAAAATTATCAGTAAGGTAATATCCAAAATAAAGGTGGTTCACTGAGTATCATGACCCTAGGGTGTCATTTGGCCTACCATAACATCATAATTGTATAATTACCAAAATGCCACTATAATTAGGAAAAATAGTAATTTCACTTTTGAAAATTCTACAGAAATTACCCAATGTTCATATGGGGACCTAGAGTCCTCTGCCAAAAGAATGTGTAACTACCAAGTGATTTGACATTTTAAAAAGATTAAATACTCAAGTGATGTAAATCTCAATTCCTACATGAAGTATGTGACATACAATTCCAATAGCTTCCAAACAATTATCATGGGTATAGGTTAACCTAAAATCACAGATCACCAAGTATCATGACAAAGCCCTATGATTTGATATTTTAAAAAGATTAAATACTCAAGTGATGTAAATCTCATTTCCTACATGGAGTATGTGAAATACAATTTCAATAGCTTCCAAACAATTATCATGGGTATATATTATCATTTAATGACAGTTAACCAAATATCACATTTTTGCCCCACGATTTGATATTTTTCAAAATTAAATTCACCTAAGATAGCAAGTACTTAAAATTTCCTACACAAGGAATAACACCTCAATAAATTATAACAAAATTACCATAGTACAATTTCATCCCTAATCAGCCACTGATGGAGTTTCAACACCATACAAGGTCCTATGACCATGCATTTCGATTTATTAATAAAAGGGGTGGCAATTTCACTTATTGGGTAGAAAATATTGAAATGCCTCTAAAATTCCCATTTAAATTTCCTAAGACATTTAATGCCCCCACAAACATATCCACAAAGTCGTAAGCCATGGCAAGAACATTTGATCCTACGTTCCTCTCAAAACCCCACCTTGCACCCTTAAGGGTTCACCCTTAGGGTTTTAGGACACACCACCATAATGGCTCCAAATGGACCATTAGGGTGAGCCTCAAGCATTTTCATGTCCGTACCAACATATCCAACAGATGGGAGGAGGTTAACACACTCAACTCCTCAAAATGACCTAAGCCTAATTTGACCCTTAAAGGCCCTCATTAGGGTTTCCAATTTTCCATATCAAATCAACTCCAAATGGAGTGATATTTTAGGTAGGCACTACTCATGTACAAAAGAGTATGCCACCAAAGTTTGGTGTCATTTGGACATCATATGCTCCAAAAATCAACATAATTTAAATAATATAATCACCTCAAAAACCCTATGTAAAAGAGTCCACCAAGGGCTGCCCCTTTGGCAGGGGGTGCCCCTAGGGTATACCAATCCATGGTTAAAATCACAGTTCCAAAGATGGAGGGGTTTGACCTTGGCAATTTTTCTAATGGACTGACCTAGTGTAGGACCAGTCCTAGTAAAACAGCTCCCTAGGGAGCTGTAAGTCACCAAATGACCTAAACTCAAGGCCAAATGAAATTTAAGACCAAGGCCTACAACTTTTATGTTGGGCACTTTTTCTAAATCAGCCATCAAGAGGTATTAAATAATTGTTTAAGTGGACTGAATGAAATAGGCAGAATATCATAGCTTTTGAATTAATTAAACACAAGAATTAAATGAAAACCCTAGGGATTTTTGCTCCCAAAGATCCCTCTCATCCCAAGGATGATAAAGAAAACCCCATGGTGACCCACCATGGACAACTTCAGTGGCACATAGTAAGCCAAGAAGGGTCAAATCAATATAATGCCCATTCTTGCTATTGGCACACCAAGAACAATAACCCTAGGCCCTTCAATGGTGAATCCACCCATGACCAGAGCTCCTATGGGTCTCAGATTTCTACCTGAGTCTACACAAGGCCTAACCATCATGCCACCAAATTTTGGGGGGTAGTTGGGTGCATATAGCCAACCATAAACCATTAATTTCATTTTCTAATTTAAGATAAAAACTATAGAAAAAGTAACTCCAAAAATTCTGAGATTTTGGCATAACCTAGCTCTAGGTCAGATACAGCTATGTTTCAAATATCAAGCCATTTGGATGGTTAAATTTGAGTGGGCGACCATTTTAATTTCTGGATATTACAAGGACCAGCCTCACTAAATGGAGTGCTGTAGTCAGGCCACTTAACCAAATGAGATGATTAAGGTGTCAAATTAAAGGGGGCATCAAGCCCTACAAGAGTTGTCTCAGGAAACTTTTTGATTTATGGCCTCTAAGGCCTTCAAAATCTAGCTTGAAGTTGACTAAATAAGTGTGACATAAACAGCACTATTCATTTATTTAAATCCCCGTGAGATATAGATTACCCTATCATACGGCGCACGAATCTTGGTGCAGATCAAGGACAGGCGCGTCGTCTTCCTCCTCGAGCCGACGGTCAAGATTGATCCGCGCTGGGCCGACTTTCCTCCTCCTTTCCCGGCCACCTGGTGGCCATCACGGCCGGCCACCACCGCCACCACCTTCGTGGTGGTCGGGGCCGCAACTCCCGGCGACATGGAGGCCGAAGGGGGGTGTTGAAATTATTGAAGTGGAAGTGGAGGAGTGTTTTGGACCTGGGCGGTCTGGGAAGAGACCGGGCGGTCTGGCGTGACCGCACGGTCTGGCGGTCTGACAATGGCGATCTGTTCTATTGGTCAGCTGCGGCTTCCGGGGTTGACCGCTGGTCTGGTCCAAGGGCTGCTGGAGGTGGAGGTCGTGCGGTCTGGCTGTGACCGCATGACGGGTGATCTTCCTCAAGGTCGCGCGGTCTGTCTCTGACCGCGTGACAAGTTGTTCTCTTCAAGGACGTGCCAGTCTGGCGTGACCGCACGGGTTGGCTCTTGAATCCGGTCTGGTGGCTTTCCAGAGGGTTCTGAAGGAGTTCGCGGACTAAGTCATTCTTAGTCACGCGGTCTCAGTTCGCGGTCTCAGGAGGAGACCAGGAGGGCGAACTGGCTGTGTTCGCGGTCTCGAGCGAACACAGGTGGTGGGTGACTTCTAGGCGGTCTGGCGATCTCCGTGTGGAGTCGTGTTCAGACCAAGGGAGTAGCGATCTCCCGCGGTCTGGAGTGAAGTCGGCGCTCACCAAAATGAAGCAGGAGGGTTGCAGTGATTGCGCGGGTTGACCGGTAAGGTCGCGCGATCTGATGGGTGGTGACTCTATCTCATAGGGTGGTGACTGGATCAGGTCTCACGCCTATAAATAGGGAGCCACTGTTGCAGAAAAAGAAGAACACACCAAGTGTAAGCCGAGTTTGCCTAGTTCCTGCGGTCTTGGTTATCTGACCGAGCGGTCTCTGATTGAATTCTTCTTTGTGCAGCTTCTGCGGATAGTGCAGGCAGCAGCGATCACCTCTTCCTCTGAAAGTGTTCGGGCGGTTTGCGGCTTGGAGTTGTGGTGCTGGAATTCGGGAATCAGGAGATCGGCAAAGGAGCGGTCTGGTGCAGCGGTCTGGTGGTGTTTCGAGATCGGGAGCGGTTGCGGTCTGGCAACAGCAGTCTGGCGAGCTGCTGAGTTCGGCAAGAGACCGTGCGGTCTCAGTTATCTTCAGTTTCTGTTCTTTCTCTTTGAAGTTTTGTGCTGACGAAATCATGTCTCGTCGAGCATGTCTTGCCCTGTAATTGAAGTGTTGCTATCAATAAAGATCATTTTGTTCGCCTAAGATTGTCTCTGGTTGTTTGGCTTGTATCTCTAGTTGTTATTCCTGCTTACTCTCACAAGGTCCGGAAAATTTCACATGGTATCAGAGGTAGGTTGGAGTTGAAAGAGCAGTGAATAACTTAGAGTAGCCATCGCCTTTGTGAAGAAGGAACCAGAGGAAGAGCAATGGAAGGTGGTTTTGCAAGAGGTCTTGGTATTGAGATGCTTACGTCGACTAACTTCAAGAAGTGGAAGTCGTGTATGCAGAGCTATCTTCTGGGTGAGGACCTCTGGGAGGTGGTAGGAGGAGATAAAACAGAAGAGGTGAAGGCAGTAGAAGGAGGTGATAATGGACCGGCCGTGAGGGCATGGAGGAAGACCAACGCCAAGGCCGAGTTCACCTTGAAGCGTGCCATTTCACCTGATCTCTTTGATCACATCTTGGGGTGTGGATCAGCTGCTGAGATCTGGAGAGCCCTGGATGGGCTGTTTAACAAAAAGAATATAGCAAGGCTTCAGTTCTTAGAGAATGAGCTGGCGAGGTCAGCTCAAGGTGATCTTTCTATCTCGAACTTTTTCTTGAAGATGAAGAATCTCTGCGCTGAGATATCAGCACTGGATCCTGATGAGCCATTTTCTGAGGCGAAGCTGAAGAGGCACATCATCCGCGGCTTGCGGAAGGAATATGTGGCCTTTGTAACGTCGGTACAGGGATGGGCAAATCAGCCGTCTCTGCTAGAGCTGGAGAATCTGCTAGCTTCGCAGGAAAGTCTGGCAAGGCAGATGGCGGGGGTGTCAGTGACTGGGGGAGATGGCGAGGTTCTCTTCTCAGGGAAGAAGAAGTGGGAGAAGAAGAAGAAGACCACGGAAGGCCATGGGCCTTCAACTTCTGGGCAGCAGGAAAGGGGGTATGCTCCCAAGGCTGACTGGAAGAAGAATAAGGAAGGTCTCAAATGCTTCAAGTGCGGAAAGGTTGGGCACTTTAGGAAGGACTGCAGGCTGAATACTCAGCCAGGGCATGCTGTTGAGAAGGAGGAAGCACCAGCCAGGCACTTTGATGGAGGATGGGGAGGAGCCTTCTCGGCTTCTATTGGAGCCTCGGCTCCTATCAACTATCAGGAGGACTGGATCGTGGACTCGGGGTGTGGTCATCACCTCACCGGGGACGAGTCGAAGCTTTCTTCAGCAGAGCCGTACACAGGTAACAATGCTATTATCACTGCAGATAATACTGTGCATGCAGTCGAGAAGGTGGGGGTTGTTTCTTTGGGCAGTGATAGAGGGCCACTTACCTTGAAGAGTGTCTATCATGTGCCCGGAATGAAGAAAAACCTCTTCTCCGTGACCAACGCTGTTGACGCTGGGTATCACGTTCTGTTCGGCCCGACAGAAGTGAAATTTCTACGAAATGTAGAGGCCGTGAAGGCCGAGGTCGTCCATGTCGGGAGAAGGGCGAAGGACTTGTTCGTTTTGTCGACAAGTTCCTACGTTGACAAGATGAAGACGAATGATGGTGCCGTTATATGGCATGAGAGGTTGGGGCACGTAGGTATGGACAAGCTGAAAGCTATGGCGGTGAGAGGTCTGGTCAAGGGCCTGCCAAGTCTATCTTCCTATGGAGAAGGTCATGTTTGCGCGGGATGTCAGTTCGGCAAGTCTCATCGACTACCGTTTGACAAGTCGCAGACAAGGAGTAGTGTGCCGTTGGAGTGCATCCACGGTGACTTGATGGGACCTACTGCTACCCCAAGCCTCGGAGGCAGCAGATATATGCTGGTGTTGATCGATGATTACACCAGATATGTCTGGGTATATTTCCTGAAGGAGAAGGCGGAGGCGTTTGCCAAGTTTGTGGAGTTCAAGGAGCTCGTGGAAGGTCGTTTGGGACTGCGGGTGAAGAAGCTGAGGACTGACAACGGAGGGGAGTTCACCTCCAGTGAGTTCTCTACTTTTTGCAGGAAGGCGGGCATCCGGAGAGAGCTCACTTGTGCTCATACTCCACAACAGAACGGAGTTGCAGAACAGAAGATCCGTCATCTGACGGAGACCTGCAAGTGTTGGCTGCATGCCAAGAGTATCCCAAAGTCCTTCTGGGCGGAGGGAATGTCTTGTGCTGCCTACGTCATCAACAGGATGCCTCTGAGCCCCATCAACATGCTAAATCCACATGAGATGATGTTCAAGGAGAAGCCAAGTGTGGCACACCTTAGGGTGTTTGGTTCCACCTGCTACGTGCATGTTCCAGATGCTCTTCGGACGAAGCTAGATGCGAAAGCAAGGAAGCTAGTCTTCGTGGGATACGATGAGCGGAAGAAAGGGTGGAAGTGCATGGACCCAGAGACGCGGAGATTTGTTGTATCTCGCGACGTTGTATTTGATGAGGTGACATCTTATAAGGGGTCTTCTGATGTAGAGTTACCAGAGAGCAGGATGGAGATGCCAGAGAAAGCTGTGGAGAATCTTTAGGTGGAGCTACCTGTGTCACCAGGTGGTCCATCTCCTTCTAGTTCCGAGACGGGGGCTTCTGGTTCAGGGAGCAGGGGGAGCAATGCTCCTAGCACGTATGGAAGGGGAGCTAGGGAAGAAGCAGCTGGAGATGAAGCGGTTCAGGGGAAGGAGCTGAGGAGATCGAAGCGACCTATCATTGCCCCTGATCGCTATACAGGAGGAAACGCAGTGAGCTTTGTCTCATGTTTCTTTGCTGGTCCCTTGGATGAGAGGGAGTCGTCGAGCTTTGAGAAGGCCAAAGGCGTGAAGGAGTGGGATGTTGCGATGCAAGAAGAGATGGCAGCTCTCGAGAAGAATGAGACCTGGTCTCTTGTGCCCAAGCCGAAGGGCATCGCTCCTGTGACATGCAAGTGGGTCTACAAGCTGAAGAAGAAAGCTGACGGCAGTATCGAGCGTTACAAGGCTCGTCTTGTAGCTCGGGGGTTCTCGCAGCAATACGGTGAAGATTATGATGAGACATTCAGTCCGGTGGCAAAAATGACTTCAGTTCGGTTCATCATTGCCTTGGCGGCGTTCAGTGGATGGGAGATTTGGCAGCTCGACGTCAAGAACGCTTTCTTGTACGGCGAGATTGACAAGGACATCTTCATGGTCCAGCCACCAGGTTTTGTGTCTGAAGATTTTCCGGAGCATGTCTGCAAGCTGAAGAAGGCCCTGTATGGGTTGAAGCAAGCGCCGAGGGCGTGGTACGGGAAGATCGCAGAATATCTCCTTTTCTGTGGATTTGTTGCTTCAGACTCAGACTCGAGCTTGTTCGTCAAGAAGAGCGGGGAGCTTCAGGTCATCGTGCTGTTATACGTCGACGATATGATCGTGACGGGGAACTCGAAGGAGGAGGTAGCACAGCTTCGGGCCGAGCTGGCCATCAGGTTCGAGATGAAGGACTTAGGTGAGCTTCACCATTTCCTTGGACTTGAGGTGCAGAGGAAGGAAGGAGGAGTGCTGGTGACCCAAGCCTGATATGCGGAGCGGATCGTGGAGCGGTTCGGCATGAAGGAAGGGAAGTGCACTTCCACACCTCTGGAGAAGGCTATGAAGCTTCGGAAGGATGAGGGAAGGATCATGCAAGATCCGTTGGTGTTCCGAGCTCTGGTTGGGAGCTTAATCTATCTGATGATCACGAGGCCGGACATTGCATATGCAGTGGGCAGGGTGAGTCGGTTTATGGCGGAGCCACGGGTACCTCATCTGCTAGCGTCCAAGAACATTCTGAAGTATGTCAAGGCGACCTCGGACATGGGTCTCCTATACAGGAAGGATGCGGGCTTCGAGGTGCATAGATACATGGATGCTGATTACGGGGGAGATTCGGATGATCGGAAGTCGACATCTGGATTCGTCTTCATGGCGGGCCCTACGGCTATATCCTGGTGCAGCAAGAAGCAGGATTCCGTGTCAGTCTCTACCACGGAAGCGGAATACAAGGCTTCGGCCTTGGCAGCTCAGGAAGCCATCTGGCTTAGGAGGTTGGTAGGAGACGTCCACAAGGAGGTTCGGGAGCCGACTCTGCTACGCGGTGACAACGAGAGTGCTCTCAAACTGGTAACCAATCCAGTTTGTCACGCGAGGACCAAGCATATTGAGATCGAGCATCACTTCATACGGGAGAAGGTGCTGGAGGGATCTCTTTCGGTCGAGCATGTGCGGAGTGCGGACAATGTCGCAGACATCTTCACAAGGCGCTGGCAAAGGGGCCGTTCACACGGCTAAGGGAACTACTTGGGCTAGTTTCCACTTCCCACTTCAAGGGGGAGTGTTGAAATTATTGAAGTGGAAGTGGAGGAGTCTTTTGGACCTGGGCGGTCTGGGAAGAGACCGGGCGGTCTGGCGTGACCGCACGGTCTGGCGGTCTGACAATGGCGATCTGTTCTATTGGTCAGCTGCGGCTTCCGGGGTTGACCGCTGGTCTGGTCCAAGGGCTGCTGGAGGTGGAGGTCGTGCGGTCTGGCTGTGACCGCATGACGGGTGATCTTCCTCAGGGTCGCGCGGTCTGTCTCTGACCGCGTGACAAGTTGTTCTCTTCAAGGACGTGCCAGTCTGGCGTGACCGCACGGGTTGGCTCTTGAATCCGGTCTGGTGGCTTTCCAGAGGGTTCTGAAGGAGTTCGCGGACTAAGTCATTCTTAGTCGCGCGGTCTCAGTTCGCGGTCTCAGGAGGAGACCAGGAGGGCGAACTGGCTGTGTTCGCGGTCTCGAGCGAACACAGGTGGTGTGTGACTTCTAGGCGGTCTGGCGATCTCCGTGTGGAGTCGTGTTCAGACCAAGGGAGTAGCGATCTCCCGCGGTCTGGAGTGAAGTCGGCGCTCACCAAAATGAAGCAGGAGGGTTGCAGTGATTGTGCGGGTTGACCGGTAAGGTCGCGCGATCTGATGGGTGGTGACTCTATCTCATAGGGTGGTGACTGGATCAGGTCTCACGCCTATAAATAGGGAGCCACTGTTGCAGCAAAAGAAGAACACACCAAGTGTAAGCCGAGTTTGCCTAGTTCCTGCGGTCTTGGTTATCTGACCGAGCGGTCTCTGATTGAATTCTTCTTTGTGCAGCTTCTGCGGATAGTGCAGGCAGCAGCGATCACCTCTTCCTCTGAAAGTGTTCGGGCGGTTTGCGGCTTGGAGTTGTGGTGCTGGAATTCGGGAATCAGGAGATCGGCAAAGGAGCGGTCTGGTGCAGCGGTCTGGTGGTGTTTCGAGATCGGGAGCGGTTGCGGTCTGGCAACAGCGGTCTGGCGAGCTGCTGAGTTCGGCAAGAGACCGTGCGGTCTCAGTTATCTTCAGTTTCTGTTCTTTCTCTTTGAAGTTTTGTGCTGACGAAATCATGTCTCGTCGAGCATGTCTTGCCCTGTAATTGAAGTGTTGCTATCAATAAAGATCGTTTTGTTCGCCTAAGATTGTCTCTGGTTGTTTGGCTTGTATCTCTAGTTGTTATTCCTGCTTACTCTCACAAGGTCCAGAAAATTTCACAGGGGGGGTATTCCGGCGAGCCTGGGTGGCTCAAATCGAGCCGATTTCTATGAAATCGATGGATGGATTCGGGCTCAATTGAGCCCGATCCTTCAATCTCTCGTGATGGGAAGCTAGCATGAGGGGAGGGGAGGAGAAACGAACCGTTGTTGGTGCGTGGCGGCGGCTCCGGCGGTGGTTTGCCATGGAAGTGTGCAGCTCCGGCGACCCTGCTCCCGATCCTGATTCTCCACCAAAAGCTTAGCTCCAGGTATCGTTTCTGTCTGCTCTCAGAGCTCTGAAGCTAATGGAATGGGTAGATTGCCGTGAGGAGGGCTCCTTGGTTGGTTTTGAGCTTGGGCCTCCTCGGTTCTCCCATAGCTGCCACCCTGCTACAGCTGCCAGCCTCCCTGCTTCCACCTGGGTCAAGGGCAGACCCCTAGCAATCAGGGAAGGTCCCTAGGTTGATTGGAGATTGAGTGTGGATGAGGGGATGATAGCTTTTTCCTTTTTGCTTTTCCTTTTGCTTTTAGATCAAGCTTTTGGTCCCCCCCCCCCCCCCCCTCCATTGATCAATCCTACCAAAGTTTAGGGTTCAGTCTAAGGGTTGAATGCAAAGCCTAAGGTCCATGATTAATGGTTTGATGATGGTGTTAAGGTTCATTTCAATTTAGGCTTGAAATTCACCTTTAAAGGGCTAAGTTGACCATAGTTGACTTTGGTCAAATTTGTCAAAAGGGTGACCAAGGGATGGGGCTTTTGGGTCCAATGAGTTCCTTAAAGTGTTTAGAGTGTGGGGGTAGGGTCAATTTGAACATTTGGGGGTCAATTGAACCCTAATTGACTTGGTTTGGTTAATGTTGACCTATAGTTGACCTTGGTCAATTTCATGCAATTGGGTCCCACCCAATGTGCACTTCTCATCCTATAGGTCTCCCTTAGTGGTTAGGGTGGTATGGGGGAGGTCAATTTGGTGAATTGAGGGTCAATTGGCCTAAGGGAGTGGTATTGGGCTATGTTGATTTTGTGCCCTTGGGGTGCATTTAGCACACTCCACTTGGCCCAAGGGCCCTAGTGGCCACTCTGCACACCACCCATGCCCTAACAACATTTAGGGGTCTAGAAGGATTGGGGATGTTACACAATGGTTTCTCAGATTGTTGTTGCTCTTGTAGATTTAGAAACTTGCAGCAGAAAACTGAGATAAGATTTTGTGTTGTTGTTCTTAGAGAATGAAATTGCTGCTGTTGAAGATGAACTCTGTAAAACTTTTTCTTTTCTGCTTTCAGTATATCTCTCTCGACTGTATTCTCTTTTCTTCTTTCTATCTTGCTGTTGTACTGTAAATCTTTTCCTTCCTTTTTCTTAGAAATAATCTGACTGATTTGAAAATCAAATCTTCTGAATAAGGAATAGAATAATCAGGAGGATTATTTCTTGGAACTGCAAGCAAATCTTTAACTCCTTTTCCTTTTCAATAAATGTGTCAACGTCTACTTTATCGAAATAAGAGAATAATAAAAGGATCCTGACTTATCTGATAGGAATAGATCCGTTGCTGATTAGTCGATCTGAGTTCAGAGAATAGAATAAAACCGATCCTTCTAAAATTTGAGCTGAGGAGAAAATTCGTCGACCTGAGAACTGAGTTCATCGAACAGAATGTTGAGTTCGTCGAACTGAATCTGGAGTTCGTCGAACTTAAACTGGAGTTCATCGAGCTGAGAGAAAATCTGCTGAATCTGCCTGGAAGAACTGATTTCGTCGATCTGAGAAGCACTTTCGTCGATCTGAACATCTTGTTACTTATTCTTTGAACGCAGAGCTGAGTTCGTTGATTTCAAACTGGAGTTCGTCGAACTGAAGAATAAACTGTTGGACTGGCTGGAGAACTGAGTGCGTCGAGCTGGAGAGCATGTTCGTCGAACGCAGAGATAAGTTCGTCGAACGCAGAATATAGTTCGTCGAACGCAGAGACCTGGCAAGTTCGTCGAACTGGAGCACAACGTTCGTCGAACGCAGGATGGAGTTCGTCGAACGCAGAAACATATTCTTTTCCTTAAGTTCTAACAGCCTAAAACCTTGATCCTTAGACTATACATTGGGGTCAACATAGTCCTAGTCAACAAATAGTGATCCTAGCCCAAATCAGTAATAGGGTTGTTCCAACAAAGATAATAATTAATCAATAATTATAATTGAATATCTATAATTATTAATCAATTAAAATATGATAATAGAATAATTATAAATATTAACCAATAATTATAATAGAATAATTATAAATATTAACCAATAATTATAATAGAATAATTATAATTATTAATTATTTATTCTTACGCCTCGGGGGGAGGTTGTAGCGGCTTTGGTGTAGGAACTCTTTGGTTGGAGAGACTCCATCATCCGTAAGCGCGCCGGTACCAACATCTTCATGTTGAGGGCCATCGTCTCCATCAATCCTCCCCCTCTCAAAATAACTCATCACCGATGAGTTGGCTTTAGTGTACCGATGCAGAAGAGGATCATCCCGAAAAACCACCTCTGAATCATGTAGCCAAGAGTCGTCAGAGGCCGGACGATCACGCCACTTTATCCAGTAGTGGCTAGTGTCACCCTTTGGAGACGGAAGCACAATATCTCTGAAGATCCTGTCAAATAAAAAGGCGGTCTTGGGGAACCTTGGAAAAGCATTAGTCAAAGAAGGAAGAAAAGTTTCTACATCAACATTCAACGTACCTCCAGTGAAAATCAATGGATAGAGCGATCCAGTGACAAGTTCACCCTCCAACCCATTAGAATACTTAGTGGAATTAAAAGGAAAGGCAGATATTTCAAGTGGTGGAGAAACATATGACGTTAAATCTGAAACATTGAAAATAAGGGATATACGCCAATCAGTGGATAACTCCAAAAGATATGCGTTTTCTCCTAATTTCCTTAAAATTCGTAAAGGGTCGGCTCGTCAATTCGCCAACTTTTTTATGGTGCCCGAAGGCATCCGTTCAGGGATGAGACGCACTAATACTAAATTATCAAAATTAAAGTGAGATGCTCTTCTATGTAAGTTAGCATGAGATTGATAAGATGCATATTGTGTGCGTAACGCTTCAGTAATGTGTTTATGAATATTGTGAACATGAGAGGCAAACTCTTGTGCAAAGTGACTTGACTTATAGGATGGAGGTAATGGAATCAAGTCAAGTGGCACAGGTGCCTTATAGCCATGCACTAGTTTGGTGCCCATACGATTCCAAAGGGTCTTCCAAAAATAACTATTAAATTTTGTACCCCTATTAATTACTATTGTCTTGGGGACGCCTAGATGTCCAATAACCTTTTCAAAATATAATTTGGCGATTTTAGAAATCCTGTCTACCACTACCCAAATGGAATCGTGACGCCTAATGGTAATTGGGAGACCCAAAAGAAAATCCACTCTAACATCTTCCCATGGAATAGAAGGAATTGGGAGTGTGGTAGATAGGCCCGCATTCGTCTTATTTCCCTTAAATAGTTGGCACACACTACCTCTTCCCACAAATTTGTTAACCGTTGGCTTATGGCAGGGCCAATGGACCTTATCCCCCACAAACATAATGGTTTTATCACTACCAAAAGGACCACCAACATTGCCGCAAAGCAACTCCCAATCGATGAAAGGGCGTAGGGAAGGTCGAGGGATACATAGCTTCCAATGCTTAAATAAATATCCGTCACGGACATAATAAGCGGAGATGGTAGTGGGTGAGTCGCCTTGAGCGGAATAATCTATTTCCTTGACATCTGGACAAAGGACATGTTCATCCGTAATCCCTTCGACCCCAATGACCTTCAATTCTAGCGTGGACAATAGTATGGGGACACAAATAAGGTCGTTCAAAATTAGATTTTGCAATTCAGGATGAGCGGAGGGGTTAAATGGATAATGGGGGAGATTGGGCAAAGAGAATCATGGAGCGAATTCAATCTCATATTGAATTTCCCGCACGGGTGGTTACTTAAGTGGGAACTTATCCGGGTACACATCTTTAAATTCTCCTAATAGTTTCCTTAACGCTAGTGGTAATTTATGAAAAGAGATCACATCTTCCATAACGTGCAGACATTCTAACGCATATTTGACACCTTCCATAAATGTTTTGCGATCAAACTCTTTCTTATCTATCAAACTTAACATTTTCTTCTCTACCGGAATAATCGTGTCCTTAGAAGGGACCGAACGGTCTTTAGGTGGAGTGGGTTTAAAGATAATGGTCTTGCCATTAAATTTAAACTCATAAGTGTTAGCTCGCCCCGAGTGAGTAACATCGTGATCGTAAAGCCATGGGCGTCCTAACAAAACATGACATGCATCCATGAGGATGACATCACACCAAACCTTTTCAGTGTAAGCCTTGATGGTAAGGGGAACCAAACATGAAACAACGCTTCGTAATTGGAAGGATTAGCTTATTTACCCAAGCAAGCTTAAAGGGGTTAACTTCATCCGGATCACCGCATTTTCAGAAATGCCATTCGTACTGCTACCACCATCGATAATTAATTTACACCACTTGTCTCCGCTCTTAAAATTTAATGAGAAAATATTTGTCCTATTCCAATCATCCATAACATGTGGTGTAGCAAACATGCATCTCATAAACATCATATGGGCATTATCCTCATCCGCCATATGGTAGGAAGATGGGGTATACTTTGTGCCTAGTTTAGTGCGCATAAACCGACAGATAGTTAATTCTGAATAAATTACGAAAGATAATTTTGTTCCCGCTTAATAACTAGGGTAGTAAATTTTTTTTTTATTTGCTTGCTGATAAAATAATGGAGAATTCCCAGAGTTTGTTTTTGATTTTTTCAGGAAAATGAGAATTTTAGGCCGCAATTTGCAGACCAGAAATTTAGAACATGCCAAAAATTTATGAAAGATAATTTTATTCCCGCTTAATAACTAAGGTAAGTAAAATATTTTTTTGATTTTCTTGTAGAAAATAAAAAGCAGATTTTCCAAAAATTTGTTTTTTGATTTTCGCGGAAAAATGACAATTTTAGGTCGCTATTCGCAGACCGACGAAATTTTTTTAGAAATTTGAACACAAAATCGTGTGAAGATTGTGAGTGCAGGCGTTCTAAGAAAACTATAGAAATGCATCAATTAAGAAATTGACACGAACCTCCCTCTGATACCAAATTGATGCAGGCTACGCTCTCCGACACGACCGCTATGAAAAACGCACGCGTTACCTCTCAATGCTCCCAATTAATATGTTCGCACAAAATTATTCGCAGCACACACGTTATGCAATATTATTTTTCCGATGCTAACGTTTTGGGAAGCAACGCCATTAGAGATCGAATAAGGGAAATGAGCCAATATCCGATCAAGCTAAATGGACCAATATTGGATTCCATCAAGGGGTGTTGTACCAAAAGAGATCCACCGAAAAAGTAATGATTCGGAATGGGTAGATCTCTCCCAACCAAAGAAAACGAGGTTCGTCAATCCTCACGAATTAAAATGAAATCAAGTTGAACACGAACGATTGAAGAAAACCATGAAAAATCAACGTTGTTGAATCCAACACAAAAATTAATCCACCACAAGATCTATCAAGAGGGAATCACACAAAAGTTAGAGATTTTCATTACCCCACTTGAGATGAGAGTTTCTCAAGCATATAATCGCTCAAATCGCTCTTCACTGATTCCACCGGATTCACATCGGATGGAGAGAAAACTCGTCCGCCTTCTTCGCTTCACGCCGGAGACGATGTTTTGCCGGAACCACGGGGGCCTTGCCTTGGCCAAAATCTTCAAGGGAAAGAGGGGGCTGTTTTGCACTCGTCAAGGAAGGGGAAGTGTGGTCGGCAATGGAGAGGAGAACAAGAGGGGAGGCTATGGAGAGGGCAATCCAAGGAGGGAGGCTGCTCCTTGTGTTGGCCGAAATTCTCAGGGGGGGGGGGGGAGGAGGAAGGAGATATTTGGAGAATAGAAAAGAATAAGAGAGGAGGGAGATTCCAACTATGAATTCTTAATTTCAAATATTATTCATCATTCCAAATCTTTCTACAACATGGCCTTTTATAGGCTTACAACACTTATGGCTACATGTAGCCTAACTAAGAATAAAATATTACACTAGAATAAGAAACATTTAAACAAGATAAAACAATTAAAACAAGATAATAATTAATCAATAATTATAATTGAATATTTATAATTATTAATCAATTAAAATATGATAATAGAATAATTATAATTATAATAGAATAATTATAAATATTAACCAATAATTATAATAGGATAATTATAATTATTAATTATTTATTCTTGCGCCTCGGGCGGAGGTTGTAGCGGCTATGGCGTCAGAGCTCTTTGGTTGGAGAGACTCCATCATCCGTAAGCGCGCCGGTACCATCATCTTCATGTTGAGGGTCGTCGTCTCCATCATCTGCTCGGGGCCAGCCTTTGAAACTTTCATCCTGCCACCGAGTGAGCCTAAGGCCCTGCCAGCTAGGTGAGAGCCTGGTCAGCGGGTCTGCTCGGTGTCAACCTTGAAACATTTCACCCTGCCACCGAGTGTGTAACACCCCAAAGATCGTGGTTCAGCGACGTAGGCGGAATGGTAGTGTTGCGCTCGGGATAAGCTCAAAATTCCAGATCAGGTCAATGCGCACGACCATTCTCCTCTTCGCGCACGACCAGTGATCGTGCGCCAATGATCGTGCGTAACCCGCAAAGATTCGGAGTTCTGTCTCGGCTTATGCGCACGACCATTATCCTCATCGCGCACGACCGGTGATCGTGCGCCAGCGACCGTGCGTTAATTCAGAAGAATATCGAGTTTTGTCTTGGACAGTGCGCACGACCATTTCCCTCTTCGCGCACGACCACTGACCGTGCGCCTGTGATCGTGCGCCCTGTTTATTCTGTTCCGCGATTTCGAGCGGAGAAGAAGATCGGACCGTCCAAATCTTTTGGAAATTGATCCAACGGCTAAGTTTAGTTGCGGGAGACCATTAGGGCTGATGAGAGGGGGTTAAACCTCATATTCTCTAAGCAATTCTCTCTCCAAACCCTAGAGAAAGAAGGAGGAGCCAAGGAAGAAGAAGGTAGATCCCGCCATTGACGGAGCTCCGGAGCTCCGTTTCGCGAGCCGTTTCCAGATTTGGAGAGTGCAGCCCGGTGCGGTCGTTTCTCTTCGTGTAGAATCTCGGATCTATGGCGAAAAAGAACGCTCCTAGGGTAACGATTTCTTCTCCCGTTATTTGGACTTGCCTTTTGTCCTCTCCTTCATTTCTCTATGCTTGCATGAGGGATCCCTTTCACCAAATGGGTGAAGTGTAGGATTCCCTCAAGTTCTCCGGAACTCCGGGTCGATTGTGTCCGTCCCCGGCATATTGCATGTAGAAAATCTGGTAGTCGTGCGGATTTAGGCATTTTGTGTGAAGCCTATTCGTGGCCGTGAGCCCGAATCGGTGATGCTTGGATTGCGACGTTGCCTTTAGGTTAAGCCTAGAATGCGTGCCGGAGAATGACTCCGTGATATATGCGATAGTATTGCGGGATTTATGCGTAGGCATCTTGTGAAGATCCTAACGGAAGCCCCATGCTTTGCGAGTGGTTGAATGCAAACCTTCACCATTAGAATTGTTGAGGAGTGGTCTTGTACCTCCTTTTTGGTTACGTGTAAAGCCCTAACGATCCATCATGCCCTCCGGCCGAAAGGCGGAGTCGGGTCTTGAGTCGTTACAAAGTAAACTTTTAATGTTTGGGTGTTGTAACTTATGTTTTGTGTAGCACTAGCGAGTGTTAATCCCTTACGGGCCGAGGTGATGTCATACCCGCATCGTGTGTTCAATCGATGACAAGAGCACGGGAATTGGCTGAACTGAACCCGTTTCCAGGCGCGGCGGTAGAGGGATTGGTCTCTTGTAAACCCGAACGACCTTGGGAGAGGTTGCGAAAGGCGTCTTGCCTAGACCGACCAAAAGCTCTTTTTCCCACCTAAGGCGATGGCCCTTACGGTGGAGTGTTTGTGGAATTGATGTTGTTAGCCTCATGCGGTTGTTTAGGCGGTTGTGGGGAACCTTCGGGTGAACCCAACCAACATCATGTGCATACCTAGGTTCCCTCCTTTTTGATGCTCAACCTAGAAGATTGATTGTGCTTGAAACCTCACCTTGTGTAGTTGCACCTTCTTTTATTAGTACTTGTGCTAATATGGCTTGCTTGCAGAGTAGAAGCTCCGCCACCCCGGTAAAGGGGTGGAGTCGTTATAATTTGGTCAGCTGTGCTGACCGTTACCTTTTTTGCCACTGCTTGGTGGAATGTTCTTATGCAGGTGCAGGTGAGCCTAGCGGGAAATAGCGGGCGATGGCCCTTTGCAGTGTTGGCCCTCGAAGGCCAGCCCTTTTCCTATTTTTCATGTATGGCCGGCCTGCGTGCCGATGTATGCTTTTGGAGTTTTGTGCATTGGGTGAATGTAAGGCCTTAAGGCCGTAACTCTTATTCAGGTTACATTCCTATGATAGTGGACAGTTCTTTTTGAATGGTTTAATTAATGCTTCCGCTTACGTTTTGTACTCTCGTTTAGTTGTTACTTTTCTGGTTATCACCTTTTAACTCCTAGCTAGTGTGACTTGTATGGCGTGGGGTCCCGGCCGGACCTACTATTATACTATTCGTACTGGCAGGGTGTTACAATTTGGTATCGGACTTAAGGCGTCGATCCGTAGTTTAGCGAATTCGGGACGAATTCCTTTTAAGGGGTGGTGTGCACGGGATGTGCATTCACCTAAAACGACAAAAACTAATAAGAATGTCCACTTAGGAATGGGAAAACATACTTGTTTGCGGAACCTGAGCGTTCCATGATTGTTGTTTGCTATGTTTTCAGTCACTAAATTGTGTCTTACACGATTATAGGCGACTAGAAGTGGTGCGGGGCCGTCTCAACCCCGTAACACCGCTGAAAGCAGTGGGTCGGCTGAAGTGCCAGCGACCACTCCTCCTGCTGAGATGATCAGGTTAATCGCAGAAGCTGTCTTCGCGATGATCAATGCTCAACCGCAAAGGCTTGCACAGCCTGCTATGCCTAATACAGATGCGGCCCCGGTGATCGAACCTGCAGTGGAACCTGCGGTGGAACCGATGGTTGAGGCCCCTGTGCCAGTGGCTGCAGTGGAACCTGCGGCGGTGCAAAGGGTGGAGCGTCCGGTAGAGCGTGTAGTTGTTGCGCGAGCGCGTGATCAACAGCTGCAACACTTTCTAAGCTTCCATCCTCCAACTTTCTCGGGGACCGGATCCCCAACGGAGGCGGAGGACTGGCTGTCAACGGTTAGGAAGATTCTAAGGGCGACAGCAACAGAAGAAGTTATGATGGTCACTTTAGCCACCTTCCTCCTTAACGGAGAGGCAGAGCGTTGGTGGGCTGAACAGGAAGTGCACAAGTTCGGAGGCAGGGAGATTACCGAGATCACGATAGCGGAGTTCTCACAGTCTTTTCTTCAAAGGTATATTCCTTCTGCCCAACGCATTGCGTTGCAGAACCAGTTTCTGAAGTTAACTCAAGGCGACAGCTCAGTGGATGAGTACTTGCACGAGTTCACTAAACTGGGTCGTTATGTGGGGCCTATGATGGAAGACGAAGAGACAAAGACGAACAAGTTCTATGAAGGTCTTCGGGACGAGTTGAGGCTGCTCCTTGCAGGCCCAATGACGTTAGGTTTCCAGGTGATGGTCCAAACTGCCAGATCCCTAGAGTTGGACATGAAGAGGGTACAAGCAAAAGCCGTGGCAAAGAAACCTGAGTTTCATGTGCCGGTCTCTCAGTCTAAGTCAGATTTCAGGAAGAACAAAAGGAAGTTTAAACCGGCGGAGCAAACCCGCTCAAATGTTTCAGGAGCAACGACGGTGCGGAGCCCTATCATGTGTTTCACCTGTGGGAAGGTGGGACACAAGGCCGCAGTGTGTCGAAGTGGTCCCCCGAAGACAGAGAATTGAGCTTTGGACTATGCTCGAGCTGCGGAAAAGGGTAAAGCTGCGGAGTCTTCGGCTTCCCAGCGCATTACTCCGACTCAGCCGAGAGTCTACTCGCTTGGCCAGCAAGAAGCCATACGACAAGCTGATGTTGTCACAGGTATGAATTAAAAAAATTAGCTTTTACATAGCTATTTGTGATTATACTGTTGTGCAACTGTATGTTTTTTGTGTGCAATTAGGTTTTGTCCTAATTCTCAACTATCCGACGAGAGCTCTATTTGATACGGGTGCATCGCACTCTTTTCTGTCTGAGGACTTCGTGGTGCGAATCGGAGTGCCATCTACCTTCGTAGAGGATAGATTAGAAGTAGTGCTACCCAATGGATCTCACATGTCTGCGGATAGGAAGAGCCGTGTGAAGGTGCGGATCGGAAATCAAGATTTCGATTTGGAAGCATCGTTATTACCGTTAGCTGAATTCGATGTGATCTTCGGCATGGACTGGCTCTCGGAGCAGCGTGCATGCATAGATTGCAATTCTAAGGAGATCACTCTGGGAAGGAACGCCGATGGAGAAACCACATTTGCCGGTATGCGAGGAGCGAGCAAGACGCTGATGTCTGCTCTCCAAGTGGTTAAGGCGGTGAGAAAAGGCGCCGAGTTGTTCTTCACCTTGTTGGAGGCTTCGGAGCCAAAGCCCAGGTTATGTGATGTCCCAGTTGTAGCGGAGTACGCCGACGTGTTTCCTAACGAACTCCCTGGGGCTCCGCCTCAGCGAGAGATCGATTTCTGTATCGAGTTGGTGCCAGGTGCCAAACCTGTGGCCCGCTCACCGTACCGGATAGCGCCAAAGGAATTGGCTGAGCTGAAGGTTCAATTGCAAGAGCTGCTAGAGCAAGGCTACGTACGTCCAAGTTCTTCGCCTTGGAGTGCACCGGTCCTCTTTGTGAAAAAGAAGGACAGGAGCTTGCGTCTATGTATCGATTATCGAGAGCTAAACAAGTTGATCGAGAAGAACCGATATCCGATTCTAAGAATCGACGATCTATTCGACCAGCTGGTTGGGTCGACAGTATACTCCAAACTGGACCTAAGGTCCGGCTATTACCAACTGCGAATTAGGGAATGTGACATTCCAAAGACAGCGTTCAGTACCCGCTTTGGGCACTATGAGTTCACGGTGATGCCGTTCGGTCTGTCTAATGCACCGTCGGTATTCATGGACTTAATGAATAGGACATTCCGTGAGTATTTGGATCAATTTGTGATCGTCTTCATCGACGACATTTTGGTATACTCTCAATCGGAAGAGGAGCATGTAGGGCATCTGCACGCAGTTCTGGGCACCTTGAGGAAGAGTCAGCTATATGCCAAGTTCTCCAAGTGCGAGTTTTGGCTACCGTCAGTAGCATTCCTTGGTCACGTCGTTAGTGGAGATGGAATTGTGGTTGATCCGTCGAAGATAGAAGCGATCCGAGCCTGGCCTTTGTTGAAAAACGTAGAGGAAGTCCGAAGTTTCTTAGGACTTGCCGGCTATTATAGGCGCTTTGTGGAAAACTTCTCGAGGATTGCACTTCCTCTCACTAAATTGACTAGGAAAGATCAGAAGTTCGTTTGGTCGCCCGAGTGCGCACGAGCTTTTGAAGAACTGAAGTGCCGTCTGACCACATCACCCATTCTATGCTCGCCTTGTGGTACGGAAGGCTACGAAATTTACACCGACGCCTCAGGGAGTGGTTTGGGTTGTGTCCTAGTGCAGTTCGGTAAGGTAATTGCCTACGGCTCCCGGCAGTTAAAGGTTCATGAGAGGAATTACCCGGTCCATGATTTGGAGCTAGCGGCCGTGGTATTTGCTCTTAAGCTTTGGAGGCATTATTTGTATGGCGTGAAGATCCACATCTTTACTGACCACAAGAGCCTCAAGTACTTGCTAGATCAAAGGGAGTTGAATATGCGACAGAGGAGGTGGTTGGAGTTCCTTGGGGACTACACCTTCGACATCAAATATACTCCTGGAAAGGGAAATGTGGTTGCGGATGCGTTGAGTCGTCGGGCTCCCGCTCAAGCAAATTGGATTTTGATGCACGATGAGCGTCTAATCCGTGAGCTGGAAGAAATGGAGATCATTTGCGTTGATCGAAGAGCGTCTACTTCAGCATGCTTGAACTGGACGGAGGTTCAATACCACCTTGCCGACCGAGTTCGACAGGCATTGGAGCTGGATGAGAGCATGAAACGCTACAAAGCGGAAACCGTTGACGGGTTAAACGCTGATTTCTCTTTTGAAGATGGCCTTATGTGGATGAATGGCAGATTGTGCGTCCCAAACGTTGGTACTCTACGGGAGGAATTGATGTACGAGGCTCATCATACCAAGTACTCTATCCACCCGGGGAGCACGAAAATGTACATGGACATGAAGAAACTTTTCTGGTGGCCGGGTATGAAGAAGGACATTGCCCTCTACGTGGCCAAGTGCAACACCTGCGCGTTGGTGAAGGTGGAATGTCAACGTCCCGGTGGATTTTTGAAGTCCTTGCCGATTCCGGAATGGAAGTTTGACGATATTTCGATGGATTTCGTGCACGGATTGCCGAGATCGCAGCATGGAAACGACGCCATCTGGGTGATCGTGGACAGACTGACAAAAGTATCGCATTTTATTCCGAACCGGAAGGATGATTCTGTAGAAAAGCTAGCGAAGCTCTATGTCGATAGTATTGTGCGGCTGCACAGTGTCCCTCGTAGCATCGTCAGCGATCGTGATGGGCGTTTCACATCGAAAGATTGGAGGCTTATCCATGAACTGTTGGGCACTAAATTGAAATTTAGCACGGCCTTCCACCCGCAAACGGATGGACAGACCGAGAGGACCAACAGGACTATGGAGGATATGCTCCGAATGTGCGCTCTAGATTTTGGAAAGAAGTGGGAAGATCATCTCTATATGATCGAATTCGCCTACAATAATAGCTACCAAGCCAGTATAAAGATGGCCCCCTTCGAGGCCCTCTATGGTAAGAAGTGTCGTACGCCGTTGTCTTGGGCAGAAACGGGCGATACTAAGCTATTAAAGCGAAAGGATGTTGAGGAAGCAACTTCGACGATCCGAACTATTCGAGAAAGGCTATTGATTGCCCAGGATAGGCAAGCAAAATATTACAACGCCAAGCATAGGAACCTAGAGTTCGCCGTCGGTGACCGGGTTTACTTGAAGATCAAACTGTTCAAAGGGGTATCAAGGATCCGACGCTTGAAAAAGCTCAGTCCAAGGTACTTAGGACCGTTTGAGATTGTGGAACGCGTTGGTGATGCGGCTTATCGGCTTGCACTATCTGCAGAGCTGAGCGGTCTGCACGACGTGTTTCACATTTCAGTTCTGAGGAAGGCAGTGCAAGAGCCTACTCATATCGTTGCGGTTGGCAAAGTGTCGGTGGATAGTGGGTTGTCGACGAAAGTCAAACCCTTACGCATCGAGGATACCGAGGTAAAGCAGTTGCGGAACAAGTCCATTCGGATGGTAAAGGTCCGGTGGGATAATTGCGGCCGAGAGGAGCTAACTTGGGAGAGAGAGCAAGCGATGCTTGCGGAGTACCCCGAGCTATTTCTCTCAGGTAAATTTTCTTTAAAAACTGTAAATTCCTGCTATTACTGTTTTCGAAATTTCGGGACGAAATTCTTTTAAGGGGGGTGGAGTTGTAACACCCCAAAGATCGTGGTTCAGCGAGGTAGGCGGAATGGTAGTGTTGCGCTCGGGATAAGCTCAAAATTCCAGATCAGGTCAATGCGCACGACCATTGTCCTCTTCGCGCACGACCAGTGATCGTGCGCCAATGATCGTGCGTAACCCGCAAAGATTCAGAGTTCTGTCTCGGCTTATGCGCACGACCATTGTCCTCATCGCGCACGACCGGTGATCGTGCGCCAGTGACCGTGCGTTAATTCAGAAGAATATCGAGTTCTGTCTTGGACAGTGCGCACGACCATTTCCCTCTTCGCGCACGACCACTGACCGTGCGCCTGTGATCGTGCGCCCTGTTTATTCTGTTCTGCGATTTTGAGCGGAGAAGAAGATCGGACCATCCAAATCTTTTGGAAATTGATCCAACGGCTAGGTTTAGTTGCGGGAGACCATTAGGGCTGATGAGAGGGGGTTAAACCTCATATTCTCTAAGCCATTCTCTCTCCAAACTCTAGAGAAAGAAGGAGGAGCCAAGGAAGAAGAAGGTAGATCCCGCCATTGACGGAGCTCCGGAGCTCCATTTCGCGAGCCGTTTCCAGATTTGGAGAGTGCAGCCCGGTGCGGTCGTTTTTCTCCGTGTAGAATCTCGGATCTATGGCGAAAAAGAACGCTCCTAGGGTAACGATTTCTTCTCCCGTTGTTTGGACTTGCCTTTTGTCCTCTCCTTCATTTCTCTATGCTTGCATGAGGGATCCCTTTCACCAAATGGGTGAAGTGTAGGATTCCCTCAAGTTCTCCGGAACTCCAGGTCGATTGTGTCCGTCCCCGGCATATTGCATGTAGAAAATCCGGTAGTCGTGCGGATTTAGGCATTTTGTGTGAAGCCTATTCGTGGCCGTGAGCCCGAATCGGTGATGCTTGGATTGCGACGTTGCATTTAGGTTAAGCCTAGAATGCGTGCCGGAGAATGACTCCGTGATATATGCGATAGTATTGCGGGATTTAAGCGTAGGCATCTTGTGAAGATCCTAACGGAAGCCCCATGCTTTGCGAGTGGTTGAATGCAAACCTTCACCACTAGAATTGTTGAGGAGTGGTCTTGTACCTCCTTTTTGGTTACGTGTAAAGCCCTAACGATCCATCATGCCCTCCGGCCGAAAGGCGGAGTCGGGTCTTGAGTCGTTACAAAGTAAACTTTTAATGCTTGGGTGTTGTAACTTATGGTTTGTGTAGCACTAGCGAGTGCTAATCCCTTACGGGTCGAGGTGATGTCATTCCCGCATTGTGTGTTCAATCGATGACAAGAGCACCGGAATTGGCTGAACTGAACCCGTTTCCAGGCGCGGTGGTAGAGGGATTGGTCTCTTGTAAACCCGAACGACCTTGGGAGAGGTTGCGAAAGGCGTCTTGCCTAGACCGACCAAAAGCTCTTTTTCCCACCTAAGGCGATGGCCCTTACGGTGGAGTGTTTGTGGAATTGATGTTGTTAGCCTCATGCGGTTGTTTAGGCGGTTGTGGGGAACCTTCGGGTGAACCCAACAAACATCATGTGCATACCTAGGTTCCCTCCTTTTTGATGCTCAACCTAGAAGATTGATTGTGCTTGAAACCTCACCTTGTGTAGTTGCACCTTCTTTTATTAGTACTTGTGCTAATATGGCTTGCTTGCAAAGTAGAAGCTCTGCCACCCCGGTAAAGGGGTGGGGTCGTTATAATTTAGTCAGCTGTGCTGACCGTTACCTTGTTTGCCACCGCTTGGTGGAATGTTCTTATGCAGGTGCAGGTGAGCCTAGCGGGAAATAGCGGGCGATGGCCCTTTGCAGTGTTGGCCCTCGAAGGCCAGCCCTTTTCCTGTTTTTCATGTATGGCCGGCCTGCGTGCCGATGTATGCTTTTGGAGTTTTGTGCATTGGGTGAATGTAAGGCCTTAAGGCCGTAACTCTTATTCAGGTTACATTCCTATGATAGTGGACAGTTCTTTTTGAATGGTTTAATTAATGCTTCCGCTTACGTTTTGTACTCTCGTTTAGTTGTTACTTTTCTGGTTATCACCTTTTAACTCCTAGCTAGTGTGACTTGTATGGCGTGGGGTCCCGGCCGGACCTACTGTTATACTATTCGTACTGGCAGGGTGTTACAGAGTGAGTCTACGGCCCTGCCAACTAGGTGAGAGCCTCATCAGCGGGTCTGCTCGGGGCCAACCTTTGAAACTTTTCATCCATCTCCCAAGATACCATATCATATATAAGAAAAACTAAGTTTGAAAGTAAACAATCTTATTACATCAATTCAAGGGTAGAAATGTTTCAGGTCGTCACCACTCCATGTGTGATTGATGCACTCGCCTTCCAAATTTTGGAGGCGATATCCCCCCAATTTCAGGGTTTCTTCAACATCATAAGGGCTCTCCCAATTGGGATTGAGCTTCCCCACCGCAGCTAACCTACCGGCCGCGTCGACCTTTTTTAATACAAGGTCCCCTTTCTCGAATTGCTTGATCCTAATGTGCTTGTCAAAATACCTTGCCATCTAGCGCTTGACTTCCTCTTATCGAATGGTGGCGAGATCTCAGACCTCCTCAATCAGATCTAAGGAGAGTCATAGTTCCTCTTCATTATCCGCTCTCCACTCTTCGTTGCCTCATTCGGCGGCCCATACTTGCGGTGTCTTGACCTCGAATTCCACGGGAAGGACGACCTTGCAACCGTGAGAGAGATTAAAGGAGGTCTCATCGGCGGCAGTGTTGGGTGTAGTCTTTAGAGCCCATAGGACCGAGGGGAGCTGCTCTACCCAATTTCCTTTCAAGTATTCCACCTTCTTTTTCAGCAGGTTTACTATGATCTTGTTCGCTGCCTCCACCTGTCCGTTGTTGCTGGGATGATGAACTGATGCAAACCTGAGATCTATTCCTAGTTGGCTACAAAAGCTAATGAATTCTTCACAAGAAAACTGTGGCCCATTATCTGTGACTATGGCTTGAGGGAGCCCATATCGGCAGATGATCTCCCCGCATACAAAGTTGCGGATTACCTGGGAGGTTACCTTGGCCAACTCCCTGACCTCCAACCACTTTGAGAAGTAGTTGATCATGATTAGGATGAACCTCCTCTACCCACTTGCCTGGGGGAAAGGTCCTACCAGGTCCATCCCCCAAATCGCAAAGGGCCAAGGTGACGTGATGCTCCTTAGCCTCTAAGCCAACAAATGTTGAAGCGGGGAGAACAACTGGCACTTCTGGAATTTTTTGGCAAACGTTGATGCATCCCTACTCAGGGTTGGCCAGAAGTATCCCTGCCTAATTATCCTAGATTCCAATGTCTTGCTCCCCGAGTGGCTGCCACACTCGCCAGAGTGAACCTCCTTCAAGACCCTCTGGACATCTTCTTCAGATACACGAACCAAGAGTCCCGAGAGGGTGTTTCGGTACAGGTCTCCTTCATGCAACATATAGTCGACTGACTTATGCCTGAAGCACCTTTGATCTGGGACCTCCTCCAGAAACATGCCCGTTGCCAGGAAGGTCACAAAAGGATCCTTCCATGGGTGTCGCCGCTCTATATCCATCAGCTCTCCCCCTTCGATTGATAGGCAGAATAAATACATCAAGATCCCACGGGCCCGGGACCTGACTTAGTCAATCGATCCGCTATTGTACTTTCTTCCCTTGGTACGTGCCTGATTGAGAAGGTTCTAAAGGTCTCGATGAGGCCCCTCACCTTAGTTAAATACCTTATGAGTGTAGGCTCTCTTGCCTCAAACCCACCCTTGATTGGTGACGCTATACCATTGTATCTTTGAGGACCTCTACATTGTGAACCCCTAGATCCTAGGCCAGACGCAGGCCAATGATCACTGCTTTGTACTCTGCCTGGTTGTTGGTGATGAGGAAATGTATCAATATGGCTTGCTCTATCTTTACTCCACGGGGGCTTTCCAATACCACCCCTTGTCCCAGAGAGTTTCTTCTTGAGGCCCCATCCACCAGTAGCTTCTAAGGGACATGACAAAGGGCTTGCTCCCATTCCATCTCAACCATAGAGTCTACAAGAATGTCTGCCACGACCTGGGACTTCATCGATAGCCGAAGGACAAAAAGCGATGTCCAATTCGCTTAGCTCTACTAACCACTTTACGAACCTCCCTAAATGCTCTACCCCCTCAAAGATTTTTTTAAGGGTGTAGTCTATCACTACTTGGATCTAATGGGCTTTTAAATATGGCGTGAGCTTCCTGGCCGAGACAACCATGGTGAATGCCAGCTTTTCCAAAATCGGGTATCGAAGCTCCGCCTTCTTCAGAACCCTACTCACATAGTAGATGGGCAACTACTTCTTTCCCTCCTCTCATACCAAGACGGAGCTCACGATTGCAGCCCTAACTCTGAGATACAAAACTAGGCCTTCCCCTTCCTTAGGTCCTGGAGAAGCGGAGCCTTGGTGAGCTGACTTTTTATGGCTTGAAAAGCCTCCTCACACTCTTTTGACCACTCAAACTTTTGATTGCCTTGCAACACTTTTAAGATGGGCGAGTATTTCTCCCCTGCCCGGGAGAGAAACCTACTCAACCCTGCGAGCTTCCCCATTAGGCGCTAGACTTCTTTGACATTTCATGGCGATCCCAACTTCATTATATCCTTAATGTCATGGGGGTGAGAGATCACGCTCTTGCTCTTCACCAAGAGGTCGTCTACGTGCACCTCCAAGTTCCTCGGACTCTGCCCCCAAAAGACTCGGTTCATCATCCTTTGGTACATCGCCCCTTCATTCTTTAGCCCAAAAGACATCATCTTATAGCAATAATACCCCTCCCTCGTGATGAAGGAGACATCTTTGATGTCTGATGGGTGCATCCTGATCTGGTGATAACCTGAAAAAGCATCTAAAAAACTCATTACTAAAAAACAAATTGCTGAATCAACCAGCGCGTCGTTTCAATGCAGAGGGTAACAATCCTTAGGGCATGCTTTGTTTAAAAGAGAGAAATTGATACACATTCTCCAGCAGCCATCGCCCTTCTTTACCATGATGTCATTGGAGACGCAGCCTGGATACTGGATCTCCGATACAAAACCTGTTGGAACATGGTCTTCCGCATCTCCTAGGTTTGAGAATAATAAATCCTATGGATATTTGATCTTGTGCATTTAAGTGTGCAGGAAACAAATCCATAGGACTCAAGGATAACATAAGAAGGTTGCCCCCAAGTTTGAAGCCAAAATTCCAGCATGGTCACTAGCGCCAGTGCTAGAACCTAGCGCCGGCGCTAGCTCTGATTAGGCAAGTTTAGGCGGCAAGTTTAGAAGGCGATAACGCTAGGCGGTAGCAAATAGTGCGGGCAGTAGCGCGGAACACAAGAGGATTTTTGGAAAGGTTTCCATGGAATGAAGATACACAGGCAGAGAATTTTTCCTAATCAGGGATAGCGCCGGCGGTAGCGCTAGCATAGGTGCTAGCTGCAAGGCTATAAAAAGGACTCCTTGGTTCCATATTTTTCATCCTCTCACACTCCTAAAATCCAGAGCTTCGTGCCATATCATATAGAGGAAGGTTCAGAGAGATACTCCCACAAATCCATGAAGGCTTAAGAAGATCCGTGGAGAAGATTTCAACACGCTTCATCTTCGTGACAAAAGACCACATCGACTACGATCATACTCTGTGGGTCTTATTCTACTTCTTCATAGATCCACATAGAGGGAGTTTTTCATATTGCTGTTGTCTCTTTATTATTGTAATCGCTTAGAAATTCGCCTCATGTTGGCTACTAGGTTTGGGTAGGACTTAGGGCAGAAATTCGCCTCGTGTTGGTGACTAGGTCTAGGGGGTAGATCTAGGGGGTGCTCGAGGCCGTATCTGGGGGAGGATTCACTAGAGCGGCTTGAGGCCGTATCCGGGGAAGGATAGGCTAAAGCCACCGGTTCGTGGGGATACGAGTCGAGATAGAAAACGAAAATGTATTTTTACTATTCGCCATTGTTTTCTAGCAACTAAGAAATCAAATTTTGTAATCCTACATTTCATATTAATAAAATCATGTCTCTATGTTATTTCACTTAATTTGTTTGATTTCTCTCTATTTTGATCGCTTTGCTTTTCAAGTATATCAAAATATATTAAAAGTTTTAAAACCCTTATTCACCCCTTCCCCTCCTCTAAGGGTGCCTACAGATCCAACAAGTGGTATCAGAGGTAGGTTATTCCAAATCATCTTAACAATCGGCAATAATGGCATCTCATGATCTCGCTTCTATAAGTGGGGGAAAATTTTATGAAGAAGAAAAATCTTTTGCACCACCTTTATTCGAAGGGAGAAATTATAAAGGGTGGAAATGTTTAATGGAAAAATTTATTAAAACTTTAGATATCAAAGCAAGGAATATAACAATAATAAGACCAGCGGATGAAACAAATAAAAAAGAACGTCGCCTAAATGCAAAGGCTTTGAATAGTATTTTTTACGCTTTATCTCAAGATATTTTCAAATTGATATTTTCAAATTGATATTTTATTTTTCTAGTGCATACAAAGTATGGAAATTTCTTGAAGAAATGTATGATTTTCCTCTCACAGGTATGGAACAAACGCAAGAAGTGGAGAACATACAAGCTTGCACAAATGATCAAAAAACCTTCGCTCATGATGGATCAATGGAGTGAACTTCAAGTGGAAAAGAAGAAATCTTATCTTTGGAAGAGTAATGCTAAAAAGATAAAGATAACAAAGGAACTCTATGCTCAAATCTCACTGCATCCAAAAGCGTTGTAAGGAAATCAAATTCTATCTTTTGTAATTCTATTTAAACATTACATTTGCTGCAAACTACTAAGTGTAAAATTAAAAAATTAAAAAATTTAAATTCAAAATTACGTTTAGAAAATAAAAACTTAAAAGCTAAATTTAATGTAGAAACAAAGATTGATGTGTTTGATTATTCTCCACCTTGCACTTTAATTGAAAATATAAAGCCTTGTTTTGATTGCAATCTTCTTAATGAAAAACTCAAGGTATATGAATAGGAGCATCTTAAAGAACATAATGAAAAATTATCTTCAGAAAATTCATCTTTTAAAAGTGATTGTGTTATGTGCAAAAGTTGTAAAATTGAAATTAATGAGATGGATGAAACATTTGAAAAATTTACAAATAACTATCAAACACATATTGACTCTATTGTTTCCACTCTTAAAAATAGCACAATTGCTTATAATAAAGCTAGACATAATCTTATGATAAAAAATGATGAATTAAAAACAAAAATCAACTTGCTTATGAAAATTATGAATAAATGTTCTCAACACACAAATTCACAATATCAAGCAATATCTAAAAGGAAGTTGAATATGAATATGAATATCTTGACTAAGCCTAATAATGGGAGTAAGAAACACAAAGTTTTTGTAAATCAAAATCCAAATCATCATTATTTACAAAATCATATTTCTCCCAACTTGAAATTATAATTACACAAATTTCCTATGAATAGTACTTTCAATGATCATTACAATTATAACCTTCAAAATAAAGATAATCATAATGGAAATTTGATGCATAAGAATAACATTAAACAAAGGTTTGAATGGAGGCCCAAAGCTAAAAATTAAATATTAACTTCACATGAAAGGACCCATTCATCATTATCTCCCCACAAGCCAACACGTTGTATTTGGGTACCCAAAGGAATCACCATACTTGGCCCCTTTGGATACCTAAAACTCTTATTCGTTAGGTATCATCAAATGCATGAAGTAGAATCTTTTCAAAATGAAATATACAAATTTCTACTTCATGATATGCTTTAATGTCTTTTTATTCTTATCTTATTTTTTAAGCTATAAAGTCATGGTCATCCTATATATTATTGGAAATATGATTTTATCTCTTAAAGCTTAATAAGTCTATAAATCAAATTGATCGAAATTCAAAGTCATATTTTATTTTGATGACTTATCTATCTCTCTTATATTCATTGCCTATAAATATCTTATATTATCCAAATAAATCAAATTCTAAATTTGTTATGAGATCTTTATCTAAATTAATAAAATTATGAATTTCACTTTTTCTCATTCAAAAAATTTGACTATATAAATTTTAAATATTTCTTATTGGCAGCAACCAATAATCCTTAAATATCTTGAGAAAGCGAGATTTGGGATGTCACCCCATCACATCTCCTAGTACCGGTGCGAACCCTTCACAGGGTTGACCTCGGGAAGTCCAAGATCCTCTCTAAATTGCTAAGTCCAACTAAAGTCTAGCAAAGATCAAATTAATTATAGACTCATGCAATAATCGAAAAAGAAAACTATCATTATGTTTTAGAAAAATATATATATTCATAATTCGTGATTAAAAATAAAATCATAAAGATTGAATGTATTATCAAACTAACATTTTATCTTAATGAATATTATTAGTTATCATGCTAATCTCATGCAATGTTAGTTATCATATGTTTAATATAAAAATAGAAAACTTGGAACATAGAATTCATGATACTATGAGGTTTTATAAAATTAAAACAAACTCATAGTTTATTAATCATTCTTAAACTTAGAACACTTTGTATGTCCATGTTCATATACCAATATTGTATGTCTCATAATAGCGGGGGTATAGGATTAGATGCATTAGAGACCTAACCTCTAAGTCATGTCTTATCCTTAACCAGGGAGGGTTATAGTGGTGCCTTGCGAGGCACTGGGGGGGGGGGGGGGGGGGAAGAGTGCTAGGTTAAGCGTTCTCTAGTATATGCATATGGGAGTAACACCCTAACCTACAACATGTGTGAAGCTCCTCATGCCCATCCGTCACTTAGTACGGGGCAAGTTTGTAGACATATAGTCTGGGTATTTTTAACTAGGGCATACTTATTTTTATTCTTTGTATGAACATCATTTCATACTATAATCATTTAAGTCATGCCTATTTAGCTTATTCAAATATGATATCTTGTGTTTACAGTTCCTATCTTTTTCAGGTTACATTATTTTGATAAACACAAGCCTTAGAAAAGTCAAAATGAAAGACATAAGAAAATATATCTCATGTGATGTTGATTTTGTAAAGTCATATAAGAAATCGCTACCATTTCATGCAATTTGCACTATCTAGATATCTCCAAAAATTCTGAAATTTCTACATCAAACTACTCTTGGGACACTTAATCAAGATCAATAATCAGAATTTTCAAAATCTTAAAAAATAGTGTACTGTTTGTCGCGCTAGCGCTAGCACCATCGCTAGTTCGAGTGTCCAAGTTTTTGTGTTTTTTAAATTTTGAAAAATCACTAAAAATATGTCCTTTATATATGTACTACTTATTTTTGCATTTCTACCTATAATTAATTTTTGAAAAATTATATTACAAAATTGCAAAATCCAAATTACAAAAAAAATATTTGTTGTCTCTTCTTTCCTTGTTTATTTGTCCGATTTCTATTTCTATATGCAAAAAATCAAATACAAATTTTTAAACAAAAAAAACTGTATGGACTTTATTGTGAAAATCAAGCATGGCTTAATCTATCATTTAGATCTTCTACAATATTGCAATTCATCTTTTCAACTACTTTGAACATTTTTTTATCATGCTTTGATATGTATAATCATAGTGCATCAATTGTATTGTAACAGTTGTGTAGAACCAAGCTTAGCATGCCTCTAAGGATGAGTAAATGTTTTATGGTTGATAATGATATTTATTCACTCACTTATTTTGGCAAAGTATACATGTGCTTTTAATCTAAGAATGCTTGCTTCTGTATTGTAATTGTACAATGAATTAAAATAGCACAAGTATCTTACCTACACCACTTTTATTCACACTCTTAATATTTAAGAAAAGTGGTTGTGCTTTCAAAATTTCATTGGTTTGCAAAATGCGTGTATTCGGAGAACTTGGTACAAAAAAAATCATGAAATAAATTGACAAAGATAACTCCACCAAGCACTACTTGAACCTACTGATAAGTCTTAATGAGCATTGTGAGGTTTAACACCATAGAAAGAATAGTAAAGTGCCTTGTGCAAACCTTTCAGTTTTTACACCATTTATTCTTAACTACATTGGATAACAAAACAATCAATATTAAAAAATAAAATGTGTGATCCCCCAAGCAGTACTTTGCACCCTGATAAGTCATAATGAGCATTGTGAGTGCAGAGCACCTTGGTAGTTGTACATTTTTTCTATGTGCATTGAAGTGTGTGAAAGTAAAATTATTTGTGTTTTATTGTACACTTTACTCTACATATGTCTTGTATTTTTTGATTAAATCATTTGTTTACTCTATTCAAAACAATTATGTGCACATCATTATCTTGCATAACACTTCTTCAGATGAGTATTGGATCTTAATGATAATTCTATACTCTCTTTATATATAAAATGCACTAGATAACCTAGCATGCTCTCTACAATGTTTGGTATGTCTTGAATTTGTGAATTAAAATAACATTGTAGTAGTCTCTTTTTGATATCCTTTTTCATGCTTGGTTACTGTGTGGTAACATTTACAGATTAAAAGAAAAGTGATTTATAAAAATATTTTTTCTTTTTGGAATTTCACTCATATCTCTTCTTATGAATTATTTTATTAAAACACAGTTATAAAATGGGTAGTGCTGATAACACACTCTTCATTAAACATATTAATAATGATTTGATTATTTTGCAAATTTATGTTGATGATATTATTTTTGGAGTCACTAATGAAGAGTTGTGTAACGAAATAGTACAAGTGATGCAAAATGAATTTGAGATGAGTCTAGTTGGTGAACTCACATATTTTTTAGGTTTTCAAATAACTCAAAAAATGATAGAATATTTATTTGTCAAACTAAATATGTACATGATATGCTAAAATGGTTTGGATTTGAAAACATAAAGCTAGCTAATACTCTAATGAGAGCATCTTTAAAATTAGGAAAGGATGTAGCTAGAATCTTAATCGATCAAACAATATATAGAGGAATGAAAGGATCCCTTTTGTACTTGAGTGCTTCTAGACCCGACATTATATTTTTCGTATGTTTATGTGTTTGATTTCAAGCTAATCCAAAAGAATCTCATTTAAAAGCGGCAAAATGAATTTTTAGGTACTTAATCGGAACATCTAGATTAGGTCTATGGTACCCAAATAATGATTCTTTTATTTTACATGGCTATTCTAATTCCGATTATGTAAGGTGTTCTTTAGATCTGAAAAGCACTAGTGGCACATGTCATTTCTTAGGCCTTTCACTAGTTGCATGGTCAAGTAGAAAACAAAATTCAGTTTCTCTCTCCACCACCGAGGCCGAATATACCGCACCAGGAAGTTGTTGTGCACAAGCATTATGGATGACTCAAACCTTAGAAGACTTCAGAGTTCGTCTAACCAATATTGAATTAAAATGTGACAACTAGAGTGATATTAACCTAACAAACATCCTCGTCCATCACTCAAGATCCAAACATATCGAAGTAAGATATCATTTCATTAGGGATCACATAAAAAAGGAACATGTTCATGTAAACTTTTTAGGAACTGCATCTCAACTTGCGGATATTTTGACCAAGCCTCTACCCAATGCACGATTTGATTTACTTAAACCAGAATTAGGGGACTTGGATGTCTTAACTTAAAATGATAAATCTGCCATCATAGTGGTATGCTTATTTGATATCTTGGCTCCACCACATAGCCCTTACCCTAAACAAACACAATTAGGCGAAAAATTTCAAAATCACACATTTTTTCTATAAAATACCACTTCTGTTACTATCACGCAGCGTTTGTATGTTACCGCTAGCGATAGTATAAAATCCTAGATTTCTCATTTATTCCTACAGTTTTATATTTCTGTTTATTTCCTGTTATTTTCTAAATGCTAAAATAAAAAATTCTAAAACAAGTCAAAAACAAACAAAAACATATTTTTAAAATCCACTACAAAATTGAAAAACCAAGTAAAACCACAAAAATATGTCTTTCATTTGTCTTAAATTTTGCCTTCAAAAGTTCAAACAAAATTTATAAAATTGCTTACTACTTTTTGAAATGTTTTTCAAGGGTGATTTGTCCTATCTTTTCAAGATTGAAATACAATGAAAATTCTCTATTTCAAATATCTTAAAACATTATTTTGTGTCATGCCTTGATCATTATCTTGTAATGTGCAATGAAATGGATTATATAAATCATGTGTAGATGTGCTTAACATGCCTCTAAGTATGAGTAATGTTTTATATTTGATAATGATTTATTCACTCACCTTTTTGATAATCTACATAGGATTTTAATCTAACTCTTGCATGATCGTGTAGTGAACAACTTAAGATTATTAGATGTGTGCTTAGTTTCCCTACACCTCATAAAAATCTTTTTTCATGCACTCATATTTGAAGAAGTGTGTTTATCAAAAATCGAAAACTCTATGTTTGCAAAAACAAGTGAATTCAGAGAACTTTGTCCCAAACAAAAATTCAAATGAATACATGACAAAGAAAACTCCACCAAGCAATACTCACCCTCCTGATAAGTCTTAATGAGCTTTGTGAGGTTGAGCACCTTGGAAAGAATTATAAAGTGTCTTGTGCAAACTCTTTTACACTACTTCTTCTTGTACACCGGATCACAAATAAATAAAATAAAAGATAAACTATATGTGATCCCCCAAGCACTACTTTACATCCTGATAAGTCATAATGAGAATTGTGTATGTAGAGCACCTTGGGAGTTGTATTATTTCTATGAGCATTGAAATCAAATTTAGCTTTATGGTTGGATGTAATTCTAAAAATGCATTTCAATAAAGTTGTGTTTATTCCATTATACATATCATGTGTTTTGATAAAATATTTGTATACTCTTATCAAAAACACTACTTGTAAACATAATTATCCCTTATAAACCTTTGAGTCAGGAGTATTGGACTTTAATGTATAATTAAATGCCTTTTCTACATTTTTTTAGTAAATGCACTAGATAGCTTTGCATGATCTCTACAATGTATAAGTATACTTGAATTGCGAATTTAAAACATTGTAGTTTCCTATCTTGCCTTGATAAAATAAATCATGCTTGAATTACTTTTGTCGACCTACAGCATACCTTGTATTTAAAAACACAAACATCGTCATTCAAGAACTACAACTCTTATTTATTTTTTATGATTGCAAATTTGTAAAAAAATGCACTTATCTTCTGCTACGCCTTGAATACTCACTCTTGCTTACTTTCAAAACAAATAATTTTATAACAAATGATATTTTGCTCTTTGACTTAAATTACTAAAACATCTATTTTCTATTAAAACAAAACTCGTACTCATTTACTATACTTCAAATTCCAATAATGATGTTTATTTATCTTGAAACTTGCTTTCCACTAACCTTACTACTTGTTCGCTTGATCATGAATACTTTCTTACCAGCAGGTGGTATTGGTTACTTATCCAATAAATACTTCATTCTTACTCCATACCTCCTGCAAAAGGGGGAGAATAACTGGTAATTCAAAACTCCTTTTGGTATCACTAAGTCATAAACCCTTGTCTTGCTCTTTCCCTTCTCTCCACCCTCTTTTGATAATACCAAAAGAAGGAGAATAACATTGAAAGAAATAAATTCACACTTAAGGAGAGTAAAATACATAGGATGTTGTGACGTAGGGGGAGCACTCATATAAGCGGAGTATTTATATAGGTGATCATATTCGTACTATCATGCCTACCTTTTACTATAAACACTAGTCTTATAATTAAATGATTTCTTTCTAAGAGGATTTGTTAATATCAAAAGGGGGAGTTTGTTGGAACATGCTTTCCACATCTCTTGGTTTGAGAATAACAAATCTTATTGTAATTGATCAGACATGCCATGTGTTTATAGTGTGAAGGAACTTATGCTTTCAAGCCTCTAAGAGTAAGAAAAAAATAGACGATGATTTCCTTTCTGATCAATACTCTGCTACATGCGTGGCGCGCTAACGCTACAGCTGGTGATAGCTTCTGCATATTAGGAAATATCGTTGAAAAGGAAACATTCGTCAAAAAAGGAATATTGTCGGGACTGAATAAGGTATGTTTTACCACAGCGCGTTAAGGAAACACCCGATGGTAGTTTATGGAAACCATGCGATCATGATGCTGATTGAGGAGCAGAAATGGAAGAAGATCTGAAGGCTAAGAAATATAACGCGAAGTGCTATCCTTATGGTGGTGCGGTTGGATGGGTTGCCAATATTGGAGCAAGAATGATACAAAAAATGCCTCGATCTGCGTGCCATCTTGTTTCATAAAGAGGCTACTACCCGGTGGTAGCACTACAGCTGGGGCTAGGATCCGAGACTATTTAATGAGTGGTCCGCCTCCATTTTGGCTTGATGATTTGTATGATGCATCTAAGCCACAACTCCAATATTCGTGAGAGACTCCTCTTTGTTGTCAAGAGAACTCTGTCAACGTTCATGAACGTGATGGAATTGAAGAAAGATCAATCACACCAACTTCATCTTCAAGTACAACCTTTGAAGGAGTTTTTTTGATGTTTTAGTTTTTATTATTTGTAACTCTTGTTATCACAATTAGAGAATTTGTTGCATGGTTGGCGACTAGGGCCTTCAAGGACAAGGGGGAATTCGCCACACAGAGACTAGGTCTTGGGATCAGATCTAGTGGGTGCTCGAGGCCTTTCTGGGGATAGAGAGGCTAGAGCGGCTTGAGGCTGTATTTGGGGATAGATCGGCTTAAGCCAACCGGACTTTGGGAGATGGTTCTGTATATAAAACCAAAAAAGTTTTTACGCAATCTCCTTAATCTCAAGCATCATTGGGATAAGTTTTTGTAATGATTTCTAAAAACAATAATACTATCTTTTTATCTAATATTTTCATGCAATCTCTGGTCTTTTGAAATCTAAACGAATAGGCATTCTTTGTCACTAACGTCGAGCGGTAACACTGTTGTAGGTGGTAGCAACATAGTTTACATCTATCGTGCCAAATACAACCTAATCTCATGGAAGCCTTCTACAATGTTTAATCTGAGATAATTTTTTATAAATACTATTTACTTACTTGATTACACTCTATTAAATCATAAAAGTTTTAAAACCCTTATTCACCCCCCCCCCCTCTAAGGGCGGCTTCCGATCTAACATGTATGTATCGTTGAGATCATCGTAGCATCAAGATCATCATGACAATATTGTGAATATCGTCGAGTGGTGACAATTATATGACCGACTATTAACCTTTAATGTATCATTGAAGTGCTGTGCGATATCGTCGAGATCATCTGGATGTTATAAATCTTCACAATGATATCATCAAGGTCATATCGACAATATTTTAGTGATCACGATGACATAGATCTTCATAGATATATCGTCGATATCATCTCGACGATATAGATCTTCACGATGATATCATCGAGATCTTCTCAACGATGTTTTAGTGATCACGATGATACTTACTGAGTACTCCTATTAAAGACTACGGGTCCGCGTATATCTAATTTTAGGCCCCTTGGTATAAATAGGGAAGTGATTAGGTTTTCCATGTGCTCTTTTTTGAGATAGAGGCGTGATATAAAAATTTGCTGATTTAGGAATTCTGAATTTAAGAGATTTGTTGATGTTCTCCAATTCTATATCTGATGAAGGCAAGCGTACTTTATCGTCTATAGTTTAGGATACTTAAGAAAAATATCAAGGTTGTATTAAACATGGGTGTGTCGAGTACTTCTACTTTGGGAAAACAAATTATTATTTTATCGTAGAAAGCGGAGAAAAGAAGTAATTAAAACTAATTAAAAAAAGAAGAAAAATAAAATAATGAAAACAAAACTTGATATAAACTTGCTTTGAAATGAAAATAAAAAAATAATTATTATCATTCCAAACTATGCCTTGACCGTGGAGATTCCTAGCTTATGACCGCACCTCTCTCGAGGAATACGCCCACCAGAGATTAGGTTGATCCCACTATAGGATTTGTCTACTATCCAGAAGATTTACGTCATCCTCTCTCAAGGGGTACATGCAACTCGTTTTATTCTTGAGTGATCGATTCGTTTGCACGAGCCTCTCTGCTAACTAGAATACGAAAATAAATACCGAAATTCATAACCGGCATATGAACTCGATATCGTTATTTTCGAGAATAAATCGAAGGAGAGGAGAAACTATAATAAGGAAAAAGATAATTTCAAAACAAAGCTTGTAAAAACCAAGAACTACTAATTAAACTAGTTACTTGCTAAAGGAACACAAACTTGTTATGAAAAATAAAGAGAAAAGGAAATATGAATGAAGAGAGAGATTTTGAATAAAAGAAAAAGAGCTTAAAATTTCATAAAAAAAGAGATTACATGAAATTGAAATCTACAATAAATTAAACTTAAGAAAAAGAAATTACATTAATTAAAAACTAAACATAAACATAAAAATAAAGAAAAACTATACAAGAACAATCCAAATGGGCAGGGGGAAGAAGCGACATTTGCTGGAAATGAGTTCCTGAATTTATAAGAGAAATTTTGAGCTCACATGCCCTCGTTCACGGGCGTGACCCAGGGCGTGTAATAGTTATTTTGCTCAGCTGGGACAGCGGCTTGGGCGATTGCGTGACAGCGCGGCAGAAAAGGACATGTCACGGGTGTGACATTTGGGTCACGGGCGTGACTCAGTACGACTTCAATTAATGTAGCATGGGCTTGAATTCGGTGCGGCAGGGATTAGGGATCACGCGTGAAAGTCACGGGCGTGACCAATGGGCCACGGGCGCGATTTGGGTCAACTTCTCGACGTCAACTCCTCGTCTCGACCGCATCACTGCTGGCAAGATTCTATGTTTACACGCCCTTGGTGACGGGCGTGACCATTGGGTCACGGGCATGACCGAGGGCGTAACTTACTGTGGACTAGCTCAAACACACTATAACACCTCTGGACTGATCTTATGATTACACGCCCTTGGTCACGGGCGTGACCTAGGTCTTGTACTGCCAATTTTGAGCAAAACTCCAGAAAATCTGCAAAACAGAAATACAACTATATTTAGAATAGAAATTGTAAAAAAATGATTTTTAACCAAAATATAAATAATATTTACAAAATTATATACAAATTTATCTAAATACTATAATAAAAATATGCACAAATCCTACTTATCAAGGGGGAACTGTTCCGCAAGAGTTCCGTGATCCCCCGTCCGGCTGTCGCCACCATCACCGCCTCTCCCTTGGACGGATCTAGCAATCTGTGGGAGACGCTGAGGTCACTCCTTATCCAACCCAAATATTTTTGGACAAGAAGCTTGGGGTTCTCCTTCGCACGTGTGGACTGTTGTAGAGGCGCAGATCTATTTTTTGTGCTTGGAACTCAGCCGGCTATTTTGTGCCTATTTCTGGATCAGATTTTGGAGCACCTTGGTTGAGTATTAACTCAACCCCTCTGAGGTATATTGCAATGTGTTGCTTTATTTATTTCTTGATTCATGAAATCATAAGATCCGGTACTGTTTAGGGTTGTTCTTGTTTATTTTTTCCGATGCGCAATATGATGTGCTATTTCACTCATGTTTAGAGAAAACCCAGCATATTAAACAGATAACTATAATTCACTTAATCTCTTAAATTTTTAGTACCCTTATTCACCCCCTATAAGGGCGCCTATAGATCCAACAGTGCTAGCACTCGAAGGATATACTATTTACTGCTTTTTCATGAGTAGTCGGTTTGCGTTCCGATGTGTGCTTGTCATGTTTTAGAGTTTGAGACATTTCATGAATGTAAGGCCTTAATTTCATAACTCTATTTGGTTAACATTCCTGAGTAGGTGGACATTCTATTATATATGCTATAAAAACAAGCTTTCGATGGGGTGTCTTTTATTCTGATTAGAGCATGCTTTTGTTTATCATTTTACTAATTCCTAGCTTATGTGTTCAATATGTCATAGGGTTCCAACCAGACCTGTGTTATATTGTTTATATAGGCAGGGTGTTACAGCTCCATCAGCGAAGTTTTTACTAAAACAAGCTAAAGGGTGGATTCTACCGAGGGACTGATATTATCAAGACTACTAAGATTTTCCTATAAGACTTATCACCATATGCCTAAGAGTCTTTCTCTCAACTCCTCGTTAGTGTGCTATGTTCAAAAGAGTGGGAAGACCTGCTGACCGAGGGTATGACATCAAGTAACGGGCATGACTCGCCCCACGCTCCTTCCCGCCGAACCTTCCCTCCAGCATGCAGATTTGAAGAGTACACACCCTAGGTCACGGGCGTGACCTAGGATGTCACACGCACATAACGCCCGCATTCAAGACAGAAGGTGCCCTCTCCGCACCATTACCGATCATGCCCCTTACATGCCCTTGGTCACGGGCGTGACCAAGGGCGTGTAACCCTAATTTTCAGCCTATTTAAAGCCAGCTCCTCTACAACTGATGGGATGAATTTTGGAGGCTCAAGTCTTCTTTTCTTGCCAAATTTTCATGTTTAAGCATTCCTTGTACTTTTCTTTCTAGTGCAATTGTAAGTTTCAATTTGTGTACTTTTCTTTTGCTAGTGGAGACTTCATTTCAATAGCTTGTAATCCAAATTCCTTAGTTTGTAATTTTCATTTGCAAATCATTAAAATTAGTTTTCTTAACTTCTTATTCCCCTCTTATTTTATCATGTTCTCCTTTATTTTTATTAATTCCTCTATCTCAATGATTAACTAAATTTCTATTAGTACTCGATCGAGATGATCCAAGGAATGATATTCACAATGAAGTAATTAGATCTTCTGCTTCTCTTCTTTGAAATACTTAAGATTTATCCTTAATTTTATTGCAGTGAGATTATATTTTCGTTATATAATTCTCATTCATGTTTTCATAATTTAGTAGTCGAGAGACTCATAATTCGAATGGATCACATAAGGATAAAGAGGGTTGATTGCAACCCTTGAGAAAGGATGACATAAATCTCCTGAATTAGAGTCAAATCCAATAGAGGGGTTCACCTCGTTAAAGCGAGTTTTAAGGGTTTCAATTATAGAATGAGAGTTCTGTTGATCAACATAAACTCGGCTAGACGTATCCACGAGAGAGTTGCGTTTAGAATTAGGGAACCTCCATGGTCAAAGTAAATTTCTTAAGAGAATTAGAGTTCTCATTTCTTCTTTTATTATTCTGCGGTGATTGAAAGATTGAGTGCTAGTTTTTAACTCATCGTTTAAATCATTATTTTAATTTCCCTTTTTTGAAAAACCAATCCATGTTTTAATTGATAAAATAATAGTGATTTTCCGAAGTAAAAGAATTCAACCGCCCCAAGTCTAATACGACCTTGGTTTTATAAACCTATACTAATTTCGATACGGTACACTTACCGTTGTCATTTGCGGTTATAGTTTTGCGCATCAAGTTTTCAGCAAGTGTACCGTATCGAAATTAGTATAGGTTTATAAAACCAAGTTCGTATTAGACTTGGGGCGGTTGAATACTTCTACTTCGGAAAATCTCTATTATTTTATCAATTAAAACTTGGATTGGTTTTGCAAAAAAAAGGGAAATTAAAATAATGTTTTAAACGATAGAGTTAAAAACTAGCACTCGATCTTTGAATCACCGCGGAATAATAAAAGAAGAAATAAGAACTCTAATTCTCTTATGAAATTTACTTTGACCGTGGAGGTTTCCGAATTCTAAATGCAACTCTCTCGAGGATACATCCAGCTGAGTTTAGGTTGATCAACGGAACTCTCGTTCTATAATTGAAACCCCTAAAACTCGCCTTAATGAGGTGAACCCCTCTATTGGATTTGACTCCAATCCGGAAGATTTATATCATCCTTTCTGAAGGGTTGCAATCAACTCTCTTTATCCTTAAGTGATCAATTCGAATTTTGAGTCTCTCGATTACTAAATTACGAAAACATGAATGAGAATTATATATCGAAAATATAATCTCACCTCAATAAAATTAAGGATAAATCTTGAGTATTTCATAGAAGAGAAGAAGAAGATCTAATTACTTCATTGGGAATAACATTCCTTGAATCATCTTGATCGAGCACTAATAGAAATTTATTTACTTATTGAGATAGAAGAATTAATAAAAATAAAGGAGAACATGATAAAATAAGAGGGGAATAAGAAGTTAAGAAAACAATTAAAATTTTTGATGAACCGTTTCGGAGTAAGCAGGAGTTGCATCAACTGAGTTATAGCCAAACAACCACAATGCCAAACAGCAACACAATAGTCTTTATTGAATCATAAAACTTCATTACATTTCGAGACATACATGGCGAGACATGACTCATAAGAATCATGAAGGAGAGAAGAACAAAACACACCAAAAAACACAAATCTGGCGACCTGACAAAGCAGAGACCGCACAAACCGCTGCACTCCAGAGACCGCCCGGCTTGTCCTGAGACATCATGAACAGAATACATGCAAGATGACCTGCACTGCAAGACAGCCACCTCAGACCGCACAAACTGGATCTTATTGAACTGAACAGAGAACAGAAGCTATTGCCAGACCGCAACTCAGATCGCCTAACCAGAGAAGGTCGCCTGATCGCCGAGCTCGCTGTGAATAGCACAAGAACAACATAAACCAGTCCGCAGACAAGCCGCTGCCGAACTATTTATTCAAGCCAATGGGAAATCAAGGAAGGAGACTGCAACCTGCTGACCGCAAACCTACGAACACAACAAACAGTCAACTCGCTTCCGAGACCGACCGACCTCAAAGATGAGACAGCACAAAACAACACAGGCTCTAGTTCTTACAGTTCTCATTATTAATGACGGGCCCTGCACCCCTATTTATAGGCGAGGGAACGGATGTCGTCACCACCGCAAGAGAGGTACAGTCACCACCCATCAGATCGCGAGCGGTCTCACAGAACAAACCACGCGATCACACCACTTGGACAACATCCTGTCCAAGACCGCAAATCAGTAGCAGACCGCGCATAAGTCGCGCGGACATGGATCACTCCTTCCTTAGACCGCCTAGAGCAAACCAAGAACATCTGGCCGACTTTAGACAAGTCGCCAGATCAGCCTGCATAAGCCGCCCGGTCACAGCAGATACTCAAGAATAGACCGCCCGGTTTGAACAAACTGGCCAATCACAGCAGACCGCCATAGCCAGACCGGCAGAGCACCAGCATAGAGACCGCGCGGTCTCTACAGTCACCAATAAATAGACCGCCGACCACCTTCCACTCCACTTCAATAATTTCAACACTCCCCCTTGAAGTGGGAAGTGGAAACTAGCACAAGTAAACTCCGCAACTGAGTAAACGGTCCCTTTGCCAGCGGCTTTGTGAAGATGTCTGCAACATTGTCCACACTTCGAACATGCTCGACCATAAGAGATCCTCCCAACACCTTCTCACGAATGAAATGGTGCTCAATCTCAATGTTCTTGGTCCTCGCGTGACAGACTGGATTATTAACCATCTTGAGAGCACTCTCATTGTCCCCGCGTAGCATAGTGGGACCTCGAACCTCCTCATGAACGTCCTCCACCAACCTCCTGAGCCAAACAACTTCTTGAGCTGCCAAGGCCGAAGCCTTATATTCCGCTTCTGTGGTAGATACAGACACTGAGTCCGGCTTTTTGCTGCACCAAGAAATAGCTGTGGGGCCCGCCATAAAGACATAACCAGACGTTGATCTCTAATCATCCACGTCTCCCCCATAATCATCATCCATGTACCCATGCAACTCCAAGCTAGGCCCTTTCCTATATAGGAGACCCAGATCAGAGGTCGACTTCACATACTTCAAAATTCTTTTTGCCGCCAGAAGATGAGGCTTCCGTGGTTCCGCCATGTACCGACTCACCTTGCCATCTGCATAAGCAATATCAGGCCTTGTGATCGTCAAGTAGATCAAGCTCCCAACCAGAGCTCGGAACACCAACCGGCATCGACCGCATTGGTCACAGAGAAGAGATTCTTCTTCATACCCGGCATGTGATAAACACACCTCAATGTGAGTGGACCCTTATCACTGCTTAGAGAGACAACACCTTATTATTCTACTGAATGAACAGAATTATCAGCCGTAATGATTACATCGTTACCTGAGTAGGGTGTCAAAGAAGAGAACTTTGATTCATCCCCTGTGAGGTGGTGCCCACACCCTGAATCCACGATCCAATCCTCTTAGAAGTTGATGGCAGGCAAGGCCTTAACATGCATTGCCGTCATATTAGCCGCAAAGGATCCTCCCCATCCAGCTTCATCAGACTTTGGCTTCTCCTTCTCCGCTGCATGTCCCGGCTGAAGATTAACCCGGCAATCTTTCTTGAAGTGCACGGTCTTGTTGCACCTGAAGCACCTTGGCCCCTCTCCCTTTTTGTTCCCATCAGACTTAGGAGCATAACTCCTTTCCTGCTGACCTGAAGTAGAGGGTCCATCATGACCTGGCTTCTTCTTCTCCCACTTCTTCTTCTTCTTCCCAGAGAACAACACATCACTATCTCCCCCAGATATAGAACTCCCCGCCATCTATCTTGCCAAACTTTCCTGCGAAGAAAGTAAGTTTTCTAGCTCCAACAGAGATGGTTGATTTGCCCAACCCTGAACTGACGTCACAAAGGCAAGATACTCCTTCCGCAACCCGCGGATGATATGCCTCTTCAGTTTTGCCTCTGAGATGGGCTCATCAGGGTCCAATGCAGAAATATCTGTTATGAGGTTCTTCATCTTGAGAAAGAAAGTAGAGATGGAAAGATCACCTTGAGAGGCCTTCACCAACTCATTTTCAAGAAACTGTAGCTGAGCTACGTTCTTCCTATTGAACAGCCCGTCCAAAGATGTTCAAATCTCAGCAGCAGAATTACATCCAATGATGTGATCGAATAGCTCTGGTAAGATAGCCCTCTTGAGTGTGGACTCTGCCTTTGCATTAGTCCTCCTCCAAAGTCTCACCTCTGCCATATTATCTCCTGCTAGATGAACTTCTTGTGTGTATTCTCCTCTAACTATATCCCAAAGATCCTCGCCAAGCAAGTAACTCTCCATACACGACTTCCACTTCTTGAAGTTAGTCGATGTGAGGAGTTCAATACCAAGCCCTCTTGCGTATCCAGCTTCCATGGCAAACTATGTGGTTTCTTCTTCACAAAGACGATGGCAACTCAAGTTGAACACTGCTTATCCACTCCAAGAACCTAGCTCTGATACCATGTTAAAATTTTTGATGAACCGTTTAGAAGTAAGCAGGAGTTGCATCAACTGAGTTATAGACAGACAACCACAATGCCAAACAGCAACACAATAGTCTTTATTGAATCATAAAACTTCATTACATTTCGAGACATACATGGCGAGACATGATTCATAAGAATCACGAAGGAGATAAGAACAAAACACACCAAAAACACAAATCTGGCGACCTGATAAAGCAGAGACCGCACAGACCGCCGTACTCAAAAGACCTCCTGGCTTGTCCTGAGACAGCACAAACATAATACAGGACAGATGACCTGCACTGCAAGACCGCCACCTCAGACCGCACGAACTGGAGCTTATTGAATTGAACAGAGAACAGAAGCTGTTGCCAGACCGCAACTCAGATTGCCTAACCATAGAAGGTTGCCTAATTGCCGAGCTAGCTGTGAACAGCACAAGAACAACATAAACCAGTCCGCAGACAAGCCACTGCCGAACTGTTTATTCAAGCCACTGGGAAATCAAGGAAGGAGACCGCAACCTGCTGACCGCAAACCTGCAAACACAACAAACAGTCAACTCGCTTCCGAGACCACCCAACCTCAAAGTTGAGACCGCACAAAACAACCCAGGCTCTAGTTCTTACAGTTCTCATTATTAATGACGGGCCCTGCACCCCTATTTATAGGCGAGGGAATGGATGTCATCACCGCCGCAAGAGAGGTACAGTCAGCACCCATCAGATCGCGAGCGGTCTTATGGCGCACTTCTTAACACACCGCTATAGGCGGTAGTAAGACTGTGGTACGAAATGGCAGTGTACCGATCGTTCAAGTAATATAAAATGGGAATGAATCCCCAAGTATCGATCTCAAAGGAGCACAGTAAGGTGGAGTTTACAATCGAGGAAGGACTTGAGATCGAAGTCCTTTACGTCGGATGGATGCGGAAACGGGGGGTTTTGGATTGTGGAAATAAAATAAAAGCTATCAACTACTCCTATGCAATGCCGCTATGCAATGCTTCGCTTGGCGGGATGGAGACTAGGCAGGCCTTGAGCGCGCTGCGTCGCAAGGGCGAATGGACGAGTAGGCAAGCGGAATTGAACTATGCAGGCCTTGAGCGCGCTGCTTCGTAGGGCAACTAGATTACACGGGTCGCTATGCCACGCTTCGCTAGGCGGATGGAAGAGTAGGCAAGCGGATGGAATGGTTCGCACCGGCGGAGTCGGAATGGATTACACGGGCCGCTATGCCACGCTTCGCTAGGCGGATGGAAGAGTAGGCATACGGATGAGGGTTACAAGCACCTCTTCGACAAGCACGCCACTAGCAATTGCTAGTGCGGCACACGAACGTGACAGCGGGATGGAGGATGGAATGGGGCGCACCTCAAGCAACTCAAAGAGTAAAATATTTCACATAGACATGAAATGTATAGAAATGCAAATAAAGTTAAGTGCTACTTCATCATAATGTTAGCTCTAGATACATATACATCAATAAGAGAAGAACAATGCAAGAAATCGACCGAATCCGAAGTCTCGTTGTAGATTCACGGTTGAAATCGCCGGGTTGTCAATCTGCGTCCAAGCTCGGTCCGCAACTACGTCCGGGGTAGAGAGAGCTGTCACTACTCTCCAATGAGCCCGTCTTCTTCGTGTCACGATCCGGTAGAGGTTGCAAACTTCCTCTTGCTTGATGGCGAGGGCGGCTAACTCTTCCTTTGAAGAGCTAGGATGAAGGAGGAGGCTGAGAGGAAGCTCTGGCTCAAGATTGGCGTGAAGAACAAGCCTGGAGCACCTCCCGATGGTGGGCGGCGATGGAGGGGCGAAATCAGGCGCTCTGGAGCAGGAAACGGTGGACTAGCGGAAGCAAAATGCGGAATAATCCAACCTAATTCGCGAGCAGAAATATTTATAGGAGCTGGAATAAACAGTGCGCACGATCATTGGCGCACGACCAGTGGTCGTGCGCGCTGGAATCCTGTGATCGTGCGCCTGCCTGGGTGGAGCCTACAATGTAAGAAATTTATAAAATACCATGTTCGCATGACCAGTGGCGCACGACCGGTGGTCTTGCGCACTATCGTAGGTGGTCGTGCGCACTGGTCGAAACAGAACTCATAAAATTGATGTTAAGTGCGCACGAACAGTGGCGCACGACCGGTGGTCGTGCGCACTATCGTAGGTGGTCGTGCGCACTGTCCGAGACAGAACTCAAAAAAAAAGGGTTAAGTGCACACGATCAGCAGCGCACGACCAGTGGTCGTGCGCAATAGAACTAGTGATCGTGCACAGTGTTCCTGTACAGAATTGTACCGGGAACACCTGCACGACTCCTGTTCCAGCATACAACACCAATCTAGCCACTGAAGGTGGCACTTAACAATGCATGAAAACTAATTGTTAAGATAAATAAGAAATAACACCAAAACGGGCCTAGTGGTGCACTTAGCATGGAGTATCAAATATGAGCGAAAACATGCCTAAAATGTAGTGCATAGACTAGATAACCGGCCTAGATGAGTCCAAATATGTGTATATGATCAGGACTCATCACACCCCCAGACTTACCTGTTTGCGCATCCCGAGCAAACCATCTCTCGCGGACAGGAAAAACAAGGGTTAGAGAGGTGATTATGGTTAGGAGTAATATGCGAAATCAAATAATCATGTGCATAAAATTCTCGTAGAAGAAATTTCTATTATGCAAAGTAATCTACAAATATCTAAAATAGTAAATAAGAGATTAGTTTACTCAAAAGCTGAGCCAAGTGTGATCTGCCAGTCACGTGTAGGGAGAATGTAGAGACGCGCTCAGAAGAGTATTTCGCAAAATACGGGATACGGAACTAACTCCACCGAAATCCATCGGTGTCGGGAGCCATAAGCTCGCACTTTTGCACTCTCTCCACAGCATTAGGTAAAACTACACACTAGTCAATAGGGCTTTCAGGTAAATATGTGGCTTAGGTTGCGGTATGATATGCAATGATAAATTCGGAGGCTAACGCACCTAACACCTTTGAGCAATACACTATTTAAACCCCGGCAACAAATAAAGCTGATGTTTTCATTGCCAACACCCAATATAAAGTAATTACTCTCAAACAATTCAGAATTTCTGAGTTAGAATATAAAGAACTCGGAATTGTTTTTTTTCTTTTGGAGCGCTGATCTTTTCAATTTTTAGCTCGCTAATACTTTTTTTTTTCAACTTAGCCAAAAACAGCACATCACAATAATTAGTTATACTATAAAGCTTAAAACACGTGCGTATACAGGTTTGATGATCTTGGCTTAAGCGAGAGCGGTGGAGCTAAAGAGAAAAGGTGGGATAGGCACAAAATTAGTTAGCAAGGATAAATCTCTGGTTTTGGCTCAAAGCTCAAACGGTCCAAAGAATGGCCTACATCATGCTAATGCATTAGAACTACCCGGTTCCTATACTTCGAGAGTCGCTAGGGGCAAGTTCTTAGCCACCGAGAAAGATAACTCTTTCTCCCGACTCGAGAAATACGAATCTAGCGTTCGCTACCGACTCACCTACACTACCGGCAGATCGGCACAGGTTCATGCTTTGAGTAAAATAAAACTCTAATTACTAGATTAGATAAGAATAAATATACAAAGCATGAAAATAGAAATAACTTCTACGCAAAATTCTATGCAAAACATGAGTATTCGATTAGAACACTACTGGAGTCGACATCGTACTCCAAACCACAATTCCTAGCCAACACAATTGACTTCCCGGCTCCATTCCAAAAGGAAATTTGGCATGGTAGCACTCGCAAGTAAGTGCGTGCATAATGGGTGCAGTGGTGTATGCTATAATATGACATAAATAAAAATATACTTCTGGTATGCAAAAACGTGTACACGTGTAGTGAACACTCGGTACACTCCCCCCAGACTTGAATTGGACAATCACATGAATTATGACAATGAGAATAAAGAGATGCTAAGGAAGAGAGTACCTATGCTCAGATATGAGCATACCAGAAGATTGGCGTTAATACTGCGATGGAAGTCCAAGTCCGCCACCAAAAGAAATTGCCACAAACCTGCAGGCAAAAAGGCTCCAAGCAAAAATATATAAAACTAAACTATTAATAGGTTAGAAACAAAAAACTTGGGTTGTCTCCCAGCAGCGCTTTTGTTTACCGTCCTTAAGCTGGACTTAATACCTGTATTAAGCAGTTTTAATAATAGTCTAAGCATAGAGCAAAAGATGGTAAATCCTAAATATTACATGCCTCAAAATGATCAACTATAAGTTGATTTAAAATGGTAACTAAGAATAAAAGAGATGGGCCCGAAGACCCAACAACAGCAGTCAAGAGGATCAGGAGCTTTCCATCTCCATATTTTGTCCTTCTTCATCCTCTTCCTCTCCTCCAACCTGCGGTCATGGATGAAGTAACGCTTTCCTCCCTGCAGCCAGTCTTTCAAGGAAAAAGCTAGCAATGATGATGAAGTGGAATAGATGATTGAATTCATCATTGCCAACTGCTTTCCCTGCCAAGACTGCCTCTCAAAATTACCCAAGAATGGGTCTATAAATTCAAACATCTGCAGAGGGATAAATGAAATATCAGACATTAAAGCAGGCGGGGAAGCAGGAAGGATGAACTTATCAATATCAGCATTAAAAGAAGGTTGATTAGGAAATAAAATGGACGAAGAACTAAAAGAATCAAACAACGAAGGAGTGATCCCGGTTTCACTCCTGGCAGGATCCAAGCACAGATCACTGTCGGTATCATATGAGTCGTAACGAGGGGAACACAGGAGCTCGGGGTCCTCGGTGGTGAGCTGGATGTCCCCATCCAAGAGGTAAGTAAATACCTCCTCCTCGGAAAGAGAATCCTCCTCATCCCACCGCGATGCGTCATCGTGTTCAAAGGTATCACACTCCCCATCAGAGAGAATGAAATCCTCATCCCACTTTGGCGCAACCTCAGGCGCCGAATAAACCACCCGCAGGACATCATCAGCCGACTCACTGAAGATAGAAGTAGATGAATTTTGCAAGGAATGCAGAGGAACCGGACTGCTCTCATGATCAGAAAATAAGTGAGCAGTCGCCTCCGCGAAAATATCCACAGACGCCTGATGAGTCCCAAATATATACACATTTATGGACTCATCTGGGCCGATATTCTAGTCTATGCACTTCACTTTAGACATGTTTTCACTCATATTTGATACTCCATGCTAAGTGCACCTCTAGGCCCATTTTTGGTGTTATTTCATGTTCTTCTTCTTTAGTAGTTTTCATGCATTGTTAAGTGCCACTTTCAGTGGCTGGATTTGTGGTTGTGCTGGAACAGGAGTCGTGCAGGTGTTCCCGGTACAATTCTGTACAGGAACACTACGCACGATCACTGGTTCTATTGCGCACGACCACTGGTCGTGCGCCGCTGATCGTGTGCACTTAACCCTTTTTTTGGAGTTCTGTCTCGGACAGTGCGCACGACCACCTACGATAGTGCGCACGACCACCAGTCGTGCGCCACTGTTCATGCGCACTTGACATCAGTTTTATGAGTTCTATTTCGACCAGTGCGCACGACCACCTACGATAGTGCGCACGACCACCGGTCGTGCGCCACTGGTCGTGCGAACATGGTATTTTATAAATTTCTTCCATTGCAGGCTCCACCCAGGCAGGCGCACGATCACAGGATTCCAGTGCGCACGACCACTGGTCGTGCGCCAATGACCGTGCACACTGTTTATTCCAGCGCCTATAAATATTCCTGCTCGCGAATTAGGTTGGACCCCGTATTTTCTTCTGCCGTTTCCTGCTCCGTTCCGCCCGATTTCGCCCCTCCATCGCCGCCCACCATCGGGAGGTGCTCCGGGCTTGTTCTTCACGCCATTCTTGAGCCGGAGCTTCCTCTCGGCCTCCTCCTTCATCCAAGAGCTTCAAGGAAGGTTTAGCCGCCATCGCCATCAAGCAAGAGGAAGTTTGCAACCACTACCGGATCGTGACACGAAGAAGACGGGCTCATTGGAGAGTAGTGACAGCTCTCTCTACCCCGGACGTAGTTTCGGAACGAGCTTGGATGCGGATTGACAACCCGGCGTTTCCAACCGTGAATCTACAACGAGACTTCGGATTCGGTCGATTTCTTGCCTTGTTCTTCTCTTATTGATGTACATGTAGCTAGAACTAACATTTTGATGAAGTATACTTTTACTTGTTAACATTAGTATGAAATCCTGTCTATGTGATTGAGTAATCTTGTTATATTTTCATTTGAGGTGTGTTGGGTATTGTATCCACAATAACCTTGATTTGTAGAAAGTCAACTATGAATCAAGATTGAATTGCTTATGTATTTGATACGTTTCTCTAGTTTTGTCTTGCAGGTTCACATTGCTAAGTGTAAACCAATGTCAGGTCACAGTGGGTCAATGAGCACAGTCTCTTACAATGTAATTCCTCATTGTATGAGATATGGTGTTGACTCATATGTGATCTCTCTATTGGGATGCACTTCATGATCAAGACAAAGGAAGCTAAGGTCTTGGAGGTGTAGCTGTTCTCAGAGAAAATTTAAAGAATTTCTTCTAAGTGTATTTCTCGAGAAGCAAAGTGTTTTTCTCGAGAAATATGAAGAGCTCTCAAAAAATCCCTTTGATTTTCTCGAGAAGTTCTTTTCAGCTTTAGTCTTCGAAGGAAATCCAAATTTCTCGAGAACCCATCTTTATTTCTCGAGAAGTCTGTAGTGCTCTCGGAAAATCCTTTGATTTTCTCGAGAAGTCTTCTTTGCTGATTTTTTTTTCCGAGAAAATCTTTCCTCTCGAGAAGTTGATTCGATTTCTCGAGAAGTTCTTGTTTCTTCCAAAAAGTTTATTTTATCTTATTTCTCGAGAAGTTCCATGTTCTCGAGAAATCCTCTTTTCTTTCTCGCGAAGCTCTGTCAATTTATTTGAAAGCCTTTTTCCGAGATCCAGCCGTGATTTCTCGAGAAGTCTCCTTTCTCTCGAGAAATCTGTTTCTCGTTCCTTCAATCTATTTTTGCCGACTTCTGTCTTCCGTCTGTTTGACGTGACTCCTTTTCTAGCTTAAGGCTTAAATATTCTATTTAGACCTTCTCCTATAAAAGGCCCTCTCTCTTAAGATTTGAATAATAATTATTCTTTTGAGAATCGTTCATGACCTAATTTCTCTCCCGAATCGCAAAGAACGTGAAAAGCGCCGCTTGCCGTCGCCTACGTTTGGAGATCGTTCTACTCATTGGAGTTGTCGATTTCTTTCAAGAAGGGTTCGATTGATCCATACTCCGGTTCTACAATCTCTATTGGATCGTTTCAGATTGCCAAAGACAGATTTGAAGGATCGTTGTTCTTCCTCATCGTTCTCAAAAGCCATTCAAGAAGAAGGAAGAAAACGCTTCTGTTATTCAGATCTGGTTTAGTATTGTTCAAAACCTTTTTCAATCTTTTGTAGGAGTTGTTATCTCCGAGTTGTAGGAGAGGTTGTTCTCCGAGTTGTAGGAGAAGTTTTCTCCGAGTTGTAAGAGAGGTTCTCTCTGAGTTTGTAGGAGTTTGACTCCGAGACTGTAGGATCGTTCTTGATCTGAGATTTAGTGAGTAGTCAAGTCTAGCTGTGGTGCTAGATTGGCGAGGCCGGCAAGTGGAGTACCCAAGAACGGGGAACCACTATAAATTCTTGGTGTTATCTGTGGCTGTGGTTAATTTTGTGTGCTGTGCTTTACGTTTATTTTTAATTCCGCAAAAGACGTAGAGATCACCTATTCACCCCCCTCTAGGTGATTTAGGTAGGCAACTAGATATTTCAATTGGTATTAGAGGTTCGCTGTTCGTTGCTAGGTTAACACCTTGAACAGGATCCATCCTTCTAGTTGCTAGCAAGCCATGGATAGAGTCAAGGAATCCTCTCTGAAATTGCCCATTTGCACTAAGGCCAACTTTCCTATGTGGAAGGAAAGAGTCCGTTTTTATATGGAAGCTGCAGATCCCAGAATCTTCCAAGTCGTGGAAGAAGGTCCCCATGTGCCAATGACTGCTTCGTCAACAAATCCTACTGTTCAGATACCTAAGAAAATGATGGATTTGACTAAGGATGAGATAGCTCTTGTTGCTCTTGACAAGAAGGCTAAAAACATAATTGCAAGTGCAGTGGACGATTCCATGTTGCAAAACTTAATTCATTGCAAATCAGCCAAAGAGATGTGGACATCCTTAATTGTTCTAATGGAAGGTACTGACGAGGTAAGAGAAGATAGAAGGTCTCTACTTAATCAAGAGTACGAGGCGTTCAAGCAGAATAAGAAGGAGTGCATTGCTGATGCGTACGAAAGATTCTTCAAGATAGTCAATGGTTTGAGGAACTACGACAGGGAGTTCACAAACGGTGAACTAAATGACAAATTCTTGCGTTCCCTAACGAAAGACTGGGATAGCAAAATTGTTGCTATTAGAGAGTTTGGATAGCTGCCAAGTCTAGAACCTCAAAATCTGTTCGGGAAGCTGTTGTCTCATGAATTACAAATGAACTTTCGAAAGTTTGAAGAGGATGTAAATCGAGCTTCAAGCAAAGAAAGAACCTTAGCTTTGAAGGCAGAGAATTCAAAGAAGAGCAAAGCAGTGATACCGATCAGAGAAAAGGAATCTGATATTGAAGAAGAATCGGAAGCCAGCTCCTCCTGTTCCGAACTGTCTGATGGGGAGTTCTCTTTAATCTCCCGTCAGTTTAAGAAACTGCTGAACAAGCGGAGGCACATGAACAACAAGCCATCTTCCTCGGATCATAAATATTCTCGTCGTGATGGCGAATGTCACAGGAAGGGCTCAAGCAATAATGACAGGTATAAATCCAAACAGAACAAACATATTTCTTCTGACATCATTTGCTACTGTTGTAATAAGCCAGGGCACATGATTGCTGAGTGTCCCTATAAGAAGAAAGAAGGTGGAAGAAAAGAAGACAAGAAATCTACTCATGGAAAGAAGAAATCAGATAGAAGCTTCGTTGCTAAGAAAGCCAAAACTCTGAGCGACAGTGACTCCGATGAGTCAAGTGATGAAGAAGAAGCGTACTTCGGTCTGATGGCTATGTCTGATGATGAAGAAGCACCCCCGTACACTGGAAAGGTAAATGATCACACAATCCTATCTGATTCTGATTATGCTTCGGCTGAACAAAAGGATAACTTCTCAGACGATGAATCTGAGCTCATGTCTCAATATACCAAAATGCTCCAAAGCTTTGATAAGTGCCGAAAGGTTGTCAAAACTCAGGGTAAGGAGATCATGGCTCTCAAGGAGGTGGAATCTAACTTGAGAAAAGAAGTTGAAGAACTTTCTTCTCTCAAAGAGGAAGTCCAAGCCTTGAAAGACAAGATCAAAAGCTCGGAAGAGACTCTTGCCCTGAGAGATCATTCGATAAATGTCTTGGAAGAACAGCTTGCGGCTGAGAAGAAGTTGGTTGTAACATTCTCTCAACCTAAAACTGTTCTGCCGATTATTGGTACTTTTACCACTAACGCTAAAGGAAGCGGTATAGGACATGAAGCTAGCACTAGCAATTCTTCAAAAAATACAATTGTTAAGAAGAATGGTTTGGTTGCTAAGAAAGCTACCGCCAAAGAAAAAGGGAAAGCTCGTCAAGAGCCTGTAGCATTCAAGAAAGTTATATTTCCTACGAATGCTTATGATTTGGAGAGTTCCTATGGTCATTTCACACGACCAATTCCTTTTTCATCTGTAAATGATCTTAAGGAATGGGCTCCTCCCCAAAACTTTGGTGATAGTGCTTTTCAAGCACCTTATCAAGAGATTAATCGGAAAGGGTACGGTCCATTTGTTCATGGTCCGAGTGCTAAGAAAGCACCAAAAGTGAATGCTGTTGCACCAAAGCCGAAAAAGGCAATACCACCTTGTGTGTACTGCCCCCATGAGGCATCCTCATCTAGAAGGGCTGCTCCTGCAAGAGCTAACGTTCAAAAAGCTAAGCAAGAAAGTGTAAAGAGAAGGTACAACAGATTCGACTGTTGGTGCTGCGGTAAAATTGGTCACTTTGCCGTTGATTGTTGGTTTAACACAACGTATACTAGGAGACCACAAGTGAACGTTGCAAGGCAGACCACTCGCAATGTTAACATTCATCGTGGTGCTCAACTGACACGGGACCAAGGACCCAAATCTGTTTGGGCTCCTAAGGCGAAATGATTTGTTTTTGTAGGTATGTCCAAAGGCCAGTAAAAATCCTATCTGGTACTTGGACAGTGGATGCTCTCGGCATATGACCGGGACAAGAAGCCTTTTGCAAAACTTCATTCCAGTTGCAAACGGTCCAAAAGTTATTTTTGGCGGCTCAGACAGAGGAATAACAAAAGGCTATGATATGATTTCTAATGGAAATGTATCTTTTTCCGATGTGGCTTATGTGGAAGGATTAGAACATAATCTGATCAGTGTAAGCCAACTCTGTGATAAAGGATACATAGTCGATTTTTGTAAAGATAAGTGTCTGATAAAGTCGGCAGAGAATTCTGAAACGATTTTATCAGGGACTCGCTGTAAGAATATCTTTTGCTTAAACTTTCTTTGTTTATCTTCTTCTACACCAGTGTGTTTATTAGCCAAAGATAGTGCATCTCTTGTTGACCAATGACACAAGAGATTAACACATATAAATCTGAAAACTATTAATAAATTGTTTTCTCAAAACTTAGTGCGCAATGCGCCAAATGTTAAGTGAGTTAAAGATAGACCTTGTCATGCATGCATAAAAGGCAAGCAAACAAGAGCTACCTTCAAGAGCATTATTGGCAAAGATTCTAACAGGTGTTTATACCTGCTTCATATGGACTTGTTTGGTCCGTTGCAAATTAGAAGCTTAGGAGGAAAGTCTTTTACATTGGTTTTTGTGGATGATTACTCACGTTTTGCATGGGTATTCTTTCTAAAACACAAGTCAGATACTTTCGACACTTTCACTAATTTTGTCAGGCAAGTCCAGAATGAATTTAACTGTTCAGTGGTCAAAATCAGAAGTGACCATGGTACAGAATTTGAATCTGGAGCCATGACAGAATTCTGTGAAAGCCTTGGTATCTTTCATGAGTTTTCCTCTCCTCGAACTCCACAGCAAAATGGAGTAGCTGAGAGAAAGAATAGAACACTTATTGAGGCTTGCAGAACCATGTTGAGTGACTCTTCACTACCTGAATATTTCTGGGCTGAAGCTGTCAATACTGCATGCCATGTGCAAAACCGAGCGCTCATAAACAAAAACCATGAAAAGACTCCTTATGAACTTCTAAAGGGCAAGAAACCAACCATTTCTTATTTTCGAATCTTTGGCAGTAAATGCTTTGTTCTAAACAATGGAAAGCATTACAAAACTAAGTTTAGTGAAAAGAGTTTTGAAGGTATTTTCGTAGGCTATAGCAGTCATAGTAAAGCTTATCGTATTTTTAATAAGAAAACTCTGGTTGTAGAAGAGTTTATTAATGTTGTATTTGATGAGACGAGCATGCTTCAAAGCAGCTCTTCTAGTTCTTCTATTGAAGTTGCAGGTTCAAAGTTGCAAGATACACACTTGCTTAAGCCAGTTAAAGACGACGCTCAAACATTCGTCAAAATCTCTCCTCTAACCTTAGCTGAAGAGGAAATTCACCTTGATGAAGAGCCAACTCCAGTGGAAGAATTTGTTCCAGTTGAAGAAGAAGTAGTTCCCGTTGTTCCAAGCGATGCGAGGAATCTTGAATTCAGACACATGAGGGATCACCCTATTGATCAAATCATAGGAGATCCTCATGAAGGCATTAGAACAAGAAGAGGTACTACTAACGAAAATTTGCATTTGAGCTTTCTTTCACAGGTAGAACCAAAGAAATTTCAAGAAGCAAATGAAGACCCACACTGGATTATTGCAATGGAAGAAGAATTAAACCAATTCAAGTGTTGCAAAGTCTGGACACTTGTTCCAAAGCCTAAGGATAAGAACGTAATTGGAACAAAGTGGGTGTACAGAAACAAGTTGGATGAAGATGGAACAATCATCAAGAATAAAGCAAGACTTGTAGCTAAAGGCTACAGACAAGAAGAAGGAATCGACTTCGATCAAACATATGCACCTGTAGCAAGGCTCGAAGCGATCAGACTCTTTCTTGCTTATGCTGCTTTCAAGGGTTTCACCGTATATCAAATGGATGTCAAGTCCGCTTTCCTAAACGGAGACATTAAAGAGGAAGTATACATTGAACAACCCCCAGGTTTTGTTAATCCTGATCATCTCAATCATGTTTATTTATTACAAAAAGCTTTATATGGTTTAAAACAAGCTCCTCGAGCTTGGTATGAGACGCTGTCTAACTTCCTTCTTGAGAACAAGTTCACAAGAGGAAAGATAGATAAGACATTATTTCTTAGGGAAGTAAAAGGCAAGATTTTGCTAGTGCAAATCTATGTTGATGACATTATTTTTGGCTCAACCGATGACAACCTTTGCAAGAAGTTTTCAAAACTTATGCAGGGGAAGTTTGAAATGAGCAGTATGGGTGAGCTGAAGTATTTCTTAGGACTTCAAGTGAAACAATCTGAAGATGGAATTTTCATCTCTCAGACGAAGTTCACCAAGGAGTTGATTAAGAAATTTGGAATGGAGAATGCAACCTCCATGAGGACTCCAATGAGCTCAGCTATGTCTCTGAACAAGGACGAGAAAGGGAAATCTTTTGATGAAACCAAATACAGAAGCATAATTGGCTCTTTGCTCTACCTTACTGCCAGTAGACCTGACATAATGTTTTCTACATGTGTATGTGCTAGATATCAGGTGAACTCTAAGGAATCTCATTACACTGCTGCAAAGAGAATCTTGAGATACCTTAAAGGCACACCAAATCTTGGCTTATGGTACCCAAGAAGTAATGATAGCGAACTAATAGGCTATTCAGATGCAGATTTTGCAGGTAGCAGAGACGACAGGAAAAGCACTTCCGGAACATGCCAATTTCTCGGAAGAAGACTTATTTCCTGGAGTAGCAAGAAGCAGAATTGTGTTGCAATTTCAACCGCCGAGTCAGAATATATTTCTGCAGGCAGTTGTTGCGCACAACTTCTATGGATAAGGAATCAACTTCAAGACTACAACATGAAGTTCAAAGATATTCCAATGTTTTGCGACTCTTCCAGTGCAATTGCTATTGCAAATAATCCAGTCTCTCACAGTCGGACAAAGCACATCGAGCTACGATATCACTTTATCCGGGAGCATGTGGAGAAGGGTGACATCAATCTGAGTTATGTCCCTACGGACAAGCAAGTTGCAGACATCTTCACGAAGCCGCTGGATGAGACTAAGTTCTCTTTCTTCAAGACGGAACTTGGAATGCTCAACTTAGAGTAATGCTTAAAACAAAAAGAAAAATGAAGTTTCTAAAAGTTATATATCTATGGAAAGCAGGAATCTGTCCTTCAGAAAGAAAGAGGTAGAAAATTTCTAAGTCTTAAAAGGATTTCTCGAGAAATGACATAGACTTTTTTGAGAAATGAAAGACTTCTCGCAAAATGTACCTGCACTTCTCGAGAAATGGGTTATCCCTCGAGAAATGCTTTTTCAAAGTCAAAACCAGAATTCTGGGAGCTCTCGAGAAATCAAGATACTTCTCGCGAAATTAGAATAGTTCTCGCGAAATCAGTATATCTCTCGAGAAATTGCGTTCAATATTCAGAATTCTAGTCTTTATTTTCCGGGATACGAAAGGTCAAGTATGCGCGTTTTATTTTCTTTATCTGTAAATAAATCTCAAATAATTGTCACATCAAACCAAACTATAAATAGACAATCGAAACAAATTAATTTTCACGCGAGTTTCTTCTTCTTCATCTCGGAAAAGCCGACGCTTCATCTTCCTCTCACGCAAAATCCAGTCGACTGTCTCACGATTTCTTTCTCTCTCACTTTCGTTTCTTCAAATCCAATCGATCATGGGGCCGCATTCCAAGTCCAAGGTCGGTGTGGGAAGCGAGCTAGTGCGAGAAGGCCTTGTTTCAGTTTCAGATGACTTCAAGAACGTGTTCTGCATGCTCGAAGGCGCTGGTCTGTCTTTTCTGGCCGAGACTCCTTGCAAAATCCTTTTTACAGAGGTAGAGGAGTTCTTCTCCAATGCTACAGTAAATAAGAGTGGTCGGAAATTGAAATCCTCTATTGGTTCTCAAAAAGTTAAAATGACTCCTAAGTCAATTTCCAAATTTCTGAAGTTGCCCCTAGTAGCACAAGAGGACATCCTTGATGATGATGATTGGGTCAAGGCAGTGACTTTTGTAGGTTTAAAAACAGCTAAGACACTACGGAGACAGCAGATGAATGATGTTGGAAAACTTTTGGTGGACATCATCTCCAAGGTGCTGCTGGGAAATACTAAAAGCCTGGGATATGTCTCAGTAGATGTGTTCAGTTTAGTCACAACAATAATTTGTGGAAAGAAATGCAGCTGGGCAGACATAATGTTCAATAAGATCAAAGAGAGCATTTCTAGTCCTAATTTTGCAAGGATTATAACTCTCTATCTGAATCAATTTGACTCTCAAGTCTTTGATATGTCCAAAGGGACTATCATTCATCACTTGAAAAGGTTGGATGTGTTCACTCTCAAAAAGTGGAACATCAGGATAACTAAGCCTTCAGAAGGTGGTCATTCCCAGGGGGAGCCTTCTGGTCAGCAGGATGTGTATTCATCTCCTCCTCCAGACTCTTCAGCACAGCATCTAGCTCCTCCATCTCCAAGTCATCTTCCATCTCCAGGTCAGCAGCATGTCACTCCAGCAGCAGATTTAGTTCCTCCTCTTACATCAGATAATATTCCATCAGATCAGGTTCCTCCAGGATCAGAGATTCCTCCTTCTGATGTGAACACTGTAGTTTATGATGAGCAGAACTCCAGTGATCACCATGCAGGTTCAGGTGCAGATTTTGAATTCCATCATGATGATGCTGATGTTTCTGTTCCCAATTCTCCTTCTCCCCTAGCAAATACTGAGGGTGAGCAAGAGTCCTATATGGAAATGAATGCAGAGGTACAGGAACAGCCTGTTGTTCAAGTAGATGAGACTGTGAATCTGTCTTTTCTTCCAGAGAAAAGTACAGTTGTTCTTGAAGAAATTCCTGAACCAGTCCAGCCAGCCCCTATTCCTAGTCCTCTCTTTTCTGAATCTAGCTTGATTGGTCAAATTGAAATGTTACTCCAAAGGCAGAGTGCCAAGATAGATTTATCTTTCAAGGAAGTGCATGCCAGGATATCAGATATAGAGAAAGCTATGGATAGAAAGCTGAAAGCCTTCCATGATAGTTCAGAAGAACTTAAGAAAATTGTCATTCAGGGTGGCAAAGCTATTGATCACACCATTGAGGGTGTTGGTAAAGTGTTAGAGCAGATTATTGAGGTCAGAAAGACTCAAGAATCTATGTATATTAAGGCTGATGAACACTGCTTCAAAATTGTTGATGAAGTAGGGTTGTTCAAAGAATCTGTTCTCCAAACTCTTCCTGTAGAAGTCAGAAAGGGGGGGGGGGACAAGTTGATAGGTTCTATTGATGAGAATTTGTTTGCATTTCATAATCACATGAGTGAGAAGTTTGATCAACTGTCTCAGGGAGTCCAGAAGCAGGTAGCTGATGTCAAAGAATTCACTCAAAGATCTACCACTTGGCTTCACAGTGAGATCTTTCCAGATTTGGGCATTGACCCTGCTGTTCCCCCTCCTCAGCATGAGGCTCCTCAGTTCTCTCCAAGACAAGATGTGTCTTCTGATGTAGAAGTTGCTTCTTCTAAGCAAGGTTCAAGAAAAAGAAAATATGGTGAAGGACCTTCTGCTAAGAGATCAGTTCCTGAATCTAGTTCAGCAGGCTCTGGCAAAGCTGCTGCTACTGATCCTGTGAATTATCCAGAGATTTGGAGTCCTATTTCAAAGGCTATCATTCTTGATTCACTCAGATTAGTTGAAGAAGGAGGAATGCAAGTTCAAGACTATTACAGCTCTTCTGAATGGAAACTTTATCAAACCAGCAAGACCAAAAGGAGATTACATTACAGGATATATAAGTACAATGATCCTACAGCTCCTCCAGCTCCTCCAAAGTACCATCCTAAACCTTTTGCATACTTCAAAAGACAGGAACAGAAAAGAAGAGACAATGCCAGAGGTTGAAGATCATCAAATTCTTTTGTCATATGCTTTTGTGAACATTAAATCATAAGACAATCTGAAATCTATATATAGTTTGGATTTTGATGTGATAATTATATTTCTTATATAGATTTAGTTTTTGATGCTCTTTCCTATCTGTATCTATTTAATTCCTTGTATATCATGTTGTGTATTATTTTGTTGCAATTCATCTTGGTAAGAAGGGTTCTGACTTCTACAAATAGGGGGAGATTGTTGGGTATTGTATCCACAATAACCTTGATTTGTAGAAAGTCAACTATGAATCAAGATTGAATTGCTTATGTATTTGATATGTTTCTCTAGTTTTGTCTTGCAGGTTCACATTGCTAAGTGTAAACCAATGTCAGGTCACAGTGGGTCAATGAGCACAGTCTCTTACAATGTAATTCCTCATTGTATGAGATATGGTGTTGACTCATATGTGATCTCTCTATTGGGATGCACTTCATGATCAAGACAAAGGAAGCTAAGGTCTTGGAGGTGTAGCTGTTCTCAGAGAAAATTTAAAGAATTTCTTCTAAGTGTATTTCTCGAGAAGCAAAGTGTTTTTCTCGAGAAATATGAAGAGCTCTCGAAAAATCCCTTTGATTTTCTCGAGAAGTTCTTTTCAGCTTTAGTCTTCGAAGGAAATCCAAATTTCTCGAGAACCCATCTTTATTTCTCGAGAAGTCTGTAGTGCTCTCGGAAAATCCTTTGATTTTCTCGAGAAGTCTTCTTTGCTGATTTTTTTTCCGAGAAAATCTTTCCTCTCGAGAAGTTGATTCGATTTCTCGAGAAGTTCTTGTTTCTTCCGAAAAGTTTATTTTATCTTATTTCTCGAGAAGTTCCATGTTCTCGAGAAATCCTCTTTTCTTTCTCGCGAAGCTCTGTCAATTTATTTGAAAGCCTTTTTCCGAGATCCAGCCGTGATTTCTCGAGAAGTCTCCTTTCTCTCGAGAAATCTGTTTCTCGTTCCTTCAATCTATTTTTGCCGACTTCTATCTTCCGTCTGTTTGACGTGACTCCTTTTCTAGCTTAAGGCTTAAATATTCTATTTAGACCTTCTCCTATAAAAGGCCCTCTCTCTTAAGATTTGAATAATAATTATTCTTTTGAGAATCGTTCATGACCTAATTTCTCTCCCGAATCGCAAAGAACGTGAAAAGCGCCGCTCGCCGTCGCCTACGTTTGGAGATCGTTCTACTCATTGGAGTTGTCGATTTCTTTCAAGAAGGGTTCGATTGATCCATACTCCGGTTCTACAATCTCTATTGGATCGTTTCGGATTGCCAAAGACAGATTTGAAGGATCGTTGTTCTTCCTCATCGTTCTCAAAAACCATTCAAGAAGAAGGAAGAAAACGCTTCTGTTATTCAGATCTGGTTTAGTATTGTTCAAAACCTTTTTCAATCTTTTGTAGGAGTTGTTATCTCCGAGTTGTAGGAGAGGTTGTTCTCCGAGTTGTAGGAGAAGTTTTCTCCGAGTTGTAAGAGAGGTTCTCTCTGAGTTTGTAGGAGTTTGACTCCGAGACTGTAGGATCGTTCTTGATCTGAGATTTAGTGAGTAGTCAAGTCTAGCTGTGGTGCTAGATTAGCGAGGCCGGCAAGTGGAGTACCCAAGAACGGGGAACCACTATAAATTCTTGGTGTTATCTGTGGCTGTGGTTAATTTTGTGTGCTGTGCTTTACGTTTATTTTTAATTCCGCAAAAGACGTAGAGATCACCTATTCACCCCCCTCTAGGTGATTTAGGTAGGCAACTAGATATTTCAAGGTGTGCCCCGTGGTGTGGATTATTTGTTGTGTTGTGCCGCCCTAACAATTGTTAGTGGTGTGCTTTGCGAAGAGGTGCTTGCGACCCTCATTCCGTCGTTCTCTCCATTCCATTCGTATGCCTACTCTTCCATCCGCCTAGCGAAGCGTGGCATAGCGGCCCGTATAATCCACTCGCCCTACGAAGCAGCGCGCTCAAGGCCTGCATAGTTCGATTCCGCTTGCCTACTCGTCCATCCTCCCTTGCGACGCAGCGCGCTCAAGGCCTGCCTAGTCTCCATCCCGCCAAGCGAAGCTTTGCATAGCGGCATAGCATAGTAGTAGTTTAAGTTGTTTTCTTTTATTTTCCACAAACCAATTCCCCATTTCCGTATCCATCTGCTCGAAAGGACTTCAATCTCAAGTCCTTCCTCGATAATAAACTCCACCTTACTGTGTTCCTTTGAGATCGATACTTGGGGATTCATTCCCATTTTATATTACTTGAACGATCAGTACACTGCCGTTTCGTGTTGCAGTCTTACTACCGCCTATAGCAGTGTGCTAAGATTTGCGCCATCAAGTTTTTGGCGCAGTTGCCGGGGAACACATTCGTGTGAGTTTTCTGGAGAGGGAGAACCTGAGAGAGAAGCCCTTCCATTTGTAAATTGCATTCCTTTGTTTTATTTCCTCGTATTCTGTTTCCTGTTTTATATTAGGTTGCTTTAGTAATTTTTGTTAGGTGTAGTATTTTGCACAATAGCATTTTTATTTTGAATCGTATTATCTTCACACTATGTGGGCACATCTCAATATCCGTTGCCGTTGGTGTAGAGATATGATGCGATAATTCGGCAAGTGCACCGGTCGCGCAAGTAATAAATTTTGGGAATAGAATCCCCGAGTGTCGGTCTCTTGAGGAACACAGTAAGGTGGAGTTTATTATCGAGGAAGGACTTGAGATCGAAGTCCTGCGGTAGGCGGAATGCGAACGAAAGGGGCTTTGAGGTTTGCACAAAAAAGGAAATACTATGCCTACTCCTATGCAATGCCGCTATGCAAAGCTTCGATTGGCGGGTTGGAGACTAGACAGGCCTTGAGCGCGCTGCGTCGCAAGGGCGGATGGACGAGTAGGCAAGCGGAATGAAGGTCGCAAGCACCTCTTCGACAAGCACACCACTAGCAATTGCTAGTGCGGCACCGGACATGGTGGTGGAGCGGAAAATTAATGGGGGCGCACCTCATTGACACAAATGAACAAATTGATTTCATAAACATGAAATAAACAATACTAAACATGATTCATAGTGTTCATCATCTAGATAAAGAGAATACAACAAATATAACCACACAAGTAGAAGAAAAAAGGCAAGAAATACGACCGAATTCGGAGTCTCGTCGTAGATTCACGGTAGGAAGCACCGGGTTGTCAATCCGCGTCCTAGCTCGGTCCCAACTGCGTCCGGGGTAGAGGAGGGCTGTCACACCTCCCAATGGACCCGTCTTCTCCAGCGATTTACCATCCGGCCACGTCTAATGCGAAGAACCTCTTCTTAAGCGATCAAAATGAGTGTAGAATCCCTTCCTTTAAGTCCTTGGATGATGGAGGAGGCCTAGGGGGTGAAAACCCTCTAAAAATGGCGAAAACGGCGGACTGAACGGAGCCAAAAGACGTAATCCCGACCTAATTCGCGAACAGGTCATTATATAGGCGCTGAATTAAATAGTGCGCACGGTCATTGGCGCACGACCAGTGGTCGTGCGCACTAGAATTCTGCGATCGTGCGCACAACCTGGGTGGAACCTGCAAGACACGAAATTTATAAAATAAAATGTTCGCACGACCAGTGGCGCACGACTGGTGGTCGTGCGCACTATCGTCGGTGGTCGTGCGCATTAGACGAAACAGAACTCAGAAATTTAATGATAAGTGCGCACGAACAGTGGCGCACGACCGGTGGTCGTGCGCACTGGCGTTGATGCTCGTGCGCACTACACCAAACAGAACTCATGAAAAAAGGGTTAAGTGCACACGATCAGTGACGCACGACCAGTGGTCGTGCGTAATAGAACAAGTGATCGTGCGCAGTGTTCCTGTGCAGAATTGAACCGGAAACACCTACACGACTCCTATTCCGGCACAACCACAAATCCAGCCACTGAAGGTGGCACTTAACAGCACATGAAAACTACTAATGACGATAAGCACGAAATCACACCAAAGTGGCCCCAGAAGTGCACCTAGCATGGATTATCAAATATAACCTATAACAGGGCTAAAGTGCGGTGAAATGACTGAATAGCGGCCCGGATGAGTCCATAAATGTGTATATGATCAGGACTCATCAAGATACCTCCCACCCGAGTGATGAATGCCCTACGAAGAATAGTAGGCATAATTCTTATTGCCCAGCATATGGAGCACCGACTTCGTCTGGTACTCCATATGGTGCGCGTAAGTCTTATGGCTACTCTGCTGAGCCTTTACCGTCATACTTCTTTTCGGCTTCGGCCCCCGCTGTGCCAAAGAAGCCCGCAAGGCAGTGCCGGTTTTGTCATAGCACTGATCATGTCTTGAAGGACTGTGCCGAGTATATTCGCTAATTGGACGAGTATGATGAGCCGGATATTCGGATCGTCCCAATTCCTAACTCTGGCGGCACACCATCAACATTCGGTTATGTGTCTTTGTCACCTTCACATCTTGAAGGGTATGGCATGGAAACGGTCACCGGATGTGCGGCTGATCTATACACCGACTTTGCTGAGCCTATTCTCCTGGTGCATCCACCACCTCTAGTGGATTCGATTCTTTGTGAGGAATCGGTGCTCGACTTTTATCCGGGCACTACTCCTCCCCCTGTTGTGCATACTATACTCATCTCCGACGACATTGTTGAGGATGTGTCGCAGGATGAGGTGGGTGATCTGAGTGTCATGCCTGTTCCTATGGAGGAGGACAACCTTCTAGGTGAAGAGGAGTTTTCCTCAGCACCGGTGGAGGAAGTCCAAATCCTAAGCCTGGCCACCGTTGATCCCGCCGAATCTTGTAGCATTGATGACAATGCAAACATTATTTTACTTCCCCAACCTGATGGGAGTGAGAATGGGATCACTCCCCCGATTGCTGTTTATTTATGTTCTTCGTCTTCTTTATTTCTTGATCCCCTTCCTTCATCTGAGTCTGTGCAGGTTGAATCTTCACAGGTACTTTAGGAGGACTTGGAGCTTTTTGCTCGAGTCAATGATGAGAACATCCTCTCATGTGAGGAGGTTTATTCCCCCTCCGTAGAGGAAGCTCCACTCATTGCCTTCGCCTCCTGCTGCCTCCCTGTTGACGACACCTTGCTAGGCAAGGATGTTTTTGGTGAGATGAGTGAGGACCAGGCCTCCTTCTCTTCTTACTTTCTTTTCCCTCTACCTGTGAGGAGCAGGTATTTATATTCGGGTAGAGGCGTGACTGTTCTTTCTCCGTATAGGTACCCGCTACCTACACGCATAGTAGAACAGTTACCTGTCCACTTTTCTTTTCATAGGCCTATAAGCTAGAACTGTATAAAATCCGTATAAGTCGTGCTGGGATGACAATAACCCCAGTAGTTATCTTACTTTTTCCTGCATTTCTTATTTCATCTTGTTTAGTTTAGTTAGTAGTATTCTTTTTTCAGTTTTCTATTTTCTTTTGTTTCTGCGGAGCTGGCCCCTGCAGGTATCCTTTCTGGATGGCGGATGCTGCGGCTCATTTTAGCTTACACGCCAATCTTCTGGTGTGCTCATTTTTGAGCACTGGGTACTCTCTTCCCCTAGCCTTTTCTGATTGTCATGTCATATATTTTGTGGATTGTTTAGTTTAAGTCTGGGGGAGAGCAGTTTTTGTGCCCACTCACGTGCACTATTGCACTGCATACTAGAAGATTTCATTTAAAATGTTTTGTTTATTTTCATTGCACACCACAACACCCACTTGAGCGTGCTTAGCCGTTGGCACGTCGCGAGTTGAATTTGTCTTTTTGTGTGATTTGGAAAATCATTGTGCTTGCTTAGGATTATGGCAGAGTAAAATGTTGACTCCTGTAGTGCTCCTAGTCGAGTGCTCATGTCTCGTTTAGAAATTCGTGTAGATTCAATTTCTTTTTATGCTTTTAGTTTATATTTTTTCTATTAACGTAAATATTGTTTACTCTACTCAAAATTGGTGAATCCGGTGTGAATCAAACGGTAGCATAGGAATGTGTGTAGACGTTTGTTAGCCTCATATTGCTCGAGTCGGGAGGAAGGATTATCTTTCTCGGTGGCTAGAACTTGCCCCAAGCGATTCTTGAAGCATGGGTATACGGTTAGTCAATTGCGTGAATGTGATATAGGCCATCATGTTGGCCCGGTTGAGCCTTTGTGCCCACTCCTATCGCTTTATCCTTGTCAGCCCAGTTGTGCCTACCCTTTCTTTGATTCAGCCCCACTGTTGTCTCACCAAAGCCTAAATGCCAATCCTAGTTGCACACCCAGATCTGAGCTTTAGCTATTTATTATTTTCATGAGTTGGGTTGTTGATTTGGTGATATATTTGTGAAGATGTGGATGTGTTTTATTGTTTAGCTGCTGAAAATGATAAGAAAAGAAAAGAAGAAAATGAGAGAAAGAAAAGAAGTGAAAAGGAAAGAAAAAGATATAAGCTTTAATGAAAAATCTATGTAAAAATATATGTTTGGGAGTAGGCGGTGCACACACCCATGTTGTTAAGTCTAAGTCTGGGGGTGTGGTGCATCCGCGTGTTTTATGGCTACGAGAATGATTTCCGCATAAGCTTATTTGGGTTTAGTGCTTGAGCCATCGTTTTTATCTTTGTTTATCCTCACCTAAACCCAAGCCTCATCTAAAACCTAAAGTCCTATTGATTCACGCATTTGAGTCATACTAGTGCCGTGGAGAGAGTGCGAACGGGCAAGCTTATGGTCACCGACATTGATGGATTTCAATGGAGGTTGCCTCGAGCCCCGATCTTTGGCAATGCTCGCCTCAACGTTCAGGTTACTTTCTTCCTATGTACGACCTTATGATTCACCGTGATTCACTTTCTGAGTAAATGTAATATATAAATACGCCCCTAGAAAAGTATAAACTAATATGTATAATTAGAAATTTTGTCTACTGTACTTCTACGCACATGAGCATGCGACTTCGCATGGTACTCCGCTTGATAATTTCTTCGCCAGCTTATGTTTTTCCTGTCCGCGCGAGATGGTTTGCTCGGGACGCGCAAATAGTTAAGTCTGGGGGTGTGATGAGTCCCAAATATATACACATATATGCACTTCACTTTAGACATGTTTTCACTCATATTTGATACTCCAGGCTAAGTGCACCTCTAGGCCCGTTTTTGGTGTTATTTCATGTTCTTCTTCTTTAGTAGTTTTCATGCATTGTTAAGTGCCACTTTCAGTGGCTGGATTCGTGGTTGTGCTGGAACAGGAGTCGTGCAGGTGTTCCCGGTACAATTCTGTACAGGAACACTGCGCACGATCACTGGTTCTATTGCGCACGACCACTGGTCGTGAGCCGCTGATCGTGTGCACTTAACCCTTTTTTTGGAGTTCTGTCTCGGACAGTGCGCACGACCACCTACGATAGTGCGCACGACCACCTACGATAGTGCGCACGACCACCGGTCGTGCGCCACTGTTCGTGCACACTTAACATCAATTTTATGAGTTCTATTTCGACCAGTGCGCACGACCACCTACGATAGTGCGCACGACCACCGGTCGTGCGCCACTGGTCGTGCGAACATGGTATTTTATAAATTTCTTCCATTGTAGGCTCCACCCAGGCAGGCGCACGATCACAGGATTCCAGCGCACACGACCACTGGTCGTGCACCAATGACCGTGCGCACTGTTTATTCCAGCTCCTATAAATATTCCTGCTCGCGAATTAGGTTGGACCCCGCATTTTCTTCCACCGTTTCCTGCTCCGTTCCGCCTAATTTCGCCCCTCCATCGCCGCCCACCATCGGGAGGTGCTCCGGGCTTGTTCTTCACGCCATTCTTGAGCCGGAGCTTCCTCTCGGCCTCCTCCTTCATCCAAGAGCTTCAAGGAAGGTTTAGCCGCCATCGCCATCAAGCAAGAGGAAGTTTGCAACCACTACCAGATCGTGACACGAAGAAGACGGGCTCATTGGAGAGTAGTGACAGCTCTCTCTACCCCGGACGTAGTTGCGGGCCGAGCTTGGACGCGGATTGACAACCCGGCGATTCCAACCGTGAATCTACAACGAGACTTCGGATTCGGTCGATTTCTTGCCTTGTTCTTCTCTTATTGATGTATATGTAGCTAGAACTAACATTTTGATGAAGTATACTTTTACTTGTTAACATTAGTATGAAATCATGTCTATGTGATTGAGTAATCTTGTTATATTTTCATTTGAGGTGTGCCCCGTGGTGTGGATTGTTTGTTGTGTTGTGCCGCCCTAACAATTGTTAGTGGTGTGCTTTGCGAAGAGGTGCTTGCGACCCTCATTCCGCCGTTCTCTCCATTCCATTCGTATGCCTACTCTTCCATCCTCCTATCGAAGCGTGGCATAGCGGCCCGTATAATCCACTCGCCCTACGAAGCAGCGCGCTCAAGGCCTGCATAGTTCGATTCCGCTTTCCTACTCGTCCATCCGCCCTTGCGACGCAGCTCGCTCAAGGCCTGCCTAGTCTCCATCCCGCCAAGCGAAGCTTTGCATAGCGGCATAGCATAGGAGTAGTTTAAGTTGTTTTCTTTTATTTTCCACAAACCAAATCCCCCATTTCCGCATCCATCTGCTCGAAAGGACTTCAATCTCAAGTCCTTCCTCGATAATAAACTTCACCTTACTGTGTTCCTTTGAGATCGATACTTGGGGATTCATTCCCATTTTATATTACTTGAACGATCGGTACACTGCCGTTTCGTGTCGCAGTGTTACTACCGCCTATAGCGGTGTGCTAAGATTTGCGCCATCAACGCCTCCCCGCAGGAAGAACCAGAATCTGCACACCATACTGGTACATCCATGAGTTCCCAATCCTGTCCCTGTTGACCATCGAATGAGTGCACATCGTCACTCAAGGGAAGCTCATAAAAGGGGATTGAGGGACCCATGAAAGAGCTGTACGTGGCGAGAGATTCCTCATTAATCTCCAAGGCCAAAGATCGAGCATGATGTGCGATGTCCGTGTAGGGGCCAGGGAACACTCTGGTGGGCCTGTCCGCAGTAGTCTCCCAAAAATGGGGGGATGCTGCGCACACGTCCTCAGAGGGGGAAGGATCGTACAGACGAGGGAAATCCTTCACCATATGACCTAAACCTTGGCATAGCAAGCACCTAATACAATGCTCAATGTTTAAAGCAGTCAGGGAGTCGATGTATCGACTCAAAGTGTCATAAAGACGACACTCGGCTTCAGAATACATCACATAAATATGTGGATAAACAGAAAATAAAGATTCTTTGCAAAATAATACTACACACACAAAATAAATCTGGAAAACCTGCTTTAGAAAAGTTAAAACTAGAAAAAAAATAACAGAGCACAGAAAATTAAGAGGCTAAAAATTTTTGTAAGACAAAAACAAAGTGGAAAATGGATATACAAGTGAAAAAGAACTACAATCTCTCGTCTACCTCTCAAGAAACTCACACGTCCGTGTTCCCCGGCAACGGCGCCAAAAACTTGATGCGCAAATCTTAACACACCGCTATAGGCGGTAGTAAGACTGTGGCATGAAACGGCAGTGTACCGATCGTTCAAGTAATATAAAATGGGAAAGAATCCCCAAGTATCGATCTCAAAGGAACACAGTAAGGTGGAGTTTACAATCGAGGAAGGACTTGAGATCGAAGTCCTTTACGTCGGATGGATGCGGAAACGGGGGGTTTTGGATTATGGAAATAAAATAAAAGCTATCAACTACTCCTATGCAATGTCGCTATGCAATGCTTCGCTTGGCGGGATGGAGACTAGGCAGGCCTTGAGCGCGCTGCGTCGCAAGGGCGGATGGACGAGTAGGCAAGCGGAATCGAACTATGCAGGCCTTGAGAGCGCTGCTTCGTAGGGCAAGTGGATTACACGGGCCGCTATGCCACGCTTCGCTAGGCGGATGGAAGAGTAGGCAAGCGGATGGAATGGTTCGCACCGGCGGAGTCGGAATGGATTACACGGGCCGCTATGCCACGCTTCGCTAGGCGGATGGAAGAGTAGGCATACGGATGAGGGTCACAAGCACCTCTTCGACAAGCACGCCACTAGCAATTGCTAGTGCGGCACACGAACGTGACGGCAGGATGGAGGATGGAATGGGGCGCACCTCAAGCAACTCAAACAGTAAAATATTTCACATAGACATGAAATGTATAGAAATGCAAACAAAGTTAAGTGCTACTTCATCATAATGTTAGCTCTAGCTACATATACATCAATAAGAGAAGAACAAGGCAAGAAATCGACCGAATCCGAAGTCTCGTTGTAGATTCACGGTTGGAATCGCCGGGTTGTCAATCCGCGTCCAAGCTCGGTCCGCAACTACGTCCGGGGTAGAGAGAGCTGTCACTACTCTCCATTGAGCCTATCTTCTTCGTGGGCGGCGATGGAGGGGCGAAATCGGGCGCTCTGGAGCAGGAAACGGCGGACTGGCGGATGCAAAATGCGGAATAATCCAACCTAATTCGCGAGCAGGAATATTTATAGGCGCTGGAATAAACAGTGTGCACGATCATTGGCGCACGACTAGTGGTCGTGCGCACTGGAATCCTGTGATCGTGCGCCTGCCTGGGTGGAGCCTGCAATGTAAGAAATTTATAAAATACCATGTTCGCACGACCAGTGGCGCACGACCGGTGGTCGTGCGCACTATCGTAGGTGTTCATGCGCACTGGTCGAAACAGAACTCATAAAATTGATATTAAGTGCACACGAACAGTGGCGCACGACCGGTGGTCGTGCGCACTATCGTAGGTGGTCGTGCGCACGGTCCGAGACATAACTAAAAAAAAGGGTTAAGTGCAATAGAACCAGTGATTGTGCGCAGTGTTCCTATACAGAATTATACCGGGAACACCTGCACGACTCCTGTTCCAGCATACAACACCAATCTAGCTACTGAAGGTGGCACTTAACAATGCATGAAAACTAATAGCTAAGATAAACAAGAAATAACACCAAAACGGGCCTAGAGGTGCACTTAGCATGGAGTATGAAATATGAGCGAAAACATGCCAAAAATGTAGTGCATAGACTAGATAACCGGCCTAGATGAGTCCAAATATGTGTATATGATCAGGACTCATCATGGTCTCACAGAACAGACCGCGCGATCACACCACTTGGACAACATCCTGTCCAAGACCGCAAATCAGCAGCAGGCTGCGCACAAGCCGCGCGGACATGGATCACTCCTTCCTTAGACCGCCTAGAACAAACCAAGAACATCTGGCCGACTTTAGACAAGTCGCCAGATCATCTTGCATAAGTCGCCCGGTCACATCGGTAACTCAAGAACAGACCGCCCGATTTGAACAAACTGTCCAATCACAGCAGACCGCCAGAGCTAGACCGCCAGAGCACCAGCACAGAGACCGCGCGGTCTCTACGGTCACCAATAAACAGACCGCCGGCCACCTTCCACTCCACTTCAATAATTTCAACAAAAACTAATTTTATTGATTTGCAAATGAAAATTACAAACTTAGGAATTGGAATTACAAACTATTGAAATGAAAGTTAGACTAGTTAAAGAAAGTACACGAATTGAAACTTACAATTGCACTAGAAAGAAAAGTACATGGAATGCTTAAACAAGAAAACAAGGCAAGAAACGAAAACTTGATCCTCCAAAGTTCGTCCCATCAGTTGTAGAGGAGCTGTCTTTAAATAGGCTTAAATTTTGGGTTACAGACCCTTGGTCATGCCCGTGACCAAGGGCGTGTAAGTGGCATGATAGGTGCTCGTACGGAGAGTGCGCCTTCTGGCTTCAATGCGGGCGTTACATGCGCGTCATGCCCTAGGTCATGCTCGTGACCTAGGGCGTGTACTCTTCAAATCTTCTTGCTGGCGGGAAGGTTCGGCGGGAAGGAGCGCGGGGCGAGTCATGCCCGTGACTTGATTTCACCCCCTTGGTCACGCCCATGATCGAGGGCATATAACTTTAATTGACGTGCCATTGTTCTTCTACTGCTTGCGGCGGGTCACGACCGTGACATTGAGCCGCGCCCTTGGTCACGCCCGTGACCTGCGGCGTGTACATGGCGAATATTTATGGAATGAGCCCGGGGTGGCAGAATCGGGTCTGGAACAAATCTAGGCTGCCACGCCCCTTGGTAACGCCCGTGACCTTAGGCGTGTACTTTGGAATTTTTCTCAAAAGTGCCAAGAAAACTTGAAAATATAAAATAAACTTAGGTTAGTTCATGAAATCAAAAAGGGAATGATTTATATGATATAATTCATATAAATATATAATTTCAAATTTAAAATATATTAAAACTATACTAAAAGATGAGTATAAAAACTACTCATCAAATACCCCCCATACTTGAGCTTTTGCTATTCCAGAGTAAAAGAATGATGAAAGAATTACAAGACACTGGTATAATTTCTAATTGACTAAAATTTCATTAAACCAAGAGTAAGTCAAAAGCAAATTCTAGGAATTCAAGAATTAAGTCATAAGTTATGGTGATAATTTAAGAAGAGAAATTTGTTTAGCTATCTACTTCTCAAGATAACTATTTAGCAACCGAAATTATAGAAATTTTCAAACAAGAATAGATTGAAATTATTGACACTCTCACATAAAAGAACCCTTAAGGAGAAGACACTGTTGTTTATTGGGTGTCAACTTATCACCAAGAGGGGGGGGGGGGGTGAATAGGTTTTTCAAATTATTTTATCCCCTTTAGGTGTACTTGTTTTTTGGTTAATAGATCTAAATATTAGTAAGGCACAACACAGAAAACACATAAGAATTTAAAGAGGTTCCTCAAGACCGGGTGTCTTGAGTAGTACTCTATCCCTTTGCGCCTACCTAGCAGTGTGCTAGGCTCGGCAAACTCTGCCAAATCTTCAGGCCCGCAAGCCTTACAACACGGACCCGCAAGCCCTACAGCCTAAGCCCGCAAGCCCCTACTGCACCCGAGTCTGCAAGCTCGACACTCAGGCCCTCAAGCCCTACCTAGCTTAGACCCGCAAGTCTAGCCTCTGCCCTGGCCCACAAGCCTTCACAGGTCATAAGCCCTCAAGATTGACAATCAGGCCCTCAATCCCTACCCCTAGCTCAGACCCGCCAGTCTAGCCTCTTCCCTGGCCCGCAAGCCTTCACAGGTCTCAAGCCCTCAACCTTAACAATATTGGACCTGCAAGTCGACTACCTTGGCCCTCAAGACTCACTGCTCTCCAGCCCTCAAGCTAGACAAAATAGGACCCGCAAGTCCACTTCCCTGGCCCTCCAGCCTCACAGCTCTCCATCCCTCAAGCTAAACACTTAGGCCCTCTAGCCTTACAACAATAAAAGATTTATAGTGATGAAAACTGTTTCTTTTGCCTGATGAAGATCGACAACTTAGCCTGATGGAGATCGACAACTTAAGGTTGAAGAAGATGTTTCTGATTCAGATCATGAAAGCACAGTTCTTCTTCAATATCTTTTCTTAGCCTAATGAGGAACGGCTTCTTATCAGTCAATGGAGATGACTGATTCTTCTGAGAATGCTTGATTCTTGTTCTCTACTTGTTCTTCTTCTTCTCCGCAAAATGTACTGTTGTATTAAAGAGTAACGGCGGGATTCTTTTTCATTCTTGTCTCTCTTATGAAGATTGCATTTTCTGGGGCATCATTGTTCCCTTTTATAGGATGGATGAGCCGCTTAACGGTCACATATAATGTCCTTTACTGTCAGACGCCCATTCCTTAAGATCACGGGCTGATTGGACAATCAAGCGGCGATATTAAATGCAGACTGCACGTCTGCAACATTTGAATTCCGTCTCAATGATATTTCCAGCTTCATGCCGATACTGATACTATTACGACGATATCTATAATATCTCGACGACAGGACTTTGTCGATGCCTTAGACCTGGGTGAATCTTCAGGTCTTTTTGCGTCTGCCTCTGACGCTGATATCTCGACGATATGAGATATCCTAGTGTTTCTGCATATACATCGATATACTATCTCTGACTGTGTCGTCGTGATCTTCTTTCTTGCAGACTATCATCGTAATCACTTTATTCTTTCGACGACATGAGCGATATCATGTCAACAGACTATGCTTCACCAACTGCTTGTCTTCACCTGTCCTTCTTCAGTCTTCTCGACGTCATGCCTTTTTTACGATGATGTCCAACGCCATCAGTCACACTTAGCCTTTTCAGCGGCAAGGCTATTACATCTTCTCGACTACAAGGCTACTTTGATAATGTCGATGATACTGCATCTTCTCGACGATATTCCTTCCTTTGATATCTTCAGTCTTCTCTGCGTTCGACGAACTTCATTCTCCATTCGACGAACTGCATTCTACGTTCGACGAACTTCATTCTGCGTTCGACAAACTTCATTCTTCTGTCCCGTCTCTGCGTTCGACAAACTTCATTCTTTGTTCGACAAACTCGCCAAGTCTCAGCATTTGCTTCTGTCCCGTCTCTGCGTTTGACAAACTTCATTCTTCGTTCGACGAACTTCATTCTTTGTTCGACGAACTCGCCAAGTCTCAGCGTTTGCTTTGCTCATCATCTCAACGATGTGCCTGTTCTTTGTCGACGATATGTACAGCCTTTTTTGACGATATTATAGTTAGGCAGGCTATTGAAGTACTGGACATATTGTCTCATCTCTGCAAGCATGAACTAAATGTGACATTAAATAGAACTTGCACTTATCATTGAGCTGAGCACTTTTTCAAATCAGGAACACTACTGGGCACTTTTCCCAACACTCTCCCCCTATTTAAAGAAGTCATAACCCACTCAATGATAAATGCCACTCATATAAAAGGTTTAACATTTTAAGCAAATCAGGATATAATGATGACATTGCAGCTATAATTGAGTGAACATAGAATTTGACAAGTGTTACTTCATTTATAAATAGTGCCAAATGTTTTCAAAAGTTTTTGACATTTTTACATTCAGCCCCTTAAAGATATAGTCGTCTATATCTCTGGTGCCCTCATAGTAGCTTCACCCTTTGCTTTCTTGGCACTGGCTTCCTGCTCCTTTTCAGCTTGTCTGGTGAAGTATTCAAATGGCTTGGGATGATACTTTGGAGGCTCAGGAGTGTCTGCAGGGATTCTGACTGCTTGCTTATCCCTTCTGTATACTCTTCTTGCTTCTTCTTGCTCTACATACTTAGCCCATTCTTGAGGACTGAACACTTTGTACCTCTCACCTTTATTTACCTTCACCAGCTCTCATGCCTTTAATATGATGGCTCTGGACTTGGGACTCCATCTTTCATAGTCATCCTTTTTCTCCATTTCCTCCCTGTACTCTCTCTTCCTTGTTTTTATTTCTTCATCCTCCAGTACTTCCTTCTGTTTACCCTTATCAGTGGCAGTATCAGGAATGTCTGCATGTTGCTCTTCAGCTAGGTACTCTCCTGCAGGCTCATCAAAATGGAGTGGAGGGAGATTCATTGCTTCCCTGACGGTGTTTGTGGTCTAGATGGCATGATCACCACTGGCCTTTATCATTGATCTCTCCCCCTTTATGACTGCTTCAGATATCCCATTCTGGAGATTCTCCTCAGAAACCAATATTTTGTTTTTAAGCATGTGAATTCCTGCTTCCATGTGATTCTTGGTCTCAAGCAGATGGCTGTTTAGATCTTTATTGTGGTGATCTAGACTTTCTTGGAGATCAATTTTGTGTTCAGCCATCCTCTTGGTGGATGTTAGGTAGGCCTTTTCTATGTTGCTGACAATCAATGTCTGATTAACCCCTAAGTTAGATAGACCCTTGTGAGTGAGGGTTGTCTCTTTGGTAGTATGCTCTTGTAGATTCTTCACATCATTTCTCGGGCTCTCAGTTTCAGCAGATAGTTCCTTATTCATTTCCCTGACAGCAGAGGTAACATAACTTTCAATTTTTAATCTTTGCTCTTCCAGGAGCATCTTTATCTGAGAGAACAGTGAAAACTCCACTGGACTATTCTCTAGAGGTGAACTGGCTTCTTCTGGTTCATCTTCTTCATCCCCTTCCAGTATTGGAGATAGAGTTTTTCTTGTGGGTGATTGGTTTGGCCCTTCTACCATTTTCAGTACTCGGTAGATCTTTGCTAGTCTCATCAGAAGAGTCCTTTAGCTTCTCTTCTTGGGGATCTCTACTTGGGTCCTCTTGGTTTACTGATCCATGATGGACAGTATCCTCAACCCCAATGATCTTATTGATCACTTCTTCCACTTGAGCAAGGAGATCACCATTCTTCTCCCCCTCAGTCTAAGAATCCTCTTGCTCAGTTCCTGCTGTTACTATTTTCCCAGATTCCAGACTTAGGGCAGAGGTCTGAGGGGAGACATTTCTTTTCTCTGCAAGCACTTCAGAGTCAGACGAGTCTGAGCTGTTTCCTGATTCGCTTTCTTCTGATGATATTTCTGCCTTCCTCTTCACATCCTCTGCAGTCTTCATTTGCTTTGGAGGCTTAGTCAAAGTTTTCTCCCACCTGTCAAGGATTTTTATGTCCATCATTCTCATGTGATGAATTTTTACTCCATACTTTTTGTTAAAGCTTTCAGGGTAGGATTGCAGAAAATATAGTGATAGAACTCTTCACAAATTTGGAGTTTGAAAGCTTTCTTGTATTCTCTTGAAAATTTGCTGACCCCAGTTGGTCTTTTTACTTAGGATTATCCTTGCCATTATCTCAAACATGGGCTTGGATATCCTATCATGCGATCCAACTTTGCAGAGGAGGGCTTTACCTACTATATCTGCCACAAGTTTTCCTTATTTATTAAAGCTCTTCCTTTCCAGAGACCCATAGGTTTTGCTGGAGTGTCAGCACCATTCCAGAGCTTTGTTGAGGTCTTCCTGGGTGACCTTTTCATCTTCCTCCCCTTTGGCAAAGGCATGCAACTGAAGAGCCCTAGCCAGCCTCTTAGGATTCACTTTGACCTTTACCCCATTGATTACGCTTTTCACCGAGGTTCCTTTTGACCCACCCTTGGCACTCGAGTAGAACTCCAGCACTTCTCTTTTGAGTATCACTGTTGGTTCGGAGAGGGCAAATTCCAGACCGACGACGTCCAATAGCTTGATAGCATTTTGAATCTCTTCCGGTCCTTCCACGAAACCATTCCTCACCACTTCACTTCCTTCAAAGAGGAATGCTTCCTTCTTTGGCGCCATCTTTTGCTTGATCCAGGAGGATTTCAGCACTGTCGACTCGTTCACTCTTAAAAGGCGTGGAGAACACGATGGCTTCTTAGGGCTAAGGTAGAGAGTGTTTTAACCTTAAGACATTTGACCTTATTTATAGTGTCCGAGTTGGAAGTCAAAGTGTCATTTGTTAGATGTCTGATTAACTAGAGTTTAGTTGTAATGATTGGTTAAGCACAGGTTTATTTAACATCCTGCTGATGATTGGATATCGTCGTGATGCAGATTCGATGTCGAGGAGTCATTTCGACGATACCAATCATCATTTCGACGACATGGTTTTGGTTCACTCTTTTGTATGACCAGTGCAATGCTTTTAGCAGTGTCATACATATGTGCTCCTTGAATGATAACTTTTACTTACTTAAGTGAAAACTACTTTTACAAAATGATAAAGATGAGGTTATGAGCATCAACATAGTTACCTTCACCTTAGCTTTTAGGTCTTCTTGACCTAGTAGCCCCCCCTTGATGGGATGTCCACTTATCTTTACTCTTAGCTCCCCCTTGATCAGTGCACCTTGGCATGTGGTGAGTTTTTCTTAGTCCAGAGTTAAGCCTGGAGCACTTATTGTCCATTAGCATTGTTTGCTTTTTAATGGCTAAATGGACTACCCTGCAAAACAGATTTAATATCCCTTAGGAACCCAAGGTGACTTGGGTCCTAGGTTCTTGTTAGTATAAAAAGGAATTCTTCTACTTACCTCAGCCCTTGCAGGAGGTCTCTCCTTTGCACTAAGCACACTAGGGTTGTGCCAACAGTCAATGGCAAAGTGTCCCAGACTTTGCCACACCACCAACATTCATGGATGTTGTACCATCTCTTCTGAACAATTTTTGGCGTGGGTGGGGAATTACAATGCTTATGTTCAGTAGAGAAGGCAGCATCATTCTTCCTATCTCTCTCCACCAAGAGCTGACTAGCTGCTCTAGTATAATTATTTCTTCTTGACTTTATCTGTTTGTCAGCAACAGATGTCAGCTTGGTAGCTGACATGGTGTTGATGGCATCAAATATGATCAAGTGAGAATTGATTATACTGGGGCTATCAGCCTGCTTATTTGCTGGGAGAGATTGGGTAGGTGTTGCTTCCTTACTCATGAGTGGGGGGGCTGGAGCACCAAACATAAATGGTCCATGATGAGTCATTTGGATTTCTTCATGGGGAGCCTTCAATGCACTCATCCCCATGCCCATTCTCTTCCCATAGTCAGGAGCATTTCCCAGACTAACGGAGCTTCCATTCATCTAGTGACCATGGACACTGTCCTGATCATACTTATTAGAGGGAAGCACTACCTTCTGAAAGGTGGTAAGAGGCTCTGCTTTAGTTTTGCCCCTTTCTCCATTCCCAGCATCCACTGCCCCTTCATTAAAACCCAATCCCCTCCTATTTCCATAGGAGGAGAAGGTGTCAATGATGGGCAGTACGGTTTTGGGCTTAGAGAATTGAGCCACCAAGCTTCTTTCCTTAGAAGATCATTCTCAAGTTTCTTGATAAGTTCTTCCCTTAGGCTTCTTTCATCATAAAGCCTGTCAATGATTTTCTTGAGCTCATGTGGGTTGGTGTCCTTACTGTAGGACATACCCAGTTTCCCATCTAACTCAACCTTAAAAGGTCTGAGTGATTTTAGCTCCCTAGCTTGCATCTTAACAAGCCTCTTGCTCTTTCTCAGAGCTCCCAAGAGATCACCAAACTGCTCTATTAGATCAGCATGGATCTTATTGTTGCAAGATGAGCAGTCTTTTGCATCATCTTCAGAAGATGAACAATCACCTGATGCACTCTTGGTCTTCCTAAATGAAGCAGGTAGTAAAGGTGTCTGAGTGGTGCATACCTGATCATGATGTGATTCATCATGATTTTCTTCATCTGATAGAACCATCAGCCCATAGTCCTCCTCATCCTCAGAATCACAGTTTGTAAGGGTTGAAGGTGCTCGTATTCTTTCTCTGGCTACAGAGCATTTTTCATCATCTGATTCACTGTCTGAAGTAGTCAGGGGTGCTCTGATGCATACTTGTTCATGAGGGATTTCATCTTGAAAATCTTCCTCTAACCCTTCCATGAGGACTCCTAGGAAGTCCCACATGTCCTTTGTTGTTGTGCAATGACTTAGCTTCTGGAGTGTTGGTAGATCTACTGCACCAGCTAGAATACTTCTGGCTTCTTTGTTCAAGCTGGCTAGAAGGATCTCATCTTTTATCATAGCCATTGAGGTATATGGTTCTTCTTGAACAATTAAAAACATTCTGGGATCCATTGCCTCTTTGTATATTTTAGCTCTTACTTTCCAAAGGAAAAAGTTCTCCCTGGAGCAAACAGCTATCCCTGATTCCATAGTTGTGGAAACAAGACACCCACTAGTAGATCTGTTCAAGCTGTTAACTTTTATTTGAACAACCTCCCTCTGATACCACTTGTTGTTTATTGGGTGTCGACTTATCACCTAGAGGGGTTGGGTGAATAGGTTTTTCAAATTATTTTATCCCCTTTAGGTGTACTTATTTTCTGGTTAATAGATCTAAAGATTAGTAAAGCACAGCACAGAAAACACATAAGAATTTATAGAGGTTCCTTAAGACCAGGTGTCTTGAGTAGTCCTCTGTCCCTCTGTGCCTACCTAGCAGTGTGCTAGGCTTGGCAAACTCCATCAAATCTTCAGGCCCGCAAGCCTTACAACACGGACCCGCAAGTCCTACAGCTTAAGCCCGCAAGCCCCTACTGCACCCAAGCCCGCAAGCTCGACACTCAGGCCCTCAAGCCCTACCTAGCTCAGACCCGCAAGTCTAGCCTCTGCCCTGGCCCACAAGCCTTCATAGGTCTCAAGCCCTCAAGCTTGACAATCAGGCCCTCAGGCTCTACCCCTAGCTCGAACCCTCAATTCTAACCTCTGCCCTGGCCCGCAAGCCTTCACAGGTCTCAAGCCCTCAAGCTTGACAATATCGGACTCGCAAGTCCACTGCCCCGGCTCTCAAGCCTCACAGCTCTCCAGCCCTCAAGCTAGACAAAATCGGATCCGCAAGTCCACTGTCCTGGCCCTTAAGCCTCACATCTCTCCAGCCCTCAAGCTAGACACTTAGGCCCTCAAGCCTTACAACAATAAAAGATTTATAGTGATGAAAACTGTTTCTTCTGCCTGATGAAGATCGGCAACTTAGCCTGATGGAGATCCCCAACTTGAGGTTAAAGAAGATGTTTCTGATTCAGATCTTGAAAGTATAGTTCTTCTTCAATCTCTTTTCTTAGCCTGATGAGGAACGACTTCTTATCAGTCAATAGAGATGACTGATTCTTCTGAGAACGCTTGATTCTTGTTCTCTACTTGTTCTTCTTCTTCTCCGCAGAATGTACTGTTGTATTGAAGAGTAACGGCGTGATTCTTTTTTGTTCTTGTCTCTCTTATGAAGATTGCATTTTCTAGGGCATCACTGTTGCCTTTTATAGGACGGATGAGCCGCTTAACGGTCACATATAATGTCCTTTACTGTCAGACGCCCTTTCCTTAAGAGAACGCGCTGATTGGACAATCAGGTGGCGGCATTAAATGCAGACTGCGCGTCTACAACATTTGAATTCCATCTCGACGATATTTCCAGCTTCATGCTGATACTGACAGCATTACGACGATATGGATAATATTTCGACGACAGGAGTTTGTCGATGCCTTAGACCTTGGTGGATCTTCAGGTCTTCTTGCTTCTGCCTCTGACGTTGATATCTCGGCGATACGAGATATCCTAGTGTTTTTGCATATATAGTGATATACTATCTCTAATTGTGTCGTCGTGATCTTCTTTCTTACAGACTGTCATCGTAATCACTTTATTCTTTCGACGATATGAGCGATATCATGTCGACAGACTATGCTTCACCAACTGCTTGTCTTCACATGTCCTTCAGTCTTCTCGACGTCTTGCCATATTTACGACGATGTCCAATGCCATCAGTCACACTTAGCCTTTTCAGCGACAAGGCTACTGCCTCTTCTCGACGACAAGGCTACTTTGATAATGTCGATGATACTGCATCTTCTCGACGATATTCCTTCCTTTGATTTCTTCAGTCTTCTCTGCGTTCGACAAACTTCATTCTGCATTCGACGAACTGCATTCTGCATTCGACGAACTTCATTCTGCGTTCGCGAACTTCATTCTTCTGTCCCATCTCTGCGTTCGATGATCTTCATTCTTCGTTCGACGAACTCACCAAGTCTAGCGTTTGCTTCTGTCCCATCTCTGTGTTCAACGAACTTCATTCTTCGTTCGACGAACTTTATTCTTCGTTCAACGAACTTCATTCTTTGTTCGACGAACTTCATTCTTCGTTCGACAAACTCGCCAAGTCTCAGCGTTTGCTTTGCTTATCATCTCAACGATGTGCCTGTTCTTTGTCGACGATATGTCCAACCTTTTTCGACGATATTATACTTAGGCAGGCTATTGAAGTACTGGACATATTGTTTCATCTCTACAAGCATGAACTAGATGTGACATTAAATACAACTTGCACTTATCATTGAGCTGAGCACTTCTTCAAATCAGGAACACTGGTGGGCAATGATCCCAACAGACACCTTCCCAAATATTGCTCTCTTAATAATTTAATTTAGAACTAGCACCAATAAAATTGGCTAAGGATGGGTTCTAAATAAAATGGCAAAATGAAGAGATACTAAAATAATGGTGATGAATTTTATCCTCTCACCTTATTTGAATATGAATTTGTATATGTTTAGGAAAATAATTAATTTTTTCCTCTTATTTTTCATGCCATTTAATCTTTTAAAAATTTCTCTTCAATTAAAATCCCAAAATGTATATGTTTAGAAGTAATGGATTTTATCCTCTTACTTCATGACATATAATCTTTTAAGTGATTTTGGGTGCATATGTTTAGGGGATAATGAATTTTATCCTCTTATTCCCATGACATATGATCTTTTTTCTACATTTTTTTTTATTTGCCAAAAAAGGGTGGGGGATAAAGAAATAAATCTAGTTTTTCAATTAAACTATTTTGAGAGCAACTTTTTAGTGGAATGAATTTTCCTAAGATCTTAAAGTTAAAAGAGAATATAATAAAAATCTAGAGATGTTTAGCCAATTTACCACAAAGTGAAGCTATTTAAAATTAAAATGAGAAGTGGTGTTAAATAGATTCTCTAATCGAATTAAAAACATAAAGTGTTTCTTAAAACTAAATTACTTCAAATTTAAATTCAACAAATTCTGATAAAACAAAATATTAGCTAAACTAAAGATGTAAGAATACTTATAATCAACCCTCAAACTAGATTTCTAGAAAAATAAAAACAACAAGTATGGATTAATATATATTTTGAAAAATTCCTGAACTTCCCAAGGTATACCCATTGAAGGGTTTGCAAGGTACTAGGAGATACGATGGGATGATAGCCCAAACCTCCCTTTCCAAGGTTTCAGAGTTTTTTATGATTATTTTTTTTTTTTAAAATTTGAAAAGAAATTCTAGAAAACTACACTACACCCCCATACTTAAAGTTAAACATTGTCCCCAATGTTTAAAAGTAAGTACGAAGTATCATTAAGATTAAAAAAAATTGCAGTAAATAAAAAGAGGGGAGAAGAGTGCTTCCCTGGTTGGTAGATTGGGTTGCCAGAAGAAAACCCTGAAAAAGAAGTTAAAAAAAAGCAAAAACAAGAAAAATAAATAAAAGATAACGTTAGGGTGCCTCCCAAAAGCTCTTTGTTTACCGTCGCGTATTTTGACTAAGTGGCGATTTTCTTTTTAAATGTTTTGGAATGAATTATTTCTGTCTTTGGATGTTGCGTCTTTGGGGTGATATAATTTTAAACGATGTCTGTTGACCTTAAAAGACCTTTTTCCGGTTGCACTATTATCACAGTCCCATATGGCCAAACTTCATTTACAATGAAGGGACCGGACCATCAGGTTTTTAATTTTCTCGGAAAAAGCTTAAGTCTAGAATTATAAAGAAGGACTAAGTCTCCCAGAGAAAAAGTTTTTGGATTTTTAATTGTTTAATCATGATAAAATTTAGTGCGCTCCTTATAAAATTTGTTATTTTCATAGGCGTTTGCACGCCATTTGCCTAATTCATTTATTTGAAATTTCCTATGTTCAGAGGCTAAGTTTAAATCCAAATTTAAAATTTTAGCGCCCAAAAAGCGCGATGTTCTAATTCTACCGGTAAATGGCAAGTTTTTCCATAGATTAATCGGTACGTTGTACATCCGATGTCGGTTTTGTTCGCTGTCTGATAAGCCCATAGTGCATCGTCTAATTTTAGCGATCAATCCTTCCTACTAACGGACACAGTTTTTTCAAATATTCTTCTTAATTCACGATTTACTACATCCACTTGGCCATTTGCTTGTGGGTGTTAGGCGGTAGAGAGCTTGTGTGTAACTCCATACTTTGCTAAAATTTTAGCAAGTTGGTTGTTACAAAAATGTGTGTCCATATCCCTAATTAGTGTTCGGGGTGTGCCGAATCGTGAAAATAATTTTTTTTAAAAATTTATGATGACTCTCGTGTCATTGGTGGGAAGGGCTTGTGCTTCCGCCCAACTTGACGCATAATCGACCGCAATAAGAATATATTTATTATTATTAAAAGAAGGTAGCGGACCTACGAAATCAATTCACCATAAATCAAAAATTTTGCTTGCTAAAAAAATATTTTGGGGCATTTCATTCCGGTTAGAAATGTTACCTGACCTTTGGCATTTATCGCATTTACTTACAAAGGTGTGAGCGTCTTTGAATAAGGTGGGCCAATAGAAGCCCGCCTTAAGCGCCTTTCTAGCGGTCTGGTATGCTTGATAATGACCACTAGTTGGTCCTTCGTGGCAGTGCCGCAAAATTTGGATGACTTCCTCGCCTGAAATACACCTTCTTACCACTTGGTCTGCGCAGACATGAAATAAAAAAGGGTCCTCCCAAAAATAAATTTTTAAGTCCGAAAAGAATTTCTTGTTTTGTTGACTCGAGAAATCTTTTGGTAGGACCCGGGCCACTAGATAGTTGGCAAAATCCGTGTACCAAGGGGTGGAATAAGTCATTACCTCTTCGATGGCGAGGAGGCGCTCTTCAGGGAATATATCATCAATTTCGTCCTCCATTAGTGCTCCTGCAGCTGGATTCTCCAATCATGAGAGGTGGTTGGCCTCAACATTCTCCGCTCCCCTTTTGTCCTGGATCTCTAGATCAAATTCTTGCAGTTGGAGGATCCACCTTAACATTCGGGGCTTTGCATCTCATTTATTTACTAAATACTAGAGAGCTGAGTGATCTGTAAAGACAACAACTTTTGAAAGCATTATATAAGATCAAAATTTATCAAATGCAAAAATTATTGCCAAAAATTCCTTTTCCGTTGTTGTATAATTTGCTTGCGCGGATGTTAGCATTTTTCTTGCGCAATAAATTGAGTGAAATTATTTATTCACGCGTTGGCCTAAAACTGCACCTACAGCAAAATCACTCGCATCGCGCATAATTTTGAACGGAAGAGACCAATTTGGCAAAATTGGAGAATTGATAGGTTCATTTTTAATTTTATTAAACGCTTTTTAACACACTTCATCAAATTTAAATGCGGATTCTTTTTCTAAAAGTTGCATTAATGGTTTTGTAGTTTTTGAAAAATCGTGAATGAACCACCTATAGAAACTCGCGTGTCCTAGAAAACTTCTAATAGATTAAACATTGGATGGGGGAGGAAGTTTTTCTATGACTTCAATCTTGGCCCTATCGACCTCGATTCCTTTGCTTGAGACTTTATGTCCGAGAACTAATACCTCTTGGACCATAAAGTGACACTTCTCCCAGTTGAGTGCCAAATTTGTGTCTTCGCAACGTTGAAGAACACGATCAAGACTATTTAAACAATTTGAAAAAGAATTGGCAAAGTCAGAAAAATTATCCATACAAACATCCATGATGTCTTCTACTAATTCATTAAAGATTGCCAGCATACACCTTTGAAATGTAGCCGACGTGTTACAAAGATCAAACGACATTCTTCGATATGCGAAGGTGCCGAGAGGATAAGTAAAAGTGGTTTTCTCTTGGTCTTCGGGCGCAATTGGGATTTGAAAGTATCCTGAAAGACCATCAAGAAAACAATAGTGCGAATGACCGGATAGACGTTCTAAAATTTGGTCAATAAAGGTCAACGTAAAGTGATCCTTGCGGGTAACATCATTTAATTTTTTGTAATCGATGCATACCTGCCAATCGGTAATAGTACGGGTTAGGATCAACTCGTAATTTTCATTTGTAACAACCATTATTCCGCCCTTTTTGGGCTCGACTTGCACCGGACTAACCCAAGTGCTATCAGAAATTGGGTAAATAATTCCAGCATCTAATAATTTTATAATTTCAGCCCTAACGATGTCCTTCATATTGGGGTTAAGGCGTCATTGAGGCTGAATAGTACTTCGAGCATTATTTTCAAGATTTATTTTATGCGTGCAGAATGAGGGATTTATTCCCTTAATATCAGAGATTTGCCACGCAATTGCATGACATGATTATTTAAAATTTTAATTAATTCGGAAATTTCCGAATCATTAAGTGCGGACGATATGATTACGGGCAATTTTGAGTCTTTTTCTAGAAATATATATTTTAGATGATCCGGAAGTTATTTTAATTCAAGGCTCGGTGGCTCATCATAAGATGTTTTAATTTTAAAATTATCGAGATTTATTTGTTCAACATTGAGCTGCCGAGGCATTTCTTTTAAACAAACCAATGTTTCTAATTTCGGGGTTTCAAAAAGTGGAGAAGTTATTTCAGCAAAAGACAATAATTCTTCTTTAAATTTTGATTTTAAAGTAAAACAAGAATCATTGTTGGGAAGTGCATTTCTCATTGATTGATTTACATTAAAAATAACTTTTTCATCCCCAACTCGTAGGAGAAGTTTCCCATTACTTACATCGATAATTGCCCGAGCGGTGACTAGGAAGGGTCGACCGAGTATGAGGGGTACTTTGGCGTGCTCTTCGATATCTAGGATGACAAAGTCTACCGAAAAGATAAACTTATCAACCTTCACTAGCATATCCTCTATGACCATGATTGGGTACTTAACGGACCAATCCGCTAGTTGGATACTTATATTAATTGGGTTTGGGGTGCCAAAACCAAGCTTCATAAATAAGGAGAACAACATAAGATTTATGCTAGCTCCTAAATTGACCAAGGCGTGTTTAATTAATAGATTACCGAACAAACACGGGATGGAGAACCGTCCCGGATCATTTGATTTTTCCGGTAATTTATTTAAAACAATCGCCGAACATTCTGCGTTAAGAGAAATGCACGAAATATCTTCAAGTCTCTTTTTATTTGACAACAAATCCTTGAGATATTTCGCGTATTTAGGCATTTGAGAGAGTGCCTCGCAAAATGGAACATTGATTTGAATTTGTTTTAAAATATTTATGAATTATTTATACTGCTCCTCCTTGCGCTCATTTTGAAATTTAGAAGGATAAGGAATAGAAGAAGCTTGAATATTGCGCGGAGCTAAATCAGAAGAATTTAAATGCGAAGGTACAGTTGAAACTTTTGCCCCGGGCTTAGCCAATTTTGAAGATTTTACCTTCTTTCCGCTACGGAGGGTTATTGCGTTGGCGCTCTCCCATGGATTGGGCTCAATATTTCCCGACAGAGCTCCTTGCTGGCATTCGGAGAACATCTTGGCGAGTTGTTCAATCTGATTTTTTAAGCTTTTAATAGATCCGGAAAAATTCTGAATGTTGGACTCATTGGAGGCAACGTATTTGGTGAAGGCCTCTTCAAATGAAGAGGGTTTGTGTGGTGGTGGCGGAGCGAATCTGGGAGGATTCACTTGTGGTGGACGCTGAGCAATATTAGGGTTGCTCCATGAAAAATTAGGGTAGTTCCTTAAACCCGGATTATAAGAATTATTAAACGGAATGATAGTATTCGGGTTACAAGGAGGACGATAAGAGTTCCCCATATAATCTATGCGCTCTTGAATGAAATTATTATTATTATCATTATTATTATTATTAGCCCAATTGGTGGCGGAGGAAGTTGACATCTCCGCCACTTGCTTAGTTAATATCTCTACTTGTAAGGCTAAATTAGTGGTTGCCTCGACTTCATAGAGTCCGGCCAGCTTGTTAGGGCATGTCCGTGGCGCATTCCACTGATATGCATTCTGGCCATCTCCTCAAAAAGCTCTTGAGCGGCCTCGGGGGTTTTGTTATTAAGAGTTCCCCCTGCTGCAACATCAATCATTTGCCTTGTTTGGAGATTCAAACAATTGTAGAAAGTTTGAACTTGTTGCCACACTGGAAGGGCATGATGAGGACATCTCCGCTAGAGTTCCTTGAAGCGCTCTCATGTGTCGTAGAGAGACTCAGAGTCTATTTACGTAAAGGAGAGAATGTCCATATGTAATTTAACAGACTTTGTCGGAGGAAAATATTTCGTTAGAAATTTCTCCATTATCTCGGCCTACGTAGTGATGGAACCTCTAGGAAGAGATCCCAACCACTGCTTGGCTTTTGTCCGTAAAGAAAAAGGAAATAAATGCAAACGGATGGCGTCATCGTCGACGCCATTAATTTTAAACGTATCGTAAATTTCCAAAAAATTCAACAAATGTATATTTGGATCTTCATCTGGTAAGCCGTCAAAGATGATTGTTTGATGTACCATTAGAATGATACTTGTTTTTATTTTAAAATTATTATTCACCACCGCCGGGCGAATAATGCTAGATTGTGTTCCCTCCTAGTTTGGTCTCGCATAATAGGACATGGTCTATAGCGGGGCTTCATTATGGTCGGGGTCTTCTATTATACCTTCGTTAGTCTCTCCGATTGACTCTTCTCGAATTATTGGTAGATCGCTAAATCGGAGATGTCGCTGCAAGGTGCGCTCGATTTCCGGATCAAAACACAATTCAAGATTAATTGAAGAGTTCCCTCGGGTCATAAACTAAGAAGAAAAAGTAAAGAGAAAAATAAGCGAAAAAGAATAAAAAGGGGAAGAAAGAAAAAAAAATTATTATAATATTTTAATTAAAAATATTTATATAATAATTTTTTTTTCCAAAAAAGCGGGTTAAGTTAGTCCCGGACTTCTCGAGGTCTACCTTGTGAAGAGTTTGCCCGGTACTAGGAGATGCGATGGGATGATAGCCCAAATCTTTCTTTCTGAGAATTTAAATTGGGCCTTTTAAGATTAAAAAAAAATTAGAGAAGGGGAAGAAAAAAAGAACGTTAAAATTAATAAATATTTCTTTTTTCAAACTATCAACCTAGTTCCCCGGCAACGGCGCCAAAAGCTTGATGCGCAAAACTATAACCACAAACGACAATGGTAAGTGTACCGTATCGAAATTAGTATAGGTTTATAAAACCAAGGTCATATTAGACTCGGGGCGGTTGAATAATTTTACTTCGGAAAATATCTATTATTTTATCAATTAAAACATGGATTGGTTTTGCAAAAAAAATGAAATTAAAATAATGATTTAAACGATGAGTTAAAAACTAGTACTCGATCTTTGAATCACCGCGGAATTATAAAAGAAGAAATAAGAAGTCAACTTCTCTTAAGAAATTTACTTTGACCGTGGAGGTTCCCGAATTATAAACGCACCTCTCTCGAGGATACGTCCAGCTGAGTTTAGGTTGATCAACCGAACTCTCGATCAATAATTGAAACCCCTAAAACTCGCTTTAACTAGGTGAACCCCTCTATTGGATTTGACTCCAATCCAGGAGATTTATGTCATCCATTCACAAGGGTTGCAATCAACTCTCTTTATCCTTAAGTGATCAATTCGAAGTATGAGTCTCTCGAATAATATATTACGAAAACATAAATGAGAATTATATATTGAAAATATAATCTCACCTCAATAATATTAAGGATAAATCTTAAGTATTTCAAAAAAGAGAAGAAGAAGAAGATATAATTACTTCATTGCGAATATCATTCCTTGGATCATCTCGATCGAGTACTAATAGAAACTTAGTTAATCATTGAGATAAAGGAATTAATAAAAATAAAGTTGAACATGATAAAATTAGAAGGGAATAAGAAGTTAAGAAAACTAATTTTATTGATTTGCAAATGAAAATTACAAACTAAAGAAATGGGTTTACAAGCTATTGAAATGACGGTTACACTAACAAAAGAAAAGTACACGAATTGAAACTTACAATTGCACTAGAAAGAAAAGTACAAGGAATGCTTAAACATGAAAACAAGGCTAGAAAATAAGACTTGAGCCTCCAAAATTTGCACATCAGTTGTAGAGCAGCTGGCTTTAAATAGGCTGAAAATTGGGGTTACATGCCCTTTGTCACGCCCGTGACCAAGGGCGTGTAAGGGGCGTGATCAGTGCTGGTACGGAGAGGGCGCCTTCTGGCTTCAATGTTGGCGTTACGCGCACGTCATACCCTAGGTCACGCTTGTGACCTAGGGCATGTACACTTCAAATCTGCTTGTGGGCGGGAAGGTTCGGCGGGAAGGAGCGCGGGGCGAGTCATGCCCATGACTTGATGTCACGCCCTCGGTCATGCCCATGACCGAGGGCGTGTAACATTATTTGACGTGGCATTGCGCTTCTGCTACTTGCGGCGGGTCACGACCGTGACATTGGGTCATGCCCTTGGTCACGCCCGTGACCTGGGGCGTATACATGGTGAATATTCATGGAATGAGCCCGGGGTGGAGGAATCGGGTCTGGAACACATCTAGGCTGTCATGCCCCTTGGTCACGCCCGTGACCTTGGGCGTGTACTTTGGAATTTTTCTCAAAAGTGCCCAGAAAACCTGAATATAAAATAAACTTAAGTTAGTTAATGGAATAAAAAATGGAATGATTTATATGATATAATTCATATAAATTATATAATTTCATATTTAAAATATATTAAAACTATACTAAAAGATGTGTATAAGAACTACTCATCACCTGCCACATGCACACTTCAGCACACTAATCATAATTGTGATAGTGACAAAACATCTACAAGTTCCTAATAGTATACGTAGGTGTAATAACTTATACTTTGATCAAGCACTTTATTGAATTAGGAATTAGTCTGTATAGGACTTCACACCACTACATGCATATCACCTATACCTGGTCTTCAACCAACTAATTAGGAGGCTAACGTTGGAATCTTCTATAATATAGAAGTAATCAAGGAGTTAGTCTCACTACCAACGTAATATGCGCCTATCGGGTCACACATAAATATGTATTGAAAATAACCATATTGAAAATAATGATCGTGTTGCCTTTACTTATATTGGATATGAGTGAAGAACCAAGCCTATACTGATTGGGAGTATGTCTATGTTGAAATAGATTCAAAATGAGATGTATATCGACTAGACATCGCATTGATATCATGTATGTCGACTAGACATCACATCAATATCGTGTTTGTTGAATAGGTAGCACGTTAACTAGATGTATGTTGACTAAACATCACGTTGATATCATGTATGTCGACTAGACATCACGCTGATATCATGTACGTCGACTAGATAACATTCTGACACAGATGTCACGTCGATATCGTGTTAGCTCACATTGACGCATAATCTTGTCATTTGAGAAACTACGGTTTGAGAAATTGTAATATTATATATATATATATATATATACATATATATATATAGAGTGGAGATGAAGAAGGACGATCATCCTCCATCCCACATTAATTTGACAAAAGGCGAGGTGTTTCCGGTGTTTTTGTGGATACTCGTAGAGATGTGCTTCTAGTCCTACGTTTGAGTACTCAAACGACAGTCATCCTTCACGAAATTTGATTCCGACGCAGGTATAAACTCCTTAATTTATTGGTTTTCGCAAAGTTGTTGTAATGGGTTTCTCAAAATATTTGTTGCGCATTTGATGCCTGAGAAACCCAATAGCTAATTCTAAGTGTAGGAATTGATAATTAAAGGTGCTACTAGTGTGGTATTCAACATGGATAATAACCTATCCTACAACATATGGGTGTTCATAAGGACTACCGGCATCACATAGTATGCCTAGACTGTCAAGTTGTGTAAAATAGTATTATTAGATGCAGGTTTCCCTTGTTGGAAGATATTCAACTATCAACCTAAACTATATACAACCATGATAAACTTTTGAATAATCCTTTAATTGATCAAGCATTATCATTTCATACATGATCTGTAATTTTGTACAACTAACAACTACTACAAGGAGATTCAAGTCTTGTACATGATATTAAGCATTTAGTCATGACAATCAAAATAGTATCAAATAAATTCAAAATGTCCCAAAAATCCATACATAGTTCCATTATGACATAATCATATCACCACCAAAAATTAACATTCTATATCGTAATTAAAGCCCATATAATTTGATCTACATTATAATATACATGAGATCAATATTTGACAAAACTATAGGGAAAATAAATTTCAAAAAGTCTCAAATTTTTTGGAGAGGTTCATATGATGATATAGAACTTTTGGTTAAAATTGCGCATGCTAATTCATCATATATAGAGAAATATTCTAACAACACAATTGTCCTAAGTACAGTGTGACGTATCAAGCCTAAAGAATGTACAAGATAGGAACCTAATTATATGACATCTAAATATCTTCAAATTCTGGTTAACATAATTTTTCATGATAATTAAACTACTCCCAAATTTTGACATCAATCGGAGCTAAGAATTGTAAGTTTTTCCATAAATATGATGTTTAATCAAATATCTAATTTAAATAAATTCATAAGGAAAATTACTTCCAAAAATTCTAAAATTTGGTTGGGAGACTTCCAATACCACATAGAATACAAGATTAAAGTTTCACTGGCTAACTATGCATGATTTGGGAATTATTCACATTATTTAGATCCCCTAAGTTAAAGTGTGAGAATGCTCATATATCAAATGTTAGCATAACTTGATGTAAAGTCCTCTAAATGCTCTTAAACTTTAACTTGCTTTACTTAATATGAAAAATAAGCCACTGTAAAAAATTCTCTTTTAAATACATTTAAATGGGCCTTCAAAATTAATTAAATTTGGCATATGAAAAATCTGTAAATTATTTCAAAAATTATAGAACAGAGTGTCTCCAAAAATCATGAAACTTTTTTTGAAGCTACAGATGGCTAATAAAGACCCCCATATTAATTATTTGGTCATGATGATGATTATTTTCCAAGATATTAATATTTAAATATTTTAAACTCAATTTAATTCAGTCAACTTTGAAATTGATTTGTAGAAGCAACATGCATCACCATGAAATATACCACTACGTTTTGGAAAGACCAGACAATTGCCCACTGAGAGTATTGATGCGCGAATCTCAGCACACCGCTATAGGCAGAAGTAAGACTGCGGCAAGAAACGGCAGTGTACCGATCGTTCAAGTAATATAAATTGGGAATGAATCCCCAAGTATCGATCTCAAAGGAACACAGTAAGGTGGAGTTTATTATCGAGGAAGGACTTGAGATTGAAGTCCTTTCGAGCGGATGGATGCGGAAATGGGGGATTTGGTTTGTGGAAAATAAAAGAAAACAACTTAAACTACTCCTATGCAATGCCGCTATGCAATGCTTCGCTTGGCGGGATGGAGACTAGGTAGGCCTTGAGCGCGCTGCGTCGCAAGGGCGGATGGACGAGTAGGCAAGCGGAATCGAGTTGTGCAGGCCTTGAGCACACTGCTTCGTAGGGCGAATGGATTACACGGGCCGCTATGCCACGCTTCGCTAAGCGGATGGAAGAGTAGGCAAGCGGATGGAATGGTTCGCACCGGCGGAGTCGGAATGGATTACACGGGCCGCTATGCCACGCTTCGCTAGGCAGATGGAAGAGTAGGCATACGGATGAGGGTCGCAAGCACCTCATCGACAAGCATGCCACTAGCAATTGCTAGTGCGGCACCGAACACTAAGGCGAAATGGAAATTAGATGGGGGCGCACCTCATAAACACATATGAATAATATAATCTCAAATAAATGAAATAGACATTACATAACAAGATTCATTGTGCACATCATCAAAATATAGAAGAGTCTAACCTAAACAATCATCAACATAAAGAAGGAGAAAGAGGGTAAAGGAGTCGACCACATATGAAGCCTTGCCGAAGATTCACGGTTGGAATCGCTGGGTTGTCAATCCGCGTCCAAGCTCGGTCTTCAACAGCGTTCGAGGTAGAGGAGGACTGTCACTTCCTCCTAATGGCTCGTCTTCTTCGTGTCACGATCCAATCTACTCCGATACACGATCTCCTTGCTCGACGTTGGCAATCTTTGGGCTAGAAACCTCTCCTTTAAGCTCTTGGATGATGGAGGAGGCCGAGGGGCGGAGAACCTGCGGAAGGGGCGAAAATGACGGAGCTGGGCGGAAGAAATGGGCGATCCCGCCCTAATTCGCGAACAGGTCAATTTATAGGCGCAGGAATAAACAGTGCGCACGATCAGTGGCGCACGACCAGTGGTCGTGCGCACTAGAATCCTGTGATCTTGCGCCTGCCTGGGCAGACCCTGCAATGTAAGAAATTTATAAAATAACATGTTCGCACGACCAGTGGCGCACGACCAGTGGTCGTGCGCACTATCGTAAGTGGTCGTGCGTTCGGTCAAGACAGAACTCATAAAATGGGGTTAAGTGCGCACAATCGGTGGTGCACGACCAGTGGTCGTGCGTAATAGAACCAGTGATCGTGCGTAGTGTTCTTGTACATAATTGTACCGGGAACACCTGCACGACTCCTGTTCCAGCATACAACACCAATCTAGCCACTGAAGGTGGCACTTAACAATGCATGAAAACTAATAGCTAAGATAAACAAGAAATAACACCAAAACGGGCCTAGAAGTGCACATAGCATGGAATAACAAATATGAGCTAAAACAAGGCTAAAGTGCAGTGCATAGACTAGAAAATCGGCCCAGATGAGTCCATATATAAGTATATAATTGGGACTCATCACACCCCCAGACTTACCTGTTTGCGTGTCCCGAGCAAACCATCTCTCGCGGACAGGGAAAACATGCAGACAAAGAAATTATCAAGCGGAGTACCATGCGAAGTCGCATGCTCACACGCGTAGAAATACAATAGATAAAATTCCTAATTATGCATATTAGTTTATAATTTCCTAGGAGCGTACTTATATATTACATTTCCTCAAAAAGTGAATCACGGTGAATCATAAGTTCGTACATAGGAAGAAAATAAACTGAACGCTGAGGCGAGCATTGCCAAATATCAGGGCTCGAGACAACCTCCATTGAAATCCATCAATGTCGGTGACCATAAGCTTGCCCGTTCGCACTCTCTCCACGGCACTGGTTTGACTCAAATGCGTGAATCAATAGGACTTTAGGTTTTAGATGAGGCTTGGGTTTAGGTGAGGATAAACAAAGATAAAAACGACGGCTCAAGCACTAAACCCAAATAAGCTTATGCAGAAATTATTCTCGTTCACCACACAAACACACGGGTACACCACACCCCCAGACTTGGACTTAACATATGGGTGTGTGCACCGCCTACTCCTAAACATATATTTTTACACAGATTTTTCATTAAAGCTCATATCTTTTTCTTTTCTTTTCACTTCTTTTCTTTCTCTCATTTTCTTCTTTTCTTTTCTTATCATTTTCAGCAACTAAACAATAAAACACATCCACATCTTCACAAACATATCACCAAAACAACAACCCAATCATGAAAGTAATATACTAGAGCTACTTTGGGTGTGCGACTAGGATTGGCTTTTGGGCTTTGGTGAAATAAAAGTGGGGTTGAATCAAAGAACGGGTAGGCACAACTGGGCTAGCGAGGATAAAGCGATAGGAATGGGTAAAAAGGCTCAACCGGGCCAAAATGATGGCCTACATCACATTCACACAAATGACTAACCATATACCCATGCTTCAAGAATCGCTTGGGGCAAGTTATAGCCACCGAGAAAGATAATCCTTCCTCCCGACTCGGGCAATACAAGGCTAACGAACGCCTACACACATTCCTATGCTACCGTCTGATTCACACCGGATTCACCAATTTGTGAGTGTAGTAAACAATATTTACGCTAATCGAAAAATATGAACTAAAAGCATAAAAAGAAATTGAATCTACACGAATTTCTATGTGACAAGAGCACTCGACTAGGAGCAATATCGAAGTCAACATTTTACTCCTACTCACAATCCTAAGCCAGCACAATGATTTTCCAAATCACACAAAAGAAATGAGTTCAGCTCAAGACGTGCCAACAGCTAAGTGCACGCTCGAGCGGGTGCTGTGGTGTGCAATGAAACTGAACAAAAAAAAAAATAACACCTCCTAGTATGCTGTGCAACGGTGCACGTGAGTGGATAAACGGAACTACTCTCCCCCAGACTTAAACTAAACAAAATGCGCAAAATATAGCTATGAAATTCAGAATAATGCTAGGGAAAGAGAGTACCCAGTGCTCAGAAATGAGCATACCAGAAGATTGGCGTGAAAACCAAGAAAAAGCTGCAGCATCTGCCAGAAGAACACCTGCAGGGGTGAGCTCCGCAAAAACAAAAGAAAATATACAAACTAAAAGGAAATGCAACTAACTAAACTAAACTAGATGAAATAAAAATGCAGGAAAAGTAAGATAACTACTGGGGTTATTGTCATCCCAGCACGACTTATTCTAAATTAAAACGGTTCTAGCTAATGGGTCTATGAAAAGAAAAGTGCACCGGTAATTGTTCTAATATGCGCGTAGGTAGCGGGTACCTATACAGAGAAAGAACAGTCACGCCTCTACCTGAATAAAGATTAAACCTGCCCATCACAGGTAGAGGGAAAAGAAAGTAAGAAGAGGAGGAGGAGATATCCTCGCTCAACTCACCAAAAATATCTTTGCCCAGCAAGGTACCGTCTTCAGGGAGGCGGCAGGAGGAGAAGGCAAGGAATGAGGCTTCCTCTATGGAGGAGGGATCAACCTCCTCACATGAAAGGATACACTCATCATTGACTTGAGCAGAATGCTCCAAGTCCTCCTGGGGTACCTGTGAAGACTCAACCTGCACAAGCTCAGATGGAGAAAGGGGATCAAGAAATAAACAAGAAGAATGACTTAAATAAAAATCAAGCGGGGGAGTGGTCCCGGTATCAGTCCCATCAGATTGGGAAAGTAAAATAATGTTGGCATTGTCATCAATGTCGCAAGGTTCAGCGAGATCGACAGTGGCCATGCCCAAGATTTGGACTTCCTCCACCGGTGTTGAGGAAAGCTCCTCTTCACCTAGAAGGTTGTCCTCCTCCATAGAACAGGCATAACACATAAATCGCCAGCCTCATCCTGTGACACATCCTCAACAATGTCGTCAGAGATGAATGTAGCATGCACAACCGGGGGAAGAATAGTGCTCGGATAAAGGTCGAGCGCCGATTCCTCACAAAGAATCGAATCCACTAGGGGTGGTGGATGCACCGGGAGAATAGGCTCAGCAATGTCGGTGCACAGATCAGCCACACATCTGGTGACTGTGTCAGCGCCATAGCCTTCAAGATGTGAAGGTGCCAAAGACACAAAACCGGATGTTGAAGGTGTGCCGCCAGAGTTAGGATTCGGGATGATCCGGATATCCGGCTCGTCATCCTCATCCAATTGGCGAAGATACTCGGCACAGTCCTTCAAGACATGATCAGTGCTCCGACAAAACTTGCACTGCCTTGTGGGCTTCTTTGGCACAGCGGGTGCTGAAGCCGAAAAGAAGTAAGACGGTAAGGGCTCGGCAGAGTAGCCATAAGACTTACGCGCACCATATGGAGTATCAGACGAAGTCGGTGCTCCATATGCTGGGCGAGAAGAATTATGCCCACCATTCTCCGTAGGGCATTCATCACTAGAGTGGGAGGTAGCTCTACACCAACGGCAACGGATATTAAGATGTGCCCACATAGTGCGAAGATAATACAATTCAAAAAGAAAAACACTATTGTGCGAAATACCACACCTAACAAAAATTACTAACGCAACCTAATTAAAAACAGGAAACAGAATACGAGGAAATAAAACAAAGGAATGCAATTTACAAATGGAAGGGCTTCTCTCTCAGGTTCTCCCTCTCCAGAAAACTCACACGACTGTGCTCCCCGGCAACGGCGCCAAAAACTTGATGCGCGAATCTCAGCACACCGCTATAAGCGGTAGTAAGACTGCGGCACGAAATGGTAGTGTACCGATCATTCAAGTAATATAAAATGGGAATGAATCCCCAAGTATCAATCTCAAAGGAACACAGTAAGGTGGAGTTTATTATCGAGGAAGGACTTGTGATTGAAGTCCTTTCGAGCGGATGGATGCGGAAATGGGGGATTTGGTTTGTGGAAAATAAAAGAAAACAACTTAAACTACTCCTATGCAATGCCGCTATGCAATGCTTCGCTTGGCGGGATGGAGACTAGGCAGGCCTTGAGCGCGCTGCGTCGCAGGGGCGGATGGACGAGTAGGCAAGCAGAATCGAACTGTGCAGGCCTTGAGCGCACTGCTTCATAGGGCGAATGGATTACACGGGCCGCTATGCCACGCTTCGCTAGGCGGATGGAAGAGTAGGCAAGCGAATGGAATGGTTCGCACCGGCGGAGTCGGAATGGATTACACTGGCCGCTATGCCATGCTTCGCTAGGCGGATGGAAGAGTAGGCATACGGATGAGGGTCGCAAGCACCTCATCGATAAGCACGCCACTAGCAATTGCTAGTGCGGCACCGAACACGAAGGCGGAATGGAAATTAGATGGGGGCGCACCTCATAAACACATATGAATAATATAATCTCAAATAAATGAAATAGACATTACATAACAAGATTCATTGTGCACATCATCAAAATATAGAAGAGTCTAACCTAAACAATCATCAACTTAAAGAAGGAAAAAAAGGGTAAAGGAGTCGACCACATCCGAAGCCTTGCCGAAGATTCACGGTTGGAATCGCTGGGTTGTCAATTCGCGTCCAAGCTCGGTCTTCAACTGCGTCCGAGGTAGAGGAGGGCTGTCACTTCCTCCTAATGGCTCGTCTTCTTCGTGTCACGATCTAATCTACTCCGATACACGATCTCCTTGCTCGACGTTGGCGATCTTTGGGCTAGAAACCTCTCCTTTAAGCTCTTGGATGATGGAGGAGGCCTAGGGGGGCGGAGAACCTGCGGAAGGGGCGAAAACGGCGGAGCTGGGCGGAAGAAATGCGCGATCCCGCCCTGATGAGTCCCAATTATATACACATTTATGGACTCATCTGGGCCGATTTTCTAGTCTTTTCACTTCACTTTAGACATGTTTCCATTCCTATTTAATATTCCATTCTAAGTGCACTTCTAGGCCCATTTTGGTGTTATTTCTTGTTCATCTTCGTTACTAGTTTTCATGCAGTGTTAAGTGCCACCTTCAGTGGCTAGACTGGTGTTGTATGCTGGAACAGGAGTCGTGCAGGTGTTCCCGGTACAATTCTGTACAGGAACACTGCGCACGATCACTGGCTCTATCGCGCACGACCACTGGTCGTGCGCCACTGATCGTGCGCACTTAACGCCCATTTTATGAGTTCTGTTTTGCTTATCGCACGACCACTTACGATAGTGCGCACGACCACTGGTCGTGCGCAACTGGTCGTGCGAACATGTATTTTATAAATTTCTTTCATTTTAGGCTCCGCCCAGGCAGCGCGCACGATCGCAGAACTCCAGTGCGCACGACCACTAGTCGTGCGCCAATGACTGTGCGCAGTATTCAGTCCAGCGCCTATATATATGCCTGTTCCCCTTTTAGGGCGGGATCGAGCCGCCAGGAGCACGAGTGGCAGTCCGTACGCCGGCGATTTCCATTCCTGGACACCTCCACTTCATCTCCTACGCAAGGGGAAGTCCTCTCCAACCATTCCAAGCATTTCTCCATTGTCCGGGAGCATTCTCCACCATCCGCAAGCCCTCAAGCAGCTGTTTTTCCACTCCAGTCCGGTGAGAAGAAGAGGAATCCTGAGGTAGAAGACGATGGAACCACGTAGAGAGATCGTGATAGTCTCTCTACACCGGAAGCACAGTCCACCCAAGTCCGGAGGTAGCTTGACAAACTACCATTCCGGCCGTGAACGGTCGCTAGTCTTCATCCATTGGTTATCTCTTTCCTCTCTCCTTCGTTGTAATCTTTGAATCTTTTAAACTTGAATATCATGATGTTTGGTTTAAATGAAATGAATTTTTCTTCTCTTTTCATCATTACTTGCTTGTGAATCGCTTCGCCTCCACTCATCCACTCACTCACTCACGCACTCAAGGTGTTCGATCCGTGTTAGCAAGAGCTAACGGCGTTTGTGAAGAGGTGTTTGCAACCCTTGCCTTCCCGCACTATAGCATGCTCCATCCGCCTCACGAAGCACGACATCGCGGCAGTTGCATCCATCTCGCCTTGCGAAGCGGTGCTTTCGACCCGCATTTCCTTCATTGTTGTTAAGAGTAGGAAAACCCAACCAAAACCCCCCTTTTTTTGTGTGTTTGTTTACGCTTGTGTAACAATAGTCACACAACACGATTCGTTTACCCAACCTGCATTCCTCAAGAGACCGACACTCGGGGATCCTATTCCCAAACTTTATTACTTGCGCGACTGGTGCACTTGCCGAAATATCGCATCAAGTTTTTGGCGCCGTTGCCGGGGAATGTTCAGGCATGTAACGTCTTGAGTTGTGAGCTTTTGTTACAAGAGCAGTTGTTTTTGATTTCCTTTGTTTTGTTTTCTTTTTGTTGTGACTGTGCATGCAGAGACAAGCCGCGGGGGAACTTGTACTATTTGATCCAGAGATCGAACAGACCGCTCGCGCACGAAGGCGCGCAGCAGCCGTACAGGCGGCAATGGGTGACAACATAGACCCAAACAATGCTGACCCAAGAGTGCCCGATGTGGGGCAGCACCAACCTGGAGATGATCAAGAGGTAGTGAGGCCTCGACCCAGAACGATGAGAGATTATACCACTCCGACAGCTGGGAGTGTGTATCCGGGATTTGGTCCCAACATTATGAACAACCAGTTCGAGATCAAACCTTCGATCTTGAACATCATCCGGAACAATGCTCAGTTCTCCGGGATGACCAGTGAAGACCCGCACCTGCACCTGGCAGAGTTTTCCGATATCTGCGGAACTTTCCGCTACACTGGAATAACTGACGATACAGTCAAGCTGCGACTGTTCCCATTCTCACTTCGCGACATGGCCAAGGTGTGGCTCCATTCAATTCCTCCTGGGACCGCCGCGACTTGGGATGCTCTTGCAACCAAGTTCCTGGCCAAATTCCACCCCGTTGATAAAATTGTGAGCCTACGGCGGGAGATCGCCACCTTTCGCTAAGCTGACCAAGAGACCCTTGCCGAGGCGTGGGAGCGCCTTAATGATCTTCTCCGCCGCTGCCTGAACCACGAGCTCCAACCATGGAATGTGGTAGAGACATTTTACTTCGCAATCGAGCCCAACTACAGGGCAATGATCGATGCTGTTGCGGGTGGTACTCTAATGAACCACACTCCAGAGGAGGCCCTTCGGATTCTGCGCGACACTGCCTCCCACAGTACATTCTGGACTGCCGGGAGAAATGCACCAAGGAACGCCCGCGGTCTCTTTGTGGTCGACTCACTTCCTCCTTCACCCGCGCCTGCTGCTGTCATTACGTGCGAGGGATGTGGAGGCGGCGGCCACCACACGTACGAATGTTCAGGGAACAACGTATCAGGTGACTTCGCGCACTTATCCTTGAATGAATCCGTTAATTTTGTAGGAAATCAGTCTAAGGGGGTGCCATTTAATAATGCTTATCATCCGGGAGTGAGAAGTCACCCGAACTTCTCATGGAACCCAAACACGCATGGCCAACGATGGGCACCGGGGCAGCATCAAAACGATGCTTACGCCTCCGGGAGCCAACCGAGGCCACCACACCCGGATTATAACCAAGGCCCCCCAGCCCAAAAAAAGAGTAATCTGGAGGAGATGATGGAAAAATTTATGCAAGCGGCTACCTCAAATATGGTGAACCAAACCGCATCCATGCGGAACTTGGAAACGCAGCTGGGCCAATTGGCCCAAGTGCTAACTGAGCGGTCGCATGCGACCCTTCCTAGCAACACTGAAAAGAACCCAATAGATCAAGGGAAGAGTCTCGGCGATGTGGTAGAGGCTGATCCAAGTGAGTTAGTGATTTCTTGTTAAATTAATAATATTGAAACGAAAGCGTTGTGCGATTCCGGCTCCTCCCGCAACGTCATTGCGTTGCAAGACATTGCTAAATTGCAACTTGAGATGAACACGGAGGATCGGAAATCCCTTATGCTTGCTAATGGGATCGTTATACAATCTGAGGGGGAAGTGAAAAATGTAGAAGTGATAGTTTAGGGGACGATTGTGGTTGCTGATTTTCAGGTGTTGGGACCCCAGGAAAATCACTCTATCCCTATCTTGGGCGTGCCGTTCTTGAAAGAGAGCGGTGCCACCCTTGATTTCGCTACGGGGTGTGTCTTCCTACCCAATAAGGTGCCGCAGCCCACTTACCCCAAAGCTATAACTGAAACATCCACTCCTCCCCCTCTCTTTATTTTTGATGAATCTCTGAGTTGTGCAGGAAATGAAGAAGATAAAGAACCAATTGAAGGAGAAAAGGAGGAGCACCAATCCATTGAGGAAGAAGTAGATCTTCGGAGAGAATTTGATTCCGAGTCGGAGGAAGATTGCATTTCGAAAAATATTGATTTGAATTTAGTTCGGGACACTGTCCCATTATCTTCTTGTTTTGATTCTTGTAATAAACAATTTAAGCGCTCCATCTCTTGGGCTGATCCGGTAGTCACCGCGACGCCGGAAGTGACGCCACCCACCACCAAGGTGGAAAAATCTGAAAACTTTCAACGTTGGCAGTCCCCGACTGTCACTAAACTTAAACAGGAGAAACTTCTGCACGACGCTCGCGCTGCCGCTCTCCGGGTCAAGAGGGCGGAGGTTAGGGGAACACTGGGTGACACCAGTGTTGGCCCTAAAGCCTTCACCTCCCGCCTATGAGCTACGGGAGACGCGCACCATAAGAGCGCCTATAGCTGATTTGTGTTGTCTGAATTTGTGAAACTGCTTCTGTGAACTTCTCCTTTAATTTCTTTGCTCTTTAAACAATCATAATACAGGTATTTGGTCCAGCTTAAGGACATAAAACAAAAGCGCTGCTGGGAGACAACCCAGATTTCCTAATTTTATTTTTATCTAACATGTTTAGTTCAGTTTTTATATTTGTTTTTGCTGTTTTTAGTTTTGTGCTTGCAGGTGTGTTGTGTTCTTTGATGCGGATGCTGCGGACTGCTCTTTATCTTAATCGCCAATCGTCTGGTATGCTCAATTATGAGCATTGGGTAACACTTCTTCCCCCCCTCAACTTCCAATTTCTGTGATGTAATGTTTAGACTAGGTCTGGGGGAGAGTATGTTGTCATCCACTGTGCACGAGTTGCACTACATACTAGAAGTTTGTTTATTATTTATCTTTATCATCATCATTGTTTTCATGCTTCTTGCACCACTTCACCCACATGAGCACGCGCTTTCCTATTTGTGTTGTTTCTAAATAAACTATTTTGGTTAGGAATGTGAAATAGGACGTTAACTTAGGAATTACTATTAGGAGCGCGATGATGACTCGGGTAGTGTTCTAGTCACTTCGCATGCTATGGTAGAATTTGAGTAGAACCAGATTGTCTCTATGCATCTAATTTATGTTTAGTATTTTTGCGTAAATTTAGATTTGTTATACTCAAATGGTGAATGTGAACGAAATTGACGATAACCAGGTGTTGTGTGTGTACGAGCACTAGTCGTGTGTTGCTCGAGTCGGGAGGAAGGTTTACCTTTCTCATGGGCTAAGAACTTGCCCCAAGCGACTCTCGAAGCATGGGCGAGAGCTACTCGTCGAGTTAAACGTGATGTAGGCCACCTTTTGGCTAGTTTGAGCCTTGTCGTTCCATGTCCTTTTCGCTCACCCTTGCAAGCCAAAATTGTGCCTACCACTCTTTTGTTCAGCTCCTCTTCATCCACCAAATCCCGAAGCTTATCCTACGCCCGCAAACAAATTGCTGTTTAACTGCGCTAATAATTCTCAATTTGTTGTGATGTTTGGAACTTGTGCTTTGTGAAGAAAAACATGTTTTATTTTGCTGAATTTGAACCAACCGGAGGATAAGTAAAAGAAGAAAAGTATGTTGTAAAAAGAAAAAAAAATCTGAAAAAGAAATATGTCGTAAAGAAATCCTTCCGAGCTAAATAGAAAATCTGTTGGTAATTGTGAAGTAGGCCGTGTGCACACCTAGTTTTCATGATAAGTCTGGGGGTGTGTCACACGAGCATTGTTTTTGGTTTTGTGTGGTGCAGCGTTCCGTTAGCTCACTTGGGTTGCGTAGCCATCGTGTTTAAATTTGAATATCATACCGCAACCTAAGCCCCAATATAATCCTAAAAGCCCTATTGATTTGACTTGTGAGTTTGCTAACGCTGTGGAGAGAGTGTGACCGGGCGAGCGTATGGTTCACGACGTTGATGGATTTCAGCGGAGTTATTCCTAAACCCCGACCTTGTGCAACACCCGCCTTAGTGTCTTGTTACTTTCACACCGGGCATGATCGTTCGAATTCTTCATAATTCACCAACTGAGTATAACTAAATCTCTACTTACGCTCTAATACTTTCGTAAATTAGTTAGCATAGTTAGAATCTCTTTTTATTAAATTTCTATTTGCATGCTTGTGTTACTTCGCATTGTACTCCTTTGTGTAATTTTCTTTGTTAACTACCATTTTCACACTCCACCGAATTCGTTTGCTCGGGACGCGCAAACAGG